>JAJTUV010000018.1:0-2400000 GCA_021653895.1 Mastomys natalensis | reverse complement strand
GAATTGTGACTCATAGTTGATATGGAAATCTTGTCGAGACCAGTGAGGATGGAAGTGGACCTACTGAAAGGGCATTTAGTCACGATGTTGGCTCTTAACCCCAGTGAGGACACGCATTGCTCCATAGGCTGAGAAGTTTTGCTTCAGGGTTTCCTAACGCAGAAGCGCAGGGTTCATGAACGTTTCTTGAGATGGTGCTAGCAACCTGGAAGAGTCCAAAGACTGGGGTCCTGGGGATGTGTGAGAGTATCAAAGACTGGATTTGGAGATGTAGTAGCTGCCATAGGGGGAAAAAATCTCAGAGTACAGTCAATATCTGTCTGTCTCTTTCTCTGTCCTGTCTCCATATAGCTATGTCTCTCTCTGTCTCTGTTTCTCCCTCTGTCTCTCCCTGTCCTTTTCTCTGTGTCCATCTCTCGACTCCTCCCCTTGTCTTTGCATGTACATGTGTGAAATGTGTGTTTCCCATTTTTTGTTGTTGTTTTGCTTGGGTGTTTTCAGAAAAATGGGTTGAATTGTACCCTATATATAGCACAAAATCTTCACGTGGCCCAGTCTGGTTTCAAACTAGTGATTCTCCTGCTGGAGTCTCCTGATTGCCAGATTACAAGCTTGTGCCACTATGCCCAGCTAGTGTGTTATTTATCATGTTATCTCTTTATTTAAGCTATTTACTGGAAGGAAAGCTAAGATGTCAGTGCTGGTCACATTTGTAACCTGAGCCACACTGGATCAAAGTGTGACTCACACCATCAACTTGCAAAGCACTGTTCCCAGGGTAGATGTTTACAACAGTGGACATCCAAGGATGCAGAGCTTTATTCTGAAAAGCTTCCATGCCAAGTGAGTTCTTTAGCTTGATTTCTTCACGTGCTAAATAAAAACAAGAAAAGTACCTAGCCCCCATTCTGTCTGTCTGCCTCTGTCATCTCTCTCCTTTCTTATTTGTAGAACTATCTGCTATGTGTTTTTTATTCTTTACCTACTCACCATTATTTGTTGTCTGTTAATCTATTATCTATCTATCTATCTATCTATCTATCTATCTATCTATCTATCTATCATCTATCTTCTGTTTCTCTCTTCACCCTTAAATGCCCCCTTAATGATGTTAAGCCAACAATTTAAGGCATCCGCCTAAACGAAAATAACTCAGAAAATAACAGCAAAACTCTCTCCTCTTTTATTTATGTGGCCACAAAAACAATTGTTAATTTAAATATTAAATATTTTTTATTTGAGAAATTAAATAAAGAGTAAAGGGAATTTTTTTAAATAGAAAAGATTATTTTCCTATTCCAGAAAATTATTGTCACTGTTTTTATAATTTTCTTTAGCATAATATCCTCTAAACAGTGTTCTACAATTAGGAAGACTACGTAATTTACTGTGCGCTATAATGTTTTCAGTATTCAATGAAGAATATTTTCCTGAGAATACAGTTATTATAAAATCATGTGGTATGAAACAGAATCTCCTCATGCTTGAATTGTATTAATAATTAATTGCAAGAAAAGTATTTCATCATGATAAATGAAAGACTGTATGGAAGGAATGATGCCACTTTGTGGCTGAAATAATATAGTAACATGCTGTTAAATACAGGATATCATATTAAATCTTACAGTTAAAGTACAGTGACATTAAAATATATTAAAATTCAAATTGACTATATTTCTGGCAATTCTGATGCTGGAGATAATAATTGAGTTTTGCCACACAATTATTAAAATGAGTGAGAAACAAGGAAAGTTTTCTGGTATGAAAACTGCTACCAGTGAAGCGAAGTCAGATGCTAAACTGAGAACGTGCATTAAACGAAAACATAAAAGCTCTGCTAGTTATTAACTAATCACCTTCAAATGAGATGCTCGTGAGAGAAAAGTGTATTCAGGACAGCCTAAAAGGACCCAAGTCCTTACGTTAATTTTCGTGGTTTTTTTTTTTTTTTAATGTCATAAGTTTTAGGAATTGTTTTGTGAAAGTATAGTGTAATTCATCCAATTAAATGTAATAGACATACAGATTTTCTGATAATACTTATAGTATAAAAGATGTCTCGATTATGCCTCCCCAAACACATCTGTGAAAGAGGCAGTTGATAAGTTGCATGAATCACCAATCTTACTAGATTACAACAAATTATTTTGTCAACTTAGTCTTAATACATGCTCAGGGGGATGAAAATCAGCTATCTCTTTCTCTTTTCTTCTGCACACAGGTAGGTGGCATCTGGCAGTATCCAGACGGAGAAACCTGTGGGGGTTTGGAAATAAGATGGAAGCTGTAGAAATTGTACTGCTAAATCTGGCTTGTGTGACAAATGCTGTTATCTACTGAGCGACCTCAGAGAAAGGCTTCAGTAGATGCTAAGCCAGCCTTCCTTCCTCCTCTCTGTGCTGGATCTTCTCCCTTTCTTCTGTTTGCTTTCCCCATCTTAATGGAGATGTGGATGAAAAAGAGTTCTCACTTTTAATGTAATCGCATTTTTCTCATTTCTGTTTGCACTTTTGGGCAGATCAAGAGTTTCTACTGGGAATATAGCTCAGTGGTAGAGCACTTGCCTAGCAGGTGTGCGCCCTGTGTTCAATTCATAGCACAGTGATTAAAAAAAAAAATTGGGGACTTAGTCTCCTACTTAAATATCATAATGGTGTTAAAGTATATTTTCTCCTAAATTTTTGATAGTTCTGAAAAATCAATTCCTAGTCCAGTTAACAAAGTTTATTTTAAAATTTTTCATGTGCTAGGTACCAAGCACTGTAGACCAGTTTTGAAACCACGCCATTTGCTCACTGACATTTCATGCCTCCTTGACTGCCATGTGGATGTTTGCCTGCGTGGTTCTTCATGCATCTGGGGGTCTGGAGATGCTATATTTGATTCTATTGTTCAGATACACCCTCCAGCAACTCCTCTCACTCCGTGATTATGATTCTAATGCATCTTGGTTTTTAGTAAATTAGGCCTATGTATTTAGTTTCTATCTCGTTCAAGATGAGATTGAGTAAGTTCAGAAGACACTTAGCAAGGTGCACCAAAAAGTGCCAGTCAGAGGTGTTACTACAATTGTATTAGCTCTATAGGTTGACTGGAGATTAATGAACACATTCTTTTTAAATTTTGAGATTGCTAATACATAAGTGTGGTGGACATCTTTAATTATTAATTTTATAATGCCTATTTATTTTATAATGCATTTTACAATTTTTATTTATTTGATCAAAATATTTTAAATATTTGGTAAGTTTATCCCAATAAGTTTTATGTTGTCTTTCAGTCAACTTTATTAAAGTAAAATTGACTATTAACAAAAGGTTATATACATGATTTTTTTTATATTTGAGTATTTATTGTTAAATTTTATAAATTATTAAATTAAGTTAGTTGTCATATCTACTATCTTATGAATACAATTTTGATGGTAAGAACATTTAGTATTTACTCTCTTAGCAAATTTTAAACATGCATTATTATTCTTACAAATGTGCTATATAATGTACAACCGGAGCTTACTCATCCTCACCAATGCGCTGTAACTAGCATCCCCTCACTGAAAATTAGGGCTGTTAAATTATATATATTGGCATTTAGTGCTGTTGTATATGGGTGTAATTGACTTTGTATGTGCTTTGATAAAGAAAAATTATCAAATTGCCTTCACTAAAACTCTGTTAATTCATGTGTAAGTCATTTCTGTGCTTGATATATGCTATATATATATATATATATATATATATATATATATATACCATTTTCAAATAAGAATGACTTCTATTTCTTTGTTTTCAAATTTTTATATATGAATTTCAACTCTTTTGCCTTTCTGTTCTGGCTAGGATATCATAAGTCAGGTTAAATAAAAGTTATAAGTTTGGCATATTGCTTTTTTCTTGACGTTGTTTATAATGTTTCACAATTAAGATAATGTTAGGAGCTTTGCTGAGTTTTGTTTATGGATATCACTCAAGTTGTTCTTGGTCTACTAAACTGAATTTTCTGAAATCCTTTATATCTAGGATATGACCATTTCTCCCCAAAACAGGATTCTGGGAGTGACTTGGCAGAGTCACTGTTAGATCTACGCAAGACTTCTTTGCCAGCTCCTGCTTCTCCTTCTCTTTTCTTAAGTTTCAAATCTGTGATTTTGATGCTTAAAATTGTCTCCTCTCTTTTATCCTTCACAGAGTCTGACACACCCATGGCTCCCCAGGATTCAGTCACCAGCTCTTAAACTCTTAGCTTCATGTTTTCTGGACTGTTGATACTTATAGAATTTTACATATTTTTGAGATTATAATTACATCATTTCCTCCTTCCCAGTTCTACCTCTAGCTCCTCCCACTTACCATCACTCCCTTGGTTTTGCTCAACTTTGTGGTCTTATTTTCTTTAACTCTGTGTGTGTGTGTGTGTTGTGTGTGTGTATGTGTTTGCATGTGGTACTTAGGAAGTGTGGCACTTTAGACTTACACCGTGCTTCACGATTGAAAGCTCTGTGGTAAAGGAGTGCAGTTTGCCATCACTTTATATGGCATTATGATAAATGAACTGCAGTTTGGAAATACACAGCATGATCTTCATAATTCACAGGGAAAACTATATAATTTTGAAAGGCATTGATTATTTTTATAAGTACAAAGGAAAGTTAAAAAGTTTGGTCAGCAGGTAGAAGAATGCAAATCAATCCATTCTTATCTCCTTGTACAAAGCTCAAGTCCAAGTGGATCAAGGACATTCACATAAAACCAGATACACTGCAACTAATAGAAGAGAAAGTGGGGAAGAGCCTCGAACACATGGGCACAGGGGGAAAGTTCCTGAATAGAACACCAATGCTCTAAGATCAACAATAGACAAATGAGACCTCATAAAATTGCAAAGCTTCTGTAAGGCAAAGGACACTGTCAATAGGACAAAATGGCAACCAACAGATTGGGAAGAGATCTTTACCAATCCTCCATCTGATATAGGGCTAATATCCAATATATACAAAGAACTCAAGTTAGTCTCAAGAGAACCAAATAACCCAATTAAAAAATGGGGTACAGAGCTAAACAAAGAATTCTCAACTTAGGAATAGTGAATGGCCGAGAAGCACCTAAAGAAATGTTCAACATCCTTAGTCATCATGGAAATGCAAATCAAAACAATCTCATACTAGTCAGAACGGTTAAGATCAAAAACTCAGGTGATAGCAGATGCTGGTGAGGATGTGGAAAAAGAGGAACACTCCTTCATTGTTGGTGGGATTGAAAGCTGGTACAACCACTCTGGAAATCAGTCTGGAGGTTCTTCAGAAAATTGGATATAGTATTAACTTTTGACCCAGCTATACCACTCCTGGGCATCTACCCAAAAGGTGCTCCAACATATAACAAGGACACATGTTCCACTATGTTCATAGAAGCTTTATTTATAGTAGCAGAAGCTGAAAAGAACCCAGATGTCCTTCAACAGAGGAGTGGATACAGAAAATGTGGTACCTTTGCACAAAGGAGTATTACTTAACTATTAAAAACAATGGCTTCATGAAATTCTTAGGCAAATGGATGGAAGTAGAAAATATCATCCTGAGTGAGGTAACTCAGTCACAAAAGAAAGCACATGGTATGTACTCACTGATAAGTGGATATTAGGCCAAAAGCTCAGAATACTTAAGATACATCTCACAGGTCACATGAAGCTCAAGAAGAAGGAAAACCAAAGTGTGGATGCTTTGGTCCTTTTTAGAAGAGGAAGCAAAATACTCAATGGGAAGAAATATGGAGACAAAGTGTGGAGCAGAGACTGAAGGAAAGGCCATCCAGACTACCCTACCTGGGGATCCATTCCATATACAGTCACCAAACCCAGGCACCAAAACATGCTTGTTGATAGGAACCTGATATAGCTGTCTCCTGAGAGGCTCTGCCAGAGGTGGATGCTCGAAGCAAACCATTGGACTAAGCATGGAGTCCCCAATGGAGGAGTTGGAGAAAGGACTGAAGGAGGTGAAGGGGTTTGTAACCCCATAGGAAGAACAACAATATCAACCAACCAGACCTCTCAGAGCTCCCAGGGACTAATCCACCATCCAAAGAGTACATGGGGAGAGACCCATGGCTTCAGTTGCATATGTAGCAGAGGATGGCCTTGTAGGGCTTCAATGAGAGGAGAGGCCCTTATTCCTGTGAAGGCTCGATGCCCCAGTGTAGGGGAATTCCAGGGTGGGGAGTCAAGAAACTGGAGTGTGGGGGGGGAGCACCCTCATAGAAGCATGGGGAGGGGGGATGGGATAGGGTGTTTGGGGGAACTGGGAAAGGGGATAACATTTGAAATGTAAATAAAGAAAATATCCAATAAAAATTAAATTAAAAGGAAAAAAGATTGAGTAAATTTCTTTAGTATACTACTATTTAAAATAGAAACACATAGAAAGGTTTTTTTTTTTTTTTTTTTTTTTTTTTTTTTTTTTTTAATCTTAGTCTATTGTGTATATGCCACATTTTATCCCTCAGTCATGGGCACTCAGACTGCTTCAGTTCCTTGTGGAATGTTTATTAAGACCAAGGCAGAAGTATGGATGTTAGAAAATAATGGTTGCTCTTTGAATGATTAAGTCTGAGTCCCTGTGTTGGTGACATCCCAATGACTTAAATCTCAGGATCAAAAACTCAGGTACATGAGCAGCAGCTGAAGGAGTAGAAACAAATTGTGTTTCCATATTGGCTTAAGAACTGTATCTTACCTGTTACTTCAATAACTTCCTCCAGGAATCAGTCTTCTTTCCCCCCTCCTTCCCTCTCTCCTTCCCTCCTTCCCTCTTTCTCCCCACCTTGTTGGAATTTTCAAGATAGTCTCCTTCTGTAGCTCACTGCTGCTCAAGCTGGTCTCAAAGTCATAGTAGTCATCCAATCATCAGCTGCCTACATCCTGTACGACAGGATCACAGTGTTTTATTATCATTATTATTATTGTATGCATATGATTATACTGTAACTGTCTTTAGACACACCAGAAGAGGGCATCAGATACCATCACAGATGGTTGTGAGCCACCATGCTGGGAATTGAACTCAGGACCTCAGGAAGAGTAGTCAATGTTCTTAACCACTGAGCCATCTCTCTGGTCCCCATGTTCTTTCTTTTCAATCACCTAAACATACATTTAACTTTGTAGAGATTTCTTCAATAAGTAAATGGTTTACCTTGTTTGTTTTACTTCATTTGGGTTTTTTTTTTTGACTCCTTCCTGTACTACTGTGCATTTTCAGTGGCCTAGAATGTATTTAATCAAAATGAAAACCGCAACAATATCCCAAGTCATCAAAACAAACACTGAAAAGGATTCAATTCCAGCCCCATATCCTGAAGACACATGGACAATTTTCTGCATAGGCCCCATACTCAGGTTCTACCACATGACTAGTACTTGCTAATATGTCAAGAACAACCAGATACAGATGATTTGTAACTCTGTCAGGAGATCTTTTGTCCAGCTAAAGTCCTCCTCACAGGGCTTCCCAGAAGGAGATTTTGTGTCTCAAAAAGACTATGTAGATACAGAAAACAGGAGTCCTTGGATAACTGTTTAGAGTAAATCTTTGAAGAGTGTGTCATCAGTGTGGGACCTTAGGTTCGACAAGACATAGAGTATTCAGGGTTATGCTGTTACTGCAGCATAGCTATGTCTAGTCTGACTAATACTCAAAATCAAATCAAAGCATAAACACATCATCTGATGATCAACGTGTCTGTCCTGTTCACGCCTTGCTCAAGGATGGTAGCATTTCCAAGTCTCCACTGAAAAGACTTTTTAATTCTTACTGGAGGTCTTGGAGTTCTGCTTATGTAACTTAGAGAGTTACAGCGAGAAGGTTGCCATACACATGCAATGGACATGCATTAATTAGACAAACTCAATAATTGAGGACCTTTATATTCTAAAGCTCAGACCCCACTTTATAAACGTTAGAAATGTTTCCTATACTTGCTTACTTCTATTTAAATTTATTGTTTGTAAAATCCTTTTTGAGAAAAAAAGTATTATCTTGCCTTTGGCGTGTGTATTAGTCAGGGACCTCTAGAGTCACAAACTTATGGGTAGTCTCTATACAGTAAGGGAATGTGTTATGATGACTTACAGTCTGTAGTCCAGCTCCCCAACAATGGTCAGCTGTGAATGGGAAGTCCAAGGATCTAGTAGTTGCTCAGTTCCAAAAGGTTAGTAGATTCTAACAGATGTGCTGGCAAGTAAATGCAAGCAGGTGAAGAAGAGGGAATCTTCCTTCTTCCAATGTCCTCATGTAGGCCTCCAGCAAAAAGTGCGGCCCAGATTAAAGATTTGTACCATTACACCTGGATCTGGGACTTGTTTTGTCCCTTGAACTCAAAGATCTCCTTGCCTTATCTCCATGCCAAGATTCAGGTCAGCAACTTGTATCTCCCAGCCTCAAGATCTGGAGCACTGGTGAGCCTTCCAATTCTGAATTGTAGTTCATTCCAGATATAGTCAACTTGACAACCAGGAATAGCAATTACAGCATGTCTTAATTCACCTGAGTCCATTTGATTTAGTTCAGTGGAATCCAGTTCAGATATTGTTAACAACAGCTGCAGCAGCAGCAGCATCCAAAAACAAAAAAAAAAAAAAAAAAACCAAATCCTTAAAATTTTATGCAAATAAACATATGTTTTCTTGCCTGCCTTTCAATAAGAAATACAATTTATTATTGAAAATTTCTATAAACATGAGAGTATAGTGTCATTTTTCTGTTTGGCTTTTATTCATTTCTGTTTGGTTTTTCTCTTTATAACTAGTAAAAATTCCTCTGGGTCAATTAACATTGCCTTAATTCCTGTTTAAAGGCTTAGTAATAATCTTTGAGTTTTATGAACCAGAAATTTGTGCATAATTTCCCTGTTGATGGACATTCACTTTATTGCCAGCTTGTGTTATTATAAATACTAATCATTTTATTTCTAATATGAATTGCAAATGTTTTGCTCATTTTAATTATTTCAATAACTTGAAATTTGGTTTTGAATATGACATAAAAATGATACAAAAATTTTTATATTCTACCAAATCAAATGAAGAGTCAGTGGTTTCATTGCAATTTCCTCAAGAAATTAAACTTCTACCTTTGACATATATTAAAATTTTAGGTATGCAGATTTATACCTGTGGAATTACTGGATTCTTCTACAGATGTTTCTCTACTATTTTTTCTACCAATATCATATTTAGTTCGAGTAAATTGATGGAAGGTTTTTATATGATTATATTTTTTTCCCAGTGAGAAGAGATTATTTCTTTGTCTTCTACTCTAGTTATCATTGATGGAGACAGGCATGCCGACTCTTGTCTAAGTATCTATAGGAGATGTCTCCACAACTCTGTTCGCAATTGTGCAGTCTCAGAAGTTACTCAGGCAACTCCTGTTGTCTCTAAGAGACAGGAGCAGGAAACAATCCCAAGAGAATATCCAAGCGTGTAGACCCTGACAGTATGTGTGACTCCTGAGTTGTGCTTTGTGTCTGAAAAGTGGACGGGGTATGGTACTTTGAGAAGATCAAAACTGGCCCTTTCTGACTCCACTCTAGGTTTTCCCAGCCTGCGCTGTCAATTGCTTACTGAAACCTTTCTGTAGTTGCTATGGGTTTTGAATGTTTCAGACCTTCTGCTTTAATGGAGACTTACTAGAAGTCTCTTTAAAGCCAAGAGCTACTCTATTTAGATCGAACTCAAAAAACACATGTAGTGCTTTGCATTAGTAATCAATGCTACTGATTGACCTGCAAAGATTTACTGTGACTCGGTAAGGAATGGTCTTTTATTTTCTCTTGAATCATTAAAATTTTAAATTCAGCTTATGAATGCATTCTGCTTTCTCAGTGATATTCATTGTATATTCACTTTCAAAAACATTTACAACCACCGACAATATAAGAATGTTTAAATTAGATCATTTCTTGCACTTTGTAATTAACAAAGTGGTATTAATTTTGTGGTCTTTCTGTTTTCTTAAAGAGGTAAGATTTCCGTAACTCAGAGTAATCTTAAAGCTCTAGAGGACAATTATTTTTAAAGCTTTGTTTTAAAAATAAATACTAGGTACACAGATCTGAGGTCTTCAAACCTCTGACTGGTATGTTTGCACTTTCCTTTCCTCAGTAATTTCTATATGAAAATCAGAGTCTTCCAATGGATAGCCAAAGTCTCACATTTTTAAGCAAATAAGGCATTAGAGTTGCTGCTGATCTTCCTATGGCCAGGATAGGCTGAAGGGTCCCTCATGGACCAGCTATGTGTCTATGAGAGAAAACAAAACAACAACAAAAAAAGAACTCTAATGTCTCGTTTGGCCTTTCTTCTTTATAACCTAGACTGTCAGACTTAGTTGTTGATCTGCTAAGTGCTTTTCCTCTCCATTTTCAAGTAGCAAATGACTCATGCTACTATTTACATGTGAGCAATCTTACAAGAGGTGGAGTCACTCCAAGAGCAATGGCTTTTTAAAAGATACTCCACAAAGAAGATAATCTTCTTTTGTATACTTCAAAGATGTATCATTGATAAGTTACAATACAAAGTAACAACTTAGTTTTCAGACATACTTAATTTTATTGTATTTTATTTTCCCATAACACATCTCTCCTATGCTTCTTCCTTCTCTATCTCCTTTTACACTTTCTTACTCCCAGTATTTCCCATTCCAACTTTATAGCATGTGCTTTGTACCTTAACTGTCTTCCTGCCTTAAAGCCTCTTCCTCCTTCTTCTGGGCCCTTTCAAGTGTCTTGGTCTTTCTTTTCATTCACTTATCATAAATACACAAACATAAAAATTAAAAAATAAACAAAAAAGTAAAATGAAAAATAAAATTTATATTATTAAACGAAATAAAAGTATACAAACATAAAAAATAAAATATATATGAGAGAGAACATATAGTATTTGCCTTTCTGAGCCTGAGTTATCTTATCTAATGTAATCAGTTCTATACACTTTACTTCAAAATCAAGGTTTCATTTTTCTTCATTCTGTAATGTATATACTGCATACTTATTATCCGTCCATGTGTTGATGGATACCGAGGCTGACTTCCTGTGGCAATTGAAAGTTTTAGTGGTCATCTTTCTTCTTAAAATGAACCATTAAGGTTCACATCATATTTATCTTTCAATTTTTAAAATTACATATGTACAGCGTCAAGCTGGCCTTGGATAAAGTAATTTCTCGCAATAGAATAATGAGAACATTGAAAATACTTCCGATCACACATTTCTTACTAGTGGAAATGAAAAATCTGAACCAAACAACAATGCTAGAAAATCAGTCTGTTGTTCAGTGAGCAGAATTCTGGAAAGTTCCTGAATGAATTTAGGTTGGATATAATAGTAGTATTACAGCAGGAAGCATGTGGTATGTGTGTGTATGTGTGTTTGTGAGTATGTGTGTGTTTAGCACACAAAGATATGTGACAACTGAATATATAATTTATGTAAATATATATTTCTTATTTTTTCAAATTATCTTCTTTTCTGGCCATATTAACTTTTCTTGGAGAATATGAAGGGAAATAGGAAAGTGCCATAAGCTTACAACACTTCCTTATCACAATTTTTGCATGAGTTCCAAGGAAACATCCCAATAATCTTGCTAATCACCATCCATGATTCCTTAGCGTAATACAGCTTGTATTGAAAACACTGCTTTGGTGAACTAAATAAATAAGACAAGATGAGAGCTACATGTTGCCAAGTTGTTTGTTGGAAGACAACTGGCAACAAAAGAGAGACTCCACAGAAAGCAGGCAGCGGCTCTGCTCTTTGGCTTTAGCTCACACAGGCTCATTGATACCTGCATTCCATGGACATATTTGCTTGCTTCCAAATGTACGGCCGGCGCTGGCTAACACCCCATGCACACAGAGAGCTCCATTCTGTGAGCTGTTCAATTTTACATGTATGAGACTCCAGAGCTGTGAAGTAAACAGCCTCGCTTAATATCAAACAGAATTCAAAGAACTCTAAAGTCTTGATAATATGTGCGCTTGCTCCTGGGAGGAAACTATGGGAGCAGGAGCTCAGATGGCCGGAGCGTTCTCCTGCCTGCTGCCACATAGGACAGGGTTGGAGAAATCATGGGATGGGCGGTAAGTAAACAGAATCGGTAATGACAGACATGAGGGAGGGATGATTTCTGAAGTCAGGATGCAAAGAGAGTTTAAAGGAAGTAGTCTCGGAGTCTCAAGGGCTAGCCTTCAAGAGAAATACAGGTTTATTCATAAAATGCCAGTGGAAGAGGCTGTCTCTTAAGACTACAGGCATGCAACGGATTTTTTTTTTAATGGTACAGAAAAATATTGACCAAATATATGGAAAAGGTGAGTGCACAGGGGACAGAAACACCATTGCATGCCCGAGTCTTTACTGACTTAGAAAGGGGCTGGAAGGTGAACAAATGGTATCAGAACTTTTGCCAAAAATGAACATATTACAAAATGAGTCCACTTTCCTCAAGTCTGGGGCCCTGTATATGAGGACACTCTGAAATCTCATGCATACAGTTTGTCACTGATACAGTTTGTCACATGTTCATGTCCTGCTGGACTGTAGAGAGAAAGCATCATAGCTGGACTTCTTTGCCAGGCTGTCTTCTGTCTTCCAAGACACCCTGGCCATGGCTCTCCCACAGCACTTAGGATGATCATCTGTCATTGGTAGCACTGCTGTGTGTCACATTATACCACACCTGTTTAAGAGCTTGTCCTGGCAAGGGCAAAGTACTAATGTATACATGTATACACATACACACATGGACACACATGCACACACACACACACACACACACACACACACACACACACACACAATATATATATATATATATATATATATATATATATTATATATATAGTTCTGACTCATATAAAAGGTGAAGTCACTGTAGATGTAGATGTGGTGACTTTTTGAGGTAAATATGATGTGACAAAACTATAGCTGGTGGCATTCATTTGGGCTAGAAGTCTTCTCTTGCCAGCTTCTCTTCTGTTCCTTTCAAGTGAAGTATTCATTCTTGAATATTGTCTTTTCTTAGTGAGACCTTTCATTCTGGTCTGTGCTCTGGACTAAGTAAGACCCCAAACTCCAAACTCCAAACTCAGCATCTCCATGTATGATGTCAAAGCTCTTTTCAGCTCTCTAACTCCCTTCATCTTTGTTGACTGCTGTTGGCATATCATTCAGCCACAACAAACTTTGTTCTCTTGGGTTGGTTCCATTCCTGTTAGCAGTTTTATTTTATTTTATTTTTTTATTTTATTTTATTTTATTTTATTTTATTTTATTTTTAACAAATATCCCAGGCAGGGCTCTGACATATGTAAAACATCTTGGAGTATCCAAGGCAACTTCAACTTTACAGCTTCTTGTTCCAATGTCTGGGATCCATACATGATCTTCTGGGCTCCTCCAAAGGGCTTGGATCACTTCTCCAGCTCTGCCTACTACAGCAGCATAGTCTTGGGTTGACTCTACCACTGCTGGTGTTCTTAGTGATCATCCATGGTACTGACATCTATAGTATGATGGAGTCTTCCACTGCAACTAGGTTTCACCAATAGCCTTGCATAGGCTCTTTTCATGATGCTAAGCCTCAATTCCTTTGCATGACCCCTTCAGTCCTGGGCTGTCAACTGCAACTGAGGCTCCACCTTCACCAGTGGTCTTTCCTGGCCTCCCACAGTGCCAAGCCTCAGCTGCTCTCCATGACCTCGTCATTCAAAAACCAGTACCACCCAGGTGACTCTTACACATTATCAAGTACAGCTGCAGCACGAGGTACAACCTTGGCTATCTCTGGAACACAGCTTCATTGTGCTCTCAGAAAACACTTCCCAGAAGATTTCAACTCAGTGATGCTGGTCTCTTCTTAACCACTACTAATTTCTTAGCTCCAGATAACCGGCATCAATTGTCTTAGTAACTCCTTCTATTCTTCTATTCTTCTATTCTTCAGCCAAAGCCACATGGCCAAAGCTGCTGAGTTCTCAGCAGGAGCTGGAAAGTGTCCCCCTCATTCTGTTACATTATCATCAGCTTTCTGCTTTCACTTATTTCATTCACTGCCTAATCTTGAATGTCCTATAACTTGCTCTATAGACTGTCCTTGAACTCAGAGATCTTCTTGCCTCTGTCTCCTGGGATTAAAGGTGTGTACCACTATGCCTAGGCCTAAGCTTTTCATGGGCACTATTCCCTATTCCTAAAGATCTGTATCAAAAGCCTGGATCTTCTAGCCTCAAGATCTGGATCATAGATGTGCTTTTCATTTCTGTATTGTAGTTCATTTCAGATTATAAGTCCAAATGAAAACAATAACTAAGTAATAATAACATCTAGTTTAAACTATTCCTTGCTCAACTGAAAAAGCATAAACAGTAAGCTTAGATGGGTGGGATCTTGCCTTGAGATCACCACCCCTTAATTCCATTTAATATTCTTGCCCTGATCACAGGATTTAGCTTCACTTTTACCTTTTATTCTTTGAACCACACATTTTGTCTTTTTCCTTTTTAAGCGTGCTACATTTGGTCAAAATGCTCTTCATGAGAGTAAACCATAGGACAAAGTCTATGCTCGGCCTCTGTCTCCTGGGATTAAAGGAAGCCTGAGACTTCCTTTGTCAATGCAATTATTGAAATGTCTTTATCTTTGCCTCAGGTAGAGTCTTCAGACAAGGACAAAAGCAGTCTCATTCTTCACCAAAGTATCACAGGAACAATTGTTAGCCCACATACTAAAACACTCCAGAATCCTGGAGTTCAAATCACCATCAGCACCAATGTCTCCCATATTCCTACTAGAATGGCCCATAAAGTCTCAATGCTTTCAAATCCAAAGTCCCAATATCCCCATTCCTCCAAACAAAAACATGATCAGGCTTATCACTGCAATACCCAGTCCCTGGTATCAACTTCTGTTTTAGTTAGAGTTTCTGTCGCTGTGAACAGACACTACGACCAAGGCAACTCTTACAAAGGACAACATTTAATTGGGGCTGGCTTACAGGTTCAGAGGTTCAGTCTATTATCATCGAGGCAGGAAGCATGGCAGCATCCAGGTAGACATGGTGCAGGAGGAGCTGAGAGTTCTACATCTTGATCCAAGGCAGCCAGGATAAGGGACTGGCATCATCAAGCAGCTAGGAGGAAGCTCTCAAAGCCCATGCCCACAGTGACATACTTTCTCCAACAAGGCCACAACTCCTAATAGTGCCACTCCCTGGGCCAAGTATATTCAAACCAGATAGGTGGCTTGCTGCTCTCTCCCCTATTGTGGCAATCCAGTTTGTCTTAGAGACCTACACATGCATAGCAGAGCAGAGGACAGGAGGAGGATGCTGTGCCAATTTCAAGCCTGGCCCATATGGGGAAATGCCTTTTCCAGTTTCCCGTGGGCCCATGACTGTGTCCATGTCATGACAATGCACCCTCATTCAGGATTTTCCATATCCAGAGATTCCTCTGCTCACACAGCCCCATACACAATGGCCTGCTGTACTTCTTGATTTCTCCTCTATGAAAAATAATTGAAGAAGATAATTACGTATGAATGAGTGACTACAAGATATTTATATAGAAATGAAATGTAGCATTCCCAACCGAGTATAGAACACACAGAGTATGGCTTGATCAAAGAAAAAAAATCTGAAGAAATTTTGTATCTCCAGAGTTCAAATCACAAGACAGTAACGTTAGAAGAGGTGACTACAAAGTCTTCAGTAGTAGAGTTTCCTATGTTAGGTGACCTCAGAAAGCAGAAGTTTCATGTGCTGTTCATTTCTCAGAAACTGTGACTGCAGCCCAGTTGTGTGAGAGAGTGAAGGTAGTAGAAAACAGGGACATGCTGAGCTATGGGTTTCACTGGCTACCTTATTGTGACTCAGTCTTCTAGTGTGCCTTCTGAGAACCCTCGTGAAGAACCCAGACTAAATACAGCCTGCTCAGAAGCAGAGGCCAACAAGAAATGTTGTCTATCACATTTCAATTACCGCGAGTCAAAAGCGTGACCTATTTGCCTTGTGAAATTGTAATGGTTCCATCATATCTCAGTGAGGATTTTTCTGCTTTGGAAAATATAATGGCCCAGAAAACGAGCTGTCTATATTTGACCCCCCCCCCATTGGAATTTATCACAGACTTCATGTAGCATCCTTACCTCGAAACCATCCCTACCATTGTTAAATCTGTAGGCCATGCAGTCTGTGGGCTGTGGAAGATTTTTGCTAGCTATTCTCTGGGTTGGATTAGCATTAACAAATGTGCCAAGCACTACACCAAGGACCTGAACAAATGTTCATTTCTCTGATAGAGGCAAAGTTATTTCAGAGGTTATTGGTTACAAGAGAAAATGTATTTGTTGCCCTCTCACAAACCACTCAATATAACATTTCTGACATCAGTTATAGGATCATTTTTTCCACATAATCAGGGGAGGTCTCTTTTAATTCAGTGAGGACACTGTCTGCATAAAAATAATTCCAAGACTCACAAGTTTAGTGCTCTGTCTCCCAAGACTTCTCTCCCTCTCTACATTCCAGATATTGTTGCTTATGTCTAATTCATAGGCCATAGCCCCTTCTTTTGGTTTCCTTGTCAGAGTGACTTCCAGAACTCAAGGGAATAATTTACTCATATTTGTTCATTATGAAAAATAATGCTACGGAAGATACAGATACAGAAGAACAGCAGCCAGATGGTAGTGGTATGCAGGACACACCACGTGAACACGGATGCTCAAGAGGTCACGTCTCCTCTCCTGCACTCCTCACCTATTGCTCTCTGAAAGTTCTCCTGATCCATGTTCCTTCTTGGATTACAGGCATGTTTTACCACACCAGGCTGATATTTCTATACTTTGTTATATAGTTACCTCATTTACCATGAGTCACAATAATGCTCAGGCTGTTAGGAAGCATTCCAATGCAACACAGAACAGCTGGGTGATACTCTTTACAGAATTTTAATCTTGCTTGAGTCAGATTATTCTAGACTATCAAGTTATCTCCTACTCATTCATACTGATTGTTCTTCCACTATAAACTCTTGACATAAAATCTCACCTATACTCTTTGATGCTTATGATGCGGATTGACAGTTAGTGTAAAATAGACGTATACCTTTGCAAATAGTTTTGTATTCTTGTATTAGTTACTTTTCTATTGCTGTGATAAATACCATGACAAAGGCAACTTAGGGAAGAGTTTATTTATTTTGACTTATGAGTCCAAATGGATACTAGTCCATCATGGAGGCAAGGCATGACAGCCAGCAGCAGGCATGGTAGATGGTAGAGCAGAAAGCTGAAAAGTCACATCTCAACCAAACTTACCAATAAGAGAGAGTGAACTGGAAGCAGGGTGAGAGTATATCACCTAAAAGCCTACGTGGTTCATTAATATATCCTCCAGCAAGATGGCACCCCTGAAACCACCCCAAACAGCATTAGCAACTGGCTACCAAGTGTTCAAATACTCATGCCTAAGGGGGTCATATAATATTTAAGCCGTCACATTCCATTCTCTCGCCATCATAGACTTATAGGCATATCATTATGCAAAATGAGATTTAGTCCAACTTCAAAAGTCCTCATAATCTTTTACAGTTCATGTTTCATAGTACAAAGTCTCTTCTGAGACTCAAAGCAATCTGTTGTAATTTCCTTTAAAATAAAAAATAAAAAATATGACTTACGTACTTCACATCTAAATGTTATCAAAACTACATTACCATTTCAAAGAGAGATATGGAGGCATAGAGTGTTTGAATGAACATAACCCCCATAGACTCATGTACTTGAATATGTGGTGTCCATTTGGTGGACCTGTTTGGGAAGGATTAGAATGTGTAGCCTTATTGGAGAACGTCTCTCACAGAGGGTAGAATTTGAGATCTCAAAACCCTATACCATTCCCAGAGAGCTAGACAAAACTAGCTCTCTCTGTCTCATAATCATATTTCAAGGTGTGTGGTCTAGGCTGCTGTTCCAGCACCATGCCTGCCTTGCTGTTGCCATGTTCACTGCCATAATGAACATGGACTCTGACCCTTTGAGACTGTAAGCTCCAAATAAACTATTTCTTTTATAAGTTGCTTCATTAACGATATCTTGCTATAACAATATAGAAGAAGCTAAGACAGTGAGAAAATATTGTACCAATGAAAGAATGAAACTCAGCAAGGAAAAACACCAAATCCTGTAGTGAACTTAAATGGCTTTATGCTTCAAGCCTTTCTGCCTGCAACATCTCTCACTTGAGATGCTCCCACTCCCTGTGAGCAGCTCATTAAACTCTGAGTACTCAAGGGCTATAGTTGTTAAAAAGAATAGTGCTACAACGGAGGGGCCTTCTCTACACTGCAGTAAAGAACAGGGTGCCATCAGGTCAAGATAGCACTCCAGGTACCAATGTCTGTCTGCATTTGCTTTCTATCGCTGTGTTAAACACCATGACCAAAGCTTCTCAGGGAGACAGGATTTATTTAGATTATATATCCCAATCACAGATGATAGCTGACAGAAGTTAGGGCAGAAACCTAAGCAGGAGCAGAAAGAAGAACATGTTGAATCAAAGATGTGTACTAACTTGTTCTCCTTGCTTCTGTATGCAACATAGTAGTACCTGCCCAAGGGTAGCACCATTCAGTGTGCTGAGCCCTCTCTCATCAGTCGTTAATTAAGAAAATTTCTGTGCTGGTTAGTTTTTTTGTCAACTTGATACAAGATACAGTTATCTAGGGAGAGGAAACCTCGACTGAGAATATACCTCCACCACATCGGCCTGTAGAAAAGTCTGTGGGGACATTTTCTTGAGGATAATTACAATTTTAAAACCTTGAGCAATTTACTTAGCTTTTAGTACCTCATATAGAGACAGCGTATTAAAACATTTCCTTAGATGACTTTTTAAGAGCATTAATTGAAGAGACAGGTCATTTCTTTAAGTCTTGCAACTTGAAAATACAAAATCTTTAGGAAAATGGTACAAAGAAAGCTAAATATAAAACGAACATTTTCATTCTCCACTCTTGCCATGAAGTCAGAAATTTTTCGTGTGTAATGACAACCTGAAGCTTGAAATTTTTTAAGTATATTTCTAGTTTTAAAAGAGCATTAGTACCTCTAGGATAGAATTTGATCCGATAAATGAATAGACTTCCCAGTGCTGTCTAAAGTCGGGTGAGGCAACCTTCTCAGGGAGAGTTTTACACTGTAATTAAGAGGTACAAGTACACATGGGAGTTGAGAGCTACCATCACATTTAATCTTTGGTGTTAAATTATTCTTGTCTTTCACCAACTCAGACCCCCGCTGAGGCATCATTTGTGCTAAAATTAAATGAGGTTTCCTGGTTGAATCCCGTTTCTATTCTGTGAATCATAGAGAGCAGTTGATAAGAGAATCATGCTCAGCGGAGATCAGGTTCTGGGGTCTTTCTGCAGTGGTAAAACCAGATGGATATATCTCTAGCTCATATATGTTAATGTATTTACAACTAAGAGAATGAGAGAAGAAATAAAAGTGCACTACTTTTTTAAGCATAGTGTACTGTATCTGCTCAATGTAAATTACTGGGTGGTCAGCTGTTAATAAACTCAACCACACAAAAGTATCCCTTTTCTTTAGTGCTCTTGTGGGTGAGCAAATTAAATAGCTGGGAGTTCCTCAGGATGCTGCTGAGTTGTGGGAGGAAATGGCTACTGAAGAAGGGAATTTGGAGTAGGTAAAAGATCAACTCCACCCCCTACTGTGATCTCAGGAAATACTGTGAAATGAAATAAGCCAGGTGTATATAAGCAGCCAAAAGTCCTGATTTAAAGTAAATGAGTACAAACACTTTATTCCATATTCATGTGGTAATTATTAATCCTCTAATTTTCTGCATTCTAGATGTAACATAGAATATTTTTGCAAGTAGAAAAATATACCAGTGAACCACACTATTGCAAAAAGGTAGTCAGGATCTTTGTTATGTTTTTGTGACATGTGTTGATGAATTTGGACTTTGAATATAAAAATATGAGGCTAGTTTAATATATATAAATTCTACTTTAGGAGTCCAAAACAGTAGGATTGATTACAAGCTCAAAGCCACTTTGGGCTACATGTGTCTTAAATGCCACCAGAATTGTACTATTGAGGGGCAAAAGAATTTATTTCTAGTTATTGAGTGTATTTTATTCTAACTAAAATAAAATACATAGAAACTGTTAATATGAGATGAATGAGTATAATCTCTAAAACATATTTTTTGTAGTAAAGTTTGTAGAGCATAGCAAACTAAGAATCATCCATTTATGATTTTCTTTTAATTATATATATATATTGTGTGTGTGTGTGTGTGTGTGTGTGTGTGTGTGCATGTATCTATATACACACACAGTTTAATTATATATATACATATATGTATGTATGTGTGTCTATGTATATATATATATTTTGTTTGGCATCCTACTCTCAGTTGGTCTTCAAAAATAATGTAATGCTCTATTAATTCCAATTTTCTCTCCACATGAGCTTACTTTAGCGTGTTATTTTACTTAAGCCTCATAAAAGTATCATGGGTTATATATTGGTATTTCTATCTTATAACTGAATACTTTGAGTCTGAGTATATGTAACATCAGCACTGCTATTAATATTTAGTTTACAAAGAAAATATCTTTCATTGTTTTATTTATTTTTTTTTCTTTTTTAATTTTATTTTTTTGCTTATTCACTTTATTTAAATTGAGATGCTTTTGCTGGGAGATTGTGACTCATGGCATGTTTATGAGCCATAACTTTCTCCAGGAGGAAAAGGATGTCACATTTTCCAAAGACTCATCAAAAATACTCAAAGGACCAGGTAGCAGGCCCACATTAGGAAGGCCACTAAAAGGCCTCATCTTTAATTCTACTGATTCTGAACCTCTCCTGTTTCCTGGGTTTAGGTATATGAAAAATATTTGAAGAAAAATTATTTTTTATTGAGGAATTATCATACTCTAGTAGCTCATTAAACACATTGGTTGTTCTATTGGGCAATGTAGAGTTAGGAGATGATCACTCTACACAGGAAAAATCATTTCCTCTCAGAGTCAGGAAATGACTTGATCAAGGTGGCAACGACAGTTATAGTCACAGTTTGATCTCAGCTGTCAGACTCACACCTTAGGCTATTGGTCAAAAAAATTAACATTTTATTTTTCCTAGTTTTTTACTTTGATGTGATTTTCTTGGTGCCATCCTACACAATGTTACCTGTTCATTTGTTTGGCTTTCTGTTCTTTCTCTATATGTCTTTGTTTACTCCATGTTTTGGACTTTTGTCTGGTTATCTCCATCCCTGTCTCTATAGGGACAAAGAATAGATAATAAATTGTATGGTTAGTCTCTGACACAATGAAGATATAAACTGTAGTTGAGCTAATGTTGTTTTGGGGCTGGCTCCTTGTTTTAGATACATCTCTGGTCAGGACCTCATGTTTTCTCTGATACGTGGGAAGATAAACAATTCTACTCCTGCAGTTGTAATATTACCATGTTTATGTCACCAAAACTTCAGTATATTTAAAATAACGTTCTCAATGAGAGTAGAATATTTTTCATGAATCTTGACTTTCCCCACCCAAAGTACAGGAATTGAAACCAGGGCACTTGTTCTTGGTAGCTACATCTATAAAAATTTAAAGACTATTAATTGAAAATATGCTGTTAGAATTGCTTAAAATTGAAATACACAGATTCATTAGCAATAGAAAATATACTTCCTAACGTGTGTTCTAAAATATTAACAGTTAATTCCAGTGAAAACAACGAATTATCAAACTATCCTGGAGCCCTGATTCCATTCTTTTATTGACACAACATCACAGTCTCTAAACCTCTGAATATCAGTTTGGTCAAATATGTAATTTCAACAGCACTCAATTGGTAGTTTTGAAGCTCAATAATCTGGTGAGACAGCTGCCTATCATTCCTCCACAGTCATGTCTAAGATGCACAGTTTGTAGATGGGAATTGTTTGGTCTATCCAAAATTACCCCAGAGAACAGAAATAAATAAGTTAATCAATGCTTGTTTTTATGTATGATACTAGGTGCTCATATTCATTGCAAATTATATTGAGTAGCAAAACAAAACAAAACCACCAAAGCAAAAACAGAATAAAACACAAATTGGAGAGATAGCTAAGATGGTTGAAAATAATGGGCTACTTTTCAGAGGACCTGAATTCGATTTCCTGTATCCACAATAGCAACTCACAACCATTTTTATCTCCCATTTTATGGGGGATCTGATACCATCTTCTAGCCTCTGTAGGAAGCAGGCATGCTCATAGTGCACAGATATAAACACAGCCAAAGCACTCATATATCTAAAATAAGGTTTAATGTATAGTCTATAAAATATATAGCAATGGTCCAGACAATGTAAGCACTTATAATTGATACATGTTGCAAAGACGTCTTTAAGAATGTTTGGCTTCCTGGGGAATGTTTTAATTTAATAAATGTCATAGTACGCTCAGCTAAAGAAGTCCAGATGTTCAGAAATATGCTGGAACTGAATGCTGTGATTTGGTGAACTGCTGCAACACTGAATGAAACTTCCAGAAAATCCTCGCTGTGTGCTTTGCTATATGTTTTTCCTGGGAATGCAAGTAAAAAAAAAAAAATTCTGGTATTTCTCATTGTTTTTAATTTCAGTATTTCTCTAGTCCAAGGAATTTGAGGATCAGTTTGGAGCGGAGAATCACGCCAGGAAGATAAATTACATTCATATGTCAGATATTGCCTCACAATGGTATCGAGCTCAGCAGGCTATAATGAGCCCCCACTCACCAGCCCAGGCTCCAGCCAAAAAATAAATAAATATATAAATAAAAGAACACCCACTGTTTCTCTATCAAGGGCAACTCTCTCAGAGGGCAAACAAAAGCGACAGAGGGAGGCCAACCATATCCATGCAGTACTATGGGTTGCTATGCAACCCTCTGTGCAAGTTGGGCAGCAACAGATGGACACTTTGAATAGAATTAATGCCCCTCTGACCCTTGTTCTAAATGATGCCCAGCCCTATTGCCTGATGAATTCTATTAACTACACGCATACTTACACATATAAAATATAACATGACGAGTGACACCGTTATTACCCTCTTTGCTAAAATAAAGCCATAAATCTATTGCAAAATTTGAGACCAATAGTATTCAATGAGCTATTTCTATTTTTTTTCTCTTTTTTTTGATAAATGAATCACCAACGTCTCATAACCTTGGGCTACATATTTCCTTTTAACATTGCTCCGGTGTTGTATGCAAACCTACAATGACTGCTCTGAGTTTTAGCTTCCTCTTTTACACAAAGTCCAGTTCCTTCCTCAGCCAGTGTCACCTGTGGGCTCTGGGCACTGTCTAAGAGACCTCTTTTTATTGTAACTTTTAGAAGGAACATAACATCAGATAAATATTTTATATACCTTCATGGGGACAATGTTGTAACCGTGTTCCTGATTGAACAATCAATCTGGTCTCTACCCAGAGCTCCCAAAGTTCTTTGTTGATCTGCCTCCTGTCTAGGGCAACTTTAAGGCAGTTTTATAACTTGTGGTGTTCAAAGGAAATAGTGGGCTTTCAAAAATTATCAGGATAAGACTTTTTTAGTATCTTATATTTAACATCCTAGCTGACTTTGATTATTATACTCTAAAAGGAAAGAGTAATAGTTCCTCTAAAAATCAAAATGGCTATCATATTGGTGACAGCAAGCAGCTATAGAATATTAATGAAGCAAGTATGTGATAATACATCTCAATAAAGTTAAATTGAAAACAAAACAGTGGCATAGAGAAAGGAACTCAGAGAAAGGCCTCTGGTCCTAACTCAGCACCTAGATTGCCGCTATCTTAAAAGGGAGACAGTACTTTATCTTTCTTGATAATACACGCATTATCAAGGGATAGGAAGGGATTTTGGCTATACTATGGCTTCAAGACCATTCACCTTTAATTACTCATTATCTGAGGGGAGGGCATTGGTTAAAAGTTGTAGCTGAAGATAAAACGAAGGGTTGTAAAGATTTCTCAGCAGCTAAAGCACTTTCCAGGAAAGGATGAAGACCAAAGGTTGCATCCCATAGCCTATGTGAAAGGCTGTCTGGTGGCCCTCCAGAAATCCCAGCACATGGGAGGCAGAGACAAGTCAATATTCAAGCAATCTAGTGAGCCCGACTTCCAAATTCATGAACTCTGGGGTTTATGGAGAAATCTGACATCAATATATGAAGTAGTAAGTGATGTAAGAAAATACTTGATGTCAAATATGCTCTCCCCATACACATGTGCACACATATACACATACATGAAGAAAAAAATAAAAGGGTATAAAGTAAGTTGCAATTTTATCTCTAGCTGAACATGAAGATGATAATAATATTTAAATCCTAATATTCACACATAATTATAAAATTTCTTCTGATATTGCACACATAGAAGAAACCTGATATACTAAGGGTCTACAATATTCCAGCACCTTCTTTTTGGGGACCTGGGTTTCCATTCCTTGCAAAGGTGACTATACAGAGCGAAAGAAGCGCTTGCCCCTGGACTCCCTAAGTGTGGCAAAGCATTATATTCTGTGCTGTGTTCTCTTGCCAGAGCCATCTTTCTGCAGAGGGGGACAATTGCACATGTGCCTCTGGTTTCTGAAGTGATACTGCTTCTCTGTCAGGCCTCCTGCTGCTGCCCAGTATGTCTTTGTTCTGGAAATATGAGCTTGGTTTTCCACCACTGCGTGCGCGAGCCTGTGGTCTCCTTGCTGAGAACTATCACTTATATAAACACACATATACATACAAGCTGCCTATGTACCTGTAGAAAAATATTTGCTTGCTTTTGTTTGCTCATTCTCCCACCTCCCTTGAAGGCCCTGGGGGTGGGAAATGCAGCATCTTGAATTATACTGTCATCCTTGGCAAGATTTAACATTAATGACTTTATGGGCTATTACCATTCCACTACCACGTGAAGTCAACACAAGGAAACATTCAGTTCTGTAGGAAACTGGTCTCTATCTTTGCAGTCCCATGCACTTTCTCATTAAACAAGGGATTTGATGTAGTCCTCCATTTATTCTGTTATTTGTCAAGCTGTGCTTCATTAAAGTCTCAGGTCATACATCTTAAAGAAAAACCTAGAGTGTTTATGTTTCACTCTATGTGATGTTGTTACTTGTTACATTCATATCAAACATATCTCTTGAAATGATCTTATTTTATGTTAGAAACTACTATGGCTACAGTGTTGAACCTCTATTGTAGATAATAGGGGAGCAAGGCTATGTGGATTGAATAATAACAGATTAAAACCTTTGCATGCTGTACTATATAATTTATTTTTTTGATCCACTCTGGGAAGGCCTATGCATCCTACTTGACTGTGGTATGAATGCTGAAATTCTAAGAATGATGTTCATGAAAAAGCATCAGGTGAAAAAATATTACACACTATATTAGGCAAATTTTGCTAGAGAAACAGAACTAATGATAGAATGTACATAGGTTATCGGAGGAGATTTATTAGATTAGGTTGTACAATAGGGGCTGAGCATTCCAATAATGGCCGGCTGCAGGCTGGCAAGTCCGAGAACCCAATACCTGTTCAGTGTTAAAAGTTGGGTGCTTATGCAGTCCCAAACTAGTGCTGAAGGCCTGACTGACTGCTGGGGGAGTCAGCGCTATTGAATTCTGTTGGGAGACAAGTCCTAGCAGAAAGCGGCTATCATCTTTACAGCCATCTCAGGCCATATACCCTGACAAGAGACTTGTTTTCAACAGCCTACAACAACTGAGCACACTCTAATAAACTATGTTTTCCTCCCATATCTTGTTTTGCTGTTTAGTGCCCCCAGCTGCAAGGTGCACGTGGTAAAGTGTCTTCAGCTACATTCCCTGCTCATGCTTATATATTCCCATGATTTCCTTTCAATAAACAGAACTTGAACAGACTCTCTATCTTGTCTCCATTCTTCGCATCTCTTGCCCCTCCTTCCTCACTCTCTTTCTTGCTAGACCCTGACCCGCAGACCGGAGCAGCAGCTCAGGCTGGGACATAGTGGTCCCCAAATGTGGGGCAGAACGGGTCGCTACAGAATTCATGTTAAATTCAGGCTAGGAAGCTGAAGCCTAGTATCATGGAGGACAGTAGCAGCAGCAGCAGCAGAAGGAGGAGGAGGAGGAGGAGGAGGAGGAGGAGGAGGAGGAGGAGGAGGAGGAGGAGGAGGAGAAGGAGAAGGAGAAGGAGAAGGAGAAGAGAAGAAGAAGAAGAAGAAGAAGAAGAAGAAGAAGAAGAAGAAGAAGAAGAAGAAGAAGAAGAAGAAGAAGAAGAAGAAGAAGAGGAGGAGGAGAAGAAGAGGATGCATTGGCTCACTAAAAGCATAGGCAGGTAGGTAACATTGCTTTCTCTCGGAACCTTTTATATCCGGTCCCCTCTTGGAAGGTGCCACCCACTCAGATTTTCCCTTTTCTCAGGCAATACTTTCTGAAAATGCCCCTTGGATACATCCAAAGGTGTGTCTCTTTTATTCATTCTAAATGATATCAAGAATACAATTAAGACAAATCATTGAACTATGCATGTAATTATATTTTAAAGATCATTAGCATCAAATCTTGAAATGGCTCAGCTTGGAGACAGTTCCCCCTACCTTAGTTTTGTATCAAAGGGCAAAAGAAGTTTACTTGATACTGGAGAGCTTCACAGAGGATTGGAGGCCTTTCCAGTTCTCTAGAGCTGCTTACTGCTAAGTCAGTAAATGAGAAAATGGCATCTATGGTTGGTAGATTTAGGGTTAGGGTTAATATATATTAATGAAAGGTATTTTTTTCTGACCTCAATATTGTCTATCACTTTTCTTTTTTTTTTAATTGGATATTTTATTTATTTACATTTCAGATGTCATCTCCTTTCCCATTTCCCTTCCCTAGAATCCCCCATCCCATCCCTCCTCCTCCTTTTGGCTTTTATACCATTTTAATTAAATGCAAGTATTAAGGTCAGTTCTAGTTTGAGGAACTAGCAATACAATAGATGTAAATAGTCAAGGAACAAGCAAGACAATAAACAAAATTCCATGAACACTAATCACAGAACACTTATCATGGCTTATCAGGATGACCAAAATATCCAAACCAACTTCCCTGTCCTAGCCCAAAGTCATTTTCATGACTCGGAGGAGTTGATTCCAGACATAGTTATATAGTTATAATCACTATTATAATTATCATGCTCTCCCATCCTGTGGTACACACCAGTTTGTCTGTGTGTGCCAACAAGGAAGCTCCTAGTTCAGTTCAAATACTTCCTGAGTTTCAACCAGCAAACACAGTTATAGCTGGAAATGATTAGACAGATATCGTCTGGTGGTTTTGTTTGCTTGTTTGTTTTGTTGTTGTTTTAAGTAAGATGGGAGCTGTAATAGAAAAGAAACTTTCTCATCCCTGGGTTCCCAATATTTCTATATTTTATTAAATTCGGATTCCTTAGTTTCATGGATGTGCTATTAGTAGTCATTTTACCACGTGCTAGTCAACATATTCATTGGCTGTGGATTCTGACAATGCAAACCTCACCTTTCATCTTACACTTCATTCCTCATTAGTCCCTGAAAAACATTTTTTTTTAAATCCTTGCATTTTGGATTATTTTCTGCACAACTCTTGATCGACATAAGAATATTCTAGAATATTTTCTGCAATAGCAGAGGCTGTTTCTGGAGTCAGCAACGCTATGTTATATTCTACTTCTTAAAGGTTGCATAATAATATGCTAACTGCGTTGACAAGTCCTGCAGTGATGTTTCCTTTTATAATTGAATCAACATCTTAGGCACACTTCCTCTTTTTTCACATAGCAATGGTTAATTACTGCTAAATGGTGCTCCTTGGGTCACATTTTGAGAATATGCATACTTCTGTTTACAGGTTGAGCTTGGCAGTCTCATTAGGCTTAATATAATTCAGTGGTTCTTAAAATGTGTGGCCTAGCAATACTGATGTGATGCATTGAATAAGAATGACCCTCATAGATTCATGTATTTGAATGCTTACACACCCTTGAGTGGCTCTATTTGTAGGGTTTGGAAGAATTAGAAGGGTTAAGGGGTGTGGCTTTTTTGGAGGTAGTATGTCACTGGGTGTGGGTTTTGAGGTTTCAAGAGCCCAATCTAGACCTAGTCTCTCTTTGCTTGTGGGTCAGGAAGTACATCTTGGATACTGTTCCAGTGTCTACCCACATTCGGCTATGCTTCCTGAAATGATGATAAGGAACTAAACTTCTGAAACTGTAAGCAAGCCTTCAATGAAATACTTACTCTTATAATGTTTGCTTGGTCATGGTGTCTTTTCACAGCAATAGAGCAGTCTTGGTAAGATGAGGAATTCAAGGCCCATACCTAAACATAGTAAAAGCAATATACAGCAAACCAGTAGACAACATCAAACTAAATGGAGAGAAACATGAAGCAATCCCACTAAAATCAGGGACTAGACAAGGCTGCCCACTCTCTCCCTACCTATTATTCAAAGTCCTAGCCAGAGAAATTAGACAACAAAAGGAGGTCAAAGAGATACAAATTGGAAAAGAAGAAGTCAAAATATCACTATTTGCAGATGATATAATAGTATACTTAAGTGACCCCAAAACTTCCACCAGAGAACTCCCAAGCCTGATAAACAACTTCAGCAAAGTGGCTGGATATAAAATTAACTCAAACAAATCAGTAACCTTCCTCTACTTAAAGGATAAACAGGCTGAGAAAGAAATTAGGGAAGTGACACCCTTCAAAATAGTCACAAATAATGTAAAATACCTTGGTGTGAATCTAACCAAGCAAGTGACAGATCAGTACAACAAGAACTTCCCTGAAGAAAGAAAATGAAGAAGATACCAGAAGCTAATGGATTGGCAGAAAACTAATTTTAAAACAGTGATTTTACTAATTACATACTCATGGTCAAGTATAATTACTATAAATAAAATTCAATTTAGGTAACATGAAATATATAGGATCTTATCATCAAATTTATAGAACAAACACAAAATAACAAGTGTAGAACCAGACTGTGTTGTTACCCATTCCTTCTCCACATCTCCCTCCTTTTTCCTGCAGAGTAGTTCTATGGTGGACCTACTTTGCAATGCACTTACCATACACCGTAAATAGGCTAGGATGTCTATGAGGTAGGGGGAAGCTATTCTCACATAGAAGATAGAAGCACCCAGACATGACCACAGAAGAAAGGGTAAGTTGTATGTTCTGAAATTGTGTAGCCTTGTGGAGATTATGCCTCAAGGAAGATTTAACTTTTAATAGTGCTGCCACCTAGCAAATTGCTTGGAAGTATGTAGGATACTTCTTATTCTTATACACGACAATACATATATACATATAATAAAAGTCTAAGGATGTTAAATATCTTCAAGTCCATGGACCAGTCCTTCATAATGATGAATTGTGTTATTTTGTGAAAATAGCACTAACCTAAATTCTGATAACAATCAACATTGGGAAGCTCTGTGTGTCTAACTCAATCTAGACTCAGAACTAAGGGGTCATAATTAGTACTAGAAGTACCCAGGTTTTAACCCCAGGAATATCTATTACCTGTTACAGTTTGTTGCTGTCTTTAGTCTTGAATTATTTCATTTTGACATCCGTAAATGTGTAAAATTATGTTTTGGTAGTGGGGTAAAGAGAAAGAATGAGAAATGAGACAAGAATATAACTGAGTTTCTTTTAAAAATTTATTTATTTTTTAAATTAAAATGTAATTACATTATTTTCTCCCTTCCCTTTCCTCTCACCATTCCTTCCCATTGCTCCTCTTCCTCTCTCTCAAATTCATAGACTCTTTTGTTTTAATTGTTGTAATATCTACCTACACAACCTACACGTACAAACATATACCCACATAAACACTATATATATATATAGTGTTTACACATATACATACATATACATATAAAGTATTATTGTATATATCATCTGTGTAATATTACTTATATATATGATTTTAGGGTGAATAAATATTTGTGCTATAAATATTTGTCTTTAGTCCTCAAGCTATGTTGTCCCTTTAGACCAGAGCTCCTTAAAATGTTTTGACTTGTGACATCTTTTTCATGAGATTTTCTTTTTACGTGAGCCTGAGAATATAGACATGTAAAATAGAGAAATCAAACAACTATTGGCAACAAAGCATAAGGAAATGGATTTTAAATTACTGCTACAGATATAATTTCATCATTTATTAAAGATAGAATCAAATTTTCACAATAGTTGAATTGATATATTTGTTTATATTTACAAAAAATAAATATTCTCTGAATATTGATACTTCAGGATATACATACAATATGTTCAACTATTTTTCAGAATTGACTTCTATTTTTGTTTTATTTATCAGTGCTGAGAACAATGCTTTGCATAGGTATGTAGCATAGAATGGTAGAAATATATTTAGGATCATTTACAAATAGTTGAAAATTCTGTTCTTTTCCCAAACTCAAAATCACTGAATGATTTTATGAAATTCAAATAAAAAGAAACCTCAGACATAATTTGTAAATTCAAAATGTTGTAAAACAATATAATGCAAAGAGATGCCAACTTACAACTTATGTTCTGAGGAATGATAGTAGAAAATTAAATGGTTATATTTTCTATATTTCATTATTCTGTTATAAGAGCCAAAATCTTGTACCTCAGATAGAACCCTAGAATTTATAACATACACTGAACACAAGAGTTTGAGCAATGCTCAGTGTTATGTGGCAAGACTATGTGAACAGGGCAAAGTCCACATGTTGTGCATGTGGTCAAGTCTGCAGTGATACCTCATGACACAGCAAGGGCAAGTGATGCTAGCAACATCTTGTACATTTGATTCCCCACCCTCCCACCCCTGGTTGGCTTGTACCATTTTTATTTATCAAGCATAGCTTTTTTTTTGTTGGATATTTTATTTATTTACATTTCAGATGTCATCCTCTTTCCCCATTTCCCCTCCCTAGAAACCCCTACCCCATCCCCCTCCTTTTTGCTTTTATACTATTTTAATTACATGCATGTATTAAGGTCAGTTCTAGGTTCAGGGTCTAGCAATACAATAGATACAAATAGTCAAGGAACAAGCAAGACAATAAACACAGTCAAAGAACAAGCAAGGCATTAAACCCAATTATGTAAACACTCCCGTGATCACTGTTAGAAAGGGATTATCAGGATGACCAAAATATCTGTGCCTACTTCCTTTTTCTAGCCCAAAGTCATTTTCATGTCTGAAGCCTACTTCCTTATTCTAGCCTAAAATTTAGATTCCTGTCTGAAATTACTTCATTGTTCTAGCCTAATATTTAGGTTCCTGATTGAAATTACTTCTTTGTTCTAGCCTAATGTCAGATTCCTCCCTGAAGCTGACTTCCTTGTCCTTGGCCAATGTTATTTTACTTTCAAGCAGCCCATCTCCTTGTCCTTGGCCCATGTCAAATTCTTGCCAAGCAGCCCCAAAAGCTCTCCACCTCTCCCCCATTTTTATTTATTTAACAAGACTGAGCCTGTCTTACATCCTTCTGACAAGAATGCCTTCTTTACCTGTCATGGAATTTACATTATCCAAAGCAATGCATTTCTGTCTTAGGTTGGTAAGGCTCCATGCATAATCTTACCGGTTCTTGGCTTGCCAACCTGTTAATTTAATAACCCTGTCTGGGAGTCGATTTTCAGATTTAAGCCATGTACTTTGGCTGCCAACATGTTGATGCTGTTAAAGACAACAAGCATAGCTTTTTTTGGGAAAGAAACTCTATAACTTGAATTGTAAGTTTTACAACTCCAACTTTTTATTTTTAAAATTTTAATACAATTACATCATATCATTTTAAATTAATGCTTATTGTATGCTGAGTAACCTTTCATTCACAACTGTTAAATTTTTCATCATCTCTCCACATTTAGTTACTGATCTTGTAATCCGCAGTTCAAAAAAGGGAGTCCAGACTTCTGAAAGTTACATTAAAGTATAAGAACATCTAGTTTCTAACCTTCCTAGGGGAATTTAACAGGATATCATAATTAAGTAATGAGAAGTAATAAACTTTCTCATTCAAGCAAATCAAAGCTGATGAACAGTGGTACTTTTTGCTATTGATAACAAATAATTTCTGGAAGCAGGAAGCATCTCTTCTTACATCATTGTCTCCCATGTATCTAGTATTTGGTCATAGGCATCTTGTAATAAAACCCTCAAGTTTTCTCACCAGATCAACCAATGGAGCATCCTTCTACTTAGTGAGTTTGATCTTATTCATGTACCATGTTTCAAACTACTGTTGTTTATACTTGGTATGTCAGTTACACATGTTAAGTTTAATTTTACCATTTATGCTGAATTCACACACTACATTTTACATTCACTGCCTCCACTGCAGTCTGAATTTACTTTATATTAGGCCAAGATTATTACATTAATCTCCTTTTCGGTCCCCTGCTTTCAGTCCCTCTTCACCTGAGATCTCATCAAACTGATGTCACATGATGCTTGTGGGTTTGGCACATTTGTCTTTTATTCATCATAGAGGAAAACCAAGGTGACCAAAGCTCCACCTGACAGCTAATTTCGCTCTCCCCTCTCTTACACATTTGCATTTGCTTTCATTAACTTCCTACTTTGCCATGAATATATTATAATTATTCTTACCTCATCATCTTGTTTCCTTATCTCTTTTAAGCACAGTCAATTACAAGCTATTTTCAGAAGCAGTTTGCTCATTTCAGATTGCTATTTTGAAGCCATTTACCTTGGTCTGACCATTATTATGAAAACATCAGCTATAATTTGCTTCACATTACCATCTGAAACACACAGACAGACAGACAAATTGACAGACCAACGGATGGACGGACAGACACACACACATGCAAACACACACACTCACACACAAATTCATTGTTTCTGTGTTTTGTCTTCTACACTTGACTACAAGGTCACAAATGTTTGTCTACGTACTTCTATAGTTCCTGTGATTTATCCAGTAACTGATACACAACAGACAGTAAGAACTTACAGGGTATGTGGAGACTGCATGGCTGGCTTGCCATCTATTTCTCAATCAGCTTTCAAGTAAGTGATTTAAAAGAGGGACATCCTCCTTATTAGTTCTAGATTCTGTTTACACAGTGTTCATATTTAATTTAAAGTAAGGCATTTTCATTTTAAGTAGGAGATTATTAAGCAATTAAGAATATTTATACATCTTTAGCATCTGACACATCTGTATTCAACCTTGACCCTCACTTTTGAAATTTGAAAAATATTGAGGATCATGTCTTTCTTGCATGGTTCTCATAATAGTGTAAAATATTGACATGTTTCATGTATTCAGTAAGTGTCTTGGTCTCTCATTGTCTTGATAACAGCAGACAAGATGCAACTCAGAGGCTGAAAGTTGAAGTCATATGACTTTTATTATCGACTGATTGACAGTACCACCTGGTGTGGCACAGGGAGCTCTGCATTTTTCTCCAAATAGTTACTACTCTATTTATTTAATTATTTCAGCAATTTCAATTTACTTTGATTAACTTAAACATTTTTTCTTTTTGCCAACCTTTTCAAAAGATTAGGACTAATGCTTACAATAAGGTTTGGTTATTATTTTATCATTCTGGTAATGTAACCTTTGACTCAGGCATTTGTTTGTTGTGGGAGGTGAGTTACTTTATAGGATTCTAGTGTGGTCTAATCATGACATTCTTATTAAATTTCACAATATTTCCCTGAGAGCTATAACCAGCTATACTATTCCTACTTGCATTGATTTGATCAGCCTATTGATGGCTTTTGCTTGAAATGTCTCCTTTGGGAATATTTGATGAGTTTTTATTGGAATTATCTTCCAAGGTGGGGAAGCACCAGATTCAGCAAATTCAATTCTCCATTTAAGATTAAGAAAATCAAAGATTGTGTCACAATTTTCTTCATACAGAGCAAAATTGATACATACATATATTGTCTAAGTAACTTTGTTAGGTTGCTGCATAATGACAAGAATAAAAAAAAAATATCAACTTTCTTTTCATTTCTCCCAGACTTCGGTGCTCTAGAACAACGTTATTCTAAGTCTGGGAAAGCTACAGACTAGATGGAGAATGATTTGTGCTCTTTTCAAGGAAACTGTGTTTTATGATATCATGAAGGGTTATCATCTAGACATTAAGTAAGGTACTGATGTCAAACCCTTGTCTCCTTTATTAATCTTATATATTTTTCTTTCATTTTAACACATTTTCCCCTTATTCCAACTTTCAGTCTTGCTTGAGACAATTATTTTAATAAAGAAGAGTCATCTATGTTTCAGAAATCAAGTGTATTTGAGGTGTTTAATTTATTTTCAAAGATCTAGTTAATGCACATGGTCATAACTGGCCAACGTTCTAAAAATAGGTGATAGGTCAACTTTAAAAATGACATCTGTATCACATCTTTCCACCTGGTTCAAGAAACATGTCAACATGGAACATATCACACAATCATTACATTCATGAATTCACAGAAGCTGCGGCTTACGGCTCATGATGAGGCCCACCAACATTTCACCATTGATATAAAAGGGTCATAGGAGGCCCCATCTCTAGTTAAGGATCTATCATCAATTAGTGACTAATGAGGCAGGGATCGTTTTTCTTAAAGATTGTGCCATTGATAAGTTACCCATTATCTAGTGAATAGCATCATACCTATTCATATACAAAGTCACACTAACGAATCTCAGTGGGTTAGTTGAAATCCCATGAACATGTTCTGTGCATTGAAGGGACAAATAAAAATTAAATAACAAGATAGACTTGTGGTCAAAAGAAGTAACAAGTTGTCAACAGTGTACAATTGAAGCTGATGGGCCAACCTAATATCTTTAGGTAGTCCAGTGTCTAGCTAAAATACAGTTACACAATACTCTTCCTTCTCACTTTGTCTCATTTAAGAGTTTTGTTCAATATATTGAGTATATCTTGTCATTTGTTTCTTTATTAAATGTAAACTATTCATAGCTGCATATCAATAAACTTATCTATAGGATTTGTATAAAAATGATACCAAATTAGTCACCATTCAATAACTGTTAAAGAAATTAAATTGAAAAAACACTGACTGTCCTAAAACTACCCTGGCCTCTAGGCATCAGACTTGGACCAATCAGCTAGCCCTTTGGTAAAATTGTGTAATGAATTCAATTCATAATTAGGGAGGTTTGTTTATAATGTCACAAATCTCTTTGCTTAGTTTTACAGTCTTCTTAATATGCACATCGTGCCAGAAACATAAGCAAAATGGCTGGTTCTTGGGTAATCAGAGGAATGTGGTACCAGTGTTTCCCTTAGGGTTAGAGGTCCTTAGACAAAGGCCTATTAGTTAAATATATAGACACTTAGAATGTTGAGTGTCACTTATGCCATTATTAGTGTGTGATGGGAACTATATAATTCTCTATATAACCTTCATTGTTAAAGTGTACCTGTATGAGCTACATTATTCTATCCATCCGTCCACCTGTCCGCCCCATCCATTTGTCCATCCATCCAGCAAAAAAGAAATTATTGAGAAATGTATGTTTGGAAGTTATTTTAAATACTGTGCATATTAAAAAGAAATGAGAGAAAAATGAAGATGTAGGAGAGAGGCAAAAAAGAGGCATGAGCAAAGGAGGAGAAAACCATTTACAATGAATAAGCTTGGTAAGTATAGAGAGTGTGCATTCAATCAAATAGCTATGAAAATGCAAAAATGGTATTTTTTGCCCATTTGCAATATATATTCTACTTTCTTTTATTTAAAGATAAATATGAAAATAAAATTATAGCAAGGGTGCAATGTTAGGGTTTTTTCCTTCATACTATAAAGTACTTACCAACAAATTATCTTGATATAAAGTTATGTCAAAACTTATCTAAAAAGGCTATAGTATCCATACCTGTTGAAAATAATGGCCATTTGGTTTTCTAAAGTAAAGATAATTTAAGGAGCTGATTAAAATTTTTAGTAAGTTGTTCACTTAGACATTTATTTCATTTGAATTATTGATTGTTTATTTTGTCTAGCATAAATATTTTCATCATGAACACTGATACTGTTTTAGATTTTATAATTCATTTATTGGTAAGACAAACAATAAACATTATTAACTCAAAGGTGGCATTTTCTTAAACTTAGCTTTTATCTTTCATGTTATTTGTCTATATCAAACACTGTAGAAAATTTTGTATTATCCAATTTGTACTTTTTGGAGTCCCAATAACTCCTCTTTCCTAATGTTAATACTCCTTTATATAATAATTTCTTCATGACAAAATAAGGGAGAATCACTTGCCTTGTTGTCTGTAATTATCCAATTTCCACCTCATCTATACTGTTCCCTCATAGCACATAACAACCACCAAATTGGATTTTTTTATACATCACAAAGCTATGTCAAATCTGTTATTTGAAGAAGTTGAATCGCCAGCTTTTATCTCAATTTCTTGACTGTTGCTTAAGAGGATTACCGGCCTTGGCCCTCTCCACCAGGGTGGTTCACAGTGACAGGCACTATTGCAGCTCAGATCTGAAAATCAATGAGCTGTGACTCATTGATTCTGATTAACTGAGCTTCTATTGCCCGGTGGAAGATGCTTATGCTAGTTAGCTCTAGTTATGCAAACCAAGTTTGCAGGAGCCAAAAGCTACTTTTCTTCTCTCTAAATCCGAGTATCTAGGGAGAAATGGGGAGAAGAACAATGATACAACTGTGAAAGAGAAAGTGAGAGGTACCTGCCTATTGCTATTATCCATCAAAAGGAGGGTTTGTATTAGATGTAGACAGATAGAAGTACAGGCAGGTAGACAGTCAATCAGATAGGCAAATAGGTGGGTAAATAGACAGATACATAATTCCTACAAGGAAAGTTATAATGGAAAAATAATTATACCATTTTCTCATTTTTAAATTGTGCAAAAAATACGGTGTAGTGAGACAAGTTTTTTTTTAAGTGAATAAGTACTGTAATGATCACTATCCTTTTACATTTTAGAGGTAAGGGTAAAGAAACACCTCATGTCTGTACAAGGAAGAAACAGCCAACTATTTCTGCTTAAAGGTATTTTTTTCTTGTTCCTTTTTTAAAAAAATAAAATGGGTTCAACTGAACCGGTATTACAGACTTGCATCTGACGTCACTCAGTGTACAGCACCAGCCTGCTGAACAGTGCGTAGTAAGTGAAATGCTTCAACTCTCAACAAGCACTCTTTCAACCAGCGTTGTATGTGACTATAGAGAAATGCAAACGATCCTCTGCAACTCTTTTACAAAGAATAGAAAACGGAACCCCTCCCCACAAGTTACGAGAGACTCGGCAAGGTCATAAACCAATTGAATTCTTAACATGAAGAGTAAGGAGCTTGAAAATAAGAGCTTTTAGGGGGTTGAAAGAGCACAAGATTCAAACCATGGCAGTTTTTATGCAGTTTAAAGTATCAGCAGGGGCCTTGTGACATGGTGCACTGGATAAAGACGCCTGCTGCCCTGCCGAATCATCTGAGTTCTGTCCCTAGCGAAAGGAGAATGTGGAAGATCTTCTCAAGTTGTCCTTACCTTTCATGAAAGTCATGGCACATGCACACATGCATATAAAATTAATTACAAATAAACAGATTAATTAATTAACTAAATTGAATTTTTGAAATGTCATTAGGGTCATCTTATCGACCATTCTCACTTTAGAGAATGTAATTTATTATTTTTTTTAAATATAAGCACTTTTTTTTTATTTTTTATCGCTGGCGCGCAGGTACTTTGCAGTCAAGTAACTTAGGAGTAAGGGAAATTTGGAGTTAAGTTCACCTCTCATTAAAATAGGTCATCTGATATTACTGAGAACCACAAAAGAGCCATTGAAACCTAACGCTTCGGAGAAAGAAATTTTTATTGTAATACTGCAAGAAATCAGTAACCTCGCTTCTAAGTATCATTGCTATGGCAAAAGATTAGTTCATTCAATAAGAATCTTGTGATGTGGAGCTGACACGGGTGCGGTAAACTTCGTGGAGTGGCTCAGAGGATTACACTAATTAAGGATAATCTCATTTGGACAATTTTATCTTCTAGAAAAGAAATGTGATGTCATCCTCTGGGAAGAGACAATGTTTAGTCTCTGGAGATATGGGAGGGAAAAAAAGCTCTCACAAGATATGTGCAATAACAAGAATTAGGGTTGATCTAAAGACAGTCTTAGATCTACCCATTGCCTCTCAAAAGATCCACCACATAGACTGTTAAGCCCCATAATCATCTCCCCTATTTGTGACAAGCGTGGACTAATCAGTCTCTGAGGGAGTTTCCAGCCGATGCCGCGGAGAGTGTGTGCATTTTTCAGTCCTCACCATGTTATTCTGTACTCTGAATCGCAAAGAGCTGACCAAACTTCATTATCCTCATCTAGACCAGAATTAATTCAAATTAAGAAAAATAGGCGTTTTTAAACAGCCACGTGCTTATGATTTAGAACAAAGTATCTTCCCTATTTTTGTAACAGCAGCATAGGTTCTAGCTGCCTATAATCTCATATTAAAAGATTAGAAAGAACATCTGAAGAAATCAGAGACTGTCTAATTGAGGTTCTTGCCTTTAATCCTGCGAGCCGACTCCCTCTTGGATATCAAGATCTGTCAGGGCTGAGTCAGGGGAATTCTGTAAGGAAAAAGCAACCATGAGGAACATAACACATTCTTTTCCTACTTAAAAAATAAAAAGAGAAAAAAAAAAAACACAGTTGGTGATATCAAAACCTAAGCCACCATAAAATCAGGGGGCACACCCAAAGTAGATTTGTAAATATAAGCTACTAAAAAGAGAAATAAACTTGACAGAGCTTTTTTTGGTGTTTCAAACAGCGTGTAAAATGGGGTGCAGAAATGAAAAATTCACAGGAAACATCAAATAATAATGTAATAGAAAAAATGGAATCCAAAATAGCATGAAATTAATAAGAACTTTACTGAGCATATTTTACTTCTACGTTGAGTCTTAAAGCATCGAGTGTGTCAGTCTGCTTAATAATCTTGTCAGAAAATTGCATGCTAATGAATATTTTCATAGTAATTTCAAGATGTTTTACTATGAAAAGTTTTCTGGGTAACTTATTATTGTACACAATAGACTTTATATACTTCACTTGCTGACAATGATCAATTTTGTGTTATTTACTAAAGAAAGAAAAATAGCTTTTAGTTTTTGCAGTAGTAGGTTAAACTAATACTAAAAAGATGAAATTTATTTTGTTTTATGGAACAAATATGATACATTTATAATATAATAAAAAATAAAGCCGTAACCAAGAAGAAATAACTGAAATAAAACAGTGCACTGAACTCAAAATATATTTTTAAATAATAACATGTTTTAATAAAACAGCAGAATATATATTCCTCACTAATTACTTAGAAATTGCTTAAAATATGTAAGCTATGCATAGATTATATATAATACAGATATATTTATAAATAGATGTATATCAGGAGCATATCTCTTCAGTCTCTTATCCATTAATACATTAAAGAGTTAATTTATTTCACATTTAAGAATTTTTCTTTTACTTCCAACATAAATTTAATTTGTAAAGATCATTTTAAGCTTTGTAATAGACAATTTAATATTCTGTTACCATCTTTAAATAAAAAGATCTCTCTATAGTGAGAGCTTGAAATATGATCAATGTTGCTGAGACTCATTCTAGAATACCAGGAATAGAATTTTGGGAACCAAACATAAATAGGGAATAATTAAATCAATTTAATAATTTTTTCTTTCTAATTGAAGGTGGGAAGTGGTTTGACCAGCACATGGCATCTCACATACCTACTCAGAAAACATTGGCTTCTCGTTTATCATGTGCAGGTGTAACTGACATTTAAGCTGTGCCTGTTTCAGTAAACAAAACTAAAAAACATGAAGTTATTTCAAAAGGAACTTGGTTAGTATTTTAATGAATCCGTTGTCTTCTCAGTATCACCACATCATATATCGTATCATATCATAAAAGATATCATATCATGTCAAAGCTACAATCCTCCCCATCCTACCATCTAACTACAAACTAGTGGCTAGCTTCAAGTCAAGGTATTTACATCTCAAGAGTAAACAGCACAAAATAACTGGAGAGGAACACATCAATGGTAAACACAATTACCATGATCTTGCCATAAAATCTGAGGTTGTCACTCATGATTGTAGGGATTTTTGTCACTGCGTGAGAATGTGTATATGGAGTCCTTCATCACCAGATATTAGATGGGAAATAACGTCAACCACTTATTTAGTTTATATACAGCATGGTTTGTCAGGAGCCTACTTTTAGCTTGACTTCCCAGATTGAAATAACAAAGGAAATTATGAATATTTTACATATTGGAACTCATAAAATTATTCTTTATGCTTTGGTGTTGAAATTGAATGTTTTATGTATTTTAAGTTATGAAATCATTCTTTATGGTTTTGTGTTGAAAGATGAAAACTAAGTATTATGATTTAGCCATTAAACCAGTGTAATGTACATTATAATTTAAATACTATCCATGAATCATAAAAAAAAATTGAACAACCAGAAACTTGGAACTCATAAACAACACTTAAAAATTTTAATGTTTATGTTATCTTAGGATTTCACAGACATGGCAGTAGGTGTGACAGCTTAGATTATGGATAGAGATTGCTTAAGTTCCTCACGATTGGGGTACAATTACCATACTGTGAGGCAGGGTCCAAAAGCGCCATCTGAATAATGTAGAGGAAATATGATAGAGCCCTTGTGTATCCATGCACAGGTTTCAGATTCAGTCATGGAAGAAGATTTACAAAATCGAAATGTCTAAACAAAAACCTGTGATGGAGAGAGACAGCAAGAGTGAAGGGGAAAAAGAAGAAGAAAGAAGGGAAAGAAGGAAGAATAAAGAAAAGCCATGAAGGAAGGAGTCAGGGAGAGGGAGGAGGGGAGGGAAGAAGCAGAGGGGGAGACACAGAGAGGTACACACATACATCACACACACACACATACAAACACAAAGAGAGGGAGAGAGAGAGAGAGAGAGAGAGAGAGAGAGAGAGGAGAGAGAGAGAGAGAGACTAAAGCATCTAGGCATTAATGATGCTCAAGGTCTCCAGGTGAGGCCAGTGTACAGACAAGGTTGAAATCTATTGATCCCTTCCAACTCTGCTTTCTTCCTGGCAACTTATAAGACAATCTTAAATGGTTTCTTGGAATTAGAGCCTCCTCCTAATGAACTAGAAGCCATTAGGACAACTCAATGACTCTAACACGTTTTTATGTTCAGGTGTTTTTAGTTTTGAGGCACTATAGAGCGTTATTGATGTTGTTCTATAACAATATTTACTACACTGGAAATTATAACCAAGACATTTAAATTCACTCATTAAATAACTTAAACATAAAAGCAATGGATCCAGGAAAGAGCAGCACAAATACATTTTATTTAAAATTGTATTTTATAACACAGAAGAACCAGGGGGAAAGCAACCCTGTTTGAAATATTTGCAAAATCTTTTGGATCTTTAGTTCTGTGGAAGGTAGCCCTGTTTCATGTTGGGTTTATCTCAGTTCATGCAAAAAACACATGCATGGCACACTTCTCAAAGAGCTTCCAAAAGAAAGAAAGTAAAACTGTAAGTACCATCGTGGAATTAAAACAATGTTAACACCATGAGCCATCCTGCCGATCCGCCCCATCTTACAAACTGAGCATCCTGCTGAATCCCGCCCCATCTTACAAACTGATAGCACCACCACATAAACAACCGCAGCCAGCACAGATGAATACAACATTAGCAAATCTGTCATCTCCAAAATGTTAATGTAAAGGAACTGCTTATGTATGTAAATTAAAGCTCTGTCTGTTGCCCTTTACTTGGTGACAGGTCATGGGGGAAAGGTTTCTGTTTCAAAGAGTAACTTCTATTACTGTTATTGTGATGCTTGAGAGTCAACACAGTGCTTTGTATATGCTAGGCAAGTGGTTTTCCAGCTACATTATCCGAGCCTCAGCATGACTTACTTCAACAATTTCCCATCATTAAAATTTTAATAGATCAAAAAGTCCATGAAAACTATGATAGTTTCATTGAATTATCTTTGGACATCTAAAAATTCCAATGATTACACCTCAAAATTTTGCAGTGTTGTTGGAGAAGTACATCATGCTAAATAAAAATTAGAGGGGTGTTTTGAAATGTCGAATTTACACACAAAGGTCCATGGGAATGTATGTTTGTAACATGTTCTTTAAATTTTTGTAAATGCTCTAACTTTTTACCCTTCATCTTCACCTAAGTTTTCTTCTGTATTTTTTTTTAAATTAAAGAACTAAAAAATGAAACAGAGGCTTTTGTAGGTGATTGAATAGAAATGGTCGTATCATGAAAACAAATGCCGTGCTTTATCTGACTATACATCCTAGATTTTAATTTTTATATATGGTATGCATACAGATGTAGGCAGAGGTCAAGAAACTAGAAAGGAGATCATAAAATGAGGGGTAAAGGTATCAAGAGGGTGGATCGAAGAAATTAACAAAAAGTAATCTCATGGATATGACTGGAAAGTGTATCCATGATGCTATGATGAGGTAGGAGGGAGGCCAGCAGGGGGCGCTAGGGACGGGGATTGGAGGAGAGGATCAACAGAAACAGAAGTATGCATGGAAATGTTGGGAAATCTATTGGTTTTTTTTTTTTTTTTTTTTTGGTTTTTCGAGACAGGGTTTCTCTGTGTAGCCCTGGCTGTCCTGGAACTCACTCTGCAGACCAGGCTGGCCTCGAACTCAGAAATTCCGCCTGCCTCTGCCTCCCAAGTGCTGGGATTAAAGGCATGTGCCACCACTGCCCAGCCAAATCTATTGTTTTGTATACTAATAAATCAAAAAGGTCAATCAGCAGAATGACAAAATGAAAGGAAGGCACAGCTCAGTTGTAAGTGGCAATCCTGAGCTGTAAATATGGCCCAGACAGATTTTTATATATTAGTTTATATTTATTCCTAAGCATTTGCACTTGCTGTTCCCCGGGTGTAAAGGTATTCCCAGAGTTCATGTACTGGAACCTTCATTTCCATGGTGCTGAAGTTGGAAGGTAGGTCCTAATGCTTGGTTCTTGGTGTGTTGGCCACATGAATAGATAAAGGCCAGGAGTGGGTTCTATATAGAAAGGTGTCTAGTCTCCCCTCAAACACTCTTTCTCCTCTCTATATATCAACACTATATATTATGCCCTCAGACCTCTGACCTGTAGACCTCCGACCTTAGACCTCTGCACTTCCATAATGATATACTGATTTGGCTATACTCAACCAAAGTCCTGTCTGTGGCTTAGTTAGCATATTATAGGACTAAGTCCTTGGGGCTGCTGCTGCAGTTGCTGTTGGCCTCTTTGTTTTAACTTTACAAAGAGAATAAAGTTTACTTTATTAGTAGCACAGGAGTTGGAGAGATGTGACAGTGACTTGTGTCTGCCCTGGTGTGGGCCCTTTGGAGGATGGCACCATATTGAGAAAGCCTGAAGAAAGGAAAGAGAGAGAGAGAGGGGAGAGAGAGAGGGAGAGAGAGAGAGAGAGAGAGAGAGAGCGCACATGGTGAGATGATCTTCAATTTGAAGTACTATTCTATTTCGACTTAACTCCTGTAGTATTGAACAGGGTGTTTTCTTTGAGGTAGACGAGGGTGGGGAGGAGAACTACAACACAGAAGACAAAAAGGCATGGAGGCATGGAAGGAGGTGGAGAGGCTGTGGAAAGGGGGTGGGGGCAGAGGAGAATGTAATGTAAAGAGTAGTGGGGAGGATCAAAAAAAACAGGCTATTTTCAAAAACACCAAAATCAAACCCAGTATGATATGGTACGATAATTAATTTTGAATGACACAGTGTCTTCCCTTGGTTTTTATTTTCGTACCTACTGAAATCTCGTTTTCTTACTCCATATGCTGGACTGTATGTGCAGCAGGGACGTGCACACATGTCTTGACCACCACTCGCACAATAATTTGAATTGTGATTCTATTCTCTCAGATTCCAGCTATTTCCTCTACTCAATGTCGTCAGCAGACCTAACAAGCATACTTGATGGTCTATCATTCTACTCATTGGAAAATGTTAAATAGCACTGAAATGGAAACTGACCCCTGCAGAACACTTCTTGTTATATTTTTCCCTTAATTCATTCCCAAAATGATACTTATAATCTGCATGTTTAGATGTGTGTCCAGTAAGATAGGCCACTGGTCCTTTGGTACATAATATATTTCTAATAATTAAGAAATATTCTAATTGGGAAACTATATAGAACTCCTATAGAACTGAATATCCCTCATAAAGGAGGGTGTGCATAAGCATAAATAGGCTAAAATTGGCCCTTAGAACAGCAATGCAAAGTCAGGAAGCAAGGAAAAACCCATACTGTATCCAGGTGTACACTGCTTGCTTCAACCTTACTAAAATACCCACATGACCCATGGGAAATTATAAAGAAAAATAGTGTTTTATAAATCATTAAAGTTTCCACTGTAGCATTCCTAGTGGAAAATTATGTCTAAATAACTCTCTTTACTTCTCTTTCTAATTGGGACATCATATCTAGTGGACCCTGGCTTATCTCTCTTTGCACCCCCACCTCTAACTCACACCATTCAAATGGGATGTGATTCACACACCTTTTCATTAAAGAGCAATATTGCAGTATTGATGTTTTTAACTGTTAAACTCTTAGCAGTGTGTGTGTGTGTGTATGTATAGATTGGTGCCTGTTTTTAGAGACTGGTTCTTGCTATGTAATTCAGGATTAACCTTGAACTCATGTCTCTGCCTCCTCAGTGTTGGGATAACAGGAGATTAATCAGGGATATCTGTATGTATGATTTATATATATATATATATATATTCTATAATTAATTATATATATATTATAATTATGTTTTCAGAGAGAACAAGGTAAGATGATAATGAAACAAAAATGAAGGTTATTGAATTTTCACCATGAGGTGTATTTTAAGATAATTGACCCTGTTCTGATTAAAATCAGTTGACAATTTTTATTAAATGCCAATGTATGTGTATACATCAGAGATGATTATAAATGTTACAAAATAAGTCAATCTCTTGTAATTCTTCAAGGGCTGTTAGGCGGCCAATGAAGACCTGACTAGAATAGATGGTGTTGACAGCATGTCCCAGGATACCTTTCTACAAGAACAATATTTTACAGAATATATCTCAAATGATGTCTCAAGACACATCACTAAACAATGATTGATGATATTGGTTTGATAGAAAAAAAGAAATATGTGGAATCACAGAGTAATATTTGAGCATATTCCAGATGGTAGGAAAAATGTGTAAAAGCAGAGACATGAAAGGTATACACAAATAAAGCCTGAAAATATATAAAATATTAGACACCAACTACATGTTTGAGCGTGGGCCTTTTATAAATGTTAGGAAACCTGCCTTGTACTGCACAATCCCTAAGGTGATAGGTTTTTTTGTTTGTTTGTTTTTGTTTTTTTAAGGTAAGTGTTGGTAACATAAAATAGGTGTTTTTTGTATTGGGCATAAGACACTACCCTCAATAGGAGTCATTATCTCTCAGTTTCATGGCATTCTGGAGCAGCTTAGCTGAGAAATTTGACTCAGGGTCTCAAAAGTCTACTGTTTAGTTGCTGGCTGGGTAAATCCTTCTTTCAAGGCTCAGCTGAATCAGTATCTTAGAGGAGCCTCATCAAAGCTCTCTCATATAGAGTTGGTCACAGGCCCCCAGGAAAGTTAGCTGGCTTCCCCTAGAGCTGGTGAAGAATAACAGAGATAGGATGTTTCATATCCTAAGAAGCATGGTAACACATCACTCCATAACCACATCACTAGAATGAATAAATATGCCCATCCCACACCTGAGGAGAAGAGGCTGTGAAATCTCTCCACACCTGAGGAGGCATGGCTCAGTAGTTAAGAGCACTTACTGCTCTTTCAGAGGATCAGGATTTGGGTTACAGCGTCCACATCAGTTGTCTCACAACTGCCTGTAATTCCAGTTCAGGGGATCTGATGTCTTCTTCATCTCTAAGAGCACCGGGGCACACAAATCCACACAGGAAAGCGTGCATATGCATCAAATAAACAAATAAATCTTTAAAAGAGTACCCACTGCTATGCCACACAGCACGGGTGGGAAAAGACACCTACACAGCACAGGAAGACTGTAGGAACACAGAACCCTTTCTACAGAGAAAGAATTGCAGGCCCTGAAGAGGATTGGAACTTCATAGGAAGACCAAGACCAACAGAGTCAACTGACCGTGGAGAGCAGAGGCAGCACAGTGGAGGTGGCCCTGATGGTGAAAGTATGGGTAAGCCAGCCCAGAGGGCGTGAGAGCAGGAGAGCTGACCCATTCCCAGGCTGCAGCACTTGAAGGACTGGGCCCTACACAGAGGAACTGGCTCTGGAGGTGCACATAGGGGTGAGGCAACCCAAAGGCATGAGACTGGGAGAGCTGACCCTGCCTCCAGCCAGTGGGCTACCTGAGCAGTGTTGGAGAGCTTGCCCTGGAGGGGCAGGTAAGGGATAACCAGTAGGCTGATCGCTTAGCTACCGCTTAAGCGCAGATCCAGGGCTTTGAGTTAGCCCACCCCAAAATCTAATCATCTGTGAACTGCTGGAGCATATGAAAACGATCCAAAGCTGCAGGATCTCCCCGATACAGGGCAATAACAGGATACGTGGGAGGAGTCCCACTGAGGATCCAATATTGATGTTGTGTCAGAAGCCAGAGGATTGGAACCAGACAATGATTCATTGCAATGAACGTTTGCAAGTAATGATGTGTGGACAGAGGGTAGACTGTGGGACACACTGTGACACGCTCATCTTCTACGTTTTCTATCTTTTTTTTTTTTGTTTTAGGTTTTTTTTTGTTTTTTTTGTTTTTTTTTTTTGCTTGTTAGTGTGTTTTTTTGTTTACTCTTGTTGGGAAAAGTTTCAAGAGCAGAAGACAGATAGAAGGGATGGGGAAGTGGGGGGATTGGGGTCAAGATGTGACTTTCACCAAGAATCAATAAATAAATGTAAAAAAAAAAATACAAAAATACACACGGATAGCTAAAAAGACTGATGAGTTCAATTGTTTATTAATATTTAGATGCCAATTCTCTTTGTGAGATGTGCTGTGTCCAAATGGCTACACAACCTAAGACTGAAGCATTTCATTTTTTTTCCGTACACATAATGTATTAAAATTGGTGATTTGCTTAAGAAACAAAACATGTCAGTGAAAATAGATATTAGACACAAAGTTATATGCAACAACTTGGCTAAATCTCAACAAACATAAACTTGAGCCAGATGCAACAGAATTGATACCTTTTATATATGTAGTTATAACATACAAAATATTGTACAAATTATACAATAATACATTGTATAATTCCATCTATGTAAGCCATGAGGAGTGGCCCAGGCAGAATACGGTCCTTACTTCAGTGACAGTCAGCTGACGGTATTCATTTTATGATGGGTTACTGACTATGACTTTGTCTTTTTTTTTTTGAATGCCACGCACTTACTTAAGCATTTTTACAAGTTTCAGCTTTGTTGTAGCTGAATTGAAGTATATTAAAGACATTTTTCTATGCTACTTTTTCCATTTATTTTTAAGTTTATTCTTTAGGAATCTCATACATGTTTACAATGTATCTTGATCATATTCTACTCTCCAGTTTCCTCCCTCCAATTGTCCTTGTCTCCCGACTCTCTTCCTTCCAACTCCATGTCCTCTACCTATTATTTTTTATAACCCGTTGAATTCACTTAGTGCTGCCCATATATTTGTGTTTGTGGAGACATCCACTGGGGTGTGGGAAAACTGCCAGTGGCCACCCTTCAACAGTGACTTTCCCTCTTCCAATGGCTATCATTGCCAATGACTAGGGATATAACCTATGAGTCCCTCCTAACTCCATGCTGGGACTTTTAACTGAATCGATCTCAGGCAGGACTATTTAGGGAACCACAGCTGCTGTGGACTCATCGTGTTTCTGAGGTTTGGTCTGTTACTATGTATTGTAATGCTGAATACTGGCTCCCAAGGCCTGGTTGCCTGCAGGAATAAGGTAATCCTCACGTACACCAAGTGATGCTATGTAACCTTGCCCTTAATTTAAACCTACTGATTGACCTCGGCAGAAAAGAGATAGGCGGGTTTTGGCTCCTGGGCTTGGGGTTGGAGGCAGGGACAATAAGGAGAAGAAGAGAGGAGATGGAGTAAGGAAGAGATGCCATGGAGTCAGGAATCATGAGAACTGGCCATGAGGACTGGCCAGTCAGAATAAGAGTGGCCTAGGCAGAACATGATGTCTTAGTCAGGGTTTCTATTCGTGCACAAACATCATGACCAAGAAGCAAGTTGGGGAAGAAAGGGTTTATTCAGCTTATACTTCCACATTGCTGTTCATCACCAAAGGAAGTCAGGACAGGAACTCACATAGGGCAGGAACTTGAAGGCAGGAGTTGATGGTAGAGACTTGCTCAGCTTGCTTTCTTATAGAAAGGACTATCAGTCCAGGGATGATACCACCCACAATGAGATCCCACCCTTGATCGCTAATTGAGAAAATGCCTTAAAGCTGGACCTCATGAAGGCATTTCTCAAGGGAGGCTCCTTTCTCTATGATAACTCCAGCTTGTCTCAAGTTGACACACAAATCCAGCCAGTACTATGGCAAGTCATATCCTGGGCTTATTGGTAGGGAAGTAGACATAATAACATCCAGGTAGATGTCTGCCCAGCTCTAGTGCTTTAAAGGTTTATGATAAATATAAAGTTTTGTGTCTTTGATCTGGGAATGGAATCATCAAAGGTTGTGTAGGAACCCCCGAATGAGATTAAATATTTACCACAACACCATGCCATGCTCAGATGACAGCATTTCAGAGCATGCCTTCCCAGCCTCTGGCTCTCGTGCTCCTTCTAGCCTCTCTTTCCTGTGTTCCTCAAGCCTTGCCGTGGACTTGATTTAGATGTTCCATCTACAGTCACGTATTCTCTGCACTTGGAGCAGTTCTGAGTCTCTGCATTAACCACTGCCCACTGCAGTAGGAAGCTTCCCTGACCAGGGCCAAGAGAAACACTAATCTGAATTTTTATTATTTCATGCTACTTTAGAAAATAACCCTACACTCTGTCGGCCATCATGTCAGTATGGCCGTGAGTTGCCTGTTGCAGTGTAACTTTTTTATACGATGTTAAAATGGAAATGGAAGGGAGAGGAAAATGCTTTCTTACCAGTCTGTCTTGCTATTGCAAAAAAATACCATTGCCCAGCCTTTGTTATACACTACTGTTTGTTAATGATGGGGTGGGCCCATACGTTCCTATGTTGTAGAACATGCTCAAAATTCCAAAATACCGTCCCTGGATGTTGACTCTCGCAGTGGCTTGTTTTCATTTTGTCATCCATCTGTCCCTTTATTTCTGAGAGTTGTAATCTGCAGGGACCTATCAAGTAAGTTAACACCTCCTGCAATTCAAAACTGGGAGGTTGTGAGTTTCTTTCCTCTAGAAATCCTTAAAACATACCATAGTTAGTTCAAATATGACCAACTGCAGTCTCAATATAAAAAGAATATTCACTTTTAGTTACTTTTTAACATTTTTTTCATTCATTAATTTATTTATTCACTTTACTTTCAACATCTTAAAAACTTCATTTCCTTCAAATTTACCCAAAAGGGGGGCAAGACTATTGATCCTATAAATACGTTAAATTGCTCCTCAAGGGATCTGAGGAATTTTTTGGAAGGATATGGTTTCTATTGGCTGGTACTTTTAAACTTCTTTCTTAGGTTCAAAGCCCCAGTAACTTGTAACTACATCTAATCTTAAGATACTTATGTTTATTTCCTAAAGGACTTAACATAAAAAAAAATCACATAACTCTTTTCACTTCAATTAATTTTACATATAGTAAGTAGATTTTTAATCAAAAGCAAGGAGAAAAGTGAATTTACATTTTAAAATTAGAGTCTGAAGCAGAAGTCATCTATCCCAAATCCTCAGCTGCATCCAAACAAGATATGCAGCCTTGACAGTTTATAATCCCTGCTAATGGAAGATCAGCATTTCTATAAAGTCTATTTCGATATTTAGTTTCATGTGATTATCAAGTCCTTTCCCCCCCCCCAGCTAACTTAATGGATCTTTTTATGAATAGATGTTCATGTGTAAACCTCTAAAAGCAAGGTCCTTGGGTACCAGGTCTAATCAGAAGTGATAATGCAAGAGGCTTTTCTTTTGTTGCTTCAGGAAAGGTAAGTTGTTGTGCATATCCAGCTCTTGGATACAGGGGTCTACATATAGAAATAAGACATGTCATTATCCATTTGGCACAGGGGTAGTATGAGATTATATGTGGCCAGTGTTAGTTGGGTATAAAGTGAGAACCAGACACGGTGTACTACACTGGCAACAAAAAGGAGAGAATGTATCTAACTCCCCGGGGAAACCAGCAAGGAGACAAGTGAGGCAATGTTGAACAGAAGGAATAGAACCCAAGGAGTCAGCTAATGTAGGGGACAATGATGGAGAGGAGTTTTGAGAGCTATATCTTAAGGGTAAATAATAGAATGTGACATACACATGGATTTGTTGTTAGTTAAAATGATACTTTAAGTGGGAAAAAAACTAATTCTGAATGTATTGTTCCTTTAATAAGATAATTCTTCAGTTTCTTTCAAATTTACTTTGGTAACATTGTTTTTTCTCAAGAAGTAATTCTGTAATGAGAAAAAATAGCACACGCTTCTCTTATTATTTAGGGAATTGTAAAAAATATTGGATAAGTTCCTTTAAGGTTTAAGCCACTTTTTAATGCAATGACAAAATGATGGTTGTAACTATGGCGGGGGTCAGGCAACCTGCATGGCAGCTGATTGTTTCAAACCACTGGGCTGCAGCTGCTGAGTGTGTTGGGCTCCTGTGTCTATTCTGTCCAGTGGCCATCCGTGCCTACTGTTCTCTATAGGAAATGTGCTTATCCGCTTGTCTTCTGCGGTTCTGACTCCTTTAAATTCCATCCTCCTCCTACCAGGTCTACATGTTCCTTCTACATGTGGTAAGCCAGTAAAAAGTCATTGCACTGTCTTTTTCTTTGTGTGAAAATGAAGATATTTGTGAACGTTCCAATGCCTTCTGTTTCTAGTTCAGGGTTTGAATCGCTCTGTATTTCAACACTTTATGAAAACCAGATCTCAGACTCAGCTATAGGATGCATGAATTTTATTATTAGGGCCACAATTTAAAAATCTATCTTATGCACTCAGGTACTTTCAACTTGAAATCTGAAGGCTTAGGTTAGTTTCTCAGCACCCCTTACTTTGTCACAGGTTTTAAACATTCTATACCTTAGAGCTAGAGAGATGGCTCAGTGGTTAAAAGCACTCGTTGCTCTACCAGAGAATCCGGTTCTTAGTCCCAAGCACTATGATAGTTTCAAACCATCGGTAACTCTAGTCAAGGGAACCAATGCCCACTTCCGTCCTCTTCGGACACTGCATGAACATGGTACACAGACCACCATGCAGGCAAAACACCCATATTCATGAAATAAAGTTATTTTAGAAAAATGTTCTATACTACATGGTCTCTTTTCTTTTTGTAGATTTGTCTCATATTGCTTTATTTGGACTTTTTTTTTTTTTTTATCTTATTGGCCTTTTCCTTATGTGTTATGGCTTCCAATTTGAGTTTTTATTGTGTTGTAGTGTGTGTATGCATGTGTGTGTTTTGTGTCATGTGCACATATATAATATGTTTATTTTTAAAATTTTTATTTATTTTTTATCCTTTAATATTTTTTACAGTTTATTCTTTATCATTTTCCTGGTCTGCCCTCTGACTTTTCCTCAGCCTATACCTCCTACACTCCCAAACCCACCACCCTGTCTCTGAGAGAATGTTTCCACTCCCCCAGCCCCATCCCACCAGACTTCCCCACTCCCTGGGGCTTCAAGTCTCTTAAGGGTTAGGTGCATCTTCTCTCACTGAGGCCAGACCGGGCAGTCCTCTGCTGTATATGTGCCGGAGGCCTCATATCAGCTGGTGTATGCTGCCTGGTTGGTGGCTCAGTGTCTGAGAGATCTCGGGGGACCAGGTTAGTTGAACTGTGGTCTTCCTATAGGGTCACTCTCCTCCTCTGCTTACATGGTCTTAGTTTATAAAATGCAGCAAACACCAGTTTAATAAGACCTTAGAAGAAATAAAAAAAAATATTAAGAAGTTGTATTTATAACAAACCTGATAGAATGTGTAATTACTGATGGGAAAATGATTGTCAAAGGTAAAACAAACAAACACCAAAACCAAACCAAAAGGAAACACTTGCTTTCATCAACAAATCCCTTTTGTGTTTTTCTGGGTGTATATCTAAAGTACTCAAAGTTTCCTCTCTGTGTCCTGATAGTGTACTCAGGGCAACTGTGACCATGGCACTTTGAAAAATGTTCTAATTTGTGCTGTAAAACTGAGCAGCTTCTAAGAGGTAGTCTGTTTGGTTCATAGGACAAATTTGATAGAGGAATATATTCTTTGGCTGAGTTGAAATATGTTAACCTTGCAATATCTTTTGTGCCTCCGAACGTATGACTTATCCCAGGAGCTTAGCATCATTTTGCGGTGACGAGCCATTCACTTCGACACTGCAGAACACCTTCGCAATGCTGCTGTGAATTACTGCTCAGTTAACATTGTTTACCACCTAATTATTGAGAAGCGCCTCCATCCATCACTGACAACTCACTAAATGACTCAAGACACTATAGTATTTGCAACTCGAACAACAAGGTCATCGCAAGTTTAATTAGCCGCTATCCATTACCAAACAGCAAATAGCCTATGATTAGCAGCAAAATTCCAATTTCTGAATATGCCTCATAAAATGACGGAGAATTGCTCATTTCCCAGCGATTCTAATAACAAATATATGTAATATCACTTACAAAATGTTTTATTATAATCTAGAATGATCAGTAAGAAGAACTAGTCAGAGGTTACTCGAAAGTCTCTATCTATTGGTTCTTAATTTTAAAGTACTTTCTAGCATTTGGTTTAAAAGGACACTGTTATTATTCCACGTGAAAATGAAGTTGAATATTTTTTTTAGAATTTAAATGTGAATAGATAGATAAAAGTGTGAGCCGGTCCCTTGTTATCTGTGCTGCGTTTTAAACCTTCAAATTTTCTGGAGACCAGCCAGTGTTTACACAAAAGTAAAATTCCTAAGTTGCTACAAATTTTCCAGATGCATGCAGAATCTGGCTCCCGTATGTCTTCTGGTGAGGGTTTTATTGTCCTTCCCACTCCGGCTGATGGACTGGGCAGAGGCCTCTGGCTAAATGAATGCATAGTGGGTTTCATTTCAAAAAATGAAATATAAGAACTGAGCCAAGGTCAGGACCCCGATGATTAGCTAGGATCGATCAAAATCATCATTTTGAGAGGCCGTCTGTTTGGGATCTTAAGTACCAGCTTCCCCGCGGGAAGGAGACCATCTCTCCTTTCTGTTCTTTGCTCCGCCGTCAAAGCATTTTCTTCCAATTTTGAAACTTGGGTGGATACAATGAGTATCACTTCTTGCAATATATTCATGTTTGTTTTATTTTATGTCAAATGCAGTTAAGATACTCTGTCACTTGATCTTTTGTCATGTAATCATGACTAAATTATCAATGACTATAAACATCTTAAAATTTTAACATCAAACACTGATAGTACTCTAAAAATTTGTCATACAATAAAATAAAAAGTACAGCAATAAACTAGTTCTTGACCAACTCAAACAGAGGGCAAGTCATTCATTTCTCTCTGGATTTTTTTAATATACAAATTCTCAAACTTGAGTGAACATTATACTCAAGTTATAATATAGATTTCTGGAACACTTCCCAAGGGATCTAATTCCCTACATCTTAGATAAAGCATGTGGTCTTGAGAAAATATCTCACAAAAAAAAATTAGAGAAACCAGCATACAAAGAAATCTTAAGTAAAACTGTCCAAAGATGGGAAGTTGAAATTTCAGTGTTTATAATAGTCTGTCACAAAAACATCTTTGCAAATTTACAAAGTCAATCACAATATTGTATTGCTGTTTATCTTGTTTATTCCTTGATTGATTTGTAATATAAAATTGTAGTATTTTTCGCCTTGGCAGCATATGTTAAAACATTGACACTGTAACGTACTTTAAATCCATGAAAAAGTATTTAGGGCTTTGTGAATATAAGAGATTTGTAATAAGCCTGACTTGAGTATGTGGTTTGCATTTGGTGTATTTTCTCCCATTATGTGGCTTGCATCTTAACAAAAATTCTGGTGTATCAGTGGAATATTCCCTTGTGGCACCTGGATATTCTACAGGGTTCCATTGCTTGCTGTATTTCAGCCTATAAACATGTGCTCTAGCATATTCCTGTGGTGAAAGAAGTGACGTCACATGTTGACACAGATGCAAACTTTGGGCTTTTTTTCAGTTTGCACCAAGAACAGAAATAAAGTCTCATTTCAAAAGAGCAAAGTACTATATTGTTCTTGTTTCTTTTTCTACCAATTAGAATATCATTCTCTTTTAAGTTTGCAGTTGCAAACTCCTCTTCAGTATAAAAGACAAAAATTATAATATACCTAGAAAACCTGTAACATACACATTGGAATAGTGGTTCTTTAATTTATATGTAAGTATCTTTAAAAATCTTACGATAGTATGTACTTAAAATAGAATCAGTTATGAATCTTTGAGCAGATATAACTTGATACCTGTTACCTGAGCACATCACTCCAAACTGCATACTAAATGCAACTTAATTAAATAATTGCAATGGTAATTATTATCCTACTTTTCTGTTGCAGTTATCAGTGGTTCTTATATTTCCAGTGTTATAAATTTCTATTTTATTTCCTCTGATGAAAGGATGAGATGAGAGCTGTACCTGAACTATGTAGGTACACAGCTTGGGCTGAGTTCAGAGCATTTCTTTCTTTGTTCTAACTATGCCTAGGACTAGTCCTGGAAGCTTATAGTTTCCATACAATCTAATCTTCCAAGATGACTCATTTAATCCAGCTTCTCTCTGCCTCTGTCTGACTTGCTCTGCTTGACCTCATACTAACTTTGGCAGTAGGTGCTAATCTTCTGGCTCATTCTCTGACTCATTTTGTCTTCACCTGTATCTAGCTTGTTCTCTCTGAAACCTGTCTCTGTACCACTATTCAGTACAACTGTGATAACCACCACCAACACCACCTCTCTCTCTCTCTTTCTCTCTCTCTCTCTGCTTTTAAGTAGCATCTCCTGTGCTGTTCTTGTGAGAGTTGGGTACATCTTAACTCTGACTCATTCCATCAAATCTTTCTCTGATTTGTCACTTTCAAACATGACTGCTTCCTTCTATGAATTAACTTTATCTTCCTCGTTTGGGATAAAAGATGTGTACTAAGTGCATGTCTGTATTCTAGCAGGAGCAATTGAAAGTGTATCATTCCAGCTGGATCAAACAAACCTAGAAGGCCTTTGGGTATGATCCTTGGCCAGAGCAACCATATTGCTGGCTTAAAATTCCTCTACACAGAGTCCCATTAACCTACAAAATGCATTCATTTATTCATTCATATATACATGCATTCACTGCTATTTACAATGTTCTATGCAGTGAACATAAGTGAAGGATTTGGTCCCTGTTCAGGGGAGCATGTATCTCTTGATATGTCAACCCATTGCTAATCTTACAGATTTTCTTCACTACAAGAATTCCCAAAGACCTTCCTTCCTCTCACCCACAATCCCAACCTCCTCTCATCCCTTCTACACCCTATATCCTTCAACAGAAATAGTTCATAATTATGCTGGGTTCCAACTTCATTACTTGAGTCAACCTTCAAGTCTCCTATCATTTCCTTAATGGGCTTAGTGAAAGTAATGCAGAAGTATTTGGATTGGCCCATACACAATTAGGTATTCTGTGTATATATATTTATTTCACATAGTTATCTATCTATGTATCTATCCATCTATAGTATAACATGGCTACATGTCCAACTGTTTTCCTATATCTCTAATGAGCCACTTATCATACAATTGTTCTTCAAACATTGATTTTTGGAGTCTCATTGCACTCAACTGAAACTTTAAAAGCCTAATGTTTAGTACACGATTTCGTCTTAAAGCCTCTCATAGCTTCTGTCTACATGGAAAACTCAAGTTCAACCTTAATGAGTTTCTGATTATTCCACAAACTCCCAGCACTTTACTGTATCTGAGAATTCATCGCCTAATTCCTCAGAATGGTCAGTGTTCTTGTCAACTCCTATATTTTGTCTGTTCTAAATCAAGAGCACATGCTTACATTTGTCTTTCTTCCTTTATAATGGTATCTCCACTCTTGGTAATACAATTCATTATTCTGAAGTAGCCTCAACCAACCTCTAAATGGTCTATTTTGTTCACATTGTATTTACATTCTACTTGTTATGTCTTGCCTAGATAACTGGTATTTAACCTTTGGCAACCTTTGGGCAAGGTTGGACAGTAATTTTTCTATCCTCTACCTATATAATATAATCTTGTTCATAGTAACTGTTTATGTCATAATTACTAATGAAGAAAATTAGGAAAAATAGGATCAATTCCTAACACACAGTCACTAATAAGTTAAATCCATATACTTCCAGCAATTAAATAGATAAAACACTAGCAAGGAATCATTTCTTGCTTTTATTATTTAATCTAAAATGAACAATTTTATTGTTTGGAAAATTGTTCATTTTTATATTAACTCCACCTTCACTTAATGATTTGACACATTTTGTTGAAAATATTGATTTCAGATATCAGTATAATAAACATGCAAATGCTCAAGAAGACTCGGAATTCCCGATGTAAATCTCCTCCTCTCATTCTCTTAGATCAAAGATCCAGGTTCCATCCAGAATCCCACTCCCATGCCATCCCTCCTTATTTTTGTTATCTAACTCTAAAATGTGTTGTTCCCCCTCCTAAAACATACACATATCCAAATATTCAGAGTTGCAAAGCTCTTCATTGTCTTCAGGAACATACGGAAACGGGCAAAAATAACCTCCTTCAGATAATCAAGTAACCACATGCTCTGGATATTCCAGCCCAATAATAGCCAGATTTGTAGAAAGGTTTAGGTTAGCACTTTCCCTCTCTCTTTGGCAAAACATTGCTCTCTCTAGCCTCTACCTCTTAGAACATACCTAACTGAAGCAGTGCTTGGGTAACATCTATATCAGAGCAAGGACCTGTCTGCTGGTTTTGCTTTTACAACAATGTAGTAATGGAATGAGGTAATCTTAATTTTCTTTCATCCACAGCTGAGTTCAACCAAGAACTCTGTCTCTCAATTTGCTCCAATAGACAACAGGCTGATTTAAATTTATAGAAGTCCGTCTTTGTCCACTTTAGTTTTGTGCAGAGTGTACCATTCATTACTCATATTCATCTTCCACATATTGCTTGACTTCTTGTCATTTTCATGGTTGCATCAAGTGGAATTGTTTCTAATGTTGACTTGAATCACCAGGTTTCCTATTTCTACTACTAGATAAGAAAATCCAATTATTGCCTCATGACTGACATTAGAAATGTCTCTAGTTTATAGTAGTAAAAGCTTAGTACAGTGCTGCCCCTTTAATCCAGCAATGGAGAGGAAGAAGCAGATACTGACAAGTTCAAACTCAGCCTGAGCTACATAACAAGATTATCTTAGAAATGAACAAATAAATAAACAAACAGACTTCTAGTTCCAGATAAGTTGAATTAAACATACTTGATCCAATCACTTCTGATCAAAACCCAGACAGAATGCCTAAGATTTTTGAAACTGTGTATGGTAGGTGTTTGTAGGTGGTAGGTGAAGCAGCATGAGTTGATATTCTTTATTCTTCCTGAATTTCTCAACCTCTGTGGCAGTGAGTCAGAGAGGGCAGGAAGGAGCTCCATGTATGCCTTATGGAAATAAGAAATCAATATTTAAGACCAAACGAAAATGAGACTCTCCTCTTCAGCTTTTGCTTTCTTTTCTATGCTTATCATCTCTAGCTCCTTAAGATCCTTTGCATGAATGTCAGGGACTGGAATCAGGAGTCTATAGGAGCATTTCTCTGAAGAAAGAGTCTTTCTCAAAATTTAATGGGCTTATTGAATAAGGGGAGGAAAGAATGAACCAATCTCATCTTTTCCTTCTCTACCTGTTCTATCATATATAAATATGTTAAAGCAGCAGTGAACATGGTTCATGTAGGCGATGCAAAACTAAAATGTTGAGTTCCAGGAACTGAGAAGTATTAAGAAAGGTCATAGAGAAAGAGACATTGGGAAAGTATTGTGTAAAGTTGTTCATGTATATGTACTCAATTCTGAGCTCACAGTATGAAACTGATTGTATTCTTCAGAAGGAAAGCTTGAATCTGACGTAATTCAAACCATCCCCCATATCAAACTTGGATCTGCATGCAGGATAGATCCATGTGGCACTACAAAGTCTTGAAAATGTAACTGGTATCCCACAGACAGTAAGGTACAATTTATAGACCAAACCTCTCATGATTCATATGTCTAATGTGCTTATTCTCACAGTATTTGCACTTTGCTTCAATACTTTAAAAAATTCAAATACTTGTGAAGCAAAATGATATTATCAACATTGTTCATAATAATTGCACAAGACTCCAAGCTTCATAAAACCTTCAGGTCAACCAGGTACACAATCCCAATGTATGCGGCATATGAAGAGTTAAAAAAAAAACCCTCAAATCAAAGGAAACAACGATATTTATCAATGCTAAGATGACACAGATATTAAATTATCTGACAAGAACTTTAAACTTTCTATGATAAAGCAATTACTGCAAGCAGTCATGAATATGCTTAAAACCAACAAACTGCACAAAGTTATGGAAAATATAAAGGAGTAATACATCAAGAAGTATTACAGTCAAAATTAAGAGATTCTATGAATATATCTAATATACAGAGATATATTAATACTAACAGGTCCACATTTATGACCACAGTTTTAGGTAGTATCATGAGCAATCACACAAATTATAGCTAGAGATATAGTAATAAAAATTAGAACAATAGAAGATATAATTGTGAACACAGATATCAGTATGTTGAAGTTGTTCCCATGATACATAATTATTTACGGTGCATTTGCTTTTTAAATAGCATGATGAAGCCTAGGCCTTTTAGAATTGGTAGAAATTGCTTCTAAATCATGAAGGTAGAGAAAGGTCCATTGTTATAAAGTACCATGGTGGCAATTGTACTTACAAAGAATCAGTCTAATATGTTCATTTGCATATCATTTGCATTTTGTCCCCATACCTGTCAATCAGCTCTAGCAGCTAGCAAATCAGGAAGCTCACTTGGGAAACTGGGCCAAAGGAAAACAATTCAAGGTGATCAAAAGTGGATGGAATCCAGTCCGTGTATTTATTTTTTAGGGAATATTTTTGAAAAATAATCCTGTGTGAGAACACCTGATTTAGAGGCTTTGCAAATGACTTTTCATCTTTTAATCACATTTGTTATTCATATCAAACATTGTTTGACTTTTAGTTCTCCTGGCATAATTTTCAAATTATCATGGTGCTTCCCAAATATCATTTTGTGGTTAAATGCTAAGAAACTCTTGTCCTGTTTTATTTTGTACATATATTTTATATACACACACACAAATACATATATGCATATATAATATAGAGATTTAATACATTCTAAAAGAATGACTGAAAAATGTTTGGAAATGCTGAGATTACAGACATAAACACCCACATCAGATGGATGGACCCAATGAGAAGCAAAGGGAAATTGTTATTTCTAGCACAGAACGTCTGGGAGGTTGAGTGACTGTCCCCTCTTAGGTACGGCTTCTGGGGTTTTCTCCTGGTGCTTATATTTCATTCTGGAAGTTAAAACCTCTGTGAATGATGACACAGGGAAAATCCTGCTTGCTTAATAACGACGCCTCCAGAAGTGATGTTTCTTCGGGGGGTAATATCCAGTTATTGTGTCTGCAGAATCCTGGTTTCTGGGAAGATGCTTAGTAATCGCTATCACTACAGTTGCTCTGTGAGAAAGGGTCTTCTCAGGCCTCCTAGACAGCACAGCAGTCCTGACTGACAAAGAATACTTTTTCCAAGGGCTACAAGATTTGATTTAATTTATACCTAATGTTTCAAAACAGCTTTTTCACAAGTACACACTGTGAAATTAATATTTTGACCTCGTTATTGAAAAACTGTGATGTTGGTACCCAAAACACTCTATAAGTTATCTGTGAAGTTGGGCCCTTAGCATCTTCCTTGGAATATGTAATCCCTCCCAGATACTTCCATTACCTTAAGTCTATGACCATACTAACATCCATTATGGGACAGGGGATTAACCCAATCAACAAGTTTGCTTAAACAGATAACCTTTCTTTGTTAAAACTTGTACACAAAAGATATGTTGTGTGAAAGTAAGGACTAAGGAAAAAAAAAAAAAAGAAAAAGAAACATTGTAGCAATTTGCTGAACATGGAGACTTATTGAGGATGCAGTCCTGAATAATACACACTAGCTTTGCTCTTCCCTCTTTAGTCTGTGTGGAGAAGCTATGAATGATTCATGGTCTCCCAGCTGAGAAGGGCTTCAAAGGGGTTGCTTCTGATTGGATGTCCTGTGTGAATTGCCATGCTGCAGAATCCGCTACACCCCTAGCACTGGAGGGTGGGGGAAGCACTTTCATCTGGGCCTCCAAAGTGTTTAGGGTCACAGTTCACCAGGAGATAACGATGTAGATGCACATTCGGAATTAGCTGCAGAGATACCTGTGTAGTGCGGTGTGGGAAAGTGCGGCAGTTAGATCCCCAGTGGATGCTGTGAATCAATTACTGTATTCTGAATACAAGGTTGGCTGCAGGGGATAAACAGATGTCAGAGAATTTTTCCCTAATAAGACCCTGGTAATAGAAGAGCACTGTCAGCTTCATTTTGCATTAAAAATCTCATTTTCTCTTTATATGACCAATTTTATTAGTTTCCTAAACAAAGATATTTTGTGTAACCATAAGGAGCATCCTGTGTATGCTGTCACCAAATTTTGTATTTTTTAGACTTTCTCACAAAAATTAAGACAGGAAAAAAAAGAGTCTATCTAAAGTTACAACTATAACAGTTGAATAGTACAGGAAAACACAGCATAGTAAAAAACAGTTTCTGTGTAGAGCGTCCACATGGTGGTTGGTAATGTTTGGCTTTCATACTAAATCAGCAGCATCAGAATTCTTAAAGAATCCTCACAGTGTGAATTAAAGCTAAAACTTGAGTTTCTCTGTGCTATTTAATTTTTCCTGGCATGGATGACACTAATATAAAGTCGCCCCAATTCCAGCTCAAGTGACAGTTAACATCACTGGATAATTTCATTTTAAAAACCTTATGCAATGCAAAGTACCACTGGCATGGTGTATTTCCTAACTCAAGCATCCTTCTCTCTCAAAAGGAAACTGACATCTGTATCCCTCCCTCTATAGCCTTTGGAGGCCCAAATTGATGTCAAATGTCATTCTGAGGTATCTACTAATATCCAATTAACCTCTCCCTTCATCTGCAACTCTTCTGAAAGAGACAGAGCATCTCCTTCAGGCTGTGGAACAGCACATTTTCTGAATAAGACTCCAAATAGAGAAAACAGATGAGGAGGTGATGCGAGTTCACTTCGCAACGTCTTCTATTGATTTCTCAAGGATATGCTGTTTCAAGACTCAGTGTACTCCAAATCCTTAGAACGCGAACTCCCGTGTTCTGAACATCTAAAGCCCGAGACTTCTCAAGGAGGAGCTTTTACTTTATGAAGGAATAACTGAAACAACGAAGGTCACATGGCAAAGGTGTTCAAATGACAGCCAAATCAGATAGGCTGGAAATGGGAAACATATGTTACAATGTGTGTTACATATGTACCATACCATGGTGCTGTAAAACTTAAGCATATCTATTCATAATATTTATTTTGCCGTTGTCTACTTACTTGAGACCAGTACGCGCTCTGCAGAGCCTCTCTAACTATGTTGCCTGCGCAGGATGGATAACAGACTTGTCTTTTCCAAACAAGTTTGGGTGGCCCAACTCAATGAGAGCTCTGACCCAGAGTAGAAAAGACTCTGACGAAGCTTCGCCAGGTGGCGCTCTTCCCCTGGTGTGGGGAACAATCCCCTCTAGGTGACTTCCCTGTGGAATATGATAAATTAAACCAAATGATTAAGCAAACTGAGATTATAATTGTTAAAGATATCACATATATTTAAAAGAAAAGTGGTATCCTGCCAATACCTCGATTCTGATCATTGTGTTCTTCCAGGATTCTGACTCAATTTCACTTTAAATTTGATATTCTTCACTACTGGTGTGAATTTTGAGTAACTGATTTTAATTTTTAATTTGGTGTCTTTCACCACCGGTTTGAATTTCGAAGACCTCCAACATTTATCATTACTTCAAACATTTCCCCACAAATAATATTCCAAAGGATTTCTTCAAACAAAATGAGTGGCATTATTTATTGACCCATTGGCTTATATTAGTTAATAATAGATTAAGGAGAGGTGAAAAGTAAATCTGCAAGATTATTGACACATTGAGTATTGAATCATTATTCATTGTCATGGATAAAGAGAAGCAGCGGTAGTCCATAGACACTAGACTCTCTCTAGATCTTTAGAGTTTGTTATCTCTGTTATTACAACCACAAAGGTTATTCAGAAACCAAAGGCAAATCCACACCCTGTTACTATAATTGCCACCATTTTCTTAGGATAATACACTCTATTTATAATCATACTGTAGATATATGCCATTTGTGTCTCAAATGCTAGATTTTTATAGATAGTATGGTAGCTACATAAAGATACACGATTACAAATTACAATAATAAATTAATTAAATTGGACATATGTTGCTTTGTATAGCACCTGCAGCAGAAAGTGAGTAAAATATCCACCCAAAGGAAAAAGTGAATTTTGCAAAAATACTGGTGTAGAAAATGCCAAGGGCAGAGTCTCTGCTTCTCAGTGATGAGGTGGTGCGGCTGGTCAGGGCTGTGTCTACACAACAGCATCCTAGCAGCTGGTCAGGGTTCAGTCCACACACCAGCATCCTAGCAGCTGGTCAAGGCTGTGTCCACACACCAGCATCCTAGCTACCTGGGCAAGGCTGTGTTTCCACACCAGCATCCTAGCTACCTGGGCAAGGCTGTGTCTCCACACCAGCATCCTAGCTACCTGGGCAAGGCTGTGTCTCCACACCAGCATCCTAGCTACCTGGGCAAGGCTGTGTCTCCACACCAGCATCCTAACTGGGTTCTATTTGTTCCTACGATGGCTGAGAAATGGTTCTGATAACATATAAATGAACTGAATATCCATGAATGGTAGTAGCAGACTGGAATAATATTTAATCCACTACCACTTGTGGATGAGAAAAACTTGTTAGATCTTTCATTTAAGAAGTTCAAATTTTACTTATTCTTAAAGACAGTCCATTAGCTCCCCTACCTTATTTTTTCTAAAACATACCTCTTGTTAACGTGTTTTGCATAGTAAATGTAAATATATTTGAATGGATAGTTAAATTCAAGGACTAAAATGCATACTGGGTTATTGTAAGTAGTTTTAAAGTAAGAGATGATACTGTATGCATTGAAATATACAACCTAACAAAGATTTAAAATATATTTCCGATTATTTAATTTGATTTGTTTACAGATAGTGCAGATCAATTTTATATATTTTAGAAGTGAACGTGAACATTATTGTGAATGGCTTAGTACAGGATGATAAGTCATTATTTCAGTGTAACAACATGCAGAGCACACAGTGAGTGCCTTGTGATAGGTTTATATGGATCAATTAATAAGCGAACAGTGAGAGAAATGAGAAAAGTTAGTGAAAACCATTTGATTCCACACAGACAGTGCACACGGTGAGCACTGAATAGGTCCAGTGTCTTAAACATTTCCATCAACAGCTCTCATCATTCTTGAGTATGCTCAATAAATGAATTTTGACATCTGCTTGTTGTTAGACAAGGCAGGGTAGCTGGCACTTAAAAAAAATAGGATGGTGAGTGATATCAGAGGGAAGGAAGATGTATTTAAAGCTCAATGTAGTAAATTCAATGGTGGAAGCTAGGGTAATGATAGCCTCGAGCCTCTGCTTGGGTCAAATATGGCGCCTCAGTTCTCAGAGCAACATGGAATCTAAGCCTAGGCCATATTAAAAAAAATCACTGTGGAAAATGGGGGTTAAAGATTCAGGGCCATGAAAGGTGATCAAGCAAAAGTAGAGATACCCAAGGGGCATTATGGTAGTCAATTGTCTGGAAGTCATAAAATAAGACCCTGGTGTAAATTTATTTTTTAATTGATTTTTTTTTTTTTTTTTGTTTCTTTGAAATGGGTCTCACTGTGTTACCTGTGTTGACCTGGAACAAGCTCTGAAGCTCACTTAAATTTGCAATTACTCTGCTTCAGCTTTCAGAGAACTGGGATTATAAATGTGATTCCCCATACATTCTACACTTGGTATTTTTCATGAATCTGATAAAAAGTCATGGATAAGGAGGGGAAGAGTGCATGAGTTACAGTTATGTTCAGAGCTTGACATGGTGGTGATGGTGGTGTATACCTTTAATTCCAGCACTCCAGAGGAAAGGCAAGCAGATCACTGTGTGATCAAGACCTTTGTGGTCTAAATAGGGACCATGCTACGGTTGCATAGGGAAAAGTTGCCTCAAAAAAGTAAAAAAGTAAGTAAAAAATAAATGAATAAATAAATTTTGATGGAGTAAAATTGATTATGATAGAATAAAGTAATATGCATATAATGCATTATTGTATAAGAATGCTAAGATGTATATTTGCTTCCAGTTGCACAGACATGAAAACAACAGAGTTCTAAAAAAAACTACCAATATCAAACTATGATATTTAAGAAGACAAAACTAAGGACAATTTTGTAGCAATTTAAGACCCAGCAACAACAAATGAACACTTTCAAAAATGTGAAAAGCAAAATATGGTATGCTTCCAAAAAAGAAAAGAAAAACCAGACACCATTAAAGAGCAAACTCTATGTGCCCAGCCTTATCAGATAAGCCCCTTACTACACAGGGCCATAGTTAATGCACAGACACAAAACTGGCCATCATACTGAACATAAATAATGAAAGGATTCCTTTCTGCAAGGCTTGAGGAACATTCTGGAAGAGGAGTGCAGAGGAATCCTTACCCATCAAGGTCATTTGGCTGACCTTGATGAGGTCTAAGTGAGGTCTCTCTTAGTCCCAGAAGCATCTCTGTCTTTTCAGCATCTTCCCTCCACTGCCTACTCTACTTGGCTTTAGCTGTTCCTCAGTGGGGTTCTCATGGGAATACTACAGAATCATTCCTCAAATTAAAACAAAATCTATTGAAACAATTTAGAGATATCATTAAAAGAGTAAAATATCTGACGCTTGATTTTAGTGTGGGTGGTAAGGAAATAAGAGCATATTTAACTCCGTGACAGGCTTAGCTCCACAGTCTGAGGGCTCAATACAAAATGGTGCCGTGCGGTGTTGCAGACTTCGTATCCAAGAAGCCCTCCTTGATTTCCCTGTGCTTCATGGGCAAACCTATTTATAAATGACAGTGGGATGATATCCAGGTTGTTCTCCTTGGAGAAATCTGCTCTTAAAAGTGCAGGTACTGCTGTGGTGACTTGAAGATTAGACAAAGACATACTCAGTTCTATGTGCGTATAAAGAAGTACATGGAGGCACATACAAGTGAAAAGCTCACAGTGAAGCATCAAATTCTAAAATGATATGTGCTTCTTTAAACTGAAAGCTAACCAGCATCCTATATAAACATCAAGCAAGTAAAAAATTTACCTTCAACAGCATATACTGATTTTTAAATGAGCATATCCATGCGTATTGTTTTTTAGTTTACAAGCATCCACATACACAAGATTCCATGTATCCCAAATGAAATTACAAGCCAGGAACATAAAATATGTAATGAAAGCAATTCCCATTTGTCTGATCATGAGCAAAGGATTTATCTGAAAAGAATTATCATTTCATCTTTATACGCAGTTTGGTTCCTGTATGCGTTTATTGATGGCTGCTATTTTCACAGTTCAGCACTAATTATTAATTTGTGTATCCAAGAGGATATACACATAGTTCTCACTATTCTCAAGAGATTTTTTTGGTAAATAATTGTGTAGATGAGAGGCTCAAATTGTGTTTAGCTCTTGTTTCTGGCTTCACATTAAAACCCTGTCAAGGAGTCATAAGTGCAAACAGCACTGTACCTTCCATAATTAAGGTACCCATAATTCAGTGACAGCAAACAAATTTTGCATTAGAAGAACACAGAATGAAGAGTTGGTCCCTGGATGCTGTTTCATTTTAGTGCCCAGACATTAGCATCTTGAATATTTGAATGTGAGCGCAAGAAAGTTCATAAGGGGATGGGAAAACAATAACAGTGTCAGATGTATACAGAACCACGTTCTGAAAGCTGTTTAGCTGCTTTCAAAGTAAGACTAGACCACTTTTCCGGGCTTACTTTCACTTTCTTTTTTATTTATGAAAAGAAAGAAGCACAAAGTACTAATGATTTAGGTCATTTTATTTCTTTGATTGTAAAGATAAGCTTTTGACACATCTTAGTGTATTTCTGCGTTGGTGGTACGGAGGGTAGGGGCTGTGGTGTTTGTGCTAGGCTTGTGCATGCCCTGCCACACATGTGGAGATCAGAGGACAATGTCAGGTGTGAGTTTTCGTAGTCCACCATTTTGGAGACAGAGTCTCTTGTTCAGCACTGTGGAGTACGGAAGCCCAGCAGGTCCATGAACTCCAGGGATTCTCCTCTTTACACCTCTCTGCTCACCAGAGGAGAGCAGGAAACCAGCATGGTACCAGTGTACTAGCTATGGTGTCTGACTCTACGTGCATTCTGGGGTGTGAACTCAGATGCTTATGCTCATGTGGCAAGTGCTTTACACACTGGGTGACCTTCCCAGCCCCCAAACATCATTTATTTCATTTAAAAATGATTTTTCTAAAGAATGGGTGAAGGTGTGGTGTTTTCCTTTCCACTTAACAATCATCCCTTAGAACAGTTTGGCTTTCTTTCTTCACAGTTTCATTACATAAGTGTATTTAAGGGTACACTATTGTTTTAAAATAATTAATGGAGAAGTTTGGACAATAATTTGAAACAGATAAGTATTTTCTATTTAGTTAAGTTCAATAAAAAAATTATTGAATTCGCTGTGGCTAGCCTCTGCAGCATGTCTCTGAAGAATACTTGTGTGATCAAGACAAGGATTCACGGATTAAGACACTCATGATCTAATGAGGCACGCGGTTCTCTTTGGATAGATTACCCACAAACCCATGCTGGTAAGTGTCCTGGAGAACCGTTTGACCACATGGCAAGAAGATGATACTCTCTGGAAAATAAGCCTTAAAGGATGAGTAAGAATCCAAAAGTTTGGCAAGATGGGACAGATGAAGTATTAAAGTCTGGGGGAGTCTATTATTGGCTTTGAGATGTCAGAAGAGAGGAGAACATTTCTCACCTGTCCAAATGAGTCTTATCTGTAGTGCACACTAATGAAGGGTTGTGGCTTAGGCTGTGACATCATGTGTCTTGAATTTGAAGGAGATGAGGATATTGAGATTGTGAAATAGAGATCAGAGACAGGAACTACATTCTGAGTGTGAAGGAACGTAGCTTACATTTTGTGAACTATTTACCCTTGACAGAAATCAGGCTATGATGCCAGCGGTGGTAATGAAACACATCTAAAACCATATTTAAGAAGCATACACAGAGCTTTTCAAAGTAGGTAGACGTTCACTGAAAGAAAGGAATGGCTTCTTCAGTTCTGTTTTACAGCTACTTTAAAGTATAGTTTAAAAATCTATTGTCTTTAGTGAGTAAAAAGATCCCCTACGTTGCCATTCTCCAGTACAGATACAGAAAGGCTAAAACTGGAAATGCTAAATTAGCAAAGATTTGTGTCTGGTATTTTTGATAACGTTTTTTAAAAGACTAAGGAGTCTCAATGAAGACTCCAATAACTTGTAGTGATCAGATTATTGTGTAAAATACAGGAAACTTTATCCAAGTCTAAAGACAAAGAATATCCTTCATAAGGCAAACATCAATTCGTATCATGGATATCTTATATGCAAACATCTATAAACGTACCCTGTCTACATCACTAATAGGACTGTAAAGGAATCCCTTTCCTAGCCTCTGACAATCCTCAGTACATGAAGCATCGTGCCACTCTGTGATTACTAACACCAAGTTTGAATCTCTGGCTTCTGACCTGTTGTTTTATTTTGCTCTTCAAATCTTATTCCTTGAGGCTTACCCCACCCTTCCTGGTTTTACATCTTTTCTCCTGAGTATATACATAACCTATTTGTTTGGTTCCTCAGATGCGGCTTCAGACCAAGGAATTGCAAGTTGCTGCCTCTTGACAGCTTGCGCTTTATTCTTCCCCATAAAAAGCATCATAAGTAAAGAACACCAGCAGTGGCTTGTGTAGCTTCTGGGCATTTTTTTTTTGTTCTTGTGATCTGAAGTCCACTTATTGTGTTTTCTCTTATTTGGAGGTCATCAAACTTTGATCACTAGTGGGGAGTGTGGGGTTTTGCCTTGATCTTTGAGATCACACTAGAGGCTGATTTTAAAAAACATGTATGAAAGGTTTATTTTAAAATGAAGAAAAAAAGGAGCTATAATCTAGTTGTGTGAGGGTAAATGTTTAAGAATGGATGAAATTCAAAGCAGTACTAATTATAATTAATTTGTTGTGGAAGAAAGCAACATCATAACTGATACTCAGACACTTAAATTCAGTTGGGTTCATTACAGAGTACAGTACTGCTCTCCTGTTTGCATTCATTTGATCAGAGATGCATGAGCTTACCGTTGTTTCAGGTTGAACTCCACCATGGTTTGTGTGTGTGTGTGTGTGTGTGTGTGTGTGTGTGTGTGTGTTTGTCATATGTTGGTGGGAAGGATAAAGGAAAGCCCACCATAGTGTGTACCCATTTTATTGACAATTCACTCCTTACCACCGCATTATACAGGTTAGAAAGATGAAACAACCTTGTAATTTTAAGCGATGATATAATTGTTTTTGAAAATCTAATAGAGCAGAAGCTACAATAGGTAAAACTGACAGGTTCCTTTGGCTATATCTCCCTAGCAAATACTCTAGTTGTTTGGAAGACTCAGGGTCCCATGCTCTGTGTCCTTGTGAAAGGTCACTGGGAGAAAGTGATGCGTCTGTAACAATCAGATCTGGACACCAGTTTCACACTTCCTAGCTTACCAATCTGAATTATTACACATTTTCACTGATCCATTATCTAAGTAATCTGCTATCAGAGTATTAAGTTACTACTACTTAAATTACTACTTTAAATTATATAAAGGGAATCACCTAGAATGTCTCATCTAAATCTGTTTGAATTTGTTGATGGAACTCTTTGCTTTAGGGGTGCACTTCATCAAAGTAAAGTAAAAGGGCCACTTGAAACTCACTGAGAACTAGAGAACATATGGAATCATCATCATCATCATCCTGAAATTTGTGGATCTATGCTTGCCACTTCCTCAGTAGTTCCCAGAATCCTCCTCTTCTCCTATTTTCTATTTTCCAGCTAAGCAACATACTAAGTAATAATCAAGAAAAATCCAAAATTTTCCAAGGAAAATTTAAAGACTAAATAAGTTTTGACTTCAAGTACTAAACAGCCTTAGTAGAAAAATATATGTATACAAGTTAAAATAACAACAAAGAAATCTTAATTAAAACCAAATCTCATATTCACTAGAAGATGGGAAAAAGTGAGTAGATTTTGGAAGGATGCTTGGAATCTTTCAGATCCCTTTCCAACAGTCAGAACATACACCAAGACATGGATTTGGTGAAATTCAGGGCCAGGTTTGCAGACCAATGTATTTGCCAATCTTGTTTAATAGAGGATTCATAAGAAACTTAACACTAAAGTGGAAATACAAGGTGCTGAATGGTGTGAGAAGCCATGTGGATGGGATTCCTGTGAATTACATCTTCCAGAAAGTTTCCTTTCTCATCAAGATCCTGTCAAAATGAAGATCCCTGGTTAAAGACATTGAGAAGACATCTGCTGTCTCCATCCCTGTGGGGGAATGATTAGCTCACACATGGGTGTGGGTGTGAGTTCTTGAATCTTGTTGGGCTGTTGTGATAGCCACGGCTCCAAAGAGACTGGAGTGTGGGAATCTGACTGAGTTCACTCTGTGCACAGCACCAGGTGAGTGCTACAGGACCCCACCCAGCCGGGGGAGTTCTCACTCAGTCTGAGGTTCTGAGGGGGTGCAGAGCTCTTGGATAGGGATCCTCAGGCCAGGAGTTGCCCGGGAACCAACTGGTCTCAAGCTCTTGGGTTCTCAGACGCAGTTGAAAGACCACAGAAGGACCGAGACTGGAGGTGTGTAGAGAAACGAGGTGGGACAGAGAAGAAAGAGGCCCTGGCAGCACCCCTACACTCGGTGGCCCAGCTAGCTTGCTTGAAGATGTGGGTCCCTGTGGCTGGAATGCAGAGAGGTCTTCCAGACGGGAAGTTAGGTGCTGAGGCTGTGGAGGCTCGGCATTAAAGGCCTTCTCTGCGTTTCCCCACAGTGGGTCCCAGAGACACGAGAAAGTCCATGGTTCCAAACGGGTTTATTTTCCTGGTGAATGTAGATGGATCTTGCAGTATTCCCATGAAACTCAGGGCAGACCTGAGTTAAATAGGGAGGGAGAAAGTGGGGAGGGTATGAGGAAGAATGCTTAGTTGGCTCCACCCTCTTGGCCTTCAGGTATCTTATTAGTATGTAAATATCTAGGGCCTGAGGCCTGTAGTCACACCCTCTACCTCTTTGGGAGGGCCTGCATTGCCCTAGGTGACTGAACAGTGCAGGTCAATGGAGTTAGGAGCCTGGATTCTGGGAGCCTGGCAGAATAGATGCCTGTCCCTCACAGGCAATGGACACCTGTTGGGTCTCCAGGCTATTTCCAACCAACGCATCTACCAAAACCAGCCATCCTATCACAGTCCCACACATCCCCTCCTGGAGGCTCATACCCACACCAAGGCAACTGGAAGGTTAAGAGACTCTGCCACAAATGCCACCAACTACTTTCTCTTTACTCTTTGCTTCCCAGTTTCGGTAGAAAACGATTTAACTTAGCTTAAAATCTGTGTAATCTGTGTTGTGTTTCCATTGTGAACTATTCCTTCGGTGGACATTTGGATATTTCAGCAGAAAGTAACACCATGGCACTTAAACAGGAGTGGTATGTGTAATTTCATTCTTAAAGAAGTAAGTATGAAAGTTGAATGAATTCAAATAATTTCTGTCCAATTAAGCAGGGCTGAGATGCAATCTGTCCAGTTTGGCTTAATGGGTTGTTCTCCATGGCATACTCCATCCCCACAATAGAATTAGTAGGTTTTATTGTTCTTGGGCTCTATCAAATATGATAAATCATCATAATGTTCAACAAGTTTGACAAGAATCTCCCACCAGAATTTATAAAGTGATGAGATGCCTCAAATATTAACATGCTTAATAAATATTGAATGAGCTCCTATGGCAAAAAACAAAACTTATTTACAAAGCAAAGCAAAACAAGCCAACAGAAACGTAATAATCACTGCTTCTAGTTGAGGAAGGTGTGTCAGGAGCAAAGGAAAATCTTTACCCTCTTCATAATAATAATTAAAGTCAGTTAAACATTTGGCAAGCTTATTATTATTGCTTTGTCTAAGATCTTTATACATGTCTCATCATTATAACTAAACAATATTTTAGAAAGTGAATCTGCAACTTCTAAACCAGTGCTGTAGATGACAAAGAAGCCCCACTTCTAAGCCTGGCCAGCTGGATATTTTATTCCTTTTGGGATTCGGATGTGAGATCGAGAGGCATTAATGTTTTCCCTCCTGCGAGTGTCTAAAACCACAAGCATCACTTTAAAAGTGTTTAGCAATGTTGATGTCACTTCTTGGAAATAAAGCTGCCACAAAAAGCACATTTCTGAAAGCTATGAAGGGGAAAGGCAATGTGAATATACACTAAAAATAAAAGCATTAGGTAACCACTTTTAAGGAGCATTAGAATTACGAACCCAGTCCAAGAGGAGCATATTTATAAACTCTCTTGCTTTCTACAAACACTAAGATGTCTTCATTCTTCAAGAATTTTATTTTTAATTGACAAAATTGGATGTCTATGATGTACAACATGTGTTTTTATGTGTATATCTTATGGAACTGTTAAATCGAGCTAGAGGTTGAGGATGGAGACTATTAAACTGTCATTCCTATCTTTCATTCAACAAATACATCCAAGAAGAACACATGTTTTCATACACATAGAAACACATAGGAGCCAGCAAAGAGTTCTGCAAAAGGTTTCTAAGAGTGGTTAATCTCCTGGCTGAGGGCTTTTGTAGGAAGAGGGCAGAGAGGGAAAGGCAACATTGGAAATTGGGAAAGATTCTGTGGAATTAGTATACTGGTAGCAAGGTGGGAGACATTCTTGTGTTATAAAACCTTGGCAAAATCAACAGGCAATACACAAGCAGCAGAACAAATTATCAATTTACATTTTCAGAAGTACATACATGCAGTTCTCATAATTCTCAGGATATTTTTATAAATGACAATGCAGATAAGAGGCTGAAACTGCCCAGCTCTTACTTTAGATTATAACCCTGTGAAGGAAATCTTCTGTGTCAGTGGTTCTCGACCTTCTTAATTCTACAACCCTTTAATACAGTTCCTCATGTTGTGGTGACCCCCAACCATAAAATTATTTTGTTCCTGTCTCATAACTGTACTTTTGCTACTGTTATGAATCGTAATGTAAATATCTGGTATCTGATGTGCAACCCTCAAAGGGGTCACATCCCACAGGTTGAGAACCCACAGTGTTTAGCTTGATGACCTCCTTCTCTGTAGTGGACAGGGATGCTGATCGTATATTTGTATAGAAATTCTACCCCATCACTTTGTTTGGAAAAGAACGCCATTTAACTCAATATTGTTAAATTTAAATTCTTTCATTGATTCTCAACTCTGTTTGCCAGGTACTATTGTGTGATTTTTTAAATGTTTCTGAAAGAATCACATGTCAAAAACTTGATACCCAGTGCCATGCTATCGGGAGGTATTGTAGAAATTTTGCCATTTTCTATATTGTCACTTGAGGCTCTTAAAATTTAATGCATGGTTATAATGAAAATTTATTTTTACATCTGGTAAGTCACTTCCTTTCTTTTGGGGATGTTAATGTGCGTATTTTCTTATCTTGTGTGTCTTTCTGGAAGATTTTTTAAGAGACTATCTCAGAGTGAGGAAATAGAAAATAAGTATCCTGAGTCTGTACATTTCCAAATACATTGTATGTATCCTTCACACCAACACTGGGTACAAGTAACGCCTGACCGAAACATTGTGTCACATTCCTTACTCTTCTTTCTTTTCCAGTTTAATATTATTTTTAACTAACATACAAGTAACTGGTTTCATGATAGCATTTTCATACACACTTAGCATTTGTTAATTCTCCACTCCCAACCTGCTCTCCTCCCATCCTCAGCATCCTTACTTGTCCCTTTGGGCCCTCTGTTTCCCCTTTCATATCCTGTTTTCAGTTACACCCCCCAACACTACCTTTTCAAGACCCTCACCTCACAGCCTGTTCCTAATGTGTTCCACTTCTATCAGTTTTCCTAGAAGTTTCCTAATTCCTTTTTGTCTTCTCAGTTGAATAAAATTCCATTTTCCTATATTTCTTTTCTTTTTTCTTTTCTTTCTTTTCTTTTCTTTTTTTTTTTTAGGTTTTTCAAGACAGGGTTTCTCTGTGTAGCCCTGGCTGTCCTGGAACCACTCTGTAGACCAGGCTGGTGTTGAACTCAGAAATCCATCTGCCTCTGCCTCCCAAGTGCTGGGATTAAAGGCGTGCGCCACCACCGCCCGGCTCTGTTTTTCTATATTTCTTTTTCTCACCTAACCATGAAAAGTTCTCACGCAAATGTAAGTAAAAGTTATGTAAGTCAAATGGAGGTCTGTAGATTGTAAAGGATAGACCATTCTCCGTACATTTTTGTTTGATGTTGCATCGTCAAAGGTAGCCCTTTCTTTTCCTCTGTCCAGTCTCTGATAAAATAACTCTTAGTTTGACCCACTGCTTTTTGGCTTCCTATACAAAACACACGTTCTTCATATTCTTCTGGTGCCGGCAGCCGCATACACCACCTTCTCAGTGTGTCTGGCTCAGAACTTTTACTAACTCTAGAAAGTTTGGAATTTTGTTAAATGTAAAACCTGATCTAGAGGCTTAGATAGTTAATTTCATTGATTTACCCCAAAAGCTCTCATCCTTTTGGATGTAGAGAGATGGCTCAGTCATTCAGAGTGTTTGATGCTTTCTCAAAGAATCCAAGGTTGATTCCTGACACCATGTGATTGTGATTGCTCACAGCCACCTACAAGCTCTGGGTCTAACATCCTATTCTAATCTTCTGGAACACCTGAATGCTTGTAGCATACATTCTCACAGACACACATGCACATAAATAAAAATAAGTCTTAAAATGCTTTCATCTTTTTTGTTTTATTTTATTTTTCATTTAATCACTTTACATCCCACTCACTGTGCTTTCCCACAATCTTTCCCCCATTCCCTCCTTCTCCTCTGAGCAAGTCATCCCACCCCCAGCTACCCCTTACCCTGGCATTTTAAGTCTCTGTGAGGCTAGACATTTCCTCTCCCACCAAGGCCAGACAAGGCAGCCCAGCTAGAAGAACATATCCCATGTACAGGCAACAGCTTTTGGGACAACCCCTGCTCCCACATTCAGGACCCACATTAAGATCAACCTGCACATCTACTACGTATGTACAAAAAAGACCTAGGTCCATGTGTGATCTTCAGTTGGTGGTTAAGACTGAGAGCCCAAGGGTCCAGTTTAGTTGACTCCAATGGTCTTACTTTGGATTCCCATTAGGGGTTGCAATCCTTCCTCCTATTCTTCCATGAGAATCCCCAAGCTCCATCCACTGTTTGACTGTGGGAATCTCTATCTGTCTGAGTCAGCTGCTGGGTGGAATATCTCAGAGGACAACATGATCCTGTCTGCAAGCATAACAGAGTATCACTAATAGTGTCAGGGATTGGTGCTTGCCCATAAAATGGGTCTCAAGTTGGGCTGGTTATAGCTTGGCTGTTCCTTTAGTCTCTGCTCCCTCCCCTGTGCCTGAATTTCTTGTAAACAGGATAAATTTGGGGTTGATATTTTTATGGGTGTGTTGTTGTCTCTATCACTCCACTGTGGTTCCTACCTGGATACAGGAGGTGTCCTCTTCAGGTTCCATATCCCCAGTGTTGAGGGTCACGGCTATCATCTTTTATTGTAAGTAGCTTCCTGATATTTTGTTGAGATGAGCAGTTTTCAGTTGCTCCTGATCATTTTTACAATTTGTATTATGCTAATATTCCTAGTAAGTTGTATCTAGATTTTTAAAATATGCTGTATCAATAAGATTTATACTGAGGTCCAAGAAGGAGAAAACGAAGTTAACATTTAGCTTGAAAAAGAGGAAACCGTTTGGAATAGTTGTTGCCTGTTTTGAATCATTGATAAAAATATTATAATTAAAATATTTTTAGATGACACCTGAGCATGAAATTCATAACTCCATGTGGCTTAGATATAATGAGCTGTCAGAGACTCTCTCTGTCTCTCTCTCTCTCTCTCTGTTTCTCTTCCTCTCTCTAGGACAGTGTAAAGCAGTTCCTACCATTTCGACAAATGAGTGCCTTTGAAACACTGGATTGAAATAAATACGTTTATTCTGAGTCAGTCTTCTTCTTGTCCTGGTGATTACGATAGCAAGGTAGAGAAGAATAAAAAAGGCTGGCTGTACAAACTAACATGGTAATGAAGATCTAACCTCAGTCATTATCTCCTGAAACAGCAGTTAGGAGGTACAGAGGGGACAGGATATTGCTGCTCATCTGTGTACTCTGCAAGGAGAAGGAAGCAATTTGAATAAAATATCTAACAAATAAACTGTTGGGGATTTGTCACAAGTGTGGTACTGGTCTCCACAGGAAGTCTTTGTGGAGCTTAGAAGGTCTGTAATGATAAGGAAGTCTTTGCCCTGGTCTTCCTTACACTGAACACCAGGGGATCTTCCCAGCAACTCTCTGTGACATGTTTGCACATGCCAGGCACTTTCCTCCCAAACTCCATGAGCCAGACAACAGCCTCGAGCTCCCATGAGCTTATTTAATAAGTGATAGCTGTTCTTTCTTCGTTCAGATTTGCTGTGCATCCTGATTTGGAAGCTTGAGTAGGGTACATCCGAAATAATTATTTTCAAAATACCTAAAGTTTTCAGCAACTACAGAGAAAGCTTCAAAATAGCCATGATCTTTTTAACTGTTCTTAAACAAAATTGTCTATGAAGAGAACCATAAAAGTGAATTCTTATTTTTAATGTCACATGTCAAGTAAAACAAATCATTCCTTAAATAAAATCACTCTGTAATATAAATTCTGGAAGAATAAAGATTGAGGAGAAAGCCTGGTCTGTCAGTGCTATCAGACTGTAAGCAGAGGACCTGAGTTCCATCCCAGGACCTCCTAGATAGCCTGCAAGGCGGCATATTGGGAAGGCAGAGACAGGATTCCTTTAGGCTCACTGGTCAGCCAGTGAAGACAAGTAGTCAGCTCCAGGTACAGTGAGAAATTGGATCAAGACTCAGAAAATGAAAAAAGAAGTTGCAAAGGCAAACAACAGGAATGTAAAAAGGTTCAGTCTCAAGGGAAAGATTATACAAATGAAGATAGAAAGACATTTTCCTACTATATTTGAAAGCTTTGAGTAGTTGAGTACATTTCTAAAAAAGCTTATACTTATTAAAGTTTCTTTGGAAACCAACTTTATATCTAAATAATTCTATAATTTTTCACAGTAAGAATCATTTAAAGTAATATTATTAGATTGCAGGGAAAAATATTAGGTTACCTTCATATGAATTATTTTAAATGATCAAGAACCATATGGCTGTGTTAGACTTTTCCACTGTTGTTCTAAAACACAACCTGAGAGAAATTGTTCAAAAGAAGGGATTTATCCAAGTTCACAGTTTCCCAGGTTTCAGTCTATGATTGTCTGGTCCTGCTGTTTATGGGCTGTGGTAAGGATGAATGCCATGATGGAAGGGAATAACAAGACCAAGTCTCTGGCTTCCTGGTGCTCAGGAAGCAGGGACTTAGGTAACAAGAAGGGTCCAGGGCAAAAGTACATACTTTAAAGACAAGCCCACAGTGATTTACACCCTCCAAACAAGGACACCTTCCCCAGCATTGGTATCTTCGTATCTTCCTATACTTTATTCACATTTACTCCCTGATGAAAAGTAATCCATTCACTTCTTAAGGCTTTATCTATGGCTGCTACTCCCACAAGGAACCAGGCCTTCAATTCTTTTCTAGTGGTGGGAAAAGTGTGTGTCTGTGTATGTGTGGGTCATATCCAAACAATTACAATTTGACTGCTTATAAGAGATAACCAGACCTTCATGCTAAAATCTGATATATAATAGTCTGAGGAGGAAAAAGCTCAGAGTGATAACATTGATCGATATAAACCTTACAATTGGAACTTAATGAAAGTAACAAGTAACTTTCATCTTTGGTATATGTTATATTTACATTATGATTAAATTGTATAACAGGCCAAGTCAACTTTTCCATGACTTACCATGACAGGTTGAGCTCCCACAAGGAAGTGAATGGCTTCCTCCAAAGTGTGATGCTGCCCAGATCATCCAAGGCAGCATGCTGGTGAGGTGAAACAACTGTGCTCTAGATGTTCCAACTCTTGGTTGCTTTTGTAACTTTCAGAACTAATGCGACTCCTGCTTGTGGCTTACCCTATAACAAAACTACTACATGAACTCTAGAGTCCAATCTCAGAATACCACACGTAAAGTGAGGGCATCTTGGTCCTCAAACCACAAACATTGAACTGATAGGCTGGATAGGCACAACTTCCTTCTCCAAGTACCATATCACATGAACAATGATGACTTCAAAGAGGAATCATTGATTCTCTAGCAAGGCATACCCTCCCCCCCATTTTTTAAGGCTTTAGGATTTACTGGATGATGTTTTTTAGCTGAGAACCATGTAGGAGTAACTGGGTTAAGATGAGACTGTGATGATCTCACCATCACCATAGGCTTAGTGTCTATGTGAAAAGGGTACAGCACAGACTCCCATTTTCTCTGCCATAAAACAGCTCAAAATTCTTCACCTGAGAACCAAGAAGAGGGGTTTCACCAGAACTTGAGCATGGTGATACCCTAATGTCCAACTTCTGGGCTCCATTAGAAAAAATCTGAGAAGATATTTTTCTGTGGTTGAAATCACCTGTCTAGCTCTTTGGTTTGGCACCTCTAGCTAGCTCTTATACTGTCTTTGAATGAACAAGAGAAGGAGTGTGCCAAGGCCTCCCATAACTAGGAAGTCTCCCTTTGAGTCTAATTAGCTTTCTTCCAGGCTAGAAAAACAGGCTAGGTCTTTCAGCAAATGCTGACTGAACCCCTCATTTCAACTCACTGTCCAAGTCCCTGGATCCAAGTCTGATGACATTTACTAAACAGACGCATCTCAATAAAAATTTTAACATTCTAGAATTAAGTCAAGAACAAAAGAGAATATTACCATGTGTTTCTTAACTTTACTGCACTTTTAAGTTTCTAATAGTGTTAGGAGGAAGTGAAGGGTAGATATTTTAAGTACTTTACTTCCAGTTCAAAAGCAAGCTGGATGCATTTCCCCCTGTTCCCAAATTAGTTTTCTCTTTCAAAAGAGTTTCTTATTGAGCAGTGTGATAGTCTGTGAATCGTTGAAGTTCAGAAGTCAGGGTTACATCTTCCCCAGATTGTACACTAAAGCTGTATCAGTCAGTGATCTCTGGGCTTCATGGTTTCAGGCAGACATGGATTGTTAAGCGTGGATGTGAAGCAATGTGGTAAGCCTGCAACTTTTATTAACAAATTGAAGAAAATAACACACCTGTATGGGTGTGTAAGCTCAGCAACAAATCTTGTAAAGAAATATTTTCTCTTTTAATCCTCATTATAAGCAACTAATTTAAATAATTTATAAGACCCATGGTGTATATGAAGAGCATCAAATATAACACTATAGAAACACAGAATGTGCAGCTTTTGAATTTGATATGCATCTCTTCAGACAGACCTCCTTTGGAGAGGTTTCCCATTTAAAGACCAAGTGTCATTGCCACTGTCTTCAATCCTGTTGTTCTCCTCCTTCCTTGTCTTAACTGCAATGCAGTCCACAAGTATCTTATGAAGGAACCTACATGATCAGAACAAGTGAGTTCATTGCCCAGTAAAGAAAACTGTCTACATCACTATGACAGGCTGTCAGCTCCCAGCAGAAGTATACAAAATCTGCAGTAGAAAATGTACTTTCATAGGTGGTATACTAAAACCATCTTGCAGGTATCATAATGAGGGAAATATATGGACTAGGATAAAATAATGCTAATAATTTTGTCTTACCTTCTTCTTGCCTTAATTATAAAGCAATGTTCTAGGAAACCAAACGTGTGTGTAAGATCTCTCCTACTGTAGTGCAGACATTGGCCGTTGCTCCGTGGAAACATAGAACAGTACAAAGCAAATCCTCTTCTTTTCATTTATGGCAAAGGCTAGTGATGCCACTGTGTCACACATGTTTCCAATTAATCTCCTGCCAGGATATCTGATTGAATTATACAATTGCTAAACATTTTAGAGGCTTTCCTAATTTCAAGCTCAACCATAAGCTAAACAGTCAGACTTTTGGTTGAACTAACAAACTCAAAGAACATGTTTAACGTAAACAAAAAACATAAATAATGGGGCACCATAGTAAGTAAGGGCATGGTAATGGGGTGCCGTTGCCCAATTTTAACCTTGATCCCCAAACATTATAGTACTTATTTTCTTGATACTAAAAATAAAGTACAAGAAGACATTACCATTTATTATGGTATGGACAAATGATCTAGATAATTCTGCAACTGTTTACAGAACAAAAAGTGAGGTTCAAATGTCATACCTATTCATGATTACTGTGGAATATCAGTCCAGACAATTAAAAAGTCACCCGAACTCTGTAGTCCTGAGAGAACCTATGCACCACAGAATTATCATATCACCACTTTACTGTTAAGTAGAGATACCAGAGAGGAAAAATGCCTGATTTTCATCATCTTTGCAGTTTCACAGTGTGGAGAACGGAGGGCTCCGTCATAGACAGGGACTGTTCACAGACTTTCCAAATGTCTGGTCTGTATTTTAGACATGGCCGCTCTCTTTTGCCTTCCCATTTTCAACCCCAGGGTTTGTTCAGTTCATGAGAGATATCACTTATGTCTTAGGTCCCTGCAGTCTCATCCAGTTAAGAGACTCTAACACCATGTGAGACAGTTGTTCAGAAGGCAGTGATTATTCTCACACTGAGAAAAAAATGGCTGTCTTTGCAAGGACAAGCTAGGAAGAAAAACGATGACTTGTCCCTACAAGGCTGGTTGCATAGGATGTGAAAGAATGGCATCTAAGATGCAGGCAAAATTTGAAAAATCTCTAACCTCTTGGTTCCCTCTAGTGTTTCCTATAATAATTCTGTTAATGCAGTTAGAAAGCAGCTACACAAGAGACGGGATCGATGGAAACCCACTGGGAGGAAACAGTACAACCTCAGCTTGGTAATTAAGAGCCAGAGCTATGACTGTCATGCTAACATGCAGACCTCAGCTGTGCTCAGAGCACATAGATGTCAAGGCATCTCTGATGAAAACCTTGCCTCTCAGAAGTGTCATGGCTTTCCTCCAGAACCCTGCAAATGTTACAGGTACTTCACTTTATGGCAGTTGAAGATTGAAGAAAGTTGGGGCAGGAATGCAAGGCTGATGCAGAGGCTGTAGAGGAGTGCTTCTTTCTGGGTTGCAATTCATGGCTTGCTCCACCTGCTTTCTTAAAGCACCTGGGATCACCAGGGGTGACACCTCTCACCATGAGCTGTGTCCTCCCTCATCAACTGTCAGTCAAGAAAATGCATAATAGTGCCCACCGGTCAGTCTTTAGAAATGTTTTCTCAGTTAGGATCCTTCTTCCATAATTATTCTACCTGATGTCAAGTTGACATAAAAGTAGCTAGCACAGGAAATTACTTACATCTCTTTTTCTTGTTGGCTTCAGCATCACTTATTTTAAATCTCTTTCTCCATCTCCACAAACACACACACAAACACTGTGCATGTGTGCATGCATGCACATACACACACACACACACACAGAGACAGAGAGAGAAGAGACAGACAGACAGGCAGACACACACACACTAGAGAGAGAGAGAGAGACAGAGAGAGAGAGAGAGAGAGAGAGAGACAGACAGACAGACAGACACACACACACACACACAGAGACAGAGAGAGAAGAGACAGACAGGCAGACACAGACACACACACTAGAGAGAGAGAGAGACAGAGACAGAGACAGAGAAGAGACAGAGAGAAGAGACAGAGACAGACACAGATACACACACTAGAGAGAGACAGAGACAGACAGACATACAGAGAGAGAGAGAGAGAGAGAGAGAGAGAGAGAGAGAGAGAGAGAGAGAGAGAGAGAACATGAGCACCCAGGACCTTGTGTATGCTTTTACATGCTAGGCAAGTGTTCTAATATTGAGCTGCATCCTAGCCTGTACATTCTTTTTAGTCTATTATATTTTTGACTCCTCATTGCCTTTTATTTGGAAAACTAATGGGGTTATGTGTCTTGAATAATTACCCATATAAAGAATTTGTTTGATCATATCTTGTGGAGTCATGATAATGTCTTCTTATTTCTGTAATTTTTCACATTAATTGGCTTTAATATTAGAGGACAGATGGACTAGGTTTAAACAAAGCTCAGAAAATTGCCTAAGTTGTGGCTTATATCTCTTCCCCTTTTCCTTCCAGCTGCATTAAAGTGAAATTGACAAAAGTTACAAATTGTGTATGATGTTTCTTCACAGGCTCAGGAGTAAAAGCGAGGGTCTGCAAACCCTACACAAACTTTTACTCTTCGGCTCAGCCTCGGTTTTCTTCTTACTGTTTATTTTTAATCAGGTTCCCACTATTTTGCTCAGACTGGACTTGAACTTACTCTGGAGCCCAGAAGAGCCTTGAACTTGTGTTCTTCTTGCCTTAATCTCTGGAGTAGTTGAGTTTACAGGTTTGGGCAACTGACTCCACACAATGTAATGATTTGATATAGGTGCACATTGTGAAATTACTACATCAATAAAATGAATCAATCACTCTAACATCTCATATAATTAGATGGTTTTAAGTGCTTGGTAAGATCTACTTGACATACAGTGTAACATTATTAAACATGGTCACTGTGCTATACATTAAATCACTCAGATTTATCCCGTGGAACTGAACATTCATATTTCTGGCTAAAGACCCTCACCCTCCATGTAGTGGCAATAACTATTCTCCTCTGTATTATCTTGTGTGACCTCAAGTTTCAGTTGATCTAAGAATGTTGTGCTGTGCTTGTCTTCCATCATTTGCTTATTTTGCTTAGTTTAGTATTCTCCAGATTAAGCTAATTATTATAAATGAGATTGTCTTCTTTTTACTAATCTTTCTTCTTTGAGAATATCCTAAGTATATTCCTAATTATAGGAAAGGATTATATCCCTCCCTATTTTCCGTTCCCCCTTAACCCCCGGTGCACTTTCTCACAACATTTTTACCTACCAAGTTCATGTACTTTTGTCTTATTTTTAAAATATTTTTCAAAGTGCAATTAGTGCTGCTCATGTGTGTGTGGGTGCATGGGATCCACTGGAGCCTGTGTCCCACCTAAAGGAGAATGATTATTTTCTCCAGCAGCCATCAGCTACAATGGCTGCTCAGCCCTGGTGGGGATTTATCCATGCAGGAATAAAGAAACTGTCTTCTTTAGGCCAGTTCCTGTTTACATTTTTCTTTCTTTGTTCACGTGACAATAATGGACACTATATTACTTTCATTATTGGATGTTATGAATAATGATGAAGTGGATTATATTGGAATACACACACACACACACACACACACACACACACACACACACACGTATTTCAAAAGAGTAGTCAATGGTGGTCTGGTAATTTTATTTTTAAATTGAGAGGAACTCTGCAGTGCTTTTCATATTAGCAGTAACAATTTCCTTCCTATGAACACTGGGAAAGGGTTCCTTTTCATCCCACTTGCCTTACTTTTTAATAATGGACATTCAAAATATATGAGGTGGCATTTCATTACAGTTTTGACTTGCATTCCTTCATTCTTAGTGACATTGAGCATTTTCCAAAAACCTTTTGATGATTTATAAGTCTTTGGGGAAAATGTCTATTCAGATCCTTAGTCTGTTTCTTAGTTGCCCACCTTCTCAGTGGGCAATTTGCGTTCTTGCTACTAGAGGTCCTCTTCTGGTTTGACTGCTTACCTTTTATCAGACACTGTGAGAAAATGTTTTATTTCCTAGGTTGTCTTTGCTCTGTTGATTGTGCGTTTTGCTGTTTGATGAACTACTACTTGCTTGCATTTGCTGTTATTTCCTGTTCGGTTGTGGTCAGTGAGTATACTGGTCATTTTTGCATCACCGCGTTGGAATATCTGACAGAGTAACTTTTGGGTTTATTGCACCTCATGTTTCCAGAGGTTTCAGTGCATCACAGTAGAGAAGGTAGAGCAAAGCAGTCCAAACTGTATGGGAGCATTTAATGGAGTTGATGGCCTCAGATGCATTTGGCTTAGACTGCTGACATCACAGAACTAGAAAGTAAGGAATCAGCCAGAACCAGGAGTCAGGATAAGTCTCTGCCAGCTAGGCACCTCACCGTAAATGTTCCATTCTCCCCTGAAATATTCCCACCCTCCAGAAAGCAAGTGCTCAAAGCATGAGCTCATGGTGAGCACTTCATATGCATTAATATTGCTAGTTAGATTTCTGATAAAAGACCAAGAGAAAATCAACTTAAAAATACAAGATTTAGTTGGGCTCACGGATTTGGAGGTTTCAATCTGCGGTCAATGGTCAACTCTCTCCAATGCTTCTTAGTCAGGCAGGACATGGTGGTGGGAGAAAATGTTGGTTCAAACATTTTTACTTAATGATGGATGAGAAGGAAAGGCAAGAGGGAGAGAAGGAAAAGGGGATGATGATGAGAGGGAGAACGGTGGAATCCATTCATCTCAACTAGGTCCCATATCCAGTTTCCATCAGTGGCCAATGCTCCATAAAATTATTAATCAATCAAAAATTAACTCATTGAAATGCAATCACAACTTATTTTTAGTCATTATATTTTAACTTTTCTAGTGGCATTCACAGCGATTTATGGAGCATCATTTTACCATGGTGGTCTGGATTTCATTATGTTCTTATCTCTTGGTTAAGTTTTATTTTTTGTAATTTATTAGCATTCCTCCATTTCTTGAAAATGTACTGCTGATGGGCTTCCTGACCTCGGTTTGTTTGAGAACCCATCTTTTGTTCATCTTTGAAGCATAGCCCCGCAGGGAATAGCATTCCTTCTAGGAAAGTTTGGCTTTTGTTCACTTAACACTGACTGTGTCTTTCTACTCTCCCTTATCCCTGGAGGTTTTACTGAGATATCAATAATAAATATTTGGGAATATCCTTGTAATCAGCCTCTGTTCAGACTGAAGTGAATTCTCAGGAGCTGCTTTGAGAGCCGGGTTATCGTCTAAGTTTGACCTGATGGCAGATTTTCATGGACTGGCCTGGTTCTGGGGGCGGGTCACTGAGACAGAGCTGTCAATGGGTTCTGAGAAGGTACGTGTGCTTTTCACTGGGCTAACCCCACATTGAGGGCATCTGTTTCTGAGCTGCACTGTGCAGGTATGGGCAGCCATCACCAGGTCTTGTGAAATGGTTTTTGCTGTCCTCTTTAATGAATCTTTGCTTTTTTTCTGTGTTGTACCAAGTCTATCACTCTATAAGTCAGCTCTTATATTTTTTGTCAATGGTTGAACCTTCTAATTGTTGTTTTCTTATTAAGGGAGAAGTGTGGAAATTTATTCTATCATTTGATGCTCTCATTTAGAAACTTGTTTATAAATGTATCAAGAGACATACACCACTGGTAGTCCTAATTATAATATATCTTTAAAATGATATTTTTATCCTTTGAACGTTTTATAAATTTGTGAAATGTATATAATGATCATATTCATGCATTATCTTTCAACTTCCCCTGTCTCTTTCCCTCTCAATTTCAAAATGAAATTGAGTATTGTCTTCTAGGTAGTCCATCGAAGCCACATCAAAGTTCTGTAGTAATTTTACATAGTTTGTCTGTGTTATTTAATTTGAAGTTGAGAAGTCATCATTTTATTTATTTGTGACTATTTTTCTTTCTCCATTTAATAGCTCTAATTCTTTAATAGAGTGGAGCTTTATTTCCCTAGCTCTTTACTAGAAAGTAGTTCATATAGAAAAGTCAAGATAAATACTGAAAATTTTCTCCTGCTCTTTTTTTCTTAGTCTCTTTGTGGAATAATGAATTGGTACCCTAGCAACACCTAGTGGTGATCACTGATGGTGTTTTTTGAGTGTAATTATAGAGTCACAAACTTAGTGTTCTGATATTTCCATTCATAGTAAACATTATGACATTTTATGTTCCAGTGATTATTCATCTGTTGTTATAAAGAACTCTTCAGATCAGCTTTTATCTCTCTTTGGCATGTCCTCAAAAGTCAAATATACATACCCATTCCTGACATAAGACATGTATTTCAGATTCATCTTCAATTTTTTTCTACCCTAGACCAAGAATCATCTATTTCTTTAGGAATCCCTCATTTGTATATGTTGTAGGAATGGCCATTTTAAACTTCTGTGTCCCTCATTTATAAGCTTTTTCCCCTTATACAGAAGACACTAACAGAAGAAATGATCAAGTGTAATATGTATGTGGTAATAAAGTCAGTGGAATGTCTTATAATGAATAACATCTAGCTAACCCAATAGTAGCTGTCTGCATGCTGGAGAGGTTGGGAACCCAGTCCAAGAATCTGTATACTTCAGTGGTCTCTGTATAAGGCTGAAATCCTGAGAGATTCTTGGGTGATGTCTGGTCTTCAGTGCATGTTAGAAGAGCAAAGATTCTGATGCTGACTAAGAATGCCATCAACAGCAGTGAGATAAAAGCACCGGGCAGCTGGGTGGGAAGATACAGCAGCACAACCTTTCTAGGACATCTTTTTTTGGTTTTTTTTTTTGGTTTTTTTTTTTTTTTTTTTTTTTTTTTGAGACAGGGTTTCTCTGTGTAGCCCTGGCTGTCCTGGAACTCACTCTGTAGACCAGGCTGGCCTCGAACTCAGAAATCCGCCTGCCTCTGCCTCCCAAGTGCTGGGATTAAAGGCGTGCGCCACCACCGCCCGGCTCTTTTTTTAATTAACTAACTAATTTATTTTTTTTTTAAATCAAATCGTAATTTTTACTTATTCACACAGGGGTTATAAACACAAAAAGGCAGGATGTGGGGAAGGGAATGACACTGGAGCATAGGTGTTCAGGAGGGGTACAGACATCTTTCAGAACAGGGTATCTGTTGGGTGAAGGTTCAGGGAACACGTCACTATGACTCTGCCTATGATTCACTTGTCCTTATCTAAGTTGGTACTATCCACCAAGGCTGCCTATTTACAAGGTCTATGACTACTCAGACTGGTAAATTTCCACAAAAGCTGCCTGTTTACAATAGCTTATATCCATCTGTTTCTGTGTTTCTCCACAGAGACCCAAGACTTTGTGTTAGCATGCATGTATGTCAGGCCTATTGCTGATTTTAGGCCTATAGTTGATTTTAGGCCTTCAGTGTATAAGCAGGGCTACCCCTGACATCTCCTCCCTTCTCTAAGTATAGAAGGGCCATGGTAATTCTAATCTTGCAAAGGCAGGGATAGAGGCCTGACCTCTAGTAATTGAAGGGGACCTTGTAATGGCTCCATTGTCCAGTGAGGCATCTAGGACATCTTTATCTGAGTTACCAACAGAATTTCGTGTCCACTGTAAGGGATGGTTTACTCCATTCAGTGACTCCAAGAAAGTCCCTCAGAGACTCACTGAGAGGAGTGCTTCTCAGTTGATTCCAGACCCAAGGAGGTTGGCAATCAAGACTAACCCACAGTTTCTTTTACCTTATTATTCACACTCATACTTGAGGCTTAAACAGGTCTTGTCACATGATGAAGCAGCTCTGGGGATCAAGATCTGTCCCATGGAGGTCTTGTTGGTATACGATATGAATAGAATATCTTGGAAATGCTTATCCACAGCTGTGACCAGTATGTATGTGTTGCCCTGCTTCTTGTTCTGATCCCCTTCAGCATTCCTGTAGTGTAAGTAAGACACAACTGGGAACAGCAAGGACTCTTTGAAAAAAAGGAAAAGGTCAATATCCCTTCTTTTCTTTCACTTACAAGGAGAAATGAGGACATGTAATAAAAACTTGGCCTTCAAATTTCTATCCTACAAAGCAACAACAACAACAACCACCCTACAAGGAGTAAAACCTTGCCTTGCCCATTTTATTGCTGAGTTTGAATAGTTTGACATCTGGATGTTGCTCTCACTGAAGATATCAGAAGATGTTTTTCCCACATTAAATATCTTTAAAATTTGTCGTTGGATTGTATTCAGCTCTTACACATCTTTGTTTCTTGATTCAAGTCTATGTATTCTTAGTTCTCTGAAATGCCCTACATCAAAGCTGCAAACCTTCTCAGGTCCAAGGTTTTCCAAATTCTTCATCCTCATTAGGACAGCTTCTGGAAAATTTGTGGTTTAGGTTCGTTCCCAATTTAATAGTATAATTCTTAATATTTCACTTTTCTTGGAAATCTAGTATCTAATATTATTCAATACAGCAACTCTGGAATCTTAGTCATTTTGAAAACAATTCTATATTGCTGATTATTACATTTATGTAAATGACTTTTGCATTTATACATCCTTTCAAAGGAAGAAACGAATGATGATAAATTATTAAATCTTTTGTCAAAATGCTTTAAAATTCTGTTTTTGTTTACTAGATATTTTAGTTGAAACACTTTCTTAGAAAAGAAATCCCTTATGAAGAAAGCATTGAGTTCTTCTTTTATCTATACATTAAGAAGTTATGCATTTTTTATTCCTTTAATTTTAGGTGCCAACGTTTTACCTCTTGGGTATTTTCCATGAAGAAGATTCATAACATGAGGAATATTTATTATTTGATTCTTTTAATAAAAGTGAGCAACTCCTCAAAGATGATTGTAAGATAATGGTAAAAGTATAAGTTGTGCTAGAGAGTGGATAATGATATATTGAAAAACACAAAAGTGCATTATCATCATTCTTTTACTATAATGAAATACCTGACATGGGCTATTTATGGAGTAGGGAGTTTTTTTTTTTTTTTAACCTCAGAAATATAGAGATTGAAAGTCCAATATCAGAAAGCCCCATTGACTTGGCCTTTCTTGAAGGTGACCAGTGGTGGATCATCAGAGTGGTACATGCATGATGAAATGATCACCTTATGAACTAGAACAGAGGACACACATTTCATTCTCCTTTGAAGTGAACCTTAAATAACATAAGTCCCTCTCATAAAGTTCCACTCAGTGGTCCAAAACATTCCCTGCCCCACCCCCTGACTCCTGAGATCTACTCTTTTTATATGTACCTTTGGAGAACAAACAAACAAATAAAGCAATAGTAGTATGCAGCTGCACCGTAACAGGGACCAAACACTTGTCTGTTGAAAACACCATTTTCTAATGTAGAAAATTTAGACCTACACAGTTGAACACTTTTGAATAACACTTTTTCTTTATTATCTAGAATTTCATGTATGTATACAATGAAATATGGCTCTATTCATCCCTCATTTCCCTCCTCCAACTTTCCACAAATTCTCTGCCAATATGTTCTCCCTCACAATTTCATGATTCATTCTCTCTCTCTCTCTCTCTCTCTCTCTCTCTCTCTCTCTCTCTCTCTCTTCTCCTCCTCCTCCTCCTCCTCCTCTTCCTCCTCCTCCTCCTCCTCTTTCTTTTCTTCCTCCTCATCATTATCATCAGAGACCACTAAGTACAATTAATGGAATAGATATATGCATGGATATAGGACTATCCAATGGGTCATGAGAAATCTTTCAGTGTTTCCACATTCTGAAGAAAAAGAGAGACCAAGTCTCCCTTCACAAACTGCTATCAACTGACAATAGCTCCTTTGTAAGGGATGAGGCCTGTAAAACAACTTTCTCATTCATGATGGATTTGGGGCTAGGCTAATTTTGTTCAGGTCTTGTATAGACAACACCACCTGGTGTGGATTTATCGCTTCAATAGCCATGCTGTCTCTAGAATTTGCCTCCCCATCATCTAGCTCCTTGTCTCTTCATCTTTGATATTTCTGAGTTTGATAGTGGTGAGGATATTGGGAGAGATGTCCCTTCTTTAGGTCTGAGTCCACAGTTTGTTATTTCTAGTACTATGACTAGTTAAATATCACAGCATTGACTACTGCCTACTGCAGAAAGAAGTGTCTCAGGCCAAAGCTGAGAGTAGTCTAAATCTATAAGCATAAACATAAATATTTAGAAAGAAATTGACAGACAGCATGATGTTTTAGTAAAATAATCATAGCAGGTTCTAACCTAGGGCTTATGACCTCCCTAGCCATGGACTTTTGACTTGGATTACAATACCATGAAACTCCTTCTTATAGTGCAGTTTTCAAATCTAATCAGAATACCCTCTGGATCTAGGCCTGAGAAGCATCTGAGCTGGTCATCAGGCATGCTCTCACACACCGACACCACCAGGGTGCTCTCACCAGCACTGGCCCAACTAGGTTACCAAATGCTACAGCCAGCAGAGCCAGCTCTCCAGTTCTCATGCTTTCAGGGCCAGATCACCCGTACCCATGCCAGCAGGCGAGCTCTACTGTGCTCTCTGGCACAGTAGATTGTGTGTGTGTAGTCACATGGCTGAGGGACACCCACTCTCCAGAATACTGCAGCTGGTGAAGGGCAGGGCCAGCTCTCTTGCTCTCATGTCTTCAAGGCTAGTCACAATGCCCAGATGAGGCTGGACTGGGTGGATGGTCATCTCTGAAAATTAATTATTATAAATTCTGAGAGAGAGACAGGCAGAGACAGAGACAGAAAGACAGATAGACAGAAAGACAGACAGAGGCAGGTCCTTCAAAGCTTTATATTCTAACATCACACTACATACTCCAATAGCCTTTAAGAACTCAGTGGGAAAAAAAGGAACTCACTGAATCAGAGAATACATGAGGAAAATATCTGTACTGTAGAAGTTAAATATAATTGCTAGGTATGAGCAGTGGTTTGAGTAATGGTAAATGGCTTTAAGCTAGCCACAAATTCAACAGCTTAAAATGATTATTTCTTAACACTCTATGGATGAAGAACGGAGGTAGAAGAAAAGATTTAATTGGCAGGTCCATCTTAATTAAGATTGCATTAATTAAGACTTGGCTAGAAGTTCAAATGGATTGTGATAAAGACTTCTGCTGTACGTGGGGATAAGGCAAGAGACAGATGGAGGAGGAGGCCTAGGTTCCCCTCAAATTTGAGACTTCTCATCATTTCAGAACCAACTTAGTACCTCAGTTTTAACTCATAGACGCAGATGGGGGCTGAGTATGTCTAATCTTAAAACCTTCCAGAATCTAAAACATTCTGTGTGTGTACATGAAGCAACATCTGGACATTTTTACTAAGATGAGCTTTATTTCCTGCATAGGATTATTTAAAATGTTGCCTACATAATGAGTTCCAGGCAAGTATAGTATAGTATAGTATAGTATAGTATAGTATAGTATAGTATAGTATGTATAGTATAGTATGTATAGTGTAGTGTAGTGTAGTGTAGTGTAGTGTAGTATAGTATAGTATGTATAGTATAGTATGTATAGTATAGTATAGTATGTATAGTATAGTATAGTATAGTATAGTATAGTATAGTATAGTATAGGTACCATATAGTAAGACCCTGTCTCAAAAGTAAGCAAACAAAGAAAATATATAAAATTATCTTTAGGTCATGTATAATAAAGTCTACACAGTACTTCAAAAACTTGTATTTAGACTTGACTCCCATACCCATATATCTCATGTTTACAAAATATAATATTAAAGTTCTAAATCTGAAATATCTGTGGTCCCACACATTTAAAATAAAGAGATAAATGTGGAGACAGCTTATGATGCCTTGTGTGTTTTGGAAAGAACCCTCCAAATGCTTATAAATCCTTGTTCTTTCTCCAGAAGAGATCAACAGATACTCTGGTCTTTCAGAGAGTCAGCGTGAGAGTGGGAGAAGTGGTATGAAGAGTTAGCCTCCAATTAGGTCCCAAATTACTTTAGAACATTCACAACTTTCCCTTGGCAATTCCCTAGCAGTGAGCATGGTAACATCTTGGGCATTTCATTGATGGAGCTGTGCCATCTTAATTTCTGAACTGAATAGGAGTGATAATATAATCTTAATCATATATACTTGTCATATCACTTTAGTATATATATTATTTTTATAAGCACTGGCATAAAGATAATATTGTTATATTGTGGAAACCAGCAGGAAAAAAATCAAAGCTGCAGAAATTAGTTTTCTTATCTGTAAAACAAAATGATCAGAGAAGGAATTTCCAAGGTCCCTTCTTGAGTTCTTCAGATGGTTCAACTCTAAGATTCTATGCTGTATATAAAGCAGATCATTAACTCGAATTCATGGTGTTTATTTTAAGCCATGTATTTTTATCAGATTTCTATATTTTGTATTATGTTTTTTTTTTTATTTACTGATACCGTTATGACTGAAAAATGGGCAATTTTAGTTTACCAAATGGTCTGGACACTTGTGATTAAATGTAGTATATAAATGTAAGATGGATTGTTATTGCCCATGACTACTTGAATGAATGAGCAACTCAGCACACGTAGTCTTAATCAGAATATAGATTTCACTAAATGGTTTTGACATCTTACTTCACCGTAATGCTGTAGACATTCTGAATTAATAACTGCAATAAACATGCTCAACCTATTATATGGGTCAGTTACAAATGTAATGAATATATTGTAAAACACATTTTAATGTTAAGACCTCTGCTGTCAACTGATTGGTATTCTTTTTCTCCTATTTCCTGGAGTGAGGGAGAGTTTTAAATTTGCTACCTAATATATGTAATCAGAAAATGCAGAAATGAATTTAAATATGCTGTCCTCAATTTAATTTTTGGTATCTCCAATATTGTTTTGTCTGTTTCATTTAAAAATCAATAAATAAACCACATTTGGAAACTAATAAATATGATAAAATATCTAATATAGAAGAAAATTAAAAATTTTTGCAAAATAGTCAACGTCCTCCATGATCTACCCTGAGATTTACATCCATTGGTATGTAAAGCCTATTCATCTTGGATGTAAAATCTACATTTTTTAAATATTTAATATTTATTCATTTAAATATTTAAATTTTCTTGCACACAGCACAGTTTTTCATCTTATATATCACTATTTGTTATCTTGGGCTTCCCTCTTGTTCCTAGGAGACACATTCTCATAGCTGACTTCTTGGTCCTTTGACTCTTACACCTTCTACCCTGATGCAATTGGATCATCTTCCTCATTTTTTGAAACTCAGCACAAGTCTACCCTCTCCCAGAAGCTTTAGAGAGAACCCTCTTCCACGTGATTGTAGGACCTTCCCCAGATGCTCCTGAGACTGCAGTAGTGAACATTTATTGAACCCCAGATGTTGTAAATCCTACTTTTGGATTTATTTTTATTTATAATCCTTTAATCAGCATCCATATCAGACAGCTGTAGCCTTTTATGTCATCCTTTAAGGGGACAGAGAGAAGGTGTATAACTTCTCTGAGTTATATTACTTATGCACAGAAGGACTCATGACAGATTAAAGTAGCACCAAATCCTTATTTTTTTAGTCAAGGGTCAGGGTCAGTGAGGACTATGTGGCCTGTCTGGCCTGGAACTTGCTATGCAGACAATGATGGCCTTGAATTTACAGAGATCCACCTTTTTCTCCCTCCTGTGTGCTGGGATTAAAGACCCCCAGATTTCAGTTCCGTTTTAAGGACCTGGCTCATCAAGGTATGAGTCTGTATCCCACATCACAGCTTCTCCATTAACAGAAAAAACACAGTCAATAGACATACAATACTAAAATTCAAGGAAATGTCTCAGAGGACATAATTTTTTAATATATATTTTAATAAAATATTATATCATTTCTCCTTCCAATCTTTCCCATTCCATGCATTAGTCCTTGTTCTCTATTGAAATATACCTGAATATATAAATACAACCTGTTCTGCCTGTTTACTCTTCCTTGTATCTGAATGTGGTTTCAGGACCAACCATTTAGTATTGGATAACCTTATCCTCCTGAAGAGCTATTTCTCTACTGTTCAGCAGTCCTGTGTTGCCTATAGATTGCTGTCTGTGGGTAAGGGCCCATGAGATTTCCCCTATCTCTTCTATCACTTCTAGTGGTGTCCTTCTTCAGGCCTTGTTTAGGCAGCCATAGTGCTGAGGTGTCATGGGTGAAGCTTCCCTTTTGCTCCTAGGTAATACCTCCTCTCAGGTGACTTCCTGGTCCTCTGGTTCTTACAATCTTCTGTCCCCTCTGCACAATGTTCCTGAGCTTAGGTGCAGAAGTGGTCTGTAGGTGTATTGTCTGAGGCTGGGTACTGCTCATCATTTGTCCTCTGTTCTTTGAGCAGTTGTGATAGTGTTCTCCATCCGTCTTCTGTAATGATCTCCATCTGTTGCAAAGAGAGATTGCTGGACGAGTGGATATAAGGATACATATTTTAAATTCAGTAAGGGATAATGCTCATTTAGTAGGTGGGTAGTAATTGGGTCTTCTCTGGGATCTATAAGCTCACTATTCCCCTTGTAGTTGGCTTGGTTTCTAGAACCAGGCTTGATTTTACTCTTATTTAGTAAAATCTATTTAAGGAGCTGTCACCACCAAGGTGTAAGTGCCACTTAGGATTATCATGCCATGCTAGTCATCGTTGCGGTTCATAAATGTCATAGATGGATAAGGCCATTGGTTTGCTGTCCTGTCTAGGAAGCTTGTATAGTGCCCCCAGTACAATGAAAGCTTGTCCTCGAGGAGGAGGAGGGGCCTTTCAAGTCATATTCATCTAGAGTCCTGTAGATCTTGTGAGGGGATGTGATTTTTTTTTTTAGAACTGCATATTGCAGTTGCTGATGTAAACTTATTTGTTGAGATCACTAAATACAGGTTGTTTGGGTTTGGGATTTTGTTTTATTTTATTTTACTTTTTAAATACAGGGTCACATATTATAACCCAGGCTATCTTAGAATGCCTGTTAATTCTCCAGCCTCGATTTTTTAAGTTCTGGGATTACTTACAATGAACTAAACAGAATTTCCCAATAAAAGTGAGAATCGAATACAACTTCTTTTAAGAAAATGTGGAGCAGTTGAAAGGCAGACAGCAGTCACAAAGGAGAAGAAAGGGAACATGGACAAGAAAGGAAATGTCGTGAGCTCCAAAGAGGACAGGTAACTAAAACAAGGATGCTGTAAACAATTGAAGACTGTAGAAATATCAATGTGTGAGACAGTTAGGGTTTAAATAAAAGATACCCCTTATGTCTCATGCTCTGAAGGCAAGTCTTTCTCCTCACTGGTGTGGTTGTTTGAGCAGTGCTAGAGATGGGATCTAGCTGGAGAAAGTAGATTACTAGACGTGTCTCTTTTGAGATGTGTCCTGTGGTTAGTTCCTTCTCTTTCTGCTTTCTGTCTACCATGCTACAGTGGACCAAGCTACTACACTACATAATTCTGAAACGACATCAAACTCACCCCAGACTCTGCATCATGGAGTGAGACCACCACAAACAGACTCTAACTGTAATGAAAATAAATCTTTTTAAATAGTTTTCATCTTTTTAAACAGTTTTCTTTTCCATTGCAAGAATTTGGTCACAGAGATAGAAAGCCCTACAAGCAGAGCTGAATGAAACGATGGAGCACACAAAGAGGGGGGAACAATTGACATGCAAATGGGAACACATTCCGTAGTCACACACACAGTTCAGCAGTGTATGAGAGTCTAGAAACGAGTGGGAGGAGAAACACTGTTGAAAGACAGGAAACGGGTTGATATCTTTAACAGTAGATAGAAAAGAGGAGGTGAAGAAGGAAAGATTGCTGGTGGAGGAGAAGTAGACACGAACGGGGCACAAATTCAAGAAGAAGATAGTTAAGAAACAGCAAGAAGGGAAGCTATATTCATTCATCCTACTTCAAAACCTTGGGAACACAGTGGACTGGACACAATGAAGAATACTTGAAACTCCACCCTTCTCTACCACCAAATCTTGTTTTGCTCTCCAAACCTTAAGTTCTTTTCTATGGCTAGGGGACTTCATTCCACAGGGACACTAGATGACTAAATCATCAACTATAGCTGACTAATTCAAGCCCCCAGCTTCTTTCTCCTTGTTCAACTTTAGAGGTGGGGTTGAAAGTTCCAACTCTCTAATCCCAGAGTTGGTCTGCTGGTAATGACCTCCGCTCCTAAAGTTACCAAGAAACGTTTCTGAAGTCACTTGATTAAAATAGATTGAAGTATTATTAAAATGATTACTTATTAATAAGTAATGCCTTTATCTCTCTAGGTTTTTTTCAGGCTCAGGGAATGAAACCAAAAAGTATATGACAAAAATGCCCCTTTTCTCTCATATTATTTACAAAAGTATATGAGTCTTAGGGAGTTTTTGACCAGAAGTAGGAAATAGGCCAGTATTTATACATATGTATTCTCTATTTATATTTATTATACATAAACAGAGATGTATTGCTTAATATAACATGCTATCAAAAGACAGAATATGGAGCTAGGAATTGCATTTTTTAGAAAGGAGGCAGCAGAAACTTTTATACAGGGATAATATTAGAAATGATAAAGGAAAAATGAAATGTCAATTTGACTATTGGAGTATGGATATGCTAGACCTTGCAAAGAGCAGGTTCAAAGGTCCTGTGGTCAAAGTGTCCCTAAGGTATCTCTATCTCTTTCTGTGTCTTACAGACCTAAGAAAACTTTTCTAACCTTGTAAGTCATAGCAGGTTGTGAGATGAATGGAAACATCTCAGTGTAAGTAAATGACTCTGAAACATTCCTGGTCTGTAGTTTTCTAAGTCTCTATGTATGTTTATTAACTTTCTCATCATCAAATCAAATGTCTGACAGAAGAAAAACTTAAGGTAAGGAAGACATATAAAGGCTCACAGCTTCAGAGGTTTCAGTGAAAGGTTGCTTGGTTCAGTATTTCGAGACTTGCAGTGATACACCACTTCATGGTGGTGGCTACGGTGGCTACAGGTGGCAGAGACTGTGATCCTCATGGAAGAAGAGATGAAGAGAAAGGAAGATACCCCTAAAACCACTTCTATAGGATTCAGGACTTCCAGTTTAATCCCGTATCCTGAAGTTTCCGGAGTATCCCAAAATGGCACACCAGCTGGAGATCTAAATTTTAATACATGATCCTTTGCAAGGGCAAGGTTGTTCTTCATATACAAGCCAGATCACCAGGAACTGGACACAGACCTTCTAACAGGCAGGATGAAAGCAAGCTGAAAGCCTTTTCCTGCTCATGGGTTTGGCAGGTCAGCATGCGCTGTAGAAGACAGGGAGCCAAAGGAAGTAGTTAATGTGTTTTGCTAGAACCAGGCATCCAACAAGAGGAGATTCCAGCCTCCTTTCTGATTCCAAGGTCACACAACACAGACACAGACACAGACAGAGAAAGAGACACAGACACAGACACACACAGACACACACAGACACACACAGACATACACACACACAAACCTTCAAGGCAATTGAAATGATATCTTGGGTAGGATGAAAGTCTCAGCAATATCTCCCAACACAGAAAGGGGATCATTAGTTCTTTTCCTGAATCAAAGGTGTTGTATAGAAAGATAAAGCCTAGAGTTGTTAGCATAACCACATAGTAGACCGATCAAACTTTGGTGAAACTGTTTCTAAGTCTGTGTTGGTAACCTAGATAATACTGCCTTCTGTGAACATGTGACAGCATTGCTCTTACACCACACAAGTGCCTGTCTGTCCCATGAGGTTTGTTGAAGTAGAAAAGCAATGTGGAGACCGTCACTTCTTAGGAATAACAAAACAAAACAACAAAACTGTTTTGACTACTGCCACTACAGAACTTGTAATGGCCATACTTATACAAGTACCTGGAGCACCTTCCTGGATACTTATCATGCATCTCATTTACTTCTGCACCAAAGCACATTTCTTACTTTTTCAGTTTAGACCCAAAGGTTCAGAGATATTAAGGAACTTTTCTCAGGTCCCACAAAAAGGCCATCTGTTACCAGTCAATCTGGGTATAAAATATTTTCATCCAACCAAATATTCAGAAACAAGCTGGAGATGCAAACGAAAGGGATATTATCTCTTCCCTCCTTCCTACTCACTCATTCCTACTGTGAGCACACTGTACTGTGCAAAACCTTTGCTTATTCATTTACTCCCACTGTTGTGTCTTACCAGCACAAGCAGTAGGGAAAGTGAACTAGAACCATTTCCCATGATGCTAGGATATATAAAGATCTATATATGCAATACACACACACACACACACACACACACACACACACACACTCAGCTCCTGAGAAAGTCCCCCCCGCAGGCTGGCTAGCTTGGAGAGCAAGACATTCTCATTTAAAACTACACACAACTGTCTAGAGAGGGACCACAAAACTTGCAAGTCAGATCTCCAAGCCTCCTTCTGGATGGTTCAAATAATGGCCATGCGTCTGATTTCAATGATTCCCCTGTGGCATTCACCCACACAGATGATTGGACAGTAGAAAATATCACCTATGATCAGATGCCAGGAACTGGGTGCTGCTCCAACCATGTACTAAAAGTATACGAGCATGCTGTAGTGTTAGTTAATGCCTTTGAAGGCATTTAAATTATTCAACCATTTCATGAGAAATAAATAAATCTGATAGAAAAATGATCAACTCTTTGGAGTACCAATGGTGATAAGGAAAATCTGGAAAGTCGTGATTCAGAAAAGTACATTTAAACTTAAAGGAAAGACAGTGCAGGCTCTTCCTCCTCCTGTTACTCTTCACAGCCTTCCGCCATTCCCTGCCCCCCAGGAAAGAAAGCAACGTAACTGCAGCCTGTGTGCAGCTCTCTTCATTTCCTCTGTAGGTGCGAGCTCTGCAGCGAGCTGGAAACCTCATATTCACAAGGCAAACAAAGCATCATTTTTTAATGACTCTTCTGAATACATTTTTTTGCAGCAGTTTCCCTAGACCTGCTTGTCATAATGGTTTCTTCAAACGTTTTTTAAACCTTGTGATGTTCAAGGCCCTAGCCTTCCCCCTCTTGTGCTTGTTTTTTATGTGTCACAGTTGTCAACTAAAATAGAGCACCTAGCCTTTGTTTCAAGATGGTACCTGATCAATATCATCAATCCGTCTCACTCCCTCTCCCTCTCTCCTCTCTCTCCCTCTCTCTCATGCACACACACTCTCTCTCTCCTCTCTCTCCCTCTCTACAGCTGTATCCATTTCCTCCTGGCAAAAAGGGACTTTATGAATAAATGATACTGAAATGCTGAGGGTTCAGATACTAAATAATGAATTTCACCACCAAAAACACAACAACTTCTCCAATCATAAAATACCGCTCCTTCCATATTGATTGTGCTTTGGCAACTAGATGCAGTGCTAGGCTTCACTCTGCAAGGTGTTTAAAAAGAAAAACAGGTTTACCCAGGATTTATCATGTATGGAAAAATGTAATCTCTAAGTAGGCTGTCTGCTAATGTCTGGCATAATGTTTCTTCATAATGGTTAACCCTTTTTCAGGGAGTGGAATAATCAAACAGTGCCTCTCTCTAGATGGGAACTTTGCTTCATGGGACATTACAGTAAGTGTGTCATCTGTTCTGCGCTGTTGTTCGGGTACTAGCTTGTAATGATAATGCAAATCTCCTTTTATTATTTGTTTAAAAACCTGCTGTGTGCAGGAAATGGAGCATCCTGCGGTAGGACGGACGGGGATGAGGTGGGAGGACCCCAGTGTCTGTCCATCCTTCCATCGCTGGGTGCTGGGTTGCTGCTCACTGACTGTTGCATGTAGTGGGTCAAGGTTTGGGAGCATTTGTTGTGTGCTCAAATGTGACTTGCTTTCCTATTTCCCTCATGAACGGTCTCTGCTGGCGTATTTCTGATGTGCAAAGAAAGCCAGTATCCGCTATCTGAGAGATGACTGGGGTCAGGGAGGGTAGATTCTTGGCATGTGATTGGCAAAACCTGCCTTCTCTCAAGTTGTAGGCTAACTTTTTGACTGAGTGTTCTGTGTCTGCCTATAAATTCGCTATGCTACCTATTAATGTCAAAGAAACTTCATTTTTAATTAGATAGAAGCAAGTAGGCTTTGTTTTATGGGGAACGTTCTGCATCTGAACTATATATTTTGATATATACATTGTGTAGGACAGGCTCGGATGATGTCAGTCATGAGGGAAGCAATGTAAGTCTGGGCGTTATCTATGCGACATTTTCTTCATAAAATTTTACTTAAGCTGAATTCTATGGTAATTTTAATATTGAAAAACACAAAACACCAGGGATTTTTTTTCTTTTTTGTTTTAGACATTCACTGTTTGAAAAATATTCTGTTTCTCTTTTTTTAATTATCAGGAGAATAATAAATGTTTGCTGATTTGCTTGTATGCTAAATTTATGCCAAAATAAAGCATATATTTTCATTTTTTAAGAAAAACTTAATTTAAGGAAAAATACAGGCATTAATTTAGAGCTCCTGACGCAGTGAGATGGTGGAATATATTTGAGCTATTAGCCGTTTCAATCTCCTGCCCACAAATAATTGATGAGTTTCTATTAAAGATTGACAAGCTAGCAGGGTGCAACGCATTTTTACTAGAAAATGCAGCATGGATAGTGAATATGCATTATTCCTTTTATTCTATTGCTTCATGATAATAGTTTTGGAATTAAGCCTTATGTTTCTGTGAACCTACTGATTAGCATTTAGCTTGAGATGTACATGTGCCTACACACAGTTCTGTCTACCATAATAATTTGATATCTCTCACTCATTATTAACAGCCTGTTTTCATGTTAGTATTGCAAATACCCGAGATTTGCATCTGACTCCTTAGTAGTAGCTGGTAAGGCTATGATGCTGAAAAATCTTGACTTGCTTTCTTAGTAACTAGGACACCAGGTCATGTCACAGGGAGACTCACAGTGCTTATGACTGGGAGCGTTCCTCCTCAGAGTCCAGCAATGAAAGTCAGCTTCAGTTGACAATGTCAGTGGAAGGGGTTTGTCGCTTCGCAGGCTGGGTTCTATGTATTTTGATCACAGAATACTTTAAAATAACACAAAGAGATCAGAGAAGTTTTCTTTGCATACTTTTTATCAGGAAACCCAGGGTTGGCTATAAGAAAAACCAGTATACAATGGAAATCTTCATCTCAGGGTATGTGCGAGACCTCTATAGATAGCCTGCCATTGGGTGGCTCACTGGGCTTGGCGAACACTTTCTTGCTGCCGGGTTCAGCTTATTCAGTAACGTTGCTGTTGTAGGTGCCTTCCACTGGGCTTCACTCAGTGCTTCCTCTTAATTTGAAAGCAACGCTATCATCTCTCTAGGAACTGATTTGAAAAATCCTCCTTAATAGAACAAAGAAGTGCTTTATGCAGTACTTTAGTAACAGCTTTTCTTAACTAATCATTCCGAGAATAAATTCTGTCCTCCTCGAGCACTGGTGCTTCCTGAGTCTGACAATACGATGTTGTGGGGATTCTGTATTCACAAAATCATCAGGAGGAAATTGCACACACATTTTCGTTGCCCCCTCCCTTTCCCCCCGCACCCCCCCACTTCATTCCAGGTGCTCCATCGCAGCCGCGTGGCGAGAAAGGGTGTATGGGTGGGATTCCTCGCAAAACACTGTGTTTTAATAAAAGGGTGGCAGGCACTTCATTTTACCTAGGGCACTTCGCTGCTGTGTTTGCTCTCTTAGGAGATCATACACAAGGACATGGAGTGTGCTGCTGGCGTGCCGTCTGTGAGGACAGGTTCACCGTGTGCACAGCACACTGCAAATTAACCGCCTACTTAATATAACCAGTGCATAAGTCAATCAAAATCAAAATCTACAGGCCTGAAACTTCAGTGCTGAACTGTGGATGTGGGTATATTTTTATGAGACTGAAAAAAAAAAAAAAAAAACCAACTGTTTTGTGACCTTCTTAGTTGAACCTCCATTATATATTTTGATTTTTGTGTTCATGACAGAGCAAAAATTAATCTGACTATTGCCTGCAAGCAAAATTAGGGTTTTATAAAGGCCTCAGAAAATTCCAGCAGTTTCAACAGTATCTTTTTGTTTTAATCATATCGTATGGTTTTCTATAATAGGTGGTGAGGGCTAATAAGGTCAGAAATAATAGTTTTTGGAGCACATCTGATTTTCTTGAGTACTTATGAATATTTTTTTCCGCAGAAGAATACATGGGTGAAAACCCTCAGTATCAGATGGTTTGCTTTATCCCTAGGCATTGCCTGAGGTTACTGGAACATACCCCATTTTAGTATTGGCAAGCGAAATGCACAACAATGAAAATTTTATTAAAATGTACGTTAACCCATTACTGTATGTTCATTTTCAATTCTTTATAAGAAAGCATGATGTATCATTTTGTGTGTGTCATTCCTTTAAAAAAAGGAGACGAGTCAAGTGAAGGAGCATATTTAATGGGGAGATTTTTATGGGAAACATTATACAAATGGCAGTGCGTGTGATTCCCATTATTAAAATAATTTGTCATTGTACGGAAAAAAAAAGGTATAAATTTCAAGAAAGAGTCTTCTTTAGTTATCTGCCCCTTTTTAAATGACAGTGGCTTTTTGTGCAGTAAAGACAGACACGATCTTAGGCAAAGCCCATTTCAGGCCAGAATTTCTGAAAGGCCTATTAATGTTTCATGCTAATCAAGGAGAGTGGAAATAGAGCTGGCAGGTGCTTTCTACTCTGCTTATCCCTGTCTTCCTGCATTAGACATCACTAGCTAAAACAGGGCCATGGGGTTCTTATCCAACGCACAGAGTGAGAAGGAAGATAGAAAATGATTCTTGGCTCAAGTTTGCTGTTGTTTTTCATCTTGGGTGAGCTGATAACATTTTTGGTTATATGAGCACATTGATTATTAATAAATCTGTTTTGCTCTAAACTGCAACCTCAAAGGGGGGCCTACCATTTGGACCTAACATTCAAGTACAGAGAGCAATGCTAATTTTGAATCTATACAAAGGTCTGCCTGGGCTTGTCATGTTAAAATATTGTAGCTATATATGGTTTGAGCCTTTGTCTAGATCTTTAATTTCAAATGGAAACTTCGTAGGTGGATATGATGAACTTGGTCCCCATAATGTTATCTGGAGACATGGTTTAGGTAGGAATAAATATACTTCCTGTTCCCTTCAGTAGGACAGTTACTAACAAACCGTACCTTTCACAGCCCAGTGTCAGAATGACTGCATTCCATCACATCAGGACCAAGGAGAGATAATTTGATCAGAGAAAATATGTTTGTAATTGTTGCTGTTTTGTTGATGTAACACCTAACCAATGGAATGCATTAGATTGTTTTAGGATTTCTTGTTGACATCCAAGTGCCATGTTCTTATAGAAATGTGCCTAAAATAGTACCTTAGCATGACTTTTCCACATCTTTTGTTCATTAAAAAAATGCTTCTTGTTCCTTAAAGTGCATTTAGATATGCCAAGGACCATTGCATTCAACTTTGACTCCTGAGAGTCTGTCCCCTCCTGGCACCTACTATCTTACATAGGCAGGTGGATGATGACATGTGGTGGCTTTGGGATAGAATGACATAATACTGTACAATGTTTTCACATAACATGGGCAAGATCACAAAAAATATTAACCAAAGAACAAACTATGGCTATCCACGGTTGAGCGGTAGAGACCTATTCACTTTCCCTCTTTGTTGAAGATGAAAACTTCTCTTTTTATACTTTTAGTTGCTTCTTCTCCCCTCAAGTCCAACTGCTCTAAGATTTTAGGAAGTTAAATAAAGGTCTATGCCAAGTAATCTGATAAAACATATCTGACGGTAGAGAGCCAATGAACATGGCAAGACTTTATTTCCTTTTACCTCAGTAAAATGTTCATTCTAGCCATATCTGCTTATCTGACCTAAAGCAAAACACAGAAGGAAACCTAGGTAGTATAAAGTAGTGAAGATTAGATTTTTTTTTTCTCAGCTTTCCAGATGATAGCAGCTCTTCACTTTGTGTATTTTTCTTGAAGGAAATGATCTAACACAGGGCTTCTCAGCCTGTGGGTCATGACCTCCACAGGGGTCACATATCAGATAACCTGTATATCAGATATTTACATTATGAACCTTGGCAGTAGCAAAATTACACTTTTGAAGTAACAACAAAATAATTTCATGGCTGGGGTCACCACAGCATGGGAAACTGTATTAAAGGGCCAGAGCACCAGGAAGGTTGAGAACCATTGGTCTAACCTAAAAAAACAATCAGTTGCAGAATTCAGAGAAATACATGTTGATACAGTGATGTTGCTACTTAGATTTCTTAAGATATCATTTATAAAAATGTTATTTTTCCTAAATATTAGAGAATTTATACAGAACATCTTGCCCACATTTACCAGCTTTCCCCCAAATCATTCCAGAACGACTTTTACTGTTTGGTTTTTGTTTGTTTGTTTGTTTGTTTTGTTTTGATAAGACTATATTGCAGCCAATGTCCTGGTCCTTTGGATCTTACAATCTTCTCATTTATATCAGTAATTAAGTGGAGCTTACTTTTCTGTTTATTTTATTCATCAAAATGCTTCCTTTTCCTTAAAGTGTATTTAGATATGTCAAGGACCATCACATTCAATTTTGGCTACCGAGAGTCTTTAATTTTCTAACACCTATTGGCTTTCTTAAGAAGATGAATGGGTCCTGTTTACATACCCAGACTGTTAGTCTATGTCTTTTTATTGGGGAATTGAGTCCATTAATGTTAAGAGATTTTAAGGACTAGTGACTGTTGCTTACTGTTATTTCTGTTGTTAGAGTAGAATTATGCTTATGTGGTTATCTTCTTTTGGGTTTATTGAAAGGATATTAATTTCTTGCTTTTTCTTGAGTGTAGTTTCCCTCTTTGTGTTGGAATTTTTTTATCTATTATCTTTTGTAGAGGTGGATTTGTGGAAAGATATTGTGTAAATTTCATTTTGTCATAGAATATCTTGATTTCTCCATCTATGGTAATTGAGAGTTTTGCTGGGTATAGTAGCCTGGGCTGGCATTTGTGTTCTCTTAGGGTCTGTATGACATCTGTCCAAGATCTTCTGGGTTTTAAAATCTCTGTTGAGAAGTTTGGTGTAATATTGATAGGTCTGCCTTTATATGTTACTTGACCTTTTAATATCAACCAATTAGACCCCACAGAGATCCTAGGGACTAAGCCACCAACAAAAGAATGCACATGAGGGACCCATGACTACAGCTATATATGTAGCGGAGGATGGCCTTATCTGGCATCAATGGGAAGAGAGGTCCTTGGTCCCGTGAAGGCTTGATGATCCAGTGTAGGTGAATGCTAGAGCAGTGAGGCAGGAGTGGGTGAGTGGGTAAGCACCTTCATGACAGCAGGGGGGAGGGGCAGATAGGGTAGGGAGTTTGCAGAGGGGAACCAGGAAGGGGGATAACATTTGAAATATAAATAAATAAAATAACCAATAAAAAAAATAAGATGAATGGGGATGTGTGCCCCTTCTCTGTTGATGTTCCCTGATGTCAGGATTGTGTTGGATTAGTGCTTGGTACTCATGGTCAGTTAATCTCCACAATTTGACAAGTTGTGGCTCTCTGTAATACTGCAAAACGAAGCTTCTTTGATGAAGGACAGGAGCCTCTTCTCTACAGATGTAAAGATGGGTACTTAGACTGCAGTTGGAGATTACACTGCTATAGAAATGGACAGTAGTGTGTTCTCCACTAGGTTCCATGGTTTCATCAGGCACAGCTGGTTAACTTTACAGAAGTGGGCATGAATTCTCTCCTGTTGAGAAGACCTAACCTATGTTGGACTACTGTTTCTTATCCCAAAAATGGAAGCACCACTGCTACACCTTTCAGAGTATCTTGCCAGTAGGTCATTGTGGTTATTGGCATTATACTTGGACTATTGATCTCTTTTCTCCATTGGTAGCTTGTGTGGCTCCTTCTGAACCTATGATAGCTAGTCCTCAATGAGGAGACTTCCAGGTCAGAGCCAGATCACTCTCTTCACACCATGTGTCTTAAATGTGTGATGTCCTCAGAAGTAGGTTCTAACCTTCATTTTCTGGAAGGCTCTAGCACCATTTTAATTTAGGAGAAATAAAACTTTTCAAGTCCTATGGAAGTCACAAATATATTCTTTTAAATTTCTGTGTTCATTGAGAATTTCATGCATGCATATAATTCAGTCTGATTGTGTCCATCCCTTCCTGCCTCCCTTCCAACTCTCCCATTGACCTTCCCTGATGCATGCACCTCTAAACTTCATGTCTTTGTTTCCCTTTTAATTTTTTTAATAACCCACTAAGTTTCTTTCTTTACTGCTGCCCATGTGTGCCTGGTTATGTGGCCATCCACTGGATCATGAGCAGCCAACCTACCAATCGCCATACCCAAAAGAAAAATGGTTCCTTTTCTTCCAGCTGCTATCAACTGCCAATAGCTCCTTGAGTGTGGATGGAGTCTCACAGGCTCCTCTGAAGTCTGTACTAGAACACTGGCTGGCATGATTTTGCACAGGCGCTTTGCAAGAAACAGCTCCTGAGAACTCGTAAGTGTGATAGCCACATCATAACCAGAAGACTCTACTTCTTTGGAGTCCTCCGTATCTTTTGGCTCTTACGTTCATTTTGCCTCTCTTTTGGCATGGGTCCTTCACTTTGGTTGGGACAGAGTGTTGATAATGATCTTAAAACTTTACATGTACACAAATTACATAAAACTGAAGCAGGGACAACAGGTTAAAAAAAAGAAAAGCTTCCATATATATCACCCTAATTAGTTCTAAAACTATAATATGGATCCAAATTCCCCTTGTATTGCAATAAGAACTCTTTGAGTTCAGAGCAGAGACCAAAAAAAAAAAAAAAAAAAAGGGCGGGGGGGGGGGAGTCCAGCAATATGTGGCTTTGCTACTTTTCCTTTAATCACACCCATTGATTGGTATTAATTCTACTCCATCATTTATGACAGTTTCTGAGGGGGTCATTTGTTCTTCCATATGGAATACAAAGATCCTAGTAGCCTTATGAGGGCAATGTAAAAACCTTGGACATTTGAAAGTAGACATAAAAGCTCTATGTCTGGCATAGTTGTCTACATTCCAAGAAGTCTAGCCTATTTTTGCTGTTGAACATTGTAGAAATTCATGTCTTTTGCATGTGTATGGCAGGACTCATAATCAAATGGGTGTACATAAACAGGTGTGCATGAGTGTGCATATGTGTGCACATACATGTCAAGGCCAGAGTTCAACCTTAGCTGTCATTCCTCAGTAGTCATCTATCTTGTTTTGAGATAGGGTTTCTCACTGGCTTGCAGATCACTAGGTCCACTAGGCTGACAAGAAAATGAGTCCCACAGATCGACGTGTCCTAATTTTTCTAGTACTGGGATCTCCAAGCACATGTCACTATGCCTGGAGTTTGTATCTCTGTCTTGGGGCTCAAAATCCTGTCTTCATAATGTGTGATGAGCAACTTACCAACTGAGCTATCTCTTCAGCCAAAACTTCATCTCCCTAATGGCACTAAAAGGATTCACCCTTGGCTAGCTCCAAGAGAATGCAGGGTACAACTATGAGCTTTTATTTTGGATGCAATGTGTGAGATAACAGATTCACTGGAGATCCTTATGCTAATCAGTGAGAAAGCAAGTACAGAAAGACGCTTGGCTATTGGTATTTTCTGTAAGACTAACATTTGGTTTCACTAATAATCCATATTAGCTATAGCTAGAACACTACATTAGTGTTAAATAGTAGTTGTGCATAAGACTGCTTCATGTGGTCTCTCTGTCTTTCCCAGTCCAGAGGTTGTCATTCAGCAGATACCCAAAAGGAAATCAGTTTACAGCTCGTGATGTAATCTGGGATGAAAATGGAAACATCCAATACCTTAGCAAATTCAAGATCTCCTTGTTGACTTTCAAAGGTTACTGCAGTGTACACTGTTTCAATCTCTTATAAAATTGCAAATCCTCTTCCGTCCTTCGCTTTCTCTGCACTTCTTTACATCTTTAACACATTCTTTCAATCTTCCAAATATTTAATTTCTACTGGGTTGGATGCTTGGCAGGATGCCAATAAATTTAAAAAGAATTAGTCCTGGCAAAATTTTGCCGGCAATGGGTGGCAATCAAAATGATGCTCAAATGCTCTCCTCAAACTTTGCTCAACTTGGAAAACAATGTGATTTATTCTTAATATGTGGTAGAAACATACTACAAACATTTTTGTTTTATCATCACACATAACTAATTCTTATTAATCAATACTTTGAGTCTTTATTTAACATAGATTTCAGATTCTAAGATTATTGCTATTGAAACTTGTATTAGCTTTCAAAGTTGGAACTGAAATTATTAAGGAATACTAGTTGACACTAACCAAAACTAATCCTTCTTTATTCTAATCAACCTTCAATTGTTGACTACCTCTCCATGAAGGGTGTAAATTACCCCATAAATACACTGACTTTCCCACTCAAATTTGACACTTAAGGTTTTAACATTTTTTTTTTCTTTTAGTCTTGGAGCCTTAAAATTGTCCTGTTGCTTCAACTTACATTAGTGAAGCTACTATTAGATATTTGATATCTAACTACAAGCAAAACAGTGTCCCAATACAGGGATATAACCTAGTTTCATCAGATAAGGCTTATCAATAGTTCTCAGACTATTATATTAAGAATTATTTGCCTTGTTTAGCAAATAGGAAACATATACGTTCTTTTTGATAGCATATATTTTAACGCTTTTTAATTAGGCTTACAGAGAAGAGAACAACTTTTAATGGCCTCAACCTTTTAACACTTGTCAGTTTTTCTAAAGGAAAAGTAACATTCTGAGCATTACTACCAATCCTAACCCAGCCAAGCAGAGTCCCGGAGCAGCCACGGACTCCCTGATAAGGACAAGCAGACATATAAAGATGAGCAAGAAGATTGCTTTTGGGCCATATCCCAGAAACTATCTCCATGTGTTTTCCTCAAATAAGAGAAAAACACCTCAGCCTATTTGTCAGGCACACATCTGAAGAGACTAGTCAAATCCAGAAGCCATCACAAGCATGGTTGTGATAAAAAAAAAAAAAAAATCTGCCCTGGAAAGTTCACTCTCTTTCACAGTTACACCTTCTGGTATGGATCATTTTCAAAGCGACTACACCTTGAGAGGTCTGAGAATCCTCAGCTAACACAAGAGTGACTGGAAACACACAGCCAGACCAGGGACTTGGGCATGTGACCCTAAAAGACTGAATTCCCTAACTAGTCCCCAAGAGGGATCTCCCAACTAAGGAATTCATATAATAGTTTAATATCAGTTGAAATTAGAGTGAGTTAGAGGGCAGCTTTGATCAGAATTGGAAACACATCTTACGAAAGAGTAATTAGTTGGATTAGTTGGGTTTCATGTCTCCTAGGAACTTTCTTCTAGTCACAATTTGGGCAAACCTGCCTATTGGGAGAAAAGCAGAGTTGAACTAACAGGGAAAGGCCTATATTCTTATTTCCATATTGAGCTCTAGAAGGAGAACTCATTCAAGTTAATGGATGATCTCTTCCTGAACAGGTCATCAAGATATATGGTATATGTAGTAAACCTATGGGAAAATGCAAGGCAAAGTGTGGTGACCAATACAAACGAAAGAAGATAAAGTAGAGAGCAGTGTTAAGAGGTCTATTTAAGACACTCACATGTGAGAAACTGTTTAAGTAACTGTAATAAATCATTAATGAGTGAGCAGTAAAACACTGTTTAATCATTAATTAACCATGTATTAACAGTAGAAAATATTAACAATTCATTCTTAATGCACTTGATGACAGCTACAGTATTAAGTGCTATGGAGTCATGTAATTGACTGTTTAACTTATTTTCTAATTAAGTTTTAATATAGTTATAATTAAATTATTGGAGTTTTTGCTTCTGTTAACCACCTAAATAATATGATGTTCTACATGATGGTTTCAGTCTAATGTTACTTTTTTCATGGTTTGCTTACTGCTAACGTGCCCTTCTACACAGACGTAGGTTCATTTAAATCGTAAAATTTCTCCAAAGGCAATTAAATAGCTATTTAGCCTAATCATTTATTTTAATTTGACAATGATTTGACTTGATTGAAGACAACTCTAGGATTCTTGAATGACCAATACTCCTAAATAATTACTGTGTAAATCTTCCTGCCGCAACCCAAATGTTACTTAAAGGAATTCTGCACGTCTAACTAAAGCTTTATATTTATACAACATTTAGAATGTTGCTAACATACACATTTTTTTTATAAAAAGGGGAACACTATATAAAAATGACAACAGATATTTTGCCACAAAGACAACATTTAACTTAGACAGTGACATCTCATTTTATGTACTTGCAAGTTAAGAAAGAAAGAGAGAGAGAAATGAGAGAGAGGAGAGAGAGGAGAGAAGAAAGAGGGGAGAGAGAGAGAGAGAGAGAGAGAGAGAGAGAGAGAGAGAGAGAGAGGAGGACTCAGAATAAACAATTTGTTACTGCATAGACTAGGAAAGCGATGTAAATTGTGGCCTTAATATTTTCTTCTTCTAGTTAATATTATAACAATGATTCTTAATAATTATATTTGTAGAAAAACAAAGTGTATGAACTTGTTTATGTGTCAGGAACGTGAGAAGATTGACTATCTACTGTGAAGCCATAGATTCTAGGATGCACTTTACTGAAATAGAATATTAACATTTTTAATCAAATGTTTACAGAAAATAAATATTTCAGTTGACCATCTGAACAATAAAAATATTTTCAGTCTTCAGTGGCTCTGGATTAGTTGGAAAGAAGAGGTAAATATAAACAGGAAAGAAGTGAATCTCAGATACTTGGGTTAACTCTGGGGTGTTTTGAATGTAAATCACTGTATTTACAGAGCCATCAATTCACATCACAGAGATATGGCCCTGTGGCCTTTGTCACACTTGTCAATCAATCCCCACCATTATTCAATCAGGTGGTAAGCAGGGACTCCTAGACCAGAGGGTTGAGTCCTGAGTAAATGGATTTGTCTACCCTAACAAGGCTGCTTTTGGTTTAATGACTGTCCAGTTACTAACACTACCCTTGCTCCCCTACAGGCAACATTTCAGAAGTGTCACAGGGAAAATGCCATTGTTAGGACTTCAGAAGTTTCCTTTTCTCCCTTTGAAATTAAGTTCCATATATTTCCAAATGTGAACTGACTGGCTTTTATAGTATAAGCTTTTCAGAATAGAAGGTGAGCATCAAAAAGCATTGCTTAGAATAACAACAATATTTTGTTGTACGGACAAGACAAAGCTATTTTTCATGGCAGGCATAAGGCTGTTTACCTAAATCACCATTTCCAGTCTGAGAAACGGATGGCTAATGCCACGTTGGAGTATGGGTAAGGTGTTTTCCTCTCATAGAATACAGTTTTTTTTCCCCTGCTGCATCTTTTCAGAGGCTACAACCATCTATAACTCTGGTTCTAGGAAGTCTGATGCCCTCTTCTGGTCACTACAGGTATCAGATTTTCACAGGGTGCACATAAATAAGTCTGTTCGGCCAAACCGTTAAATAAACCAAAACCTAGAAATTAAAGCAATTAGTATAACAAGCCACTTTCTCTAAGCATAAAATCATCCAAAGTTAAAGTGGAATAATGGGACAGAAAAGGAAGTTTTGTAGAGCTTTGCTCGTGTTAAATGACTTTCACATATTGGGAATACTGACTCAGCAGGAAGAGCAATGAAAAAGGCATTTAGCTTTGGATGTCAAGCCGCTGGGAAATATTACAGCTGGAATTTTCACTGCAGACTTTCTGTGTAAGTACTGAGCTAACATCCTTGAGGGCGAGCAGAGCCCCAGAGCTTACCCCCCCCCCCCCACATGTTTGCAACCCTGCAGGTCAGCACTGCCCGATGGGAAATAATCCGAGCCACATACATAATCATAATGTTCATTTTTTTTTTTTTACAAAACATTGTACTTAACACAAGAGCTCAAAAATATGTAAGCAATTTAAAATTGATGCTAATAGAAAAGATGACATTTATTTTCAGTTACGATGCTCAGGTTGGTCACAGTGCTGCCGCTCAGGACACGAGAGGTGGCTCACAGTTCGCAGCTGTGAATGACCAGTTCGTGGGGTACGGGAGTAACACATGAAAGACTGTCAAATGAATAACAAGCACACTTAATATCATTTTGAGATCGCTACATATATGGAGTTTTTATAAGCCAACATGTTTTCTTTCAAAAAGTATTTTTTAATTTAAGATTAGAATATAATTACATTTCTCCCTTCTCTTTCCTTCCTCCAAACACTCCAATATTTCCCTCCCCCACCCCTTCAAATCCATCACCTCTTTCACACTAATTATGATGTCACTCATGTATGTATATACTTCTAGATTTCTAAATGTAACTTGTTCGGTCCATATGATGTTACTTACATGTACATTTTCAGGACTGACCATTTGGCTCTGGAAAATCAACCAATTGGTGTCTTATTCCTGTGAAGACGCATCTTCCATTACCAGCTTTCCTCTCTTTCCTATAGTCCTACTACGTGTAGGGTTGAGCATTGTGGGCTTTTCCCAGTCTACTGTAGCGTGATTGTTGGTATCACCCTGGGTCAACTCATGTTTGAACAGTCATGTTGGTGATCCTTTATGGGTGTAGCACTTTTTTTGTTGTTGTTGTATGTTTTGTTTTGTTTTATTTTTCGAGACAGGGTTTCTCTGTGTAGTCCTGGCTGTCCTGGAACTCACTCTGTAGATCAGGCTGGCCTCGAACTCAGAAATCTGCCTGCCTCTGCCTCCCAAGTGCTGGGATTAAAGGCGTGCGCCACCACTGCCCAGCGGGTGTGGCTTGTAATGTTGCTAGGGAACAGGATATCTCAGCAAACTCACGGATTTTCTGGCTCTTACATTCTTTCCACCACTTCTTTAGTTCCCTGACCCTTAGATGTTGAGAGTATTTTCTAGATTTATCCATCGGGACTGGGCTTTACAGCTCTGAATTTTGATTGGTTATGGTTTTCCACAATGGTCTCTGTCTATCGCAAAGAGACATTTTCTTGATGAGGGATAAATGCTGTATTTATCTGTGGGTATAAGAAACAATGTTTATAGATTGTTGTTAGGAATCTTACAAGTTTCCAAAGGAGAGAGGCAAGTAACAGTCCTACCCAGACATGTCAACTATAAATCACAATGAATGACCAGCATGACACAATAGCTCTGAGGATGTAGCAGTGGCACATAGACCTTCGTGGTTAACAACAGCTCTCTAACACAAAACCTGCTCAACATGAGTGAAATCATACCTGGTACAGCAAACCTAAATAACTACTCAGTACCAGCAGAGTCATGGTCACTGGATCTACAACATCCAATTTATTACAAAATCTTTTAAATGATAGATGGGAATCATCAAAACTATCTGAATTTTAGAGTAATCTGACTTGAATTATTACTTTGTCTAAAATAGTGTCACCAGCTCATTGTAACTATTTTCCAAAATATTCCTTGCCTAAAACTTGAGAATTAAATGTAATATATATACATATACATACACAAAAATTAAGCTTTCCTACGCTTTTTGTTGACCTTAACCCCAAACTAATTTTAGGTATATTTTTAGTTACAAGTTAAAAGTATATTTCAAGGAAATTTATTTTAAAGAAATTATTCAAATAATTGCTTTAATTTGATTATAACTTGAGGTGTGGTAATAAATTATATGCTGTTATCTAAAAGTGAAGACCTTGTAGGTAGAAGGTGCTCATATCAAATATGTTTGCCCAAACAACATCCACAATCAGGTGGTCTCCTCAGTTTTAACAACAGTAAAAATTACAGAAGGAAGAAGATATTGACATTTAATGTACATCTTTCAGAGAAATGGGTGAGGAATGAATTTGGTATACATGTATTGTATAGTGTTTTCAAAGAGCTAATAACAATGAAGAAATAGGGTGTCTTCAATGCTTTATGTGTTATGTGTAGCACAAAATTGCAAACTAGGTAGATTTGCATGAACCACCTTAAAAGATATTACATGAAAACATCATAGGGCTAGAGGGGAAGAAATAATTGCTTACTGAAGGAATAGTTTATTATGATAAAAAGACAAAGTTATTTTAATCAATTCACAAATTGTTTCTCTCTGTAAAGAAGCAGTTTTTGATCATTTCTCAGCAGGATAAGTGGAAAAGAGTCTTTTGACCAGTTGTATGGAGACACTTAGATAGCATAGGTCAATCATTCCATTTATAATCCAAATATGTATGAATGACCTAAATAGCCCTGTTGTTTTTCCACTTTCTATTTCAGTTACTTGACATCATCATAAATATTGAAGTGTGAGGCTAAGGATCTGGAAAATCAGCTGCTACACTTAAGGTGTTATTTCCACATCATTTTGCTCATCTACCACACTCTGCAGTGACTGTCAGAACTTTCAAATGATGTAACTTAAAATTAAGTTTGAGCAGGTTAAATAAAAACATATCTGACAAACAGACTTGGGGTCTTTTCTGTCTAAGTACAAGAGTTATCCGGCCAGTCAGAAGGTGCCAAAGTAGGTATCCAGCTAACTTTATAATTTCTAAGTTAGTAGACAACCTTTCTCATAGTAGCAGATATTTTACTTAGATTATTTTATATTTAGTTCCTTTGCCTGAGACAGTACAAGCTAACAGTATTTCCCCAAAGTAAATATAGTAGTTCTCTTACTCTCAGACTTGGAGGTGTTTTTGTGATTTTTCTTTTTCTCTTTCAAAATATACAAGTCATCTTCCGCAGCAAAGCATACTTGTCAACGCACATGTCAGCCAACTTTAAAAAGAATTGTCTGAGAAAAAAAATAAAAAGTAAATTATTTAAGTGGAGTTGTAGAGGAAGCTTGAAAGAATTCTGTTTGGAAGGCTTCTTTGCTCCTCTTTGCCAATGGAAGGCAGGTCTGCATCCCTTGCTAGTGAGCTGCTGTCATAACTCAGGCTGACAGTTCACATTGAAAATTCTGTTTTCCTCTTTCCCAGGAAAGCAAGTCAAAGTTAAGCCAACAAACTGTTCTTGGCAAGTGCCTTACTGCTGTTTCCTCTCCCTTAAATTAGCCGTTTGGGATCTTTGTGGCATCTGTGAATGGGTTTCCAGGGCTGGGGACAACAGATTTAAGAGGGTACTAAACACTGAAGGAAACAAGAGGGGGGGTTCCTCTCTGATGAATTCTGTGCTCAGGTGACATCACAATTTTACACAAAAGGAGAAGACTCTTATAGTGTTTGTGGAGGAAGCAAAGAGAAACTTGTCTGAAATTACTCATGGAAAGTTTTTTTTTTTTTAAGCTACAGTTGAATTTGGTAGGGAGCTGTAATCTGTCAAATACATTACAGCTAATGAGATTCTATTACAGAGGATGAATGAACAGGGAGAAAGCCTCTCCCTATCACTTAGCTCTTGTGGAGTGATTGATAACCTGATAACTATGTTTTTATTTTGTTTCTCAGAGCTATCCCATCAAAGTGAAGTTTGAATTACTGTAATAAACTTTGCCAAAATACTTAGAGAAGTTAATTGATGAATAAGTCAAGGGAGTTGCTAGGATTTACTTTATGAAAACCTAGTAGAAGACTCAAACCCTAGAAATCTACGTGAACAAGTATGAACCACTGAGTCTATTCACAGTGGGTCAAGATGAATTGTTTCGTTAAAAGGTGCACATTTGTATTTCCTTCTATTTTTATTAGCATATATAAGTTTAAAAGATAATGAGTATCATCTTGACTAGCAATGTATGTATACAACTTGACCCTATTGCTTTTTTTATGCCTTCTCTGTTCCCTCTCCTACCTTCCATAGGTCCCGTTCCTCTTTCCAAATGTCCATGCATTCATTTCTTCATCTTTTTTTCAATAAGATCTTTTTTAGTAAGGTCTCCTGGATACAAAATGTAAAAATTGTATTTTCTGACAGCTTTCCTCTAACTCTAGAGGATCTTTAATGTACCACATTACAGTAATTTTATCAAAATATTAAATCACTAACAATTACATTATAACCATGAACATATCTGGGCCTAGCTATATTACATATGAAACAAATATAGGCATGGGAAGATGGCAAACACATAAAATGTCTATACAAAGATTTTTGCCTCTCTTATCACACATATTTATATGTATCCACCAAAGCTATGTGGAGCAGTGCTTTTCTACTAACTAACTTATCTGTAGATAGTACAGTATTTGCAAGACCAGTTCATTAAGGTTAATTTGTTCAAAAATATTAGAATCATTAATTTCTGGCTTCTAGCTAATGGCTGTTCTCAGCCAGCATCTTGCTTCATCATTAGTGTCACACGGGATTATAACTCACACCCAACTGTTTTTACACTACCTAATAGAATCAATTGATGCAATGGTTGACAAGATGTTCTTTTGCATTTTGTCATCACACTAATGTACATGGCTTAAAGGCATTGGCATCCATAATGTGGGGCAGTTTTGTAGGAGACTGGAATAGGCTGAAGCTGCAAGGGCCATTTTCATAAAATATTAATGAAATTGAAAAATACACTGGGGTTGAAGGCTTGTCTGCTAAATGCAAGGTAAAATCTATTCTGTTCTGCTTTCTGATGACTGTAATTAGCAGCCCTAATTAAAAATTCAAACCTTGTGTATATTTGAAAGCATGAATCTTAGCTCACATCGTGTTTATTTCCTTTACAAAGTATTTTATTTTACAACACTAATTGAACAGGATCCTTCCTAGTCTGACAGCCGCAGCTGGCTGGAGCCAGTTTATGTATCCAGTCTCTCAAGACTACTTCCTTTTGTAAGCAATAAAACATCTTTAAAAAACATGTATGTGCTCTCTATGAGCCATTAACTCCGTGCCATCCAGCACAGGGTGTCTTCTCCACAGACATTGTTTTCTTGTTTTTCTTTTTTTTTTTCTTTCTCCACCCCCCTCACTTAAATGTGACCTCTTTGAAGAGGCTGCTTTTTCCCGATCTTCAATATTTAATGTGGATTTACTTACATTAAATGGCCACCTTACTAAAGGAGCGAAGGCCCACTTCTGACATTATTTATGAACCACATACACTGTGCAAAAATATGGAAGGAATTGCATGGGAATACCTATTAGTTCTGGTAGAAAAATCTACTGTTTACCATTGTTCTCTAAACTTAGCTTCAAATTTGTGGCCAGAATGTTGAGGCCTCACTAGGGAAGCAGGGACAGCAACTGAAGTCGTAAGTGATTAGACTCAGCCACTGAGGGAGAAGAAACACCAGGTGGAATCACAGCCAGAGCTGGAAAGGAGTCAAAACCAGAATCCAAGCCCCGCCCCCAAAGCCAGGCAACACAAAGGTCAGGAATATAAAACCAGAATCCAGGCCCCGCCCCCATAACCCCCTCGCCTTGCCTCCCCCCGCAACACAAAGGTCAGGAATATAAAACATCCTCTAAACTCGATGAAAAGAAATTTTCTTAAAACAGCATTGATTTGTTGACTGGAGAGGGAGGGAAGGACACAGAGAGAGAGACAGAGAGAAAGAGAACAACTTGAATGTGGCTCATAATAGTTAAGGAAAAGTCATGTCTGCCGTTTGCTCGATCCATCTGAATCTGCTAACTGTGAGTCAGATTTTCCTCAGCTATGAAATGGGGGTGATTATAATTGCATGACTCTGGTGTGGCGAGATTTGGCCTACACACCTTGAGAACTCTATATATAGTGCTGTCCAAACCCCAGAATTTCATTAGAAGCACATTCTTTACCTACCAGTGACTCAATAAATACAAATTGGTGATCGATTCTGCTGAATGACCCTTAAAACTTGTGCAGCCCAACGTTACATAGTCATTTATTAAATTAGGTCAGGGTTCAAAGGTAATGCACAGAAGACAAAGAAGTTTGCTCCTCTTTATCCCTTAATGAAGTTTTGATCTAATTTTCTTGGAAACACTATTCCTGATATATTGAACTCACATGAGTGAAAAAGTTGATCACACTGTACTGAAATATTATAATTTCCCAGCCATCAATACATTGTTTTGAATGATGAAATGAATAAAAAGCAATTGTACTTGAAGGTGAATGGTTAACAGGTACAGTATTTTTCAATATTAAGAAATAGTTTATCTTATACAACGATAAACATATATATACTAGCTTTGTTTTTTGTTTTTTGTTTCTTTAAGCATGAGTCTTTGCCTCGGGCTTAGGATCTATATTGCTTATACGTGGAGCTTCTTTGCCAAAGGAAATGAAAGTTTTCCCAGAACAAGGAGTATTGAACATGAGGCCATTAAGAGGATATGAGGCTTGCTAATATTTGGGCTATCGAGTTCTTCAACTGACAAATGTTACACCTGCTTTCTTCAGCCAACATATACATTTACTTAGTCTATTGAATGGAGACCCACCTTTTCTCTGACCGTAGAAGGAAGAATCAATAACTTGGGGTCCAGGAGGGAGTAAGATACATGAATTTGTGAGAGTGTAGGTATGTGGAGCTTGGAGGCTTGGGAACAGGGGATGGAGGGAGGTCAGCTAGAATTCCAGGCTTAGTCAAAGTCTTGCACTCCAGCTGCAGTGACACAGGATTGCTGTCGTGAAAGACACTCAGCAAATCTCAAGAGCGTATTGTCCCATTGTTTATGCAACTTCCATGAGGGAGCAAGAGTATGAGTGATTTCCTCCCTGCCAAAAACATGAGGCAAGAGCAGAGAATCTTCTGGAAACTACAAAGCCCTGGAAGATGCGCACCCCTCCTGTAGCCCAGTACTTAGGCAGCATCACCAGTCCAGACATACAAGGAAACAGAGTTCACTTCCTGCTACTTCCTGCCGGTCCCATCTCTTCGTCCAAATCACGAGAGTTCTGCCCATAAAAACCTTTCTTAAGCTCTGGTGTCCAGCAGAGCTGCCCTCTGCTGCACAGTAATGCCCTGCTCTCTCATGTTCTTCTCCAAGAGGCTCTCTACCCAGCTCTGAGTGGCCTGAAGCCCTCCTGCAGAGCTGCTCTTAGCAGCTGGCTGGCTGTCACTCACTTTCCTGATCCTGGCACTGAGCAGTATGTCTAGTTACAGGCAGCTGGGATACAGTGACAGCTGGCTTGCTTCTCTGAGCACAGAAGACTCAAATTCCAGAACTTCGGAAGATGGCTCACTCCTTTTCTCTCTTGCTGATGGATCATGTAATTTTTCTTCAGAACAGGAAGCTAGAGGGATGGTGCTAAGGTTTTTATGGCTAGTTTTAAGTAAAATCTAGAACATCCACTCCAGAAGAAGTATGACATCTTCTGTGTTTATATAAGATGAAGTTTGCTCATCTAGAATCCAACTTGCTCCCCAGCGTTGGTTGTTGTTGAGGGTCAGTTCTAATTCCTGATACAAGTTCAAACACTCTCAGCACTGCCTTCAGAATCTTCACACCTCCTCTCCAACTTAACAGAGCAACCTCTGCCCTGCCTGTCCAAGGCCCAATTACTTCACGCTTCCCTTGGATCAGAATCTAATTAGTTTTTATAAATAGATGAGAATCTAATTATATCAGGAGGAACTGAAGAGAGCTCAACTTTTTATTCATTTTCACAAACTGTCTTCCAAAACTTTTGCTCCTCCCCCTCCTTCCAACAAAAGGTCCCTGTCCAGTAGGTTTTCCTCAAATAGAGGTAAAAAGAAAGCCAAAGAGTTGAGCCATCTCCCAGAACATGGGTAAGCTCTTCTGACTGCTAACTCCTATAAAGGAAGAACAATCACCTGCATGGAATTAATAGGAATTAACCTAATGCACCATGGGTTTTGAATCTAGGTGGGTTCAGAAAATAGATGTTGGGAGAGTAGATGTTTCTCAGGCCTATAATGCATTTAAATTCAGATCTAACTCTTCTCCTTTGGTCATTTGTCCATTTTATATGATGATGAGTTTCTGAAGAAAGGTTTCCTGCTCATAGACTGACAGGAACAGAGTTCCCAACTGGGTGAGAAGAGACATAATAATTAGCTCACTGGCTTTGTATTGGTTTATATAAATTGCAAACGTGTTTTTTGTTTATAAATATGTATTTGTTGGTTATATGCTGATGTTTATTTTAAAGCAATTAAAGGAAGCAAACAAAGTTTATCTTTTTAGAGTTGCTCAGGGGCTATAGTTGTGGCTCAGTTTTTTTTTTTTCTTTGCTGGTTATTTCATTTATTTACATTTCAAATGTTATCCCCCTTCCCAGGTTCCCTTCTACAAACCCCTATCCCCTCCTCCACCTCTACTTCTTTGAGGGTGCTCCTTCACCCATCCACTCCCGCTTCCCAGCCCTGGCATTCCCCTACACTGGGGCATCAAGCCTGCGCAGGACCAAGGGCCTCTCCTCCTATTGATGCCCAACAAGGCCATCCTCTGCCACATATGCGGCTGGAGCCATGGGTCCCTCCATGTGTGCTCCTTGGTTGGTGGTTTAGTCCCTGGGAGCTCTGGCTGGTCTGGTTGATTGATATTGTTGTTTTTTTCCTATGAGGTTGCAATCCCCTTCAGCTCCTTCAGTCCTTTCCAATTCCTCCTAGGGACCCCATGCTCAGTCCGATGTTTGATGTTTGGCTGTGTACATTCGCATCTGTATTGGTCAGTGGCTCGGTTCTTAAAAGAACACTTGTTTCTATTCCAGAGCATCCAATCTCAGGTCTCAATGGGAAGTTCACAACTGCCTGTCACTCCGGCTCCAAGGTTTTTCTCTCCTAGCTTCCCTACATGACTGTACTCACATGAACATGTCCACACACAGACAAATAAACACACAATTACAAATTAAAAATAAATCTCAAACAAAACATTCATAGTGCATATTAAAAACTGAAGTAGGGATGAGATGAGGCTCACAAGAAATAAATGGATCCTGTGGTGTCCTGTGAACTCCTGGAAGGGGCTTCATGAATAATAAAAAAAAGTTAAGAACTCACTCTTAGGCTAGTATACACCTGTAATCCCATATAGGAAGAAGAAGAATTGCTGTATGGAATGAGTGGAGCCTGGTATACAGGCTGAGCTACATACTGAGATCTTGTTTCAAGAACATGGGAGACGAGGCACTCTCCCTGAAATTATGTTCAGCTCGCTCTCTCAAATGTGTTTATTGGACTTACACTGTGAGTCCACTAGTGTGGATTCACGTGTGCCTCTGCTGTGTGTGTTCACACCCATGGTTGAAGAACCAGTGGAGTTCTTGCAGTACCTAAGACAAAATGTGTGCAGGAACGACCATGTATAAACTTGTTAATGCTATATTATTCATCCTCTAAGATATTTCTCGTAAAATGCCCAAAGTACCTTCCTACATGCTAAATTATTAAATAACCATCAGAGCCTCACTATGAGGAAAGCAGATTTGCAAAGATGATGGGGCAAGAAAGGGAAAGCTGAATTCCATATGTGCAAAGGAAGAATCCAACACGCAGGTGAAGATGGCAATTTCTAACTGCCAAGGTATAGAGTGGTAATGTCAGCCAGCCAGGCTACTACCTGGAATTATTCCTTTCTTCCCCTCCCCTGCATAGTCACATCCAAAGCTTATTCATTTATCAGTTATGTTCCCTGCTATAGAACAAGCAGACGAGTAGATGCTAATAGAAACATATCTACATTCCCTAAACATTACCATTGGCCTGTGATTAAACCTTGTACCCTAGAACGTCTTGATGAAGTTAATTGGTGCTGCTAAGAAGCCAAACTGATATACTGCTTAAGTTAGATTGTCCTGGGGCTTCAGCTCTGGAATTCATGTTGAACGTCTCTAACCCTGGAAAGACAGGGCTACATATCTTGTTTCTATTAGGCCAGAATACCCGCAACTCTGAGCACTGTATTGTGAAAAAGGTGTCAGAAGGACTGGTGTGTGGGGAAAATCATGACATGCAGTGGTGAAATGTGGTGCTCTGTGCTTGGTAACCCTGTGACCTCGGTTCCACTATCACTGTCCCACACTGATGTTTAAAAACCACCTTCTTGTAGACAAAGTTTAGATTACCCAACTACTACCAGGTAGTAGTTGGTGACCAATGCTACCAGGCAGATGCTCTGAGAATTAGATTTCATGAGTCATTTACATTCTAATAGATGTATTCTTCTGAACAATTTCTTGGCTCATCTTACATATTTTCTACATCCTATAGCCCACCATATCCCTAATCCCTACAGTTAGGAGAGGACAGTGGTCTGTCTCTACTTTTTTTCATTATGAGAGAGATCACAGGTTACCTTCTTCCTCAGAGAGGTCCAAACTGAGCACTGCATTAGTGGCCCTGGGCATGTTTTTCCCTTCAACATTGACTTCGATGTTGGTTTAATTTGCTGCATTCTTGTAGTAACTTTAGTTGATCATATTTCTCCTTTTGACTGGTTTGCTTTCTTGCTCAAAAATCTTTTAAGGAGACCCTGTGGACCCCCAAAATAGTCTAATCTCTTGGTCTGACTTAGATCTCCAGTTTCAACTGCAATACACTTCTGGTGCATCGAATTCTATTACTTTGCTGGGGACTATTTCTTCTGCCTGGAAGGACCTTCCCTCTACTTTTTTTTTTTTTTAAACCAAAATAAGGCCCCGCCCCTAAGTGGGAAGATTTCTGAAGGAAATGGCTGATGGAGGAAGGACAGTCAGTGCCCTTCAGAGGTACAGTCCCTCACAGGTTTGCCCATAGTCCAGAGGATGGTGTCGCACCCACACATTTATGGGTGATGTGTAACACGTTTCCTCTGAAATAAAATCGTCCATCTGGGAGGAAGGTTCAGAATCATGACATTGGATGTTCTAAAAGGAGGCGAAACATTCCATCCTGCAGAGAAGTCCCTTAAGCTCATGAAGTAAACAGCTTAAGGGCCCCAGGAAATCTTTGCACCTGACCAGATACCCAGGGCCCACCCTCCTGCAGCAGTAAAGACTGCAAAGAGACACAAACCCTCAGAGCAGTCAAGTCCCCTGTAAGAGATGGAAACCAGCTGAGCTGCCTAGAAGAGGCTCAGACAAGATCAGCTACCTAGAAATCAGTGAGGCGGCTGGAAGGAGGCAGAGACCAGCTGAATTCCCTAGAACTGCAGATTAGCCAAGCTAACTTGACTGGAAAGAAGACTCTCCAATCTACTGAACTTCATTTTGCAGTGTGCTCTGCTTTTCTGAGTTTTGTGAACTTGCCCATGCTAGAGGGGCTTTTTGTTTTACTGTTACAGCTGTCTTTTGGTATTTCTTCTTCTGTGAGTAAGTCCTCACCCATATTCCTGTAAGGAACACCAATAAAACTCACTAGTTCACCAGGCTCAACTTGGTGGCATCCATGCTTTGGTTGGTTGTTAGTTCCGTATCTGATAGATACACCCCCCTGCAATATTTTCATGCAACAATGGGCATTACTGATTGTATTTGATAGGTTATCACAAAAACAAGAACAATAATGAGGTACTTAGGAAGATGTCTGCCAATATGTGGAAGACAGAGTAAGGAGGACATCATATCATTACATTTACATACAAGTCTACCGAAGAATTCATAGATACATCTACATAGGCATACAGATGGATGCAGGCCTATAATTCCAGCATTGGAGGATTAAGACAGGCAGATCTCAGAAGCCCCTTTACTAGATAGGCTATCCAAAAATTGAGAGCTTCTACTTTAGTGAGAGACCCTGTCTCAAAGCAATGAAGCAACAAGGTGAACGGCAAACATGTGGCACTCTGTCCTGATGTCCATAATCACTCACATAGAACACACACACACACACACACACATGCACACACACATGCACACACACATACAATAATCATACAGGGAAAAATCCTGGTGTCCATATTAACTCTCACGGGAGCTCTATACTTCCACACCATACAAGAATTATACAGAGAAAAATGGTGAGACGAGATTAGAACAGGTCTCCTGTGAGGTAAAGTTTCTAATGCTCTAGGTATTTTCCAGTCATTGCCTTCCAACTGAGGCAATAACTTTGTTCCTTTCGGAATGCAGACTAAGTAACTCTTTGTCGTCTAGGTACATTAACTAATAGTTAGCAATTAAGAACCAATTCCCTAATTTAATTAATGAAACATTTTGAAATTTCATTTAATTGCCTTATTAAAGAAACAGTAAATCAATATCATACCGACTTTATGAAGTAACATTACAATATTAAAATAGAATATTTTTTTCTCGACATACATATATTCTTAACTAGCTGTTGGAGAGTTGTACACATCTGAAACACATGGAGATCATAGAAAAACTTACAGGCATCAGTTTATTCCTGTCCCACAGGGGTTCCAGAGACTGAACACAGGTTAGCAAGCTTAGCTGCAAGCACACTTAGCCACTGAGCCAGGTAGATGGTCCAAATCATGCATTCGGATACTTTAATTTGAACGAGAATTTCACTAGTATCTGTTGCAATTTGCCACCGTTTACCTCATCTGATATAAGTAGAACTGTGCCACTTCAGGGAAAACTAATCCATCTTTGAACCCAAATAAGATTCTCTTTGAATTTTTTTTAAAGTATTGTCAGGTTCATTATTTATTGACATTTTAACCATGGATACAATTAACCAATATCTAAGTAAATAATGTAGAACAGGTATCTCAGATTTGCAGATTTTTTTAGTCAGTCAACATATGTATTAGAGAGGATATGCTTTCAGATAATATAAAAGAAGAAATTGGTGAATTTGGTAGGGTGTCATTAATGAAATAATAGCACAGCATGTCATCTTCATCTAGTCTGAGTGTATACATTTCACTTTGATTCACTTTTTCTCTCTTGGATCTACCAAGGCTAACTCTTGGAGCCTATGATGTTATCTGTCCATCTCCTCTTTAGAGTGCATTCCCCAACAATGAACACAAAGTGTCACTGTGACTACATGCTAATAGTCCCAAACCTGAGGAAACTTTGCCAAACTTGGAGGATTACATTTACTTGCAAGTGAGTGCTTTATCTAAAACTTTCATGATTAATTAACTTTGATTTAATTTGGATGAGATTTGAATGTTAATTATTCTATATCTTGGTCTTTCATATACTGTGAAGTAGAACATTGACCCCCCCTTTTTCTTTTGATAGCTTCAGAAAAACAGAAAGAAAACACAAATATCTGCAACACTTCAGGTTTCCTGTCTGAGGATGTGAAAATAAAAATTAGTCTGGAGAAGTTAATAATGACCCTGCTGCACACATTTGTAGACTGGAATGTTCCACATGCTTTATCGCTGTCATAGAAAATGATGTTCTGTACAGAAGAGTGAAAGCACAGATACAAATCTCTAAACACACACCACACCACGTGTGAGCACCTGAGCTGGAAGATACCCAGGTTCTTGAAACTGCCACTTCCTTCTCAAAAGCTTTTCTCTATTGAAAATATATTCCGGGAAGATGCATCTATTTTTTTTAAACACATTTTCAACTGTAAACAGGAAGAATTGATCATCTTATTTCCCACTCTACCGAGGCTGATTTTCCTTGTTTCTGGATGCATTCGTTTCTCATAGAAACATCTATGAACGGCATCACTGCAGACACATTTCCTTTCAACATCTGCTACAGGTGTTTGGCTTGTTGCAGACACTAGATGTTTTGATAATGATTAGTATTTGTTGCTTTCAAATCACAAAACCTAATTAAACATTATGTATTTTTTATAGAAAAACTATGAAGATGAGTTTCAGGATTCATATTTTAAGATACTACATATATATCTGTGTTGGGGCAATTTTGCTACCTGTAATTGCTTACTTCATTTATTTATCTCACGTAATTTTCATTTAAACCAGTCCCTGAAGATAGCTTTCTCCTGCCTCATCACTACCATCTTGTAAAATTATTTTTTCCCATGATTACATTAACACAGTGCTTTATGGATTCTTATTGAGGTACTAGTTTGCAGCTATGACAATATGTTAGATTAATCTTCATGTGCTAATCAGCATGTGCCTTTGTAGGAAAGGCAGTAATTAATAAATGTCTACTAAAATTCTCCCCATGTCTACGTATTGTCCCTGGGAAATTTGTTTAACCTTGGATTATTTATTTTTCAAACTCTCAGCTAGTGAAAAACACACTGCAGTTGTTATTTTAAAATAATGAATTTGTTTTAGAATAATTGTTAGTCATTGCAACAGTAATCAAACTTTAAAATATGATTTGTAATAAAATTGGAAGTGGGCAGATAGTTTTAGGAAAGCCTGTAGGGGAAGTTTCTCTTGTACATATGGATTAATGGTCTGGATTGACTTTTGGAGAAATATGTCTGAGTTTTTTACTTCTGTAAAATTTCAAGGAAATTATAGAGATGAGGTCTCTTCTTCTTCTTCTTCTTCTTCTTCTTCTTCTTCTTCTTCTTCTTCTTCTTCTTCTTCTTCTTCTTCTTCTTCTTCTTTTTGCCAATAGCAGAAAATTTTATTAGATGCTTATTTTGAAGACTAGAATTCTGAATGCTAGAAACATGTAACTTCATTTATAAGCCTTACCTATATTAAGGTTCACGATGTGCTGTAGCCTTACAATTTTAAAGTAAAGTATTTGCTTTCATAAGATATACGAGTTGACAGTGATACTGAGTGATCTATTCCACAATGCAGAGAAATTGGCAGTTGCCAATGAAAACAATTCAGGGAGAGACATCACTTGAATGATACACTGAGGAATACTGTTCTGGCCTTGGTTTCCCACACATCTCTCAGGAAACACCTTGAGGCCTCCTCCAAAGAACTCTATAACAATTCCTTGCATTTGTCTCTTATGTTTCTGTACCTGGTTCCCTCTTAGATAACGATTGCAAATTCAGGATTCTATTTCCTTATAAAACAACAACAATCTATCATTCTCTTTCTTCAATTTAAGATACCAGTGTAAGATAATTAATATTTTTATTTGGATGGGTATACTGTAAGGGTGATGGAAAGTATTGATTGACAAAAACTGCATAAAGAGCTGAAATTTCTTCTACAAGCAATAAGCTTCTTTGTAATTTCTTAAGCTCTCCTAAATCTTTTTCATACTACAAATTACAACTTTGACCAAGAGACCCAGAAAATCTAAAAATTAGAATATATTATAATACTCTTAGACCATCACTCCAGAAATACCACCACTTCACACTGGGCTGACTTACATTTACAGCTCTTATCTAGAAGCATATTAATAATCTCAAATTCCTTTCCCTTAATATTCAGTACCATATGAGGGTATTGCTGATATTCATCTCTCATCAGATTATAAAACTTAATTCCATTCTAGTTCTATTCAGAATATAGCATCATCCAAATTCTACACGCTAAGCAGTTAAGTAAGTGCAGATGAGAATTTCTTCTGTTTGTTGGCTCCTTACTGGCCACAGAGTCTCTTACTCTTGCAGACTGACCTGGAGAGGTCACCCCTAGCCTTCCAGGGGCAAACAGTTCCCAGAGCTGGCACAGGGCCTGGACTAGCAGGTAGTAGAAAAACAAATAGACACACACACAAAGACACTTGAAAACACCACAGGAGCTAATATTTTGCCTATGGGAGGCCAGAGTTACTTTTATCTATCATGCTTGACATGAACACAGGAGAAACAGAATATAGCATCATACATAGCAAATACAAGACAAAAACATGGCGACCTCTAATACACAGTGTCAGAACCCAGAGGACACAGATCCTAACTTTTCTCATCAGTTCATGAGCCATTTGCTATCCTGTTGAGCTTGTTAATTTTTATGACCAAAATTACCATTGAATTTTATCCTTTTGTGTATGGGTATAGAGGGATTCAATTTTTTCCTGCTTGTAAAATGACTGTTGCTTTCAAAGAGAGAAAGTAACAATATCCAGGGTGATGATGGACTTTATCCATTCTAGACCAGGTTTAGAGTTCTGTGTGTTGGGGCCAGGTGAGGCATAGTATATGTTTATTGGATGTTGTTGAAGAAATTAAGGTAGAAACTGCACTGAAATTATTTAAGATTGTTTTACATTTAAGTTATTAGATTTGAATTTGAAAATATTAAAAAAATTATGTTCATGAATCAAAGAGCAAGAATAAGGATGAACAGGATCTCCAGGTTTAGATATGTCTATTTACCAATGGAGGAGGAAGGTCTCAGAGCTTAGCTCATCCCCAGTCTCAGACCCAAAAGATAAAATGCAAAGCAAGGGTTTCTTTATTTCCAGAGCAGCATGCTTTATACAGCACAAAAATGTCTGTCTGATAAAGGGCACTCTTTGAAATGGTATGATTGCTAAAAGGTGGAAGCAACATGAAACCTATCAGAGTTTGGGGAGAATGGGGTACACAGGTGATTTAGAAAGCTCTATTGGTCGACATTATGTTACCATTATATAGATGGCAGGCATTCTTGTGTGCCACACAGTGGGGTGATGAGATAAGATACTGAGTATCTGAGGAAGCTAGAGGAAGAATTTTGAATTTTTCTACCATAGGAAAAGAGGAACATCTGAGAAATGTTGAACCTTGTTTAAGCCTTATAAATTATGTATGCAGAAGTGGTTCATATTATTCTATTAATGTGCATAATCTTTTTATGTATCACTTAAAATAAATTTAACTTCTTAAAATAATGAAGGAAAAACTATTTAATGCTATATGAAAACACAAAAGTAAGTTTACTCCCTTACTTATTGCAATAAAATTAACAAATGTCTGCTGGAGAATGCATATCCAAAGGCAGTAATTTGATAGGATAGATGAGCAGGCTACTTCTTTCCACAACCTCTCCCAAGCCCTGCCCTTTCAACTCATTGTTCCAGTGATGACCTACAGTGACCTGCCATGCCTGAAGTGTAAAACTTCCTCCAGACTTGTTTTTCCTTCTCCCCTGTCCTATAAGTCTTGCCACCATTCCTTCAGGGCTCTATCTCAATCTGAATGAATTAATTGCAGTTATTTCTTTTAAAATGTTCTCAAATGAAGGCCAAGGCTCTTCCTTCCTTCCTTCCTTCCTTTCCTTCCTTCCTTTCTTATACTTTTTTTGTAAATTATATTTCACCTATTGCTGTGTTTGGAAAATATGATTGTTTCTGGTTTTTATAGATGACCAGTTGAGCATTCAAAATATGTATCTAGACATTTAAGATATGCCCGATATCTTCAATGCCTATTGAGTTTCACAAGCATTCTGGAAGATTCCGGTCAGAGCAGAGCACATTGCCTCATTCTGAAACTCATTTGGGAACAGAGAGCCGCTGATTGCCTTAAGGAACAAACTTGAAAGTAAGAGATCTGAGATGAGAGCAAGGAGCTAGTCTTCAACTTCCCCCTGTGTTGCTACATAGACTGAAACTTGGAACAAGTGAGGAAATGCACAGGTTTATTACAATGAAGACTCTGACTTCCAAGTCTATCAGGATTAAAAGTTGCAAATTTCCCATGCCATGGGCAAGGATGAGCACTGGAAATGGAAATGACGTAGAGCATCAGTGTTTGTGCACAAGTGGGAAAATAAAGGAAGCCATGGCCGGCTGGAAGGTAGGAGGAAAGGAGGCAATGGAGTCTTGCCACATCCAGGGAAGAATTCCCTGTAGACTCTTCTCAATAGTGTACAAAAGAAGGAAATGGTCCTAAGCTACAAATCATCAGTGTGAACATTTTAATACAGCAATAACTTAAAATGTCACCAACACCAAATATCCACACTTGCTGATGCCAAGAAACGCTTGCTTACAGGAGCCTGGTATTGTTGTTCCCTGAGAGGTTCTACCAGCACCTGATCAATACAGATGTAGATACAGCCAACCATTGGACTGAGCCCAGCGACCCCAATGGAAGAGCTAGGTGAAGGACTGAAGGAGCTGGAGGGTTTGCAACCCCATAAGAAGAACAATATCAACTAACCAACTCTCCTTAGCACCCAGGGATTAAACTACCAGCCAAAAAGTATACATGGGGGACCCATGGCTCCAGCTGCACATGTAGCAGAAGATAGCCTTGTCGGACATCAATGGGAGCTGAGGGAGACTGTTAGATGGGTGAGGCAAGAGTGGGTGTGTGAGTGGAGGAGCACCCTCATAGAGGCAAAGGAGAGGGGGTGAGGGGGATGAGATGAAGGGGTTGTGGAGGGATAACCAGGAAGGGGGATAACATTTGAAATGTAAATGAATAAAATGAATAATAAAAAGTTACCAACAGGACACAAGCATTAAGTAACTTTCAAAAAACATAACTATTAATTATTATTTGTCAGTTTGAATGTTTGGAAGTTGCCAATATCCATTAAGCCTGTTAGAGCTTGCTGTTATCATATCTTACACTTACATTATCAATTATCTCATTATATTATAATAAATTTTGAAAGTTGTTTCTGAATAGATAAATAAACTATACCCCCAGAAGAACTTCTCTAGTTTGCCCTGGATATCTGTTTCACATAATGGATGCCATTAAGGAAAGATTTCTTACTAAATTTATTATGGCTTTTAATAAACTGTTCCCTATATATAAAGTCTGTTCTGGCACACTTGGTTGTGTGACTTGGAGAATAAAAGGAGTGTGTATTTAATTCTGAAAGACAGTAAGATCTATTAGCCCATTTTTTACTTTAAAATATGCTTATTCCAACATGTATAAGAGTAAGCAGATAAACCTGCCAACATTTATTCATTTATCCAAAGAATTAGCTATAATATATTTTTGTGACACTATTACAAGGTCTCAGCATAAAAGTGGAAAAATGAAAGACAGAATCATAATGAACTTGCCATGGAAACTTGTTCACATACCGACTTACTTGAAATATCCTAGGGCATTGAATATGCCCATTGCCCTGCATATTTTCCTACTCTTACATTATACTATAGGCAAAGATGGGCTTGATCTTTCTCAGTAGACAAAATGGCCCAACAAGGCAGGGTTGTGCAGTCAAGACAACAAACAGTTTGTAGTCCACACAGGACATTTATTCTCTCATTGGAGCCTTGCTGTTAATGACACATGGATCATGTCTGAGTACAAAGCACGTTTCCTGAGACTTTGTGATGAAGTCTGAAGAACAAAACTATTTTTAATCACCAGACTTAGAGACCCTATATGTGTTTAAAACTTTGGTGTATCGAGGGTACTGTTGAAAGACATTGTGTTTTTGACTACCATGTTAATGTGTTTCATGTCTGTTAGGTATATTCTAATGACTTGCATGACTCTCTAGTCCTGTGTCCTTCATAGACACAAGATATATACCATGCAGGAGTTATATGGAAGTCATTAAAATAAATAAGCACATAGAAGTTGCATGAACGATCAAAGAATCCAGGTAGGATTCCTACAATGTGTTCAAGAGATCCCTCTTCACCACATAACAATGCAGCCTTTGTCTCTTGATTTATGGGAAAACAAAGGAAGCGAAGCTTGGATGCTTGTTATCAATGCACAGCCTACAAGTCACCTGTTGTAAATTTACTTTGTTATAGTGTAATTAGCTGCCACATGGCCAGATTTGCTAAATGTGCTTCCTCCGGTTGGAAGCTTGACAATTGAATGCCACAGAATATCAATACCAATCTTTTACAGCCCCTTGCCAGAGGAGCCTGAGGATATGTTGAGCTGGCGAGGTAACTGCATTAGAGAATTGAGTTTGTTCTTTTTTAGAAGACAAATATACTATCTTTGGAGCCACTTGCACTGAGGAAAAATCATCCTTAAATACTAGTGTATAACACCAAACAGAACTTGTTAATAATAGGAGTAACCTGGCACTGAAAAATATAAGGAACCTTCGACTCCACAAAATAAATAGTATCTAAGAGCAGCAAAGCCCTTACTGATGCTGTGCTTAGAGAAATAAATGTTCGGGGTGATGCACTGTACCAGTCAAACAATACAGTGTTGTCATAGTAATGACAGCAGTGAGATAAATGCAGATATGTTTGTAATTTTCTTAACTGAGTAAAGCTTAGCTGAGGAAAGATGTGGCTGTGGTTTAGAAAAACGTGTGCAGGGCAGTGGTGGCGCACACCTTTAATCCCAGCACTTGGGAGGCAGAGGCAGGCGGATTTCTGAGTTCGAGGCCAGCCTGGTCTACAGAGTGAGTTCCAGGACAGTCAGGGCTACACAGAGAAACCCTGTCTCAAGAAAAAAAAGAAACATGTTGTGAAACTTAGGCAAGAGTTAAGTTAAAAGTTTAGTATACACACAGAGACACACACACAAGAGCAAACAGAGTAGCAGCTTGTTTGAAGAGCATTAACAGCTCCTTTATATTTTCTTGAGAAAAATTTTGGCCAGTATGTAAAATATTATTTACTTGATAAAATTAAAAAGTGTGTATGTGAGAGAGATACAGAGACTTACAGACAAAGACTCACAGAGAAAGAGAAACAAAGACACACAGACAGAGAGAGGGGGAATTGAAACCATGGTCTCATACACGCTAGGCAAGCGCTCTACCACTGGGCAATGCCCAATGCAGGGCAATAAAAGTTGTGAATATTTAAGAAATCAGTAAGAAATGACTTTAGCAAAGGGAAGCATAGTGGGTCATAATTTCTGAATGAATTCCACTTAGTGTCAAATTGAATAGATAGAGTCTTATGAAAGCCCCACATTTATCTTCAGTCATTCTGGCCGTGAGGGAAATCTTAAACTGTAGCGCATATGGTGACTGTTTGAAAGCTGGGAGTGTCTCCCTCCCTTTCTGACTTACTCTTCTGTTTCTTACTTTCTTCAGGAGTTGTAGGTTACAACTTTAAAGACTCATACAGGGCAGGAGTCCTGGGGATGTGCCGCAGATGGCACTGGCACAGCCCTGATGCAATGGCATCCACTGTTTGGCTCTCTTCTCTTTCAACTGTGTGATGCACTTCTGCTATTACAGAAGTGACAAAAATGGTCTTTTGGAAACATGTCTCCCTCTGATATGCAGGTTCTAGGTTTCAGGGACATGTGTCATTTTATTTTCTTTACTAGTCTCTTGTGTGTGTGCCTGTGCTTGAGACCAAATGTCACTTCAAGTGTCTTATTCAATTTATTCTCTGCATTATCTTTTGAGACATCTCTCCTGTACTGAGAGCCCATGGACTAGATAGGTTGGCTGACCATCAAGCCTCAGGAATCCTCTCCATCTCCCAGCATTGGGACTACAGGTGTCAACCTGAATGTCTGGCTTTTTGCATAGGTGCCAGAGATTTAAACTCAGGTCCTCATGTTTCTTTAATAAATACTTTACTGACTAAGCTCTCCCAAGCCCTTAAAATAATTTATAAAACACAAGTAGGTGGGCTATAGAGATGGTTCAGTAATTAAGAATATGTATGGCTCTTGCAGAGGACCTTGGTTCTGTTCCCAGCACCTACACATCAGTTCATATCTCTTATGAATGCTGGGAATCCAATACCCTCTTCTGGCCTCTGTTGGATTCTTCATGGACTTAAAGCCATTCAGGCAAATATATATGCATACAAATTAAGTAAATAAATCTTTTACAAGGCATAATCAGATTGTTGCTATTATGAATGCATTTACATAAAAGCTATGTGGATATATACCTATACCTATGAATTAGGTGTTACATTCTGAAATCCTAACTGGGTTTTATCATCTGCTTAGGATCTTGGGATCTGCAACATATACAGAAAAAAAGGTGGGGAGAATGTATGAATATCAAGTTCACCATTTAACTGCCTAGCAAAGAAATAATACACTTTATTTCCATTAGATAGAGGAGAGCTATTACCTTGTGGATCAAGAGGGATACTGGATGTATAACTTCTGACTTGTTGATGACTGAAGCAACAGCTGAATATTTACAGAATAGGAAGAATGAGTTTTTGATAGATTTTTAGGCTTTTCTATGAAACAGCTAAAATGCAAACTTTATTCTTTATTAATTAAAATGAAATTGAAAATGCAGTTAATTCATATTTAATAACCAAAGTATAATAGGATCAGGACAAAAATTATCCTTAATAGAAACCTAGTCTTATCATCTAAAGGGCTTATCATCTAAAGCAGTGGTTCTCAATATGTGGGGGTTTGACTAACTCTTTCACAGGGGTCACATAACAGATATTCAGCATAAGAGATAGTTATATTATGATTCAAAACAGTAGCACAATTACAGTTATGAAGTAACAATAAAATAATTTTATGGGTGGGGGTCACCACAACATCAAGAAATGTATTAAAGGGCTGCAGTATTAGGAAGGCCGATAAGCACTGATGTAAAAAAGGCAGCATACTCATCTATAACACAGATGTGTTTTTCGAGGCAGTGAAGAAGAATGGAAAGAGAAAATATAACATCACCGACTGCCTTGCTAACCCACTTTGACTGGGCTTGAATAACTGAGTTCCCTCTAGTCTACCAAAAGCTAACTCCTCCCCAGTATTTTTCAATTCCCACATAATTTGCTTCTTCATCTACAAATTGGTCTAGAAATAATATGCAAAAGTGAGAATGCATAGCCAAGGTCTAATAAATTTCCATATTTTGTGAGTCAATAGTAACTTAGTAGCGATGTAAACGGTGCTAAATCTAAGCGAATGAGATAATTTTTCTCATTATTGTAGTGATCAAAATTCATCAGATGGTTTTGAGAGCTTTAGTAACCACTAAAAGTGGCTCATATGAGTAAGTTGGAAGAGAACTCCTTGAAAACCTTGAACATGGTCTTATTCGAATCTTAACTTACATCCCATATTATATCGATAGCCCTTTTATAGTAAGAAGGATTGAACCCACAGCCTTGTTCACAGTATCTATATTCACAGACATTTTTTTTTAAATGAACTGAATAAAGTTTATGGAATCTCTGTTGAAATGATAAGCTATAGTAAGTGTGGTACCATAGGGATGTGTATGAGATTCTAGCTCAACATCTTTTTTAATGTGTTAGAGGAAGATGCAGATCTCAAAACATACTCATAAAATTTTAAAATGTTCCTAGCTTGGGAGAAGAACCAAACACTAGGGACATCAGAAATATAATCCAAAGAAGTTAAAACTATCTACATGAAAAGAAACTTGGCCTTCAAAAATGTAAATGATTACATGCAAAAAAACGAAAGGAGTTCTTCCCAGAAAAGGGAATTAAAAAATTCTGAAGTCCAAGGGTGATACTAATTTACAAATTAGATCTGTGTTTAATTTGAGATAGCTGTAAACAGAGCCAGGGCTCTTTTGGCCTGTAGTTGGACAGCTTTGTATAATAAATTGGCTAGCAAATTAGGCAGGTTTCTTTGTGCAATGGTGAAGATTTTCTAAATTCGAGTATTCAAATTTTAATAAGCATCATTAGATATAAGAGCTAATATACAAATTTGAAAAAGAAACTAGCATATGAACATGGGTAGAAATAATTAATAAGAAATTTCTATAGCATAAATCTATTATTAGAAACTTAGTGTACTTTGCTGGTGCATAGCCCTATGTATTTAAGTTACTTCCTATATTAAGTGATTTTATTCCCATAATCACCTTCCCTGTTTTATCAGTGACAAGACATCAAAAGAGGTCCCAGGAATTGTTAGCCAGTCTACCCTGCCAATTTCAAATTACCTACTAAATTCTATACTTGGAGAAGAAAACAGGAAATAAGAATTCATCATTAGCTAAGAACATCAAAAAAAAATCTTTAAGTCATTCTCGTGTGTACTGAATGAGAGGAGGCATGTTTTAAAGGGGATTTATTGATACACAATGATATCCTCTTGCCTTACACAAACGACCTACCCAAACTCTGGCCCACACTATTGAGATGATATTTAAGTGTGTCCACTGCATTCTGCTTACTTCTAATCTCAAATATAAATAGTTCTTCTTTTATCTTGCCACTGCTGACTTGCAGAGAATAGAGCATAAAAGACAAGTTCAAACACCAAGCCAGCATTTGTGTCCCTCTGCCTGTTGACTGTATGCTCCTACAGAGATGGGCTCTTCTCTTGAAAGATGCATTGTTCTGTATGAAAAGAGGTTAATATGGTCTAAGACTGGCTTACAGAGGTGACATAAGACAATGTTTGGCCCCAATGAGTGGATGGTAGATGAGAATTAATGACAGATTAATGAGAATCATACATGGAGCCACATGGCATCAATGGTTCCACTAGGGAGAAAGCTTGGTGGCGGCCTGGGCTGTGTGGCAAAGGAGCATCTGGTTCCTATGTCAAATCAACATTTTGATGTTGTCCAAATTCTGTTTCTAAACACAAATCCACTGTCACAAAACAATTCCTTTGCTTAAAATTGGGAAATTATTAACTTCCAAGAAAGAGAGAATCTGTCTTCTCCAGGAATGAGTTCCTTGATAGGCTATCCAATTCCAAATGGTTAGTCCTAAATACATAATACACACACACACACACACACACACACACACACACACACACACATACGTATATATACAAACAATATTAAATAGATTCAACAAGCTGTATATGTGTGTGTGTGTGTATGTATAAAAATCTCAGAGAATAAAATTATATGTGTGTGTGTGTGTATGAAGAAGTTGTGTATTTGAGATTGAATTGAGATTGAGTCACACAAAAGGAGTTGAAAGGGAAAAGGAAGAGATGAAAATAAGTACAAAACTTATGTATGAAATTCTAAAAGCTTTAAATAAATCCTAGAGTCGGTTGTTATTGTCCTAGGATGATCACCAAGCTCTTTAGTGTGGAATTCTGGTCCCTGCCCTTCAGCTTGTAGTATCATTAAGCCTACATTTTCTTTGCATTGTTACCTGCCTCTCTCCAAAATGCTGTGCTCTGTTTCTTTGGCTGAGCTCTGCATGTCTTTGACCCTTTGACTTGCTCAGAGTAACTCCCAGATAGCATGGCATCCTTCTTTGTGGCTGGATCATATTTCTTTGACCATTCCCCCATTTGACATCTGTCAATTTTCCAGGATGGCGTTTATTACAGAATTCTTCTTTTCATTTTTGTTCGTATAATGTCTATCTTCCTGGCTAACCTGTTGGATTCATGTTAGGGTGAAGTGGAAATGATGTAAATATGGTACATACATGAAATTCCCTAAAATAAATGTAGAAAATATGAAAATGATACTTATGAATAACTGTCAATCTTGATACCTCCTTCCCTTAATTAATCCCCCTCTCGCCCCCAGGTGTCAGATTTTACTACACAGGTCTCATTTGTTTCATCTACTTTTTATGCACTCTACTGCTAACACTAGGTGGCTTGGTTGCAACCATTCTTGCTTTTTCTCCCACAATGATGTCCCATATAATGTTACTACTCTACCTTCCCTATACTTTCCCACTTTCCCACATCCCAGTGTTTACCCTATAGCCCTTCAATGGTATGCAAAACATCTTACAGCTTAGCTTCTCCAAGCCTTTTCAACTTCACTCTGCACAGGCTTCCCTTGACCTCTTTAGTGTAAGGTTTTTCTTGAAGATTTTTCTGTTTTGTAGCTTGTGCATCATGTTATATTGTCTCTCCCCGTAACGTTCTTTACTCTCTCTTTGCCTGCGAACAATGATCCGTCTTGAGTTCTTAGTTCAAGCTAGATTTATCGTTTAACAGAATTTCTATCTCCCTTGGCTAGGATAAAAATATTCAATATATATTCATGTTTCCATGTAGTAGTGTTCCATACAGCATTTAGCATACTGCCTGTTTAACACTTGATTGTCCAGTTTTCTATTAATATCTGGTATAATCAAAAGGCATGAGCTCTGTGAGTATGCAAAGCAAGTTTGCTCATGATTTATCCTGACGTTGTGAGCTTACCTCAACATATGCTAAAGGAATACCCGTTGGATGAAATAAGGAAGAGAACACAGAAAGGAGGGAGCTGGGGTAGGAGAAGGAGGTACTTTATTTTGTTTCCTGTTTGGTATCTAGGGCAAGGTCTTGGGTATAGGAAGTTCACAATAGCTTTTTTAAAAATACATGATCTATAGTATTATAATGAGTTGTGAAGATTAGAATTGGAATATCAGTGTTATTCTGCCATTCCAGACATATTGCTACACATGCTGAGCTGTCCATTTTAGAACAGTTCTAATTTAGTAGATTACTTCAGTATAAGTGAGTGCTATCCTAGTGCCAGAGCCGGAGTCTTACTTCCTTCTCTCATGTTGGACATATTATTCACTACATAAATAAACCACTGAGAAGCTATGTCAACCTTTCAGAGTGGATTCATTGTGTAGAAAATGTAGCTGAGAAGAAAGTGGAGCAGTTTAACGTCCCATCAAGATTCAGGACCACTCTTACTAAAGGAAGAAAGCACACACTGATGAGAAGGGAGTCTGCCATCTATGTAGGTAAAAGAGAATTCCCCAAAAAAGCTCTCCACTGGCTCTAAAGGAGAAGAGGAACTTCTAGGAGCTTTAGACTCTAGACTCCGAGTGCCATAGCCCTCTGTGGACCTCTGACTATACCCAAACCTGAAGATTTCCTTTTGCTCAGTTGGTTTTATACAGAAAAGGCGGTTGTATCTATAATACCTAACACACTGTGGAATGTGAAGGATAGAAAGTTCACAGTGGGTTTGGAATTCCAGGAAAATAGACAGCCAGCCCTTCAATAGCCAACATTCATGATATGCATCTACTTTTCTTGAATTGTTTCTTCTGATCCTCATCATTGCAGCCTGAGAAGGGACACTTGAAAGGAACATACCTTTTTATTATGTGAGGTTTCCTAGATTACAGATCTGTGTGTCTTAGCTGACTGCTTCCTGGGTCAGTTGTTTTTTGTATTATCATTCAGAGGCCATTTCTTAAATCAGCACTCACTTTTTACCCCTCAACTCTTATGTTGTCCATGAAGAATAATTGACCTTTCAGCCTGTGTCAATTAGAGCCCAAATAGTTGCCCTGCTTTAGGCTCAACTATAAAATCAACCTGGACCTTCTTTGTAATATCTTCCAGATTTCTATCGTCTGGTTTGAGTATTTTGAAGTTAGGTTCTGGTAAGAAGAATATTGGTTTTTGAGTGCTATTTGCTGAGACACAAAACAGCCTTCCTTTCTGCATACTGAAGTATGTGTCCCACTCTCTGCCTCCTAGTTGTTTACCAAGGGGTAAGTTAGACCTCTGGTCAGAAATGCAACTTCATGTCATCCCACTCCTTATATTTGAAAAGCTTTCTAAAACACATATCCCAGGAAGACTCAGGTGATGGGACTCACATAGAAAATTTGCTTGACTCACTTTCAAATAAAACAATTGTTGTCCTTTTCCTTTTAGAACATGTCTGAGCAATACCACTTTTAAAACCTGTGTGTGTGTGTGAGAGAGACGGGGGGCAGGGAGGGAGAGAGAGAAGGAGGAAGGGAGGAAGGGAGAAGGAGAAGGGAGGAGAGGGGGGAAGGGAGAGGAGGAGAGAGAGAGAGAGAGAGAGAGAGAGAGAGAGAGAGAGAGAGAGAGAGAGAGAGAGAGAGACTAGCTCTTGTTGGTGGATATTATCCAGGGCCAAGGAATAACTGAAAACATAAAATGAGTTGGCTAGGTATAAAGGCTTCTTTTATCAGGTTTATAAAACTGATATCAGAATAGAGACAATTGGTTCTCTGTCTCCTTTGTGTTCCCTGGATGATTATGGCTTGGATTTCATAGTATCCAAGATATCAGAAAGACGGTGATTTCTGAAGGTATAGGTAGTACCAAAGCCTTCAGATGCTTTCATATCCCTAGCAAGTTCATGGTAGCTTTTGTCAGGTGCCTCAGTCTCCTGGAAATATAACTCCCTCAGACATCTTACAAATGGCTGTTGGCATTCCAGAAAGTAATGCAGAAGAGAACAAACAGGAAGTGAGACTTCTTGTATGACCTCATATCAAGGGAAACACTCTCACTGCTTTGGCCTCTCTTCTCTTGTCCATCAGGTGAGCTTTCTCGAAGCTCTGCTCTCTAGAATGAAAGTCAGAAGACTCCTATAAAATGGCCAAGTACACTTTCTGTTGTCCTATAAAGCTAGTTCTCTTGGATCAACCCATACCTGGGCATCTGCCTCTAGCCTTGATCTCCCAAGATGCTCTTTTATTCTTCTTGCTATAGTCCTATGACCCTGATTTAATTTATTTTTTCAAGCTGTTATAAAAAACAAAATAAACAAACATAAAACAACAAATAGGACAGTTTCATTTTCCTTGTAACCCTTTAAGCCATCAGTCTTTCTTCTCCTTTAAGTCACTGCCAGACTACCACATAGGTTTTCTAAGGGAAAAGGAAGTTTGTATTCCAGGCCCCTCCTCCCTTCCCACTGGTCCCTCATATTCTGACTCACAGCATCCTCTTGCTACTAAAGCTGTTCTTCTCAGTCACAATGCCATGCTGAATCCTGCAGCCTTTTCACAGTGATCCAACCTCTGATCATCCCTGGAGACCACAGTTGATTTCCCTGATCCTTGGTGATCTGATCATCTCGGTGATCTGATCATCTCAAACCTCGCAGTAATCATCTGTAATTACAGTAATTAATTAGATCTGACTTTCATATTGCAAATGAAGTTATGTCACAGAAATCTCATTCTTATTGGCTTCTGTCGTTTTAGTCCTTTGACATCTCCTGCTTTGTAGTTTCTGGGTTAGCTTTTCATTCTCCTAATGAATGTGTTTTCAGTCATTGTTGGTCTTTGCCATTTCTTTGTCTACTATTTCAAGACATCTCACATCCAAGTGCTTTCAATCTGGCCTCTATCCTGCATCACTAACGCATGTTTCAATGGCCTCATTATATTCCTCTGGATATCCCACATGTTCCTCGAATTCAAGTATTTTCAAAATTCATCCCATTGTCTTTCCAACAAGCTTGTTCTTATGTTTCTCCCTTAAAAACTCTATTGGGTGGTTTTGGGCAAAGTTCACTATTTTAAGATTCTGAAAATATAGGAAGAGGTTTCTGTATCGTGTGTTAAAAATGAAGAAACGGCCCATCCTCTCAGAAATAGACACAAACATGCAGTCATACAATCACACCAACACACACTCATACATAAAATCACAGTCACCCACAATCACATATAAACATACAGACACATTCAAACACACACATACTTACAAACTAATACATACACACAAACATTCACACAGTATTTAATATATATTCATATGAACACTCAAACAGTAACACACATGCTTATATACTCACAGCCAGTCAAACATTCATACTTACAAACTCACAGACTACACACATCCAACTCACAAACACACATAAACAACCATATAGCATGTACACACACTCACATACACACTCATGAACATGCAATAGCAAATAACATTTATTTTTGTTTTGTTTTAGAGATGGATTTCTCTGTGTAGCATTATTATTCTAGAACTCATCCTGTAGACCAGGCTGGCCTCGAACTCAGAGATCACCTGCCTCTGCCTCCCAAGTGCTGGGATTAAAAGTATGCACCACTATTATCTGGCAATAATTTTTTAAATAGAGAAAAAAAGATATAAACTGCAAACAAGTTTAAATCCATTACCAGTTGTAAGTAGAATAAACTAAGAGGGAAGCCGTGAAATGAACAGATGCTGACATGGGAAATAGAGGTTCCTGAAAAGAAAAGAGGCAATACATGCTAGAACAGTAAAAGAAGTGTTTTTCCGTTTTATTTGTTCTTTTTTTTTTAAAATCAAAACAAAGAGGCAGACTTTGAAGCAGTTGGCAAGCAACCCAGGATCCCCTTGCAATGATGTCCGATGCTCTGAAGCAGAGGTCCTGTGCTTTACTCATGTCTCCAGGTGAGAATAAAGGTAACTGTGACAGATTTAGCAGAGTGTGTCAGCAAATACCTGTGGGTGGTTTCCACTTCCTTTCTATAGCATCCCAGCATCACATAGTGCTTTCAATTATTTCAGAGGAGATGCAGCTCAGAAATACGACTCTCTAATTGGACCTGCACAAACTTCACCCTAAATTTCAAAACAAAAATGTAGTTACCAAGGCCAACATGAATATTTGCTCTTTGAAAGCCAATAGTGACTGTGACAAAAATAAAGTCATTTAGTAAAATGTGTATCAAACTTGTAAGAAAGTCAAAGTTCCCACTCAAATAGAAAGAAAATGAATAATCTGTGCAGAACTTGGCTATTCCTGGAGTTTACACTTTGAAGTGATGGAGCAGGGCAGACAGGCTGGAGGTGAACTCCAGATGGATCTTTATCTCCGGGTCTTGTGAGATGGACTTTACGGCAGAAGGAAAATGAATGGTCTCAATATAGACGGCGCCCGCCAAAGCTTCTTGGGCTTCTCTGCTGAGAAAGCTGCTGCGTCCACATTTTCAACTCCTTTTCTTCAGCATAATGCGAGGCAGAGGGTCAGGGGACACACTTGTGGCCTCTAATGGCCAGATAATGGACCACAATAAAAGTTATGTGTCCCCAGCTGGAGGTGAAGACATATAATGGTTGACAAGATCCATTATCTAACTATTAAAACCCAGAATGAAAGGAGACAATAATTAAATCAAAGAGAAATTTTTACTCAACTTATTCAAGAAAAAAAAAACTTTTGCTTGTGTGGCATGCATTTTCTTATCTTTAAGTTTGAATAATAAATTCAATTATAGCTGTAGTTAATGATTATAGTGAACACTACAATATTTAATTGGCTTCATGGAGAGTAAGTAGGGTGTGTAGAATGGTATTCCTCAGTTTCTAAACCTGGATTCATATTTGTTTGGAGGAAATTAACCCCTCCAACTCTCTTGTTTCTTTATGTAGAATGATTGTAGCTGGTTACAGGTACACCTAACCACTGAGTGGGCAGTGCTATATTTGAGACAAACAGCAGTGGTTATTAGTATTGTTGCTAATACCTAACCATTGCTGGCATTCACAGACAGTGTCTTAGATTTCCAATTATCCCAGATCAATGAATAAAGAGGATGAAGTATGGATAATAATTAAGAGGATCCTTGATTGATTTAAAAGATATATTGGCCTATTAATTTTTTATTTTAGAGAGAAAGCATATGAATTTGAGTGGTAGGAAGGTGAACAAGTTCTGGGAGGTCCTAAGGGAAAGAAAGAATATGATTAAAATATATTGTATAAAAATTAGAAAAATAATTTATGTACTTTTAAGGAGTAAAATAGCTCCGTCTTAAAATCACAGTAGAAGATTCTAAAAGTCCCTAATAAACTAAATTTCACACATATAATTTCACTCATCAAGTAAGGCAGGGTAAATACTGAGCAAAAGTATTTTTCAAACCTTATCTTTTAATTTGAATGTTCTTTTTAAAGTTCAGGAAAAGCCAAATATGAAGTCGGCACACTTTGTCTATTTTTCATTGCTTCTTGAAAGAAATCTGTTTTTGAGACGCATTTCAAAGAAAGAGACAGAACCAATCCAGCCACAGTGGTGGGAAGTTGAAGCCTGAATGTCTTGGTAATAGTTGCTTAGTGATCAATAAATAAGTCTTTAACCATTTCATTTGGCCTCTGGTTCCAGTAGAATCTGAGTTAATATTACTATGCACATAATAGTGTTGTGATATCTATATCTCTTTTTGCCAGAACACATTCATAAGGGATCTATATCTCCATCCGTTATGACTCCTAACAATTACGTATGCACTGACCTTGTGCATACTGCAGGAGCCAAAAAGTAGACTCGGGTCCAGGAAAAAAAATAGATTGTTATCTTATCCCTCATTTTTCCAAGAGAAGACCTAACAGAATAGTTAAAAGCACACACTGTAAAACAGGCTTAAATCCCAATAATCTTATTGTTTGCATTGCCCATGTAAGCACAGACAAATTAATTCACCTGCCTTTATATTTACTTTGTTAATTAAAAATTATTTTAGTACATTTTGTTTCTCTGTGTTTGTATGTGTGTGTGTGTGTGTGTGTGTACACATGTATGTGAGTACTACATGCATACACAGGTCATTTCACATTATAATGTCAAGAGGAAAATTCTCTGGAGTTGGTTCTCTCTCTTCCACTATGTGATCTTGTCAGATTGAACTAAGGTCAATCACCTACATGACAAGTGCCCTTCCATGCTGAGTTGTCTTGCTGGCCCTGCTTTGGCTTTCTGATCTGTAAAATGGGTGAAGAGATGTTATCTACCCCATAGTGCCATTGTACATGGAGCAGGAACAATTACTTCCGTATAAATTATTGCAAAAATTCTTAGAGTATAAAATATATGAATATGAATATGAATATTTTTATTATATAACCTTCTTCTAGTGAATGGTGAAGAAAGCATCACTGTACCAACCTTTTAATCTGATGAATAACTTTTAATTCAAACAAACCATTGGACCCTAGAGCTTCAACCCCCTCCATTTTCTTACTAGTTTGAGCACATGTTTTCCATGATAAAAACATGAATTCAAACATGCGCCAATACATTAGTAATTGTTAAGCTGTGGCCCCATGTCACCTTTAAACAAACAGGAGTTCACAAACATTTACAAAATCTCTGTGCCTCATATATTTCAAAACTTTTTATACAGAACTATAGAAACAAAATGCTTAAGACAGAGCCAATGTTAAACTTCATTATGCATGTTTTACATAGCCTAAGGAGAAAATGTGGCAGTCAGAACTTTCTGAGTGGTCTTGTAGATATAGTTACAACTTTGACCAGCTTTAATATTTTTCTCAGAGTTTTTGGTTTTGTTTTTGATAACAGTATCTGTATGAACCATAATTCTGCTTCAAGGGAAGAACTGACCCAGAGAGGCTGAGGGGAGGTTATTTAATATTAATAAATTTTTGTTCTCAGAATTTCTGTTTGAAAATTCTAGGCTCTACTTGGCAGATTTTGAACATTTTTAACTGAGTTTCCACTGTTTTAGTTGTTGGAACATTGCAAAACATGGGAAATTCTCATGTTGGTCCCATCAACCATGTATTTTACCCTTGTTTGATGGGACTGGAGATTCACAAAGTCAGTGTGGATGACTATTGCTTATCCAAGTGTTTTCTATTTTTGTCACTTGTCATAATAAACTAGAAGTGCTTTCATTGTTCCAATCAAATTATATATGTGTGTGAAGGAAATATATATATATAACTATATATATTTATTAATAATATATAAATATATAATACATAATATAAAATATCTGATAAATACATATTTAGATATAATATAAATCAATATAGAAAAATATGTAATTTGGAAACCCAAGTTCACTCTTCTGAAGACAGGCAAAAGGATGCCATTGGTATTCCTTGGACTTTTCATGAAGTTGATAACAACTTGTGAAGTTGGGGCTAGAAGCCTGGGTCTCTTTTTCCTCTTTTCTCATCTGTTTCCCTCCCCTCCACTCCCATCTCCTCTACTCTCTTCCCTTCCCCTCCCTCCACTCTCTCCATCCCCACCTCTCTCTGACTTGTCATTCTGAGATTCTGTACATTCCAGTACCTGGGTAGTGTGCCAGTAAGGCACAGAGCCCAGCTCCTGGATTCGCACATTCACACGGTTGTCTTGTTCTTATTCTGTTGACCAAGACATGTCACAAAAACAGATATTTGAGATTGAAGAGTGGGAACGGTCTATTCTACTCCTTTTTCTTGAAAGAAACTATTTGATTTACAAATGTATTAAACCTACCAAAATGTTTTGGATTTTGTTCTTTACATAGTTTTTATGTTAGAGTGTTAACAAACTGAACATTGTCAGTAAAATTAAACTTACTAAAGCCTGACAATAGATGTCAAGCTCATACACAGTTCCCACTCATTCTTACATGAAGTAGTCCCATGCTGTCTGGTTACCTGGAGTCACTTTCACAGTTCTTCTGCTGTGGGACCTGTGTAATTCTAAATTCTAAGTTCTTCATGTTATGCTAGAAACTTCACTAGGTCCCTGAGATGCACAAACGATTTAGCTGTGCCCTTAAGAAAATGACCACACTATTAAGTGGATGGTGATGATGATGATGATGGCGTGTGTGTGTGTGTGTGTGTGTGTGTGTGTGTAGTGCGCACGCACATGGAGCATTTGTGCACACTCATGCACATGTGGACAAGTAGAAGCAGGAGTCAAGCTGTCGTGTCATATCATCCAAGGACTCCCATCTATTCTCTTCTTGAAACACAAACAAACACCATGTGATTCTCCTGAAGAAATAGGTCTTCGTGATTGCATCACAAATACCACTGAGAGAGATATCCTCTTGGTCCTTCAGTGGATTACATAGGGACAGTATTAACTTTAATATCATCAGAGATTAACACTAATTGGCAACTATTATATGCAAAAATAGTCCTATGTCTGGGGAGTTTTAAAAGTTATTAGGTACTCTATATGCTTACAATCTTAAAATCTAGCAAAAAATAGTCAGATCCTTGAAATAAACATTAAACTGAGTAACACAATTTTTAGATGTATCTTATGTACTCAATGTATTAGGCACTGTTAATGCAAAATTAAATTCAGCAGGGTCTTTTTACTTATCTTTTAAATTCCATATATTTTAACAATATTCTTTCCCTTTGTTCGACTCCTTCTAGATACTGTCCACTTCCCTACCCATTCAACTTTAAGGTTTTTCTCTCAAAAAATCAAAACAAAAAACAAAACAGCAAAAATAATAGCAAAATAAAACAGAAAAATACATACAAAAATTATGGAATCCATTTTGTGTTGACTAATTCATTATTCCTGAGCATGGAGCCTGACCTGGACTGTGGCTGATATACTCACTACCTCCATGGAAGAAAACTGAGTTTTTATTTTTCAAGAAGTATCAATTGCAAATAACTTCTTAGTTAGAAGTGGGATTTGGGGCCCACTTCCCCTTCTCTGGGTTGGGGTTTTGTCTGGCTTGAACTTAAGCATGCTGTCACTAGCTCTGTGAGTTCGCATGCAAATCAGACTGTTGTATCTAGGAGACATTAGTTCCTTGGAGTCATTCATCACATCTGGCTCTTACAATTTTTATACATCATCTTCCACATAGATTCCCTGAACATGGGTGAGAGTGATACAGACATCACATTTAGGACTAAGTGGTCCAAAGCCTTTCAATTTCTGCACATTGCTCAGGTGTGGAGATTTACGTTAATTCTTATCTACTGCAAGTAGAAGCTTCTCTGAGGAGGGTGAGTGATACACTGCTCTATGGCAATAGTCATCAGAACCCCTTTCTTTAAGAAGAGTACACACAGTGCAGGACAGAAACTGAAGAAGAGACAGACCATTCCACCTGGATATCCATCCTATGTGCAGTCACCAAAGGTAGAGGTTGATGTGGATGTCAGGATGTACATGCTGACAGGAGCCTGATATAGCTGTCTCCTTAGAGGTCTGCAAGAGTCCGACATACTCAGAGGCAGAAGCCCACAGCTAACCATTAAACTGATCACGGGGTTCCCAATGGAGAAGATAGAGTGAAGGCTGAAGGAGTTGAGAGGATTCGAGACACCATGAGGAAAGCAACAATCCCAACCAACCAGAGCCCCCAGGGTCTAAACCACAGCCTGGGAGCGCTTAGGGAGGGACCCATGGCTCCAGCTATATATGCAAGGGAGCTATATATAAGTGGGAGTAGAGATCCTTGGTCCCATGAAGACTGGACGTCGTGGGGGGGGATACTCGAGGGTGGGGAGGTGAGGTACAGGGGAGGGTGGAAGGGGGTACACCAACGTGGAGATAGGAGGAGGGGGGAAGGGATAGTGAGTTCCTGGGAGGGAGGGGAGGAAATGGGGTAAGGAGAGAACATCTGAAATGTATAAAAAATTTACAATAAAAAATTTCCAATAAAAAAAAAAAGAAAATTCACTTTGGAGCAGACCAAAAAAAAAAAAAAAAAAAAAAAAAAAAAAAGAAGAGTAATAGTAGTGATTTCCCTAGGATCCTGACCTATCTAGTCTAAGGTTCTTGGCAACTTTAGTAGTGTCAGATATGAGAGCTATATCATGGAGTGGGCTGTAAATCTAATCAGAAAGTATTTGGTTATTCTCATAACCTTTGTGCCATTGTTGCACAAGTATCTCTCGCAGGAAGGTCACTGTTGAAAGTTGCAAGGTTAGTAGCTGGGTGATATTGATGACTACTTTTCTCCTTTGGTAGAATGCAGAGTATCTTTAACTGATTTATATGACTTGCAAGTGATCCTATGTCTTACAATGTAGTAAAGGAAGCAGAACATAAACAAACAGAAAACTCAATATTAGCAAGCAAAAAGTAGTAAAACTTAAGACAAAAATTTGACTACAAACATTCTGGTGGAACATTAAGCAAGATACAGAGGGGATATATAAATTACTGAAGACTGGGAAGTAGAATGTATTCAGAGAAGTGAGACTCAAGGTGACTAAGTCTTGTCTAGGCTGAGCAGTAAGAGCTGTGAGGTCCAGGAATGTCATGAATCAATGTGGAACAAGGGAAACACTGAAAACTTTTTATTTTCAGAACAGTTAAAACCCAGACTCTGAGTGGGCTGTGAAATGGAATAAAATAAAAAGGGAAAAGGAAAGTGGTAAGAAATAAACAACACTGAACAGGGATTTAATCATGAAGAACCTTTTACGTCATTTTATGAAGTTAGAATTTTCTCCCATAAATAATGGAGATTATCAAAGAATTGAGGATGGCAGAATCAAATTGGCATTTCAGAAGATCATTCTGGCTTCCAAAGAAAGATGGATTTGTTCAAGTTAGAATAGAGAAAGAGAACTGTTTTGGTGATCTAAACAAACTGTGATAAGGACTATGGCAGTGCCAGACATCGAAAAGGTCATGAATGATGCCCTCACTTAATATATACTGTGTGCCTATGAGGTGGCAGATTATAGGACCAAGTGCTGCCTATAATCTACTATGGAATACTATGCCATGCAATTTACCTCAAAACTATACAAAGAAACTACTCAGGAGCAGAGGTAAAACTAGTTGGACTTAGTGGGTTATGATTTTAAGAAGATGAGGATCTGACGTTGGGATGAGAACTTTTGTGATAATGGGGAAGGGGTGGAAGTGGAATTTCATATGATCATTTTCATTTTATACATGTAGCAAATGATCAAAGAATAAAAAATAACATGCTATATATTTGAATGTAGGATTAAAGGGGAAAGGGATCCTAAAAACCCAAGAGCAGTTAATGGTGAAACCTTAATATAAAATTCTGACCATTTGGGATGATATGTTGATGGGGCCAATGGATCACACACATTCATGACATGAAAGTATGAAAAAGACTTATTGGAAAGGCAGTTTTAGTGGGATGCAAGAGGGGGATGGGATATGAAAATGACTAAAATTTATTATATAAACATATGAAATTGATAAGCAATAAGAAATGATTATATTAAAAGGAGGTACTAAAAGACCAAGAAATCACTGCACTTCTTTATATGTAAATAAAAACCTGAAAGATATGCATATCCAACGAATTATTTCATAAATAAGTTTTATTTGTATTATTCATAATTTTCAAAGATGACACATAGACAAAAGTATGGGTGTGTATACATATTGACATATAATTTCAGTGTGTTTCATCTTGTCTCTCCTTGGCAAAGTCAGTCATATCTTCTAATGTGTGGTGTAATTGAACTTGACCCTAAAATTCGATGGTCCCAATTCCCCATAGTTCAATAATTGGGTCTCATGTGTAATTGTGCTGTTTCACTGGACATCTGACAGCTGATGCTAATAGGGATGGATCACATTTGAATGTCCAAATGTTCTGCTTGCTTCTGATTTGATCATGACTTCGAAGTTATATTTTCAGTTAAATTTCTGCATGTAAAGCAAACAATAGAAATCAATAATAATAGTCATCTCCCTCTCTTCTTACATATTCACCAAGCACTAAACATTATTAGCCCCTGACTAGAATCAATCATTTCATTTGAGCATCTAGTTCATCTATTTTTAGTGTAATATCTAATTCCCAGAACAATGATAAACCTATTATCTATGACTAATACTCAATGTGACATTAATCTTGCTCCTGGCTTTTCATTAAGTAAATCAGAGAACCTTTATAGAGTTCCTATTCTGTACTCACCTATATAGCTCTTGAGGAAACTGCTTCAAGAATAAAGAAATCACCCATCATTATCACAGAAGAGATATACATGAGGAAATACATCCTGGTATATGTTATCCTTCATTCACAAATTCAAAACTTGGAAATACCACTTTCAAAATGTTGAGTAGTTATCTTATTACTATCACTGTATTTGATACATTATGTGAATAAATTTGCTCATACTTCTTTCAGCACCATGGAGCCACAATTATTGTATCTACTATAAAGGAGAAACTAGACCAGAGTCATAAGTAATATGTAGGAAACGCCACAGGAGCTTAGGCCTTGACTAGCCCTAATTACATGTGAGTTCAGACTCCGTGAACTTTCCCCAGAACACAAAACCTCAGCATAATATAAAACAATAAAAATACAGCACTAATAGCAATAATTAAAACATACTTTTTAATTTAATGTTTCCAAACTTATTTACTCCTTTGAACACCTATTATAACTAAATACTTTGAAGCATAACTTACAATGTCAAAGTATTTATTTTGCTTTAAATTTGTATTTCAAATGAAGCCATGGCCGGATATTGAAGCCCACAACACTCATATATGTGCAAACAAGATTGACACTAAGGTGCTTTAAAGCCATTTTTCTTAAAAACAAAACAAAACAAAACCTATTATATTCTGTTATACTCATAGATGAGTGCCTTATCTAGTCATCATAAGAAAGGCTTCCTCCAAAAGCAGATGCAAACAAATACAGAGATTCACAGTCAGACAGACACTATGCAGAGAAAGAGAGAGATCTTGGAATACACAGCTCTAAATGGGATGTCTCCATCAAATTCTTCCTCTCAAAGCTTAGGGAGTCTCATGGTAGATGAGGCAGAAAGAGTGTAAGAGCCAGAGGGGATAGAAGACCCAGGAGAACAGGTCCTCTGAAATTCACCAGAGACTGGAGCAGCAAGCACAGGGCAGACACAGGTCTGCACCAGATTTTCTGTGAATGTATTAGCTTAGTGTTTTTATGGGACTCCCGAGTGTGAGAAATAAGTGGGTCTCCAACTCTCATGCCTGCTCTTGGAACTCTTCCTCCTGTTGGGATGCTGTGTCCAACTTCCTGTGTGATAGCTTTTGCTTCATCTTACTAGATTTTACTTTTTCACGTTTGGTCGTTATCTCTTAGAAGTCTGTTTTTTAACTAATGAGAGAATGGGAGAGGAAAGAAGAGGAGAGGGGAGGTGGGAAAGAACTAGAAGCAGTAGAGGGTGGAGAGTATGATCAGGATATATTTTATGAGATAAGAATTTATTTTCAATAAAAGAAGAATGCAAAAAAGAAATCCATTTTTTTCTTTGAAAAATAGTCTCTTAGTTTGTAAATTACATTCTTTTGCTATTCTCACTTGATTCAGCAGTAAGTTGGCTGTGTATATAGTTTAAAAGAAGTTAGAATGTCTTTCCATGTCTTTGAATAACTGTGTTGGGATTTTGATGGGGATTACATTGAATCTGTAGATTGCCTTTGGTAAGATGGCCATGTTTACTATATTACTCTGCTAATCCATGAGCATGGAAGATCTCTCCATTTTCTGAGATCTTCTTTGATTTCTTCTTGAGAAACATGAAGTTATTGTCAAACATATCTTTCACTTGTTTCTATAGAGTTACCCCAAGATATTTTATATATTTGTGTCTATTGCTAAGGGAGTTGTTTCCCTAATTTCTTTCTCAGCATATTTATCATTTGTATAAAGAAGAATTATTATATTTAAATCCAACAGCCTCTGGTTTTCGCTTCTCAGTCTATTTTGGAATTGGCCTAGGCTCAGCCCCACATAATAAATCCTATTTCTTCACCTTTTACATATGTTTCCACATCCAGAGGAAAAACTCCCATACTCCATTTCACTTACTAATGTAATAGTAATAATCTTTTGAAAATGTACATAGAAGCTGGAGAGATAAATCAGTGGTTTATATAGTTAACTTGGAAATGAACCAGGTTTGATTCTCAGTGCCACAGAATGGCTAATCTCCATATCTCCAGTTTCAGGGGAGCTGAAGCCTTCTGCACTCTGTTGTCAACAGGTATGCAAGTCATACATTTATATTCATATAAGCAAAACACTCAAACTCAAAAATAAAATAAAATAAAATATTCTTAAAATAAAAGAAAGAAAATGTCCATGGTTCATTTTTTGTAATGTATTTGTACATTATGTGTTTATATGTATTTATATATTTAAATATGCACACACAACACACACACACATGCACATGCACACACTTGAAGAGCATTATGAAGAAGTTAGTAAGGTGAGCATAACAACAAAAGCCAGGACATGAGCAGTCAGGCAGATGAATTTAAAGAATGACTAATTCAATACCCTGTTGTACTAAGCCCAAGGATTTAGGATACAATCCCCCTTTCATCTCCAAATGATGTTTTGTGCCGTTTACTGAGAGACATGAACAAATATCCATATACCCTAGATAGAATACCAGTGGTATACCAATAAAATGATTCCACTAAGCCTAGTTTAGTGAAACAGTAGGTATTTGCAGACTATTTGTAAGAGAAGGAATTAGAGAATACTTAAACATTATAAATGCCCCAAAAGCAGCTGCATGACTGAAAATATTCCAGCAAGGGTGACAACTCATGAAAGTATCCCTGAAGCATACTACATGAATTTCAGGCAGCTAGACTGGTCAGAATGTATCTTTTCACCAGAAATTCTTATTGCTTAAATAACTTAGAAAAAGGCTCCTATGGATCTTGTAAGTTTCAGAAATTTCCTGAAACGTGGGAGTTGTTTGCTTCCTAAGTCTTAACATTCCTCTTTCACAAAAATGTTGCAAGTAAGAGGAAATGGCTACACTGGAATCCTTTCTAAATCTCTCACTTTCTTCCTATCCTCTCTTCCATAGTATTCTCTATGCCTTAGAGTATGATAGATGTCTTCTTATTTTCTTCCCATCTATGACTAAGTGTTAGGCCACTATGCCACAGAAACAGGGGCTTATAGTTTATGCAAGATGCCCTCCTTTAAAATCATACTATAAAAGGTCCTAAATAGCTGATCAAAAAAACCCACATCACATCTGTCATTTTTTTTTTTTTTTGTCAACATAACAATTTAAGTCTAGCAGCACACCACAGATCATACTCCACATTTTCCAAAAGCCATCTGGCTTTTCTATACTCAGGACCACTGTGCGTCTCCCCATCCCTAACAGTCTCTGAATGACCAACATGTTGTTACTTATTCCCGGCTTAAAGCCCAAAGTGGATCAGTCCACATTCCCTGGTTCTGTCAGTGCGAGACATCACTGAGACCCTAGCTTTTTCTTTAGTCACATTTTGCTGCTCTAAGAGCCCTGAACTGGCTGAATAATCTTTACATGGAGTATAAAGGTACACTGCATACCCTGATAAGATAATTTCCCACCCCTAGGTCAAGATTCAGTCTGACTCATTTAGATCGGCTACAGTCTTTTCTACCTCATAAAGATCACTTCCCACCACAGAGTTATATGATTTTTACTCCTTGATATTCACATGTTTTTTTGTACTGGGTTTGCATTAAGGTCTTTTTCACTATTTTGAATAATGAATTTAATATTGAATAATGAATTTACTATTTCTCTCTATGAATGGTCAACCTGATGGCCAACTTCCATCACTTCAGCTTACATTTTTCCTCTTTGCTCAGCCAGTTTGTCCATGAGTTCCAACATTTTAGATCCTAGAAGGGACTTTTTAGTGTAGAACTAGTTTCTACTTTCTTTTTTGGCTTCTCAACAGTAAGAAATCACAAGGAAGCATCTCTATCTCACTCTTTTTTCAATGTTCACAGAAAACTGTGAGTTAATGTAGAGGACACTAGCTGTACATCTCTTTATTAATATTGTTCTTCCATTCCATGGTAATTTTTCCTCTGGCAAGTCTTTTCATCCTTGGTTACACATCTTATTATATACCTCAGTGGCCACACACCACGTAACCTGGCCTGCAAACCATTTTGTCATGCATATTTTACTTTCAGAAACATCGTTTTCTGTCTTTTAGCCATCTTTTTTTCATGGTACACTGATATTTATATGATGATCCCCACTCATTAGGAATACAAGACACCCCATGGCAGTACATGGAAGATGGTTATCCAATGATGGCCCCAAGAATATTCTATTCTTAGATAGTTCAATCTTAGCTGTATATCCTATCATCTATGTCAAGTTACTTGCCACCACAACTACAGCAAGACTATCCCAGGGAGAGATGTAATTAGATTGAGGTTTGCTGCTGGTGCTCTATCCTCACGGGAACAGCCTCAGTCCTGTGTATCAGCACCTGGTTGTATAAGCACCCTTCCCCTGAGATACGATTCTTTGATTCTTTTGGTACTTACATGGGTGCCAGTTGCTTTGTGTTACTTTCCCTGGGAAGAACTGAAGAAATATCAGCTCATTCTAGACATAATACCTGTGCCAGAATAAAGCTATTCCATCAAGTGTATCTCTGCGAGTTTATGGGCATTAGCAACAAGAATCTAGATAGAGCGTAATGTACAGGAGCATAAATGCAGTTTTCCGTGAAAAGTACTTATAAAAAGTCAGAAATAAGTTATGAAGCTATATCCCTGGGGCTCCTTCCATGACTTTCAAGACATCTTGATTTATAGAGGAATATCTTCTCTCTAGCATTGTTATTGCTTATACAATCTTGGGGAAGGACATTATTATACTCTGTCGAGAAATTTCTGAGACTTGTGAGTTGTTTACTTCTTGAACCTTGTAAATTTTATTTACTTCTGAAGTCTTAGTAAGCTTCCTTCCCTTTGATTCTGGAGAAAATTTCACAGTCCAGAGGAAATAGTTTTGTATATATACAACTCCATAGTTCTCATTATCAGTGCCGATGACTGAGGGATTAAAAACTGATAGTGCAGAGGCCATGAGTAGAGACAGAAGTATGGGTGAGTGAATGAGGCAGTGTCTGAGACTTATCAGGCTCAACATGGTGCTGAGATTCACCTTTGATAAGTGAGATAACAGTTGATCGTTGATTTATATTGGTTGAATTAATGTATAGTACTGCAGACAAAAACATGAGAACGTGAGGAAGAGCATGACACTGTTTATTGAATGTTAACAAGTGACCCCTTCCCACAACCAAGTTAGGATGCAGGGTGTGGAGGAGCAAAACATGATAGGACTAATAAGAAAAAAAACAGGTCTTCACCATCTAAGAAGATGGATGCTTATGAAGGTGGGAGAACATAGGGTGAGAGGTGGAGCTCTGTGGCAATAATAGAAAATTTAGTTTTTTATATATAATTTAAAAATTTCCCTTCAGTTTTATAATTATTTTAATTTTGGTATTTTTGAAGTCACTATTCAATGTTCTTGTTGTTTACTTCGAATTAACTCATCTAATTTCAACATAAAGCAATAGATCTGACAATAGCCTCTAGTCTTTTATAGCCGTGTACATATCAGTCTTATCTGATACAATGGGGCCTGTGATTGGCTTGTGAATTAGAAAAGTTGATTAAAGCAGGAAATCATTATAATGGCACATGAAATATTGTGTAGTTTAATTATTCTTTTTCTGGTATAATAGCACTTCCTCTTTTTGAGAATGAATCTGCTGTTGATGTTTCTTTAATTTTATGTCCTGTGGTGAGTCTTTCAAATAGATAGTCTTTGTACCACTTGACTATAGACATTTTTTACGATTTTATGTTTGCAGTTTTCATTTACTTATCCAAAGCATAAGTGTTTATTCATAAAAGATTGAAGTTAGTATTAATGGAGATGTTTTTTCTTTATTTTCTCACATTGTGAATTTAGTGATATTATATAACAATTCATAATGTGCCAATATTGACAAGTACAGTTACTTTAACAAGGTGGAGACAAATCAGCCGACACTATGAAAGCTTATCTGGTAGGTACAGCACAGCACAAACCAAGAGGAAAGGGCTTGTCAGGACATATGTGCAGAATGCCATGGCCGTCAGCCAGGCTACATCATAATTGAAGGAAATATGTACCTTAACACCAAGATGGCCAAAGGACGGAGGCGAGTAATAACAAGGGCTTTCATTTTAAACTCTACCACTTTGATTGGGTCATTTAATTTGTACAGGTATGTATATTCATCGGAAAACAAAAATTAAATTGGCATCTATTTTAACAGGTTTTTAAAATGACCAGATAAGCAGCACACAAGTAATATTTTTAAAATATGTTGACTTACTAAGTGTGCAAGGAGAAGGACTCATGTTTGAATCCTCAACACCCATGTAGAAATTGGGCACACTCCTAGCACAGGGGCTCAAAGACTGAATGATTTCAACTACTCAAGTGCCAGTTTAACCTACAAGTAAGATTCTTTTTTTTTTTTAATGGAAATTTTATTTACATTTCAGATGTTCTCTCCTTACCCCATTTCCCCCCTCCCTCCCAGGAACTCACTATCCCTTCCCCCCTCCTCCTGCCTCCACGTGTGGTGTACCCCCACCCACCTCCCCCGTACCTCACCTCCCCACCCTCGAATATCCTCCCCCCCCACGACAGTCTGCAAGAGTCTGACATACTCAGAGGCAGATGCTCACAGCTAACCATTAAACTGATCATGGGTTCCCAATGGAGAAGATAGAGTGAAGGCTGAAGGAGTTGAGAGGATACGGACACCATGAGGAAAGCACAATCCCAACCAACCAGAGCCCCCAGGGTCTAAACCACCAGCCTGGGAGCGCTTAGGGAGGGACCCATGGCTCCAGCTATATACGCAAGGGAGCTATATATAAGTGGGAGAAGAGACAAGGAGATTCTAACTTAGTTGCATGCATGCAATACACACACACACATACACACACACACACTCCTTTTTAGAGAACGGAGTAGCACAAATAATATAATAAACATAGATAACCTGGAATTAAAATGGTCTAACTTCTCTTTTGACTCCACTTTGTAAGAGCTGATTTTCTTGGATTAAGTTACAATGGGAACTCTGCATACAAAATACTTCTCATCTTTCAAGGCGTAGCAAGTCTTCAGTAAATCTGTGTTATGTTCTAATTGTGAGAGAAAAATGTACTAGTGACGCAATTCAAAATATTTGTAAATGTTAGTATTTATTTAAAACATTTAATAGCTTTTATTTAATTAATTCTAAAAAGAATTTTAAATGTGATTCGCAATAATACTTTGGCATAATATAAAATAAAACTAATCTTATGCTGCCAATAAAGTCTAAATTTATTGTAATAACTTCAAAGTTCTGTGTTTAATGGTAATCCCCAAATCTAGTCACTAATGAAGTTTCTATTTTGTAATTAAAAGTTTAGTATATTCCTTCACACATAAGTGTGTTATGATTTTATTAGGAGACCAAATTCACTACTACTCACTTTGTTATGATATCAACTATACTGAAGGGAAATGCTCAATAACATAAGTGGCAAAAGATTGGACACAGTTCAAAATTAGAACTATGGTTCACTGACATACTTAGTTCTTCCACTATGGAGAATATTTAGAAGCTGTTTGGCTGTAATGCCTGTCTTATCCATCTGACCCTTTATCCAGCAGTGACTATGCTTCATGCTTTTTAGTAGACACTGCCAGCCTGGGCACTAAATCAATATGGAAATTAAACTGGCAATCTAGAACACATTGATTTATGAGGTTGCATTTCTCCTTTATATTTCATAATATTTTGAGCATTCATAAATTAAACATAAAATCAATTTAAATTAAAAGTTAAGAGGTAGGAGCCTTCAGGTAGATGCTTAATAGTTTATTAGTTTTATGAAGTATTAGACATACTAAACTTTATACTGGTATTATTATTATTCAATATTCCCAACATGCTAACAAGGAACTTCTGGTCATTCAGTTTCTGAATTATACAGCCTACCAAATTTTGCAATTAAACTATTGCATTATATCGCACCCTAAATGTTGGCTTAGTTTCAAAAGAAGAGAAGTCAAAGTGTATTTCAGACACTCTGTTAAAACTTGAAGACATCTTCATTGAAGGAAAATTTAATCACTTGCAGTTGTTAGGTTTTTAAAATCATGCATTTAGTGGAGACCACTAAGGATGCCTCAAAGACGATGCTGTTCAACTAGAACATATCTGTTGTTGTTCACTTACATCATCCATGCATTCCTTCATTTACTCCAATCTGCTGTATTTCTTATGGTTTTGGTTGTGAGCCTCGCCTTTACTGGCTGAGCAATCTCTCCAGCCCCATCTCTACTGTACAATGCATGGAAAACATTAGAAATGAAGTCTAGAGAAGGAACCACACACTTGGACATATTTTCATGTACTTCTAGAAAGAAGTACAGATACTATATCATGAATTCAGCTAAAATGGGGAGAAGTAACATTAAAGTCAAAGCATTGTCTGTCTTAATGGGACTTAATCAGCTAAGTACTTTTAAAACAAGTTTTCTTTAGCCAGCTATGGATGTGGAGCTCAGATGTATAATGAAATACATGGACTCAATGAATTATTGCTTGCCTGAAGAGAAGGAAGGCACTTGACCCATGATATGAGAGACTACTAGGAACTGGGAGAAGCCCTTAGCTGGCAGAATATTAAAAAAAAAAAAATCTAGAGTCTGACATATTTTTAAAGATTGATTTAGTTTTATTTTATGTGTGAGTGATTATATGTCATGTGCAGATGTGTGTCTGGGGACTTTGGAGATCAGAAGAAGAACTAGAGTTGCAGACACTTGAAAGCAGCCGTGCAAGTTCTGGGAACCAAACCCAAGTCCTTTACAAAAGCATCAACCGTTCTTAACCACTGAACCATCTCTCTAGTTCCTGAGATCTGAATCTTAGAACGAAAAGGAAACATATTTTGCCAGTAAGTATTGATCTTGAAAAATAATTTTAAATCCTATGGGCCTGTAACTATAGACAACATTTTTATTTTAGCCAGTGACACCAATAAGCAGAAATTTAGTTACACCACCCCTAGGTATCCAACCTGCAAAAATTATGAAAGCTAGTCGGTGTGTGGCCTCAGAAGGCTCTGAATTTGTTTATAAATTCTCTAGTAACCTCTTCCACATATCTCAGATGTGATACTCCATGTTCCCCTGCAATGCAAGACAGCCCTTCAATTCGTATTCAAGTAAAACAATGGTAAATAGTGACGTAAACACTAATTTGATCCACCACCAGCAAAATCAAGCCCGCTGAGTTTTGAATAGCCAAAACTACTACTTCCTAATTAAAAAGAGAATAAGAAAATTGATATTTGTAAATGTTCAGATTATCATTCTGAATAAAAACTTCTACCCCAGAGTAAATGGAATATCTCTTACATGAAAATATGTGTCTAGAATCAGAAAGGAAACCCAAGGGGGTCCAACATTATAAAGTGCAGAGAGGCTAGCGCGCTAGAAGCCACAGTAATGGCTATCCAATGACTACACTGCAAACTTTGAACATAATTTTTGCAAAAGCATCATTGCCCTCTTATGATTTAAGTAAAATATTTGTCATGTACCATATTTTTTTATTTCACGGTCATTATTTTTAAGAAAAAGTTATGATTTCAGATTCAAAACAAAGCCAATATCATCAGCCATTTCTTCAGCACTTCACTTCCCTTCTCCTACAACGCTAGACATGACCTGCTCAGAGGAAAGATGGACTCACTCCGTACTTCCTCTCAGAACTGATGAGGCCTTCCGCCTTATAGGCATTAGATTCTACTATCAGTAGTACTGGTTGCAATTTCAGACACTGTGTAAGAGCCCTGCAATTTCTAGCGTATGCACGCTAACCACTGAGTCTTTGCTTATGAGGTTTTTCTGTCTTTCCTGTGGTGTGTCATCTCTATTAGACTTTGTAAACCACAGCAGTTGAAATCTTTAACCAGCCATTACTAATAAGCATATGTTAATTGTTGCAAAGATCATAAGCAGGTCAATTAGGAAGCAAAGACTGGAACCCAAGGCAATCGAAGCTGGAGGGAAAATCCAGGGCAGGTGTCCGCCAACATGCTCTGCCCTGACGGGAGCTCCCTGCATCTTGGGTAGCAGCTCATTTAATGTTTTGATTCGCTGAATTTGCATTTCAAATTTTCATTCCTAATAGACAATATAGTCAGTCTTTGTTAATGAGGACTCTGATTACATGTGCCATTATAATTGGGAATTAGCCGACCAGCCTTGTTTTGGAGATTAAACCCAAAGCAAATTGGATTAAATACGGTGTGACCAAAACCTCAAGCCTCCTCTCTCCTCTCTCACTCTCTCTCTCTCTCTTTTTAAATCTTGAGTCAAAGGTGAAACAAAATCCATTGGTTCCAGGCATATGGCTTATAACTTTATTATCATTTTAGAACTGTAATTGTATTTTAAAAGATAGTCTATTTTGAATTATTCAGTTATAGTGTTTAGAACATGTTTATCAGTTCCCCCCTCAAAAAAGCTGAGCAGTTTGAGAGAAGATCACTAAATATTCAGAGTTAATTATATAATGCATGGGCATACAATGGTAGATTGTTTATAGTTTTTAAGGGAATTATATCTACAAGAGTAATGGGGCATAACACTTCAAATTGAGCATTACATGAACTGATATAACCCATCTTTATGATAGTGTGATTTTCAGTCTTTGTTCTATAATCTTATGCCTATGATTTTATTATGGTCTCCATGGGAATATTTACTACAAAGATTAAATAAAAATTTTTACATTGATATTGATTCTTAAGAACACTTTTTTAATTTAATCAAAATTTCAACACAATGTTATGGTTTGGACTACAGGTATCATGCCCTGACATGACATATAGCTCAGGGTTATGTCGTCTTTCTTTATTCTCTTGGGTCATTTAGTATTGTAATCCAGTTACACTCCAACATTTTCATTATTAAGCTTAAGACCAATTCTTCAGAAACTTCCACTAATCCCAAGCCACTGGAAAATCATGCTTATTAATTCCCATGAGATTCAGTTAGATGTTTGTTTGGCTATAGGCAGCCTTAATTACACAACAAAAAGATCTTCAAAAGATGAAGAGAAATTCAAATAACTTCTGAGTGAATATTGGCCTTTGAAGACAAACAAATGGTTACAGCAGGATACCAACAATCATGTACACTTTTTCAGCCATAAAATGTTAATGTGTGGAGAAATAAAAAATTGAAACTTTTTACAGGAGTATGGGGTTTTTATTCAATTGCACTGTGTTTGCATCTTAGGAAGTAGTTATCTCAATAAAGATGAGCTTGCCCCTGGCACGGCCTTACCACCCAAGGATATCTTTAAGGGCCACTTGAAGCTCCATCAAGAAAGTAACAGAAATACATTTGCACAATGGAGTACTACTCAACAATGAAAAACAATGACTTCATGAAACTCACAGGCAAATGGATGGAACTAGAAATATCATCCTGAGTGAGGTAACCCACTCATGGGAGAAAGGAACAAAAAAAAAAATGGAGCAGAGACTGAAGGAAGGACCATCCGGGGACTGCCCCACCTGGATATCCATCCTTTCTGGAGACACCAAACCTTACACTGTTCCGTTTGTAAGAGGCACTTGCTGACAGGAACCTGGTTGGCTGTTCTTTGGGAGTTCAGGCCAGAAAATGACCAAGCAGATGTGGATGCTTGGAGCTCAGGGACCCCAGTACAGGAGTTGGTGAAAGGACTGGAGGAGCAGAATGATTGCAACCCCATAGGAAGAACAACAATGGCTGACCAGACCACTTTGTGCTCCCAGAGACTAGACCACCATCCAAGGAGTATACAGTGAGGGATCTATGGCTCCAGATACATATACAGCAGAAGATAGCCTTGCCTGACAGCAAAGGGAGGGGAGGGCCTTGGTCCTGTGGAGGTTTGATGCCCAAGCCTAATGGAAGGCTGGAATGGTGGGGCTGGAGAGGGTGGGTGTCTGGAGGAGCACCCTCATAGAGGCAAAGGGGAGGGAGGAGAGGGCAGAGGTTAGATGGGGGGTTGTGGAAGGGTAACTGGGAAATGAGATTTGAGATGTATATGAATGGAATGATTAATAAATGAAATTAGAAATAAAATAAAAAAGAAAGAAACAGAATGGCTGGAGAGATGGGTGAAGGGTTAAGAGTGCTTGCTGATCTTCTAGAGGACCAGAATACAGCTCCAAGGATCCACTTCAGGAGGTCACTACTGCCTGTAACTCCAGCTTCATGGGCTCTGACTCCCTTTCGGGGCTTCTGAGGCACAAGTACACAAGTGGAAGATACTCCCAGACAGAGAAACATAACTTAGTGAAATAAACCTTAACAGAAAGATCAGGAAGTGACAGTGCTATGGCTGTGACTTGTGACATTGGGGCATCAAGCACCATTTCCTCTAGACTGGTGGTTAATTCTGTAACCACTCAATGGATCACCTAGGCTGGTGTCTGAGATTGCCTCAAGACCAGATGAGCTCCATTGCTTGGGTACAGTTATGAAAAGGAAAAGATTGCTTGCTTTTGGTTACACTAATACAGAATAGTAATATAAATGCAATGTGTTTCAATTTTTTTACAAAGGTAGAATCATAAACACAAACATTTCCAAAATACAATAAAATTTAAAATTTTACTCGAGTTTTAGAAGAGTTACTTGACACTTGACATCTGAATGAGTCTTTCTTGAATGCACTGACACTTTGATCCCCTTGCAATACCCAAGATATTCCCACCTTCTGGGCAACTTACAGACTCTCTCTACATGGACCTCAAGTCTATTAGTCAGAATGTTTGCAAGAAGATCCTTATTTTTGATCCATCTAATTTAAAGTGAAGCTTGTCTTAAAAAATACACATATATATTTATCTAATAGTCCTATGAGGATATATGATATACTGGTACAGTGAAATGGATGGCAAATATCAATACACTGAATACATTGAAGATCAGAAATTTCTTTTCATGGGACTGGCTTTAACTATGTGTGGATGTGTATGTGTATGTGTATTGTATGTGTATGTGTATGTGTATGTGTATGTGTATGTGTATGTGTTATGTGTATGTGTATGTGTGAGCTACAATGTGTCACAAACAAAAGTGCTTTTACAGTATATATTACAATAAAATTAAGTTTTAAGGGTATCTAAAGGATACCCTTAAAGGAGGCGAGACAGGCAGTTTTACAAACCAAATAACTACCATCCAGCAATGCTCCTGTTTTCCAGACCCTTCCTGCCTCCTCTTCACCTCCCTTCTCTGCCTTTCCAGATTCTCACTTACCCACATGATAATTGCAATGTATGCTGTGAGGAAAATTTTCATGGTTGGGGTGCATTATCTATGATATATTTTTCAGAATAAAAATAATAAAACTGTGCATCAAAGAATTCATCCAATAAATTTAGAGGTGGCTCGCTTTAAAGCTCTTTGGCACTGGTTTCTCATGGGCTGCTGGACATCTTTACTTAGCTGAGCCTACTTGAGTGGCCACCAATGAAAGGACTGGACGGTAAGACCCCACTGAGATTCCCTGGTGTTGTCTATTTCATTCGTATGAGATTTAAATGTGCCCATGGGATTTCACAGAGAAAAGAGGGCTGGAAAGTTCTGCCAGATTACTCTGTTTTCTGCTTTGTGTCCGTGTTTTCTTTGTGAATTTTAAGACATGGTCTTTCATTGTAATGAACTATAACTATCTGAGGAAGATGTCCATGAGTCCTGCAAGTCCAGGGAGTCCTTCAATTGAGTTGTTGAACTTAGAACAGCATTGAAGACCACAACATTACAAAGAGATGAACAATCAACATGTGGTAATAACCACAAGGCTCCCATTACATGGAAGCATTATCATTTTGCTTCAGTATTCCAGTGTTGATGGACATGTACTTTCCATGGTGATTTTTGATTTGGAATAAGAAGTAGCATATATGCTACCTTTCAGCATATTGAAGTTATTATTTTTACCATTTGATTTGCAAATGTGATAGCAATTTTTACCAGCACTCCTCCTTGTGACATACTGCTCTTTTTATTTTTTGAATGTAAAGGAATTGACTTAATGTATATGATTAGAAGAACTTTGTATATCTTCTTCTGAAACTCGCTTTGTATCAGAGTACATGGCAGTCTTATATTGATTTGTCCTTTATTTTGGATGACATGAGAAATTTGGTGGATATGTTTGAGTTACAAAATATTTTAAAACAAATGTAGGCACATGTCTTCTAGTATTTAGCAAAGATTGAATTCAATAAGAGTTCTGAAAAGTAGTCTTCTTAGCCAGACTCTATTAGTGAATAGAAAATTTATATAGTGATTAAAATTCAGGTTAGTCATTTTGTTATGTGTTTTACAAAGCAAAATTTTCTTCCTATTCTAAAATATTGACAAATAAATTTCAACCACAGTTGGTCAAAGGAACTTTCTCGATAGTTGTGTTAAACAGTAAAATTATTACTTTTCTGTTGCTGTGGTAAAACACCAAGGCAGTGTATAAATGGAAGTGTGCATTTTGGCTTATAGTTCCAGAGAGTCCACAGTGACAGCATGGTGGCAGGTAACCAAAGCAGGGAGTTAAGAAATCATATCTTCAGCCTCATTCAAAACTCAGAGACAGTGACCTGGCAGTGGGGAGGAGTTAAAAACTCTTCAATCCTGCCCCCAGTGATTTCCATCACCTGCAAGGCTCCACCTCCTAAAGATTCTACAGCGTCTCTAATAGGGCCACCAGGCTTGAACCTGTATTCAAATACATAAGCCTGTGGGAAATATTTCTCATCCAAACTACCCCAACTGCCAAAACAATAACTATTAAACAATTGTATGCATTTTGTAAATAGACTGACAGGTTGTATCTAAGAGTGCCTGATCCTTAAAGCTATGTGTTAATTGTTCCGTATCCTAAACCTAAAGCAACCTCAGAAAAGTCAAGTGCATTAGCACCAGCTTCACTGAAAGAAACAGATTTCGCCAATTTCATGTTAGGCACGGTAACCATGGGTCTGACAGGAGGGGTCCGCAGTTCAGCTTGTACCCCATGAATATCCGTGACAGCTGGCTAATTTTCAGAAACTGCAAAAAGACAGAGACGGTGGGTCAAAGAGAGAACGAGAGATAACAAGCCTGGCAGGAAGGAGATGTGTGTTTGCTTAAAACATCATGAATAGCTAAGTCTCCATTAATTCTAGAAAAGCAGAAACTAATAACTGAAATAACTCTCAGCACTTTGGTGATTTTTTTAACCTTCAAATAAATAGTACAGGTGAGTCTGATAACACATGCTTGTAATACAATCATTTTGAAGTTTGATACATGAGAATCCATTTAAGAACAGTTTCAGCTGAACATCAAGTTTGAGGCCATTCTAATGTTTACATGAGACCCTGTCTAAAAACCCATTCCCCTACATTAAAAACAAATGATGCATTACTTTGTATAATTCACCTGTATCTCTTATTATGATGATACTGGGCTGTTACTTTATTGGGTGCAACACACTAGTGTTAAGTATTACAGTAGCTAGTAGTAGTAGTAGTAAATTATTTTATCCTAAAGGTATTTTCAAATATAGTTTCTCACTGTAAGCAATTATTTAGTTATGTCCCCTTTAGAAATATGAGACACATCTGCGAGAGCTTGACTAGTAAATACACTGCTGTATTTTTGTAGTGGTTTACATTTTTTCCAGGAGCTGTTGTTACCTTAGTGGTAAGAGCTTTCCAGTGAGTGGCCTTCCTTCCGGCTCTATCAACAGAATTTTGGAAAGAACAAATGGTGGTTTGAAGGTGCCTTACTCTACCTAATCTTGCACAGTGAGAGGCAGAGTTGTTTCTCTTCATTTAATCATTCACTTATTCTCTTGGCACTTTTCGGAAGACCTGTGTGGACCACTCTCAGATGCCAAGGGATCTGTTGTTTAGTGAGACTTGGGGTCTTTAAGGAACAGACAGACTGGTTGAGAAGCTTCTCTAACTGAAAAACGTTGTCTCCTTGGTGTGATGAGGGAGATACTGCAGTGGCTTTGAGGTCTTTAAAAAATTATATATATAATTTTAAAAAGGAAGAGGCCTGACATGATATTATGCGACAAAGAACCCACACAAATGCTGTTCAGTTCCTTTTCTGTTGGCATCTATTGGTGGGTGTGAGGCCTACCGTTCAGAGCGGTTTGTTTTCCTGGTGAAACTCCCGTGGAGGAAACTAAACTTTCATTTACAAGTGGTTATCAATTGGAGATTGCTTCTGGATTAGGCGTGGTGATATGTGTCCACTTCTTTTAGCTCTAGGTGCGGACCTGACTAGGTCCTGTGAATGCTTCCACATTTTCTGTGATTCATATGTGTGTCAACCCCACTGACTCAGAGGCTCTGGTTTCATATGTGTGTCAACCCCACTAACTTAGAGGCTCTGGGTTTCCTTGGTGTCTACCATACCCTCTGACTTTCACAGGTTTTTTTCAACTCCTCTTCCATGGGATTCCTTGAGCCCTGAGGGGAGGGATTTGATGGAGACATCTGTTTAGGGATAAGTGCTCCAAGGTCTTTCATTCTGCAGTATCTGGCTGTGGCTTCTGTCCGTTCTCATCTGCTTCAAGAGGAAGTTTTCTCTAGTGATGGCTAAGCAAGATCAGTCCATCTACAATTATAGCAGAAAGCCATTGGGATAGTTTTATTGCTACAGTTTTATTACTTGTTTGTTTTGACTTGAGCAATAGTGTTTGATTTTATCCTAGGCCTCTAGGCTACCTATTCCCAGGCTCTTGGTCTCCCAAGCAATGTGGGTATGTGTTGTGGATAGCCTCAGCCTTGTATTTTGATCCTAGTTCCCAGTGGATAGCCCTAGCCTTGTATTTTGATCCTAGTTTCACTTTCCTGGGAGGGGCTGCAGAGGATGATTGAATCTGTACACAAGTGATGTCTTGTGAACCTTCTGTCCAATTAAAAGGAAGCTGATGTCGGAAGGACAACCACATGGCCTGGACAAACCACAAGTTATAAGGGATCTCATAGCTGGGGATTAGAACAATATAGTAGTAAACCTGCCCAATCCAGGCATGCAATTTATACCCATAATTATTGAGTTGTGTTTTCCTTTACTGGTCTCCTTCGGTAGGAGATCTTACAGCAGCTTCCTTCTACTGCCAGCTTCCTTCTGCTTCAACTTCCTCCTGCTCTGCTCTGCCTCTGCCTCTGCCTCTGCCTCTGCCTCTGCCTCTGCCTCTGCCTCTGCCTCTGCCTCTGCCTCTGCCTCTGCCTCTGCCTCTGCCTCTGCCTCTGCCTCTGCCTCTCGCCTCTGCCTCTGCCTCTGCTTCTCCTCTTTCTTCCTTCTGCTCTACCTTTTATATCGAATTCTTCTCACTCTCCCCTCCCCTAAGCCTTTTTCTCTGCCTCCCCTTCTATTGCCCAATCACTGGCTCTAGCCTTTATTTTACAAGTTTTAATTGGACAGAAGGTTCACAAGACATCACTGGTGTACAGATTCAATCATCCTCTGCCGCCCCTCCCAGGAAAGTGAAACTAGGATCAAAATACAAGGCTAGGGCTATCCATAACAGGTATGAGTTTCATCTTGTGTAGTGAGCCATAGGACAAATCAGATGTTGGTAGGAAACTCCCCAAGCTTTATGCCACTATTACAGTAGCATATATTGCAGGCTGAACACCATTGTAGATCATAGGGTTTGTGGTTGGGCTGGGGTTTATATTTCTCCTTTTGAGGTACACAGAGTACCTTCCCACACCAAAGATGCTAGCATGCAATTATGACAGCTCTATACAGGCACCAGCTCAGCTTCTTTTTCCATGTTCAATGAGCTGTATAGGTGATAAGTTCAGCAATGATACCTTGCATTCACTTTGTGGGGAGCAACCTACAGCCTTATCAACCGCCTATGTTGTTTGAGGGTTCCTATAGGATCCTTTTGGACAACAATTGCATTAGATATAACCTAATCCCAGGTCTAAAAGCTTAATTTGATGACAAGAGGTGGCCAATGGGCAGCTGATTCTCCCCTTGGTTATTTGCTGATTTCATCTAGATTGCTTTTATCTAAGTATATATTTTACAAAGCTTCTACTGTATTATGTTTCCGTACTACCCTGAAATGGCCATTAATTTTAGCTGTCTCTCCCCGATATTCCTTCCCTAATCTCTTTAAACTACAAATCTGGATGCATTTTTTAAAAAATTTAATTGCTATTTTAAGAAGCTTTTTCTAACTGTGACAGTTATGACTCATTGAACAAAATTTAGAATTTACAGAAAAATATAACGGCAAAACATCCTACAATATATATATGTATGTATGCATGTGTACAAATTGTATCTGTATACATATTGAATATATGCATATATACACATACTCTTCCCTATTGTGTCTATTGTTTTATTATTTTATAAATAGACATTGATATATAAAGTCAGTATTTACAATGATAGTGTACATGACAGGCTTTCATGTAACACTTTATATAACAGCATAATTCAACTGTTGCTATAACGTAAACACATTTTGGTTAGAAATGTTCCTGGTTATAGTTGATCATATTTCTAAGTTGTTAAAGTATTATTTTGGGCATTATTTTGTTTTACTTATTTAGCATATTATATCTCCAAACAGATATTCAGAAACAGAACTTCTGTGTCAAAGTTCTAACTTTTGATTTTTTAATCACATTTGTTCAGAAGACTGGTGCCAGTTCATGTCACCCACCGCTGCTGACTTCCTGAGATTTCAACACATTTTTATTAAGTTGTATATTTATGTCTTAGGAAAAGCAACTCTTTGTAAATTCTTTTCTTTCTCTTCTCTGTTGATACTTTCTTCCAACACAATCAACAATGGTTTTAAAGTAAAACGTTTGTCTTCTTATAACTTGGGACATGATCTCACTAAGTTGTCTTGAACTCACGTCTATCCTAGATTAGCCTCAAACTTGTAATTTTCTTGCTTCAATCTCTTAAATAGACGAAATTAAAAAGTTGCATTATCAAGGCTGTCTACTAAAGTGTTTTAATATAGCTAAATAATAGATATCTCTTTGATTGTGATTTCTTTTCCTAGTTTTAATCTAGAGTTGAATTTTATGAAGAATTTTTAAGCAACACTCAGTTATCCCCAAACTTAGTATTTGATGTCAATAAAATGGACTGCAGTGGGATCCAACATTGCAGAATGTTGTTTTTATATGTGAGAGCATTACCTGGAGATCTAGAACACTCATGTTGTGGATTGGAGCACAGGCTTGAAGTAAGTTGGTATAAATAACTAAAGATGATCTATTTGGCCATCCCATTTTTGCAGGGTACTAGAAATAAGTTCAGTATTCATTCTGGTTATTTTTAGGTCAACTAGAAACACTGTATAAATTAGTCACTGAACAGTGTAAAGAGTGCAGGGCTCGACGCACTCTTATTTTTTTCAAAGTAATGATATAATACAACCTTTGGTTCATCTTATTACAGTTTGCTTTTCCTAGCTAAGAAGAATGGGAGTGACCTCTACATAAATATTGCTGTAACTTCATCCAGTACTATTGCTTGTGGACTGAAATTATGACAGACGATACCTTGTTGGCTTGTTGTTGTTTCCCCTTCTCTAGATGCCACTTAGAGTGACATGTTGGCAGTTTTTCAGTGATCAGTCCTAAGCCAGCCAGCGCACAAATGAAGCCAGACTTCAATTGACCTCTGTGATAAGAGAGACCACTAGAGACACTTTTCTCAGCCAAACAGCAAGTGTAGGACACTAATTCATAGAAGGCACTAAACTTCAAAAAAATTGTTTGATGACTTCCCCCTTGTATCCCAGTGAATAAAATGGAGCCCAGCTGGCAGAATACAGGGTAATGTTGTGTGAGTTGGGTCAGTTATAATTTGTACAATGAAGGAGTACCAGCTTAATAATTGATACCAATACAGAAGGCTTTCAGTTCTGTTCAACTTTTTGTTTGTGGCTCAGACACAGACAGAAAAGGCTTTACTCAACACATTTACAGATAACCCATCAGAACCTAATCTTGGTGATCATTTGAGAATTTTAAAAGATTTTAACAGGCTACAGTGGTGGCATTAAATCTAGTTGATAAAATGCAATGAGAATGAATAGAAGACTCCACCTTGGGATGTAGCCACCGGGTTGCAGGATGTTAGAAACACCATGGTGACCAACGAATTAAGAGTAGCTTGGCAGTGCTGCTTAAGTTCAGCTATGTGACATGATAGAACATGGCTGCCTTGGAATTTTATGAAATTTGTTCCCAGTTAATATCAAAAACAAATGTGAAACTAACATGAAATAAATCTAAAGACCCTGATGATAGTACTTGCAATAAGCTTTTCACACTAAAGTTATCCATGAAGAGAAGTTTACCTAGATAGATTTTGTTGGGAATTAAGTAATGAAAGATATAGGCTAATTGTTTTATTCTCTTTGGTATAGTTTTTTCAATTAAACTGCAATATAGTTATTTTAAATCTGAAGGCTATTTTGGATACACTCTTCTTCCAAGTAAATTAGTGTATTTTTTAAAATGCAAGTGAAATTTTAGTGTATTGGTCTCTTTTCTGTGGTTATAACAAAATACCTGATGCTGGAATTTTATACACAAATGAAATTGATTTAGGTCACAGTCGCTGGTAGTCAAGGACACAGCTGGTGCTGGTATTATCGTGGTTCTAGAAAGGATCCTGTAACAGATGGCTTCACAGAGACAGACCTGGGGTGAGAAGAGGACAAACAAGATGAAATGGAAGCTGGGTGAGGGGGCTGGTCAGGATTGCGCTTTTCATCACACATCTCTTCAAAAATTAGGCAGATCTCCTAAGAGTTATGTTACTTTCTCCCAAAGCAATACTCCCAGTGTTCACACATTGCATTCCACTTCTTACGAGTTAGACCTTTTAACGTGACCACACTGAACACCGACATTTTAACACATGGATGTTTGAGTGCCAAACCACACCTAGAACGTAGTTATGAACATTATTCTAAACCTCAGGATTACACCAAAAATCTTACCATCAGAGAATTGACAGCCCCACATCCTTTGCTCAAATATGTAGGTTTTACCATGAAATTCTGATAGGCACATAAAAGCAATGGTAATAGCCTGTACTCTTTTGGGAGTCCTTGTGACCTCCTGATCAACAATTCAAAGCATGGGAAATCCAAAGGCTTATGGATGAAACATTAATCTCTCTCTCTCTCTCTCTCTCTCTCTTGTACTTCCATTCAAATATTTTATTATTATTACTATGTCTTATTATTACTGTGCTTTTAGTAATCTTATAAATAGTATGTTTCCTTCCACATGACTTTTTCTTTTCTATTTTTAGTGATTTTGTCTTATTTTTATTATTTCATAATTTTTGCACAACATTTTTTATCATATTAACTTCTTCCTCAACTTCCCTCAGACCCACTCCTCTTCTCTACCCACCCAGCATTGTGTTCTCCTCTTTTTTTTTTTAACATGCAAAGTTCAACTATGCTCATGATCTGTTCTTGACTTTCCAGGAGCCCCATCCTTAAAGAAAACTAATTCATCTTCTCTCAGAAGCATACAATTGTCATTAGCTCCTTAGCTAAGGAGGACTTTGTGTCCATCTCCTCTTTCTGGACTGGAATTTTGTCTGGATTAAGATTGCATAGGTCTTGTGCTTGCTGGAACATCATTGTGAGTCCACATGTGTAGCTGCACTACTGTGTCATGAAAATACAGTTTCTTTGTAGTCCTATTCCACCTGTCTTTCTGTCCCTCTTCTGAAGTTAAGACTGAGCCTTGGGAGGATAGAATGTGAAGGAGATATTACATTTACGACTTAGCAGTCCATACTTTTTATTCTTTGTCCCCTGCCCCACTGTGGGCATCTGTGATACTCACCAGCTATTCCAAATAGAAGCTTCTCTGATGATAATTGATATATGTATTAATTTATGAATATAATGATGAGTTGGTTTAATATTATGTCCATTTAGTAGAATATTGTTAGTTGGTTCTCCCCTAATACTGATGACCTGTTTGTCATAGGATCTTGAATGCAGCCAGATGTGAGTTTCATCTTGTAGAATAGGCAGTAAATCTAGCAGGAAAGTATTTACTCTCGTGATGTTCTATTGGACCATTGCACCTGTGGCCATGTTTCACTTGTCAGTCATTATTTTGGTACTTAGGTGCAAATGTGGAGAAAGATGAATACTCACTACTGATATGAATAACACTGTACCCATCCCTATGGAAATCAATATGGACACTCACCAAAAAACTGGAAATAAATCTACCTTATGAACTAACTGTACCATTCAAGCATAAACCCAAAAGGCACTTCATCCTCCTGTGGAAATACCTGCTCATCAATATTCATTGTTTCTCTAATCGCAATAGCCATAGAATGGATGTCTACCAACTAATGAACAAAACTCTTGTCTATTTGTACAATAGAATATTACACAGTCATTAATAAAACTGAAACATGAATTTCATTTTCATGAAATGAAATCCCTTACTTTTCAGTGTATCTATGCATAAAATCAAAAGTTGCTAATATCACTAGACTAGTCCTTCTCTGATTTTAATGACTATGTGGACAACTTGAGAAACTTGTCAATTCATTCAATCATTTGGTGAGATTTTTATTGATTAAATGACTATGCTAGAGGTGGAAGAATTTACCAGTCACTGGATACCATATGAACAGGCCATCCTAAATCTTACAATTAATACTGTGAACAAAGGAAATCAATAATTATGACTCTGAAATACACATGTTGTTAGGCCTTGGTTCTTGTAATTGATTTTTGATGTTAATTTTTATTTTGACAGTTTTATAATTTATATAATGAATTTTAGTCATTTTCATCCTTATGGCCCTTTCTAATCCCTTCCTCTCCAACTGAAACCTCTCTTCCCAATAGTCTTTTTCCTATTCTCACTCATCCATAATGAAATGTGGAAGGGTCCTCTCATGTGCAAGTCTTGAGTGCAAATAACCACAACTACAAGGAGTTCTCAAGTTATTAGATAACAGAGTAAATGAATTTCCATATTAATAACCCTCTTACATTTGATGAAGACCGTTAAATCTTCAGTCTCATAGAAAAATACAAAAACAAACAAACAAAAAATATCAACAAAAAGACTCAAATGACCACACGGACTCTAGAATCAAATGGTTTATTTTTAATCTAGAATAAGGCACTTCTTTAGTGATTTTAGGCAATTTTCATTTCATACTCTAACCCTAGTGTTCTAACTTATAAAATGAAAATAAACTACTGTGAGGACCAAGGGGTGGTGTTTGCAATGCTCTTAGCAGACTATTCTTCAAGTGGATGCCATGACCGAGGGTTCACGCTCATTTGGGGATAGGCTAAATGCATAGTCGTCATTTATTCTTTATGCCTATTTGACAAGGCCTTGCTATCTATGAAGAATTGGGCTTTATTGCTCTCCAGGGAAGTTTTGATTGAGCAGCCATGGGCTCTATCAGAATCATGGAGTCTTTGAGTTTACACTGGGGATTCTCATACACATCTGTTGTTAAAACAGATCTTTAGAAATCGAGAGCTTTCTGTTTCGCACAGTTAGACATTCAGCATTTCTCTTTTAACATCTGACATGTGGAATGTGTATTTTATATACTTTTAGCCAGTTGATTATTAAGCAATAAGAAAATCGTAAACATTTCAGAATATACTTTCTAACTATTGGTTAGGTCAAAATGTATTAGTAATTATAATTGTATTAAAAATATCACTTTAAAGAGTGTTTTCCATGGTTTGACTCTATATTATTTCATCAAAACACACTGGTTTTATTATCTGATTTATTGAGTTTAAAACACAATATGTAGTAACATCAAAATGAGAGATATAGTATCATATGAAAGGTACACAGGATCCATGCAAGGGCTCATGTATGTGTTCACACACACATAACTGATAGGGATATAATAACAGTTCTATGAATATTCATTAGTAGAATGAACACAAGATTTATTTAATTACACAGGTAGATACATGAATAAGAGCTTTATAAACTTGTATATATGTTGTTGAGTACAGCACTAAAAAAAGTGTTATGTATTTTCTAGAAAAACAACTTACAGTAACAAGAATCATATACTATTTTATAATTTAAGAACACTTTCCTCCTTTTTGTGTAAATACCACTGTTATTCAAGCATGGCAGGACCACTAAATTGTTTTTACCAGCTATTTCTTCTTCCTAGGGGTAGCAGATGTACACAGAGAATCAGTCACTTAATTCCCTCTAATCACCCATTTCTTTCCAGCCTCTTCATTCTGTCCTTGGAAACTTCAGCATTCCCCAGTGTGCCCATAGCTGACCCTGGATCCTGGCAGAAAGCAAGCCTCCTCTTGAAAGCAGCAGGCTCCATATGGTTGCTTCAAGCATGGAGGGTGACCCTGCCAAGTCTCCTGCAAAGGGATTTTACAGAGCAGAGAAGCAAACGTGTCCCTTTAAATGTTAGTCATTGAGCTAGAGAGAAGTCGACTTGCTGATGAAAGGCAGTTAAAGTACTTTGCAAGCTCTGATCTGAAACCTATAGGAAGTTTTGTACAATGGCGGCTCAATGCCAGGCATTAAAAATAAATGTAATCATCTGATGATTACCTATAAAATCTTCCTTCAAAAAATAATGGTAGAGCTGTCAGCTACAATCAGCATGCATATGCATATTTGAGAAGAGCGAGATGGAGAGTAACTGTGTGGATGAGACCAGCCCTATGTCTGTGAGGGTAAGAGAGGCGATGACATAGCATATGAAGTCAATGGTGGAGTTGTTATTATTTATACATGAGTAAAGATTACAAATGCAAGCCCCAGCTCAGATCTCTCACCCCCTGGATCTGTGAAACCTGTCACTCAGTCTCCCGCGGTGTGTCTTCCTGTCTCCGAGCCATTGGACCACCTGCTGCCAAGACTCTCATCTATTGCATCGCCCGAAGGCCTCGATGATAACAGCATTGATTCCAATGTACATCTAATTACTTCTCATAATCTATTCATTTCACAATAGTGTAGTGAAACATCTGTCACATCATAAACTCTTTAGTAGCCTTATCAAACCACCAAAATACACTCCGCTGCCAGTTGGCAGCTTCCTCCATTTCCCGTTTATTAATGTGATGCAAACATTTCTGGTCCTTTTTGCAGCTTTAGATGAACCTCCCCAATGACCAGGGAAGCAGAACTGGGCAAACCACAGTTGAAATGTCAGTACGTTACCTACTGAGGGACAAATCCAGATGCCATGCAGAAATCACTTAAAATAGCACCATGTCCTTGGAGGGATCTATCTCCAAATACAGTTCTTCCATTCATACAAGGAAGACAAGACTCCTTCCTCGGCTTTAGTGTGTCATATTAATTTACTAAAATAAGCCTCTGGGACATTCTTGCCTTTGAATAGGATGTTACACAGGAAAGCACTTACCTTCATGTATTTAACGTTACCTTTGGGAAAGTTAAACTCCTTTTTCTCTTGTTTTAATTTTCAATCATTCCATTTTTTCTTCCTCCTGTCTACTCTTTTCCAAGAAATCTGCTTGATTAGACAACATTACCACTCTTCTGTGATAAAACCTATGCAGTGCATAAGGTGAAACTACCTTCCATACAAGAAGTCCATCCTCAAGTTCTGGTTGTTGAATCACTCATTTCTAGTTCTCTTTTTGTGGCCAGATGACTGTGCCTTTCTATGAGGAGGTCTTTCGGGGGGGGCGGGGGGTAGGGCTTATTCTATCTCTTTTAATATGTTCATACCAGTTTGACAACTCTATTGACATGCTTGTCATAATAATTGAGAATCATTTTGGAATAATTTGAGGATCTTTTTTAGATGATAAAACTCGTAAGGATAAAGATGGTATCTTTTTCCTGTTTGTATCCGTGGCAACTTGCTGAGTACCTGGTATTCCAATGTCAATCAGAGACAGTAGATTTTTCTAATTCACTGATGTGAACTGAAAAACTATAGATTCCAGAGCTCCTTTACATGTATTATGAAATATATGTCTCTGTATTTTGATCAAATAGTAATAGCTGATGCTTACATGTCACAGATATCATTCTAAGTCTTTCACAGATGCTAGCCATGTTAAAGCAAGGGAAGTGATATCCAGAGATTACATGCCTTGCCACTAATGTAGGTAAGCAGTGTGCCCAGCAGCCTAGCTGGAATCCCTGCCTTTAACTTGTACTATGTGGCTTCTCCAAGAGTTGAACCGTCCTCCTGTTTATAGATGGTCCTCATCTATGTCTACTTATTTTTTCTTGAACAAGTCTGAAGATATGAAGAGCTGTAGGGCATACTTCCCAAGCTCTCTATATGGGGTGAACATATTGCTCCTTTGCATTCACATGGTATTTTGACAAGTAAACTCAGCACTTCCTTATACTATCATATCAAAAAGAAGATACTTTTCACATCTGTAGAAGTAATTCAAAGTTTCCCACATATTCCAGTATCTGCTGGAGGAAATCACTTTCATATAGCTATGAACTAAAAAATAAATCATTCTAAGAAGAAATAGATTTAGAAACTGCTGTAGATTTGTTCCTGGAAATCTACCGCAACATAAATGTGTTTCTTGTAAGTCATTGAATAGCCACAAAACAACCACTTGAAAACATTATTTTCCTAGATTTGACTTAGTACCCAAGGTCAAAGTAAAGAAAAGAATCAACTCTTTGTTTTTCTGTGTTGTCTTTCCATATGGACTATAACTACAAAGTAGTTAAATATCATGTAAAATGTCATGTACATTACAGGCTAGCTTTTAATTTTAGCATGTCCAAAGTGTGTGTGTGTGTGTGTGTGTGTGATAAAAATAAAAATATATATTATATGCATATATATGCATCTATTAATTTATTGGTTCTAAAATGGCACATGGAAGAACAATGGAAACAGAACTATATAAAAGTAAATTATCAGGATAAAAAGGAGGAGTATAGATCTGTGGTGAATGAGTCTAACCTGGACCGAGCATCCATGTGTGCTACAAGGAGGGGCTCAAGAAGTCTGTGCAGTAGGTAAAATATCATGTGTGCCCTTACGGCATAGGTTTCTTGGTATCTGTTGTCACATACACCTGGGCATCAAACACAATTCTTCCTCTTAATAAGATGCCTGGCTTAGAGAAGCCACCTCTGTAAATGCAGAAATAGTCCAAAAAATAATGGGAGGAAACCCTATATTTGCTTTAAAACATGAAGAGCTGAAGATCAACATTCCCTAGTTGTTGGAGCTCTCACAGTCACCACAGGATGAAGCCACGCCATCTCACTATCTACCCTCAATTTAAGAGGAAAAGGGTTCAGAGTCAATCTTGTGCTACATTTTTTTCCTCACATTTGAAACTAAGATTAAATCTTGAGATTCTTGGAATGTTTATAATTTTTTTCTATTACTTCTTTATTTTGATATTATAAAATTTTTCCCTTCCCTTTCCTCCCTCCAAACCATCTTTGTTCCTTTTTGCCTCATGATCTCCTTTTGTAACCTGACTGTCTAAACATTAAATGGACCAGGACAGCAGCAACAACAAACCTGCCAAAGAGGAATGGGGAAAATCCCAGGAGTCCTCAACACTGACAAAGAACTATAGGCAAATAAGGAGTGCTGAAAGTGGAAGAAATCGTCTTTCCCATGGAAGAGCATGCCATTTGGTTATGCAAGAACAAATGGAATTTTTATCATTTAACTCAAAGTCTTTGTAAGAATACTAGCTAACATATCTGTGAAATAGCTAAATGATTTAGAATTAAATACAATGTTAGGCAATTACTACTTTTCAGTTCAATGTTCCTTAAATATAGGATATAACAGAACATCACATGTGAAACTCTAAAAGAAAATCTAACTGGGGAAAGAATAGTTTCCCTGAAACACTTGAGAAATTAATGCTCTGTGGTCAAGTAATCAGGTGTAGATAGGGAGTCCACAATCGTGAAAGGCAAATCAGTATAGATAGGGAGCCAACAGTTGTTAAGAAGGGCAAGTATAGACTGAGTTGGCTCAGAAATAGGGGTGTTAACACAAGAGGCACCACAGAGATTTACCCAGGTGCAAGAGCCACAGAGTTGAACTTTGGTGATTAGGCAAAATGAAAATAAAGAGCCAGGTGGAAACAAATCATTTCCATCCAAGAGAACAACTCCTTCTGACTCCTACAACTCTCAAATCAGTGGTTTGGTGAATCCAAAGTAAAGAGTGCCAGGACACAGGCAGCTGTCCATTTCTGCCTGAAAATTCTTGCCAATGCTTCATGTACAAATTCAAGGTGGATTTGCCTGAAGGAACAGGAACCACTCCTAGTTCTGAAGTGGGTGCTCAGATCTCATTCTTGGAGCTCAACTGGATCAGAAAAACTTGATGTCTGTACGAAATAGGTAGAATCATATTTCTCCTCTCAAAGCAGCCCTTGGCTTATGAACATTATGGCTTAAGAAATAAGTGAAAGAATAATACAATTCTCTAAGACTTGTACAGTAAACTTTTATTGATCGGTATGAAATAAATTATTGGCTTTCATACAGTTTAATATTAACAAACATGTTTCATAAATTGCTACAACCCATTCTATATCATCATTCTAGACCTTAGTACAAGATGATTTGCTATGTACAAACTAGTGACATAACAATTAAGAAGCTGAATCAGTGATTCAAAAGTTTTAAAAACAATCACAAATCAAGGCACTCTTGATGCTTAGTTTTTCTTTTTAATGTCAGCTGTAGAAACTTTCTTTTGTTATATGAACTTGTGAGAGAATATCAAGTGAAAGGTTAGATTTTATGGTCACTATAGAACAAAGCCAAAATATCAATGATCTGTAGAAAGGTGATGGGGGGGAGAAACAACTAACATCATATTTAACTGGTAAAAGCTGGGTGCTTTCTTAAGTACAGTGGCACACACTTGTAAACTCAGTACTTTGGAGATGGAGGCATGCATGGTCAGGAGTCCAAGGTCATCCTTCACTAAGTGAACTTCAGGCTATCTCTCCAGTATGAGATGCTGACCCAGACCTAAAAGAAAAGAAACTTGATCTTGATTTTACGCTTTATTTGTAACTATATCTATATGCAATTCCCTGAATTGCGTCATCAGACGTATGTTTGGGATTGCAACTTGTATACAACTACAATGTGAAAGAGATTTTGAAAAGCATTACTTTGTATGATAATTTAAAAAGTAGAAGTCTTATCCTTATTACACTTGTGGAAACTAATAGCCAGCAGCCTGTAGAAATTAATCTTTATTGAGTACATTGTTTAGCTTGAGTTTTCATCTTCTCAGTTATACAAACAACAGAAGGAATGCTTTGATTCCATGCCATTATAAGGTGAAGCCTTGGTACCTAAGGGCACATGCCTGTGGAGATACAAAGGCAATTGCTGGGTCAATATACCATTAAATCCATGATAAATATATGCTTTAAGACAGTAGTTCTCAATCTGTGGTTCATAATCCCTTAAGGGGGTTGAAGGGCCCTTTCACAGGAATCTCCTAAACCATCAGAAAACAGGAAAACGCAGATATTTACATTGTAATTCATAGCAGTAGCAAAACTACAGTTACAAAGTAGCAATGAAAATGGTTGGGGTCACCACAGCATGAGGGACTGTATCAAAAGGTTGTAGCATTAGGAAGGTCGAGAACCAATGCTTTAATATATAACATCATCAAGCTAGAGAAACTGAGCAGGTAACTATATTAATTGTTACTATACATACATACATACATACATACATACATACATACATACATACATCTGCAAATCACTTCCACACCTATGGCTCAGAGAACAGCACAGAAGGGCATATAGAAAGATTGTAAGAACTAAAGTTAGCTGTGAGATTGTGTCTCCTAATAATATTAGAAGCTATATCCATAAAGTATCACTCACCAATATAACTACTCAAGCATAAGCCAAACAAAGACGACACTGTCATCAAAGTGAATGAGAAGCCATGAGGATTCAACCTTGAACAGAGAACTACAGAAAACCAAGGAATGCTGAGGTCAGGAGAAAGAGTCTTCATCATGGAAGAGCATACCAATTGATTATCCAATACCAAATAGTCCCGGAAACCTACATACTAGTGACATTACACACAATAAGCCTCTGTTTTTAAGATCATGATTCCAGAGGATATGGTTGCTGGGTTTTGGCATAATTCAAAATCTTAGCACTAGCTTTTGCTATTTTCCTCCCCAAATCTTGATTTCTGTATCCTGTTCATCCTCTCTTTGAACATGCATGTCGCTCTTAGGTGGCCACATTTTATTAGAACCAGAAAACATAAAGTTGTAATCACACTAAAATTCATAGGAGTGAATAAATTATGTAAACTCATCATTCGGAAATAAATATAACAAAAAAATAAATATTGATTTTGGTCTCATATGCCATTATGAAAATCATGTATGATTTCTTTAAAAGTATTTCCAGAAATAGAATTTGCTTAACAAATACAGTACATTTAAGCAAACAGTAGTGTCAATAGCAATCACCACAATAAGATAATCCACCGATGATACAAGAAAAGAATTTAATAATACCAGAAATTGACAAGTATGACCTCATGAAATTAAAAAGTTTCAGTGTAGCTAATTCAGTGAAGAGACAGCTTATCAAATGGAACACAACTTTGGATAGTTTACTTATCTGATAGAGGATTAATAACTAGGATATAAATATAACTTTTAGAAATATCAAGCAATCCAGGAAATACATATACAGTTCTTTGTGACTGTAAACACACACACACACACAAAAATTCAGCTTCACTAGCTATCAGAGAAATGAACCCTAAAACTACACTGCACCCTAGATGGAATCTTAGTCACTCAGAGAATAAATTCTGGTACAGAAATGAACAAAACGGGTCCTTATACACTGTTGGTGAGAAAGCTAAGTAGTCGGGCCACCATGGAAACCAATGTGAATGTTCCTCAACGACCTATAAGAAGGTCTGCAAATGGCCAACCATCCAGCCCTAGGGGATTTCCTTGAGCATTCCAAGCAGACCTCACAGAGACATATGAGCATTAATGTTCACGGCAGTACTAGTCACAACAACTGAGCTATGGGACCATCTTCTGTGTCCATTAAACAGAGGGATGGATAAAGAAAACGTGGTATATTTGTACAGTGGACTTTATTTTTTAGCCACGAAGAAGCCAAACCTCTAGCATTTGCAGGAAAATGTATATAACTAGGACAATAAATCATATAAAGTGACTTAAACCAGCCTCAGAAAATGTGTTTTCTCAGTTGTAGTTTCTAAGTTTTAGATAGATAAATAAGATCAATATGTATTTGACACAAAAGTAGAAGTGAAACTTTCTAGAGAAAGGGGTTAGGAGGAGGAAGAGAAGGAAGAAAGGCGATGTTGGAGAGTGTGTGGGCAAACTCTCAATGTACAGTATTTACAATTGTGAAAATATCTTCATATTGCATAGTACCATGTACAATGAATAACACAATAAAGCATTCCTGAAACTAATAAAGTAAAAGCAAAGCTAAATGAATTCATCCTTTTGGTCTTCTTCTCCTAAAGTGATCAGCCCAAATCCCTAAGCACTAACCGTTCTGTCAAGCATAATTTTAAAAATGAATTCTAACCATGCAAGCCTTTAAAAGGATAGTTGGTTAGTCCTGAGCGGGTGCCGACCCTTGTTCTAGCCACTGAGGATGGTGGAGCTCCAGAGTGTGTTGCGAAGAAGTTAGGTGATATCTTTGTTTAAGTGGGAACTGTAGCGCACAAGCTCCTATAGATCCCCAGCTGATGTCACTGTTTGGGAAGGCTCTGGAAATTTTAGGATGCAAGACCTCTGTGGGAAAAATGGGTTCTTCATAGGAGATATATGTTAGGGACCATAGGCAGGCTCTGCTTTAAGCTTTCCCTTACAGTTTCTCTCTGTCTCTTTACATCTCTGTCTCTCTCTTCTATCTCTGTCTTTCTCCCTCTCTGCTTCTTTCATCTCTGTGTTTCTTCATCTTTGTCTCTCTCTGCTCCCACCCCTGGGAAATATTTTTTTTCCTTAAATTGCTTCTTTCAGCTGTTTGTATCAAAACCAGAAAGGCAACTAATACAGATAATAATAAATTTATATTATAATATGGTGGTTATTTTATTATAAGATGAATTATTTATTAGAAAAGAAAGTGTCAATTTTGGGTTTATTCAAATACATTTTCTTCATTTGAAACTCTCCCCGCAAAAAAACCCTCAAATTCATACACACATCAGTCTTAGCAGAAATAATCTTTATTTTGTAAATCAACTATAATACATGTGTTCTACTGAATTCTCATCTTTGCTCACTATATTGGAGTTGAAAGAAAATAAAATGTCATTGGCTGTTGAAACTGCCCTATATGTCATTCCATCCTATCTTAGCTATGCCTCTCACAGCTTCCTTTACAGTACACTAGATCTTAGAATGGCTTCTTCAATGATGAAGATCCGTGGTCAATGAATGATAGTCTATAGTTCTTTCTTCTACTGTAACTTAAAAATTAATTTGATGTGATTTTTTTCCATTGATCCTGATGGAAGTAGGATTTTATCACCTCAAACTGACACCAGATACTCATATCCTAGTGGACTACAGGGTGTGATTTCCGAGAGGCCAGGTCAGCAGTAAAGCACACAAACTGACATTTACCTGTTTCTGCTGAGCTGTTTTCACAGGCTCCATGCCCTGTTTCCTGTATCTTCTTTCACTTCTGGACTCAGCAGGAATTCTGCTACATTCTGTCAGAGCCTCATCCTGTTGTTAATTCGAGTATAAAGCGATTTCAATTCCATGTTTGACTATCATGAACCAGACCCTACAAGATTTACTTTCTGAATTACCCAGAAGAATTAACAGGAAGTTCTTTTTGCCACTAACGCAGACTCAATACATGGATGGTATCACTGTAACAAACCCTCCAACAATCTCTCTTGAACATAGTTTCTACTTCAACATTGTTTTGATAGCCAGTGATTGATAACTTAGAGACTCAGGAAATAGATCAAACATGCTCCTATCTTTCCTCTAAGGGCAATGGGTATGATGGCATTTTCTCCACTGGCCAGGGTCTCTCAAGAATTACAAGGGTGTCATTCATTCATTAATTCATTCATCTATCAAAAATAATCTAGGTACTTGCATAATTCCATTAATAATGTTTGTCTACTATACCTAACAATGGAATAATATTTTTAAATAAAAAAATAAGCAAGATGGTCTCAGATAATCATAAGATTTCTGGAAAATTATATTTATGAGAAGGGAATCCAGAGAATCCTACTCAAGTAATAGTTAGTCTGACTGATGGCACTAAAATTGGAGAATGAGCCATGTTGTGGTTTTAAAATGAAATGTCCCCAAAACATTTACATGTTGAAGGACTAGCAGTGATATTTGAGATGCAATTGGATAGTGAGGGCACTAATTTTATCAGTTGATTAATCAGTTAATTGATTAAATGGGCTACTAGAAGGCAGAAGCTAGCTGGAGAAAGTGTGTCATTGTGGATGTGTCTCAAGGGTTTATCTTAGCAGTGTGCCCCCTCTCATCTGTCCCTCTCTTCCTCTCTCCCTTTCTCCTCCTCCCTTCTTCCCTCCCCCCCCACTCTGCTTTTGACTGTCAAGGATGAGATATTGTTCTCTACCATGCTCTCCTTGCCATGGTTTTACATCAGCACAAGCCCTCAACAATGGGGAGAAGCAACCATGGACTGAAGCTGTGAATCCAAACTAATTAGTTTTCCTTTAAGTCTATTTGCAGAGATATTTTTTTCACAGTGATAGAAATGAATCATTACTCCAAAACCTGAGGGGAAAAATCTCTAGGCAGAAAATGCCAAGGATCTGAGACAAGAAGAAGCTTACCTGAGAAAAAAAATATAATAAATATACATAATAATTTAATAGTATATATAAGGTTTATGATAGTATATATGTATATATATTCATTGATTTTACACACACACACAAACACACATAACTTTTATTCCATTAGTTATAGTGAAAGACTAGGGAGTTTTTAAGCAAAAAAGAAAATCTCTAGTATAAAGTTGAAGTTGAAAAGGCCATGACATGTTCATTAATAGTACTTTGTCCTTCTTTACCCGTCTCCAGCTCCATTCCTCAGTGTTTCCTTGGCTTTCTTACTCTGTACCTTCCTCCAGTTATTCTTTTCTTTGCTTTCATAATTTTTTACTCCATTACTTTCTATTTCTCGCCTATCACTTAAAGACCCTTACTAAATATCTCATGACCCTTTTCCAATTTTAGTGACTAATACAGACAAAAAGTCAGAGAGTGGACAGGCGTGCACACACACACACACACACAATTTTAAAACTCTACATATAAGAGAAAATATAAATTGTTTGCCTTATGAGTATGACTTACTTTGCTTAACATAAGTGATTTCTATAAATTTGCATATATATGCAAATATATCATATATATGTATAATCACTTTATTTATGACAATAAATTTCCATTGTATACATAGACCACATTTTTTAAAACTTTATTTATTTACTTATTTATCTATTTATTTTACATATTCCCACTCACTGCACCCCTCCCAGTTACCCCTTCCCACAATCCTTACCCCTCTCCCGTCTGGTTCTCCTCTAAGCAGGTGTAGGCTTCCTTAGGTATTCCCCACCCTTCACTCTCACCCTCAACCTTGGCATTTCAAATCTCTCTGAGACTAGGCATTTCCTCTCCCACTGAGGCCAGATAAGGCAATCCAGCTAGTAAAGCATATCCCAAGAACAGGCTACGGCTTTTGGGAAAACCTCCGTTCCAGTTGTTCTGGACCCACATGCAGACCAAGCTGCACAGTGCTGGGATGCCTTGGTCCAGCCAGTGTATGTTCTTTGGTTGGTGGTTCAGTTTCTGAAAGTCCCAAGGGTTCAGGTTAGTTGACTCTGTTGGTCTTCCTGTGGAGTTTGATCCCCTTCCGGGTCACAGTCCTTCCTCCTATTCTTCCATAGTCCCCAAGCTCCATCCACTGTTTGGCTGTGGGTGTTTGTATCTGTCTGAGTCAGCTGTTGGGTGAAGCCTGTCAAAGGACGGCCATGCTAGACTCCTGTCTGCAAGCATAACAGAGTCTCATTAACAGAGTCAGGGATTGGTGCTTGCCCATGGGATGGATCTCAAGTTGGACTGGTTATTGGTTGGCCATTCCCTCAGTCTCTGCTCCACCCCCATGCCTACATTTCTTATAGACAGGATAAATTTGGACCACATTTTTTTAATTCATTCATCTATTAATGGAAATTAAGTGGTGAGACAGCTTTTGTTTGAAAAGGAAGGCAATGCAAGGTCTACACAGCTATCATGATTATGCTGAAATTTAATGTATACAAAGAAAGCATTTAACACAAGCCAGGGTCATAATGGGTGTGTAATACATATGAGATGATGATGATGTCATCTTTAAATGATGCAGAATATTGTTTTCTTACTTTTATACTTTAAATTTTTCATTCAGTTAATTCTACCAACTGTAACATTCTATAACTTAGTCTCTTTTCAGCCACAAAAATTCTGTGGGAAGATTACAAGACATTCTGCCTTTTAGTCTAGCTTGGATTCTCTAAGTCATTCTAAAATGTTACCAGAAAAATTGAAACTGATTTTTAAAATTTTAAGTACTTAGTACATGTTTTTTCTTATAACCTTCCATTAAAAGGTCTTTCCAATCCATTATTATAATTGTATTTAAAAGGAAGACATTGTAGTGTGGCCAGGGAATATTACACTAGAAGGTCAGTAGATAACCAGGCCATGATTTCTACCTGTAATTAAGGAATTACCTTGTGTCAGTTGTTGTACCAAAGACGCAAACTCAATGAGCCTCATGCCTACTAGAAGCTTCCAATCTAGGAAGATAAAGATAAATAAAATTAATCACTATAAGACAAAGGACAGTGATTGTATATATGAGAATGTAGTTCACAATTAAAGGGATGGATGGTGGCCTGTAGTGAGAAAGGGTGAGGGGAAGATTGAGGAGGTTTATATGAAGAAGGTGAAGCTCAAAAAGATCTTTGAAGTATGGTCAAGATATCAGGGCCTGGGTGGGGCATGCTGGCTGAGGGAACAATAAATGTCATCAGCTTACTTGAGAGTAACTAAGGCTAATGTTTCCAAAGAGTAATATGAATACTCTTATTTCATCAGCAAAACAACATTATATTTCTACTTAACAATACAAATGGGGGCACCAATGCTAACAGATGAGGAGCTGAAGACATATTTAATAATTCTCTGTTGATCTGATTTTTAGAAGACATTATGAGAATATTAACTCTGTGGTTTAAATTGTAAAACACTAAATTTAATGAAATTAATGGACTGTCTTCAATATCAGCAAGCATTGTGTGCATGCCAATACTCCTTAGATCACTAAGAGGAAGAGAGATGTGGCGTTTCTAAGCCTACTGACCATACAAATTTTCCAGGAGTCATGTTCTGAAGTCTAGACAGTTAAAAGACAGTATATCCCAACATGTTGCTCATTTGTGATTTAGCCTTTTTCACTAGGATTTACCTCATCTGTGGGATTAGCTGAAAACTTGATATTCCCCTCACACAGCTCCAGCTTTGTCCTCTGACTAGTCAAGGGTGGGAGCTCCTCTCAGCCTACCTCCATGTATTAATTTATCAGCACAGCCATAACAATGGACCAGACACTGTGTCTTGACCAGCTTACTTAAGTTCCATAGTCTGGAGAACAAGATTAGCTCAATGTATCAGCAGCATGGATTCTGTTGTGTTCTCTCTTGGGCTTTGGGTGGCCTCATACCTATACCTGCATTACCTGCTCTGAATGTCTTGCCCATTCTTTCTTTAAAGACAACAGGCTATGGACTAGGAACCATTTTTTTAAAAAACTTCTTTAAAGATTCATCTCCAAATGCAGTCATTTTGCAGGCAGTCGGTTAAAATGTCAAAATAATAGAAGAGGGGCATAATTCAATCCATAATCCTGGTTCTCAATTTCTAATACTCCCAACTGAAGATGCCCAATTATCCAATGATGAGAACTTGTCTCACCTAACATGTTCTGAAAAGGAACAATATTACAGACCTCATGTTTTTTAGCTACCAACTGTAGTATGATTTCATGTTCAATGAGGTTTCTTCATGATCTTTCTCCATGAATAATCAGCAGCCAGCACAATAAATGGTCATTTTGTGAGGGCACACACTGCACCTTATTCACATCTCATGTTTTAGAATTGGGTTTGGTACAAAGTGAAGCTCTCTATTGGTGCACATGGCTTTGCTTCTGTTCTACATTCTTCTCTTGCATAGCCTGATTACCAAAGCCAGCTTCCGTAACTGCCTCATGGATGATCATTGTACCAGCATGAAGAAAAATGTATACAAATAAAATAAAAATGAAAACCAGCAATGGTTTCTTCCTTTCCGGCCAATGAGTAGAAACAGAATAAACCTGTGTTCTTTACACTTCTCACTTATGATTGGCAACGCGAAGATCCATTTCCTTAGATGCCTGTTTCAAGCATTCAAGCTTCTCCTGCTGTGATTCTGCTACACTGACTAATGCTTTGAGGCCCTAAGACGCAGTTCTTATAGGAAGGACTTTTATTAAGTGGACGGCAGGAGTGTCGCCGGCAAGGTTTCTGCACAGTACATTAATTTAGAGAGAAAACGGTTTCTGTGTAACTTAACCAAACACAACAGCTCTTTCCACTTTACCTGAATAAAGTATTTTCATGTTTTATCACACTAGTTTGCAACTGCAAAAGCTTCACCCAGTTTTTAAGAGTAGCTATGAACTGTCAGGATACATTATTTGAAATGAAGCCTGACAGCTCCAGGCTTGAAAGTAAAATACATTTTATTGTTTAAAAGCATTTCTCCGTCACCTCACTTTCATTCCCCCCCCCACCAAAACCCACCTACCCCAGCCTTGCTCAGGAGTGCACACCACAGTGCAGTCTGCAATGGTTTCATCCTCATCAACTAGGAGGAAATTCCCAAAGATGCGGTGTTCTTCTCTTAGTTTGAAAAAGAACCAAAGAATAACGACAGAGTTAGGTATTCATATATGAAGCAAATACGTGCAGAAGAGATGTTACTACTACAGAGTCACAGAATTAGAAGCAAAACAAAGAAACAAAATACTGCTGAATCAAAATCTGGGGTGGGGTGGGGATGTGTGGGCATCCTCCCCCCCAAGTCTGCTTGGGCCTCCACTACACATGTCTCTGGCTTGGTTTCTGGAATTGACATAAAGATGTTAGCTCAGCTGAAGAAGGGTGGCAAGCTGAAGTCATTTGCACTTTTTATGACACTAACTAGCAATCTGTGGCCTGGTTCCAAATTCCAGTGCTGCTGGCTTGTCACAGAGTGCAGTTTTCCCAGAGAAAAGTCTCCCTAGATTCTCTAAAATTACCTTGAGGTTCCTCTGCACTCTAGGTATCCTTAGCACTTTTTCAAAGACATATTCTTGGAACCACCAAAGTGGAGGATCTTTTCCCAGTGAATTCTCTTCTCCAGAAATTCATAGCTCTCTTCCTACCATGATGTGACTGTGGCTGACGAGACGCAGGATCCTGTTCTGAGAGCACACTGTAGGGAAGGAAGGATTGGGAAAAATTAACTAACAAATGCAAACCTTTTGTTTTTACTAATGCGCTATAACAGAAGCCTCATCCCCCATGTATATTATCTGGCAAACTAGTTACACATTTAATAAGGTTTTGCTGTATAAATTATAAATGAAATAAACAATTCTGTCACCATGGTGTGCAATGAACACACCACATGTTACATGTAAATGTATTAGTCATTTGCCTTTTGTTTATGTGTCACTGAAATCCATTTTCTTTACGCTGTATTTTCTATTCCCGATGGGTTCCAGAGTCATTTCAGCCCTGCGCGCATCGGCCTTTAAAGTGGAATGATGTTGTTATTGTCCTCTTCCTGCCCAGTTTTAATAACACCTGCTCTTTGTGCCAGTTTCATTTACTGCTGCAAATTGTTAATTCAACAGAGAACAACAACAAAAACCAAACCAAACCAAAACAAAACAAAAAAACCCTCAACCACCCTAATGGTAAATGTGACTCCAGAAAGGACCTGGGTGATATATTGACACAATACAGAGACATATTGGAACCAGTTTTATACTCATTATTTCTCCTAAATTAAATATGCCCATAAAGTAAGTTTACATATTCTGTGTGTCTCCCTCCACTCTCAACCCAAACTCTTGGTTTTTAGCGATATAATTAAAAAAAGAAAGAAAGAAAAAGAACCAACTCGGCCTTTCAAGTGGTGGCATTTTTATTTTAAGCAGAGCGGCTTAGATGTATGGAGGATGCAAATGTAGACCCTTCCCATGGCTCTCCACGGTGTGACAGCTGTGGATGGGATCAAGACAAAGGCAGTGACTGCTCCAAGAAAATGATGGCTTAGGCATCTCCAGCCCAATCAATAATCTGGCATGTTCAGGTCAATCACTTCATGGCCGTATTTAGTCCGAGCCAGTCAACGATTATTAGTTTGACACCCAGAGGCTATTTCTTGCTGCTGTGGAGGGCGGATAGAGTACTTATGCATATCTCTTCAGAAGCAAGTGTGCAGAGAGTATTTATAATGATGGGACCACCACATAGACTTTAGATAGAGTCCAATTTGTCAGGACTGGACTGATACCACATCACAGGCCAATTTACGCTAATATCACCTAATATTTCTTCCACTGCAAGACTTTATGGAAATGTTTTTGAAGCCTCTATTGGAACTCGTTAGGACTTAGGATCTGAGGATAGGAAGAGGGATACAGATGCCTTTCTTATACTTCTAGGTGATCACCCAAAGGAGTTAATGATTTAACCTCCCCCAACCATTCAGTTCCATTCTTACCTTATCCTGACAGATTACCAACATAATCCTGGAAAGCCCTACCTGGACAGAAATAACAGGCTGTCCATAATCGTTATTTCAGATTAGTTACAGAATAATGTTATCATGATCTGATCAGAGATATGGTTAAAAGTGGGGTCCAGAATGCATCCAAAAGCGTCATAAATTACTAAACAGGCAATGGGGTTAGCCAGGGAAAGCATTTTTTCTAGCTGCGTGCAGGTTCCATCTCTGCAGCCTGTGAAAGGCATGCAGTTGCCCACCGTGGCTTTCACATATGCACACTGATGGGAAACAGTTTGTGGAGAGGAGGGATCCACAGGAGGCCATGGAAAGGGCTCTTGCTGTTGGATCCTTCCCTTATCAGGTTTTACTGTTTCTCCTGGATGGCACGCCATAGAGTATAATAAATCTCAGTTTGTTTATATTCTGAATCTGTATTTGCACTTTGGTGATTATATTTGAATTCATGCAAAGATCTCTTTTTTAAGAACTCCAGCATAATCTTCTCATTAATCCTGTCCTGTTTGTCTGTTATTAATAGGCCACTGTACAATGTATTCTGCTGCAAAACTCCACCAGGCATGACTAATTCAGATAATTAATTTGCTAGAACATTAACACCATCAAATGAGCCTGCTAAACCGGTAAATTTAAAGTAAATTAAACTTAATGTGCAGGTTATTGCAATTAAGTCTGCCTTGTCTTTCTGAGGGATTTCAACATCCTCAGTATTTAAGAGGCAATCATAATGCATGCAAGTGGGCGGGCTTTTTGGCTAATTAACACAAGAGTCTAATCTGCTTTTCAATTAGGATGGATGTTTATAATGTGCGGGTGACAGTGTTGCGATTCCATGCAGCATAACAGGAGTGCACAGCATAATTATAGCTGAAAAGAGAGGCTCATGCAGGGCCTTTTTAGGGGTTAATGAGACATCGGCAGCTTCCAGCTGAGGAGATCGAGCCAGTTTAGTGTAGCTTCAAGAGGAAACCACCCATAGGGGTTTCCTTTGAAGTGTCAAAAGGTCCCCTTGTTCTGGGTGGCTTATGTTTCATTTGTCTGAGTGGCGTATCAAAAATTGATGAGCTGCCAGCAGCAGTCCCTATGACATTAATTCACCAATTGTGTTTCTAATAGTTTCATCCTTAAATAAATTTGGATGATGAGAATGGGAAGGAGAGTCAAGGTTCTGAAAACAATGAAGAGGGCCAGGCCAGTGTTCAGTTTTTATACAGTAGAGATGAGTGTAGCAGTGGTAAATGTTAATGGCAGGCCAGGCCTGCTGTACTCTGGGTTATTAGCTGCTGCAAGACAAAGATGCATTGTGCCAGTGCCCTCTGTTCAACAACAGTGGCTCAGACAGCAATAAAGACATGGCCTTCATTGACACATGGTTTAAACTCTAAATACTTGGGAGAAGAATCTCACACAAGGTTTTAGAAGATGAAACGTGGAGGAAGCTGAGGTGAGTGTTACTTCCAAAGCCTAATACAAAGTCATGAGCATACAGGGCTGAGGCCAGGAGTTAAGAGTCAAGTAAATACATAATAAGAATGCCACCCTTAAGCAAAGAAATAGCTATTGTCTCTCTTGTATCTAGAATAAACAGTAGGCCAAGGGGCCGCTCAGTTTGAAGCTAAGTTGTTACAGTACAGATGTGATGGCACTTCTCCAGTACATTTAGGGTCTAACATATATAGACAGGCATGCCAATTAACTATACTTTCAGGGCTTCAAAACTCTGTGGAGTTTTAAAACTCATTAAAAAGGAAGTTATAAATTGAAATTATACCAAGGATGAAGGCCATACCTAACATGTCCCCAAATGATCTGGGTACAGACACATGGTTTGGAAGAACTAATACTATACTTTCAAACTCCTTAGATGAGCACAAAAATGTGAAGACCCCAAAAGCCTGCACAGATATGAAGTTGCTCACACTTCAGTACTGCATGTCTCTCTTAAGGATAACAAATTCTGTATGATGGTTATAAAGGGAATTGCAAAGGTAACTTTCCTCTGGACTTTATGTAACATAAAGGAAGCAAATTATTGCTGTGTAAAACACTACTCTTTCACAGACATGAATGAGGAAGTCTCACAATGTATTCCAATTGCTGGTGAAATCACTAATCTAATTATCCAAGTTAGTTGTGAACTTTCCTAAACTACTAGTCTTATAGACATAACCATATTCTAGCTATGACATAACAGATACTGATAAGGAAACCCACTGATGCATACATTCATGCACTTATGGATTCAGCAGTGTTTACTGTTGCTGTTGGTGGTGCTGCTGTTACTATCTGAAAAACCCTGTTCAATTAGCCATGACAAGAGGGAAAGAATCTTATGTCACTGTGATAGAAAGTTGACAATAAATTAGAGAGAGAATAATTGAAAAAGAATGAGTCTCTTAAGGGGTTATTTTAAACTGAATGTGAGGGGACGCTTTTTACAAGGAGGCAACGTTAATACTGAAATCTAAATTGTACTGTAAAGTTTTAAGCAAGACACAATCTATTTTTTAAAAGATAATTTTGTATATTATCTTGAAACTAGAAGTAGCCTGGAAGCCATGAACTGCGAAGCTTCTCCATTCTTCCTTCTAATGTCCTCCAGAAGATACTACCTAGACCCAATTTCCGGACTCAAAATATCACACAGAAGGAGATTTGACAATTATTGCTCTGTAAGAAAGTGAATTTTGGAATAAATCATTTTACATTTAACTAGGAGTACAGAGTTATAACTCAGACACAAGAGTATTGATTTGGGATTTCAAGAGGGAAGTCATGCTATTGGAAGCCAAAAGAAGGAATATCTTTATATGTCCCTTAAAAAACACCACATATAATTTTGTATTCAGAGTTGAAGATGTAAGCCCAGGGGTATCAACACATATTCAAAAACATGGGTTGGTGAATCTTGCCTGGTGAAGAATACACACGAAGTAGTGGAGTCCCGTCATTAAGTTACAGAGAACAAGACATGTCAGCCAAGGAGGCAGAAGCTGAATGGCCACTGAGGTCAGGGGAGCAAGCATGAATATGAAGGAGAGTGACATTGCAAACAAAGGGACAGCTTCAAGAAAAACACAGCAGCCAGCTGTGTGGAATGCTAATGAGAGGGCGAATAAGATGAAAAGACACAAATGTCTACAGGATTTAGCATCATGACGGTCAGTTGTGACCTTGACAGGAGGCATTTTCATGATGTGAGGGGCAGAAAGAAACCTGCTTGGGGAAAGAATGGTTGATGAGGAGGTCGAGGCAGCTTCCACAGACAATCATGGGCAAATAGCAATCATAGGGTGGCGGGCAGGATATAAGATTCAAGAAATACTTCTCAACAGAGAATGTGGAGTGTTAGTGACAAAAATCTGGGAAACAGAAAGTCACTGACAGAAAAGTAAAGAAGAAAATAGGAAACCCAAGTGGGTGTGGGGGGAGAAATCACCTTCAGTGAGACCCAAAGTCCTGGAAACTAAAAGAGAATCAGTATGGGGAGAGGCTTGGGAAACGGTCAGGAGGGGAGAAGACTCAGGAGAAATAGTTCTGGAGGATCAAAAAACAAACAACAACAACAAATCCAAAAATATAGTGTCCAACTCTTAGTGTGTTTTATAAGTTAATGCATACTTAATGGAAATGGAGAAATAAAGAAATGAGTGCTTGTGCTTGTATTCCAAGAATAATGCAGTGCTTCAATGGCGAAAAAAAAAAACAAACGAAAAAACAACTTTTTCCCTGTGGATGAAAAAAGACACATGATAAAACTTAGAATCTGTAATAATCTACCTGATCCTAGGGACCTGGATCTGTTATCAATTAGAGACAGTTCATCTGTACCAGATATTTGATGAAACTTCACCTGTGGGCTTGTGGTTTGTGTCCATGTTGGCCATTCTTGCCTCATTCTAGTGGGTCCTTAGGGGCTCATCTTCAAATGTGCCTGGGTATTTGTTTCTTTAAGTCTGAAGTTTTCTTTTAACTTTATTAACTACTGTGCAAATTGAAAAGAAGCTTTATTCCTTTTTCTAGAGAAAAACACACAATTTATTATTCAATACCAAATGGTCAGTCCTGGAATATACATACAAGTAAGATTATGCAGACTGAGTGAGTTATACTTATGTGTATGCATGCATATATATATATATATATATATGCATATATATATGCATAACAACATATATTTATCTGTAAAAGCATATGTATGTGGTTGAGAAATTGAGAAAATAGGCCACATATTTAAAATAAAGCAAGGAGAGGTATGTGGAAGGGTTTGGGAGAAGGAAAGGGACAGGAGAAATGATGTAATTATGTTATATTCTCAAAGATAAAGAAAAATGATCTTGAAAAAATTTAAACAAAGAAATTTTAATTTTTGAGAACTTCATACACAAGCCCTGCATGTACACCACTCCTGCCTCTCTCTCCCCATCCCAACTCATTTTGTGTCTTTAAGATGAATAATCTCTTCAACTATTATTTTTACACATGCACACATATATACATATGTACACGTGCGTATACATGTTTATGTTCATATGTGTATATCCATATATATGTGTCGAGGAATGACTACTTGGATTGGGGAGTTCATGCTTGGAAGAGACTGATTGGCCCTCTCTTAGAAGGCACTGACCATTTGTAGCTCTTTATTTAAAAATGGAGTCTTGTGAGATTTCCCCTGTTTTTGTTGATATGTCCAGTGGTACTATTGTTGTGCAGGTATTGTTCAGACAATCATAATGTTGAGAGTTCATGGTGCAGATTCCTGGTCATACATAAAAGACACTACCTCACAGAAGACACTCTGATATTCTGGCTCTTACCACCTTTCTGATTTCTCTTTCACAATTTTTCTTGAGCCTTAGGTGTAAACATTACAATAAAGATATATCAGTTGGAGTTTGGCACCCCACAGTAGCTTGTCTACATTTTGATTAGTTGTGGTTTTCTGTGATAGTTTCCATCATTATAAAATAAAATTTCTTTGAGAGATACAGAGTAGGTATAAAAGTATTTAGAATAGATTTAGAAATTTTATTGGCTCAGTCAGGAACATGGCAGAAATCATCTTTTGGGGTTTGTGACCTTTACAGAAATTCTTCCCTGCTGTATGAGCTTTAAGTGCAACTACACATGTTGGTTACCCCCTTGAGAGTAGTGCCACTATTGCTCAATCTTGCTGATCTAGTAATTGTTGCAGTTCATAAACTTTATCAATGGGTAGGGAAACTGACTGCTCCTATCCCCTGGTAGTTTTCATAGCACCTTCCAATACTAAAAGAGACAGTTCTCATAGAGGAAGCATCTGAATCCATTTAGTCTTGAATCTTCAAAATATTGTGTCTAAACTGTGTGGGTCTTATCTTCAAGTTCTGGGAGGCAATGAATGGCAATGACAATAGTCTGTATTGTTTTGAGAATATCGAAAGAATTTCTTGACCAATAACTTTTGAAAGTTGAATGTTATTCTACTGTATATATTTGCCACAGGTTTTCCATTCATCTGTTGACAAACTGGTAAGTTGTTATCAGTAATCAGGACATTTCTTTAGCGGGCTTATTTTGGATATAATCTCAGAGGTAGTAGAATTGCTTCATCATCAAATAAAAATCAGACTTTTAAAAAAGAAACTTCTATACAGTTTTCCAAATTGTCCTAACTTAAAATAACACCAAAATGTTCAAAAACTACTCCTTCACATGTTAGCCATCACTTACCTTGCATCTTTGTGATGATAGCCATCTTAACAAGAGTGTTTGGTTTTTCATTGCATTTTAATTTTTGTTTATTTGATGTATCACTCATCTCTACCAATTATACATCAGACAGAAGATTAGAATTAGAATATCTAAAAGGTTAAACATCAAGAAAGCAAACAACCCTATTAAAAATGGGCCACAAAACTAAATAAAGTGTTCTTAAAAATAACATTCAAATAGCTTAGAATTTAGTAATCCATAAAACGCAAATTTAAACTACCTTGATATTTTATCTTACCTCCATCATAATGGCTATGAACAAAAATTTTAAGATAAATGTTGACATGGATGTGAGGGAAAGGAAAGACTTACTGTTGGTGGGAGTACAAAGTGATGTAACCAGTACAGAAATCAGTATGGAACATCTACCACATGTTCTAGCTATACTACTCTCAAGAATATACCTCAGGAACTTTATATCCTACTAGAGAAATTACCTGCTCAACCATGTCCATTTCTGCTTTATTTACAGTAGCTAGGAAATTAAAAAAAATCTAGATTTCCATCAAGGGATGAACGGACAGTGAAATGTGGTACATTTACACAATGATTATGGGAGATGTTAATTATTTTTACATCTGTTTGCTATCTATATTTCTGTTTTTTAAGAAACATTTCTTGTGATCCTTTGTTCATCATTTATATGCTCATTACTTAGTATAACTGAACTAATTGATAACTAATGAATTGGATTCAGACCAGTTAAGATACTTTCCTGAGATATGGCTAGATAGCAATGAAGAGTCTATCTCAGGACTTCTAACTTCAGATCCTAGATGGTTCTATTCTGCACCATCAACAAATAGATGAAAATCCTTTCCAATTTCTAAGCCTCTTTAGGTTAGAACCCAGCAAAATTCACAGGTCCTATTTTTGTAAACATGACATAGTGTTCATGAACATTAATTTGGAGGACAGTAAAATGAGAATAGACTAAAAACAAAACCTGAATATTCTTTACTCAGCCATCTGTCTTTAAAGTGTTCTTAATATCTGTGAGTCAGGTTAGCCTAGAGTAGAGATGATGATACTGAATCAACTCACAGTTCCAAAGGCTTGGAGATTGTGACAATTGAATTTAATTCTCATTCATATGACATGGCCTATGAGCAAACTAATTACTCAGATGTAAGCTCCAACTCAACATGAGTATCATACATCCACTAAGCAGAAAGATGAGAACCCGATGAGTCGCCACCTCTCTATGTTCCCAGATCATACTTTCTGAAGACTTCCGACTTATGTATGTTTCATCAACAATATCACAAACTTTCAGGTACCCAAGCTCTAAACTTCAGGCTCCTATTGAAATGTATTTCCCTTCCTCCTCTCTAGCACCACACCAACTGTTACCAAAACACATACTAAAACTGTGTGTATTCAGTAGTTTTGTTACTATTGCATATGAGATACCTACCACAGACAGCATCTGAGAAACAATTCTACCTTTGTATAAGAAGTGTAATGCTTTAGAGAGACAAAACCAAGCATGGACCTTGGATCCATAACCTATGTCTCTGTTTTGTAGTGTTTCCTAATTTTCAGATCACTTGTTTTCTGTCAAATGGGGATAATAAAGACCTTGTCCCACAGAACTGTCATAAGGATTAAATGGTCTAAATGTTGAGGTGCTTTGGATAGAATAAAAATCCTGTAGATCTTGTAGGAATTATCATTATTAATATTAATGTGAGCCACACAGTAATAACCTTGAAGCAATTAGCAGCTGTTAATACACTAAACTGGATTTACTTGTCCTAATGAACTATAGGATGGCTTTATTTAAAGGGCCAAAGCAATTGTTAATTTACTCAAGTATCCACTAAGCATATATTATGTGGTAGATGCTGTGCTGGGTACAATAGTTACTACAAGTCAAAAGAAGATTGTTTCTGTGCTCATGGATATTCACAGTGGTAACATACAAATAATCTATTATATAACAAAATCAGAAAGAATCAAAGAACAGTGTGAGATTTATAAAAGAAGATATTATTTGAAACAGGCCATATTAGAAATGATTTAGTTGAGTTGGACATGCTGAACCTTGACTGTAAACTAAGCAGTAAGATGAGGCAGGAGGACTATGGGTTTGAACCCAGTGTACACTACCTAGTAGTCTTCAAAGCAAACAAGATATCTTAGTTGAGATAGTAGAATCTGAGGTGGACAGCTGAGACAGGAGGACAAACATTCCCCAATGAAGAGGATAACTGAGTAGTGACACATGACTGATAGTTGACTAGAGAGAACTGTATAATAGCTCTGTGGCTTGCACTGTAACTTAGACTGAACTCCTGAGCTGTGGAGAGTAATCAGAAAAGAAAGGTGAAAGTCTTCCTTCTGAGACTAGTGTGTGTGTGGACTTCTGCAGAGCTGTCTGCATAGGAGGCTTTCCTGCTGCAAAGATGGGGACTGGCCACAGTATTCCAATTTTTGTCAAGCTCTTAGGTGATAGTAAAAATTGATTATGATCTGCATCTGAGATGCAGGTCTGATCACTTTTCTGAGAGCCCAGGAACACACTAGAGCAGTGGTTCTCAACCTTCCTAAGGCTGCAACCCTTTAATGCAGTTAGTTCCTCATATTGTACTGACACAACCATAACTTTTTTTTACTACTGCATAACTGTAATTTTGCTACTATTATAAATATCTGTAAATATGTGTGTTTTCCAATGGTCTTTGGGTCACAACTCACAGGTTGAGAACTACTGTACTAGAGTCTGCTCAGTAAATGGCAAAAAAAGAAAAAACCCAACCACTTCCAGTGCTCTGCTTCCATTCAAATTCATGGCCTCTTCCTCTTTGATTAACAGTGTCAGTAAACAGTCTTATTTATGCAATCATTCCCAATTCTGTGAACAGAACAAAGCAAACAGGAGGTATAAACTATAAGGTCTGCTCAACCAAAGGTTGCCTGAAATTGGTATCAAATTCTCCTATATGGTTATGTTTCTTAAACATGAATGAATAGCAATTTTATTTTTTCTTTTCTTTTCTTTGTCTTTATTGTTTGTTTGTTTGTTTGTTTGTTTGTTTGAGACAGTTTCAAATTAAGCCTAGGCTATTCTAAATCTGATCCTCTTGCTTTAGCCTCCTCAGCACTGACAATATAGTGACACAGCATGCCTACTGAACTTGTGGAGCTTTATAACTGACAAGTATAAAGGAAATAAATTGATAGTATGAAAGATACTTTCCAAATAGCAATCGACACTATCTTCACTTTGTTAAATGATTGTCTTTTTTAATTAAGAGGAATGATATCTACTAAAGTTGTAGTTAGAAACAGAGTCTAAAGAATTTTTAAAAATAAAAGTCAAGAATTGCATCATTTGCCCATTATTTTGGTCCAGTATTTGGGAGATTTTCAGATGTGTTACAGCCATCTTGATCTTCTGGGCAGAAACGGGACAAGATCAGGTGGAGGTCAATAGGTTGAGCAAGCAGTTACTTTTCCCACACACTGTCCAACACACACAGCCTGTTCCCTGCTGCCAAGCCTCCATTAACTTTAAAAAAAAAAACCTATTACCTATTATGAAAAGAACAATTATGATCTATATATAAAGTGTCACTAGAAATATTTCCCCCCTCCTAGAATTTTTAAACCAGATAACCGAAAAAGTAAACACATAATATACATGCAGAAGGGTGACAAATAGCTATGGCACTCACAGAAGCAATAAGATTAATAATCTGAGTTTGATAGTGTTTCCATTGCAGCATTCTTATCTTCCTTTGTTTTATGGAATAAAACTTTTAAAAAGGGTGATTAAGTGAGAATTGGGAAATGGGAGGGATTGGAGCCAGAGGACATGGGACAGATTGGAAGGAGTAAAGGGAAGAGGAAATGACGTAATTACATTTCAACTAAAAATTTTAAATTATTAAGAAAAATACACCTCTAACAGTTGGCTCATTCTTTAGTAGTTTTCGTTATCTTCTCTCTAAAACCCATGGCACATGGCTTCTTCTGGGATACAAATGACATACTTCCAGGCCATGAGTGCCTGACTCACCTAACTGCAGGTTTAGAAGATCATTTGCTGATGTTCTCATGAGTTCTGTTCTAAACGATTTGCACAGAGAGCTATTGATGCCCTCAGAAAACTTTGAAAAATATTCTAATTAGAAACAACTTTGTCTGTGTTATATAGTTTCTGTTTTTATCTCCATCATTTTTATTCCGTAGGACACTCAGATGAAAATTTTATCTCCTTTGCTTGAGGGCCCATGTGCTATGTCATACTTCCACCTGAAATCATGAACTCAGGGTGACACCATAAGATTCCAAATTGGGAGTCACAGAAATCACACTGCAGACTCTCAACCATAGCTAGCACTTCACACACACACACACACACATACACACACAAAACCACACACACACAACAATAAAGATCAGTAATTTTTCTTCAACGCGTGAAACTCATTATTTACAAATTATTGTTAATTTTATATTAAAATGTAGAATTAACATTTCTTTAAGCTTTGAAAAAAAGACAAGCTGTCAAAAATGTATGGACATCCTTAAGATTGGGTGGTATAAAATAATCAGTTTTCCTCATGTTTCAACCTTTTAGGGGCTTCAAAACTGCAATACAGTTGTAGGTACTGAACATCTGATGGTGGGTGTAGCTGCAGCTCTCCCTTGCTGGTCTATTACAACAGAGGAAATGTTATTGGCCTGACAGGGTTGGTTTTCCCATTGATGCCCCTTTCTCTATCTTACCAGGTTCCAGATCCATCAACCAGTCCATGATCTTCAATGTTCAGTCAACGACGCACATAGGTCATCATACCTTTACCCAACTCCAGGTCAGAAGACCCAAAAGTAATGAGGAGAGAAATTTTCATAGTGTACTAAACTAAAGGAACTCTGTAAGTGAGGGAAGTGGCTAACGTTTTGATTGATTTCATGATGGTATTTAAATACATTAAAATGGATTCCATGGAAATTACTATTAACTGATATATAATACCGTAAAAGATTTTTTAAGAGACAAAATAATAGAATTTCATTAAATTTCATCCTTCATTACAATTTTATTACATATTGATTCAATTTTCAAGGGATTTGTTTGCCAGGAGATTTAGATGTCTTTCAATTGCCCTGTAATACTGCTGTGTAGGCATTTTATTTTAAGTAGAGGGTTGACAAAAATGTCAGTGCCCTGGAGAGTGTAATCGAGGTTAACAGTTTTGAAGGCTAAAGAGATCTCAGCTACGATTGGGCTTTTGAGACTGCCATTGGTTAGTCATTTTACAAGTATGTATTAAAGGTTCTCTATATCCAGATAAACACACATGCACACTCACAAAGCATAGGGCACAGTTCTGCCCATATGAGCTGGTAATCTACCTGTGGTTGGATAAATATAAGCAGTGTGTTTTTAAAATCTGGGAAATGTGAAGTAATAATATAAAACTTGTACTTGGGGGAGTGATGTATTTAAAGTGAATATGTGTGTGTGTGTGTGCTGGAAAACCAGGAACTTTGGAAATGGGCAGGACTGTGCTAGAAGACCAGATCTATTAATGACTAACTGTGTGATGTGGACTAATATACTACCTCTTGAGGCCTTGGTTTCCTTATCTCTGAGAATAAGTTAATAATACATAACTCATGGTGTTGCTGTGAGAATTGAGCCAGATAATATTTATGAGGAACCTAGCATAGAGCCTGGCACACAGCAGGAACTCAGTAAATATTAGTTTCCCTTCTGCTTTACTGTTGGGGATTCTGGTACATCAAAGATGCAGGCCCTAAAGTCTGTGATCCTGCAATCTAATTAGGAAGATGAGACCATTCCTCCAGAGATGAAATACATTAGGCAATAGTGAAAAGTGACAACTGGACATGCAATAGAGCCTCTGGAACTAAAAAAAAAGGAGGGTTGGTAACAGATGTGATCAGAAGAAATTTTCTAAGAAGGAGGGACGAAAGTGAAATAAATGGATATATCTGGGTCTGCTAGAGGGGCAGAGAAGAGAGGTCCAAAATGACTTTACTAGCTGGTAACTAGAGAGGTTGGTGGGAACCATCATGAAGAAGTGAATATGGAAACTATGGATCAAGCCAGTAATAGTAGAATGAGCATTAGAATTTTAGGAGAGAGAAACACGAGTAAAGAAATTATTTAGAAAATAAATCAATGATATAGACACCGTGTGTGTGTATGTGTGTGTGTGTGTGTGTGTGTGTGTGTGTGTGTAACCTTCTAGCTCAACTATAAATTTCTGAACCAAATAACCATACCCTCATGTTTCTGGCCTGATGCAGGTAATAGCCTATTAAGGTATCATAAATAGTTTGTTATATGTTCTAATGAATGGCATAGCTGGTTCCAAGACTTTCATACTGATTGTTATTAATACACAATATTTTCATTTACCAAATAAGCAACAGGCACAGGGACATCATAAGGATGAGGTATTTAGATGTAAAAGACTAGCTTATCAATGAAAATTTAGTGGTGTTCAACTGTTCTCTGATAACCTACTATTTATTTTCTTTGAAGCTCTACTCTGAATAATGTGATGAAGAGAATTTCTAACATACTCAAAAAAGCAAAACTCCCTTGTTTTTTATGAACACTCTTCTTAAGCCTAATAATGATTTTCTTAGGGATTTTAATGTATCTAGTAGTCTCAAAATATATCAGGATATACTTATGAATAGTTATGAATAGCAAAACTTTATCTTGGAAATAGAAAATATAATTTTCATATTGTATATTATTTTATCTATATACTTTATACATTGTTAAATTGTGGTAGTCAAGAAAGAAGTCAAGAGATTCTCAAAAGTTTTGCTACCTTGAGAACAAAATCAATTACACCTTCCTTTAGTACTTCTGGGGGCTACTTGTCTCACAGCTATAATTTATTAATAACTACAAAGTAATTCACACATTACTTTAAAGCATTATAGCAATGATAGCCACTTCATAGAGCCATTCTAATAATTGAACAAATTTAATGACATAAATATCTTAGTACAGTATGAAATGCAAAATAGATATTTATTAAATGTAAGCAAACATGATCATTATAAAAATAGACATACCTTTTTAGCAAATTGGAGTTATACCTTCCAGCTATGTGAAAAATAAGGTCATATTTTTCTTTGATAATTAATTATGTGATCATTAAAAAATAATTCAACAAACCTGTTTTGAGTGTCTCACTGCCACTCACAAAAGTAAGCATGCAATATCTAAAATAGAGAGTGATGCTTTGGCCTAGCACCCCATGGTCAATTGGGAGATACCTGAGGGGAACCCAGAAGTGCATAAGTGCAGGGAGAAAGCAATGAACACAGTATGGAAGGTTAGGAAAGATGGGAAGGTAATTATTTCATTGGGCCTTATTAAGACAATGAAATTGAGTCAAATTGAAAGCAGAAGAAATGGGCATTTTAGATATCACATGCAGGGAATAAAAGTGTAAAAAATATACTCTACAATGGGAAAATTACATCTCTTGTTTGATTGACATGTTTTTGGTTTTGTTTTCTTAGTTTTTTGGTGTGTTTCTTTGGTCAAGTGGTTGGTTGGTTGATTGGTTGGTTGGTTGGGTTTTGTTTTGTTTTGTTTTGTTTTGTAGGCTTCTTTGTAGTTGTTTGTAAAATCCATGACTATTATTACTAGAAATGTTAATAATAGATGAGGAAATGTATGGATTATGAAGCAGGTCAGATATGTTCAAGAAACCTGGAGGTTGGGGAAATTAGACGTGAGAACACTTAGCTTGAGGCCAACCCTGGGTCTCTACAGGCACAGTTTCTCAGTAGACCTCTAGACCTCGGTCACCTTGCATAATTGAAATACTTATATGTCTATTGTTCAGAAATCCCCAATGCCCTGTGTCAGGAATGTAAAGACATTCTACACAGTGTGTTAGTCATATTCCTTGTCACTCTGATAAACTATCTGAAAGGAACACATCAAGGAAGAAAAGTTCATGTTGGCTCCTTATATAGAGGCATGTGTCCACCATGGTCATATAGCAAAAAAAATCAGGTGGAACCAGGACTGTGTAAAGACTTCAAAAGCCTACCTTTAAGTACATATTCCTGTCTTCCAGACCTAATATTTTAAAAGCTCTGAATCTTTTCAAATAGTGATAAAATCCAGGGACAAACACTCAAGACAGAGGCCTCAACAGGATATTTCAGATCCAAACACAGGGACTCTGAGACACAGTCATTCTTGGAGCTACACAGTTCTCTGAAATCTTAATCATTCAGCATACATAGATGTCAGTAAAGAGTAGGCGATGAATACAGCTTTTATGGGAAAGGCCTAGAAAAGATGAGTATGACTTTTATGAAAACTTTAGTATGAAACCTTATCACATGGCTATCTCTAATTGAACTGAAAGCAAGAAAGTGTGTCCAGAGATATAATCACGATACAGAGGAAAATGGCATGATTGACATTAAATAAATAAATAATAATAAATAAATAAATAACCAATCTCTAACATAGGACATCTAAAAGATGTCTAGAAAAAAAAAAGGTAGCTTCTAGAATAAAGAGATTTTCTGATGGAGACAAATATTCAGAATCATTATTATAGTAATGGAATAACTAATCAGTTCACAATGTGCTGATTGATAACTTATTCATCTGAGTCTGGTGAGACTAGACAGTTTCAGATGCAACCAATTGTGTGAAACACAAATTGCTGTTTAGCACCATGGGAATAAATGGAAAAATGAAGTTTATAATATACGTAAATCTAGGTTACTAAAGTCAAGAAAGGTTACTAAGGGTCAGTCCAAGCACTGCAAGAGCTATCCTTTGAATATATACTTTGCTAGTGAGATAATATCTGAGAAAAGAAGATAAAAGGCAAATGTTTCTGTTTCACAGGGACAAGGTGTGAAGAGTTTGGTACAATTGTGCTGGGCAGTGCACATCCGTGCTTTCTGATCATAATCTTTGAAGAGCAAAGCGTGTTGATATATGAGGATGAATATGTAATTAATTTGTGGTCTCATCTCTGTCTATCTATCTATCTGTCTGTCTGTCTGTCTGTCTATCATCTAGCTATTACTATAATCTATCATCTATAATCCATCCACAATCTATTTATCATACTATAATTCCATCATCTATCTATCCATGTGTGTTGTTTGTGTGTGTATGTGTGTGTGTGTTTGTATTGAATACATGGCAAAAATAAGAAATATACTAGACTATGCTATAAAACCTTGTGAGGTTTTTTTTTAAGTTTTGCTTTACCTTAAGTATTTACTAAGGACATATTATGCACAACTATTATTTTCCTGGATTGAGAATGTCATTCATACTTAAGGACAAGAGGAAATCTCAATGACGCATACTCCATATGTTCTGTAAGGAATATAGGATTAAAACAAATTATTGTATAACTTTAATTACAATAGAAAAAAAAGAAACCTCTCAGGAGTACAGGATGGGATGACAGTATGGAAGAAAAACTAGCTGGATTTTGGAACAAAGGAATCTTAGAGAAGTGTTTCAAGAGAGCCCCAGTGATGACTAAGTTATTAATTCTTGCCTGCAAAGCAATAGCTGATGTGGTACAGTTTATAAGAATTTCATAGAAAACAATTACATTAAAGAATAAAAAGACAAAAGATATGCAAAAAGTTATTTTGAGCTGTAAGAGGAACAGATAAATTTTTTTGGAGAAAGACACCTACCCCTTGGAAAACACTGGTCTTGACCTTTTGCCTTCAAAGCAGAACTTGAAGTTGGAACAATAGTGCAAAACATCTAGGCAATAATTTTACTCAAATCTACCAGATGTAGAGGGAGTAGGTGATCAGTCATAAAGATTGTTTAGATCAGTCACTTAAGGACTAGATAAGAGCGAAGATTGTTGACTTCAGGAAATCATCTCACAGAAATTTTTTTTCATCTTCCTCTAAAGAAGTGATGTGTTCATTGAATCAGCAGCAGCCATGAAGCAAGGGAGTGAGATATTGAGTTGGAGAACTTAGATACAGTTTTCACTTTTACCACAAGTATTTATTAAGGACCTACTATGAGCACAACTATCAGATGCTGAGATTGCGGCTGTCATTGGTGCTTAAGGACAAGGACACCTCAGTGATGCATTCCTCGTACAGTTTCTTCCCTGTGTGACTTTCTGCATCCCCACTATTGAAACAGTGTTACTCTTCCGTTATTTTTACTCCATACATCTTACAGTTATTGTCCTTTAACCACTGTCTGCAATCAGCATGCTGCTTTAGTAGGAAGGGAGTACTATCAAATATGAAATATACTGATGTCTGCACTAATGCAGCCTGGTACTCCTGTGTCACACTGTGTGCATGTTATCTTGACCTACAGGAGTCCATATTCTCACTGACTGTGAACTACTGGCAGCTGGTATTTATATACAGTCTATTCTCCAGGGATGACCCTTGGGCATCCAAGTCTTCCAGAGCCAAGCCACAGAGTTTTATGAATGCTGATTGTGTGATGTATTTTTATAGAAATATATTCTAATGTGTGCTTCAAGCTTGACATTACCCATCCACATGCTCCTTCATTTAAAAGAAAACACAGGAAAGATGCTTCCAAAGAGGTTTCAATTTGGCTCACTCTCTATAAATCTTCTCTGATATCTCTGCTTTCTGTTTTCAAAAGAAAAAAAATATTGGAGTGTTGGCATGCTGGAATTTTGTTGCTTATTTATGGTGTAAGTTCAGCATCACTAAATAAAGCAACTGCCAAGAAAATATGGTCTATGTACAAAGCCAGATTTCTGTATGACTAAAGTCTTAGATCTAATTAAGGAATTTCCAAATGCTTTCTTTTTTAAGCATTCCCCAGAAAACCAACACATTTTAGCTGAAACGTGTGAATTGTTAGCTTTGGACATGAAAGAAGCTGCCTATTCTGAAGCTGGACCTTAATAAATTATAGCAGCATTCCATCTTTCATGCCGTTGTGAGGGAACACTCCTCTGCTAAAACCTTCTCGTGGCAAGAACTGGGTGGATTTTTCACTGCTATGAGTTCCTTCTAAAAAGATTAAATAAACACCATGTGAATTCTTAGGATACTGCATTGCTTTCAAAAATCAAAACCTGAAATTAAAGTGGTTAGTGAAGTGTCGTACAGATGACTGACGAGGGCATGTAGGTTAGAGGTGTGTTTCCGCTGTAAGGTACTTCTCTGAAGATATTACAGGCTGCTTATTAGGCATTCATTCATATTTCCTATGTATCTCTAAAGTGGAAATTAGGTTGAAAATATGTAACGAAGGAAGTTTCTCTGTGCTGGTACAGGATAGAAGATTCTTAATGTTTCTATATGCCAGTGAACAGATGTTTCTTTATGCATTCTTGCCACGCCTATCTAAAACAGGACTGCAAATGTATTTTTTTCTCATGCTTAGTAGGTCTATGTGTCTCCATACTGTGTGATAACTACTAGACAGAGAAATCTTTGAGGGAAAGACCCAGTCTTACAATAGTGCAATGGTTGGTCTGCAAATGGGATGAGAATCTGACATCCATAAAGGAAAGTACCACTTTCTCTTCAAACAGGTTTTACCATGTAGCTATTACTAAAGAAAATATAATGCACTCTTGGAACACCTCCTACTGTGTGGGAGCTACAGTAAGGGGAGCATGCAGGTACCTATGATACTGGTGATAATTCATTTCTGCATCTTATTTTGCATGAACACACATAAAATTTAACCTTAACTCTGCTCAAGGCTTTGAAGTTTTGGACTCCAAAGCCTTAAACTATTTTAGAATGCATTTCTATATGTACAACTGTAAATAAATTTAAAGAAATATCATATTATAGTTTGCATTCTCAAATGCTATTACATGTTATTCTTGAAAGTTGAAAAATTAGAAAGTCTATGTCAATTATATGTAATGTATAGTTTCCATGGACATACATATCTGTATATAACTGTAAATACATGGCAGTGTGTGTATGTTTACACTAGTACAAATGTTTCTGTAATTTATACATATGTATACACTACACGTCTACAAACACACATGGATTTACAGACAAAGTCAGACTCATGTGAGTGCTTTTATTGTGTTCATGTGATCAGCAACCAATATGTTACTATCTTGGCCTTTCTTCTGTTTTACACAAAGAGCTAGATTTGCCTCTGGCCACACTCTGCACTCTGTAGAACATACACCCGACTTCAAAGGGGCCATGTAAGTGATAGGCTTTTGAAGCTAGGCAGAAGGCGTATGTCTACATGCCTTAAGGCACAGGAAGGTCAACCAATGCCCTTATGGTCACACAGAAGATATATCTTTGTGATCAAACTAGCAATGAAAAGTCTAAAACCTTCATCTCCTACACTCTTCCCAGTCATACAGACAAATGCTAATTACTGCACAAAGCATTATGATGGCCCACAGGACAGGGTCTCCTTAAGCAGCCGTTCATCTGTGAGTGATTTATGAGCAGGTTTCTGTTGATAGATCATGGTGGCTAATATTTGGGGATTTTTATAAAAGACCTTTTGGGATTTTATACTTTCTAACCTGAAAATCACAGAAAGCAGTGTGCACTCATTTGTTGATCACTTTATAGCTATTTAACCCTTTACCACTTCTGCACGATATAGATAAATACTATCTTCCTGTGATAGATCATAGAGCCAATGCTTCCATAAATAAGTGGGCAGAGTTCACAGGCATCTGAGCAGCAGAAGGCCTGCAGTCATGGTTTCTCTGTCTCCAAGCTTCTGGCTCCCTCTTATAAAATTTCAACTGAGATATTTCATTGAGTATTGAATATTGAGTAGTGAAGCAAGTATTGTGCTAAACAGTGGGATGCATCGGACACATGGCACACTCACCATGTAATATTCTGTAAAGGTTTTCATTATCTTCATTTCTCAGCCAAAGAAACAGACCTGTGAAGTTTTGAAGTTTCTTAAATCCTGTATCTCCCCTCTCTCTCGTTCTCTCTCTCTTTCTCCCCCCCCCTCTATCTTTCTCATATTAGCTGGAAATTGGAGCAAAATGCAGGGCAATCTTGGAACACAACATCTAAGCTCTTCTTGGATCACCCCTTTTCCAGGTCATCTTGATTTCTGTGAGACCCATTGACAAAGCAATGAGATATGTTCCTCATCCGGTGTTGAAATATAAGCTGCAAATCATGTTTCACAGAGAACTCATGAGTGGATTTTGTGTTACTCATCTGTGTATGTCACAATATTGCCTATGAGGTGTATAAAAACAATGTGCAGCCATATTATGGAAATAACTGGAACCACACAGATTGATATAATCTGTTTCTGAAAACCTTACCCTTCAAAGCTTTTCATTTCTGAAGCCTAGAAGGACCTACCATACTGTAAGTACCTAATACAAATACCTAGTACTTAAACTCATTCAACAAGCTATTGCTTCATTCACTGCCTTCTAACAAGAGCTTCTACCCTCAATATAACAGGTACCTCTTGGGCGCATGAGTTGGATGCAATGGTGCTAATGACTGTGGTAGCTTTCCTGTCTGTGTTATTATATTGTCTTCCCTCCAGACCTCATTTGCCAGAAGCTGACTTGCCCTTGCCAAAGTTGTTCAGCCCATCCTCTGTATAACTTATGAAGCCAGTGGTATTTACAGCAATATCTGCTCTCTCTTCCAGTCACCTGCTGGCTTTATAGCAGACAGTGGAGGTGCGGACACTGATGTTTTGGTTGGGTTTATATGTCGGTCATGGCTGAGGCGTGGGACTTTCCCATAGTTTAATGTTACAGCCAGGCATTACAAGCCTGTCTTCTGACTATGCTGCCACTACTGGAATCTAGCACTGCACTGTATTTCTTCCATTGAGGAGACAGACTTTCTCTTAGCAAAAGAGATGCTCATACTAGAAAAGTCTGGTTTAGCTTTACTTGCTCATCCATGAAGCAAAAACTATGTCAATCAGCCATATAATGTGTCAAAGCTGGATTCTAGAAAAATCTGCATGTTCGATGATTTCACTGCTCAAAGAAAGCAGCCTCCTTGGATTCTTAAATTTTCCATTGTTGTGCTGACTCATTTCCTATATTTGATCAGTTATGACTAAGTATCTCATCTTAAGTATGTGACATCTCCTCTTTCCTTATGAATAATGCTCCTACCACAGTTACTCTTGACTCCTCCTCTGATATAGTAATAATATTCTAACTATCCCCAAACCCATTTGTATAATACAATGAAACACAATGAGTTTGTTATTCAATAACATGACAACAACAGATCCTATATGTACATGTATGCCGCTGAGTCTCTCTCTCTCCTCTCTCTCTCTCTCTCTCTCTCTCTCTCTCTCTCTCTCTCTGTTGTGTGTGTGTGTGTGTGTGTGTGTGTGTGCGTACATTAGTTCCACCTTGATGATGAGATACACTATGGGAAACTTCTGCATCTTGAGCCCAGTTTTTGCTACTCTGAGATGCCAGAAGATGATGCAGATATTTGGGGTTGTCTCCTATTACATCCACTTTAAAAATCTTGACGATAAAGTTCCTCTCCACTTCACATTTTCCTTAATAAGTGTGTCACTTTAAAGACAAAATGGAGCACAAACTAAATCCCAATACAAGGCTGGAGATTAAGAGTACAGGCTACTTCTTCTAGAGGATCAAGGTCCAGCTCCTAATACCCACATCAGGAAACTTACAACATCCCCTAAGGTGAGGAGGGGTACCCAGTGCCCTCTTCTATCCTCTGCTGATAGCTGCATTCACATGCACATAACCACACAAAGACACACAAAAGTACATGACATTGTAGATAAACAAATCTTACTTTAGGTTTTGGGGGAATGGAGACAGACAGGGTATCTTCCACATAGCCCTGGACTAGGCCAAATTAGTCTGGCCTTAAACTTATAGAGATCCACTTGCATCTGCCTCCAAGTACTGAGATTAAAGTACTCACACCCAGCTAAAACACAAATATACAAAAGAAACACCCATGCTACAAACCACAATGGAAATGCAGGAGCTTCTGATACATGCTTTCTTTCACATCCTGTGACAAAAGAGAACTTAAAGAGTTGACAAAAAAACATGTTTAAATGGGAATATCTATTATTACAAAATCCCCCCCAAAGAACAAGATAAAAAGCTACTTTAGAGTAAAAAAAAAGTCTTAGCTTCTTATGTGCCTTGTGAGCTAAGTTTGGCTGGCCTCAACATCACTTGTTTACATTGTAAAATATTTACCAGATATTCTTTCTGCTTCTAACTTATCAGACACATTAACAGAAATTTAGGTACAATCTTGGTCCCTATGTTGAAAGATTCCAGAATCTAAGATGGAACTAGGAAATACACACACACACACACACACACACACACACACACACACACAGTCCTCTCTGAGGTATACAATAAGAAAATAGCATGTTCACATCCAGTACATACAGCTTCTCCTGATGTCCCAGGAGGATGGTACAGAGGTGGAGAAGTGTTTCCATAGGAAAACAGCCCGATAGTTATGGTGGCATCGTAATTGCTGTATCAACCTCACCTCTCCTGATTCTGAAGACACTGAATTGACCAAGTCATCCCTCCAAGACTTCATATGGAAAAGTTCAACTCAGAGTCATGAGGAAGAAACTCAAGGAAGCAAATAACAGCCCTGACAACAAATGTTAGGAGCAATAAAGATGGCTGGTCATGGTTATGAAAGAAGCCCTTATCCACAGTCCTTGTCTTTTCCAACTTGGATTGGCAGATTGTTTTCCCAAAGCACGGATGTCTAAGCAGATGACTGGCTGCATTTGGGAAATGGTAAACCCCAGACTATAATAAGCATTCACATGCCTGTGATGAAGTGAGCTTTGGGAATATTCCAAAAAGTTGCGGAAAATTTCCATGAATGAGATGAGTAACCCAGAGATGTTCACTGACCCAGGCTCAACATGACCCTCTGAGCCAAAGAAATAAAAGAGATCCCATATTATACACATGTATCCACAACATACAGTGAGAAAGAGGCTATGAACACAGCTTAAATATTGGTCATCTCTGTACTTGTCAAGGTTCCAAACTCTACAGTCAGTGTGCATGTATGAGAGCTAACCAGTGACTGTCAAAGTTCTAAAGCTGCAAAAATACATAAATAATGAAATGACCTACAGTGATAAAAGCAAAATGTTGTTATTTTTGAGTTTGTTTTTCTTTTGCTTACATAAGAATTAAAGAACTTGATGTTATTTATGTTTCAAATGCCATCTTTTCAGGAATTATTCTTTGGGAATCAGAACGACTCCCTGGGGAAAAATTATTTAAATTCTTAGGATGTAAGTATGTAACTAATTTTCAATAGACAGTGGTAACATACACTGTAAAACTAAGAGCTATGTAAAATTTAAATAAAATGAAACCACAGTGTCTCACAAAATGCAGGCCTGAAAACTGCATTCTTCCTTTCTCTTCCTTACAAGAATGAAATAGTAGGAAAAGCATCCAGAGGTGGAGTCCTACCACAGTCATACTCAAGTCCCCGTCTTTTTATCTTCATTAAAATACGGAGGAGAGGTAGGAGCTGGCGTGAATGCCCAATGTTGAGGAAAACAAGCCAGTTCATTTCTAAGCCATCTACTCACTGATACATATGCCACGCACACCAGTGAAAAACCCTTATTTTGGGTGAAGATTATTAAAGTACTGACAATTCTGAGCTGAGAGGTTTTTGGCTATTATTTGAAGATTCAGTTTATAAAACTGTGGAAGCCAAAGCACGTAACATCTAGATGGATGACATTCTGTTGTTCTGAGGTACAGTTGACATACATTTCTTTGGCACCTACTATTTAAAAGAGGCAGATGCCAAAATAGATATAATACAGATAATAGGTAGATCTAGTTTCTCTCTCTCTCTCTCTCTCTCTCTCTCTCTCTCTCTCTCTCTCTCTGTGTGTGTGTGTGTGTGTGTGTGTGTGTGTGTGTGTGTGTGTGTGTTTTGGAAAGCCTAGGCTAAAATAAAATGTGAAAGCAACTCTGTTAAGCTGTCAGAGCTATGTTCTTGTGAGTATTAAATACAACACAGTGGGTTTTTTACCATGAATATAAGTGATTTATATTGATGTTTTTCAACAGTTCAAAGATAATGAACCTTCTCTAGTGTCATGTGGACTCTCTTGTTCATATTTATTTTTACAGGGGTCTTCAAATGTTCTGCTGTGTCTAGTGACATGTGGGTGCACTGATTAACTCAGCTTGTTTCACCATCTGTAATGACAGCTTTTGAATGAAGACACACCTTTAAGAGGTGGTAAATAGAAGTGTTAGGAGCCCCCAATGGACAGCAGGGTTGTTATTCAACGTCCTACCTCAAAAGGTCCAACCTAAACAGCTCTGCAAAGTCAATAAGGCTTATACACTTTCAAATATCCCACCATCCTTCTGTATCACCTGGGCTAGAACTTAATGTAAGGGAATGATCTTAGAAATGGGTTGATGTGAACATTGCCTACTTAAAGTAAAAAGTTCTATCCAGTGTCAACCAAAAAGTCATCAGATCATTAAGATGACAGGCACTGGCTGAAAACGTACTTGCCATTGGCTAGAGAAAAATAATCTTTATTCTTTTCCCATTAGACATAGAATCTTGTTTGCTCTCTTCTGATTTTTTTTTCCTCAGTGGATAAATCAAAGGGTTAGCATAGCACAGAATCCTGTAATGGAATTTCAAAAAGAAGATGGCTTGAGAAATGTAAAGCACGGAATGACCACCAAGACTACCCAAGAAGAGGGCTTGTATTTTATTGCATATGAAATTTGGAGAAAATAGAAATTAACCAATTAACTGATGAGGCAAAACGTGCTCATATGAAACACAAGTAGAAGTCTACTCTGGCTATTATTCTGTGTTTTGATGATGGTCTAGGTTAAAGCTCAAAGCAGATAAAAGCATCTTGACATCTCTGCTGTCTTTGCCCATTGCATCTCTTGCCTCCTACCCACCTCAATCTTCCTAAAGCTCCTCCAAGCTGACTTGAGGTTCTTAGCCTTTTATTGGAACAGAAACCTTTCCTCTCCTTTGTCCTGTGTGTGCTTTCCTTGTGATACCATTCTGTTTTATTGTTCCTGTTTGCTTTAGGGTTTCTCCAAATTCAACAATATCCATAAGATTCCAAGTTTTTCCCAGTATAGTTCTTGAATACTCTTCCTGACCCCAGTATATAATCTTCTACTTGTGTTAAATGTTAAATACTTTTTGACTGATAAGCTATTTAACCCGTTTTTTTTTTTTTTGGTTGTTTATCTTAGTTTCACTTGTAGTTGGCCTCAGTAGTCTCAGACCCAAAGTCTTGACTTTTCAGTTATGCAAATGTTGTAATGACATGGACTTGGGGACACCTGAAGGAAAAGTGAACTATTCTACCAGAAGAGCCACAGTGCTAGATGATATTGAGCAAGAAATAAATGCTGGAAAGAACATAGAAAGAAGCTAGTGCCATGCTCTGTAATTCAGAAAACTAAGCAGATAAGAAATTTCCAAGGCTGTATGTGCACAAGAGTAAATGCTGATATTCCCATACCATCCATGCTTTGTAGTCGTACATTACTTCTCTTTATGAATATGCTTCAAAATATAATCTCTTGGGCTAAAGAGAAGGCTCAGTGGTTAAGAGCATTAACTGTTCTTCCATAGGTCCTGGGTTCAATTCCTTAGCAACCACATGTTGGCTCATAACCATCTGTAATGGGATTTGATGCCCTCTTCTGGTGTGTCTGAAGACAATGACAGTGTACTCATTTACATAAAATAAGTGTTGTTATTTTAAAAAAGAAAAAAATGGCGGCAGAGGATTCCAGGAGGAGAAGTTTATTTAGGGCAGAGGAGGGAGAGAGAGAGGTGGCCGGCCATGACCATGTGGAGATGGGGAGGGGAGGGAAAGGGAAGAGGAGACAGGAACCTGCAGGTGAACGAGTCAAGGGAGCAAGAGAGCAAGAGAGAGAGGAGGGGCCAGACAGCCCGTCTTATAATAGTGGGCAGGGCTACCTGGCTGTTGCCAGGTAGCTGCGGGGAGGAGCATACCTAGCTGTTGCCAAGTAACTCTGGAGGTGGAGTTTAACAGAATGCTAACAATAAGTATATATATATAATGTATATATTCTCTTTACATAATCTCTTTATATAATGAGGACAAGATTTATAACAACCTTTTAATCTCCATTTGAGAGTGAATGTTGTACCTGCATTCACACAAAAGCACACACACACACACACACACACACCTACATACACACACACCACCACCACCATCACCACCACCACAACAAAATTACTTTAGTATGAAGAAGAGATATACAAACTGCCTATACTATTCTAAAGCTAAATCAAAAGCAATCAATTCATACAGTTTTCAACACAGATACATTAGATATCCATCAGCCATTTTTGGTTTGGTAGATTTATTTCTATTTTTATTGTATACTGTAAAATTTTACTTTTTTTTAAAACAAAAATTATTGATTCTTTCTGAATTCCCATCATGCACCCCAATTGTACTTATTGCCTTCATCCTAGTATTTGCCCTTGCAATGTTCCCTCAAAAAAAATTTTTTTTAATTAAAAAAAAAATCTTGTTGTGGAAGCTATAGTATGTCACAGTGTGTCCCAAAGTATAACTTTTTGTCCACACATCTTTACTTGCAAATGTCCGTTGCAATGAGTTGTTGGTCTGGTCAGAGACCTCTGGCTTCTGCCACACTATGAATACTATCAAAACTGTACTCTTATTGGGAATTCTTTCAGATGTACTATTGTTGCCCTGTGTCATGGAGATCCTTCTGTCTTTGACCTGTGGCACCAACCCTTCACATGGTCCAGTAGTTGATAGATGGCCCTGGATCGGGACTAGTTGGTAGGTGATCTGGTCAACCCACCACCTCTTCTAAAGTAAACCCACTAGGGTGAGCTCTCCAGCACTGCCCTGGCTAGCTCACCTAAAGACACAACCCAGTTCTTATGTCTTCAGGGCTGGCTCATTCCAGAGCTAGTTCCATTGTGTTGCCAAGGCAAGGTATGGGGCTCACTCTCCAGCCTGCCTGCCTTAGGCTGCAAGGGATAGATGGAGGGAGCAAATCTCTACCCCAACCTTAGTGAAGGACAGGACCAGCAATCCTGAGCTCATGTTCTTGGGGCTGGCTCACCTGCAGCACCCCCTCCTTCCTGCAACCAGGGCCAGCTCTACTATGCTTTCTAGGTGAGGTGTTGCAACTGCTGAGGGGTGGGGCCTGCTCTCCCATGGTACCAAGGAGAGGGGTGGAGCCAGCTTACCTTAATATTTCAGTTGATGAGAGGTGGGGCTAGCTCTGCTCAGCCTTCGGACATCAACATGGCCCCAGACAGCAGCTCAGACCAGGGCATCTGCCTGTCCTTTGGTGATAACAAACCTTGCTGCTTCAGGACCATGGACCCAGACATGGCCCTCAGCATGGCCTTAGGTGGTATTGCCAGCTACTCACATCGGGCTTTTCCTCAATACCCTCAAGTCTCTAGTTCTACCTCTCATCATTTTGCACACACTCCTCTCTCTTTTGTCTCTCATCACATACTTGCTCATTTTAGTGACACTCTGGGCCTCTGAGTATTCACAGTTCTCTCAAGATTGCTATGCTCACCCATACAGTGAGGCCCTGGGCTGGGGCCATCTTCCCACCTGGGCTGGTACTGCCAGGCTGGTGGTTGAAAAGATTTATTCTTAAAACCCAATCTTAAACTCTTTAATTGCCTGAAAACATCTAACAAATAAAAACACAAACACACAGTTCCACATATGTGTTACCCTGTTCGAATTGTTGGTCAGGGAGTTCCCAACAAGCCTCAAACATCACGGGCTATCATCAATCCTCTTGATTGCTCTCTAGAACTTGAAAGTAAGACTCTGTTGCTGAAGACATGAAAACATGCATGAACATGTAAAACATCCATGAACACAGAGAGATCAAGCTGGCACTCACCTGCAAGCCTCATCCCTAGTGGCTATGTGTATGGATACTACCCAAGAAAAATAGCAATCATAAAGTCTTACCCAGCTGTGGATAATGAAAGCTACATATCAACTAGGCTGGCAAGACATACAGACTGGTTCAACATGGACAAGATGGGAGTAATTAACCACTTTCTTATTAGATTTAAAGCCCACTCCACAAGATGAAACCATACCTGGTGCTATTATCATGTCAAAAAAACTGTGACTAGACATACGGAGGTCATAGAGGAGAGCCTATTCCTATTATTCTGATAAATCAATTCCTAATAACTTATCATCATATCCATACATCAGTGCATCTCTCATCTCACATCAGATAAGCTTCTGCAGTATGTGACAGTTAACGGAGACCCACACTATTCTAGGTGAAGAAGAGAGACTGTGGAATGCTCATCTCTAAACAGGAATTTTATGTTACACGCTCTCTTCCCAAGGCTCAGGGATCACTGTGGAAGGGGACACAGCAATACTGCCATAGCCAGAGGCTGAGCACAAGAAAACAGTGTTCTCTGGACACAGCAGGACGGTTGCACATATGAACTCACAGTGGCTGGGACAGCATTCATAGAAACTGTGTGTGCTAGACTTTCCGTGTGCAGCTTAGAACAGACGACACCAGAACAAATGGTTGGCGGGGGCGTTATTCGGGCAGGGGGCAAAGATAGGGGAGAGAAATGGGAGAAGATGGTGGAGAAAAGAGGAGAGAGGAGAGAAGTGGAGGCCGGCCATGACCACTTGGAGAGAGGGGGAAGGGAAGGGGGCAGGGGAAGGGGACAGAGAGAAGCTACATGAAAGAGCAAGAGAGAGAGGAGGGGCAAGCAGTCCCTTTTATAGTGGGCAGGCCTACCTGACTGTTGCCAGATAACTGTGAGTAGGAGCATACCTGGCTGTTGCCAGGTAACTGTGGAGGTGGCGTTTAGACAGAATACTAACAGTGTGAGTTCAAACCAGACAAAATTCCAGCATGGTGAGGGCAGGCGGGCATGAAGTCTCACTCCAAACTAAGAAGCCACTGGCAGTTAGCTACTAGGAGAAGGGAAATCAGTTTTATTTAAGGATGATGTAATCCCAGAGGTAACTACACTCCAGTGGAGGGTCACACAACTGAGAGTATGTACTGGATATACTAAGCATAGAAGCAAAACAAAGCAAAGCAAAAGAAAGAGGAAATAAAGTTGAGTGCACATGGAAGGGGTCAGTCTGGCCAGAGTTAGGGGACAGGATGAATATGATCAGAATGGAGTTATGAAATTATCAAAGAACCGATTTTTAAAAGGAAAAATATATATCATACCTTCCATATATATGGCAGATAGTTGATATATTGTGAATGCTGATAAAGGTCTGTAAAATCTAGTGTGGCCACATGGAATAGAGTTTTATTATTGTTAACAGTAAATGAAAGTAAAATTGGATAATTTGGCAATTTTTCTCAATTAAAAAAACATAATAAATTTTCTTTAATCTTGAACAATAAAGATAATTCATAAAACGTGAATAAAGAATTACAATTGTCTTACCTTTAAGGAATTAATGAAATGTGAATTTTCAGGTTTACAAAATCTGTAACTTTAGGCTACAACAGAGAAGTAAACTCAGGCAGGAATCTAAATTTTAGGCTAGAACAAGGAAGTAGGCTTCAGACATGAAAATGTCCTTGGGCTAGGACAGGGAAGTTGGCTCAGATACTTTGGTCATACTGATAAGCCTTTAGAAACAGTGATCATGGGAGTGTTCACATAACTGGGTTTTATGCCTTGCTTTTTCTTTGACTATTTGTGTTTATTGTATTGCTTGCTCCTCGACTATTTGCATTTATTGTATTGCTAGACTCTGAACCTAGAACTGACCTTAATGCATGCATGTAATCAAAATGGTATAAAAGCATAAAGGAGGAGGGGGCATGGGATAGGGGGTTCTAGGGAGGGGAAATGGGGAAAGGGACATCTGTATTGTAAATAAATAAAAAATCCAATAAAAAAATTAAAAAATAAAGAACCTAACCTTTTAAAAGGAAAAAATTCCCAAAATCTATAACTTGTATCATGGAACATACCTGTACCTTAAATATTATAGTCGAGCTATCTTATAAAAGCTCTGCCAGGGTTTTATTAGCATGCTTTTTTTTCATGAATTGTTAACTTCACTAAGGAAAAGATGAAAATGGAGGAACTGATAATAAAGTAAGTCTAATATACTGCGATTTAAAATAAACAATCAGTTAGATGAAGCATGTCCTCCGAAGTAGCATGTGATTAAGAAAATTGTGATCTGCTAAACTAAACTTTAGGTGATGTGTATGTTCCCGTAGTTGCATGATCTGGAAAGAGCTTTCTTTTGCTATGTGAGGTGTTCCACACATCTTCAACCATGGAACAATTGGAGCATGGGTCTGGGGACCTCTCTGACCAATACCTGAAGTCTAGTAGATACATAAAGCAGGTCATGTGTACTTGGCTGGCTGGGAGAACCCATGGAAGAACATTGTCAAAGCCCTTCCCTCTTAGATGTGCAGTGGTGGGTCATAACCTATATTAGCTGTCCTTTTGACAACAGACACCAGGAACTGAGTCTCACAAATTGCACAAGGTATAGACGTTGGAGAGGTTCGAGAACACCAAACGGAGCTGTGCTTTGAAACGGGCCTAACCCACAATCCACAGACGTTCCCTTTCTGCCTTATAGTTTTTCTTTTTTTTCTTTTTTTTTTTTTTTTTTTCTTTGATTTTTCAAGACAAGGTTTCTCTGTGTAGCCCGGGCTGTCCTGGAACTCACTCTGTAGACCAGGCTAGCCTCGAACTCAGAAATCCGCCTGTCTCTGCCTCCCAAGTGCTGGGATTAAAGGCGTGCGCCACCACCGCCCGGCTACCTTATAGTTTTTCTAATGTCCCAAAGTCTGTTGCATGTAGCTCTTACAAAACTTCTTCTTTATCCAAAACCAAAGCTCTGCCAAATACACACTACAGAAAAATGGTCGAGGGGCTGCACTCCTCTAGTCTCCTGGAACAGAGTCCTCTCATGTGTCCCTTATCATCTGTGACCATAAGCAAGATACTTGTCACTTCTGCAGCTTGCCTTCTCCATTTGGAAATGGAGGTTATATTTCTAACTTCTTCATTAAGATATTTGAGGAAAGAAACAAGACAGAAAAGCATAGGACCAGGCACATAAGAAGCGGAGTGCAGAACCCTGTAAAGTATTTGATGTGTTACATCATTTGTCTTCATCTCAATTCATAATCACAGACAAAAATCTACAATAAGGTGTTTTGTAAGCAGTCCTTTTTAATGACACATATTTCGGTATAGCAATGCCCCTTCATCAGATAGATCAATTCCATAGCTCAACTAAGGAGGCTGGGGAAGTGATATGGTTTGACTCTAGAGATAACACACAGAGGTATCACATTGTGGTTTTAAAAATCATCACATTCCCCCTTCTTTTAAAATAAAAAATAAAGTTGCAGAGACCATGCCTGAAAAGCAGATTTTAAATGTGTCCCAGTAAACACCCAGGCAATCTCAAGTTGTTATGATTGATAGCAAAACAAGATTGCAGCCTGCCGACTCTGCCTCTCTTAATTATAAAATACAATTTCCGTTCTGAGCCTTCCAATCCAAGGTTTACAGAAGCTAAGAGAACTGCTCTGCTCAGTGGCTGATCACATCAGCAGTGCCACTTTCTCGGGTCCTCCCCGACCGGCTTCAGATGATAATTACTTAGGAAGTGTTTGATCTCAATGATGAATACATGATTAGTTTTTCATGAAATCAGTCAACCACACCGCACAGCACTACTCATGTGAGACCTTGTTGATTTAGCTGTTAGAAAGCACACATCTCCCTCGGTTCAGATGTGGGACATTGGTCTTTGGGGAAAAGAGGGTGGGAAAAGGGCAAGTTGGTGGGTAATGATATTGCAGAGATGGACGGTGACGACTGTCTCATTTCCCTCCCACATACACCCACCACACTGTCAATCTACTGCATGACTCCGGATTCTGTTTCAGTGGCAGATTTGTTTCTTCAAGGGAAAAAAGAAGGAAAGAAAGAAACAAAACCGAACTACGGAATTTCATGACCCTGTTGTTATCTTTCAACCCCGTAGAGGGTATTGCCTTGATGAATAATATTTTATATGTGAAATGTTTATGTGATTTTTCAAGAGCGGTAACCCTGCTACTGCTTAACTTTGATGCATTGCGATCACAGGTTCTCTCCTGTAAAGTGCTTTTACACACCCCCTTCCATAAATTGACTTAAGAGTTAGAAATGGACCATTCCACACAACTTGGGTGCTCGATGAAAATTGTTTAGGAGAGTATATTATGTCTGGTTTACACACACACCAACACACATAGACATACTCACACATACACACACAAACACACATATACACACACACACAAACACACATACACACACACACTTTCCTAAAAGGCCTAGGTTGAGTCTATACATTGTTTCTTTGTTTCTGTATGTATATCTGTATGTGTCTATGATATGTGCTTTTCTGTATGAGTCAGTATACTTTGAATTTTCTTATATAGCACATAATCCTGGTCAGAGATCAGTTAGAAGGATTCAATTGTTCATCTCTAAGCTGTACTCATTCATTTAAAGAGGTACAAGCAGTGCACTTAAAAAGATCCAGGAAATCAATTCTGTAAAGTGCCTGATCTTACTGACTCAGTAGGTCCTAAAGTAAATAATTCTCTAGATTATTTCAATGAAAATAATTTATAAAATTGATTTTTCATATATTCCATCTTCATTTTCATAATTTAAAAACTTCTCTGAAGAGAGAGCATGGCTATACACACACACACACACACACACACACTATTTTGTTTCAAAAAATATGCTATAATATTTTCGTCAAAATAACTTTAAAGATTATGTTCGGTTCTTTATTGTTTAAAGAAGTAGAGATGAGGCTGGAGAGATGGACCATCAGTTAAGAACGCTTGATGCTCCTCTGGAAGGCTCAAGTTCAGTTCCCAGAACCCAGAGCCAGCTCCAGGAGATCTTATACCTCTAGTCTCTGAGGGCATCTGAACTCACGTCCACATAACCCCATGCAAACATACACATTTCTGCATAATCTTAAAATAAGTATTTTTAAAGTAGAGATTAGTATCGTGTGCATATTTGAAATCTACACTGTGAGTTGAGATAGTCATTTTTGAAGAGAATTTCTTGGAAGTATTAATATTTTGGGGTGGATTGTGCCAACAATTGGTTATAAAGGGCTGCTTTATACATCTTTAGCACCGCCCTGGTCTCTGCCCACTAAAAGCCAGTAGGACAGCTCTGTGCTCTCTGCATCCAGTCTCACAATCATAAATGCCTCTAGACATTGCCAAATGTGTTCAGGATCCAATGCTATCCTGATTAAGAATTGTTGTTTGGGGAAAGGCTAGAAGAAGCTGAGGAGGTGGGCAAACCCATATTCCTATAGACCAGCGGTCTCAACTAACATAGATCCCTGAGATCTCTCAAACTCTGAGCCATAAACCAGACAGTATACACCAGCTGATATGAAGCCCTCAACACATATACAGCAGAGGACTGCCTGGTCTGGCCTCAATGAGAGAAGATGCACTGAACCCTTGAGACACTTAAGGCCGCAGGGAGTGAGGAGGCCTGGCAGGAGGAGATGCAGAGGATATCCTCTTGGAGACGGGTCAATTGGGGGAGAAGGAATGGGATAAAGAACTGTAGGAGAGGGTGGACCATAAGGGAGATAACAACTGGACTGTAAAAAAAGTAAAAAGAATTGTTTGGGGCAACAGACTTGAGAGAAATGGGCCTGAGATAGTCATAGTAAATGTCTTGATTTTCTATAACAAGTAAAACCTTATTTATCACTTCAAATAGAGTATTAAGAATTCCTCAGACTTGTGTCATTTCTTCAACAGAAGCTCTATGAGACACCCAGAATGAGAATGAGCCCTACTAGTTCCATGGACTGTGAACAAATGCCCAGTTAGATGCAAATACCAACGGCTGGTTACTACCCCAGCTCCTCATCTCTCCTATGGCAGCTCTTTGTCTGCAACTTCACATTTGAATAAATATAAGTGGAAAGTTAAAAGAGCAGATGATTCATTTTGCTGACATGTCTTCAGTAAGTGTGATAATCTTAATACTGAGGGAGGTCACTTCATTGGTATAAATTGTCCAGACATACTCACTGTTCAGTAGGAAAGAATGACTTCACGACAGTGAATAACTGAGAGAGGAAGCAAAAGCTCAGTTGTGGCTGAGGCAGGACTACCCAGTACTGTTAAAATTTTCATGGACTGATTTAACTATTATCTCATTATTCTTTTTCAAATGGAATAGTCAGGCTGAAACTGTAAACAAATAAGATCATTGAATGGCATGGTTTTCTTTTTTATCATTTAGAGCTACAAACAGGTTACAGTACCAACAAAACTGTCCTAATAAAAAATCTAAATTCCACTCTGTATTTGTACTAAATTCTAGAACATGGCAAGTCTATCCTACCATTGTAGGTTCCAACATTACACTAGAGCATCAGAATTACTTAGATTTAGATTTCCTCTTCCTCTTCCAGAGGCACATAGTCTTAAAATGAATGTATAGCACTTAGTATTTTAAAATATAAAATTAAACTGACAAATAGGTTCTTGTTACCAATGCCAAGGGTCTACTTTGTATGCCAATGCAACCACTTAGTGCTACCGAAAATGGTGTTGACCTCCGCTCACTTACAATTTGTTCAAATAGTCTATCAAATATTCTTCAAGGTCTTTAAATCCATCTATTGGCTGGTTTAGTGAAATCTTTAATGATGGGTGTCTTAGTTAGGCTTTTACTACTGTGAACAGACACCATGACCAAGGCAAATCTTCTTAAAAAACAACATTTAATTGGAGCTGGCTTATAGGTTCAAAGGTTCAGTCCATTATCATCAAGGCAGGAATGTGGCAGCACCCAGGCTGGCATGGTGTAGGAGGATCTGAGAGTTCTACATCTTCATCTGAAAGCTGCTCACAGAATACTGACTTTCAGGCAGCTAGAGTGAGTGTCTTATAACCCACACCCACAGTGACACACCTACTCCAACAGAGCCACACTTAATCCTGCCACTCCTTGGGCCAAGCATATACAAACCATCATAATGGGTAAAATGTGTAATATGGAATTTGCCAAGTAGAGCCATAAACTTTTTATCTGTGCCACCTTATTTACTCTTTGAAACAACCCAATAAGGCTAGAGAAATGGAGTGGCAACTAGGAGTACTTGCTGACCCTGCAAAGGACCTGGATTTGATTCCCACACCACAAGGAGGCTCACAACCATCTGAAACTCCATTTCCAGTAGATCTAGGACCTTCTTTTTGCCTCCATGTACACTAGGCATGTATGTAGTTCATACACATACAGTCATTTAAAATAAATGTTGTTTTAAACAGCCAATGAGAAAAGTACCTCACTACTATTCCTTGAAGAATCTCTAGTGAAGAGAGATTAATACTTTCCTTTACACATTTGCTCGATTTGTTATCAGCTGAGTTTTGCTGATAACAAGCCCATATATTTCTTAATGGGTGTTTTATGATAGTGCATACAATTTTTTTTTGCCATATCTATAAAATAGGTGTTACAAAATTACATAGGTATTCTTTGGTGAACTGAAATCCAGAGATAACATAATCCAAATAAACTGAGTAATAAGGACAAAGATCTAGCTTATACAATGTCAATCCTGGGTACATAGCTAAAGTTCCAGCAATCTACAATCTGTATACACACATATGTTACTATCACTATTCTGAGTAGAAGGAATGGTTATATTTTGATCACACACCTAGACTTTCCCAATGGCTTCTGCTTAGGACTACAGTTGAGAGCATTTACTTGGGTGTGTTGGTTCCCAGTTAGGTGCTCTCCCCTAGCCTGAAAACATAGCAAAGTTGATCTGCCTACAAAGAAAAAGAAAAGGCTGCTGCCTTGGCCAGCTGGATTGAGTTAACTGCCTGCAGAGAATTAAACCATGTTAATAAGGAGAAGCAAGCAGGGGAATGTGGAGGAATATAACATATCTTCTCCTGCAGTGGATAGTTATCCTTTGCTGGAGACTTATCACAAATACATTGTAATTCTAATGTCTAAGCTGGTTCTTCGGGACCAATTCCAAATCTCAATGAATTGGTGCAAATCTCAATGAATTGGTGCTTTTTTTTTTTATTAATATCAACAAAAATAATAGATGTCCACAAAGTCTTGTGATATCTGCACTGTCTCAGAAATGAAGGCTTGCAAGCAAACTTGCACCATGTGCATTCACGTGTCAGGAGGGGGTCAGTATTAAACTAAATGCTCATTTTGCATCACACATGTTGAAAATGCAACTCAAGTGCTTTGGGGAATGATGGATGTATTTGTTGCTTAGGGTAAGGAGACAGCAGCTTGGGGCTCCATGACTGGAGGGCTAAGGCTATTTTTTGCCACCAGGTGCTTTCCCTGGGGCATTGTAGATCATTTCTGCATAAGGAGTTGCCTTGGGTGGCAGACTAATAGGACTAACACCTCATACAAGGGTCCCCATGATAGTATATTGTAAATGACTAGAGATAGATTTATTAATAGAAACATTACAACAGCCACTCAGCCACATCTGTTTAAGAAACAATAAAAATTGTGTTGGTACTAAATTGGGCTCTCTGATCAAAACTAGAAAGAAAGTCCTTTCTTTACATAAGGGTGAAAATCAGGTTTTCTGTATCTACACTACCACGCCACAAGAGTGGCGACCTTTCTATAGGAATTTGACTTGTTTATAGCCTAAGGGATGAGCACAGACCTCTAAATCAAGCATGGGCATGAGATATAAGAATTGCCTAAGTATCTAAAACACAAAACACAATAAATGTACATTAAGCATCTGCCTGAATCAGGGTTGATCTACCTCGGATGCTCCTTCTGACGGCGACAAAAACACAGCCTAAAATTGAAGCCGTAAAACAGTTCTCACATAATGAAATGATGGAAGGACCCTGCTTCCACTGTGCAAGGGTCGGAGAGACAGAATCAGTAGATCAAAGAGAAATCGAAACCAGAAGGAATCAGGTTTCCTAGAGCCATAAAAGGTGGAGTGGTGACTAAGAATAATATCATTCATTTACAATAAATATCTCCTTGATTTAAAACCCAGGAAACCCAAATAATAGACTTTGAATTAACTGTTTCGGGTTATCTATTTTTTTCACTTCTTTTATTCTTCATTTAATAACATCAAGTTATAGTTATCCTTGAATTGTATATATTTAATATTGAAGTAATGAGATCTTTAATTAATTTTTCAAACTGATAAAAAGCCTACCCCTTCAAACTAGTTCAACCAAATTTCCTTGACTATGTACCCACAACCATAGTGGATATGATTCCGTAGTGAGTGATTTTTTTTTTTTTTTGAGATGGCTCTAATGCAACCAGTTGAAAAGATAGTAACCTCATGTAGAGTTTGCTAAAATGCAAATACATCGTTTTTACTTTCATGATCTGACTAGACATTAACCATGGCCATAAATAATAGCTTATATACAACTAGCTTATTAATAACGTCATTATTATTAGGTAATCACGACCCAAAGTTCTGTGCTCCGGGAAGAAACATTGTGTTTGTCCCAAGACTGCTTACTTTCTTTCCCCCACTTTGAAGAGCACATAGCTACTGTATCTACCTAACAGAATGAAAGAATTTCCACACTGTTTATTGTTAGTCTTCTTTTAGAGGAAGTTTAAATGATGGAACACTTGCAAATTCATTTACTGTTAGAAAAAAACTGAACTTATCTGTCCTTATGTTCTGCAGTTTCAATCAATTCTAGTCTTTACTATATGTACTAAGCCAAGAATTTTTAAACGATGCAAATGTTTTAACATATTCTGGGTTAGAATACAAGTTTTGTATAAGTTTGTGTCTACTCTTCTATGTGCAGTGATCATAGGGGTAGAAGCTGGGTACCATATTCAAAGAGAAATGCATAGGTAGACTGTCAAGCACACTAAACCATGCTTTTAATTATTCAAAATAATTTTATCATTTAATAAAAAAAACATTCAAAAGATTTTCAGTTTCATTGGAAGAGCCAATATTGACTGAGTAAATGATGTGACCCAAATATCATTCATTCATTCATTCACTCACTCATTTACTCATTCATTCATTCATTCACCCATTCATTTCTCAGCAAATATTTGTTGAAAACCATGCCAGAACACTGGCAGTATTCTAAGTGTTAGATATCTTTGCTGCCTAAGACAAGAAAATATCTGTGGTTACTGGGGCTCCTGTCTAGCAAGGAAGACAGGCATTTTTACTGCCCAAACCTTTTAAAAGCTATGAATCAGTATTACATACGTTGTGCTGATGACAATGACAGATGAAATTATGATCGAGGTAAGAAAGACAAGCAATTTCTATGTAGGTGCATTGGTTTGGGGAGAAAGGAGAAAGTTACAATATGTGTACATTCATCTGGTTCTCTAGTGTACATCCTTTATACTTTATTATAACAACCTGTAGGGGGCTAAGCATTTGAAGCTTTAGAATGTGTGTGTGTGCATACTCACACACATGTGCACACATATCTAAAATGCCAAATAGGTTGATTACAGACTTGTTAGGCATGTAGTTCAAGACAGATACAGTCAGCACACACAAAAAGAGAACAAGTATAAGTAAATTTTTTAAATGAACCATGAGGGCCCAGGAGGAGCTGTGGAATAAAGAAAGACCATTAGAAGAAAGCAGAGTGAATCCTAAGGCAAAGGACCTGCCTGTCAAAGCTTGGGAGAGGGAACCAGTGTGGTGGACCTTAAGGATGCTGGGAAGCTGTCTTCAATTGAGTAGCCAAGCTCTTTTTTAAAGCGAGTTCTTTTAAGCGATTCTGAGCTCTTCCCACAACAAATGATATGTTGGTGCTAGGTACTTATATGTACCACTCATATGTAACATCTCAGTTGAATTTATTCATAGTCTTTTTAATATTCGGGGTTTTATCATTACATGTGTCCTTTTGCCTACAAAGTTGGGCGATGTTTTTATTTGTGCATGCATTACAGTACAGTGACTTTTTCATTTCAAAAAGTAAAAGAATTAAAGCTCTGTCACTACATTTATACTACCTTGAGGAAAGGGTTTACAAAAAAATTCTTCATTTACTAGGTAATAAAGGGCAGCGCAGAGGTGGATCCCTTGACACCAGAAAAGCTTTTTGCAAGATTAACTGGGATTATCATCAATAGGCCCACGGGGTGTTTGGATTTGAATTAAATATAGAAATCTTATTAACAAAATTTACATTCCTCCCTTCACCTTAATCTAATTTTGCTGGCCTCTAATATACAGCAGTTCAGCAGAGTGGTACATGGCACTGGTCAATTCGGAAGAAAATAGATGCATGAATTTTAAACTGGTCACTGTGTTCATTTTTTCCTAATACAAATCAACATTTTATTCATGAAAACTGTAAATATTATATGACTAGCAAAATACTTTATACCTTACAATTTATTCTGAAATGGAAAGAGGTTTTTTTTTTTCAGCCCCTCATAATTTTTTGTTCTTCAGCTAGCTGTCTTGCTCTATCTCCCCCAAGACCAAAGACAGCAGCTTCATTCCCTAATGGAAAGAATTTAGCTGCACCCTTTGCACACAAGGTATTAACTCCAAAGAATTGCAGGAATGATGATAATTCTAGGCCTTGACATTGGCAAATGGGCTCTGTCAGAAAGATAGAAGGGCTTTGAAGTGTTTCTCTTTCTCCCACAGGAAACGCTTTCCTTGTCACTTGGAGGGACCAGATAGAGAAGATGAGACCCCAAGGTGAAATATATTATAGGAACAAACTATGTTGAGACCTTCTCGGTGATCCATACTCAAGTTGTCACCAGAAATCCTTCACTTTCATTTAAATGACTATGAAAACAAAAGGGTTGAAGGTGCAGAAGAGTTATCAAGCTGTTATGTTCACCCTCGTATGTTCAAGTCCTGCAGATCAATACATTGACACTGATGGTCTCCAAGTTAATGGAAAATGAAATCAAATAACCTTGTTATAGAGACCAATTTGTAAAACATTTTTATACAGAACTTTACATTGCAAAAGTTTCTACAGTAATAAATTATCCACAGTCTTGAGAAGTAAATTGGAAGATAACTGTCTTGTTCTCTAAGCAAGAGGATAGTCTTTTGTACTCTGATACTTTGTGGTAGGCACAAGTATAAATATCCCCTTTTCTTCAGTGTGTGAAACTCTAAGTCTACATGTGTGCATTAATAGAGCAGGGAGACTGCCCAATATACAAGAACCGTGAGCCCAAACTCCGTGGGGAGGATAACAAGCAATGTCTGCTATTGGAGAATGTGAAAGTTTTTGTGATTATGTGATAATTATTATTATTAAAATAAGAAGGCCTAAGAATTCTAAGAACAGTAGTCTACCAACATCAGCTTTCTAATAGGCTAACACAGAAAATATAATGCCAAAGGAAAATTTGCTCCAACAAGTTGCTAAAGCAATTCCATTGTATTAGGATATTGTAGAATATTATGCTGCTGGCCAAGAGAAATATGATGCATAATATATAAGTCACACTTTGAATTTGAAATGGAGAGATACTATATAAAATGTAAAAAGATAGATATTTTTATTATAGATATTATATATTTTAGTTGTTTTTATTGTTTGAAAATTTTATGTATGCATATAGTGTATTTTCATTAAATCATACTTATTCCTTCCCTCACAATCCCTGCCTTGTTCTTCCCACAACTATTCACTTCTAATCCTATCCTTTCTCTTTATAAAACCCAGAATGTTCACTTGGTGCTGCCAGTATGTGCATGGGTGTAGTACATCTGCTGGAGCATGTAGGCTGTATCCCTGAAGAAAACTGACTTCCTTCTCCCTGCAGCCAGCAGCGCCCAATTGCTCCACAGCTAAAGACAGGGACGTTGTGACATGCTTCTGCTTCCATTCATGCTAGGATTTTTGTCATCTACTGAAAAAAGAAAGAAAGAAAAAGAAACAAAGAAAGGATGCTTCTCTGATGAGGTGATGAGATGAACTCATCTATGACTATAAAGATAAGTACTTAGGAAGGGGCTTAATACTAGGTACATTTAACAGAATAGTCATAGTCGGATCTCCCCTAGAGCCTATGATCTATAAAGCTATGGTTTCTTAGTTCCATTAGCCTTGCTGGGCAAGAGTTCTATCTTATGTAGCAACACTTACATCCATTCAGAAAGTCCTTAGTTACTTCCATAACATCTATGCCACTACTACATGTCTTCTCGTCCACTCGCTATCACAGCATCCATAGTCCACAAATAGTTTAGATTAATGATTGATTTACTCCCCCAATAGCATGCACAGAACCTCTTCCAGCACTGTGAAGGCTCTCCAGGGAGGATGAAGTTTCTAGGTCAATACAAGTCTCTACTGTCTATGATTGAAACATTTGGTATATTTACAAATAGGGTCTTAAATGAAGTAATAGAGGATAGCCAAGAACATGACACTGGACTGTCATGTTTTGATGTCTATGGGCCCTGGCTGACTAAAATCTTTACACTCCCACATAGCAGTGGGCTTTTTATTTGGCACTGAATGCTGCCTGAGAGAAGCAATGTCTCCTGGTCACAAGGTAGCTCTGTTCAAACTCTTTTTGGTTTTGTATAGTTTCAAGAAGCTTCTACAGTAAGTTTCTATGTGGTTCTTCCAAAGATCTTACATGTTAGCTATCCATTACATCCTCCTCTGCTCTGTTCTCCCATATCCCTCCCCACTTAACACATCTTGCTTCATAATTCCTCATTCATATCATCTGTATTCTATCTCCTCTCCCTTGAAAGTCCCCCACATAGAGCTTACTACGTTCTCTTTGTCTATAGATGCATATGTATCTCAATATTCAAAGCTATCATCCACATATTAAGAGCATGTAGCACTTGCTAGGTTACCTGGCTCAAAGTGATCAATTTACTTTCAGCCCGATCAATTTACCTTCAAATTTCATAATTACATTCTGTATATGTACAATGTTCTTCTTACCTGTATTCATTGATGAGTGTCTAGGCAGTTTCCTAGATGTTGTGAATAGACTAGAAATGGACACACAGATAAACAAGAATCTTTGTAAAAGGCTACAGAATCCTTTGGGACCATGCATAGGAGCAGTGTTGCTAGATCACATTGTAGATCCACGTTAGCATTTTGAGGAACCCCGACACTGGTTTCCATAATGGCTTCACCAATTTACACTCCCACCAAGAGTGAATTAGTGCCCCCCCTTTCCCACAATCACACTAGCATGCGTAATATTTTACTGTGCTTGTTTGTTTGCTAGTTTGTTTTTGTTCGGTTTGATTTTTGGTCTTAGCCTTTCTGACTGGAACAAAATGAAATCTCCAAGTAGTTTCAATTTGCATTTTACAGGTACTAAAGATGTTGAAAGTTTCAAAATATATTTCTCGATCATTTGTGCTTCTTTTAAGAACTGTAATTCTATTCCCACTTTTTAAATTGGTTGTTTACATTATTAGTGATGAGTCTTTAGTTCCTTGTACATTCTGTACACTAGTCTTCTTTCAGATGTATAGCAGGCAGGTAAATAATTTTTCCCATTCTCTGCAGATTCATTCAGTTGGCATTGTCCTTCTCTGTTCTAAAACACTCACATCATGAGGTCCCATTTGTCAATTGTTGGTAGCAATTCCTATTTCTGGAGTCTGATTCAGAAGTGCTCTCCTGTACATATAAGTTAAAGCACATTGCCTATTTTGTTCTCTATCACATTTGGGTTATGCGGTCTTAAATTAAATTCCTTGATCCACTTGGAGTTAGGATCTGTTGAGGGTGAGAGATAAGGATCTACACTCATTATATGTGTAGCTATGTAATTTGACCAGCATTATTTGTTAAAGGTGCTATTTTTTTCTCATGTTCATTTTGGGGCTCTGTCAAAAATCAAATCATTGCAGGAGTGTAGGCTTACATAGGGATCCTCAATTCTATTCTATTAATAAATGTGTGCATTATGTAGTACTATGTTTTTATTAGTATGGCTCTTTAATATAACTTAAAATCAGGAAGGGTGACACCTCCAACTATATTTTTATCATTCGGAGTTGTTTTGGATAACCTAGGTCTTTTGTGTTCCATATGGATTTTAAGACTTTTTTTTTAATTTCTGTAAGAAATTGTATTGAGATTTTAATGTGGGTTGCATTGACTCTTAGATTGCTCTTGTAGTGTAAGCACTTTCAAAATATTAATCCTCCCAACATATGAATAATCTGTGCAGTAAATCCTATTTTCTGAAGTCCCCTTCAGCTCCTTTCTTCAGAATCATAGCATTTTCATTGTACGAGTTTTCACGTTTTTGGTTAGACTTATTCCAGCATATTTGTTGTTGTTTTGAGGGTAGATTGTTTCCTTGATTTTCACAGTATGTGTTGTTGGTATGTAAAAAGTCTACTGATTCTGTGTGATAAGTTGTAACTTGTCGCTTCGCTGATGGTGTTATCAGCCAGAGGAGCTTTCTGGTGCAGTCTCTAGAGTCTTTTGTGCATAAAATCTTATCATCTGTAAAGGTGGAAACTGACTTCTTTTCTATTTGTATCCTTTTATCTTCTTCTCTTGTCTTATTTCTTTAGGTAAGACTTCAAACACTATTTAGAAGAGGAATATGGAGAACTGACGTATTTCTCTTGTTTCTAATTTTAGCAGAAATGCTTTGAGTTTTTTTTTTTTTTCAATTTTGAATGATGTTGGCTGTGGGTTTGTAAATATTTCCTTATAACGTTGATATATGTCTCTCATATCCCTATACTCTCCAGAACTTTTATCATGAAAAGATGTTAGATTTTATCAAAGGCATTTTCTTCATTTAATGCGATGATCGCATGATTTTTGTCCTTAAGTGTATCAAGTGATGGATTACCATTTTTAATGTTTGTACATCGAACCATCCCTGAATCTTTGTGATGGTGTTGGCTTGATTGTAATGATTTGATGTGTTCTTGCATTCTGTTTACAAGTATTTAATTGAGAATGTTTACATCTATGTTCATCAGGAAGACTGGCCTATGATTTCATCTCTTGTTTGTCTTTATTTGTTAGGTGTCAATGTAATGCTAGTTCCATGAAAATAATTTGAAAGCATTTATTTCCTTTTCTATTTCACGTAATATTTTGAGAAACACTGATCTTACTTTTTTGTTGTTAAAAGTTTTTAAAGGCTGTTATTTAAGTCTGTTGCTTGTGATGTATCTATTTAAATTTTTGTCTTTTCTTGGCTTAGCTTTCTTTATTTGTATTCTTGCTGATATTTTTATGTGGCACTAAGAACTATAAACTTCTCTTTTAGGACCTTGTAGCTGCATTGTATCCATAGATTTTGGTATGCTGTGATTTCATTTTCATCCAGTTATAGAAAATTTTAATTAAAAAAATTCTTCCCTTATTTATTCATTCATTCAGTACTGTTGTTCAGTCTCTAGGGCTATGTATTTTCTGTGATTTCTGTTGCTGTTGATATTTGTTTAATTCCACTGTGATCAGATAAGTTACAAGGAATTATTTCGGTTTCCCCATATTTGTTGAGAGATGCTTCATGTCCAAATATGTAGCTTATTATAATGAAGGATCCATAGGATGCTTGGACAAGTGTGTACTGTCTACATATGGATGGAATGCTCGGTAAATATGCTACGTCCATTTGACATGTGATGCTACTTAACTCTATTATTTCTCTGTTCATCTTTTTCTGAATGATCTATTCATTGATGAAAGTAGGGTTCTGAAGTCACTTACTGTTAATACGTGGAGTTAACCTGTTGCTTTACAACTAGAAGTACTTGTTGTATGAAGTTGGGTGCACCTAAGTATGGCACATACACATTCAAAATTGTAATGTCTTCTTTTATTTATTGGAGATTATATTTATTTACATTTCAAATGTTATCCCCTTTCCTGGTTTCCTCTCTGGACACTCCCTATCCCATCACCCCTCCCCCTGCTTCTATGAGGGTGCTCCCCCACCCACCCACTCACTCCTGCCTCCCTGCCCTGGCATTCCCCTTCAATGGGGCATTGAGACTTCTCAGGACCAAGGGCCTCTCCTCCCATTGATGCCCGATAAGGCCATCCTCTGCTACATATGCAGATGGGGCCATGTGTACTCTTTTTTGGTGGTTTAGTCCCTGGGAGCTCTGGGAGGTCAGATTGGTTGATATTGTTCTTCCTATGGGGTTGCAAACCCCTTCAGCTCCTTTAGTCCTTTAACTCCTCCATTGGGGACTCCGTGCTCAGTCCAATGGTTTCCTGCAAGCAACCGCCTCTGTCAAGCTCTGGGAGATCCTCTCAGGAGACAGCTATATCAGGCTTTTGTCAGCAAGCACTTCTTGGCATTCGGAATAGTGTCTGGATTTGGTGTCAGTATATGGGATGGATAACAGGTGGGGCAGTTTCTGTATGACCTTTCCTTCAGTCTCTGGTCCACACTTTGTCTCCGTATTTTCTTTAGACAGAAGCAATTCTGTGTTAAAAATTTGGAGATGAGTGTGTGGCCCCATCCCACAATGGGGTCCTGGGGGGCCTTGTCTAACCTCTGAATATGGTCTCTACCAATTCTCCCTTCCCTTTGTTGGGCATTTCAGATAATTTCATCTCCACTGGGTCCTGGGAGCCTCTTGCTTTCCTGGCATCTAGGACTTGCTGATGGCTACCCCCAGTTCCCCATCCCCCATTGCTACACACCTCTGTTCAAATTCCTGACCCTCTGTATGTTATCCGCATCTCCTCCCATAACTGATCCTGCCCCCCTTTTTTCTTCCTCACCCTTCCTCTCTTTTTCCCAAATCCCTCCCACCCTCTACCTCCTGTGAGTATTTTGTTCCCCTTCTAAGAAGGACTGAAGCATCCACACTTTGGTCTTCCTTCTTCTTGAGCTTCATATGGTCTGTGAGTTGTATCTTGGGTATTTTGAGCTTTTGAACTAATATTCACTTATCAGTGAGCTCATACCATGTGTGTTCTTTTGTGACTGGTTACCTCACTCAGGATAATGTTTTCTAGTTCCATCCATCTGTCTAAGAATTTCATGAAGTCATTATTTAGTAGCTAAGTAGTATTCCATTATGTAAATGTGCCACATTTTCTGTATCTATTCCTCTCTTTCTTCAGTATGAAGTCTTTCTTTTCTCCTCTATAGGTCTAACTTTGATGTCATTCTATAGTTCAGATTGGCTTTAAATTCAAGCCAATCTTGCTACTTCAGTCTAGTGCCAGCATGACAAGCATGAGTCACCATGCCTAACTCTAGCTACAAACTTCCTAGCTGCCAAGAGAAAAGAAAAAGCATAACTTACTCTATGATTCCCAGTGTGCGCAATTCAGATTCTCAAGGAAAATTCAAACTAGTTGTTGCAAAGGGAAATTAGCCCTCCTCTAGTTTTACAACTTTGAACTCTCACAAGGTAAAATGTGAATACAGAATAGTGTTCGGGGTGATGAAAGGTTTGTGTAGTGTTTTGCTGTAATTGTTGAAGCATGATGGCTCTGTACTGTAACGTTCTAGAAAACTAGAGTCTGTTATTCAACTTCATAATGCTTTCACATTTTAACCATGATTAAAAGACTTGAAGCTTAAAAAACAAATTCTAAGAAAAATTAGACTGGTCATACACTTTCTATTTTTCAAATAATTAAAAATATTACACATCTTATTTATTGTACATCTAAAATAATGAGATCTTCACCCATTAGCCAGAAAATTGGCAATGTTCTATGTAATTCCAGTTATATCTTCAGAGTATAAAATGATGGAAATCCACTGAGACCTTTGTGTAAAGAAGACTGCTGTTTTAGTCAACAAGAAATAAATACATCAAAAAGTTCACTTAAGTATAACTGATCCGCAGTGCAACAAAATCAATAACACAGCATTGAATACCTTGGGTACCCACTAGAAATCGGGGTTTTAAGGAAGGAATGTAGCTTATTCTTCTGTGATGCAAAGAGGGAATCTCATAGAGGCTTAGTTAGAAATGTATTACAATTCTTCTGTCATCTTATTTACTGTGTTAGAAAGTATTATTTAGAATAATATATGTAAATTTCTACATAAGCTGCATAAAACTTCTTTAATGAGTTAATTGAAAGTAAAAAAAAAAAGTTAACTAGCTCAAATTGGGACATTAATATGGAAGGCTTTTGTATAAATAATCTTCCCAATCACTCAAAAGTAACAATTTTAGTATTTTAACAGAGTCTATGAATCTAATGTGTGACTAGCATGCAGTTCCCACATCCCTTCTCACATTCCTATTACACACAATGGATGATGGATTACTACACTGACTCTCAGACATGGGCTGGACAAAAGAAACACATTTTCTTTTCTTTAAAGGGGCTACTGACATCAAGCCACTGTTAAATTCTCTAGAAGCCAAAGCTAAAATACCAAGAGTCTCTAAAGGCTAAACAAATTGCTAAAGATGGAGTTATTGATTTCTAAAGAAATATTCCTCTGACAGTGCTCACACCTCACCACCTTTGTAATTGAAAGGGTTTTAGTTCTTCCAGAGGAATGACACATGCAAGCTACTAAATATTGTCTCATGGAACGTGCACGTCTAGTAAACTGGGTAGACAAAAGAGCCATCTAGACTTTTAAGCTGACTCAAGTCTATTTTTTTCTATTTTCCTTAATGGTTCTCTTATTTCTTTTGAAATGACAAAAATTGTAATTAATTACTTTAAAATCCAGCATGGCAGTCCAATTACAGACCATGAACCTTCATTGACTAAATACAGTTGCGTATCGAAATATTTCTATAAAACACTTGGTGAATACACAGATTGTAACTCATATACATAGAAAAATTGCCACTCACTCTGAGTAAATTGAGTTTTTCTCAAATAAGAGGGATACGTGCAGTTACAGGTTTTTGATTGACAAGAGTCTCATTTCTCTATAGATCTTAATGGTCTAATAATGGATCTTGCCAACCATTATGAGCTACACCCCAGCTAGGGACCCATAACTTTTATTGTCGTCCATTATCTGACCATTAGAGGCCACGAGTGTCCTCAGCATGATTGTGTGGCATTTTGCTAAGGAAAGGGTGTAGAAAGTATGGGGGCAGCAGGCTTCCCAGCATCAAAGGCATGGAAGCTCCAAAATTTCCTATTGAGACCATTTATTTTCCTTATGGTGAAATGTTTACAGTGTATACCTCTTGGATAAAGTCTTCCCATCTAGTCTTGTCATGAAACCAAATATATAATTTAGTACTGGTATGAAAAACATCTCTTTCCTTTTCCTGAATGGTCCTGACACTGAGAGGGGTTGCCATAGCTACTTAGTGTACATGTTCAGATTGGTTTAGAAAATACTATTTTGTTTTGTCTTTTAAGCTTTATTGAGGTATACATGATATGCAAAAATGCACATATTTCATGTACATCTTAGTTAGGAAGTACACGTTTCCATGAGAGTTTTACTAGAATGAAGGTACTAAATGCTATCCACTTATTCATCACCTCTGTAATTTGTATTGTAGCTTTCTGTAAGTTTGTACATCATGTGTTTTTCCCATAACAATGTAAACAATCCTCCCTCTCCACATTTTAAAGTGCATATTTGACTTCTAACAAGCCCTATGCTCCTCCAAAGGGCTCTAGAAGTTACCCTGCATGACATAGACTTAATATGCAATGAGAAGCAATCCCGATTGCTGCTGCCTCCATTTCCCGAGTCCCACCAATCTATCCTCTGTTTTTCTGGATTAGTGATTTTTTTTTAATACTTCATATGAGAGAAATCACAAAGTGCTTATACTTTGATGACTGGACTGTTTCACTCAGAATAAAACCCTGGGCTCATCCATGTTACTAACATGACAGATTTACGTCTTCCTTAAAGACTGAGTGTTGTCCTATTGTAAGGCTACACCATGTCATCATTACTCCTTCATATTTTTCTGGGCATTCAAATTGTTTCCATGTCTTGGCCATTGTTAATGACACTGCAATAACGATGTGAGTGATAATCCTACTTGAAATACAAACTTTAAATTCTTTGAATGTATACTTAGAAGTGGAGTAGCTGAGCCATGTGGTCTCTTATATTTTTAGAGAAACTTTCATACTAGTTTCTATAGTAGACACACCATTCAATGTTCTGACCATCAGTATATGAAGGTTCTCATGTCCTTCACAAACCTGTTAGATCTTCAGATGTTTTATTTTGGTTAGTTGACTTTGATAAACATGATTATATCAGATATGGTTTTTATTTGCATTTCCTTGAAAATAGGCAGTATTGATTGCTTTTTCTGATAAAAGTTGGCTATTTGTGTGTGTGCTTTAGAAATGTCTGGATGATATAATTATGGCCACTTTGGCTGCTCTTCTATTGGTTTTATCAGCATTTGCTACTCCAACCATCACCAGCATAATTAATTTAAATTATATTATCTTGTTGATTACTGTTACACCATACAGCTAACTTCTTTCTCTAATTTTGTTAACTGTAAGAGAAGAAAAATTTAAGTTGCTAAGATATTTGTTATGGCAAGGTTATCATATATATTATCTAGAGAATTAGGAAAGCCAGGTGTCAGATCTCTTGAGCATAAGGTAAGGGTGTACAGTACCTGGAATAGCTTGAGAGTTGATAAGTCCTCACAGAAATTGTTCCCACTTCTATCATTGTCTCTTAATCCTCACATAATTTTGAAAGATATTCTGTTGCAAGTGTTCAAGTTTACCCCTTGCCTAATTTATACCCCAAATCCTACATCTTCCATTACCAGGTGGGTACATTCCATGACACTTGCTGACACAAAGTCAAAGAGACCATTACTCAGACTGCTCTAATGATTTTCTCCTGCTGTCTATGAGGCTAAAAGTTGGGGGTATCAATTAGTATTACTTCAGATACTCCCTAAAATGTGCAATTTCTGTTTTTCTCTCATGTAAAAATCTATACACAAGAGTCTCTCCAACACCATTTAAACATCAACATTTCTTAATCACCACTACATACCAAACCTCTTCTTTTATGTCAAGGATTTGGCAATAAATAAAACAGGTTTTTAGCTGATGTTTTCCTCTAATGAAGAAAAGGAAAGGGGATATCACAAAGAGATATCTGACAGTGAGTGTGGTAAGATGGAAAATCATTTACTTACAGATAGACATGTGTTGGAAGGGTGTTTGTGGTGGTGGTGTATGTTTTAATAAGCAGCTAAACATCCCAGAGGTCTAAGGATGAATGGGCTATGCAGAAGGACATTAGAGTCAGTGCTCTGTGACTCTGACTGTAGAATCACTGAGGAGTGCTCAGTGTGAAAGGAGCAAAGAAACAGTTATTGAAGCTGATGACATGTACTCAGAGAACTGGACACAGAGCTTCTGATTTCTAGTCCCAAATCCTCATTTCCAGAGTTGGTATCTATTAAAGTGATAAAGAGACTGTGTTATATAATAGCGAGTAGATTGGCATTCTGCCTAAAAAAGAAGGGAATTCTCTTATGTGCAACAATAAACAGAGGTAACTGAAGTAAGTCACACACAGAATGAATACTTGCAAAGCCAACATGATTGAACTACGTCTTAAGAGCTAATTGAGACATAGAAGCCACGTATGCTATGGGAATTCATGAGGGAGGTGATTACGATAGGAAAGACTTCATGCAAAGGCAGCAGCCACTAAGCCCTGAAATATCAAGCCTGATAGTAGACAGTTGGACTTGATTGGACCCACAGTAGACAGAGTTAAGCAATGATGGCTTTCTCTCTCACTGAACCAAGACTAAGCCTGAGAATCTTTTCAGGACTCAGCTAATCCATAGAAACTGGTTAGAATTGACTTGAAAGAAAAACCTCTTTTCTGTTTCTGATATAAAGAACCAAGAAAGCAAGTTGAATACATTTCAGCAGGAGTAAGAAAGAGTAGCCAGAATAGACACAATCAAGATCACAGCCTGTTCTCAGATTTGGAAGTGGATAGCATATTGGAAAGAAAACATTTTTTTAATTAGAATAAATTAAGTCAGCTGCACCTGTCTCAAAATTGTGATGAGTCTTGATCACCAGAATATTAACCAACACCACAGTTATGTAATCCTCTTATGAGCACCCCAATTCTTCATTTTCTTATTTGTAGCTGAAATTACGTACAAGGATTTTCAACTTCTTCTTTTGTATTCTATCCATTCCTATAATATTTTACTCTTTCATGAAGCACCTCTAGAAATCATCTTCTTCTTTTCCTTTCAAAGTCTTCTTTGGTATTGATTGGGTAAACAATTTGGGGCTCTTCCCTGGGGAAGACTATTTCTCCCACTCTCAGCTCTCCTTAGTTGCTGATAGTTCTGTGTCTCTGCCAGAGGCCCCATGAAATTTTCTCCTCCCATGTCTAACGCTGTTGTCCTTGTTCAGGTCTTGTTTAGGCACAGTGTTGATTGTTCAGTCCTAAAATCACAAACAGATAAGTGATATTGTATGGACTGAACAGGTTGTATTTATATATTTAAGCATATATAGATAAAAACATACATCAAAACTTAAAGAGACATAAATCTTAAAGATAGCAAGGAAAGTATATCTGGAAGTAAAGAGAAGAAGGGAGAGGGGGAAATTATGCTATTATATTTGATTTCAAAAAAAGAAAAAATAAATAGCATTAAGCAGCAACATAAAGGAAAAAGGATTTTTTTTTTTTTACTTTAAATAAGGGAAAATCACACTGTTCAATTTTTTTGTCTCTGTCGCTGTGATGAAACACTCTGACCAAAAGCAACTTGTGGAGCCAAAGGTTTATTTGGCTTATACTCTCAGATCACAATGCATCATTGCGGTGCATCGGGGCAGGAATTCAAGTCAAAAGCACACAGGAGTGCTGCTTGCAGGCTTCCCTCTCTGGCTCATTCACTGGATTATGCTTAGCTACCTTTCTTACACAGATCAAGACTACCTACCCAGTAAATAGGAACCTGCTCTCCTACATTCCACAGTCCCTCACACATATGTCCACAGACCAACCTAGAAAGGGCAATTACTCAATCCAGTCTCTTTCAGGTGACTGTAGACACTGTCAAGTTGACAGTTAATTCTAACTAGGATTCACAGTAAAATGGAAATGAAATGCACATTAAAACATTAGTATTCTCTGTTTCAAGGGCACTGATCTTCCTGGTGTTGAACCAGTGGCCTTAAAATTGAGCAGTAGCCCAATCATAGCACTACCACGCTCTAAATAGCAAAGGCTTTGTTCCAGGAGCTTTCCTACACACTGGAGAAAGTCTGACAGCATGTCTACTCCCCTGTAATCATTAGGCCAGTAGTATCTCTCGTTAGTGACCATGAAAAATGTCACTGAACCCCAAGAATGGTCTTATAACAGTTATTGTATTCAGAGTCTTCTGAAACCTCTTTATTAGGCAATTGAGAAAGCTGACCCAGACTTTGTAGTTTGAGAAGTCTGACTGTCAAGCTAACCACAGCCAAAGAAGCATTAAAAACTCAGTGATTTCCTTTTGAAAGGGTTTCTTGGTATCAATTCAAATGGAAACAAATGTAAATTGACATTTGTACTGACATTCCATGCATTATCATTGGTTTAACGTCTGGGAAGACAAATTTTGCAAAACATTATAGTAAGAGGTGCTTTGTGTGAATAAAGACAAATAGGCAGATCCTTACAGAACGTACCTGCTATTGCATCATCTCCTGTGAGCCAGAAAATGCTCTGACATTGTCGGCTGACAAAGAAAAGCTGAATTCAAACATATTTCAACACGCATTCAGGAAGCATTTCCTGTGCTTTTAAGGATCAGGCCATATATTCTCTGATGTTCAGGAAGTGTGTGTGTGTGTGTGTGTGTGTGTGTGTGTGTGTGTGTGTGCTGTGTCTGTGTGTCTGTGTCTGTGTCGTGTGTGTCTGTGTGTATACAAGAAACTTGAATTATGCGCCTTTACTGTATTTTTTTTTTATCTCCTCACATTTGCTTTTAAACTCTGTAGAGCTTGACACATTCTCAATCATTAATTTATAAAATGAGACGTGTGTCTAAAGAAAATAGCAATACCTCTTGTAGCAGTAAAATTTCATGATGGTGAATACCAAAATTTCATTTACACCGGAGTCTCTAAGAAGTAATAACCCAGTTATATCTAAAATAGTTTTGGCCTCTTAACTATACTTAACAATTTCTTAATTCCACACCATAGTCTCCAGATGTCTTAACAGACATATCCAAGTGCCCTAAATGAACTGTGCAAGTCATGTTTGAAAGTTATCTTGTCTTATGAATATGCCATAGTGTCTCTTGGGTAAAGCTTGGCGTGCCATGCTAAAGTTTGAGAACTTTAAATTGGTGAACTTTTTTCCTTTAGGAATTTAAACTGTAGTTAGGGAGATTCGCCATTACAAGAAAAATATTTCCACATTTTGAGGTCAATAGCAAATGAGAAACATAGTCTATGCACACTAAGGAAATTCTGAGTATTATGGGATATTACAGATTAAAGAAAAGCTTAATAACTGACCAAACTTCATCAAGAAATTCTGTTAGTGTTCTGAGGTTGTAAAAAACACACTGCCTGAAATCAGAAAGCCTGAGTCAGCACCCTAATTTCCACTCCTATTGGCTGTGTGGCTTGAGACCTATTGCTTAACCTCTCTGGTCCTCTATTGTCAAATCAGCACACACACAACAGAGCCCCACCAAAGGTTAATGTAGAAGGATTAAATTAATTACTCAGGACTATAATTAGCACATGTAACTCAAGTGTCCCTGTTACTTGCTAAAACGGAACACAGTGCAGTGCTCCTGAGAGACTCAGACTCCGCCTTAAGTGTATGCAAGTCTCTGATCTGGGTCCTGAAAACAGCTGCAGCCTTGGCAGGTCCTTGGACTCCCTGGGTCTCACTGGCATTGAGTTTCCATTCCCTTGTCTACTTTGCAGAACTGTTGGAGAAAGGAAAGTTGTATCAGTCTGTGTGTCAGACAGCATGTCTGTATGGCGTTCAGCATGCGCTACTGCCTGAGGTGGAACTTGCCTTCCATAATCATTCCAATAAGTGCTAATTTACCATTTGAGAGAGAAAATGGTGATTCATAAGCAAGGTTGTGAAAACTATGGCAATTCTAGGAGGTTTCATGATTGTAACTGCACATTACCATGAGGCAATCAGAATGTTCTTATTCTGACTCTGGTAATAATACCAACATAATAAATGAAACCCTGGAGTTCAAGTCCTGACTCTAATGACAACTAGCTCAAACCTTGGAATAACTCCTTCGTTTTCTACATACTTTTCATCCTGCATTCCTCAAAGAAGAGTAATGGCAGGTTCTCTGCTTCACACGACTATGGTAAAGCTAAGGTAGGTGGTGCATACACCTGTCTTGAAAACAGTACATATGAAAGTGCTAAAGATTTTCCTTAAAAAGGTCATAGTAGAGGATCCACAGATAGAATTCAAAAGAATTACTTGAAAGTGGGACAATTTTAAGAGATTCAGTCAATAGCCATGTGTTGGTTGTTCATGATCTAAATAATAATTTAGTTGAAATTTCTGTCCACTGTTTTGGGATGGAGCCAGTGTCAAAGGACACTCTCTGTGGTAAGTGGGGCTCGTGTTTTCTTTAATGTAGAGGAGGCAGATGAGCTTCCTAGATGGTGTGTCAGGCTGACTTGCACAGCATCGTGCAATATTAGCAATCTTCTGTTCTTCTCTTTGCAGAATGTTGAGTGATCTGGGATGAAAACTAACAAGCAGCTGTCAAATCTGAAACCCAGACTTTCCTGACAGAAGGTCCAGGGGACTTTCTTGTCAAGAGAGCCTTTAGGAAGAGGCTGCCCTCTTCTCTCTCTCTCTCCTCTCTCTCTCTCTTCTCTCTCTCTCTCTCTCCAGAGATCATCAAAATTGCTGGACCCTTGACTTAGAGGGCTAGCTGTCTCCCATGAAGGACTTTTGATCACTGAGCTTTTTATTCAGATTTGACTTCACATTATGGCTAATCAATACGTTACAACTGTCCAAGCCCCGGTCAGATGCACACCTCTCCATCAGGCAGGGAGGCCTCCTAATTGAGGAAAAGTCAGAGACCCAGGCGTTGAGCCCTCGGGCCATGGTCTGCACCCACTCTCTCCTTTCATAGCCTTCTAGGGATGGTGGAAATAAAATTTAGAGACATGACAGGCGCAGCCAAGGAGGATCAATGCCTGTCACTTGCCACCAGTGTTTACTGCTGCCCCTGGTCTTCAGAGGGTGTTTTTCTTTCATAGCTTAGGGGAACTTAACCTTTTAAAAATGGGAAGTGGTTTCTTCATGAATTTTAAATTATTTTTATCTCCTTTGTCTAGTATTGTTGATTAGATTAAAATGAGTATTTGCTTCCCCCTCCCCAGCACCAAATTTTGTTCCATAATAGCTGAGGGGAAAAAAAAATATAAATTGTTATGCTCATATTTGTGGCCATAGACAGAAGTCATATTGGTAGCCACTTACGTAGCAATGCACCTGGAGTAAATAGTACCTTCCTGTCCCCAGTGCCAACAGAAAGCAGAAAAGAAATTCTGTCCTCAAATCTGTCACCGTTTTTTAATCAAGCTGTTTATATGTCTGGAGAGCACTAAGGGAGAACAAATACCTTGGTGAGAATGACCATGAATTCCAGCATGTCCAGATGTCCCAGTACTGTATTCTACAGAGTTAAGGACATTTTCTCTTTTCAGCTAATTGAGCACCTAGCAAACATGCCATAATTTTTCTATAGCTGAACTAAAGGAAAGACCACAAATTATGAAATCATGGTGTTCTAATTACATAAAAATTTCTGGTTTGTTGGTAAGGCTCCATTCATTACAGTTTTACATACATTATTAAATTTTTCATGACAAGCAAATAAGCTTCTTAAAATATGAGTATTCTTGGTTTCTGAAAATCTTATAGATTATCTAAAGGTTGGGTATTTTCCAACTGCTATGTTACTAGTACAAAAAAGTGAAAATTAGTCATTCAGCCAGTTAACATGTAGTATAGTTTCAGTTAAATAGGTTGATTTCCCATTCCTTTTCCCATATAATACATATATATATTTTGTATGTGTTTATGTGTGAGTGTATGTACATATATATGTGTGTGTGTATGTATATATGTGTGTGTATATAATTCTTATGTATTCATAAGTACAAATGTAAACATTTTGTCAGTTGACAAATATGTTCACAAAATAACTTTATAGGAACAATATGCAAGAAATTTTTAATGTGGTCTTTATTCTTTAATATCATTTATTTTTGTCTAAGAAGCTTGTGTTTTAAAGTAAGTTGCAATTAGCAAAGTTAGCCAGAATATTCAAGACACTGGAACCTTAATCTAGATTTGGGGGTTAAGTGATTGAGCCACTTCATCATACCCCTAATATTTTAGCAGTGAAATCTTTGTGAGTTTTGTAGTATTGCTTGGGTTACAAGAGTGTATTAGGTGAGATCTATTTTCTGACAAATTTTGAAAGACTGGAAGGTGTTTCATGCCTGGAGATTATTATTTCTAACACATTTCTCCTTGAACAAAAAGTGGGTACAAAGTCTCTGTAATTTAGAAGCATGGATATCAGTTCTCACAACATAGCTTCTGATATTTTTAACCTGTTGAATACTTATTGTCCAATAAAGTTATCATATTTTGCATCTTTCTTGTAGAATGATGAAAATAGTCAATTCCCCGTGATCTTTCTGACTCGTTAAGGTCATACTGATATTCCTCTGTGCTGTATCTATATTTCTGTCAAGACTCATACAAGTTGAGCAATTTTTACAGATTAAGAAAATGCAGAAAACTAAGCTAACCTCATAGGCTGCACATTGAATCTCGTGGGGTTTAGAGTTGTCATTGGTGTGAGAGAGTTGATTGGCATTCAATTGGTCCTTCCTTTGACCCACAGAAGTTCATTACTAATAAAAACTCTTTCCTTTGAGGTCTTGAAATAGGTCCTCTCTCTCCTTTGCATGTGTAAAAGATCTTTCCTACCTCAAATCAAATACTTATCATAATTATCTTACTTCTAAGTATTCTTTAGTTCTTAGAATTCTTATAGCACTGCAAAGTCCAACACAAAGAGGCCTTTCATGGTGGAAGTATTACCTGGATATCATAACCCCCTCTTCTCCCCTTTGGTGATTTGGACTCTTGGTGTCCAACTTAAAATTGAAAACATTGCAATGTATTCTTAGACTCTTAAAACACCTGTCTATCTTTCCAATAAGATCCCATTAATTACATTCAATTCTTTCCACTTTGATATCTCATTAAAATCTTATAAATGATCACGCAGTGACCTTGAAGGTTATGCATAATACATGAAAGTAAACCTGCAGGAAAATGTATTCTTTCACTCCTGACTGGCTATAGCCCTGGCTTCCACTCTTCTCCCAAGTGACTCCAGTTGGGAAAGCTTAGCTAACTGCGCCAAGGTGTGCCGGGATGTGCACACCTCTCAGCTCTGGTATCTTTCTTAGTCATGACAGCTGCAATATGTTAATGGCTTCTTTTTGGATGTGGTGGCCTGGTTACCACTTAGGGCACTATGCTAATTAACATAGGATGGGGACAACAGGTGCAAATGTCATTTTATATCAGCATCATGCACATGCAAAGAGAGCTTGCAGCCCTGAAGCAGGCCAAGAAAATGTTAACTTGAGTCAGCAGCCTTGCAATCTCTGAGCAGATCATCTTTAATGCCCCTGATTAAAGGATTCACAAGAGAATCCTTTGTGGTTGGCGCTCTCTCTCTCCTCTCTCTCTCTCTCTCTCTCTCTCTCTCTCTCTCTCTCTCTCTCTCTCTCTGTCCTCTTTCTCCTGAAATAATGGTATTTCTGAATGTGTATGGGTGCTTTCATAAGCTTTTTGAAGTTGTATTTCATCAAAATTCGCTTACATGCAGATCAAGCAAAAATGTACAAAGTCTGTATTTAAGATTTTCTTATTGAATGAAAGATCTGCTGAGACTTTTAGTGCATCTTACACCTTCAGAAATGAAGATAGTTTTGCATGAAATCATCTCAGTTACCACAGCGAAATGTTCCCTGCACATTTGTTGCATCTTTATTTATGTGTGCATTTATTGGGAAGATGGTTCCTTTTAACCTATATATATATTTTTTATTTTTAATGAAACTGAATAAAATGTAAGCACTAAAATTCTTCTTGAAGCACAATTTCTTGTGTCTACTCTAACAGCAAAGAAGAAATTCAAAAATTGACACCTTAAAGTAAGAAACAATCATTTCTTCTTTAAAACATAAAGTCACAATTTATACCAAGTGATTGTGCAGAATTCTAATAATGACCACGCTCTTGTGGTACAAGGTATCCACAAGAGCAAAATTGCTTAGTATTTTTTAGTTTTGAGACTTGTGATTACAGACAAACAAGTGACTATACACTGTGCTATTCTGGCATCACTGGCATCTGTGAAACCCTGTGTTCAATTCAAAAGTATCTTTACTAAACGGTCAATTCAAACATTCAGAGGAAGTCATACATAGACTTATGTGATGTGAATTTTGGCACTAGGTACAATTGGTTTCAAATCATATATCTGACCCTTTGTGTCTTGAATAAACAACCCATCTCAGATATATCTTTCTCTTTGCAATAACAACAAATTTTCCTTCAAAGTATCACTATGAAAAATAAATAGTATCACTCAGTGATGCATTGGGCAGATACTGTTACTGATTGCAGGGAGAGGAGGAAAGAGCAACCCTCTTGCACAGGTTGTTCGTTTATTCATTACCCTTTAGAACACACCACAACCTGTGACACCATGAGATTGCTAAGGTCAGAGCAAACATGCAAAAGGTAATAAATAAATGATCACCCCAGGCCTGTCATTTTCACTGATCACTTTTAATGGCTACTAAGAAGAATTTCGCCACTAATCTGAAACCAAACTTCACAGAGCTGTTATTTTTTTTCCCTAGCCATGTTTTTGCAATCTATACGCTTCACTGGTAGTATCACTCATTATACTGTTCTGCTCTTAATAGTTGCTTTCCTTCTCTCTCCTCCCTTCCTCCTCCTCCCTCTTTCCCTCTTCTTATCCTGCCTGAGCCACAGACTGTTCCTTTTCTCTAGGAATTTTTCCTCATCTTACACATTCTTAGGTCTGATTTTTTTCTCTTCCTATACTGTCCTGGCTTTTCAAATTGTAGGAGCTACTCTGGCCAAGAAATCTCAAAAGTACAGACACAGGAGGAGAGTAAGAGAGGGGACATGAGTAGAGAGGTGTAATAGGGTGTGGAGGGGAGGGAACCCTGAGTGTATAGTGTCCCAACTCTCACAAATGGCAGCTAACCTACATGCCCATTTCCATGCTAGATGCAAGAACAAAACAGACTCAAAGGAAAAGATTTGGTAAGATATCAATTCCATGAACGCTCTCTGAAACTGATGTTCTGTTCATGCTTTTATGAGGTTTTTTTTTTTTTTTTTTTTAAATCTCAGACACAGAAATATCAGAGATGTGCAGAGAGCACACAGGCAAAGGTCTATCCTTCCTACCTGATAAATGACAGATATTTAGCAGGAAATGCAGAGTAAACTACCTCCACCCACTTCTACTTTTAATGAGGTGAGGCAATATTTACTGAAATAGTTTCTAATGTATTTTTCATATTCTGTCAATCCCGTCTCCTCGTACATTCTCATTCGGTGAATCGATGGCATTTCTCACTTGCAGATCAATGGCTGCCCGAAATAAAGAAGTCCTCCGTTTTAAGTTCCCAATTAGACAGTTTTTCCTATACTATACACTTAAAGTCAGATGTGTTGGGGGGGGGAATGGATTTTCTACGTTCCAACAGCTTTAGTGCATTCTACACACAAATAAACACAGGCAACTGGCTCAGTTGGCAGTAGAGAGTGGACTTGCTCTCCATAGTAGAAAATAGAAGAAAACAAAAAAGATCAGAGAAAGTAAAACTGCTCAGATGCTGCCGGTTCCTCAAAATGACAACCTGTCTCTAAGTCACATGGCTCTCCTCTTTCCAGTTCCCTGTAGTGTCCCCTCCCTCTCCTTGGGATTTCCTTTCCTCATAGGCAAGGTCCTAAGCCACCAAAGTTTATAGGGAAAGTATTCTTGTCAGATACTTAAAACGAGACCTAGGAGACAACAACCACGTAACAGAGTTGACTGCCACAACCAATGCTGATTGCGTCACTGCATCTGTTAACCGTCTTCATTCTCCTTGTGCTGCCATATGTAATACAGTTTGACTGTATTAAAATGAGAAATCAGATAGACTGGGAGGAGAAATATCAGGCGTCAGAAAGGAAGTAGTTTAAATGTATTTGACTAAGTATTGGTTGAGCGTCTATTAGAACATCTTGACCAAGGTTCGAACTTAGGGACCACAAAGACTCAGTGGAATCTGGACTTCTCTCTGTCTTCCACAGAAAAGGGCTGTGCCTGTAGCCCAACGGAAGAGGAAGTGAAGCGTAGTCCCCTCCAGGCAGCCGCACCCTGCTGTCATTCATCTAAGAAAAGATTGTCTGGAGACTCCATCCTTCTCTGACCACCAGACAGCCCGCACAGCCTTCCCTTCCACTGTCCCCTTTGATTAAGCATGGCATGTATAGAAAGTAGGGTTCACGGTATAAAAGGTCTGTTGTTTCGGAAGGCAAACTCACAAACAGTTGTGAGCCAGGCATTGTATCACAGGGTACTAACAAAGAGAAAAAAGTTGATTTTTAACTGACTTTGTAGGGCTTGGCCTTCCCTTTATACATCAGGATGTTGCGTAGACATCATTCCCAAACTTCCTCAAGGTCGCTGTTTGAACAGCAGCAGCTCTAAGCCCACGGCTGATAGGACTTCACTGTGTCACACTGCCACGATTCTTGTCACTTGTGTTCTGGTCAAGGAACTTTTAAATGACCATCCAGTATTTTCTGACTCCCATATACTCACTTCCTCACTTGACTCTTAATGTAATCGTGACCTGAACGACAGGGTCCCGTGTCTCCCTGGGGATGCATGAGATTTCTCAGATTTGAGGAGATGGTTGTTGAGAGAATTCTACGCACAAGCATCTTAGCTTTTGTTTGGCTTTGTTTGGTTGGCTGGTTGGTTTGAGTTTTGCTCCCCGACCTTTGGTTTTATGAAACAGGGTCTCACTTTGTAGTCTGGGTTGACCTAGAACTCCTAGAAAACTACGTGCCTCTGAGCTTAGCTGCTGGAGATCACGATCACAAGCCACCGAGCTGGGGTGCCATTTGTCCCTTTATACCACACTTCCCTTTTCCATTCAAGCTGTTTATTCCCTCTTGTCATATTATTTTTCATGAAACTTGTGTAGAATGCCCTGGAACACATGTATAAAATTAAACACTGTCAGAGGCTGTGTACGGTTGTGGTGTCAGACTTCTTCAGCGGTGGGTCTGCCTCTCATCACCAGCCTTAGGTGCTTCTCTACTTAATAGTTTCAAAATATTAAGTAAGGAGGATTTACTGGCTATTTTTCATTCTGACTTATGAGCAACATGAAGAGTCGTGTTTATTTCATACATAAATGACTTACCTGTGATCAGGCTTGTGATGAGGAATAAGCATAAACCAATGTATCCTCACTTCCTGACACTGTGTAAGTGCAGGGGCCAATCTTATAATAAGGGTGCTGACTGACAGAAGGGAAAAGAAGGCGAGATTGACACAGAGATACATTCTCAGGCCATCTGGCCAAGTTCAAATTATCGGTGTTGCGGCGGGATCTGTGTAGTGAATTCCCAGGCTGACCAATTTACCAGGGTGATCTTCTGATCTTCAAAAACTAGACTTTAAAGTTGTAACTTGTGTTTAAGTAGAGAATATTAATCTTAAAATGAGTAATGAATGACAATATTTTTTCTCTCTGGGAAATTATTAAGTATCATTGGATTTTGGAAAGAAGCATTATCCTAAAGAAAGATGTTATCCTAAATAGACCTAAATAGATGCTACAGTATCAGTGAAACTGCTTGGCTCTTTAAATTAGAATAATTTGTTCAGGTAACTTGTTGATAGTCCTGGTTACTATTGTTGTATAGTGAATTAACCCAACACATAGCGGTAAAGGCATGCATTTTAGAATGTTAATAGACTCTGTGAGCCTGTGATTCCAATAGGGTTCTCTGAGAATGTCTGTTCTTTGGTCTGTGATGAATCCCCAGATAGATCACTGAAGGCTGTGAGGCTCAAGAGCTATAGGCTCAGTTATCTGGCGAATCCTCATGCGCCTGCCTGCTGGATGACACTGGTTCTTGCCTTGACTCGGCTGCTGATTTAGGCGTTGACGGGAGAGAGAGTCTATGCCTCGCCCTAGGCTCTGCTGGTTCCTCACACTGTGGAAACAACAAAAGGATTGGACACTCTCACAGAGGCTGTGCATTCCAAAAGTGATCTATCATGCAAAGCAGGAGCTCCATGGCCCTCTCTGACAAAGCTACAGGCATCACACACTATCATGTACCATGGTCTGCCCATCACAAGCACCCACAGACGTTTCAAGCAAAAAAGAGCTTGATTCTACTTCTCGAGATAGTGCTGGCAAGCTTATAGAAGAACATGTAGGACAGAAAGTCATATTATGGCCATCTTTGGAAAATGCAATCTTCCCCTAATTCAACTGATAGTAAATAAGGGGAAAATTATTTGATTCTAGTTAGTTAAGTTGGCCTTGGGGCTTTCATCAGATACTGGACATTCTGAGAAATAGCTTTTTTTCTACTTTGGAAACTGGTCATTAAAAAACAAAAAGACAATCAGGCAATGGTGGCACACATCTTTAATCCCAGCACTCAGGATGTAGAGGCAGGAGGATCTTTGAATTCAAGGCCAACCTGGTCTACAGAGCGAATTCCAGGCTATACTCAGAAACCCTGTCTCAAAAATCCAAACAGGAAAAAAAAGCAAGAAGGCAAGAATGTTGGTGCAAATAACATAATAAGGAAAGGAAGTGAATATTCTTAAATTATGCTTAGGAACAAGTTAACTAGGGTTATTTTTTGTGGCAAAGAACTAAGGTGAGGAGTTTATATTTTAAGATTTTTTGTCTGTGTCATGGAAAATAAAGATCAGGATTATGCTTCTTCATTAGGGATCTGGGTTCCTACATGACATAAAGTCACTTCTTAAGCCAAGACTGAATGATTATGACTGTAAGAAACTGTTCGATTCTCCAGATGTAGATATGTTTAAACATTTGAACCATTACTAATCTTAACAAAATTGTGCAGTCATCTATATTTTCAATATCGTGTGATAACACAGCTTTGTGTGTCCAAGCTATCATTTTTATATTTCATAACTATACAGCTTATCAAGCAATCAATGAGGAAAGATTGAAGGATATATGTTCATTTAAAACTCATAACAAATTAGTAAATAATTCAGAGCCAAATGTTAACTTATACTGTATTCTAGTAAAATGTTACCCTTTAAAAAGTTTTATACCTTCAATTAAAAGTAAATAAACAAATCTATCTTCTTTGTCAGGGGGCATTTAGCTAATGGAATTATCACTCCTTGCCTCGGCTCATGAATTCTGCTTGCTAAGTGAAGCTCCCTCAGAAATCCAGGAAGCATTTAGAGGGCTTTTAACTCCAAGAAGCCAAACCCTGGGTGGGCCCACTAATACCAAGCACATTTTATTTCCATGCACTTCCATTTGCGTGTGCAAATACCCATATTTGCTCATGGAAATTGCACAGGCAAGCAGATGTTAATTTAGAAAAAGGACAGCCCTATTCAGCATGCACCCAGGCATGAAGAAACACGTGCTTTCGGAGCATGAAGATTTTTCCAATCTCTGGACAGTTCAAGAGGAGAAAAAAATTAATGTTCGTGTACACATAGTGAGTAAATTGATAGACGATGAAGGCGCACCTGAAGGGACCTGGTAAAAGTTAGCTTTATTGCATTATTTTACAGGCAGGCTTTTCTAACTTGCTTGCATAATTCACTATAATTTTTATGCTTTGAACAACAACAAAACCCTTCTAATCTAAGGACAAGAGTTAACTGCTTTATTCCCTCCTCTTTAGTTCCCAGCGTCATTCTTCCTGTGTGTAGAAACAGGCATCTTGGTTGAGCATCTGAATGCCAGCGCCCCTGCTTTCTGATTGGCTGAAATACTTGCTAATGTGAAAACTAAGTTCTCTTGTGTCTATCTCCTGTAATGTAATTACATTTGTTAATAAAATGGGACCTGGTTGTGACCTTCAAAGGCTCACTCCTAGTAGCCCACTTGACAGCTAGATCCGACTTCCTCAAGGCTGCAGCTTCCTCAACAGTGCCACTGGCTGAGAGAAATTATATCTCTCAAAATATGAGCATGTGAGGAGAGTTTAGAGTCATGCTGTAACTGTACTTTGTGGGACCCATCAACGGGTAGAGCATGAATCTGCTGAGCTAACAGACCTCAGTTGAGAAGTACACAGTCTTCAATCCCTTCAGCCATTCTGGGTTGTTCTTAATGGATCAGTCTCCTCAAGCAAGCAATGTCTATTTAAGGTGAGCTGTCTACCAGTAAGATGCTCAGTGCTACACGATACACAGACACACACACAGACACACACACACACACACACACACACAACACGGATTTAGGGGGATGTAACCTCACCAATCTAGATAGAGGATCAACCTCTGTGGTCTATAGCTAAACCTCCTTTGAGTCTTTACTTGCTCTTGGCTCTAAACTCATTGTTTATCTGAACGATGGTTACATTATCATCTTAAGAATTTGTAGAAAAAATTTTCGGTTTACAAGTCAGTGGTACTTTTATTCAGCTGAAAAGAAAAAAACAGAAAAGAGAAAGTGTGAGGAAGGAAGGAAGGAAGGAAGGAAAGAAGGGAGGAGGAGGGAGGGACGGAGGGAGGAGGAGGAGGGAGGGAGGGAGGGAGGGAGAAAGGAGGGAGGAGAGAGGACAGGAGGACTGAGAGACAGAGACAGAGACAGAGAAATAGACATAACAATGGAGTTGACCATATAACTAACTGTGGAGACAAGATCAGGAGGGGACTCTCATATCCCACCCAGACTGAAGAGCACTCTCCACACCAGCATCCCAAGGTGTTTCTGAGAGGGACAAAAGATGTGCCCTCTGAGAGCCATGTTACCTTTCGCCCTTTGCAAAGAATCTTTTGACGAGATTGTTTCTTAAACATCTAATTAGATCAGATTAACATGACACCTGAATGTTTAAAAGAAAATGAGCATGAGAGAAAAGAAAACATTCAAAAGGTAGAAAGGGGAGAAAGGAGGGAGAGAAAGGAGAGATGGGAATGTGGTGCCCATCATCCCAAACAAGCTTTACAGCAAGAACACACGTAAGAAAAAGTCTTAATTTTGACTTATCATTGAGGTTCAAAAGATGCCCCAAATGGACTAACTACTACACATCCCAGATTAAGACAGATTAGTCATGATCATACATGATTCCTAATGGGGGACAAAGTTCTCAACACACCTTTTAAAATTGAGGTTCATTTAAAAGCAGTTAAAAAAAATTGCCTCTATGTTTTACCTGCTAAGCTTAAACAATAACTTTATATAACTATCGATTAAGAAACTCTTTATACACGTATATAATACATGCATGTACGTACATAATGTAGAATCTGCAACAAAGGAAACAAAGGAAAATTTCAATGTTTGGACTAAAACAAGAAGTTGGTTAGTAAATATTTATGCACAATAAGAAAGTTGTCTGCACAGGTAAAAATGTTTCCTGTCTAAATATTATTTTTGAAGTTACTAATTGAATTATGTCATTAACTAATTTTACAGCCATTAAATATTACATTTAATATAACATTTAAAATACTTATAGTAAGTTTACTGACTTAACGTGCATATAAATGTAGGAGTTTCACCTCTGACGAGAAAATATGAAACACATTTAACCATGTTGGATTATCTAAACACATTTTCTAAAACATATTTTTTCGCTATTTTGAAATGCCTCCTGGTTTAAAGCTCAGCACACATCCTCAGTTTTGATGCATTTGTTCACTCTTTGTTAACCTAAAAAAAAAAAAATGTTTCAATTATCAATCTCTGGTCAAATGCATTTTGAAGTTTAATAGGTTGCAACATAACCTAATTATTATAGTCTTATTATTCTGTATGTTTGTTAAGAGGCCAGTGTCCTAGTAGTAAACATTTAAAAAATTAACATGGTAATTTGTTCATAATACGATATAATCTTCACTGCTTTCCACCTGAAGCACACTCGATGTAGGTCAGAGGTTAATGCCAGTCAAGATGAATAGGGAGGTGACATTAGCTAAGGTGTTAGACTCTCAGGTCCGAGATCAGGTGCCCTTTCCCATCTGTGTCTATCTTTGTAGTAGAGTTACTGCAGTGACCATTCTAATTAGTCATAGGACTAATTATAGCAAAGATCCACTCCATTCTTTGTTTGCTCCTTAGACACATAACACACTAAGATTTTCTATACTTTACCAGGTAACCTACCTTACAATGCCATACCTGCCAAGATGCTGCACACTTAATACCTGCTGTTGTGCTGTCCTGACCTGACATAGCACAGTCAGCATTAACTAATAGTATGTGTAAAACTGATTCAAAATAAATCTGGAGTAGTCCGGCATCAAGTGCTGCTTTCTGCTGCTGGCCACATGTGCGGGTTGTGGCCACGAATCCTGCGAAGCACCCTCTTAGAGGTGGTAACCACCAGCACACTGGCAAACCCTCCACTATCAGAAGAGATGCCCCTGCTGGGTGCAAAGTGGGTCTGATGGCTGCCCGCTGGACTAGAGGGACAGCTACGTGGAACCAAAACTGTACAGGAGAAGGAGGACTAAGGCTCAGGAGCTATAAAGTATGTCCTTTGGCAAAAAAACAAAACAAAAACAAAAAAACCAAAAAAAACAAAAAAACAAACCAAAACAAAAAAAACTGCTCTCTGAAATTCAGGCTAACTACTGATCATGAGGTAATAGTCATGCTGAAAATAAAGTTCCACTATTCTTAAGAGTTTTATGGATCTTTCTTAAGTGTTAATTCAAATATACCTCAGTCATAAGTCATGTCCTCTCCCATGACAAAAATAATAAAAAATAATAATCCTTACCTAATATGAACACGTGCCATGTCCCCAGTTATCCCTCCTGATTCGTATGTGAGACAAAGTCATGTGAGAAATATTAATGGTGCAGGCTCTATTTGAAGAAGGAAATATATAAAAATGATCAAATATCTTTATTAATCTACTTTGTGCTGGGTGTGGTGGTCATATCCATCTTTAATCCCAGGAGCCAGGGCTAAAAGGTAGGGAGATCTCAATGCTAGCCTGGTCTACATAAAGAGCCCCAAACCAAATGAGGATACACAGTGAGATTCTAGCTGAAAAAAAAAAAAGTCTACTTTGTGTTTTCTGACTCTCCCCTAAAATTATAAACATAATATGAAGCAATTCAGATCATAAAATATTACATCTCATTTCTTTTTATTTAGGATTATCACTAATCAAAATAACTAATACACTTAAATGTTAATACTTTATAATATAGGTTTGAAAGTATTGCTTTCAAAATAAATATGAAAATGTCACTTTTTCTTTTTAAGAAAATTTCAGTGATCCTACAAATGAGTCATTTCCCCAAACATGGAATGAATGAAAATAAAAAAGGTCCGTGTGAGTTAACATCTTCCCTTAGCAGACATGCATCAAATGAGTAAATTCCCATTGCTTAGTTCCAGGATCAAGAAATGAACTTTGTATGGAAAAGTAAAAAGAACTCAAAAAAACAAAGGGATTAAAGAGACTCCAGGTGATGAATGACTACCACTGTAGCTGGGTAGGTCCCAGTGGGAACCCTAAGAGTGAATGCTGTTACCAAGAGAACTCCCTGGAATTCTGCAAGCAGTCATTGAGTGTTGCTTCAATGAGCCTCAACTTCCCCTAACCTGAAGCTGGGCAAAGGAACGCCAGGCTGAAAATCCCCACTTAACGGAGATTCTGCAGACCTGTGAGCTGCCTTCCCAAAGTTAGATGTTTCAGGGAGGTTCTGTCGCCATCAAAAAATGAATTTTTATTTCCACCTGATATTTTCTAAGAGAAAGGCTGGAAACCCACTTTCTGACCTGAGGAAATGCAAGGGACATTCTCTTTAAAAGTTATCTTGCTTGGCAGAAGAATATCTAGCTCTAGCAAATCTACTTAAACATGCTATTTGGAGATTCATAAAAGTTGAATAAGTCAAATTTGCTCTGTGTTTTATTCCTCAACCAACCTTCAAGACTGTTTTATTTCTTCCCCTGCTTTAATATGTTTAAGAGTAGGGAAGAAATATCATCCTTTGTGTGTACTATTTAGGTCTCTCCCCTCTTTTCTTTAAGAACCTCATAAATCAAAAAGGAAATAAACACTTTCTAGATTTTTCCACATTCCCGTTCTCTAGGTAATATTTACTGAAGGTTGTGCAGGGAAAGCAATCACCCAGATACAATAGAGAGAAATGGCAAAATTACTTCCTTCCACAAGACACTTAGAAAAACAAAGATGCATGCTCCACAGGTTTTACAAAAAAGAAGCTTCTAAAATTAAAATTAGCTGCTCTCTGAGTGCTCTCTTAGTGCTCTCCCAGTTTGTGTATTCCTAGTTTAAAACAATGGAGATTCCCAATGAGAAGACAAAACATGGACTTAAGACAGAGTGTCATTTATGATCTGGTTTTGGGGATGGAAATCTGATGCAGAAATTGAACAAAGAAAGATACTTGGTCCAAGTAATAAATTGTGATATAAGAGCTAAATCTCATGGGACAGAGAGCAGTGAAGAGAGGCTGAGCTAGAAGATCCCTGTTCCCATTTCCTTCCTTCTTCTTCCCTTCCTTCCTTCCTTCCTTCCTTCTTCTTCCTTCCTTCCTCCCTCCCTCCCTCCCTCCCTTCCTTTTTTTCCCTTCTTCTCTTCTGTCCTTCCTCCCTCCGGCCCATTATTCCTTCCTTCCTTTCTCTCTCTCTTCCTTCCTCCCTCTAACCTTTCCTTCCTTCCCTCCTTCCCTCCTTCCTTCCTTCCTTCTTCTTCTTTCCTTTCTTCTGTTTCACTGATGCATACATTAAAATAAAGGGGACAGACCATAAAATGCAATTGAGTTTCACACCTGCACACTAGCACCCACATCAGGGTCTAGAACACCCTAGCACTTGTTCCTTCCCCATCAATGCACTCTTCTCATCCAGAGTTCAATGGTGTTCAGCTTTGTCTCACAGAAGGGAGACTAGTAAAACCCAAACTCTACAGACAACAGAGGGAAGGCAGACTACGAGCTAAAGCCTAAAATGGAAGGAAGAAGACAGATGGGGAAGATGGCAGCGCTGGTGCAATTGGAACTTTTCATTTTATTTTTGAATTATAATGTAATTAACTCACCCCTCCTTCCATCCTCCAATCCCTCTCATGCTCCTCCTTGCTTTCTCTCAATTCCATAGTCTATTTTCTCTAATTATTGTTTCATATATACCTAAATATATAAATACAAACTATTCAGTCTATATGTTACTTCTATGTATATCATCTCAGAGACGACAACTTGGAATTGGATCACCAATTGGGGGTCTCTTCCTTAGGGAAGACTATTTCTTTTGTTTTCAGCACCCCCTAGTTATTGCTCTTCCATGTTCGCATGTCCGTAATTGTCACTGTTACTCAGGTCTTATTTAGGCAGACATATTTGTGAGACTTCATGAGCACAGCTTCCCTGATTTTTTTTTCCTCTGTGAGTGCTACTTAATTTTATTTTTTATATTAATTATTTTATTTATTTACATTTCAAATGTTATCCCCCTCCCTGGTCTACCCTCTGCAAACCCCCCACCCTATCACCTTCCCCTTTGCCTCTAAGAATATATTCCTCCACCCACCCAACCACTTCCAGCTTGACCCTCCAGCATCCCCTTGATGAGGTGACAAGCCTCCACAGGACCAAGCGCCTCCCCTCCCATCCATGACAGATAATGGCAGTCTTCTGCTACATATATAGTTGGAACCATGGACCCACCCATGTGTACTCTTTGTTTGGTGGTTTAGTCCCTGGGAAGTCTGGGTGGTCCCAGATTAGTTGATATTGTTGTTCTTCCTATGGGGTTGCAACCCCTTCAGCTCCTTCAGTCCTTCTCCTAACTCTTCAGTGGGATTCCCAAGCTCAGCCCAATAGTTGGCTGTATCTGCATCTGTCTTAGGTGCTGGCAGAGCCTTTCAGAGGACAGCCATATCAGGCTCCTATCTGCAAGCATTTCTTGACATCAGCAATATTTAGGGGTTTGGTGTCTGCAAATGAAATAGATCCCAAGGTGGGGCAGTCTCTGGATGGCTTTTCCTTCAATTTCTGCTCCATTTTTTGTCCCTGCATTTCCTTTAGACAGGAACAATTCTGGTTAAAAATTTTGAGATGGTTGGGTGGCCCCATCTCTCAACTGGGGGCCATGTCTATCTACTTGATCTTTGACAAAGAAGCCAAACCATGCAGTGGAAAAAGGAAGCCATCTTCAACAAATGGTGATGGTCTAACTGGCAGACTGCATGTAGAAGAATGCAAATTGATCCATTTTTATCTCCTTGTACAAAGCTCCAAGTGGATCAAGGACCTCCACATAAAACCAGATACATTGAATCTAATAAAAGAGAAAGTAAGGAAGATCCTCGAACAGATTGGTACAGGGGAAAATTTCCTGAACAGAACACCAATGGCTCAGGCTCTAAGATCAACAATTGACAAACGGGACTTCATGAAACTGAAAAGCTTCTGTAAGGCAAAGGACACTGTCAGTAGGACAAAACAATGTACAGATTGGCAAACGATCTTTACTAACCCTACATCCGAAACAGGGTTAATAGCCAATATATACAAAGAACTCAAGTAGTTCGACTCCAGAGAATCAAATAACCCCATTAAACATGGGGTACTGAGCTCAACAAAGAATTCTTAACTGAGGAATATTGAATGGCCCAGAAGCACCTAAAAAATGTTCAACATCTTTAGTCATCAGAGGAAATGCAAATCAAAATGACCCTAAGTCTCCACCTCACACCAATCAGAATGGCTAAGATCAAAAACTTAGGTTAAAGCAAATGCTGGTGAGGATTTGGAGAAAGAGGAACATTCCTTCCTTGCTAATGGGATTGCAAGCTGGTGCAACCACTTAGGAAATCAATCTGGTGGTTCTTCCCTGTCATTTCTAAGAGACAAAATCTCACAACAAACTTCCTGTTCCTCTGGCTCTCACAATTTCCCCCTTCCCTCAGTGATCCCTAAACCTCAGATATAGGAATTGTCTTGTCGATATATTGTTTGGACTTGGTACCTACCACAAAGTATCTTCATACATTTTGATTAGTTGTGAGGTTTTTGTTTTTGTTTTTGTTTTGTTTTTTTTTTTTTTGTAAAGGTCTCCATCTATTACAACAATAAGTGTGGTGAGTGATTACCTCATGTGTGGGAGGGCATAGGTTCTTGAATCTTTTTGGGCTGTTGTGATTCCCATGGCTCCAAAGAGACTGGAGCTCTGGAGTCTTGACTGAGTTCACTCTGCACACAGCACCAGGTGGGTGCTACTGGGCCCTGCCAGGCAAGGGGGAGTTCTCACTCAGTCTGAAGTTCTGTGGGACACAGAGCTCTTGGATTGGGGATCCCCGGGCCAGAAGGTGGCTGGGGACTGACTGGTCTCAAGCTCTTAGGCTCCCAGACCACTGAGAGGCCAAGAAGGACTGAAACTGGGGCCATGTGCACACGTTACTGGCCAGCCCACAGCTGAGAGAAACGAGGGAGGGGAGAGAAGAAAGAGGCCCCGGCAGTGCCCTGCTGGAGAGACTCGGTTACTGTACTCACTTAGCAGACTCAGCTGCTCAGCTAGCTTGCTTGAAGAGGCGGTCCTGTGGCTGGAACACAGAGAGGTCCTCCAGGTGAGAAGTTAGGTGCTGCGGCTGCTGAAGCTAAGCATTAAAGGCCTTCTCTGCATTTCCCCACAGCAGGTCCCAGAAGACACGTGAAAGTCCATGGTTCCAAAAGGGTTTATTTTCATGGCGATATAGTTGGATCTTGCAGTGACCCCATGAAACTCAGGGCAGACCTGAGTTAAATAGTGAGGGAGAAGGGGGGAGGGTCTGGGAAAGAATGCTTAATTAGCTCTCTCTGCCCTCTGGCCTTCAGGTATCTCATTAGTATGTAAATCTTTCTAGGGCCTGAGGCCTGTAGTCTCACCCTCTACCTGTGCTCTTTGGGAGGGGCTGCAGTGTCCTATGTGACTGAACAGTGCAGGTCAATGGAGCTCCACGCCACGTGTTAGGAGCCTGGATTCTGGGAGCTCAAAGGAATAAATGCCCATCCCTTGCAGGGTCTCCAGGCTACTTCCAGCCAGCACTTCTACCAAAAACCAAGACCCCTTTCACAGCCCTACAAATAAGGTTTTTTGATGAGAGATGAAAAGTACACTTATCTGTGGTCATAAGGCTAAATATTTAGAATGTAGTTAAGAATTATTCTGGTTTGGTAAAGTGGTGGTTGTAGGTTCTCTTCCAAGACTCATGACTTCTAGACTTCCAGTGCCAGGCATGATTTCCATCTTGTTGAGTGTGCATTAAGACCAATTAGAAAACTATTAGTCATCCCCAAGGTATGCATGCCACTATTGCAGCCTCAAGTTATCATGAGTGCTAGTCATTGTTGTGATTCATAGGCATCACAGCTGGGTCACTTCCTTCCCTTGGAAGCTTGTGGTACCATGATAGCTAGTCCTCAGGGAGGATAATTTCAGGTCAGTTCCAGCTCAAAGACCTCTAGGCCCAGTGTCTAAAGTGCAGGATGTCTTCAACAATAAGGACTGGGTCTGATAGGGCAAGGAAAGCCTTTTCTCTCCTTTTCCATTAAGGGAGCTACATCTGTGGGGATGTCTACCTGTTGTCAGCTCCATCAGAACCTTGCCTGTACCACTGGGACTGTGATCATGTGTCTGCCAAATTTCACAACTGTATCTTTTTTATTTTATTTCTTACTTACTCATTTACTATTTGGGTGAAGGGGGCTCTCATACCATGGCACATGTGTAGAAACCAGAAGACTAATAGTAGAAGTTAATTCTCTCCTTTTACTATACAGGTCATGGGTTCAAACACAGGTAGGTCATCAGCTGGGTAATGGCACTATAAGTTCAATTCCCTTGTGTTGGTTACACTCAGCCGGGTGGGCATGGCCTAAGGAGTGTGTCCACACCAATCATTTCCACACACTTCGATGAAAGCGAACTCCCCTCAGCCCATGCTACCTGGATTTGCCATGTTTTTGCCTTGATGCTTAATGATGCCTCTGAACCTGAAGCCAGCCCAATTAATCTTCCGTAAAAGAGTTTCCTTGACCATGGTTCTGTTCACAGGTTGCCCTAAGTAAGACACTTGAATCTGTAAATGCAAGTGATTCATAAAAAAAGTTCCCTAAAGAAGTATATTGACAGGTGGACGAGAGGAAAAAGGAAGAGAGAAAGAGAGAGAGGGAGAGAGGTGAGGAGGTAGGAAAAAAGAAAAAAACAAGACAGAGAGAAGAGAGAGAGACAGGAGAGGAAGAGGAGAGAAGAGAGAGAGAGAGACAAGAGAGGAGGAGAGGGAGACAGAGAGAAGAGAGAGAAGAGAGAGAGAGAGGAGCAGAGAGAGAGAGAGAGAGAGAGAAGAGAGAGAGACAGAGAGAGAGAGAGAGGCGGTCAGGTAGACAGAATCAGGATAAAGGAGAGGAGATGGCCCAGAGTGGGTGAAGCACAGCAATCCCACAGCAGTAATCTACAAGAAGCCATTAAAGCTCTTGGAAGCGGTGACAGCATTTTCTAAGAACACACCAGACAAAGGGAAAACTCTACAGCCATCACGAAAGCCATGATGTCATGTGTGCCAAGTTGCCACCTTCTGATGGTCATAAATTTCCTCTAAGTAGACAATATTCACTAAGATCAGGGCCATCAATTGCCGAGCAGTTGTTAAAGATGGAGCCTTCACCATCAATTTTAGAACAATCCCTTCACGTGTGCTACTAAATGTACTTACTTCATCTACAAGGTTTGCCTAACTAACAGCTCCACCGGGGATGCCAAACTCCCAGCTGCACCTGAAATTACTTTGAAATGCTGGTGGCTGTGAACTTCCTAGAATATTAAATAAAACAAAATCGAATAAAATGTTAAATTTTTTAAGCATTTAATTCCCACCGTTAGAAATTCCTCCCTGTTTCCCACTGCCTGCCTGTAGCAAGAGATAGAAAGTTCACTGACAGGCAGATTTCTGTCAGAGTTGCGATTTGTTTCCTACATAAACAAGCTACAAAAACGTTTTAACAAGCTGAAACGCAAACAAATGTTCCCATTGGTAGTTGGCTTTCTTTGAGAAAGACTTTTAAGTTATAGCTGTAAGCATAACAAAAACCTTGAGAGTCATGTTTAAATGTGCTAATACTACATGGAAACACTGTGCCTGATCACATGAGTTCAGTGGTTCTTACTATGTTTGGAGTTTATTTCACTTATGCCAGTATTCCTGAAATTACATAAATATTTTAGTATAAATGTGTTTTGTGTTTAATTAAGACATTGATTCCCAAGATACTCAAATGCCTAAGAAATGATCATTCATAAGTGCCATTTGATAAAAATAAAAAGATGATCGGGTTACAAGCACGTTAAGGATACTCTTGCCATTTCTTTTCGGAAATGCTAGGACCTTAGAGGTAGTGTGATTCTCTTTACAGAAATGTGAGATGGTTATGTGAAATTATTAGAACTAAACATGAGGATTAAAAAAGTCAGTTATTACCATTGTTGAAGTTGGAGTGTGGGTACCTGGAATAGGAGTGCAAACTTCATTTTTGTGTGATTGACATAACAAACTTGTTAAATTTATACTTAATTTCATATATGCAAATTGCATTTACAACATTTCCCCCTCTCTCTCCTCCCTCCAACTCCTTCTGTGTCCTCCTCCTTCTCAAATTCATGATCCTTTAATATATATTAATATAGTATATAGTAATATAATTGATATATATATATATATATACATATGTATATGCCCAAAAGCTATTTACAGATTTAGCCCTATTCTAATAAAAAAAAAATCCCACAATATTCTTCACAGAAATAGAAAAATCTTACCTAAAACTCATATAAGTCTGAAAAAGACCCCAGGTAGCCAAAGCAAAGCTGAGCAAAGAGAGGACTGCTGGAGTGATTACCACTCAAAAATTTAAAACATATTACAAAGCTATAACATCCTAAATATGTGTGGCACTGACACAAAAGCAGACATGTAGACTGATAGAACAACCAGAACACCCAAACTTCAGCACACAAAACTATTGACATTTGATCCAGATTTAAAAAAAATATACACTGCAGAAAAGAAAGTATCTTTTATAAATGGTGCTAGGAAAACTGGATGCCCATGTGTAGAAGAATAAAATTAGGCAGTGACTTATTTCATTGCAAATATGAATTTGTAATTTCTGAAACATTGGAAATTCCAGCTAGTTATCTGACTTTTGGTTTGTCAAAAGTCAGTTGTCAAAACTGAGTAGCAGGTTCCCTTCTGGAAAAGAGTGCAGTCACTGATCCACATGACTGCCCCCTGCAGTCACCTGAGCCATTCACTGCCTTCTTCTGCTCCACTCTTGAGTGGTGATCCCAAACTCTGGGCACTGCTTCCATGCAAGGTATGATATCTCTCTGAGTGTCATTATCACTATAATGTAATGGAAATATCAAGACCAAATCATGCAGTGCTTCTAGGAATTAATTCAACAATGGCCTGGAAAAAATGCTAGACATTTAATAAATAATGACAATTAAAATTTTATTAGTAAAAGCATGAAAACTATGTGAATTTCTTAACACAGGAGTCAAGTTTAGATTTGTTGTAAAGACATTTTCTTTTATATTGTAGCTGCCAACTAACACTGTGAAAACTGTTGATTTTTGAATAAGCACCTAAAACTAACTTACTACAAAACATTCAAAATCCCTGTAGCTTGTTTGTTTAGTTGAGTTGATTGGTTGTTGAGATGATTCTGAAACTCAAACCCTTATGAGCCATTAAATAATACCTCCAACTCTTCCACAGAGATGTTAAAAATAAGAGATAAAAACAGACATCCAAACAACTAATTCTAGACAATGGATTCCAGGAATAAATAAAAGACACAGTAGTAAATAAAAGACACAGTAAGTATTCATACTTAATCCTGTCTCCCAAAGTATACCTATAGATAGATCTCATCCTAAAGTTAGTAACGAGGACATCAAAGGGTACCTGATGGAACAGAGAGAAGACATTTTAACCTTAGCTTATCAACCCATTTCTCTCATGATCTCTGCTTTTTTTAAAAAAAAAAAAAAATGAGAGTAAGCGTGTAATCGTTGCAAAGAATTGTCAGATCTGTTTTCTAGTAGATGTCATTTAGGGAAATGAGCAACAAAACTGATTAGGCCCATAGGCTGGGGTCTGTGTCAATTAAAAATAGGACTGTCAGTTTCAAAAGATGTTGGTTTTGGTAGGAGTATTAGACAGAAAAGAAAAACAAGTAATAAAGACAATTCTTTTTTTTTTTTTTTTTTTGGTTTTTCGAGACAGGGTTTCTCTGTGTAGCCCTGGCTGTCCAGGAACTCACTCTGTAGACCAGGCTGGCCTTGAACTAAGAAATCCGGCTACCTCTGCCTCCAAGTGCTGGGATTAAAGGCATGCACCACCACCGCCTGGCAAATAAAGACAATTCTTAAGATTAATGTTTCGTGGAGTTGCCTGCCCACTTACTCCTCATGTCTTGGAGCCTGGTACCAAAAGTGAACCAAAACTCCTGTCATCAAAGAGTAGTGACAGAGCTTGCATGATGCAGCCATACTGTTAACCACAATCTAAAAACAAATACCTGATACCTAATCCATGTAGGGTGTGTGAGCTGCTGATCCTGAAGGCTCCTGAACTCACAATACCTGTGATCAAATAAATCCAGCTCACAAAGAGGCCGATGGGACACATTATTATCAATGCATGTTCACCAATGATACAGGGTCAGCCACTAGAAGAATGCCTTGCAACTTCCATGAACCCTTTCTCAAAAGTTTTGGGAAAATCAGGAATCTTAACAAGAATGTGTTTAATAAGCAGTAATTAAATGTGTACGTCACCTCTATCGTCACCTTATTTTTTTAAAGGGTCATTAGTTCAATAATATCAGAATGAAGTAATAACCCATCTTGACCCAAAGGAATCATCTTCACACAGGTTTTGTAAAATCTATTTTTAAAATGCTATACATTTAAAAAAAAAATACTATACATAAAAATGATGTTTTCAGTGCTGGGCATTTTATGGACACTGAAGGAAAAGAAGTTGAATTGGAATATGTATGTACATAGAAAAAATCATTAATTACAGCTCAACAATGTCTTCAAAAAGTGCAGAGGATAAAGCAATGCAAGTTTTCAAGTTTGGGGAAAGACTCCATGATGGAAGTGTTAGAATACTAACACTCAGTATTAGTGGAATCACAATGGACCTCTAGGTCAGGACTGTAGAATGCACTGAGGCACAGGAGGGCTGCACCAGCAGTAGGCCCTACGCCTGCAAAGGTGTTCTGGCCTTCTAGGATGAAAAGTGCTTTGCTTTGTCAAACGCATGATGTGAAGAAAACATAGGAAATGAAGCAGGAGAGGCAAGCTGAACACTGTGGAGCTAAAGCATTGTTTAAAGTAAGACCACCCGCGGGAGCCTCCGTCAATAGCTCAGATCCTACAGGAGACCTGTCCTGGAGAAATAAACTGTGCACTGACTACTGGGGTCTTGACCAGAGATACAAAGAGAATGGCTATGCAGCAGGGGTCTGTGCATCACCTTGAAGCACCCACTGCACTGGTGTCACAGCTCTGGGAAGGATCAGCTTCCCTAATTACATGAAAAGATATCCTGCAAAGTACAGAGGGAAACTCATGTTCTTCTGCACGAAAGATCTTAGACACAGCATTATCCCAGACGCCACTCGGGTGCAGATCCTCAGGCCCCATGTCCTCTTGAACTCTCACCAGGTTTGGGAGTGAATTATAGAAAATTGTGCTTTTCTTTGCCGAGTATGAAAGGGAAGGGGATGGGGAAAAAAGAAGTCTCCCTTTGTTTCCTCACTTCCCACTGGGTTCTTGATTCGTTAGGAATCAGTTCCACTTGCTAAGGCTTCCCTGGAGCTGGCTGCCATGGCTTTGGCTCCTGGCCTCCAGTGTAACACAAGCAGCCCACAGCCCCAAACTACACCCAGCCTTTTATCCATGGGAACAAAAGTGCCTTCTTGCCTTCAGAAAGCTCACAGGGCTGCATGATCCAAATGAGAAGTGCTGCCTTTTAAATAATGCGGAGAATTTCTCGAATAGGCACTCGATGCTTGAAAACTGGATGCTTGTTTCATTGTGATCTCTTCATTGGTTCCTAGACCTCAGACTCCCTAGAGAATGTCACGAATTCACATGCTATCTCTGAAAGAAAAAAATAATAATATATGTATACATATATGTATATATCTAAAAAACACACACACATATATACATATATATACATATATATAATATATAACATACATAAAAACATACATATATAATATATATATATATATATATAACCAAATATATGATACACTATAATATATCCTGAGGCTTTGATTAGACTAGAAAGGGGCACTAGAAAAAAATAAAGAAAAAAAGAAAAACATATTTATATTAACAAACAGCTCCCTGCCGGTGATATGGGTGAGAAATCTTAAAAACTACATTAATCTATTAAAACAGCAAGCAGAGTATATTAACTACTCTCCTCTACAATATTTTAAGTTACTTTAGAATGATATCAATAGGGAAAGCGATCATAAAGTCACAGTGAGCATAAACCAGATTCTCCACAGAGAGGAGCAACAGGAAGGATCAGTCAGACACAGGAGCAGGAGCAGTCAGCTGAGGTGATGCATGAGTACTTCGAACCCCACGAGCCTTGCCTTCTGACCATGGTAAGTAGCTTCTAAGGTTGGCAAGGCTAAATTAGATGATGTGCTAATTTAGCACCTCCAGTAAAAAAGCATCAAAAGTGTTCATTAGGGGAAACACCTGTGTAGCAGGCTAGGCGGGAGCCAGGAAGCTGGCAGAGTCATCAGATGGCGTGGCCATCTGGCCTCTGTGAAGGAAAGAGAAAGCAAACATGGTTTAGTAAAAGTGTCTTCGTTGTAGGTCTAGAAAAGCTAGGAAGCTCAGTGGGCACTTCTTGGGCTAATGCCCTCGTGATAGAACCCTCCACCTCTCAGGAACACATGCACTAAAGCATCTGAGCTGTACTCATTCATTGGCTCAAGCAGCCTGTGGGAATTGTAGGCCCCTTACAACAGTCGTGATGGATTTCCAAGCATAACACTGGTAGAAGACAATTATGCTTGCTGCTAAGAGAGGTCTTCGAGCTATATTCTCATAGCCTGTACCAATATATATGAAAAGCACTTGAAACTAGTATTTGGCTTATAGAAGCCATTCCTTTATTTTAAATTATTATTATTATTGTTATTGTTATACTTACTAACTTTATATCCTACTCACTGCCCACCTCCCCTGCATCCTTCCTCATACTCTCTCCTAGAAGCCATTCCTTAAAAGTACCCTTTCCCCTTAAATCTCAGATGTATGTTGGTATGTATAGTGTAATATACATAGATTAAATTAAATTTGAGTTGTAAGTTGATCACTGTTTAGCTAAGTGGAAGATTCCGAAAAGATTGAGTTTGAGAATAACATAGCAATGGAAAATCTTTGCTCAGTAAATTATGCTCAGATTCAGAGAGGTTGAGGCAGGGAGAGACTTACTTGGGTACAAAGTCCATCAGCCTTGGAAAATCAAGGCTAGAATCAATGTTACCCTTATAATGACACATGCTTGGTAGGTAACATCTTATTGTGAACCACAGCAGTCTTAAAGAATGTGAAAGATAAATTGTGTTATAGAAATATGTGCACGATTTTCAAGCATGAGGTGGACATTGAACATGAAGCAATTTGTTAAGGAATTTTCAGAAGCCCCTGGACCCAGCACTGTAGCAGGCATAAAGTCATCTTCATTATTTCCTGGCTCTAATTTTTTGTCTACATCTAACAGGAATGATCCCATTTATAACAAGTTATTTCAACTACTTCTTTCCATGGCTTCTTGCTGATCTGCCAACACTACGAATGACTTGGTGACTATCCAGGCTATGATGTTCATTAATAGCTGACTACCTCTGGGGGAAAATAAATGGTCATCAAGTTCCTTCACCCTGGGAAGACAACAGTAACCTGGACAGAGATTCATGAAAACTTAGCCAAAATGTGTATGAAACTCTGCCAGAAATAATCTTTGGGTTTGATTTCAGAACCTCTTTTGGTGGTGGTAAGACAATTGATTTGGTCACAATCTGTGATTTCCAGTAGTATGTAAATGAAATGAGTATAAACAGAGACTCATAAGACATGCACTGTGTGGGGAGAAAAATACTTCAAGAAAATAGCAAAATAAACACAAGAAGAAAATGAAGGTCAAAGGACTACAAAGGCCAATGTTAGTGACAGCAAAAGAAATACAGTGTGAGCATGTGCTCATGTGTGCTTATGTGCATGAGTGCATACATGCATGTGTGTATGTGTGCATGTATGAATGTGTGCAGAGGCCAGAGGCTGGCATCTGCCTTCATCACTCTCCATCCTTACTTACTGAGACAAGAGCTCTCACTGGAGAGCTCTTACCTTCCGAATGTTGTACCCTCTTCTTAATTCTGCCTCCAAGAGTTCTTTACCCCATTCTTCCTCCCCTTTGCCTCTGAGAAGGTGTTCCACACCCCATTTCTCACTCGCCAACCTACCCCCAGATCACCTCCCCTCCATCCCCTTTCTTTGGGGAATCAGATCCCTACAGGATTAAGCACATCCTCTTCCACTGAGGCCGGACAAGGCAGTCCTCTGCTACATATGTGTCAGGGATCACAGACCAGCCCATGTACATTCTTTGGTTGGTAGATTTGTCTTTGGGAGATCCCAGGAGTCCAGGTTAGTCAATACTATTGGTCTTCTTATGGGGTTGCCATCCCGTTCAGTTCCTCCAATCCTTCCCTTAACTCTTCCATAGGGTTTCCCAACCTCAGTTGAATGTTGGCTGTATCTATATCTGTCTCAGTCAGATGCTGGTAGAGTTTCTCAGAGGACAGCCATGCTAGGTTCCTGTTTGAAAGCATAACACGGCATCAGTAATAGTATCAGGGTTTAGTTCCACCCATGGGATTCCCTGGATGGTCTTTCCTTCAATCCCTGTTACATTTTTTTGTCCATGTATTTCTTTTAGTAGGGAACAACTCTGGGTCTGAAATGGATTTTTAAAATTAAAACTAAAAATTAAAGAAAAGGAGAAAAGCAGCATCTGATAGTAAGCTGGATATTGGGACATAGCAGGGCAGGAGCAAAGATTCTACAATGACTTGATCTCCCACACTAGCATTGATTTCTGAGGAGAGACTTAACATCTTCAGGAAGCAGCAGTGTGGGTCAGCAGTTAAGAGTGCTGGCTGTTCTTGCAAAGAACCCAGTTTTGATCCCTAGCATCTGCATGGGACTCACAACCAGCCATAACTCTGGTTTTAAAGAATCTGGCACACTGCTGGCCTCCGTGGGTTTCTGCATGCATATGCTACATATACATCAACTAAAACATCTAGCCCCCACCTCACTCACTCTCAAATAAATCTTTATAAAAATAAACTTCAAAAAGTCATCTTGGTGTCGTAACGATTTCCATACATTAAATTTCTAGAATGCTATATATGAATCAATAACTTCTCACTTGAGTTTGGAAATTTTTGTATTCTTCCATACTCAACCTCCAGAGCAGAGCTGCCATAACATGGTAGCCCAGATTTATAGGTATGAAGGCCAAATTTTCCAGTAAGGCTACATTATGCTTACATGTTTTCATGAAATAAACATCTATTAATGTAGGTTCCACACATTACTAAAACATTTCATTCCTTCATATTCAAGAAACTCATCTGGTGCCTTTCTGCCCTTTCTTAGTTGATCAAAATAGCTTATCAAAACAGAAGTGTGAAAATTTTAACTTTCTGGTCTTCATATAAATATCCTGATGGACTAATGCATAGCTAATGCATCTATTTCTAAAGATTTATTTATTTTTATTCTACGTGTATTCGTGTTTTGGGTACACATATTTCTGTGCATCGCATGCTTTCCTTCTGCCATCAAAGGCCAGAAGAAGTCTTTGGATACCCTAGGACTGAAGGGACAGATGGCTGTGAACCAACATGTTGGTGCTAGGAATCAAACCCAAATCCTTTGGAAGAACAGTCAGTGGTCTTATGCCCAGCAAATACATATTTAAACACAGACAGATTTCCAGGTATCTATGAATTTAGGCTCTTACTAACTTTTTGAACTTTCAAAAATCACTTAACCTTGTGAATCTCAGTAAACAATACCTAGGATAAAGTCTAATACATAATCTATGCTTAATCAGTTATTGCATGCAATACATTTCCTAGATTACTAGCCACATGAAAATGTGTGGGAAATGTCTTACAACTTGGGAAAAGCAGACTTGCTTAAGTAAACATTTATAATAATTAAAGCAATTATAGCCACTTGTAAGTATGTAGTTATAGGTTGAGTACTAGCAGAAGACAGGAAAAACCCAAAAGTAAATAAAAATGAATCTCATAATGCAGAGTATTCTGTACTATCAATGCAGCCCCATGAGGTGCACTTAGTGCTGCACATGTAAAAGTAAAGGTAAATGTGACCAAGTATTTACTACCAGTTGCTTCATATGAAGTTCCTGCTCAAAGGACTACTAATCTTTACAAACCAGGAGCATGGTCAGCATTAGAAATTTTTCCTATGTCTTCTTTAATATTTCTCGGTTTGTTTCATACTTTGATTTTTGCATGCCTGAGCCCAAGTATACACTCCATTTCGAGCAAATTGACATATTACATCTCCCTAGGAAACAGAGCCTTCTCTGAAATGTATGGATCTTCTGCTGCCTAGAAGAGAAAAGTCTTCCTGTCTTAATCGGGTCAAGGCCCCTCCTTGTTAGGCCCAGAGGTTGCTCAGCAGTAGCTGGTACAGAGAATGATTCCTGCTCTGCAACTGTCTGTTACCATGGAGACATGCTAATTAGTGAATGATGAGAAAGCCAGAGGAGTGCAGGGTCTATAAAATCAGGGAACCAAAGGGAAATAAGAGGGGAAATATGGACGGAGAGAAATGGAAGATGTGGGACGGTGGCAGGTTAGATGTTCCCAGATGATAGGCTCACAACAAAGAAGAAGGGGGTTGTAATGAGGAAAGCTATCAATAACAGACTGACGGAGAAGCAAGACTTGAGAAAAGAGATGGGAAATTCCATTGCACTGAGTATAAATTCCCAGGGTCATTGGATGCTGCAAATATGTATTTGAAATATTGTTAAAGACCTGGTTAATTTTTCCAAAGAGAAGAGAATGTACATTCAGGACCATCAAAGAGACTGTAGACTTCTACAGACACTTCTCTCCTACGCTTGGGCCCCATTTGTCAGCCTGTCACAATGCTCTGGGAGGAGTGTCAATGTGTGATATTCCCATCGAATTCTCTGAGCCAAATGTGTCCTTGGCTTTCTGTATCCAGACCTCTGATGAACAAAATGTAGGTGGGTGGGAGTGGGGGGGTGGGGGTGGGGGTGGGGGTGGGAGGGAGAGAACACAAGTGACAACTTCAAGTGTAACATTTTAAGAAGGTAATGTATCAACTGCTCATGAGCATAGAAGATTACCTACCTAAGGCACTTTGGAATCTTCACTGGGTGATAAAAATCAGTCTTCCAGAGAGATAATCATATTTTATTGTATTATATATTTTATTATATTAATAATATAAGTGTTTTCACACTTATTTGGATATCATATATTATGTACAAATACTATATTCTATTTGAGTTTTACATATTTTAATAATACAAATTTTATAAAAAAAATATTGATACACTCATAAAACACTACGAAGGGCTCAGTATTCTGACCAGAATGTCTCTCGATAAGAAGGAAGAGAACCAGTCTACTGTGTTAATTCGTGGAGAGTTCTGGAAGTAGATGAGTTGCATATTCTCATCTGCCCATGCCAGTAGGTGAATCCACAGTGTTAACACACTTGGAAGTCCAACTCCTGGCCTTAGATTTTGATTTCCTTTCATCTGCAATACTGTCCTACACTTTTCAGTCTATCTTCTATCACATATACACCAAATATCATTCTCCTCAAGAAAAACTTCGGGAGACCTTCTTAAGTAGATGGTTGTACCCTTCTTTTTGTGCTTGATGTCCTTGGTGTTTGTGCCTACTATACATGGCTATTTTTAAAGATAAACACTCCTGTTAGTGAATCCTCCTCTGAACTGACAGATACTGTCTGTGAATCTTATAGGATGCTGGGCATTTCCAAATCAACTTAGCTTTAATTAATATTTGGACTCACTATTAGTGCAGAACCTGTTCCAAGTTCTAGTAGCTGGAAATCCAGCTTTGGACTTGGGCCATCAAGATGGAGTCCACCTAATTAGTTAATACAGAATAAAGACCATGGGTCCTTTCCCACCCACTGACTTTATTCTTAATTATCCTGCTCTCTATAAGATTTTGTATTATGTGTGTCCATTGCCTCCACATCACTATGGCCACAGTACCTGACAGAAACAACACAGGAGATTTATCTGGGCCCACCATTTCAGTTCCTCGTGGTTGGGAAGGTGGGCTGGGCATCTCAGCTCCCAGCACTGGAGACTTCACATCATGGAGAACCATGGTAACAACAGGAATCAGGCTGAGTATAATCTTCAAGTGTCCATCCCTACTGACAACTTCACCAGCTCAGCCCCACCTCCAAAAGCTTCCACAGCCTTTCAAATCAGCATACAACCTTGGGCACAAGCATTCAAACCATAAGCCTGTGGAGGACCTTTCAGATTCAACTGTAGTATCACTACGATAGATACTACACTGCAAGTGGCTTTTCATGATTTTGAATGGTATATACTTCGGCAATTGCTATCCTCTCTATCAAGTTAGCCAAGTATATACATGTACACACATGGACATATAGGCACCATATGCACAAACCCAAATCACACTTTATTCCCCAAACATCTCCTCCATGCAGGACTATCTGAAAATCTCAAAACAGCAACGCATCAGGTGAAGATTTTGATGGAATGCATCTTTTATAATAATCATTTGAGCTCCCATCATCTAGAAGCGCTCATTATGGATGACTGCTCAGATTCATTTAGATGAGCCAAGAGATAGAGATGGAGTATAAGATCCTAGGAAGGAGGGCAGACAAGGCAATAGTGGTGGTGTGGCAAATTCTAAGTATACTACATGTAGCTTGAGAGTACTAAGGACCAAGAATCACTAGGCAAGTCTGAGTAGATGAGAGGAAGGGAGCCAAGGAAAAAGGATAGAAAATGTCACAACTGAATTCATTCGTTTTGACTCAAAACAACTCTAGGGAAAATTAAAACCAGATCATCTTGCACCAGGTCATTACATAAAAAAATATGGCATGGCTCTTGGAATGTGTGCTATTTATTGTACTTTTTTATATTATAATACATCACCTCCTATTATCAATAGATGACAATAATGTAATTGTGTGTGTATGTGTACATTTTGAGGAGGAGGGGATTTCGTATTTTTTCTTTCATTGAAATGGATTTATTTTCTCATCTAGTATATGCTGGTTATGGTTTCCTTCTGCTCTACTGCTCCGAGCTTCTCCTCTCTCCCCTCCCATTTGCATCCACTACTTTTCTCTCATTAGAAAACAAACAGGCTTCTAAGGGATAATAATTATAATAATGTGCTATAATTATATTAGTTAAATAAAAATAAAACTAACAGAGTTGGACAAGACAAACAAACAGAAGCACCATAATATTCCAAGGACCTGTTGCTGACCGTCAAAAGCCCTATGCATGCTCTCCAGTCTCTGTGAGTTCATGGGAGCTTTGATCATGTTGATTTAAAGGTTATTGTTTTCTCAGTGTCCAATGTCCCCTCTGGCTCTTTCTGCTCCTCTTCCACAGGGTTCCTGAGCCATGAGGGGAAGGATGAATGGAGACATTCCTGGTAGGGCTGAGTGTTCCAAGGTCTCTCACTATGCATAGTGTCTGGATGTGGGTCTCTGTATTCACTTCCCATTTAACATCATGTTCTCTCTATAATCTTTCAGAAAAAAAATCATAAAAGTACAAAAACAAAAGTCAAACAAACAAAACACAATTAGACAAAAAAATGACCAAAATTAGATATAAAATCCAAAAACAATATTCCATGGAGTGTGCTTCATGTTGGACAACTACTCCTGGACATGGTTCTATCCTGAAGTATGATTGACACACCCAGTAACACTCTAGTGCAACAAACTGACTTTTCCCTTTGAACCAGGATCAATTGTAAATAGGTTCTTGACTCGTGGGTTAGAATCCCACATCTATTTCCTCCTCTCAGTGCTTGACTCCGTCTGGCTTGAACCTATGCAGGTCTGTTTTCACAGATGTAGTTTCATATCTACATCTGTTCTGCTATCTTTTGCCCAGAATTTCAGGAATTTATTTGGTCGCAAATGCACTCCCTAAATATATATTAAAAAAAAAAACATAAGAGCTTGAATCATCAGTACCTCAACATACTCTCCTCATATATAATAGGAAGCACATTTTATATTTGTGAAATAAAGTGAAGTTATCATTTGATGAAGGCTCATCAGTTTTTTATAGTTATTGCTTTTGTATTTTTGCAACATTTCAGAGATATTGTAGATTTTTCCAGAGAAACTGAACAAATATCATGAACATCATCTAGCCTATATAAATTTAAATTTATATTAATATTTAAATATGCTACACAGGCACATGTCTTAATTGGAGTTAAAGACGATAATTTGGGAAATATAAAGAAGTGACTAAGCCAGTGTGTAAGACTAGAATCAAGTGAGTGTGTCTTCACACACCTGTCTGTTGTGGGCACTTTGGTTCCGTAGACCCTCTCTTCTTTACCAATAGTCTATTTTCCCTCTGTACCTCTTATACAATGCTGCTGTCTTAGGCACTGGTCCCATGTCCCCAGTGCCAGGCCCTAAGCAGTATGTGCAACTCTTCTACCTTCCCCTCCCCTTTTGTTGGTTTGTAGACTGAGTTTTGAATTACAGAAAGACTGTGTCAAAAGTGAAGAGCAAAGCCAAGACAGCTTTGCCAACCCACCAAGCCCTGCTATGACACCGAAAGATATTATCTCATTTCTGATGACCCTATTGAGAGAAAAGATGATCAATCAATAAGGTATTCAAAGTGCAAGATATAAACTGGAAACAAATCTCTTCTCTCTCTCTCTCTCTCTCTCTCTCTCTCCTCTCTCTCTCTCGCTCTGCGTGTGTGTGTGTGTGTGTGTGTGTGTGTTGTGGGTATGTCTGTGTCTGTGTTGTGTGTTTGTAATGTGTTCTCTCCAAGGATAAACAAATCAGAAATGATCAGAGGTTCTTTTATTTCTTTTTTTAATTAATATCTTATTTATTTACATTTCAGATGTTATCCCCTTTCCCCATTTCCACCCCCCTCAGAAACCGTTTATCCCAACCCCACTCCTGCTACTTCTATGAGGATGTACCCCACCATCCATCCACTCCCCCTCTCTGCCCTCGAATTCCCCCACACTGGGGCATTCAGCCTTCACATGGGACCAAGGACCTCCTCTTCTACCAGTGCTGACAAGGCATCCTCCACTATAAATACAGTTGGAGCCATGGGTCCCTCAAGCATGTTCCCAGGCTGGCGGTTTAGACCCTGGGAGCTTTCGTTGGTTGGTAATGTCACTCTTCCAGTGGGGCCACAAACCCCTTCATTCTTCTCTCTACATCCTCCATTGGGGACCCATGATCAACTCAATGGTTAGCTGCAAGCATCCACCTCTGGCAGAGCTTCTCAGGAGACAGGTATATCAGGCTCCGGTCAGCTATACACTTCCTGGCATCCACAACAGTGTCTGCATTTGGTGATTGCACAGGGGATGGAGACCCAGGTGGGGCAGTCTCCAGACAGCCCCTCCTCCAGTCTCTGTTCTATACTTTGTCTCCTTACTTGCTCCCGTGAGTATTTTGTTACTCCTTCTAAGAAGGCTGAAGCACCCACACTTTGGTCTTACTTCTTCTTGAACTTAATGTGGTCTGTGAGTTGTATCATAGGTATTCTGAGCTTTTGGGCTAATATCCACTTATCAGTGATACATACCATGTGTGTTCTTTGTGATTGGGTTACATCACACAGGATGATATTTTCCAGTTTCATCCATTTGCCTAAGAATTTCATGAATTCATTGTTTTTAATTGGTAATAGTATTCTATTGTGTAAATGTGCCACATTTTGTATCCATTCCTCTGTGAAGAACATCTGGGTTCTTTCCAGCTTCTGGCTATTATAAATAAGGCTGCTATGAACATAATGGAGCATGTGTCCTTGTTATATGTTGAAGCATCTTTTGGGTATATGCCAGGAGTGGTAAAGCTGGGTCCTCAGGTAATACTATGTCCAGTTTTCTGAGGAACAGCCAGACTGATTTCCAGAGTGTTTGTACCAGCTTACAATGCTACCAACAATGGAGGAGTGCTCCTGTTCTTTTTCCATATCGTCTCCAGCATCTGTTATCACCTGAGTTTTTTTATTTTAGCCATTCTGACTGGTGTGACGTAGAATCTCAGGGTTAATGTGAATCTAACCAAGCAGGTGAAAAATCTGTATGACAAGAACTTCAAGTCTCTGAGGAGAGAAATTGAAGATCTCAGAAGATGGAAAGATCTCCCATGCTCATGGATTGGCAGGATTAATATAGTAAAAAAATGGCCATCTTACTAAAAGCAATCTACAGATTCAATGCAATCCCCATCAAAATCCCAACTCAGTTCTTCACACAGTTAGAAAGAGCAATTCTCAAATTCATAAAAAAAAAAAAAAAAAAAAAAAACCATGATTGCAAAACCTATTCTCAACAATAAAAGAACTTCTGGAGGAATCACCATCCCTGACCTCAAGCTGTATTACAGAGCAATAGTGATAAAAACTGCATGGTATGGCTCATGCTCTGAGATCAAGAATTGACAAATGGGACCTGATAAAACTGCAAAGTTTCTGTAAGGCAAAGAACATTGTCATTAGGTCAAAATGGCAACCAACAAATTGGGAAATATCTTTACCAATCTTACATCTGATACAGAGCTAATATCTAATATATACAAAGAACTCAAGAAATTAGACTCCAGACAAGCAAATAATCCTATTAAAAAATGGAGTTCAACAAAGAATTCTCAACTGAGGAAACTCGAATGGTCAAGAAGCACCTAAAGAAATGTTCAATATACTTAGTCATCAGGGAAATGCAAATCAAAACTACCCGAGATCAAGGTTCTTGGTGAGTAATAACCTAATACTAAGTTAATAACATAACACTGTCCCTTAAACAAAACAATTAGAAATTCAGGCAAAAAATACAATCATTTTCCCCATATTATCCAGCTCATTATGGGGCAGTTCTGTCATGTGTGAAGGTCTAGAGAATAGAGGAAGGTAAGGTAGATGTGTAACCCTGGCACAATAATTACAAAAATGTCAGCAGAGGCAGGTATGTAAAGGGTCCCATATGGAGTGTTGTGTGTATGGGAAAATATAACTGAAGCCATTTATTAGCATAAGGTATAGGATTCACACATAAGGAGACATTTGGGGGCTTTGGTGATTATTGAATAATTGATTCCAACAATTAGATTATCTTCAAATTAGATATTTTCACGTCTCTAAGGAAGAAACAGGAAGAAGATGTCTTTTAATTTCTCTGTTGTTTAGTTATTTTGATTTGAGATACTTTACAGATATACAAGCTATTTAAACAGTTCTAGGGGTAAAAACAATGTTGAGATAGCTAATACAATGACTTTTCAATGGAATAACAGCAAAATTTGAAAAAGATATCAAAACAATACTAAAATGAAGCTTTTAATGTTTGTTTGTGTGTGTTTTATGTATATGTGTTGCTTTCATGTATGTGTGTGCAGTACCTGCCAACTGCCAACAGAGGGCATCAAATCCCCTAGAACTGCAATTACAGTGGTTTGTGAGAAGCCTTGTGGGTGCTGGGAACCAAACCCAGGCCCTCTGCAAAAGCAGCAAAAGCTCAGAACTGCTTAAAAGCCATGTCTATAGGCCTAAAATGAATTTTTAGTTTTACTGAACTCAATAGGTAAAGTTTGCTTTAAACTAAGAAAATTGTCTAAATAAAGCCAACCCAAACCATAATACTCTAGTCCCAATAATACATACCACTATCCCAAGCATGTTGAGCCACTTTAAATTAGCAAAGTACAGTAATTTTTCAAGTGATACAAATAGAGAAAAACTAAGGGATGGAGAGCAGTTAAAATGCTATGTCACCTTTAAAATTTTAAACTCTTAAAAAAAAAAATTGCAAGGGAGAAAGCTTCAAAGAATACCTTTCATTCCTTTGTAATTATAAATTTGGTTCTTTGAAGAACCGTGCTTGCAAATTGATAATATAAACCCCACACTAAGACAAAGACTTTGCAAAACATGTTTGTTAAAAGTCAGACATTTAAAAACAAATAAAAATGTTTCCCAAATCCATAGTTGGAAGACATGCTCCTGAAAAAAATTTTAATGGAGAAATACTTTAACAATTTACCTAACAATGTTTATAGATGATTTAAAAAACAAAACATGACAAAGATGCTTAGCACTGTGGTCAATAGAGATTTAAATCAAAACAACAAGGAGGGAGGGAACTGTGATCAGGATACAATATACTAGAGAAGAATAAATAAAATAAAATAAAATAAAATAAATAAATAAAATAAAATAAAATAATAAAATAATAAAAAAAATAGACTGTCTACATATCAGTGTCGGGAAACAGAGCACAGAAGTCAGATACTCCTGTCAGGCATAACCAGCTCAGCAAATTGAGATAATTTAGTTAAGGGACAGACGACACACAGCAACTTATCAAATTGTTAAGACTTCAGCAAATAAATTGTTGGCAAGATGTCTAATGAGCAAGTAATGCTAAATGTACTTGATATAAGAGGGCAGGATGCTAAGACATGAAAAAAACACAAAGCTTTACTATTAGTGCATGTCTTCAAAAAATAATAAACAAACAAACAAGCAAACAATCAGAACCCCTTTGTTTCGTTGGCAGAAGAAATTCTGAACCTTGTGGGCTGGCCTCACCTAGCCTGGTATTCCTTTGTGCTCTCAGCCATTTTTACGGCACATTGTTGCATCGCTTCATTCTCAGATACATGAGTTATTTAACTAACCTGGATTTTGATGTGCACATATTAAAAACTATCTTTTGTTGAGCTCATAAAAAAAAAAAAAAAAAAAAAAAAACCTGTCTGGTGAGAACGGCAAAAATATTCAACTGACAACGCAACATGCTGCCACAAATCTTAGAGCAACTGGAACTCTCTTCAGGCAGCTGAAGAGAGACATGCTTCAAGCTCTTCAGAAAACAGTGCGCCCATCGCCTAACATCTTGTGGTATCTTCCCCCCAGGGGCTGGGGAGACTGCTCAGCAGGAAAGAGCACTTATAGCTCACACAGAGGACCTGGCTTCCTGTCCCAGCAACCACACCAGCAGGCTTACGACCACGGGCACCTGTGCTCCAGGGACTCTGTAGCCACTGGCCTCTCCGGGCATTAGCACTCACGTGCACAAACAGACACGCAAATATACATAATTTAAATAAATACTTTTAAATATCCTTACCTACTAATCCTAATTTGACCTATGAATTATATTTACAGGCATTTTATTGTAGAGATATGAAAAGATAGCTCAATTAAAAGACCTATAGTCAAATTTTTAATAGCAGTCTTATTCATAATTCAAAGAATTTGAAAACAATCCAAATTCACAGGAACCATTGATAAATAGGCAGATTGGAGTAAAATTGAAAAACAGTGTATTACTTAAAAAATGAAAAGGAAACAAATTAATAATACATACAATACTATATGAATCTTAAAAATAACATACAAATATCACTCAGACACAAAAATCTGCGTGCCATTCAATGTTCATGATTGATTTTGTTCTAAATAACAAAATTATAAAGACATAAAATAATTATAAGAAAGAAGGGCAGGCAGCCTGTACAAAAGCATGAAAGACTTTTGGAGTGATGCTATACTGCCATTGTAAAAATACAGTGTACAAAAATTGAAGTCTAAACTGTGCATAACATTTTTATGACTTCAAAAGTTATATATGAGAAGTCAAGTAATGTTTACTTTTTGTAAATTATATTTTGTTATATCTATCTGATCATAGGTCGATCTTTTAGAGAGGCTCTATATATCTGAATAAATGTGCAACCTTGTGCCTGCAAACACACACAGAAACATGCACATAGGCATGCACACACACATAGAAATATGCATACAGGCATGCACACATACACATGCACACACAGAAACTTGCACACATGCATACATACACACATACACACACACAACACACCGTGCACACACACAGACACACACAATACATGCATATAGACACAGGCACACACACGCTGACACACATGCACAGTCAAGCAGCTTGCTTTCCAGTGATGGTGGGAATTCAGAGGATTAGATCAAGTGCTATGGGCATTCCACATCACTAGCTGACTCTAAATAATCTCAGCATTTGACAAACAGCAACAGATCCACAACCACCGTGAAACAGCATTGCTCATCAATAAACAAGTTTTTCACATCCAGTTTTTTGAGGCTTTTTGTTTATTTTTCCTCTAAGTGCAAAATTTTCCAGTTCGCAGCCCTGCCACTCCCAACATTCCTAATGTGTTCAAACACCTCTTCATAGGATCTTACTGCTTAACTGGAATCCTTTTCCACAGGACAGTAATGAAAAAATTACCACCAGAAGAGCTCAGTGCATGGTTATGCTTTTACTTAAATTGTTCCTACCCACAAAAGTAAGACCCTGACATCACCACAGCAGGCCCACAGCGGTGTTGGTTATGTGAAAAACCATTACCAGGAAAATTCATTTCTACCTCACTTTAGACCTTTTGTTATAATTCCTTATATAAAAATCCCTTTTTCCCCTTGACCATTAATACTGATAATTATATCTGTATTTCTTAAGAATATTATGAGTTGCCATTTCTGCATAGTAGCAGATTGAATTTATTCACCTTACGGATATATTATTATCACAGATAATAACTGCAGCATGATAATTATCATTAATTATTCATTTGGATTAAGAGGCAAATAGGCTTGTATTCAAGGGTCTTCCAGAGCACTGTTCATTGTTCCGAGCCCTGTGTGCCAGTGTGACTAATTCATACTCCTTTCTGAGCCACTGTTGACATCTGACGGGTCCCATATGTATTTATTTGAAAATACAATAAAAGGAATGAGGATACCATCTCAAGATGGAGTCACTAAAACAGACATATGGCTTTTTCACTGCCCTTTAAGTGAGAGTATGCGGTTGTCTGTTAGAGACAGGCTGCTGTGAGCCTTGCACTGGTAGATATGTATGTATTCCTTTTCTGCATCCTTGACTCAGACCATTTAACTGTATATAAGCCTGTACATTTACATAATTGCTTTTTTGTAAAATAACATTTTAGTGATACAGTTTATCTTTTGTTGAGCCAAGAGCTTTGACATAGTTTCCATTGTCAAAGTGACTTAAGTTTAATATGCAAAATGAGACAGCAAAGTTTAAAATTCTGTGATGAAATCAAGATGAGGAGGGAGCAGAGAAAAGGAGGCAGATAGCTGGTGAAAATGATTCTGGTGAAGGTTTAGCTAACATGCACTACTATGGATACGAATAGATTGGTAACATCTCTTTTGGTGTTTCTTGGTCTCAGTCCTTGTCTTTTTAGTCTGTAATTTATATTTACACTTCTAAATGGATATAAAAAAACAGCAGTATGAAGTCTGTGGCATTATACTTGCTACTGAGATAGGACAGGAATTTCTAAGGTCGAGCTGTCTGAGTTTTGCATATTGAAATGGCTGCAAGGTTTCCACTCTTTCTCCCATTCTGTGTGGTAGTAGACTCAAAGGGGGATGACACAGTGCTACTGTTACATAGTGCTTGGGTGGATGGCAGCCTACATCCATTTCTACTCAGGAGATGGAGTTAGTAGAAGATTAAGTGGTAATATTTAGCACTTAGTGCTGGGGCTGAATCAAGAGCCCACATTTTCTGGCTCCTAAGTCCTGTTTCTGTGTCTCCCCAAGCACAGCAGTACATAGTCCGACATAGATGCTGAAGGGAGAGGGGAACAGAACTTTGAAAACTCCTCTTCAGATGCAGAATTTCAGAAGAAGGAGGAACCTTGGGATGGTGGCCATGGGATTCTGCTGCTGTCCTTCCATGTAGCTTTCTAAAAAGAAAGTTGGCATGGTAAGCACACGCTACCCTCTTAGCAGAGTTTTCCATGTTCAGCGCAGTCTTGTGGTCAATAGACACAATGCACAGCATATCTCCAGATCTCACATGCTGTGTAGCTGAAGTTCTATGCCCCTCATCAGCACTATGCTGCAGCTGCTCACTCTTCCTCTCTTTTTACACACTGATAATACTAGTGTGGTCACTTAAACCTAATCAGGATAGAGATACAGGGATACAGATGCACTTGTGAATAGTATGCCCAATGTTTATTTGTTAGTAGGAAATACATTTTAATCTATGATGCTTATAATAATGATTGGTCATTAGTATGTTTAGCGTATGCATTGCCATCACTGAGCAAATTATAGGCATTATCTGAAGAGAAAATTGGTGACTAAATAGCTCCCTCTGACTATGGGTTGTTCAGGAAAAAGTTTCCATCTACAAGAAATAACATTATTTAACAATTAACAGAGTAAGATAATAACTTTAAAACATTTCTTTAAAAAGATGCAGATGCAGTTTGGTGGCAGAGCCATTTCCTAGAATGCACAAAGTCCTGGGCTCCATCCCCCAAGTGACTAATCTGGAAAATCCTAAATTCAAGGCCAGCCAAGGTTTCATTGTGAGACCTTCCCTTGCCTCAAAAAGACAAAGAGCTAAGATCACAATGCTTGCCAGCATACACGAGGCCCTGGGTTCTATCTCAAGCACTGAAATTTTAATTAATTCTTGGGAACTTGGGCCTTCAGTTTGCTTCACAAGAACTCATTCAATATAAAATACTAAGATTCTAGGATGGAATGGTCATGGCACTGTGAAAGGAGCTGTAACTCAAGCCCAGGAGTAGTGTGGGTAGAGACTGGAGTGTATCCCAGGCCAGCCAGAAAATGCAAAGATATTCATATGAATGCATGTTTAGAAAAACAAATGACAAGAATCAGAACTAAGAAAGCACCTTGCACTGGATAAAAATGTTCCTGCTGACTATACTTAATTTGTTGTCAGCCTCTCTAATTTTGTTCTGAACCTATTTTTCCTCTCTTGCTCTGAGTAAGATTCTTTTCTGGCTGCATCTCTTTGATCTGATTGTTTATGTATCTCTTTTTGGCCATGTTATGTTGACAATTCTGTCAACTACTTGGAATCAGATTCTGAAAATGGAATGCTCTCCTAATGGTGATGATCACTTGAAATGTAAAATAACTTGGAATCATGAAAAAAAAAGTAGTCATGGGTTGCAGTTATTTTTTAACTGGATTAGAGAATGCATCAGTGGGCTGGAGGAAGAAGCCAAATGACATGGATTGTTTGTCCTGTGCTCTCTGCTTTTCTGAAAGGAAAGCTGACTCTAAATCAATCACATCTGTTTAAGACATAACTAAGAGCTAGGATTTCTTGAAAGCTCGTGTTGTGCAGAGGTTTCCACTAAGCACTTCAGCTGTCATTTCTGACCCTCATGATGACCCTCTGCGATGGAAATCAGTACTCCACAGCCACACCAGGATTCTGAGGCTGACACCCAGCCTCTTTCCCCTTGTTCCAAAGGATGCATACTTAATTGACACCTCCTAGTTACAGCTGGGAGCCAGCAAAGGCTTTCAACAGTGTGTGGTACAGTCGCTTTTCTGTTTATGATAAAGAATTCCCGTAGCAGTGGGGAAAGGGAGGAGTGTGGAGGTTAGATAAGTGAGAGACGTTTTCAGTTTAGGATAGAGAGACTTAGGACCTTAAACTAATGTTAACAGTGACTATAGGAACACTCGGTCCCATGCCAGAGGACTCTGGTGAAATGTCCTTTCAAAAGTCAGGTACTGAGAGGTGGAAATGCCTATTCAAGTAAGCCACAGGTAGCAGGGTTGCTGTGGCTTATGTAATTTTCCTGTGTCAGAGGAAATCTGACCTTTATGTCTCTGTGTCTCATGTCTCTCCAGGGTAAAACAACATCCCAGAAAGAAAGACGTATCAATAAATAGGGACAAATTTTGCATTTGAAACATTGTCACTGCCACCACTGGAAGTTACTGTCATTGTAAGAATTTTCACATTGGGAAAAAAAAACCTTCCTTGTTCCAGGAATACCACAGCAGGGCAGGGGGCATTGTGGGTAGAAGATTAGGTCTTTGTCTGGAGGGTTAAAAACTTTGAAACACTTTTGTATACAACTGAGTTTTTAAAAAAAAAATAAACACATTTTTAAAGGTGAAGAAATAATAAAGAGACAGAGATCCCAGCTAAACTGTCATCACCAGATATCAGAAATACCTGCCCATGCTTCACAAGCAAGCATTAGTTTCAGATCTCTTCTCTAACAGAAGTGATGCAGATGCTTGGAGAGAGCTGCGTGCCTCGTAGCCAACCATCAGACTGAGCCTGGGTCCCCAATGGAGGAGTTAGGGGGAGGACTAAAGGAGCTGAAGGGGATTGCAACCCCATAGGAAGAACAATAATATCAACCAACCAGACCCCCAAGAGCTCCCAGGGACTAAACCACCAACCAAAGAGTACACATAGAGAGACTCATGGATCCAGCAGCTTATGTAGCAGAGGATGGCCTTGTTGGACATCAATGATGCCTCAGAGAAGGGGGATGCTAGAGGGATGAGCCAGGAGTGAGTGGGTGGGGGGGAGCACTCTCTTAGAGGCAAAGGAGAGGAGGGATAGAATGGAGGGGTTGCAGAGGGGAGACTGGGAAGGGGACAACATTTGAAATGTAAGTAAATAAAATAACCAATTAAAAAGAAAAGCCGGGTGTGTTGACACACTTTTGTAGTCCCAGCATCTGAGAAGCTGAAGCAGGGGTGTTGTCAGAAGTTCAAAGCCAACCTAAAATTTTTAGTAAGTTCTATGCTAGCCTGGGCTACAAAGCGAGCTTCTGCAAACTAACGTTAAGCACAAGATGCTTTGATATGTTTGCACAGTTGCATGCTTGCATGATTTTCAAACTTGATTAAAAATATCACTAGCTATAATTCAATTTCCTAACCTAAACTGCTGTGGGGGAAACACTGACTGCACGCTCACTCTTTGCTTTTGAAAAGACAGAGCAATTATTCACATAAATGGTTTCTGTATTCTTCATGTAAAAAAAAAAAAAAGAAAGACAGCATTTATGAGAATAAGTCAAATAGAGTATAAGGGAGAAATGGATACAGGGTAATAATGATAAGAAACCGTAATAGCTGCATGGGGGTAGATAGCAAATTGACATTCATTACTCCAATAGGGAGAAAGTTAGTGTGCAATTAGCAACAGCAAATGCCAAATGGAAGAGTAATCTGTAAGACAACAGTACACGTGTGCACAATGAGACAGAAAAGACGGGCAAGCAGGAACAAGAGCAGAGCAGGCACAGCAGCCGTAGGAGGAACTGCTGTTTATGCAATGAAAAATAAAATAAAATAAAATAAAATAATGGATCTTTTCAACCCCCTTCCTCACCCCCGGTACTATCAGCTGTCAGTTTGTCCTGGACTACCAGAGGCAACAGTCCCATTCAGGAAGTCAATAACCGTGAGCTTCAGGACGTGAAAAAAGCTTGCTCTCGACGAGCTGAAAGAGTCACTGGGCAAGAAAAATGCTTTTCAAAAAAGGAGCTATAAAAAGGAAATGGTGATTCAGCCCTGGAAAATCAAAGAACAGATAATTATGTTATTGTGAAGGAGGGCCTAAGGATGTGAATCGGTTTGCTCAGCCGAATTCATATGCACAGGAAGTAATTAAGGTGAAGAATTTTTAGAATAAAGCTAATGATTGCAAGATGTCTAACATATCGACTAGTTTTCAGTACTTACCTGAATCAAAGCATCCTACACCAATTTAGCTACCTTCACTTCGACGGTCTTTAGAGAGAGATTTTAGTCATTTCTCTCAGTTATCTATTAATTGTGCAAGGAAGCCTTTTTGTATAGACATAGTAGTTTAAATGTATATGAGTCATATATATAAGAAGGAAGTTTGCAAATATTAACACCTGTTGATTCATCTTTGGTAATTTCAAAAATTATTAGATGTATACACAGCTCATACACATCATCCTGTCGGCTCTGCGTACTTCACACTTAAGGAACTGTTCTTTCAAATCTCATATATAGGAGACAAAGGCTTAATTAAGCCTTTGTCTTGGTCAACATTAAACTTAAACTTGGATCTCTCAAATTACTAAGCCTGAACTCTTGGCAAATAGTAAACAATAATACACATTATAAATTAGAAAACAATGGGACTCAGAGTTAGGATCTTCCCTTTGATTAGGCACGTTTCTATTTAAAAATCACTCAGTCCGTACAATAGCCCTGCAAGGGGAGCGGGATGTGGATGAAGAACAAGAACCGAGATAAGAAAGAGGCAGTAACAGTGGTGGTAGGTGGAGGGAGGGTGGGTATGAAGTTGTAATGATGCTGATGTCTGTTTGTGGATGAGTCATGGTGAGAGGTTAAATGAGCAACTCAGTCATTTAGCAAAACTAGGTAGCAAGGCGACCGGAAGTCCATGCTTTAGACTCTATTGACATACCACGTTCTTCCTTCTTAACATCTCAGTACTATTTTTACAACTGAGCTGCTAGGTTAGCTTGCTATTGCCGTACGATAAATGTCCACAGTGTTCAAAGTGTTTCTCAGTTTCCCTGGGTCTGAATCCATGTGGGCGTGTCCTCGAATCAGCAGTAACTGGTCATACCCTTTCCAAAACTCACATGATTAGAAGAAGTTAGTTCCCTGTGCTCATAGGAGTTCCGTTTTCTGCTTTCTCATTGGCTGTCAGTCTGGGACAATTCTTCGCCTTGTGGTCCATTCACAAACCCTCTTAAAATATAGCTGTGCAATTCTTAGAAGTCAGAAGGCAAATCTCTCTGACTTGTCGGCTTTTCAAGAGCTCACCTGATTAGGTCAGGCCCATTTAAGACACTCGCCCATTTTTTAAAAACTAAACTGGTGAAAATTTTTTAATTTTTTGTGCCAAAAACTCTCTATGATTTCCCCCATATGACTCAGCATAATCTCAGAAGTAATATCATATTGTCCTTACTATGTTTTGCAGGTAGAAGCAAGTTATGGGTACCATTCATACTCAAGAAGGGAGGAGTATAAAGCATCATTAGGAACTGAGGATTCTCTTAGAACTCTGCACAGCACACCAATGTTACCATCACAAGCACCAGGATCTGTTTCCTAGCCCCTTCAACTGAGCTACTCCAAGCTCCCTGGTACTTTCCTGTAATGTATCGGTCATACAGTGTATCCCTCAATGTGATAATGGCTTGCCCCCCTCCATAGGTTAATCCCTCCGTCAGTGATGTTATATCATCCACTGCAGTATTTCCAACATCCCTTGCAAGCCCTGACACTTTCTTCAGCACATGATAAATGGCAGCAATTAGTATTCAAATGGCCTTCGTCAAAAACAGTACTGCTTGTCAACAAAGAAGGTTCAAAAGCCGAATTATCTTCTTGGATTTTCACCCAGTCTCACATTCAAGCACATATGACAACTCAAACAAATATATTATACTAGCAAGTGCTACCCTTTACATCTCCAGTGACAGCAGATTTCTGATCCATTATTTCTTTATTATATTCTAATAGAGATATGTCCTTGCTATTGCCAACCATGAGGATTTATCTTTATACCCAAGCTGCTTTTGTTAAGAAAGCAGAACTTCAAGCTAACTCATTTAGAGTTACATAAATGAATTAAAAATAGATTTACCTAATTGAAGACTGGTCTGAAAAATTCAGTGTTAAAATGGGGGGTAGTGAACAAGGGGAAGCTACGGTCACATGTTTTTAAAGGCCTACAGGCAAGAAGTCTATGAGAAAAGCTAGAATATTTTGTAAGAAAGTAGAGGGCAATCTTGAGGCTGTAGAAAGTAGATGCACTGCAAGAAAAAGGTTTAAAGTCTCAAACCATAACTGAACAAGCAATTCACCAAGCTCTATAGTGGAAGGTAAACTGCCATGCACAGGTCACTGAAAACTCCACATTCACATCACTACATCTCTGTATCTATGGGCAACGTAAATTCATGTTGCTTTTGGAAAACAGATCTAGAAGTCATTTTAACATTTTTACAAGTAGGTAACACTGAGGTCTGCTTTGAGGTCACAGCTGAAAACCTTGAATCATCTTCTTTCCCCGCTGCTATTTAGTTCATTGTGAGAGGCAGAGTCTTGGTATGTAGCCCAGGTTGTCCTTAAGCTGACAGCATCCTTCTGCCTCAGCAACTTGAGTCCTGAGATCACAGGCCAGCACCATCATACCTAGCTCTGTCTCATCATCTTGCACATAAAGGCCTGCAGTATAAACATTTTAAAAGTCTTTTGTTCATTTTCTTGAGGTGATCTACATAAGTTGATCACTGAGATAACCACAGAAATGTTCCATCTCAATAATTATTAAAAACTGGAAAAGGCATACTTGGATTTAGGAGCCATTCAAACAATTGTCTATAATAGCCTTTCTTTAAAGTTCTCAGGCAATTCCATAAGTGGCTTATGGCCCCATTAAACAAAGGCATATCTTTGGCTGTCATGAATTCTCTATTAAGAGAAAACCTATCTTCAAGATTCTCAAAGCAAAAGCTTGTGAATCAAACATGAACATAAGGTTACCTATGAATATTCTGAGCATCGCAGAGTGAGGAGAGAAGCAGGGAGGAGGGAAGGAAGGAGTAAGGGAGGGAGGGAGGGAGGGAGAGAGGGGAAGCATATATGTAAAAGCTCAGACAGTAAACAAGTGATAGCAAAGAACCGGCAGCCATCCCTCATCTTATGTTCTTTGTTTGAAGATAGACTCAGATCTGCTCTGTACCCATCAGTCTGCAATCTCTGTACAAAGACCAAAGCAAAGAGGAAGTGCAAGGCCAGCGGAGCTCTTGTGGGCTGAAGAGAAGTCAGCAGTGCAATGATACCCACATCTATATTTGTCAGGCTTTTACACTAAACTCTGCTTTCTCCCATCTATTAATAGTTGGCACTTCTGTAAATCTGCATCTCAGCATTGAGAGCCGATGTCCATCACAATGACCTGAGGGCTGCAAGAGTGTCCTACGCTCTCAGGAGAGGTCCATGACTTTTGCACCATAAGCTCTGGTTTGTCTAGTCAGGCTTGGCCAGCTTTGTAATGCACGTAGTGAGAAAGCCCACTGTCCTTCAGATCTCTTTTAGCAGCTTGGAAGCCATCCCCTCAGATGTTAGCACATCATTATTCCCAGCTTAGGGACCTCTGTAAACACTGTCAGGTTAATGAATGGAAGCCAGTGCCGCTGAAGAGTTTCTTACGGAGCATTCTTACCTCTAGCACCAGGACAAGGTGTTTTGTTTTGTTTTGTTTTTCTCAAGTATCTTGCTGATTTTTCTCACAAATACTCATGAACTACCCATCTCTACCCATCCTGGACTAACATGTCTCTCCATTAACATCTTCATAATTGTCCTAACCATCCTCCATCTTTCCCCTTGTCCTACAACAGTGCCCAGATTTCAGACTTACTTGCTACATTTTCCTGGTCACAGTGTCTTCCCTGAGTTGCTGTGCAGAGTCCTTCACTGAACCTACAATGTAGACAATGTACTTTATTCTATATTGCTTAAGTCGTTATTTCTCCAACATGCTGAGATTTGTTCTTCCTTCCTTCCTAAATGTCACCTCTAATTGAGTCCATTAGAAGACATTCTTTTTAATAATATCTTTTTAACTATGATAATTTCAGAGAGTGTATCTTGATCATACATACCCCTACTCCTCCCTTAATTCCTCTTCCTCCCTACACTCCACGTTTTGTCCTTTTTTTTTTTTTTTTTTGAACTAGGGAGCTTCTCTAGCATGTAGACTCTTTCTTCAGAGTTCCCTGAGTCTTGGGTTTAGAGGTTTTATTAAAGATCCTCTAGCTGGAGGCAGGCATTCTGACCAGTTATGGGTTGCTGTAAGGGTCTCCATTTGCTGCAAAAAGAAGTTTCTTTGATGAGGGGTAAGAGCTGTACTTTTCTGTAGATAAAAGGCTGAGTATTTAGAATACACTTAGACATTAGGCTGCTTTAGGTTACGGTAGCAAGGTTGTGGTAGTGTGTTCTTCTATAGCTTCCACAGCTTGACGAGCCTTGGGGAGTTGACTAAGTTTGGTAGACATTTGATAGACATTCCTTTTGGTCTCAAAGGCCAAGTTCAAATTTAACTCTCCCTACAAGAATCACCTAATTGGTTCGATTAGTACATCATCTTCACAGGAGTTATAAGTGCCATGCACAACATAACTTAGGCCTGAATTACACATCATCAGAATGGTGTCCATGCTGAATATCAACCTCACCAAAATTTAAAGTAACTGGTTCAGGAAGACCATGCACAGAAAGTATGAATGTATGTATGTTGCAGATGAAGAAACTATAGATATTTCTAGATGGTAATCAATTCGAAGTGCCTAAGCCTGGAAAAATGGAGAAGCACTAATATAAGAAAATCAAGGTAATTGCCTACAGAATTAGATTTAAATGGTAGCATGGTTATCTCTGAAGAAAGGGGAGTGTAAACGGTTTGTAAAAATGACTAACTGACCCAATTACTAAAGAAACTTAGAAGCACAGAATACTCTTTAAAGTCTGTATATAAATGCATTCAGTAGAAGCATACATTCAGAACTTTTTGAGAGACTATAGGTGGTATCTACCTATACCACTACTGTCTTACAGTGTACTCAAACATTTTTGTTCTATTCTGGTCTAAAAGGTAAATTCATTCACCACCCACTAATCTTGCCAATCCACTCTCCAACAAATCATAAGTGAATAAGAGAGTGATTAGCGATCAAGACAATGAGTTCTACAAGAAATCTTAAGTCTTAGTATGTACCAGATCTGATGCAAAGCTAAAGCAGATGACGGTGTGCTCTCCCAGATGCCACAGGCCATTTGATCTAACAGCAGTCACATGAGATCAGGCACTGACATTACCACTTCACACATGGAAAACTGGAACTCGGTGAAATCAAATCAGTTGCTTGCAGTCACAATCCACTCATTTATCCTGGAGTTGCTTATGTATGGGTCATTGCTTTTCTACCTACCTGACTAGAATTTTACCAGGCTGCTCAGACTATAATGAATATGTTCTTCTCCCTTCACTGTTTTGTTTCCCATAAAAACAGTTCTTAAAACTAAAACAAATCTCCAGACAGACTCTTTAAAAGAACATGTCTCTGCAGGGGAATAGAAGCCTTTAAAAATATGTAATTCTGACTATGCCTCTGAAGCTAATTTAAATGAGAAGGAAATGAGATTGAAGGTCAAAGTGCCCAAAATAGATACACACTTATCTCCCTCATGAACTCAGACTTTTTAATAAAGTAGAAAAAGTAGAGAAAACGTGCAAAATCTGTAAGACTGGATTCATAGTTTCCCATTGAAAACAAGATAGTTTCATAAATGTCCAAGATTGGCAAGAAAAGCCATAATAAATACAGAAAGAACAGTCTATGTATCTCAAAACGTCTGTGATGTTAGCAAATATTGAAAACAGCCATGTGTTTTCCTTTTTCCACATTGAGGAGATGAATTATAAACTAAAACTGTAGAATGAGTATTGCTGAGTTGATTGAACGCCAAACCACAGGAGTAGCTGGTGAGGAAACTTGAACTTTGAAAGTTGGCTCCCAAACTCCAGCAGACTCCGTGCAAGGATTTTGAAGTTTCCTGTATCCTTAATCATGGAGTCATCTTAAAACGAAGAGATTCATAAGGAAACAAAAAGTGTCAGGAGGGAAGAAAAGATGGTTTTAGAAAGTGAAGATCGGTGAGATCAGAATGGTTCTCAATACCGTTCGGGTGGGAGGCGCTCTTGAAAGAGGAGAAACCCAGCTCTCGTGGAGGAAAACCCCGTAAGCTCACTTGAACCGCAGTGGCCCATCTCCTATTGTGCCCCCGTCATTCTCCTCTTTTCTTCATACCAGACATCTAGTCTTTAAGCAGAATGTATTTCTGAACTTAGGCTGACTCAGTCCTCCCATCCCCAGTGACACAGCCTCTCTTGTCTCCCTTAGGTTTTGTCATTACTGGTCTTTCGCTTCATCTCTAATGCATTCAATATTTGGCAAATTGTCCTTCAAACAATGCAAGCTTAGACCATGATGCACACCTAGAAATGATGCCTCAGTGGCTTCCTGGCCTTTTCTCACTTCACCGAAATAAAGCCCTGCCTGGCTAGGTGTTCTTCTCTTCAAAATCTCACTGTCTTCTTTCACATACCAATGTCCAGTGCTCTTGACTCTTTATGTGAGCTACCGATCTCCCTTTCTTCAGTGGATCCCTTCTACCTGGATGCTTTGTCCTAGTTCCCCTCATCTTCCAGGCATCGTCTTCTAGTCTCTCATATGTGGCATCGATCCTGATTCTAGACCTTTCTGTCACATCACTATGTCCTTACAAACACCAATCTCAGTTATAACTTGGTTTTGTTCCTCACACAAGTCAGCTCCACAAAAACCAATGGTTTTGTCCACTTTGGTTTCCTTTCAATTCTCAGCACTTAATATAATGTGATAGTCGAAAGAGGCTCAGAGAACACACTGTGGGGGAAACAGAATAACTAATGCTGAACATTTTTATTTTACAATGGATTGTAGCTATAAGAATAAATTTTCCATGTAGCCAGAGTAGCACAGAGTTAGGAGCAGGCTGAATAGAGGGGAAGACCAAAGGACTGATAAAGATGCTCTAAGTATATATCCTGTTCAGTGCTTTTTAACAGTTCTATCCCAAAGACTAGACACCATTATATTCAAGTATGCATGTGGAATGTGACCTGGAGATACAGCTGGAGCTCTGCAGGACACGGGAGACTCAAGCTCATCTCGGTGGCTACAGAGACAGGAGAGTTGAAGCTAAAGATGGGTTGTTCAAACTGGTAACTGTAGAGAGTAGTACACTACTACTAGTAGTAGAACTAGTAGTGTTCTGTGAATTATCTGATTGCCAAGAGAAGTACTGACTCACCGGTGGCTTATGCAACGTGGTCTTAATGGTGAGTGCCTTACCAATTCATTAACTGCTCAGCCTTTTAAACAAATTCCTGTCTACAAGAAAGATGAAGTCCTGCATTCTAGCTTTGTTATCGAGGACAGAAAGATCTAGATATAAGATGGACATGATTCAATGATAACCTATAATTCCATGAGCTCATATGATACAGGAATTCACTTCTGTAGTGACATGTTGGGAAATAAGGTGTCATCCTGTGGGAGGAATCAAAAAGGAGGCAATGGAGATATCCAGAACTTTAAAGTTATAACACGTCTAAATACTGATTAAGAGAAGCGCAACATATAGCCTTATGATATAGATTATTCTAGAGTCCAGACTCTGCCTCCATTTAGTTCTCAAACTGGTATGTTCCATTAGAACTCCTTGAACAAGGTTAGGATGGACAAGCTGATGCCAAAGGATGAAGACGAGATCAATAGGGCCTATTATTTATCTTTAGTTTGACAAAATCAAATGATCTCCCTAGCAAACAGAGACCACTGTCCCTGGTGAACACATGAAAATCCAGTATGACCTTTGGAAGAACACACCAGGGACACATTCAGTGGTAGGTTGGTACTCTATAGTCCCTTCCAATTCTAAGTTCAGTGTTGCTAATCCAAAAGAGAGCCTACAGAGGCATGGCCAGTATGGCCTGAATTTAAAGTCAACGTGAGAGCATGGGTTAATACACCTTTCTGTTTATACTAAGATTTTGTGCTATTTTCTGTGGAAACTGTGCAGCTAGTGAATGCACTGGCACCGGTAAAGTTTTCCTGTTACTGTTGGTTAGTCCAACTCACCAACAATCATAAATGAATAAGCAGATACATATTCTCAGATAAGCAGACAGTAGATTTTATTTACTGGATTTAAGTTTTCTCTGCCACATCCTGTGACAGAAGGGGGAAAGAGGTGAGATTAAAAAAGCAAATGATTACATTGCAAGCTTTTTCACTAATAAAAAGAAATTTTAATATGTACTTTTATGGCATCACTTAGTACTTCTTACTGTTATTCCTTCTCTCTTTCAAGCTTCACAGATACACACACACACACACACACACACACTCACAGGATCTCTTGTAGAACCCAAGTGGTTATACAGCTGGAGTACACTCACTGATATCTTCATCCCAAGTTTACACTAAACTTGCTATGATAAAAATGTTTTTATTAATAACCTAAAAATTTAATGAAAGCCCTATCTTTAAAAAATATATCCATTTCTCCTTTTACACTAAATTTATAATGAACCTTTGGGAAATTTCTGAAGTTCTTACACACATATTAATTCCCATTAATTAACATAAAGGCTAAAATGCAAATAAAAGTAGTTTCCGTCCTTGGAAAGGGCAGGGCTCCAAGCAGAAGAATCCCTGACTCAGGATGTTCTCCATGCTTGAGTGAGCAGCTTCCTGGCTCTGGATTCCAGATTCAGGACTACAGCAAAACTTAGAGGCACAGTGCCAAGAGCCCATGGCTGTGTCTCCATGGCAACATGTCAGGAGCTGCATAAAGTGGAAGAAAGACCACACGCAGGTTAAGTTCAAATCCCATCATGTCTTATATGGTCTCACTCAACATCTTTATTACTGCGTGAAAATACAAGTATAAAAAAAATTAAATACAAGTGTACCCCAAAGGCAAAGCAGGTCAACAGTTTGTGATGTCTAAAAGTTTCATGATTCTTCTTCCTGCTACTTTTAGAAGTTTCTAAGACATTGTGAATCTCTTTAGGATATTTTTTAAAGATATATTTTCCACATTTTTGAACTGAAGAAAAATCAGAGAAAAATTAGTGGAGTTATCCCATAATGTAAAGGTCTTTTTCTCTTGAAACACAGAAGTCATATGGGCTAGTAAGAGAGCTAAGGGTAAAGACTGTTTAGAAAACCAGAGACCTTGGTTTCTATTATTGGAATCACAATAATTTCCATTACTGGCATCATAATAAAAGAAATAATAAAAGCTCTGAGATAGGTGAATACTATTTCAAAAAACACAAAAGATCAAGCCAGCTACTATCTCCATGATAAAAGCATAATTTATATTTTCTCCTGAACACCAAGATCCTTTGAAAGAGTAGGAATGGTATTCACGCAGGCAACACACCGTTCCCAAATACACCGACATACAGCGTCGTACATGACGCGAGAACAAATGGCCAAGTCAGAATTTGAACCTGCATGTTAAAGCTGATGTCAGGTTACTAAAGCATTTCTCCGGGATAATAGCCTCATGGAAGGAGGCTGCTGGCAGGCATTCCTCATTGTCTGGATTCTGGATGCTGTGGCTGTCTGGTTGTCCTACAGGAAGCCCGCCACAGGAGGGGAAGTCATTATGTTCCCAGGGAAGGCAGAAAATGTACCTGATACACTTGCAGAGTGTGAAGGGATTACAACGGATATTGCTGTGCTAAAACAACTCTCTGGCCATCTACTCTGTCGTGATGCTGTGCCTTGGTATATCCTGGCCGCAAGGAGCAAAGAGCCAAAGGTTTCCGATGCTTTATTTTGGAAACACAGAAAAAGCAGGCAGAAGAGAGAACAGTGAGGAAGAGGAAACTGAAGTGTGTGTTGTGTGTGTGTGTGTGTGTGTGTGTGTGTGTGTGTTTTAATGGAATGTAGCCACAAGTTGAAAGAGTACTTCAGGAACACAAGGGAAAAAGAAGATATATACAAGCTTAATTAATAGAAATCAGATGAAAGAAGGGAAAATTAAATATTCATTATAGATTCCATAAAACCGTGAAAGAAAACAAACTCCCAATCAAAAGAAAAAAAATGGATTGGAGAGACAAAAACTTTAAAAATTAAGAATTTGAGAAGGAGATATGAAAAATTACAAACTGTTCAAATTACCGTGAGAGAGCATGTGTGACAGTTTATTTATCTGAATGACTGGTAGATGGCAGAGCATAAATCTGTGAAAGGAGACAGTAGGAGTCTAAGGAAGATCTTAGAGATAATAATGGGCAAGGAACTATGTCTGTGACCAGTTCAATTTACTCCCTGTGAGCTGGAAGGCTGAAGGTTGGTTTTCAAGTATAGAATAGAGAAGAGACTATAGCAGAGTGAGACTTCACAAAATGTTCAGAGGTACCTAAAATATGCCAGTGATTTCAGGGTTAACCTCTCATTGTCTATATGTAATGAGGTTACATTATCACTTTATCTTATATATAAAAAGGAAAGTAAAAGAAGTAAATTCCCACCAGTTATGTGAAAGAGATTATCATTCAGAATCGGCTTGAATTTAGTGCTTAACTCAGTAAGATTTAAATAAATTATAAAAAAGTTGTGCGCCTTGCATGCCAAGCTTCTTTGTTAAAATTTTCTACATACATGTATATTAAAAATAGTCGTTTTTCATTTCCTCTTTCATTGAAATAGATTATTTTCTCATAACAATCCTGCTTAGTGTAGCCCGCCCCATTCTCCCACTTCCTGTCTCCTCTCCACCTCCCAGTATCCACTCCCTTTCTGTCTCTTGTGAGAAAAGAACAGGCTTCTAAGAGATAACAACCAAACATGACAAAATAAAATACGTGATAAATCAATAACTATCATAGCAAAGTTGGACACAGCAACCCAACAGGAGGCAAGGAGACCCAAGAAAAGGTACAAGAGTCAGAGATCCACTCGCTCTAACAGTCAGGAGTCCCATAAAAATACCAAGCTAAAATATTGAGGACCTGGTCCAGATTCAAGTAGACTGATTCAGAGGACCTTTTAAAAAATCATTTCTGAAAATGACATGTAAATGAAAACTAAAACCTCATCATGCTTGTACGGGCAACGGAGGTGGGAGCACCTAAAAGATGGGCCGGGAAACTGAGTTATGAATTTATATTATGAAAGATTAAGAAAGTTTTTCTTTGATTTGCATTTTTATCTGAGCTAATTGACACTTTGGAAAACTCAAAGTATTTCCAAGAGCCAGGCGTTTTAAGTCCAGGCCAATCCTCTTGTGCTTCTTCCTGGATCATTGAATCAGGTCTCTATAGCCCTAGCAAGACATTAATTTATAATATCCACCAAGCAAAGGATCTGGCCATACAAGGAGACAGGGAACCACAGAAATGGAGCTGATTATTGGGTAGAAGGATTGATCACTCTCTCTCTTTCCTCTTTCCTCGTAGCTGCACTTTGGGACTTGCTAGTTCTTCAAATCAAAGTATATGTGAACTGTGTGCTATTCTCTGGGCGTCTTTGATTCTAAAAAGAAACACCCTCTCTCCCCACAATAATCATCAATAATCTCAAAGAAACCACAGAGAGGCAAGAGGCAGAGATCCATAAAGAAAGGAAGAATGCCTCTGCCCTCGGGATGCCGATCATTCTGTCAAACAGCTGCGTAGGGATCTAAAGGGAACGCTTGGAAGCGACCACAGAATCCTTCTAACCTGCCTTACCACCTCTTGAGCTTGGGGATCCATAAACAGTCACTCCACCTAGTCTCAGCTAGAAATATAATCTCTAAATCGCCAAGGTTAGTCCTGAAAGCGTTAATTATTTTTATCCAAGCGTGATGTACCCCCGAGGTTAACAATTTAACAAAACCAGCTTAGATTTAAAACACCTGGTAGCACATATATTATCATATCATATATTAAAACCTCCATGTTAAGAATTTGTCCACACTCGTCTTCCAAATTGATAGCTGAGGACCCGAAATGCCATCAGCCCTTCATTGATCTAACGCTTCCATCCCACTTTGGTTTCATCTGCACAGCATCCTATCGTACACGCGTCTCCGTGCGCGTGTATTAGCTTCCTGTAGAAATCAAAACATCAATAGATGGAGAGAATTTGATTTGCTATTGGATGATGACAGAGTGCTCATTGGCTTTATTGGACCAAGAAAAAACCAGTTTTATCAAATGTGCATTTTGCCTCTTGATAACACGGCTTGCTTTTCCAGGGATCCACTCTGCTGTTCTTGCTCCTGGTCACTGGAGAAGCATATTCCCATGAGCACCCAGAGATTAAGAGGATGTGTTTTTCCATAAATAGTCACAGAGAGAAGAATCATCCAATTAAGAGTGAGATGCTCCCTCGGAGACCCTGCTTCTACCTGTTGACACTCTCTCCAGGAGCCGAAATAAATGCGTACATTATCCTGGTCTGTTAAACTAAGCAATGGCATACGTTCAGGTCTCCCTCCCTTGGACTGAGCCTGTGTTTTTCCTTATGTATTTGCCTATAGTTTCCTTCAGTGCCTTCAGAAGCACAAATAAAACAACTTAAAAAAAACACAAAAAGAATAGCTACAATAGGAGAATATTTTTCCTGCTGCTTGAGAAACTCTAAGTTTAACCTCCTTGATGTTCCACCCGTGATGTCGAATAGTTCATCATAATCCCTTTTTTTCCTTATTATATATAGTTTTAATACCCTGAGAAATAAAAGTGCTGAACTCTATCTGATATTTTACTGAACTCCTGAACTATTCTGAGCTAAGTATGACAGATGCCCTAATGCTCGAGCGAGGGAAGATGTTCTTTTAGCTCAGACTCAGAACATTTCCATTAAAAACCAGAGACCTCAGCCTTAACCTTGGCAATGCCTCCTCCACATGATTAATTATTTTTACGTGCTCTGCAGTCCATTACGGAAGTGTCAGTAGCCTTAGGACGCAGACTTCTTCACTCGGATCCCTCTGCCGCTTTGTTCTCTATCTTCACCCAGGAAAATAAACTCATGGTTCCTGAACTTTAATTCCAGATTTTGAAAAAACTTTACGAGTTTTGTTCTCTAATTGTGGTTGTCTTTGGTGCTCTTCTCTTGAAGAATTTGCTCAATGTTATGGGACTGGTTTAAGTTTTAAAAGTTAAAACAGAAAATGCAATCAATAAAGATCTAGGACCATCATTTAGCAACAGCATTAGAAAGGAACAATACATGTGGTCTTTTGTCTATTTAAGGCTCACAGTGCCTTTACCATTTGTATAGACAGCATGGCCTGCTCTAAATATGCCACAGTTGTTGCTGTATATGTTTTACAACAGTTGCCTATTTGGTTCCAATGTTTACTAGCACAAGAACTGCATTGTGTAGACCCAGAAGGAGAGAAAGGACAATAGGTGACTCCTTTGCACTTAACTGTATGAAAGTGAGATGACTTCTGGATATCTGGTAAGATATTTACACAGAAATGAACAAAAAGGTAGAACACTATTTAAAGATTTTATAATTGAGATCATGATTCTTAAATGATGCATTTTCTCATCTAATTCTCACTTTGGAAGGTAAAAGTTGTGTTTCTAGGAAGCAACCAAATATAAAAATATTGCTCATTTTTAAAGAAAAAAAACTTCTCTTGCTCCTTGAAATTCTAGATCTGAACGTTCAGTACTTGATTTCCCAGCTATAATTATGTTCAAGATTTTATTTTAATTCCACATGTAACAATTCTATTTTTTTCTCTTGGACAATATCTATAACTTTTAATTATTAAAATGCTTGCTTCAAATGAAGTTAAAATAATTACAGTTCTTGCTGCATATAAAAAAATCAGAAGGCAAGAAAGAGTAACATAGTATCAATTATTAGGAAGAGATTACAGTGGTAGGGTAACATTAAGTTTTCTCCAGTGCTTCTACCAATGTACAGGTAGCATTTCAGAGGAAGTATAGACAATGAAAAACTTACTCTATATATTAACTGGGATAGTGTTTGATCTGTGGAAGCTTATTTTAACTTTTATCTTTCCACTAAATTAATCAGACATATTATTATTATTATTAAGTGTATAGAAATCAATTTTCATTTTTATTGGTTTAAAATTTTGCCTATGTACATTGGCGTTTTGCCTGAGTGTATGCTATATACCATGTATATGCTTGGTGACCTCAGAGGCCAGGATAGGACATCATATGCCCTGGAACTAGAGTTAGATTAGTGGTGAGCTAGGAACTAAACTCAGATTCTTAGGAAGAACAGTCAGTGCTCTTGCCATTGAGCTATCTCTCCAGCCCTGCATTATTGTTCTTGATACCATCCACCTTTATATCATCAAAAGCTTTCTTAGAATGTTTGTAACTACAACAGAGTCTTATGTCATTTATCTTACTTTGCAGTCAAGGAAATAGTATTTTGGAATAGTTAACCACTTAGGCAGATGCTACAATTGAAACCAGGCCACTGGTTAGGTTTTAGCTGGTCTTCTGAAGTGGCTGACAGACAACACTCAGAGCTTCATGGTTATCTCCCAATCCTACACACAGACAACACGACACAGACACACACACACACACACACACACACACACCATCTACTCCCCAGGAAGTAAATATTAGACTTTAATTACCAAGTGCTGAGATAAAGGCAAGTTGGCACTAACAGGTACCACAATCCTAGCACACATCAAGTGTTGACACCTATTCTCATTCTATTGCCCATCCTCTAACCCAGGTGCATTTTAGAGCCTTCTATCACCATGCTATCCTCGTAGAGCATTATAGTGTCTTCAACAGCTCTTGGTGAATAAAGGGTATAGTAGTGCTAAGAATAAGAATGAAAATACCCCAGCTAGAACTATTGCCAGTTTAAGAAGGTTGGGGTGGAAGGTCCTTTTCTTCAGGGTTGTGGCCTCTGGTAGGTTGCCCATGCTCCAATGGATGACCCTTACCCACTGCAATTAGGAGCAGCTCTAATTGGACTCAGTGTGTTTTAAAGAAATAAAAAGAGATAACATGAGGTATTGCAGGATATTTGATCACACCGTGAACCCAGAGATTGTTTATTTACAGAAGAAAAAAAACTGTTTCTAGCCTCTAGCCCACACCCTTAATCCCTCTGACTGGAATACAGACATACCCTTAGTACCTACCTTTAATCCCAAACAATGAAGTTAAAGTTAGTTTGTAAAAGGGACACCCATGTTTGAAACTGATATCTAATCAGTGGAAGACAAAGTAAAGGAATCAGAGAAAGATTTGACCAATAAGATATGCCCAACTCTCACAAGAATAGAAGGAAAAAAAAAGTGGTTACTTAATATCAAGAACAGAATTCATTCAGAGGCCAAGAGAGAAGCCAGATTGAACCAGTCATCTGGGAGAGGAGTTTGAACCAGAACAGCTAAGCTTACTGAGCCAGCTAGAGCTCAGAAAGAACTAGGAAGGGGTGAGCTTATTCAGCAGTAAGTCTCAGAGGTGGAAAGTATTCTAGGCCTAGATTAGATGATGTGGAGGCTAGAAGTTCCCAGGACTATGCCTAGGTTTAGATGGAGGCAGTAAGCCTCTGAGATGACAGTTACATGCAGGAGAATGAAAGATACACGTACAGTGAAGCGATATGGAGGAGCTTGGGAGACATCAGAGAGGGTAGGGAGAAGGATAGTATCAAAAGACATTGTAATAAATGTATGAAATTCTCAAATAAATAAAATGATTTAGGAATATTGGTTAAAATAAATATTTTTATAATTGTAACAATTAACATGGATCATTTAGAGAAAAGAGTAAACAGTTGAATACAAAGGTGTCCTCTAACTTCCAAACATGTGAAACAGCATGCAAATGAACATACATACACATACAGAGAAGGGAAACACAATAATTTCTTAAATGTTGTTATGTGTTTTTAAGTGCACTATAGGCAAATGAAATTAATTTAGATAGCATCATACGTTTGAAATTGCTAATGCTGCTGCTTCACTGCGGTGTGTGCTGGTGTAAAGAAAGTTGTCTAATAGCAATTATATGTATTGTGTGTATGTGTGTGTATGTGTGTGTGTGTGTGTGTGTGTGTGTGTCTGTGTGTGTATGTGTGTGTGTTGCATAACTGATTTGGATACTTGCTCTGAAGATCTCAGCTGAGGATGGAATGTTGGCTCATTGATTGATAACACTGACTTCTCTCCCAGGGGACCCAGCTCTGACCCCCAGCACCCAAGTGGCAGCTCACGGCCATTTATAAATAACTCCTGCTCCAGGGGATCTGACTCTCTTCTGGCTTCTAAGGGTACTAGGCATACTCATAGTCTACAGATGCCTATGTAGGCAAAACAGACATACACATAAAATAATTTTTTAATTTTTTTTATAAATCTCAGTTGTTAATAAATTGGGTTTTGGTGGGGAAGGAGATAAGGCTCAACACTTAAGAGTGGTTGCAGCTCTTCCAGCGACTGGAGTTCAGTTCCCAGCACCAATGTCAAGCAGCTCACAATCAACTCTAATTCTAGCTACATGGGAACCCATTGCCCTTTTCTCTGCAGGCACTGTATTCACATTTCTCTCTCTCTCTCTCTCTCTCTCTCTCTCTCTCTCTCTCTCTCTCTCTCTCCACACACACACACACACACACACACACACACACCACAAACCCCACAGATAAACACACACATGCTCACACACATTTATAAACAAACAACAAATAAATAAAGGGCAGCTAATTCTTCCCATCTATTACCTTGTGTTTACATCATATTCTACTCTGAATGCCAAAGGAGAACTGGTCCAGTGAGACCCTTTCACAAGCAGCTGGAGACTGAGGACTATAAATATTTCTTTATTTAACTATCTCTCAGAGGATCTGTGGTGATTTGAAAGAGAGGGCCCACATAGAGCCAGAGGTTTGAATGCTAGGTTCCCAATGAGTGAAACTGTTTGGGAAGTATTAGGAGGTGTGACCATGTTGTAGGACATGCATCATAGAGAAGGGGGATTGGGGTTTCAAAAGTCCATTCTGAACCCAGTGTCATGTTCCCTGCATGCTGCTACAGACTGGGATGAAAGCTCCCATCTGCTGCAAAATGACTAAGACAAGGTCATTTTTAAGTGACTACGTTGAAATATAGATATACTTCAATAGTCTATGTGTAATGACTACCACTCTCAGATATGCATATTTGAGTAATTCCTGTGTTCTAGGCACTATGTTACCACTAAGAATACAATATTCAAGCCAGATATATCTTTTCATTCCTAGTGTTTTTACAGATACACATAAATCTGAACGAAAGAACTCTATGGTTATTAGTAGCAGACAGACACACTTAAATGAGTACACACATAAGAAGTAAACAGTTTGTAGTTCTAATAGCACAGAAAAGAAAATGACTTGTCGCAGAGCCAGCTTCTCCAGGAGAATAACCAAAGTGTGGAGGGTTACAATACTCGCCATGGCAAAGGTCTATGCTAAAGAGAAGCATGCATTTCAAGTGCTCACTAAAATACACATAAAATAATTCTTTAAATTTTTTTTTATAAATCTCAGTTGTTAATAGATTGAGTTTTGGTGGGGAAGGAGGAATGGGAAGCCACTGGGGGACTTGAGTTGCAAATGACATGATCACCTTCTCCTTACAGGAAGTTTTTATCTTCAGAAAACCTCGGGTAAAGGGTGAGTTCTTTACTGACATCTATTTTTAGAATGTCCCCCTACACTTCTTTCCAGATTTATTTTCTCTTTGTCTTTGCAGAAGGCTTAGCACCATGGCTGTATGAAGCTGGGAATAGCTTTTGCATGGCTTTGTAAGGTTCATCTTGCTGTGCTCTGGTGGAGGGACAAGCTCTGGCAGGTGATAGAGGTAAAGAGGTCAAATGCAGGCAAGCCCATGCCACTGAAATGTGCTCAGTAAGAGGCAGGGTCACCCAGGCCTAAGTTACCATGCAACCCTGACTAGCTATGAAACGATGGGAAAACAATTTGAAACCATTCTGTTGCTGACACCTTCATTGTTAGCATGAAGACCAAGCGGTAGGCAGTTCCTTTGGTTTTCCAATTCTATCTAAACAGGTAATAAAGAAGGAATAACTCCCATGTCATACCACTCTATGATTCTGTAGGCAAAGAAAATATGTTAACATAGTGAATTGTAAACTTTAGAAGGTACACACACACACTCTCTCATTCTTTTCCCTTTTCCTTTTAAGCTACTACTTAAAATTTGAACTCCATGAAAAATGAAATACATATTCATTGTTTCTTCTATTTATTAGCTAGCTTAGTGTTTTGAAATTCATCTTTGAACTCTTAAATTTTTCTGAAATCAGAACCTCTTCTTTTCCATATAAACCAAGTATGCAAATAAGTCACTAAAAGAATTGTTAGTAGTTTGTCTTTCTCTCCACAATCTCAAATCCTTAAGGAATGTGTAGCTATTTAAGCTCCATTCAATTAAACTCTAGAATACACCGTAAAATACTAGGGCTACAACTTGAAACAAACAAGTGAACATTTGTTATGGGACAGTAAAGTTTACTTTTCACATAAGGAGCCGACAGTAATAATGCATTCCATTCTATTTCCCAGAATGCTTCTTAAGTATGTTAATAAAGTCTTTATTGTGTCTGCTTATAAAAGTCACCACCATTTCCCATTAGAAAGCCTCTGTTTATTCATCAAACATTTACTGACAGTGACTGCTGGGAGCAGCCTCAGATTTCCACTCCATTACACGTTTGTGGCATAAAGCACATTAATTATAGATATATTACAATATTCAACTCATTGAGGAAAAATTAGATGATCAAGGCTCATTTTCCTTGACAATAAGCAAGTTAATGAAAATACTAATTACCTGGTGATGAAGTGGAGCCTTCAGATTGAATGCTGAGCATCTCGAAGAGAGTTCTGTGGCTCTAGCTCAGAATATTAAAGCCAGAAGCATTGTGAGCATAGGAGGTGGCCCTTGAAAATTGTCCAGTGCTCTTTAATCTGAGCAATGAAGATAAGTTGAGGTGAGGTGAAGTTGTATGATTTGTTAGGGGGAACTCTCTGAAAATTGATGGCCTCAACTAAAAACAAAAATTAATTCATGTTATCTGGGTGACAAATGTACTTCGTTATAAAAAGTGATATAGGAGAGAGTCATCGTCAGTTAGGACATTGCCATCTCTTCCTTACCCATTTTATAATAATATTAGAACTCTTTTCAGCCATTTTGAATTTCAAGATGAAAAGTATCTTGAAAAAAAAAATCTTATCTCTCAGTTTCTACAAACTCAGATTCAATAGTAATGAACAAGAGCAGCAGTTTACATCAGGTAAGACTATTGACATCCAGAGAACAAGGCCCTCTGGCAGCTGAGGATTAACTCAGTTGGCAGAGTATCTCATAGGCACAAGGGTTTACATTCCATCCCTAGCACTAAACATAACGGGCCTGCAGGTCTAACACTGGAATCACAGCACTTGAGAGGTAGAAGCTGAATGATCAGATTTAAGGTCATTGTCAGATACATGATGTTCAAGGTCAGTTCAAGGTCTTATGGGATGCGTAAGACCCTATGTCAAAAACGAAAATAATTCTCTGGGTGTTTAATCCTTGGGAGGTCTTGGATCTCTGAGTTTGGGGTCAGCCTGGACTACAGAGTGAGTTCCAAGACAACTACGGCTACACAGAAAAAACATGTCTTGGGAGGAGGAAGGTCCTTTCTAAATAAGTATATAAAAATAATCTATGTTTATTGTTATCTAAAACATTACATTAAAATAGTGAGATACCACTCTATGCCTTTTGAAATGGCTAAATGAAAACTGGATATGCCGATTGCAAACTTGAGTATGTTATTACAGAAAGTCTCATGTATTGCTGGTGGGGTATGAAATGATTCAACCACTCTGAAACATAGCCAACCAATATTTTTATAAAACTAAACATAATCTAAATATTATACATATCCCTTGTTGTTTACTCAAGCAATCTGAAAACTTAAGTTCACATAAACCCTCTACTTAAATATGTATTTCCACTTACTCATAATGACTTAAAACTAGAGCAACCAGTGTATGTGATTTGGTTTTATTTTATATATTTTTGTTGGTGGTAATTGTTTTGCAGTGCTGGGCTCAAGAAAGACCTCACATTGTTAGGAATGGGCTTTACCGCTAAGTTATACACGTAGCCCTAAGGTGTATTTCAATAGGTAAGTATCCAACAAACTTTTATGTTCAAGTAATAGAACACTACTCATCTATAATAAAGTAATAATATAAAAAGCCATGGATAAATGTTAGAGACATATTGCTAGCTGATGGAGTTGTTTCACACAGGATGTAGGTTAATAATTCTAAAATTACTATGGAATTAGACAGTTAGGTAAATGATAACACAGATTTCAAATGCTTGCTATTGGAATGAATGTTTATATATAAGCAAGGAGAGGATCCTGGTAGTGATACGATCACCCATCAGCATATGTTTTACTAAATATAGATACACAGCTATATGCTAAATAACACAGAAAGAAATTTGTTTACATATGTGTGTGTGTGTATATATACATGTACAATATGTTTGAAAAAATGTCAAAAACACATAGGCACAAATTAGAAAATGGCCACAGATACAATAGTTTGGGTTAAAAAAACAATAAAATACTATTGGATCATATCCCAAACATGTATACAATAGCTTTCTGTGAATATATAGTGAATGGATAGATAGCTAGACAATCAATAGATAAAACATAGACAGACAGAAGAATGACAGGTAGGTACAGATGATAGATACATAGTAGATGATAGAAAATTATGAAAATAAATATAGATAAATATGGTAGATTGAAGATAAATCAATTGATCGATATATAGATAGAGATGATTGATGATTGATAGGTAGATGCTAGATTGATTGATAGATTAATAGATGAAACACAAATAGATGATAGATGATCAATATATATAGATAGATTATAGATGATAAATAGATAATAGATTGATTAGATAATAGATACATAACAGATCATTAGATGATAGATAGATAGATAGATAGATAGATAGATAGATAGATATAACAGATAGACAGACAGATAGATAGAAGATAAAAGACAAATGTCCTGTGAAGAATCCCAAGTAATGTATAATGTATATGGCTTTTCCACTCTCAAAGAGATGAGTATAACTCCCTTTCCTTATATGGAAAGTTACACATGCTTACTTCCCCCCAATGAGAATAGGCTGCAAAGAATGAGAGGAAACAAACATTTACAGCAATGGTAAAGAGATCTGATAAATATTCCCTTAGTCAGATGTCAGTTCATATGAACAGCAAGAAGCCAGACTGATAATATGTTCCTCCACATACAAAAAGAGAATTGTACCTCTGTAGTCACCTTTCCAGAGACATACTTCTAAATATAATCATGAAAATTCCAAATAAGAAACATTCAACAAAATGTGGACAGTATTCTTCAAAACTGTCAAGGTCATAAAAAGGATATTCTGAGAAGCTGTCATGCTGGAGTAAAACTAAAGAAACATGATAACTAAGTGTAAAGTGGCATTCTGGATAGAAAGAGAAAAGTAACATAAAAATGAAGGAAACATTAATGAAGTAGGGACTTTAATTAGTAATAATAATAGACTGATTTTGTTTCATTAACCATGACAATTGTGCAGTGCTAATATAAGATGCCAATGAGGGAGATCTCTGAGATATCAAAGAACCTAAGTATCTTTGTTATTTTTCTATAGACTAAAGAGTGTCCTAAAATAAAAGTTTATTCTTAAAAAATACTAGAATCATTTTTCACATGCCTGGCTGGTTTCTCTCATCACCCAAGCTAGAGTCTAAGACTAAGCACACTGCTCTGCATATCTTCCAGTTTGTATCAATGATATTTCCCACTCTTGACTAATGGATGTAGGCAGCCACTGCACTAGCCACAGAATGCATTCTGAACAGTTCTACTGCAGAGCAGCCCAAGATCCCATTGCTGAATGGCTATTTCACACACTTGTTCTTAGGTTCTCGATGGATGTGCTGGCATGCATCAAATACAGCTTCATCTAACTAGGAGAGGAGGAAGACATACATTTGTGCAACCTGCAGTTTAGTTTGTTACTCACCCAAAATGCTCAATTTAGAATAGTTACTTAATAATTTAACATGGACAATTCTTTGATTCCCACTGACTTTCAATTCAAGCAGCAAAATTACCCTTGGATTACTACGAAGACTGAGATACTGTATAAGAGCAAACAGCTGTTAATATTCCTTGTTACCCTGGAGTGAAAGCTGATTTACAGCTTTTTTTTTTCTTTTGAGAAGCATTAGGAGCCCAGACTCCATCCCTGCTCCCCACTCCCTCCCCCCACCGCACCCCCTTACCCCCCCACCCTCCACCCCCCCCATCTCTAGACTTCTCATTTACCTTGCACAAGTGACTTAACTTCTAAAAGTTTTGTTTGACTTCCACAGCCCTTTGCTGTTTTGTATCAGAGGCATATGGGATACATTTATCCCACAGTCTTTTTAATATTCACTACGTACCAGCAATATTGAAGGCACTAGGTGGTAACGTTTAAGAGGGAACAAAATACGAAACTGCTGAAACTATGGAACTTGAATTCTAGCAGAGACAAATAAGTTTAAAAGAAGATAAATAGTCCATGACAGTTTTAAATAAGTTAAAGGATAAGTACAAACCAAGCATAGTGGAACACAATTATAATTCTAGTATTACATTTGGAGAGGGAGTGAGAACTGAAGGAACCAGGAGTTCAAGGCCTGTCTTGTTTGAGGTAAGCCTGAGCTATTTGAGATTAGCCTGTCTTAAAAGCAAAACAAAAGATTAAGTAAGTACGTAAGTGTGTTAAGATAGAATATATTGGGGAGGAAACGGCAGGTAATTTTAGGTATGATCCAAATAGGCTTTGCTAAGAATTGACATTTAAGTGAAGACCTGAGGGGTGTCAGACAGGTGATTCCGAGAAGTTAAAGAAGGAGTCTCTACAGGAGAGAGATCAGCACTGTGGAAAGACCCCGAGGCAAAAGCAGGCTGCAACATTCCAAAGACATCAGGGAGGAGAATGTAGTTGAATGTAGGTAGTTCATGGGAAGAGTAGCAAGAGATAATCGATATAATTAGCAACAAATTGATAATTTGTAGAGAAAACAGACAACTAGAGTCCTGTGTGCTGTTCTAGAGCTTTTGGGATTTATTCTGGGCAGACCAAAGCCATTTTAAACAGAGCTGCTTAATCACTGTGCTTTAGCAAGACCACTACATACGGAAAAGAGATCTGGTATAGAAGCAGAAGCAAGGAAACCAGAAAATTCTGTATTCTACGGAAGCAACTACAGAAAGCTTGGGGCCAGAGTCCTAACAGTAAAGGTACTAAAAAACGGTTGGCCCCAAATATGTTTTAATGATACTGTTACTAGAATTTTCTGAGGTGTTCAGTGGGAGACATGAGAAAAATAGAAGCATCGTTTCCCAGTGCTTTTCTCTTCCCAATTAGAAAGGTGAAGCTCGTTTTGCTATACATAAGACATACAGTTGGGGAAATAATTTGGAAGTTTCATGCTTAATATATCTACTTTAAATATTCAAATAAATGTTAATAATGCATAGCTTGACTTTTAAGCGAACCATTTGGCACAACCATTTGGAGGAAAAGGCCAACCGAAGTTCAAAAAATACGCAAGTGATCAGTTATAGATCGGGCTGAAAACAATGAGAGCTGTAGAGAATCCAAGGAAGAGAGATGAGTAGGAAAGGAGATGAGGTTTCGAAGGACTCCCCTCTGGGGTTCCCCCTTTAAAAGGTTGAGGGATTTATAAATAGCACTGAGAACAGACATGGATTGAGAATAAAACAGGAGGAAGAGTAGGGAAACCTGGAAAGCCAAGCGATCTCGGGGAGAGAATCTTCAATCATAGGATATGCAGTTGACAGGTCAAGTAAGAAGCGGTCTCACGTGTGAACTATTGGTTTACTGATGTGGAGATCATCACAACCCTGTTTGCAGGCAAGAGTATAACTGAGTTCAAGAGTAATCGCTGCGCTATGGCTACATGAAGTATTAACACTAGAAAAAACTAATTACAAGTTTTGTGAAAGTCTGACGTTGTCGGACTAAAACATTAGAAAGCGCTAGGAAACCGAGTCAGGAAAGTTTCCGTTTGTTTGGTCTGGTTTTAAGCTAGAAGAAACACCAACACCTCTGTTGACCAGTGGGAGTCAGCTAGTAGACAGATAAAATCTGCTGGCATAGGGAGCAGACAGCTGGAGCAGGGGCCATGGACCGGGGGTGGGGTGGGGGCGGGCAGAGGTGGGGGGAGGACTGCAACCGCTGCCCCTGTGGAAGTACGCTACAGACAGGAAGGGCAGGCGCACTTGTGCAGAATGCTATATGCAAGCACATGGCAAAGCCTCTGATCCCACCAAACCAGAAGCAGTTTTAAAAAGGAGAGCAAGTGTGTCTGAATTTCACCGCTCTTGGGATTTTAAAGAGAGGAGAGAGAGAAATAGTCTCTTCCAGAACGTGAGAGAGAATCAGTGAGAGCATGTGAGATACTTAAAAGTAAACAGTATGCGGGCAAAATACAAAAAGCAATACCAGAAGCTGGGACAGAGGGAACTGGCTGATGTCCTCTTTTTCTCTTTAATCTCTACCAGTAACGTTAACTTGAGTTGAGATAGGCGCCAGGGAAAGTCCTGGAATCAATAACAAAGAAACCTCTGCTATCTATGTGGTATCATAAAATGACAAAAATCTTTATTCACATGCACTGTTTAATCTTTCAACAGCAAAAGTCTGATTATCCAGAATTCTCTCCTGTTAGGGACGAGATTTTAGCTCACAGATAAGCATCTAATTGTGTGTGTGTGCGTTTGTGTGTGCGTGCGTGCGTGCGTGCGTGCGTGGTGTGTGCGTGCGTGGTGTGTGTGTGTGTGTGAATACAACAGAGTCTAAAGCAAAGGAAAGGAACCGGGTTTGACAGAGCAAGTGGTGCCCTGTGATGTTTAACTCTCCTGCTAATTTCAGAGGAAGGAAATGTTTCCCCGCCTCCCAGGGCTCACTTTAGAAGTTGGGCTAAGAAAACAGAAGAGTCCCAAGAGAACTGCTCTCTACTCAGCAGTCCTAGGGGAGGCTCTTAAGTGACATTTCAACCAAGAGCAAAGGAGATTGTTGCCACCTACCTAGTAAATGAAGATCATTGTGATTCAAGCTGATTCCTGACCCTTGATGTAGGGGGTGTGGTTGTTTTGAGTTCTTTGGCCTACCAACCAAATTTGTCTCCTGCAGATGAAAATGGATGAATAACCAAGACTAAAATGAACAGGAAGAGGTGGAGAAGCTAAATAATTATTTTTATTAACTTAGAATAGAGATGTCAATTAGTGAAGGGAAAGGGAGGTAGATAGAACTCAATGGCTCTCCTAAAAGAAATCAGATTTCTAGATGTTGGAAAGTGACCACTTCACTGCCAGGGCAGAATATCTGGCTCCCCAAGATTAAACTGTTAAGCAGGTTTCTATCCAGAAATCTCCCACACATCCCCGACACTGGCATCCCACGGTGTGAGGGAGCCCAGAAACTCTCTACCTATAGTGCAAAGCAAGTGTGTATCTCACAGATATGATTACAGGCAAGCCAATTTCTTCTCAGTTGCTTAATTCCTAACTCCTGTCAAATTCTATCAGGCCTAATGGCAGGTTCTATTTGTTGGTGTTTTGGGTTAGACCTGAGGATATTCTTAGCATTTCTCTCCTCCAGCATGACATGTTGTAGTTAAGTTTAAAAGACTGTGGGATTGTTATAAAGAAATTACTGAGCCGGAGTCTCAAGTACAATGCCAACAGTTATAAAGAAGAACTGGCCAGGAAACCTTAATGCCTCTATTAATATAGCTGTTAATTTTGAAAAGCTGTGACAGCTATAACATCTTTTTTTAAAGGAAAAAGAACACTTTTCCTTTATCTACAAAATGCTCCCTTCTTTGTACATAGCAGCTGCCTCAAGCCCCCTTCTACTGACTGTTTTAATTTGTCTTTAATATCAGATGTGCCTTATCGATTTTTTTCTGTGTATATTTTCATTCTGAATAATTCAGAGGCATGAATTTTTTCCCCATTATGGTCAATAGCAGGAGCAAATTTGGAGAATAATCAATTGAGCCCTGACTGACAATTCCTGCTGTTGATATCCCCAGAAGTGAGGGAGGGGGGAACAGCAGGGGATAATACGACCCAACAGTCAATCACAGCTATCAGCAAATGAGCCAACACGGATTTGTGTGAGGGATGGAGATCCATACGGCAGGCCCGAAAGGCCAGCTAATAGTTGGCTCTCTCTACTCTTCATCATACAGCAGTCCAGCTGTGCAGGGGAGAGTTACGGCCTATTCTCCTATACATTGCCTTCTTTACTAATGTAGTTTTAAAATCATGACTTAAAGGTGTCATCTTTCACATGAATGTGTGCATCATCGAGGCATCAATTCTTAATGATTTGTTCATATTTTAGCTGTGCTTTTTACAAAATAGGATAGAAATATTGGACAGCTTCCAGGAAGCCAGTTTGGGGAATAAATAATTGTCACATTTTAATTCAGATAATATGGTTGAAATTAATTATCATAGAGCTGACAGAAACAATATGGGTTGGTCTAGTCTCCTCTCACCTGCAGGAACGAGCACATTTTTCTGTGTCTGTCTTCATGCTGGCGTTCATCCAAGACTTTGACACACTCAATTTACTACAAAATTGGCAGCCCTCTATCTCATAAAGGAATCCAAGTGTAACGATAAATATTGTACCCAATGCACGATACGATTAGGACAAACCGGAGAAGTCATAAAAATCAGGCATTGGGCTTCCACAATTATGGTATTTTAGGTCATCTATCTCTTCTTTCCTAAGACATTTTATAAAATTCCTGAGTTAACAGGATGCACTAGACGCAGTGGACGTCTTCATCCTCCCAGAGCTGTTGAGATCAGAACCGAGAGAGCAAAAGGGAGTTGGGTTAACACAGCAATTCAATTTCAATTATGTAGAGTAAATGGTCTTTTTCAGGTCTGATGGTTTTTGAAAAGTAGTTGAAGGTCTGGTGTCATATGCATGTGGTTTGTGCTGATCTGTAAAAGTAATGGCTGTCACATTAATAAGATAAAAAATCCAGAGTATAATTACGATGTCTGACAATCCTAGACAAATATTTCTAACGTGATGTCTAAGAAACAACCAAGATCCCTAACAAATTGTTGATTATAAAGAAATGTCTTAGAATTAATAATTTCTGTAATGGACAGCTGCATTTGTATGTCTCCAGCAGAGATCCATAAAATTTAGAAAACGTCTGTAGTTAATTGTAAAGTAGCTTATAGTTAAATAACAGCTCAATGTATGCAAAGAAAATGGGGAATTTAGAAGTCCTGGTTTAGTTTACTATAGATAACTTATTTATAAATCCCTGTAATTTATTATTAATGTCCTTATACAATAATCTCTCATGCATATAAACACAGTTAACCTTAAAATTTTATACTGATTCCCATTTCTTTACAAAAGAGGTATTTTTCCTTTAGAATTCATTAGCCTTAAAGGTTCTTGAGGACATTAAAGACATATGTTATCTTATATTTTATAAGGAAAAAATAGTGATTCTTTGTTCTCATTTTATTCATCAATCAACTTCATGGGAAAAAACTTACTCTCATTAAAAACTATTTTCTTGGAATTAATTTTGCTGTTTGTGTGTGTGTGTGTGTGTGTGTGGTGTGTGTGTGTGTATGATCAACTATCTGTAAAGTTAGAATTGATTTTTCAAATACCAACAGAGCTTTCCTCTGGTTATATTATATCCACACTCGTGTGTTCCAATATACTCTTCAGCAAAGATTCTCTGATTTCTTCATGTTCTCTAGGAAAAAATAAGATTTTGGTATAACAAATTCTCTGAGAACTATGTAGCATAACAATGTGATATGCTACATGTAGAATATATTGCAAAACAGATTTTTTTTTCAGATGATAATATATGTAACAATGGATATTTTCCAAAATAGATCAAATATTGATATGAAGTTGGAATCCTGAAATGGCAAGCATGCCCAAGCAACAAGTAAAGATAGTTAACAAAGCCAAATAGTAAAGAGAGACTACTTAATAAAGGTGAATTAGTAAAGATGATGCCCTTGGCCTGCTTCTCCTGATCAGCCGTAAATGTTTTAACAGTTTATGCTAATGTTGATATCAAAATATAGATCTCTTCTTGAAATAAACAAGAAGAATTAGATTGGTTGAGACAGAAGACATGGGTGCATTTCTTACTCAGTTACTTGTATAATCTTAGTTGGACTAGTAAATACTACTACTAATACTAATAGCTACAATTTATAAAAGGTTTTCTTTTCATCAGGAAATTGTTTCTATCAAAACACACAAAGTTGCTATGAGACAAGTACCATTATTATTTGCATTTTGCAGATGTTGAATTTAAGGACTGTAGAGGTAATAACTGCTTGAAGTTACAATACTGTAAGTGACAGTGTGTAAAGAGGATTAGACTCAGGTCTGGTAGTCTCTTAACCCCCTAAATGCATATTGTTTGTACAAATATCAGTAATGAAACAAATAATGAACTCTGTTGCTCAAATTTATATGCACTCCCATTATATACACAAGGATTGCCCCCACTCTGCTTCTTGAATTGTTTCATTATTTTAATTTATTTGCTTATTTTGCAATAAGAAGTCTTTGGTTCTAAATGCTTCCATTCACAAGGCTCATAAGAAAGTCACTGAAAGTAATGAGCAAAGGACCTTACAGTTGACTCATTGTCCTGCCTTCAAGAATCTTATCAGATCAAGAGATGAGGTAAGGACAGCTTGGTGACAATGATGCTGACACAGATACAGCATCCCCCGTCGTACAGAACTTTGCTGAGTAGATGAAAGACTGTGACTGTGACAGGGGGCAGCAGCATCTGATAAATGCATATCCTGAGGATGTGCTTCCCTCTTTGCCAATGTTCTCAGCTCAAGCTCTCTAACTCAATCACCAAGCCATGGTAAAAAAAATTCATTATATTCATTATGCTGATCTATATAAAATGCCCCCTGTTCAAAGAAGTACTAGTTTCAAAGAGTCAATGGAATGAGATCAAGAGACCTTAACTAATCTTGGTGTAATTTGGGACTAGGGGTTAAGTTCAGCTCAAGCCCTTTCTGCCATGTTATATATGGTCCTGAACAACTTAATCAACTTCTTTGAGCTCTGGTTTCTTCAACTGAAATAAAAATATAATGGGCTGTTGATGATAAGATACATGTATGGGATGGTTATGAAGAAATAGCAATACCATCAGGATTCAGCACCTGTCACAGAGAATAAGCTCAGAGAGTATTAGTCCCCATTCTTTAGAACAAAGAGATGATCTGTCTAAATATTACCTACAAATTTACAAAGTTGGAAATCCTTATTTAGAAGAAGCTAGTACCTAAGATTTAAAAAAAAAAAGATATGCTCAAAAAAGGAAGAAAAATGAAGCAAAACAAAACAAGATCAATACTCCTTTCAGAAAACTAATTTCCTATCTGCTTGGTCAAGCCAGTCCTGAAATCTCAAACTCATTCTAAACTTTTATCTCAGGAACAAAATAGTACCATAGTCACGTGCCTGCTGATGTACCTTCAGGAGGGCTTTGCAAATATCTCCACATACCAATAGAACATGTGTGTGTCTACATATTTCATCTTAAATTCATTTAGTAGCAGGGAAATATGTTGAAGCGTTATGGATAAGATATCAGCAAAGTAAATGATGGATTTTTGTATGTGTATTCAAGAAAACATGTCTCTTTTGCAGGCCATAATTGTGGAACTATGCTAATGGAAATCACTCTAACGCTTTATTCATAAGGGTCATTTATAAATGATGTATGAATGTCCATAAATGCCTCTCTTATTTGCTATTAATAGTTAGGAATGCTATTATTTTTACATAAGCCAGTGTTATGCCTTTTGAATGGAAACAACAATAGGTATAATATGTTGGAACGAGTGTACAGATAAAATAAGCATATTTTTGCTTGGTTATTAACTACAATAAAGTATTTCCACTTGGGTTATTTAAGGTGTATTTAAATTTCATCTTTAATTTGAAAAAACCTCAGGGTGCTCTTTTCAATGAAATGTATCAATCATAACACTTGGAGCCCAATTATTACACTTCAGCTAAATTACTTACTGTGATCTTACCACTTAAAGCACACTTCAAAACCACAAGTGAGTTGTCATGAAAATATTTTCTTTTCTCAGAGTTTAAAAATTATACTAGTAATATTTTCAATAGAATTTGTTTTCCATGAAAAGCTCCATCACACACTGGCATTACCAGGCATAGTGAGGGGAATGTAAAAACAAAGCTAAAGTCCTTTAGCTTGCCCTTGCTGACAGAAGGGGCCAATTACCATCTCGCTCTTCTTCCCAACAGGGGGAGTATGCTTCAAAAGTAGAGACGAAGTTCTGAATGCTCTCTTGGGTTTTAGCAGATCTTATTAAATGTTCATTTCGTGAAGGAGTTTGTTCCAGATGTAGAAGAAAATGTAAATGTTCCCTGGGGTCATTTACCTAAAGATTATTCCATCAGTGTTTTGTATGGAAGAACCAACCAGCAACGTCCTGAGCAGTATTTATTTTTTATTTCCTTCATTCAGTACTACTTCCATTCAGAAAGGTAGATGTAGGCTTTGGTCGGACATAGGCTTTGGAAGCCAGAGACTGCAGCTACCATGCCTGGAAGATGGTGGATCAGTTCCTAAAGGAGAGAACGGTCACCTAAATCCTAACACAGTTAAACTGTCTTATGCTACATGATACAGAGGAGAAAAGAAAGGGAAGAATGTGTCTCCTCCCTTTACCTACATTTCCTAGCTCTTTTTTTCTGACAGTTTAGCCTTTCCTAATATTTCATGTTAAGAGCTCAAATAAATCCAGATTAGAGGCACCACCATATTATTGTAGACCATTTCCAGAAGTAAGGGAAGAGTGAGAAAAATCAAGGGATCTCCGATTAAAGGGAAGAGCAAATTAAATAGGGAAAACACAGATTTTTAAAGCAATAAAACTGCCCTCTACTGTTAGGTATGTTCTTATGCATTTGTCCAAGCCCACTGAAATACAACATGAAGAATGTACCCTCATGTAAACTACATGCCTTGGGTGTTTACTACACGCCAGGGCAGAGTTGTTAGCTGACATAAGTGTGCTACTTTGGTGGGGAATATTGATACTGAGACTATGAACATGAAGAAGGGTATACTGGAGAACTCTGTTCTTTTCTTTTAACTGGTGTGGACCTAAAATTGCTCTGAAAAGTATTGCTTGCTCTCAATAAGAGCATGCTGCTGAGAAAGAAAGCACTTTTAGTCTCTTCTGGGTACCCCAAAGGATGCTGAGAGCATGGGCCAGGGGGGCAGAAAGTAAGAGGAAGGACTCCAGCTTCCCAGGCCAGTAAGAAAAGATGATCTCTGTCATATCACATTTTTGCCCTAGGCCAGATGTCCCTAAAAGCTTCAGGCCTTTGCACGGTGCCTCTCACGGGGCATCATTCCCTCAAAAGTCACGTACTTACTTCCCCAGTTTGACTTCTGGGAAAATATCAGATCTGTTGAAGTTTCCATTCAATGTTACTTCCATTGTTTGACTAAGTGAGGAGAGGCGGAGGACCAGTCATAACACAAGAAAGTTTTGATTCTTATGAACCTGCCTAAAATTGACATACGTGGTTAGGAGCAGATAGATGAAGATCTAGATAAAACTTTGTTTCTGATTTAGACTCTCAAAATCTTTTTTTTTTTTTCTGAATGGAATTTAAGCTGCAATACAAACGCAGGTTGGGGTGGGGGGGGTGGGGAGTAATACTGTGAAACCTGTCGTTCTGCACTTCAGGATTCATACATAATCCCTAACACATAAGTAAGCTCACAGAAATACTGTCAGATAAATAGAAGACTAGCAGACTGGTGGACGATGAATGGATGGGCAGGTACTACCCCACATCCACTTCCTCCTCAGGGTACTGATGGTTGCACACCAAGCTGGACTGGAGGGAGGGAGGAAGCTTAGTAGGGGCTGGTACTGCAGTTTAGGATCTCAGTAAGAGATGAGTGTATGGGAATTAGTACACTGGGGAATAGCTTGAGAGAACTAGTTAGGTTTATTGGGGAAGGGAGTATTTATGCCCTTGGGGTGGTGGTCAGGGTCTCTGGGGCAAGGTTTTGTGGGCGAGTACCACTGGCCAGTGCAGGGCTGTTAAGAGATGCTTCACCTACATACTCAGGGGCTGTGAGGGGACCTTAGAAGGTCAAACAGGGAGTGAAGTCTGATAACTGTCAGGGTAACAAAGTCTTATTGCAGTTGATGGTTGTGAGTCAGCTTTATGGTGCCAGGTTGGGAGTAGGGGAGGTTGCCAATTCCTACCATCCTTATATTTGAGGTACTCCAGGTTGACGTTTCCTCAACCATTCCTCCATAACCCTTGGCCATCACTGTACCACAGGTGAGTGGATGGTGGGTGGGTGTATGGGTGGATGGATGGATGGGTGTTGAGTGGGTAGGTGAGTGGATGGATGAATGGACAGATAGACAGATAGATGCCTGAACTAAATGTCCTACATTGGTTTTTCTCTTATGGTCCTATGAAGCAAGTGTAACTATTGTACCTTTACTTTTCTTTTCTCCAACATTGTCATTGACAAGCACTGAAGAAAGGATTTTCTTAAAGATAAGGAAATGGAAAAGAAATTACAGGAGTTAATACACATACCTCAGCGTCGCTTGCTCTAATGCTTATTTTTTTGAAGAGGAGGCTTTCTCCCCTGGTATTTCTCACATATATTATTAGGCTATATAATCTCAGAAAACTAGAAGTGGAGCCCCAGAGTATGATCCTTGTACAGTTACAGATGTGAGGGTAGAAAAAGAATCCTTTTCTTCTCTGATCAAGGAAGGGCCTTACTATAACCAGCAATAAATAGAGCTGAGCACCATGGTCAGTTCCCTTCATCATCAAACCTTTGATAAAGGCTGCACCACTAGACTAGACCAGGGAAATACAATGCATGTCTGTTGTTATACCTTTCATATCTTAGTTTCTTCTCTATTTTTAATAATTTTATATTTAAGATTCTAGTAGTGCCTTTGCCTAAAGAAGTGGTCTGTGGTGTCAGGGGACAGCACAAATGGGAAATTAAAAATAGGATAGTTGTGAAATTGGGTAATTTAATCTGAAGTAAGTCTATGGGTCCCATAAAACTGAGAAGGAAAATAAACATTGTCTTTAGTTCTGTGTCAGCCACAATATGAGCATGGGATTGACCCATAGTGGGTCACAACTTTAACCCTAGTAAGCCGGAAGTCATCTATTTACAGGTCAAGTTCCTGTTCTGCTAAAATGACTTAAGTCAAATGCACCTCTTATTAACATCCCTTGGCTATGGGAATGTGGGACATGGTAGAAAGCACTCAGTAATTCCCCAAGTCTGACCCAGAGCGAAGCACTGGGCCCTAAACATAGAGGTGAAAGACAGTGAGAGCTACCGTCAGATTTCAGCCTGGTTAGATAACCTCACTTAATCTTTACAATGGCAGTCGAGCCCCATTTAACAGTCAGCCAGAGGATGTTCAGTCATGTCACGTTATTTAAATAAATACAAAAGAGGATTTTGTTAAAAACAAGACTCAGCTATTAAAGGCTAGGCTCACAACCAAGATAAAAAGCCTCAGAGAGGTTAATGAACTTAAACTTCTGCTGTATTTGTCAAGGCTTAATCTAAAAGAGACAATGTGGAACCTAGGGTGCATTCACAGTAAAGTACTCGATCAGCCAGGCAGCAGCACTGTGGCCTCCATCACACCCAAAAATTAACAACCAAAGAGGCCATTGTGACTCCAATTTCTAATCTTGGTTTTTTTTTAAAAAAAAAAAAAAAAAGATAATTCTTAAGGTTAAGAAGTCCATCAAAGCAGCTTTGTTCCAGTCTTTGCTTACATTGTAAAGAGCAAACCAAATAATCAGATAACCAGGATTTAACTTTGAAAGCAAATAGCAGCATATTCTGTGCATATTCTCAGAGCAGGACAGAGGCAGCTGTATTGCTGATTTACCACCTCATTCATTTTGTTGTGAGTCACTCTCTGGGAATTTAAGAATTCATGTTTTGATTGAACAAACACCCTGAAACATCTACTACACTTCCTATATTGCATGTAATGTTTGCATGCTTCATTGACCTACTATAAAGTATTATATTAGCCACAAATGGAAAGTTATGCAAAATGTTAAATTCAGTTATACAAGCATTTATTTTTTTTTTCAAAGGTAAAAGTGTCTCCATTTTCCCCAGCTTAGATCAGTTAACCACTCCCTGAACATTACAGCTTACTGAGGTTGTACTATAGAGTTTTATGAATCCTTAGATGATTTGCTAGTAACAACCAAGAAAATATCCAGCTAATTACCAAGGAAGCTCAGTTATCTCTAAGGCCTAATTATTAAAACCCAGTGAGACACAAATCAATACCAAAATGAAGAGAAAGAGAGAAATAGAGAGGAAGATCCAAGGAACCCAAAGAAGATAGCTTCCTCCAGAATGACGACAACTTCTTTCTCCTTACTTTCTAGCTAACTGAGAGTAAGGAGATGCTCAGGAGAAAGAACTGGCTGGAGCCAGCCACACCACTTCCCAAAAGGGCTCAACCCTCATCTGAGATAACCAAGCCCTTCTTGAGGCCCACAGAAGGATTCCTGGAAATAGCAAAGCAGGTTTGATTTCCCATTATCCAACAGCATAAGATGATGTATTAACATTCTCCCTGAATTCAAAACATTTATTGATTCTTTTTAAACCTTAGATAATTTAACTAGGTTACATTTGCATTATGTTGTATAAAAACAATTTTAAATAATTTCTGCTCACATCTCAGATTGAGTATTGAGTTCAAAACAGCTCCTCTTTGCCTGAATTGATGGAGCAAGTGAACCAAAAGTGATCATCAAATATTTATGGATATTAAGTATTACATTTATTCATAATCAGAATCTAAAATAATTTTAATAGGGAGATGTATTCGATAGTAATATCAAATTGAGAGAAATTCATTAAGGATGGTGTGGTATCTACTAACTAAATATGAAGCCCAACTTTACATAAAAGCAAAACGGGAAATGTACTGCTCGAGGAAAAGAAAAATCTTCAATTCTTTTTGCTCTTTTCAACTCCACTTCTATCCTTATTTTGGAGGAATGAAAGGTTTGACCATTTATAAAAGACAAAATGACTTAATTTATTCTTTTACTAAGGGGACACTTGAAGATTGTGGCCATGATTGAGTAGAAGTACTTCAGAATCTTAGAGACACAAAGTATCAGGGTTTTATCCTACGTGAACCCATCAAAATGTTGTAAATGCAAAAACAAAAGTACATCTAGTATGCTAGGGGTTGTAAACAGGATACACCCTCTGTATAGTCATGAAAACTTGCCCTGGCAACTTTTATATCAACTTGACAATAGCTAAATTTATCCAAGAGAGAATGAGAAAGTGCCTCCACAAGATCAGGCTGTGGGCGATGGTATTTATTTCCTTAATCAGTGATTGATAGGGGTACACAGACACCCTGGGCTGGTGATCCCGGGTTCTATAAGAAAACAGGCTGAGCAAACCATGAAAAGCGAAGGCAGTAAGCATCACCCTTCTGTGGGCTCTGCATTGGCTCCTGACTTCAGATTGCTTCATGACCTTGTGATATGAAAACAAAAAGTTTACGGTATTTTGCTTATTTTAACCAACTAATAAGAATCTAAAGAGGAGATTAATCATCGTCTTTCTATGCATGAGTGTATGGGCACATATATGTGTGGGTGTGTTCATATGTGTAGTCAAGAGATCAGCATGAGATGTCCCCTATCACCCTCCACTTTTTTTTTTTTCCTGTTGGCCATTAAAGGGGAAGCTCGGTAGAAATAGCAGGTGCCTCTCACTCTACAGCAGGCAGGCAGGAGTGAAGAGAAGCACTGCTGGTCTATGCACTCTGAGCTACCATCTCATTCCTTTCACAACAGTAGGCCACTCCAGGAACACTGCCGCACTGTCTGCAGCAGCAGCCTCCTAATCACAAACCAGAGAACACGAACCCAGAGCAGTGCGATCAAGTCCATGCTTCACGGGCCTAGGAAATCTCTCTAAGGAAAAACACTGGGCTCTTCGGCAGCCATCCAAGAGCCGTGCTTTCTCTGTGCTTGAAAGCGCTTTTGCTAAGAAATTGTGTGTTTAGTGATTTTTCTAGCAAATATTTGTTGTACATCTAAAATGTTCATATGAGAATAAAAATTCTTTGTAGCTCAGAACCCGATAGAAATAACACCATTACTCTGAGGCCCAGGAATTCTTGTTAGAGGATGAACCAGAGGCTCAAAATCAGGCCAGCCAGGCCACAGACACAGCCAATGCTGAACAGGGATCAGGTAAGAGCACAGTTGGGGTTCCACAAACTCATAAGCATCTTTTGGCAGGAAGCTGGCTTGGCCTGCTCTTATATACCTCAGAGTAGTTACTATTCAATATATTTTCACAAAAACAACTCTTCAACACGGATGAAACCATCAGTCAGAATTTGGATTGGATTTAAATTAATAGGTATAACTTAGAATATAAAGTATGCCTGTTCTTCTAGTATTAAAATACTTTGAGGTGGAACAAGAAGTGACTCTTATTATTATTGGAGAAAGTTAGGCCATAAGCTTAAATGGGACTATGTGCCAGGGAAAGACCATAATGGGACTTGCATTTTATTGCTTAATACTACCACATAAAGTAAAACATGGACTTTAAGATGTCTATGTTATTTTTCTTTTACACTTAATTTGAGTTGTTTCAGTTTTTCAAAGCGCATCTAAATGTGAGTGGTAAATGGGACTAGTAAATACATATAATATTCTATACACATATGTAAAAATACCATGGTGGAACTACAATGTTGTAAAATTAATATGCACTAATTAATAAAAGTTATTCCAATTTTTACACACCTTATGTCAGCATACAAAGCACTTCCTTACAGCATATTTGTATATACCTAGTTTTTGTTGTCTTCTCCCTGCCGTTCTTCTCCAGTACGCCTCTGCCCTCCACCCACACCTTCCTCCCATAGTCTCCTAAGTGTCTACACTCACGGCAAGTGTGTTCTTCTATCCTCCTTCTCTTCCTCGCCTTGTTTTCTACCTTTCTCTTTCTTGGCTCCTTTTCTAGTTGAATGACCCAAAAGCACACACATGTACATGCAACACACACATGCACATGCACACACACACACTACATACATACATACATACATACATACATACATACATACATAAAAACTAAAATTTAAGATTCATACTGCACTGGAAGGTTTTTTGTTCAACTTGACACAAACTGTAGTTACTTGGAAAGAGGAACAAAAATTGAGAAAATGTCCCCACTGTGTTGCCTATAGGCAAGTCTGTAGGGCATTTTCTTGATTGATGATTCATGTGGGAGGGCCCAGCTCACTAGAGGCAGTACCACCCCTGGGCAAGTTGTCTTGAGTGGTAGTGGAAAGAGGGCAAAGGAAGCCACAGGAAGTATGTAACCCAGTAAACAGCATTCTTCCATGGCCTCTGCTTCAGTTTCTGACTCAGGTTTCTGCCCCGACTTCCCTTTGTGATGAACAGTAATAAAAACACAAAAGATAAATAAACGATTTTCTCTCCAAGCTGATTTTGGTCATGATACTTTATACAGCAGCAGAAACTAATCTAGGGAAATATGTATGAGAGAACATGTGGTATTTGTCTTTCTGAATCTAGGTTACTTCGTTTAACATAATAATATCCAGTTCCCAGCAATTACCTGCAAATACCATGATTTTATTTTTCCCTTATAAAGAAGTTTTTAAATGTCTGAGCATGGGTGTACCTGGATGAGAATGTATACACGTATGTTACGGTGCCCAAGGGGGTGACAGTACATTGGATCCCTTCAAATAGGAGTTACAGGTAGTTATGAACCATCTGATGTGGGTACTGGAAACTGAACTCAGGTCTGCAAAAGCCTGGATCAGTAAATGCTTTTAACTGCGAGGCATCGCTCCAACCTTTTTTCCATTTTTTTTCTCTATAGCAGAATAAAACTCCATAGTATATCTGTACCATGTTTGTCCTCTGTTGATAGATATCTAGGCTGGTTCCCAGGTCTCAGCTCTGGTAAATAGTATGTCAATAATCATGAGTGTTCAGGATCAAATAGTACTTCTGCTTATTTGAATCATTCAACATTGCAACACCCAGTATTAGTAAATGAGAAACACGGCACAGTTGTCCCTGTCAACAATTTGCAAAATAAAGCAATGTATGTATGAAAACTGGGCGATAAGTCAGTAGGTAGCTCCAGGACTCAAGCATACCACTTTCCAACCCTGGATTTTCAGAGTCACTTAATTTAGATTTCATTCTCACTTTAAGAATCACTATAAAATTAAAAGAAGAAGAAGAAGGAAGGATGGTATGTAGGAAAACTTCTTGTCAAGTAAACTACACTTTACATGCTTAAGGGATGATGGTGTTAAGGTAATGGTAATGATGATTATGGTGATGGTGGTGGTGTGTGGTGGTGATCATGGTGTGGTGGTGTGGTGGTGATCATGGTGCTGTAATGATGATGGTGGTGGTGGTGGCGGTGATGGTGGTGGCGGTGATGGTTACTATGATGGTTATGGTGGTGGTGATGGTGGTGGTGGTGGTGATGATGGTGGTTCCCAAATAAAATATCTTGGAAAAAGTGAATCTGGAGGCATCCCATTGAATAAATGTAGATATTAACGCTGTGCTGTGGAAAGAAACATGCATGAATTATCCTAAGAGGAAAGATATGAAAAATACTTTCTTTAGATTCTATATTCCATTAAAAAGATGTATCTAGCTCCAGTATGGTTTCCGTAGCTATCACACTTATGATCTTTGCAAATAACTTCTCAAGATTCATATTTAAATCTTAGCTATAAAAATAATGAATTCTGAAAATTAGTAATGTATGGCAAGATTAAAGGAGAGCAAAACATTTTTCATCATCCCAAGAATTTTTTAGAAGGTTGAGAATCATAGATAATAAATATTCTGTGCTCTCAGACATAATACAATTAATACAATAATCATTTATGGAGTCTTTCTGGATATATAAACCACATGTAAAGGGAGGACCGATGCCCAGTCGTAGATGGCTAGCATAAAACAAATTCAATAGTATTTTTGTAGATTTTTTTTGTCTTGTATTGTTTTGCTTGGGCATTCTTATCTCACTGTTTTTTCTTTCTTTTTTTTGGCTTGTATATTATGATTTTCAAGTAAGTGTTTTTATGGGTTGTGGTGTGTGCGCACGTGTGTGTGTGTGCATGCATGTATGTGTGTGTGTTTCTTGTGTTTTATTTCTTTTAAAAATACTGGTTTATTTGTTATTTTTATTAGCCTGATTATTTTCTAAATATAGAGAGGAAGATGACATCAAGTTAGATGGATGGATAAATGGGAAGGACCCCAGAGGTGCCATGGGGGAAATCATAATCAGAATACACTGTACAAAAAAAAAATTTCAAAAAAATGTGGGGAAAAGAGTATTCATTTCAAAGATAATTTAACCTGTTAGAACTTAATCATAAATATCATAGCTAGAAAGATGGCTCAGTGGTTAAAAGCAACTGCTGCTCCTCCGAGGACCTGACTTTAATTCACAGTTCCCACATGGGTCCTGATCATAACCATTTTTTGTGATCTGAAATCATCTTCTGGCTTGTTGGGCACTCCATGTACATGGTGTGTAGACATACATGCAGACAAAATATACAAATGTATTAGTTAAATAATAAATAAATAAATAAATTTTATCTAAGTGTCTAGCCAGTTACCAACTTACTAAGTGTAACTTCACAAACCTGCTTCTGGTTTCTAATTTTGAAATCTCTTTGTCCCTTGATTTAACTGTGGATCTTATCACATTGTGGTTTGCAATGTCTTTGTTCTTGTCCTCAAGCATCTAAGTCACCCAACTGTTGTTCTGCCCTCCTCCTGCTCCACACAGGACTGGGCTTTGCCACAAATGCTGATCCCACCATCAAATGCCATGTTAGATGAGCTTTTGTTCCTTGCAATTTAAGTACTTTAGGTACTCTGCTCATCTCTACTCTGATTCAGTCTTCCTTAGTTCACATCACACAGGGTGTATTTCATTCATGAAGGACATTGATCTTAGGGATCTTCAAATAATGCCTGTTCCAACAGTTCATGCTAGAAATCCCAACATCTTACTGCGAAGTGGTGGCTCACATCTTTAATCCCAGCACTCAGGAGGCAGAGGAAGGTGAAGTTTGAGGCCGTTTCTGGTCTACAGAGGGTTCCAGGAAAGTCAGGGTTACATAGAAAAATCCTGTCTAGAAATAATAATAATAATAATAACAGTAAAGTAATCCCAGCATCTCCACAGTTTCATTCTCTTTCTAAATTCAGATAAAGGGATATGATTTAGACAAAGTTGACAGTCGCTTATGCAAAGTTACTGACTTGTAATCAGAACTGGTTCTTAATCAGAATTTATTTAAGAATGGTAATGATATGGTATGCTAAACTTTCTTTTCACATAAAGGTGAATTCAGTTTTGTTTTCCACATTCAGCATCTCAAGATGAAGATTATAATAGATACTTAAAGAAATAATCTGTTCACATTGCTTTGGGTTCAAAATTTCCATGGTACGTATAAAGTGCCGTTCAGGATGCATTGACGTGTTTGGCACCACATCCCTCTGCCTGTGGCACTGTAAGATTAAACCAGATGAATAAGCAGACCCAATGAACAATAGGACTCCCAGGGATCCGGAACTCCAAAAAAAACTTGAAGAAGAAAACAGAAAACACTTCTTTAAAAATCATAAAACAGACAGCGAGCTAGTTCAATTACACGGGATCCACCGGTAATGCCACAGAATCCTTGTAAATGTATGGACTCAAGAGAAGCCGTACGAGCACAAGTTGCTGTCGCTGGCAATTAAAGCAGTCTCATACCCTAGGGAGAACTAAATGCGCTCCTGGCTTCTACTGTGGTTAGTAACATACAATAAAGAGCAAAACTAGGCCTCCAGAGGGACTCTGCACAAGGTTGTAGACAGATGTTCTGAATCTTAGAGTCCAACTGGAGTGTATTTAGGTCAAGGAAGAGGGCTGAACAAGAAAAAAGAGAGCAGAACATGAGTGTTCTGTGTTGTCGCTAGTAGAAGTTTCAACAGCAATTTTCTTGATATATTCTTTCTAAAGAGAAATAGAATTCACACAGAACTACTATGGCTATTTTAAATTAGAAATTTGGACCTAATTGGAACTATATAGAAATATAGTATCAAAAATTGACTTTAAATAAAAGGAATCAAGGCACAGATGAGTGATGTGGTTTTTTTTTTTTTTTTAAGTGAAAATTGTTTTATATTCATAGCTCCGGTAAATTAAATTTTCTTAGAATAGTGATTTTTTTTTTCATTTTACTTTTCAAGAGGGATAGACTGTGTGTGTGCACGTGTGCATAGTGTGCGTGTGGTGTGTGTGTGTGTGTGTGTGTGTGTGTGTATCTTTGTGAAGACACTGGGTTTCTTCCTCAATGGTTTTCTTTACCTTATGTTTTGAGGCAGTGGCTCTCTCAGAAGCTGGAGCTTGCCAACTGTCTAGACTGGCAGGCAGTGAGCCCCGGAGATCCTCCTTCCTCTGCCTCCCCAGGCAGGTCTGGGTTTATATACTTCATCAGCATTATGTGGGTGCTGAGGAGCTAAGCTCGGTCCTCACGTTAGAACAGCAATTTACTGACTGAGCTATCCCCATCACCCCAAAGTAATTTTAATTTTTCTATATAATCTTCCTCTCAGCAACATCAATAGCCTTGTTGTTCCCAAATATGTGATTCTTTAGTGACAATAGAAATATAAGACTAGACTGTATATCAGTTTTTATACCTTGGCTATAATTTTGACACTTATATAGAAGGAAACCATGTGACATTATAATGTGCTCAGATACTTAAGGGGTTATGCTAGTAGCTACCGCTATCTCCCCCTTACTGAGCAAGTCACAATGACTTGCTCTGCCAACCACAGCTTACACACGTAAATACTGTTCAGTCCCGTCTGAATCACTGTCTTAGGCCACACGTGACATATAATAATCCTTCAAGAACTGCAAAATGATTGTATCTCTAGAGTCTACGTGGTCTCTGCTCTTCAAACCCCTCTACTCTGGCCACAAAGATAATGAGAAAATGTCACCACCAGTTGCACCCACATAAGAAGGATTCACGCGCTTCTTAACAATATATAAAGGGGAGAAATTAATACATTCATCTATTTTTTCCCTTTGCTGTACTAGTTGTGGCCTGGGTTAGTTCTTCCTAATGGACTACCAGAGGGCTACAATTATGGTCAAGGTGGTCTGTTATGGGACTAGTGAACATGAGTGTGAATATGAACTTAGAGACATGATTAACACGATTTGGTATATCATAAGATGTGGAAATGACAATATGAATGGTAATCAGCCGATCTTCTCACATTCCGTTGGCCAGAGATTCCAACTTGGTTTCCCTGTTTAAATTTGTTTTAAATCGGTGAGCAGAAAAATACAACATATACACCAAAGGCTTCAAAGTATGACATTTGGGCTTATCGTGACCACACTAAAGACCACACAGTCCTAAAATATTTAAACAAAAAAAAAAAATGAAAGGATAATCAAGAGGGGGAAAAAAACCTACTAGTCATTAAAATTGAGGGAGTTTCCTTCTATTTCTTTTTTAATCCTCTCCTCTAGATGGCCCACCTAGTTTACTAATTTCTTTATTTACTATGATAGCAAGAACAAAGTCAAAAAAAAAAAAAAAACACCTAGAGAAATACATACTGCTCCAATCCTCTGAGGCTTGTCGTATAGGCTGCATACAAAGGCTCTCCGTCTCTGACTTGTGCAACTGTTCCTTCTCTTATTAATTTATGTTTGTGAAAGGGAAGCTTGTGAAGCTAGGGCTCACTTAAAGAGGTCCGTGCTCTTGTTTTTCTATTGGCTGGTGAATGTCTCTAGCCACTTAAAACATTATAAGAGATATTTTAATTGACACCATCAATCCATGAGTCAATGCTCAAATGTCTTTTCACGGACAGTCGTCTCTTAACACTGTTGGAGATAGAGGTAATAAGCACAGCCCCCATTTCCAATGTTTAGCAGATTACAGGGGGGGAAACTACAAAGCCATAAATTATGACAAACCCATGGTGCTTATTCTAGTTGGGCATTATGGCCTAGCACTGCATTAAATGATTTGACATTAATCTATTCAATTTTTCATCCATCCAATGATGGAGAATACATTCTTTTCTCCAGCTCACTGGTAGAGAGTGTGAAGCATGGAGAATTTATGTGATTTGACACCAGTTACGCAGCTAATAAAAGTAGAATCAGGATGGAAACCCAGGCATTCTGATTCTCTGATTCCCTAACTTCTAGCAATGTTTAAAAAGAATGTTCAAAAATAATTGAGTTATTTGAATTTGCAGTTATTAGGGCTGGGGAGTTTGTAGTAGAATTCATAGAGAAAACCCAAGGAAATTGAAACAGCAAGTGAAATTTCACACCTGTCTCCAGGTTGAGGTCACCAAATTTGAGGAGGTTTCTTTCATTTTTTTTTTTTTAATCCTTCCCTGTGTCCCACCTATTTACGAGGTTTGTTTTCTTTTACTGTAATAGCAAGAACTAAGCCAACGGAGACAAACTAGAGAAAGTGCGTACTGTACCAACCTTCTGGTCCCTGTTGTATAGACTTCAGACAAAGGCTCTCCATCTCTGAAGTGAACACTTGAGCAAATGCTCACTTTCCTGTTAATTCTTTTCTTGGATCTCACTTGAAGGGTGAGCCCTGCTGTGGCGAGCTTCAGGCAAGTCGGTGCGCTCTCCATGCCGACGAAAGAGAACAAGAGGTCAAGACCTCTTGTTCCTCACAGTGAGACTTGTTTCAGAAAAAGAAAAAAGACTGAATTGAAGTAAACGGCTAGGGGGCCAGGGGGAGGGAAAAGTACTTGGTTTGCATGAGGACTTGAGTTCGAATGCCCAGCACGCATGCAGGAAGCCCAGCACGGGTGTGAGTAGGGCCAGAGACAGGCAGATCCTGAGAACTCACTAGCTAGGCATCATAGCCAAAACAGATGGCTTCTGCTTCAGTGAGAGTCACCATCTTAAAACAACAAGACAGGAAGTGACAGGGGAGGATCCCAACATACTGTTCTGATGTCCACGTGTAAGCAAATAGCCAGTGCACCGATACACTAAGGTGCGTATTCTACACATGTGCCGCCTATGTAGTACACAAAGTGTATATATATACACTGAGATGGGGGAAGAGGAAGGGCAAGGAGGTGACAGAGAAGTGAGTTTCATGTGTCATGTGCTCTGCAGAGCGAAGAAGATGGGGATATGTAGAAAGTAAGTGAGTAGTTGGAAAATGAGAAACTCTGTGGTGAAAACTGAATCCTAAGACAGAGAATCTATAACTAGGTGGATAGGCAGCCTGAAAAAAATGTATTTTGATACATTGCAAACAAAACAAAGCTTCTCTCGAGTTGTAAGGAACATTAAATGCCATTTCTCTGTCGGCAAAACGTAAGAGAGAACCTGTAAAGATCAATACATATTTATCTTTAGAGAATCCGGAGAATGGTATCCAGCAGTCAAAGATTCAGTACCACAGTCACTCCACTTTGATGTGCCCTCTGTCTTTGTGAATTTTGTTCATTAGAGCAAACATGCACATTACCTGAAAGGTATCTAAAGCCATATGGGCCACCTGGAGGAAAAACAGACTGAGGCATTTCCCCAATAGCATCTTCTCTTTAAAGTTCATTACTGAAGGAAAATCAGCTATGAGACATAAGACATTTGTTGTAGCTACAGAAGGAGGAGGAGGAGGAGCAGGAGAAGGAGAAAGAAGAAGAAGAAGAAAAAAGAAGAGAAGAAGAAGAAGAAGAAGAAGAAGAAGAAGAGGGGAGGAGGAGGAGGAGGAGGAGGAGGAGGAGGAGGAGGAGGAGGAAGAGGAGGAGGAGGAAGAAGGAAGGAAGGAAGGAAGGAAGGAAGAGGAAGGAAGGAAGGAAGGAAGGAAGGAAGGAGAAAGGACAAGGAGAAGAAAGGAAAATGAAGGAGGAAAAATGCAAATAGATATAAATCTCTTCTTTTAAAAATGTCATGGGCAAGTATGACCTTTCCAGAAACAAGCATCTAGTGCTTCCTAGGAAAGTTAAGGGAGAGGATGATAAGAGGCAAGTTCAGGAGCATCACCGGGACAGCCAAGAAGGAACTCTTTCAGACCTTCTTGGAGGCTCCAATTCTTTACAGTGTTCTAGAAAAGAAGTATTCTGGGATAAATGGTTTATTGAATAATTATTTCTTCCCACCCTCAGTTCTCTGGAGTTGGACACCATAGAAGCCTGTGAGTTGTATTTTCATAGTCTCCCAAAAGAGCATCTCCTCAAGGATGACTGAGACTCTGCTCAATCATGAAGCAGCATCAACAACAGAGCAGGACTCTATTTAGTAAAGTTTTCAGTTATTCTTTCATTGGCACAACCCACTTGTATAAGACATTCTTCACACATATAAACTACGGTCTGCCCTAATACTCCATGTTCCTTTTGCACAGTTCCCGCCATTCCCGCGGACTGATCCGGCATATTGGACTGTGTGCTCCCCACACAAATTGGATCCCTCTCAACACAGGTCTGAGTTCCTTCCTCTTCCTCTAGCTATGTTCTTTTGGTTTCCTTATTGATACATGTGTCTTATATGCAGGAGATTTTCTGGGCTTTTCTTCCCAGGCAGGTCTCTTTACAGCCCAACATGCTGAGTGGCCCCTTCTTTTGTCCTGTTTTGTTTGTTATGGCTCTAGTTTAGCAAGCAAGAGAGGAAACATTTGAGGGAAAAATTTTTTTTGGTCCAGTGATTTTTTTTTTTTTTTTACATTTGTCATAAGTAGTGTTCAGTGCCAGGAAGTCTATTTCAAATGAAGATACTTGTTCTATATGTTGAAAGCTTTTTTTATTTCAGTTTTCATCGATTGTTGTGGCTAGCTGGCACCTTCTGTGCATGGGTGACTATGTGGCATGCATTATCATCATGGCAGGAAGCACGGTGGGACATGGAGGCATGATGCTGGAGAAGTAGCTGAGAGTTCTACATTTGGATCAGCAGGCAATGGGAAGAAAGAGTGACACTGGGTCTGACTTGGGCACTTGAAACCTCAAATTCCAGTGACATACTTCCTCCAACATGGCCACACCTACTCCAATAAGAACCCACTTCTTAATAGCGCCAATCCCTATGAGCCTATGGGGGCATTTCATTCAAACTACTACACTTTGTGAAGAATGTCACAGATTACAGATCATCTCCATCCTGACTACATTTTAGTCAGGCCCCTGTGACAAGGAATATTTTAGAAGTCTTGTCACTTTGCTGATTTTTGTGCCTTATTATTTCAGTATTTTCTGCTCTACAACAGTGAAAGAAAAGCAACTTTGGGGATGAATATATTTCACTTTGTGACTTGGTAACGGCCACCAAATTCATCTGACTTAAGGCTACAGGTTAAACTTAAACTGTGTACTCTATGTAGTATGTTCAAAGAAACATTCCTTGGGGTCCGGAGAGATGGTTGCATAGTTAAGAGTACTGGCTTGCTTTTCCCAGCACCCACATGGTGGCTCACAACCATCTCCAGTCCTAGGAGATCTGATACCCTCTTCTGGTCTCTAGAGGTATGAGGTATTCATGTGGTACACAGACAGCCATGCAGGCTAAATATACACATAAAAATCTTTAAAGAAGAAAAAATATTTTAAAAAATCATTTCTTATTTATTTTAATAACCAGGGAAAGAAGGAACCTGGGAGTCACTCAGAAACATTTAAAGTAATTTAACGTGGTGATTGAACTGTTGGCACAGTGATCCTTAGCCCTTGGACTGAAGTTGTAAATTCACTATTCAGAGTTCACTGACCAAGCAAGCCAAGTTCCCACAGCTTGCTTAGGAACAGTGTTGAATATGTTTTCTGTCTGACATTATCCACAAAGCACAAAAAAAGCTTAAATCCTTACTACAAGGAAAATAAATTCATTTACTATAAATTAATAACAATATGTAAGTCAAAAACAAACAAAAAAAACCCACTGTGCTGTGAGCTCTAAATCTATCAAAAATGTGGAGAAATGTCAGAATTATGATTTTCTCAAATCCTTGCAAAGTAATAAAACAATTCCAATACATTACACTTAACTAGAAATTGACTTTCTGAAATCTTCCTTGAGGTGAGCAGATAGCCACCATATACATGATGTTAAGAGAAGACAGATTATAAGGAACTGTAGGTAAAGAAGCAGTGGGAAGCTGTGAGCTTCATTCTGCATATACAATGAGACACCGAAACGGCCAAGAACGCAAGGACAAAATTAAGCAGTAATGATGATTTATACTAAGATACTCTGAGACATGACAGAAGTCTCAATACACCAAAAGGAAAATCTTGTTTGCTCAAACTATTTGTTTCTTCTGTCTAATGAACGTAATTCTAATATACAAGCGATAACACTGGCATTTCTTTGAAATGTTGATTCAGTTTAATTATGAAAATCACCAAGGTATTTCCTAGCTGCTGCATCACTCCCTGTACTAAGATTAATCACATCAACATCATTCATTTAATCTTCAAAGAGGAAGCAGTTGTCCACAAAAGCCTTCAAATGGCTTCATTAGTGCAATTTTTCAGTCTCAAACACTTAGCTGGCAGCATATGATTGAGAGGAAGATCATTATATTCTTCTATTTCCTAATCTAATTTTTTTAATGTTTCCACATTTAATGCAGAAATGTGCAAGTGTGGAGGTTTCATTCACTCTTTGTTTGGCAAACAGCTCAAAACATGGAGAGAATATGGATTTTGATTAACAAGATGTTTGGTCACTATGGCTTCAAGTCATGAAATTTAATGTAGAGGTCCACAGCCAGTTCTTTCCTCTTTTGGGCTTTGTTTGATGTTAAGAAAAAAAAGAATTGGGTCTAAAATATTGCAGGCTTTTTTGGTTTTGTCAAGTTTTTTGGTTTTGTTTTGTTTTATATAGACAAAGAAAAACTCGGAGCACGAGAGGCATTTTCCCAGTTTATGAAGGTGACGTACAAAGGTCGTTATAAATAAAACTTCTTTGGGGTTTTAAGATAAAAATTGAATTTTACATTTAAAAATAAAAATACTCACATCTCTGCAGCATGACCCACTTTTAGCACCATTTCTTGTTTTAAAAGCATTGATAGTTCTTTCCCACATGGCAAACCAATAGTTATCAGAGTTCAAGAAAATAACACTGTTCTGTATGATGCACAGATCTAGCTATGGGTGGCAGTTATGAGTTACGGAATACAAGAAAGAGCTGGGGTCTAGCACCTACTGAGGTGTGGGACTATGTATTTCTGAGATGATCGTAGCTACTCTGAAACATTATAAAATATATCCGAAAATAAAATTTGCTGAGCCCCATTACCAAGAAGCAAAACTTACTAAATGGCACTTTAAACTTTGCATCTGATAAAGGAATGATTTATTTGACATTCGATTGGCCCACTTGCAGCAATCATTACATTGCTAATTCAGTGACTGTGCAAAGGGGAAAGTAAGAATAAATCATCCGGAGACGCTCTCAAGTTAATATCTGGTGACCACATAATGCCAAATTTTTTAACACAAGATCTGTCCATGAAAGCATAAATAATGGAGTGTACTTGCCGTTCAGGTCAAGAGAGTGGGGCTTTTGATCGCAAAAACAGCCTATAACTAATTGACATGACATGATTGCACAGAAATTGATAATACAGTTATGTAGAGAAAATTATGACATTTAAAATATTAACCTCATTTAAATTGCTTTCAAATAAAATGGTAATATATTTGTGAAACTAAATTCAAATCAATATAATTTTAAGATAAAATATAAGAATGAAAAGAACCCTAGCTGAAAATGACCCTCATTGCCATCTGCCAGCCTTGGTGAAGACACCAGAACACACTGGCACAATTAAAAAGAGAAGCAAAAAACCCTATCATTTGCATGTGTTCAATACGATTCAAGGAGAAACCTCTGTGTTCTTCAACTTGAGTATGTATGGATGTTTCCCTGCCTATTTTATATAATGTTGTGTTAGTTGTTTGAGGAAATACAAAGATAAAACAAACAGGTTTTTCTCTCCAGAAGGGTTGATTACAGCTTAAAAGCCAGGGGCACAAATGTATCCTTACTGTAAATTGTAAGATAAGAGACTGCAAAGAGGAAGAACATTCCCAAGATGTCAGGTACTCAAGAGCAGGGATGCCTTCATGGCCTGGAACCTCTGAGCTGTGCAGGATGGAGACTATGTGAAAAGACAAAGTACTTTTAGAGAAAACATTGTTTTTATACTTAAGAATATTTTACCAACTCTTTGCATCACTTAATGCATTTATATCTTCAGCAGAGAATAAAGTTCTCAAGCTCTTTTGTGTTGTAAGTATCAAGGGAACTTTTGAAAATAAACATCAATGCAAGAAGACTCAGTATTCATTCCAGATGACGTTTTTAATAATTCACATCAGATATTTGATCCACACAATCTAAAGTAAGACAAAAAACAATAATATCAAAATAGTGAACTTGAGAAAGTGTTTCTAACCATATGGAAAAGATGTGACTACTTTTCAAATAACAAAATACACTTATTTCTGGTTATGTGAAGTCTGACAGAAATGATCATCACGGGCCTAGCATGGTGGTACACACATTTAATACCAGCACTCAGAGGCAGAGACAGGCTGGTCCCTGAGTTCAAGGCCAGCCTGGTCTCCACAGCAAGATCCAGGACAGTCAGGGCTACACAGAGAAACCCTGTCTTGAAAAACTAAATATAGAGAGCATTTTGAGAAAACGAGTGCTATGAGAAAAAGAAGTATATAGTTCTTTGTGCTTTTTTTTTTTATTTCTTTTTCTGTATGTGCACATTTTTCACTCTGTCTTGGGTTAGGAGTAGATATATAATGATAGATAAAGGTTAACCTATCAAGACCTATGTTAATAAGATAATCATGAGCTTGCTGGATTTATCTAATTCCCAGATACTTTAATATGCCCTTGATGGTTTCAGTAGTCATCTTAAAAGTGAAAAAAAAAGCCTGTCTTGAAGTACCAGAAAATACTGAGGAAACCAACAGAGAAAATTAGGGCCAGGAGAATACTGAATGTATACTCCTGTATGCTATCATTTAAAAGATAAATCCTCCAGACTGAGAAATACATGAAGAGTTTGGGAAACAAAAGCAATCTATACAAACTGCTCCCTGATGTGAGTCCCTTCTGAACCTCTCAGATTCATCCGGTTAATTTCAGCATATGCATTGGCTCCTTCAACTCTGTGACTGGCTGAAAAGCCTCCTTCTCTGAACTCCAAGGAGCGAGATTCACCTTTCTGACCATCTTTCCTGTCTTCTATATATCCTCATAAAATATTTAGTCTTCTCCTGAATGACCACTCTGATTATCCTTAGACTCCTTTCAGATTCCCTGATGATGTCATGGAAATGTTAAACCCATTATGCTAAGTTAGGACCTCCATCTGCAGTGACCTCTTGGCACGAGCTTCGAGGACAGCATGATATTTTTACATAAAAGTTAGTCTTCATTCAAATCCTTGAGGTCTGATCCTGAAAAAACACTGACAGCTCAATCAACCCTAATAAATACTTAACTAGGTCCATGGAAAAACTGCAGAATACAGTTCCACCAAGAAAATCCATTACACACTTACAATTGAGTCATAAAATATGTCTATAAAGTGTACAATTATTTTACCATATTTTTTATTGGAAAATAAGCATTTAGTGTAATTTACAGGTTTAACCCAAAGGTAGTGAGTATATGACATTCTTTTTCATTAAGCTATTAGAAAAGTCAGGAGGAGTGACAGCACCCAGCTCTAATTATCTTTAAAGTAGTGTTTCAAATTGATCATGCATAATGCAATTACAAATCATAATTAAATTAATTTATATTGATTTAAGATTTTATAAGTTTTTAATAACTGCAGTGTAGAATATCTATTTCCACAAGCTAACATTAGTATTTTCAAGCTGCCAGAGCACTCTTCTGTCATTAAGAACTTAGCAATCTTGCAGCTACTTTAACGTAGGTAAAGGCTAAATTCTGGCCCTGTAGGTACGGGCTGGCAATGAAGCTCAAATATTGGAACTCATGCCTCTCTCTCGGGTGCTGGGTGTTAATTAACCTTGCCACCACTGCAAAATACTATCCCATATCTAGAAATGTTGAACATTTAAATATCAGTTTTGCCAACAGTTTACATCCAATTTAGAATCATCAGTTTTAAAAATATCCCCACACTGGCAGCACACTGCCCTCCTCTTTCCAAGCGTGTCCCTTGCCCTCAGTTGCCTTCACAAACAGTAGCACAGGCCATGCACAGGAAAACCACGGTGGCTTTTCAATACTCTTTTGACTGAGTCATTGACTCAAACAATCAAAAACAAATCAAACAAAACAAAACAAAAATCAGCCTAAGTGCAAAAGTCCTGTCTCAAGTTTAATGAGAGTAAAGTTTGGAGGCCCAAGCCAACTCTACCGCACACAGCAACCTGCCTCCTCTCTAGATGTGGTCCATTCCAGATACATCCCTGACTTTGCCAGTCACTGTTGTCAAGGACTACAGTTCCCTCAGAGTTCACATCCTGAGGCCCAGTCGAAGCTAACCCAGACATCTCCCCCTTGTTTCTCTCTAGAACTGCAGGAAGAGCTAAGGTAGAGTAGGGAGGGAAATGGTTTGAATTCTGAAAGATTCACATTTTTGTGCTAGAAAAAAAAAAATATTGGAAAAGTCTGTCACTTCAGTCTGGTTTCGTCACTACTCAAGAGCTACTCCCTTATAACCTTATGATTGTGTCAGAGCTACAGAGAAATTCAGACACACTACCTTCCTTCTCAGATCTCCAGGGCCTGAGATCTGTGGGCTGTTTGTGCTATCCATTGCTTTCACTGGGAAGTTTGGGTACAAATTTAAGGATTTCTATTTCATTTTGCTTTTGATTCAGTGGTTTTCTTTGAATGTATTAAATGCTGTAAGGTCCTATGAGAGGAAAACGAAAGTGAAGTCATTGGATTCAGGTGGGCCAGTCTGGAAATGGAAGTGATATAAGAAACCTCAGATAGATCTTAGTAGCGGCTCAGAAGGCATCTTGTCAACAAGACCCACTAAGGTTGAGGAGCAAGCTCCAAACAGGTTGAGACAGGAACTACCTCCTGCCTGGAAGACTTCCTTTGCTGCTCACTAGCGACCCTTTAAATAATGGGAGGAAGCAAGCAGATAACAGGAGCATACAGGAGCTCTTACGGTAGGATCCCAAGGACTTCTGGAGAACTATACCCAGGGCAAGGCTTCATCCTGGAGCTTCACCGGCCTTGCAGGTGAAAGTTTCCCTCCTCCAGCCCTGCCCAGTGCAGAAGCCTTATCAGAACCCCTTGCTGGGGCCGCTAGGAACTCTGGGACAAAGCTTCTTATGACCTTGTCTGTAGAAAGGGAGGGACAGTTACAGATCATCCCTCACCACTCTGGGAGGTCCATGGCAGCAGAGCTTCCAATGTGCAGTATGCAAGGGAGAAAAGTCCTCAAACTCAATTAGAGATCATGTGGGGCTGAGATGGGCAGGAGATGGAGAAGAGACAAAAGTTAGGGACAGTGGGAGTTCAGGAGCTCCTTTGGTACGACCTTTGATCTAAATCTATGAGTTCTGACCATTACAGTGATTTCAGATCCAAATAAGCTTTCTTTACAAATGCTCTGGTTATTGAACAGCACACACACAAGCAGGCAGCAACCTGGTCCCAGGACAAGAAAGCACAACGGATCCCCTAACTTGAGTAGATACAAGCTTGGTCCTCTTTCCACCAGAGCAGCTTGGTCTACACCCTTCCCTGATACAAGTAGGGACTGAAAGCCTAAGACAAGCTCCTTGATTCAGTTTCAACGTCTTCTTCTCTTAGTTTCATGCTGTCAAAAACAACCTTCTAGTCTGCTTCAGATGCTGTTCATGCTATTTCTACAGACAGGCAAAATGTTCTGACTGAACAGGGAAACGTTCTCTCTCTAAAAGAACGTGGTGACTTAGCCAAAGAATTTGGGCAGATTCTTAAGTTGTAAAGTCCTCTTTACATGAAAACACTCTGTAGAGAAAGGGGATAGGAAAGGGACATCTGAATGTTCTCTAGCAATTCCTAAGCACGTGGCTGGGAGAAACTAAAATTAGTTCAAGCAACTATAGCACATTACTTCCCTTAATTAAGATTAACAGACGGTAATAGGAATTTTCTTAAACTTCAGTTATAGTCTAGAAGGAAAATGAAGGCTGTAGCCCTATAACTGACTGAAATGACAGAATGGTCAGTCCTGTGTGCCCTGTGAGCTTGGCATAATAAAACCCTCCCTTCTCCTGAATAAATTACAGTGTTCTCCCCTCCATGGGGAATGTGAGGAGATAATCAAAATGAACTAGTTTAGAAATTCAAAAAAAAAAAAAAAAACCAACAACCCAACAACCTCTGACTTTAATAAAGTCTTCCAATTAGGGGTCAATTTTAGTATTTATTGGACAAATGTAGATGGGGTAGAATGACTTTTTTTCTCTTTTTTTTTTGGCATCAGTATGTATGACTAGCCATCTAGGTTGTTAAGTTTCCAAGCAGGAATGAGTTTAAAATGCATGGATTCTATTATGTGTACAATTTAATCACAAGGTATTTAAAATAGACATTTCCATCTAAAATCCAATCAGAAATCAACACAGTTCCTCGGGCGTTAGATGATCATCTCGATTTCGCATTTGTAAACTGGGAGAAATAAATGTGACTTGTGGATACCAAGAGGTCAAGTACGGCTGCTCAAATATTTTTCTTACAAAATGACGGATTTATTAGACAAATAAGTAGCCCGGCGGATGCAAAACCCCCAGTGATTGAATTTTGACGTTAAGTCAACAACAACTGGAACTACATCAGTGCTTCAAGATTTAGTTATGATGGTAGAGATTACTGAACAAATAAGAGCCAGAAATGAATACAGATTTCCGAGGAGCCGCCCCTGGCACCTTCTTCTTGACATTCTCTTCCATATGCTCCCCTTGTTCATACTGTATTATAATTAAAGGACTTGCCCATGTCTCACAATTGGAAAGGAACTTTAAAATAATTAGGCGTATTTTTCTGTTTAAAAAAAAAATAGGCAGGCTCAGAATGAAAGCCAATTGAGTTTCATAATAAATTCCTTCCTGGCCTGAAAGTCACCCCCAATTAGATTGGAGAGAGAATGCACTGAATATTTTTCTCTTTCTTTCTCTCTCTCTCTCTCTCTCTTTTTTTCTTTTCTCTTTTTTTCTTTCCTTTCCCTCTCTCCCTTTCTCCCTCTTTCATTCTTCCTTTTATTTTTATTTTTCTTTCTCTTTAAGTCTTTTCTTCTTTAACAGTTTCAGTCACAAACTCTCTCTTCTATGTATTACAAAACACAGCATTCTGTGTAGTTTGAGGACTGAGAAATGTCAGCATCCTATTCAAAGATTAGGATCCACTGATAAATATACATACACACAGACACACACACACCACACAGACAACAAAACACACACAGACAGACACACACACACACACAGACACACACACACACACACACACACAGACACACACACACACACACACAGACACACACACACACAGACCACACACACACACAGACACACACACACACACAGACACACACACACACACACACAGACACACACACACACACCAAGAGTAAGATTTCAGCTCTCCAGTGTCAATAGCAGCACATGCGTTGGCGCTGGCCGTGGTGCTGAAATTTTGACTTTGGTTAGGAAGGGCCTGTAACTCTCAAGGAAGTTTTAGAGGATTATTTGTGTTTCTTCTGAAAGGAACCTTAAATAATTGAGACTACATTTAAATATAAAGCAGTTTATTTCTGATATTCTGATATATAATGGGACTAATCTGTTCCTGGGGTGAAAATTTTGTCTTTTATTTATTTTATATATGACATCGTTATTTCAGGGGGAGAGTGACTCAGTTTCCCCCTTGTGTCCTCTTGGTCCCATCAAGCAAGCATTCTTTCTGCTTTCTCTTTTTTCTGATTTCTTCTTCTCTTATGGCACGATTCTCAGCTATTGCCACTAGTTTACGGAGCTTCTTGATGTATAGAGTCAAAACTATATTTGATTTTTAAGGCTTTGTCTTTTTAAGGGCTTGCGATAATTTGATCTCGTAACTAGAACTTTGTTTTCTGGGTGGACATACTCAGATCTCCAGAGGTAATAAACTTGAGCCAGATCTTTATTTAAATACGATGATAATTCCACTCTATAAAATAAATCACTAATTCAACCTTCCCTCTCGGTTTGTCATATTCTCTGGCCATCAAAGGCTGCAGCCCTTAACTACACATATGTTTTCATTGTGCTGAATTTTTAAAATGAACTGTGCATGGTGACTTCCTTGGAAAGTACACCTAGGCATTTTAAATATAACCTGTACTAGCAATAGAATTCCTACAAAGGAGTGATATGTGATAGTTTTTGCCCCTTGTTGCTCCCAGGATTAGATGATAACTTGTAACAAATAAAGCCTTTCTATTAGCAAGGAGAATATACTCTTCTAAATAAGAAAACTAAATAGCGTCTTTTGCCAAAATGTACTTTTGTTTACTGTTGTCTAAACTCATATCCAGATTTATATTTCAATATGCTCTTTAGAATGCAAAATTCCTGTCAAATTAAAGAGTGCTCATGTCTTGCCCGCTTCTAGCAAATCACTGCAACCCCTAATAAATCCAGCTGGGGTTCGTTCCCCGGCCTGATGCTGCTGAAATCATTATTGTCCTGCCTTGTTTCATGTCAGAGGCCTCTTTGCCTCATCTGTCATGAAACCAATTTCACTTTATTTACATCCATTTGCTAGTTTAATTACTGTGCTGATGAATAGCCTGAAGGAATTAAGTTACAGAGTCTTTGGAAACCAAAGGAGACAGATATATGGGCTACCTTTTAACTACAGGGAAAGAAATAAAGGCTAGTGGCTTACACCAAAATTTAAAGATAAAAAGTATTTCTCCCTACCAAGCTGCTCTTGAAATTCAGGATCATCCATCTTCGTGTGTTCAGCACCTCCTGTATGGAAGTGTGCTTTAGAATTCTTCATATTTATAGACGGACCAGTTCTGCACAATAGTATTCTCCCTTTTAAATGCACTAACTCACCCCCCTTTTTTTTTTAACTAAGGTTCACATATGATTTCCCAGCCAAACCAAACAATCTAAAGTGGTGGACTCTTTATTAAAACCAGATAACAAATGTTAACCTCTTCCTGTACCTAAGATAGGAAAATGCCTTTGTAAGAACTGTAAAACTTAATACCATCAGTCTAATACACAGCACAAAGTACTCAGCCTGTATTTTGTGCACACTGTAATAGCACTCAGATCATTTTTGTTTTATATAATTAAGCACTATTTTACCCTTGCCTTTAATGTATTTTTAAATCTTGAGTAAAGACATTCTGTTACTTTCTTCTTTACATGGCTACGTAATAGAACGTTATGGGTGCATGTAATGATGAAGTCTTATGATCTAAGTGAAAGATACACTCTCAAATATATGTAAGCAATAGGTATTTACTCACCACAATGGAAATATAAGATCAATAAACCCTTCGTCATTCCATATGTTACAAATTAACTTCTGCATAAGCTTGTTAATCACAACAGTTTTTAAAGAAGACATATCAATTGTATGTATTCCAATTATATCACTTATTATAGCTTTTATGATAGAAATTGGTAACTTTTCATATTATTTATCATCATCGTAAATGAAAACAACAAATAACAAATTGACTTTTGGTGATTTTACTCTAGTCTGTAGTCTCAGGTAAGACTGCACATGGGGTAAGTTTTAAATTTATCTGGATTATTTTTTTTCTTCCATTGCTCTGTTTCTGGTATAGTTTCTAACATTTTAAAATTAATATCTCACTGGTTTACTTAAGAAATGTTTGCATATGACAAATACATCATCACTTAATAAAATTTAAATTTTTCTTCTCAAGTTTAGCATGAATAGCATCTACAGAGTCTCCATGTGTTGATACACAGTTATTTTTAAGGCTGTACAAACTTTCTAAACTAAATATCTAGTTGAAACTTACTTCAAACATTGGAAGATAAGCGATATTTCAAAGCAGAAACAAGAGAGGTGAGTTTTTTTTTTTTTAATATATTGTCATTTAATGTTTTTTCCAACTGGATATTCTACAGTTTAATTTATCATAAACTCAGCTTAGAGGAAGGGACAAAAATGTAAATGTGTTACACTTCCTGTTGGAACAACTAGAAGTGGAGAAAACCCTATTGCCCATGTAGATATATATTAATGTATTACATATTCATTATAAATCCCCAGAGAAGTCCCTCTGTGCCTTGCTTGTGTCCTTATAAAAAACATTTCCTCTGCTCCTTCCTCTATTTTGAATAACATTTATCTATAAAGCAACACCTATCACAAAAACTTTTTCGGTGCCAAGTGAGTCTTGCTTATAAAAGTTGTTAAATAAAGAAACCCTAGATAGGACCCTTGAGGTAAAATTTCCTTCTAAGCAGTACACACAGATACTACACTAATTCCTTGGTAGACATTTGTGAACAGTCTTCCACTAAGACAAAGGAAAGCTCTGTTGATTTTTTTTTATATATAGTTTATTCCTTTTTTGTAAATAAAAGTAACGGGAAGGGATTTTACATGCTTCTCTCTTCCCTCTCCCCCTCCCCCAGCTCTCTCATTCTCCCTCTATCCGAGACCTTCCCCTCCTTCTCCAGCTCCTTTTGATTAATAGATCCATGTGGCTAACGGCCTGACATATGGTGTGCGAAGCAGCTTGAGATAGTACCTTAGGCATCCCCTACGGCCATTAACATATTAGGGGCTTATGTGCACTCAGACAGCCAGACTCATTGAGAGCCAGCATTTGCAGAAAGGCTGTACCCCAGAGCTGTTTGATAGAGAGTTTCAATAATGTACCACTCTTCCACTTTAGGGGACTGGCTTCTGGTGCTGAAACACTGAGACGGAATTGAATGAAATTTAGAAATAAGATTCAGTTACATTCAGTAACAATCAAAAAAAAGAACACTGTGCTAACATCTGTTTGTATATGGATATTGCACGTGGAGACTCAGCTTCAAGCTCACAAACAGTCACAGCAAACAGCTAACATCAGCTGCTTAGATTTATTTTATTTAAAGATTTATTTTGCTTAAAGTCTTCTTTATACCAGAATCTAGCAGGAAAGTACCAGTACAGTTACTGACAGATATTCTTCAAAAGGAAAACCCAAACAGCATAATTTAAAGGGAGATTCTTTATTCTGAATCTTGTGGTTGATATTTTTTTTCCTAGCTGAAGACATCAAATTCAGTTTACATTTGTAACATTTAAAAAGAAAATTGTGACGAAAAATAATGAAAATTTAACTTTAAATGGCGTGTTTGCATTTTAAATATATTGGTAAATCAAATCATTAGAGAGATGGCCCATTTTCCTAAGCAAAATATCAAAGTTTACTAACAAACCAAAAGTCTTGACAACAACTCAGGAAGGTGGAACAAACCCTGAGAGTATATGTCTGAATATATAAATGTTGGGCGCAGGAGATAATGTAAGAAATCAAAAGATACATCTCATTCCGCGCTTATTTGATTCACTTTAACCTCAGAACTGAAGCTTGAAACTCGCTTTGCCCACGTTCTCGCCCTTCCAGCCTCCTGCTGAGAAGCCACTGCGCCCCTTTTGAACTATATTCTGACTGTTTGCTTGGCAAATAAATACTGTTCCGCCCTATTAAACCTTTTAGGTAGTTTTCATCTCTGGATTTCTCAAATACAGAGCTAATAAGGCGACTCTTTGAAGCTGTTTTACTTTCAAACTCTAGCCCCGAGGCGTTAAAACCCACAAAAGGTAAGTGAGAAGTAAACTGCCAGGAGCCAGGAGCAAGGCTTTGCCCTTTCAAAATTGCTGGGACTCTAGCCGAAAACGGTCCAGGTTTCAGTGTAAAACCTGGTTTCTATTGGAAGCCCCCCCCTCGGGGGGGGAGTTATTCGGGTGCCACTTTACCAAGGGAGTCAAGAGAGAAGAGACTTAAGTTTAAAAGCCTGGGGATTTCTTGGAGGGAGGTTAGAGATGGGCAGTAAAGGCCGAATTGGTTTCCCTAAGTTTTTGTTGGCAAACAAGTGTCAGATGGAAGGTAAAGATTAGGAGTTAGCTGGCAGTGAGTTGAGGGAACCAGTAATAGAACTTCTGTAAGAGGCGTGGCAGTGTGCGCCAAGAGATTGTTGGCCGAGCTTAAACTCACTTGGAACCTAGATGTTAGAATTATCCTTTAGGAAGACTCTATTAACGTACAATTGTTCCAATCCCAAGACAGCTCCTGTCCCCGCCCGCCCTCCGCACCCAACATGAGATTTATTTTTATTTTTATATTTTTATTTTTTTTAGTTTAACACAGGCAAACAAAACAACCGAAATGTGTTCGGTTTTAGTGAAAACGGATGAAAAGTGCTTGCCGCTGAAAGGCTACACATTTTACGTAGATTTGAGAAGAAAGATAAGCCTAATCTGACCACCTTCAGGCACCCTACCTACCTGCCTTTTCAAATACCTACATTTCCATTGCTAAAACAGAATGCATTTTAAGACTCTGCAGAGCCCAGGACTCGAGCTCCCAAACCAACAAGCCTCAGACCCCTCTTCATATTTAGATTCTCTTTTGCTTTCTTTCATCGCAACGATTTGGTAAAGTCGCATAGACGATCAAAATTAACATAAATCATTATTAGTTATTAGGATTTGCTCTAAATTACACTGTGAATATCGCACCGGCCCCATCTGCCGCCCCTGCTCTCTCAGCAATAGATTGCAGATAAAATAAATGTCCTTACCCCATTAGAAGGTTCCTGTCTCTGTAGCCAAAAGCCAAACAAAAGCAATAAATACCAGGCTTTTTCTCTCACTATTCAGCTGCGACTCTTCTCATCAGCCCTTCCTCTGGAAAAGCTCAATAGCTGCCTGAAAATATTGCATTTTATATCACCAAAGGGCGATTAATATTGCATTAACTGTATTTAACATTTTTAAGCGCGAGTAATCTACAATGAGTTACTTTCTGTTAGTAAGTACAGGGGCATCAGAACTCCTGCAGACCACTTAAGCTAGCCTTGTGAACGTATTATTTATCTCACACGTTGTATTTTTTTTTTTTTTAATAATGTAAGGGTGTGCCGCGCGATGTTTGAAGTAGAAGAAGCCGAGCTAATGGTCTGCTGAAAGTATTCTGACACTGCCTGGAGACGGTCAGGTCTCTGCCTTCATTAAATGTTTATTGTCAACACTTGGCATGGGCGGGAGGGAGAGAAGAGACCCATGCAAGTGATTTTCCGCGGCTGGAAATTGTCAACGTTTTGTTTTATTCTGATTCTCTCGTCTACAGAAGTTTGTATACATTGTGCTGTGCTGAGGCTAGGTGTCGGGGTTATTAAACAAACTTACGCTTGCAATTCGTTTTACTCGGTAAATGCGCGGTCTCTTTCCTCTCCATCCACCCCCTTTGCCAAGTCTTCATCAAGCTCTCTGCCAGTCCCTTCCGCTTCCCTTCACCCCTTCAATTTGTTCCTTGCCACCTCCCTCAGAGCAGACTGGGACTCTCGCTTCCCCATTCCACACGGGGAACTGAGGGAGAAAGTGAGGGCTTTGCAACACCCCAGTCCTTTCGCCCAGATATAAATCCTCTCTAATCTGATCCATTCGCACCCGTAGCATAGCATTGGCCAACTTGCATCTTAACAACAAAGCAAAAACCTAGATCCCATTCATCCAATTCTTTAAAAAATAAACAAAAAATAAAAATAAAACCTGCAAAACCAAATTTAAAACTTCTGCATGGGTTAACTGACTTTTGACTTAGGCAAGTTGGGATGTAGAAAGAGAATTTTTAACTAATATGAGATTTGAGTCTTCTTCCCTTTTCACTTAGACTGATCTCAAAGGCACTAAGGAGAGGGACTCGACCTCTGACAGCGCCTAATTTTTGAAACCGGGAACTGCAGCTGACTCCCCCAAGGGTCCTAGGCGCGTTCGGTGCGCATGTGCGGGCTCTGCTCCCTCCCCCGCCACGTTCCACGCACTCGGAGTCCGCCCGGACTCGCCCCCACCGCAGTCAGCGCTCGGTGGCTACCTGTGCGCACGCGCGCGGGATGCTCTAGCCTTGGGCTCTTAACCCGCTCGCAGCCTCCCTTGCCTGGCTGAATGCTGCCCCTGACCGGGAAAATGCTGCTTGTCTGGAGACTAGGAACCTAGGGGCCAGGGTCTCCAGCAAGAAGCTCCGGCGTGGGGTGGGGGTACACCCCTGGTAGCTGAAAATACGACTCAGTTACTCCGGTTTGGGGTCGCGCACGCCAACCTCCCTCCCTGTCGTGAAAAGTTAGGCGGGTGAGGTGGGTGGGTTGCAAAAGGACGGCTGCCGGGAGCAGGGAACCCCGCAGCTGTTCCCGCAGTCACACGCAGTCGGAGTAGTGCCAGGACCGCCAGCGCCACCCTCTGCAGCCTGCGGTTTTCAGGGATGGAGTCACCCAGGGCTGTTTCCCATCAAGCTGACTTGACAACAATTAAGAAAGTTTTTAATTAGCTTCTTGTTATCATTCATTTTATTAATTTCCAGAACTCTCAGGCCATGAATTATTCAGAGGGCAAGGCAACCCGAGTGGGGTGGCCGCGCGTCCGCTTCGCACGTGCCCGGCTGGACCACGGCCGCGTTGCGCACTTAAAGTCGCAGAGGCGCGAAGGTTTGATCAAATATTAAATAATGTAATTATTGCGACAAGGCTTATCTCGCAGGTGAAAGAGAGGGCCCCCACGAGAACTTGATTCCGGCTGCTTTTTTTTTTTTTTAATCAATTAAGCTGGTGGCCTCCTTTAAAACAGCCCACGAGGATTGTGTAGCTCCTCTGGTGTGGCTAAGACTGTTGTAGCAATGATAGCGATGGCAGAACATTATCCAGTATAATTGTGGTTGTCACTTCCCCTCTGGCCATCAAGACCCTTAGAATAAGGTTGGGAATACTAGTTTTAGCCAGTCAAAGGCTCCTATTTAAACTCGGAACACTAAATAAGGAAAGCCCACCCACTTGCAGGGGTGTTAGCCCAGGTAACCTTTAAGTCTAGAGGCCCAGAAAAACAGATGAATCTGAGCCTGGGGCAGTTTTGATCTGGGCCCTTGTTCTGAGAAGCTAAATGTAAGAACCAAACCCAAGCAATCTTAGTTTCACAAGAAAGTAAAAACCGATACAATCACTGCAGTGGGTGCCTACTGTTTATTTAACAGTTTATAACTGAAGTTGAGAATAATTTGAGAACACGCATTAGACAAAAATCTATCCAGAAGCTAGCTGATAGATGCTGGGAACATCCTTTCTTAGACCTACAGAAAAAGCAGAATCCTGTGCATAGTTCAGAAAGCAGTTTTAAGAGGAAGGTGGCATTTCTGTGACAAGTGCACTCAACACATAGTTTTCTTTTTCCCTTTGCTATTCTGCTCCTGTGTGTCTAAAGAGTCTAAAACAGAGTCAGAGCCTAGTTCCCCTACCTTCTGAAACGTGTGTTCTTTAGAGGAGTTCAGACTCACATTTTATTTCCACCAATTAGCAGATGTGGGAGGAAAGCCGTTTCGCATGTTTTCCCGACTTACTGAACCAGAGAACTTGGAAAAGCCAAACTACCACAGATCAGCAAACCACTGCCTTCTCTTCAGGGGTTTCCTTTTAAAATTTTCCATGGGCTGACAGCTAACGTAGTCTTACAAGAACTCTATCATTCCTTCCTGTCCTGTACACATCCACTCAGTAGAAAGCAAAACTTTTTTTTTTTTTTTTTTTTTTTTTTTTTAGTTTTGCACAGTTTCCTACTACATAAAATAGGAAACCCTGCAAAGTGATGCGTTTTCATGATGTTTTATTAAATAGTATTCTTTTTGTACTGGGCGAGGGTTTTACTTAATACAAAACAAATGCTTAAATTCTTAATACATACATTATCCATTATCATATAATACAAATGTATTTGCCTGCAACATTTGTTTGAGCAGATTATTAGAAAAACAACCTTTGTAAATCTTTTATTTGTTCATTCCTGGATCTCCAACAATGAAATCTGGTCATACTTTTCTATAAAATAATGTGTTCTTTTACAAATGTATTTTATTAGAAACTCTGATGATATTTCAAGTCAATAACAGAAACAAATCAATTTTGATGGAAGAGATCTATTTTGAAAAATACCTCTAGTGCTTTTTAAAATATTAACAACTGTTTTAAATCACACCTTTTAAAATGTACTATTCTTTCCCGAACATCACTTGTCGTTCACAGATATGCCGGTGAAGTTAAAAGACTTAGCTAAAATAGGATGACTTCAGAGGATATAGTCCCAGCTATTAAGAAAGTTTGTACATTTGGCAGTTGATCTAGTTCCAGGTCACCAAAAAGAAAAAGAAAATCTCGTCAATCTGAAGCAATAGATGGTATGCGAAATGTTCTAAAGGAAGAGAAGCATTTGACTAGTTATTGGGCCAGATCAAAGGATACTTTTAAACTTTATTAACTGGCAACGAAAAGTCGTTTAGTCACAACATTTTTTCGAAGTGTTTTTAGAGTAGAAGAGTATATCCAAACCCCTAGATGCCTGTGTTCCTGGCCTTCAAGTTAAATGCTTTTCAGGTGCCTGGTTATTTACTGCTTTCCATCCCCACTCTGAACGGACTACAGTGGCTTAGGAGCTTCAGTAATTAGAATTAAAACTTAGATAAAATGGACAAGTAATTCATCTTACTCAGAGCACCAGTTCGCATGAGTTATCTGAAACTGAATTCTCATTTAGAAAAAATATATAAATAAATTTCATCCTTTCGCTCCCGATGACTCCCCTCTCTCCCATTCTTGTTTAATATTTTTGGGTTAGCCTCCCTGTTTGATGTGGGTTTTTTGTTTTGGTTTGATTTGGTTGTCTTATTTGTTGAACGGCTCTACCAGGACTTGGCTCAATGTAAACACAAAAATGCACCCAGACTGTAAGCCGGCTCTTCTTTCAGCCATGTTTTATTTGGAAGTGTACTGGGACACAGCTCCCTGTTGCGTGTTGGCGCACAGAAATGGTTCTGATGGGGTTTGGGGGGAGGGCAATAGAGCAAAGACATAACCAAGGAGAAAGCTCTGCAGACACAATATGGACAGGAGGATCAGTCAGTGAGACATTTCAGGATTAACACTGGCAGTTTGTAACCACTGTGTGAGCCTGTGCACGAAAGAAAATATTTACAATAATGTGTTTTCAGTGGGAACAGGCAGTAGACTGTGAAATCACACTATCCACAAAACGGTCTACCAGAAAGCTAGCCCAGTTAGTGCTCAGTTTCAAATGCATAGAATGTTTTGTGCTGCAAACAATGACATACAACATAATTAAATAAACAACAACGCCTACCCAGAGTGAGACCTAATTGGATTTCTTTCTGCACCTTTCGAACCATGCATGATCTCAGTCTCATTAAACAGTGTTTTCCCACCTCATCTCTTCTGTTTTCATCTTTAGTTACGGTTAAACGATAGTAACAAACCATCTCCACGTGAGATCCAAACAGAATCTTGTACACAACAAAGCAGGCATTTCACTAAACCACGTTTCTCGGTTTTTTTCTTTCTCAAACTGTCTTTCTCATTTTTTTTTTTTAAATCCATCAGTAGCTTGGATTATTAGTATGAAATACCATACATGATTTTCTATTCTGGAAACTCATAGTGCAAGTTGAAGTTTTTGCGACTCAACATCCCCAGTAATAAATGATCCTTGAATAACAACAACAGGGAAACACTGTTCTGCTTTCCCCAGGTGAGTGCAGACCTATTTGAAACGAACAAGGTGGGAGGGGCTTTAATTCTTTAAATCTCTTCCTTTCTTCTGGGATTTTAGGTGATTTTTCTTACATGAGACTCCTGCCCCCAAATGAAAGCAGAAACTTCTCAGCTTTTCAACAACTTCATGTTCTCCAAGGGAGGGAGACAGGGACCTAGAAGAGTGAGACGGGCTGTTTTCAGTGGAGAGAAGTGGAAACTGAATTAAGTTTCTTCCCTAAGATCTCCCACCCTCGCATGCTATCTAAATTAGTAAGTGTCGGCAGAGTTTGAATCCAAACTGAAAAACAGAGGGCATGCTAAGGTAAAGTTCTATAAGTAGGGTGGGAGACAAAAAACTTTCAGATAATTTGTTCATGGATACGTGAACAAAAATATAAAAACCCTACTGTAGGTGTTATGATCATTTAATTATCCCAGAATATAATCTTTTTCCGGAGAACCTAATTTCTGTCCTTTGGGCTCTCATTGCCTAAAGACCCTCACCTGACCAAGACCAGGCCACAAGACTGTGGCCATTGGCTCCTGGAAAATGAAGATTCGGTGTGAATGATCAGACAGCCTCCCAAAGCGCATGTTAGCTAAGCTCCAGCTGCGGAGCAGAAGCAAAGCCTTGGAGTCTCTTTGGAAAAGAGGAAATAAATCAGAGGGTGCAGGTGTAAGGTTTTAGAAGGGAAAGTTAAACAGAACTAGCTTCTTCCCCAGAAGCTCACCCTCCGGGTTGTTTGGTTTTCCTGTAGGACTCACTTGTGCTTGGGAAGTTGGGGCGGTGGTAGCAATGGTAATGCTGGGTTCTCTTCCTTGGGGGTGAACGAAGCTGCAGAATACTGCTCCCAGGAGTTAAATTCCTAAAGAATCTTTCTTTGTCTCCCCCCACCTCTTTATTTGTCTAGGGTTTTATGTTTTGTTTTTGGTGATGGTTGGTAGTTTTGTCTTTGTACATAGTTTCTTGGTCCCCAGATGATTTTATAAGTGTCTCTGGTCAAGATAACTGTCCATCCCAGTTCTTCCCCCATCTTTCCCTCCCACCCTAGTCCCCAGAACCATCCTGCTTCTTGAAAACCCCCAACTCTAGTCTTTGCTTTGCTTCCCTCCCACGCCCTGCTCACCTAAACGTCCCCCCATTCTGTCCTGCCATCCCAAACTTTCTCCACACCCACACCCCTGTTCTCTAGGCTGGGGGCGGTTAGGGCAGGGTGCAGAGTGGGGCTGAGGAAAGGGCAAGAAAAGGAACTCCCCGAATGCAGGCAGGATAATGGACACTCTAAATGAGGGGAAGTAGGCCAGAGAGAGCCCCAGAAACGCACCCCTCAGCTCCCCAGTGTGCCCCACCCGGCGTCTCACACCCTCCTCAGTAAGTGGCAGAGAATTTCATCCGCTTCTGCTTCTGTCTCTGGTTGCAAAACCACACCCGCACCACGTTCTTTTTGAGGTCCAGTTTCTCGGCGATGGCGGCGATCTTCTCCGACGAGGGCCGGGGTTGTACGGCAAAATAGGCCTCGAGGGAGCGCTTCTCGGGCGCGGCGATGGAAGTCCGCTTGCGCTTCTTCTCGCCGCCGTTGAAGAGCTCGGGCTTGTTCATTTTCTCCCGCTGCGCGCCCTCGGCCTCCTCCAGCCACGCCTGCAGGATGGGCTTGAGCGCGATCATGTTGTTGTGCGAGAGCGTGAGCGACTCGAACCTGCAGATGGTGCTCTGGCTGAGCGAGCCCACGCCCGGGATCTTGAGGTTGGCCAGCGCCGAGCCCACGTCGGCCTGCGTCACGCCCAGCTTGATGCGCCGCTGCTTGAAGCGCTCGGCGAACGCCTCGAGCTCGCGCGGGTCCGTGTCCGAGTCGCAGATGGACGCCAGGCCCGCCGCGCCCACCACCGCCGCCGCCGCCGACGCCGCCGCCACCTGCCCCGCCGCCGCCGCCGCCGCTGCCGCCGCCGCGCCGTGGTGCGCCGCCGCGGCCACCAGCCCGGGATGCGGGAGCCCGGACGGCATGTTCATGGCGGCCGCGGCCGCGGGATGCGACAGGTGGCCCAGGCCGTGCATGTGCGGGTGCGGATGCGCCGAGCCGCCCAAGAGCCCGCCGCCCGGGCCGCCGCCGCCGCCGCCCGGGCCACCGCCGCCGCCGCCACCCCCGGGGCCGCCGCCGCCCGGGCCACCGCCGCCCCCCGGGCCGCCTCCGCCCCCAGGGCCGTCGTGAGCGCCGCCGCCGCCGCCCGCCGCGCCCGCGCCCCCGGCGCCGGCCATGAGCGCGAGCGACGGCGACGAGATGTGGTCCAGCAGGTCACCGGGCTCGAGCGCCTGGTGGTGATGGTGGTGGTGGTGGTGGTGCGCCAGCGGCACGGTGGACGTGGACGTGCAGGGCACGCTATTCATCGTGTGGTACGTGGCGTCCGGCTTGAAAGGGTGGCTCTTGCCCTGGGACACCGCGATGTCCACGGCCGCCAGCGCCTCGGCCCTTGCCAGCAGCGTCTCGTCCAGGCTGGCGAAGAGGTTGCTCTGCAGCTGCAGGCGACACAAACCAAACCAAACCAACCAAACAAACAAAAAACAGAAAAACAGAAAAGAAAAGAAAGAAAGAAAGAAAAGGGGGGACAAGCACCAAAAAATAAAACCCACAAAACAAACACACAAGCCGGAAAGCATGGGCAAAGGCAAAACACAAAGCGACCAAAATAACAACGGGGAGGTGGGAAGAACAGGGTAAACGGAGGACGGGGGACGATTTGAGAACAGCCGGGTGGGGACACAGAAGGGGACAGAGACACGGGAGCAGCGAAGGGTAGAAGGGGACACGGGAGCACATTTCCGGGAAAGGAAGTGGGAGACGACAAAAACAAATAAATAAAAAAGGGCGAAAAGAAGAAGAAAAAAGAAGAAACGGAGATGTCACTCGAAGCTAAGGACCCTGCCACACACACCCGAGCGAGCGAGCGAGAGAGCGAGCGAGCAAGCACAGAGATCGCCCTGTGCAGGCGTGACATGAACCGAGAAAGTGGAGCCAAGTCGAGAGCCGCGGCCCCGGAGCTCCCCGCGGATGGCAGGCGCTGGACAGAGGCACGGGCGGACGGGACCACGGCCTCCAGCGACCCCGGGCCACACGTTCCCCGCAGCGGGGTCCCTGTAAGAAGAGTCCCGCCCGCCCGCCCGCCCGCCCGCGGAGCGGGGCCCCGGGGCCGCACAGGGCAGCAGCCGCGGCCGCCATGCAGCGGAGCGGAGCGGGGGATGGGGGCGAGCGCGCGGGCGGGCGGGCCGGGGCCGCGGGCGTGGGGCGCTTACCGGCGGCGTGGGCAGGCAGGCCCGCCGGATGGCCTCGGAGCTGGAGTGCAGCGACGGGTACTTGTGCTCAGGGAGGTGGGATGCATGGCAAAGTGAGGCTGCTTGCTGTTCATAGACATCATCTTGGCGGCTTGGCATGGAAAGAAAAAAAAAAAAAAAAAAATCCAAACACTCCGCAAAGTCCGCGGCAAAGTGCGCACGCCGGCTCGCCCGGCCTCCGTCCGGGAGGCTGCGCTCGGCTCGGCTCGGCGGCTCGCCTCGGGGGGCTGCTGCTGCTGCTGCTGCTGCTGCCGCTGCTGTGGCTGCTTGCTGCTGCGCCGGCGAGCGCGGCCCGCTGCCTCGGACCGCGCAGAGCGCCCGCCCGCGCGCAGGTCCCGCGATCCCGCTTCTCCGAGAGCTCTAGCCCCGGCGCGCCGACGGGCTGCGCTCCTCTTACACCTGAGCCCCACTTCTCGCGGCCGGCCCCGGGCAGCTCTCGCGAGAGCTTGCGCGGGCCCCGCCGCGCTGACAGACAGCAGCTGGCTCCGTCTGTCTGGGGCGCGCGCCCTCCCCGCGGCCGCGCTGCGCCGTGCTTGGGCGAGCGAGCTTTCGTGCGAGCGAGCGAGCGAGCGAGCGGAGCGCGCGCGCGCTCGTCGAGCCGCCACCGGCGGCGGCGGCGGCGGTGGCGCGTGGGAGCCGCTCTTATAGTGACCACCGACAAGGACAAGGCAGGTGATGCACCTGTAGCTGGCCGGGCATGCGCACTGCACGGCCCACCTTGCCTCCGCGGGGCTGCAAAGATCAAAAAAGGCCAGCTATTGTTGAAGGGCAGGCACCTTTTGGAGGAAGAAAGACAGGATGCAAGCGCTCTTCTCGCTGTGTTTTCCTCCCAGAATATATGCGCATTATTTAGGCACACCTCCACTACCCTGTGCCTAACAAGCTGTTATATAATGTATACAGAGAGGCATTTGTATGTTAAATTATGCCCGTGCATTCCTCTGTATATGGAGAAAAAATAACAACACAGAAATGCGATGTGGAAGATGCTGTCTTTATGCTGCAAGAACCTGTTTCTTTCATGGTTTATAAATAGGCTCCTGGAGAATAATAGCCATGACAGACAGTTGTTTGAAGCAGTCAGACGCTATTGATTTCCACGTAATTTAATTTCTCTGCATACTTTGTTGTTGTGAATATAACTGTGTCAGGCACCACCAGTGACAGTCACTTAGGAGCCGCAAGGAGTATGTATGTGCTTTCTACTCGGGAAAGGCTGTTGAATTGAAATTGTGCATTTCTCTTATTGTTTGTCTCCTTTAACCGTGTACAAACTCACATTTCAAAGGAGCTCTAGGTGATCTGAGGCTTCTAGTCATCAAAAGGGAAAAAATAGTAAACAGGGTGTAGCCGGGATCTTTATCTTTTCCTCTCCAGTCACACACACACACACACACACACACACACACACACACACTTTTTTTTTTCCCCTCTGGAAACTCCCGGAAAAGAAATTCATTTCAGAGAAAAGGGAATAAGATGTTGAAAAGAGAACTTTCTTTTGCATCGTTTTGACCCTTGCTTTTTATATCTGCCTGCTTATAGTATTTTTCTTGCCTGAGATACAGAATGAAGCTAACCTACAGGAGATTGTGATTCAAAATATAAATTCAAATCAGATAGAAGGAACTGGTTTGCTGTCTAGTCCAGCCTTCAATAATAGTAATAATAATAATAGCAGTGTTAATAATAATAATAATAATAATAAATACAACTGTGAAATCAAAACCTATGAAGAAATAAATTAATGAACCTGTTATATTACTCTCATGTAGCAGAAGATCAAGAGCCTCTCTGGGGAGCCTGAGCTCGGGTGCCAAAGTCCCTAAGGATCCAGTCCTTGCCTAGGGTGATAATAACGGTCCAGATGTTATCACACCTGCTAGCTAGAGAGCCTGAGAGAGACAAGAAACTGCTTTATGGGAAGCAGAGATCAGATACATAATCTTTCAGGTCACTCGCACACCACGGAGGTCTGCATTTTCACCAAAGGGAAGATCTCATTTCTGCAAACCCAAATCTTCGGTCCAGCATATTCTATTTTCCCTTTGCTTAAGAGCGTGTGTATCTTCAGGATACCCAGCAGTTTATTCAGATTCCAAGAAGAACCCACAGGCGTCACTGACTTTTCTTTCTTTTCTTTCCTTTCTGTTCTCCCAACCCCTCCCTTTCTTCTAGCCTGGGAGGGGAGTGAGAAGGATGTTCATTTGCTGGTGCAAGAAGTAGCCACTTCTTCATCCATTATGACGTTCCCCTGGGAGCGCTAAATGCAACTTTATCTCAGCGGGAAATGGACTATGAGCGGGACATCGCTGGAGGGAAAGAGTGAGTCCTATGGCCAAGGCCCCACTGGGTGTCCAGGCTTAACCTAATCCTTCCTGACACCCACTGCAGTAGCTCCTTGCGTTCTCTTGCGTGGTATAAGACAGAATGCCTTGCCTTCTTAGTAGCAAGCTCCAGTGGCCCTGGCTCCAAGTCCCGACAGAAATGCTTGCCTCTAGGGACCTTAAATGGCTCAGGAAGGATAACAAGGCAAATAGAGTAGCTTTGTGGCCAGATGGATCTACTGGGTGAGGGCTGGAGGGCGCATGTCCTTAGCTACTCCAAGCTAAACTCAGCTCACCCTCTGATCACAGGAGACTTATGGACTCAGCCTGAGGAGGCATGGGCCTGAAGTCAGAAGCTTCCCTTACTAACTCACCTCTTTTTGGCAACAGGGGCACTTTTTCTTCTTTTTCTTTCTCTGAGTAAGGCCAGACTTCTATCATAGGAAAAATGGCTCCCTCCGCCCACTCCTGCCCCCCCCCCCCACCTTGGGACTAGAAACATAGGGACTGTGGGCCCAATCCAAAGGTCATCCGTGCCTCCTTTGTTTTCTACCATGACACTTGTAACATACACAGCTTTATCAAACAATATTTGTACTTAGAAAAGAGGAGAGCCAGTTAGCCAGGGACAAGAGATAAGGGCAGGGCAGGTTCAAGAAGCCAAGGCTGACTGAGGGTTGCAAGATCTGTGAAGGGTTCTTCTTAAGACAGAGATTGGCACAGGGTGCACTTGCCCTAGGAAGATGCCCTTGTGTGTGTGTGTGTGTGTGTGTGTGTGTGTGTGTGTGTTTTTCATGCCCTCCTGAGCAGTTTCTTTATTGTCTTCCTTAAATGTTTGCTCTGTCTTGGTCTGGGCCAGTACAAGACACCAGAGATAAAAGGAGCTAAAATTTATTAAGTGTCTAATGTCTGGGAGTTTATGGTCTGTGAGCATTGGAAAGCCACGGGAAGAGGGTTATGTGTTATAGGTGTAGTATTTGCGATGAGAGATTGTCATGTGAAAGTACAACGTAATGCTTGAAGAACCATCCTGCCCAAGGCTGCCCATCCTCAACTTCCCACTGTCCCGGGACACATCCTTATGAGGGTAAAAGGACAGGGTGGCAGGCCTAGGCTGCCCCCCCAGCCCCCATGTCACTGCTTTGCTTTCCTGGCTTGGCAACTGTTGTAACTAGTTGGCCCCTGCCTGTGCTAATAGTCCCCAGATGGGGTGTGCACCTTGGCATGGCTTCTGGGGCAACTCCTCCCGCCTTCTTCTTGTTTAACGACCAACGCGGATTATCCCCACCCCATCTCCTAGCTTTGCATTTTATCAGGAGAGGGATAATGAGTGCACAGTTATTGATTTCCGAGGAATTTCTGCCCCCAGGGATGAGGAGCTTATCATCCGAATCAGAGACACATTTCTTTCCCTCATTAATTAAATTTCTCCTCCTCCTTTGGCAGCCCTGGCTTTCTATTTCCTTGGACAGCGCCCCCTCTACAGAACCAGAGAGCATTCTGGTTACTTGGAGTGAGGACATTTGAGAAGGACCCTGAGCTAGGATCCTCTCATTCTGGGGGAGAACTCTTTCTCTGGTTTCACCCTTTCCCCAGGAGGAGTGCATGACTTCTGCTGCCCATCTGGATACTAGCTTTCTCCTTTCGAAAGGATGCTGGAAACTGAGTTTCTGCTATAGCTTCGGCTTCCACGGCTGCTCTCCAGGAGGTGACAGTCTGTGAACAGGGGGAAGCCACAGGAAGAGGGTACTTGTGATACAGGTGTGGCATGACACCGGGTACAAGGTCATGCAGGATGCACCTGCAGGTACTACCCCTACCCTGGTGATGGAGGCTGTTCACAGGCTCTGGGAGTTAAGTGTCTGCAGGCACTGTCTAGGATAAAATGAGTCACTTTTCTGGGCTCAAGAGAACCGGTTCATAACTCAAAGGTCCAGAATGCTGCTAACTTCAAAGACCATGCAGCTCAGTATGAAGATCCTTGCAGAGGAAGTGTAGGCCTAAGGTAGGGTTTGAGGTGTTCTGGTAAAGGACTCATTTTGACAGTTCCTGTCCATGCCTCCGCCCTCCTTCTCTGCATAGGGGAGGATTGGCATGGTCCGAGGACCGCCTCCCAAGGGCGGTACCTGACTTCTTAGAGCTTCCCTCCTGAGCGTCCCACCAGCTTCCACGGTGTTCAAGCCTTGCTCAGGACCTTCTCTGGTGTCCTGGGACTCTGGACACCGCAGCACCAGACCTTCCTAATGATGAGCAGTAACCATGTACACTGCATGGTCCATGGGGTCTGATGCACCCCTGAGCTGGACTCCGTGAACCCGCGCTCTATCGCAAGGACTCCGGGATTTCCGGAAGGCCACTGTCCTTGCTCTCTACCCCCACCGTCTCACAGCGGCAGCCGGCAGCCGCGCTAGCCTCCCTTGGTCTGCCAGGTCCAGGCCTGCTAGGCATTAGGTTCACACGGACTGGTTTCTCAGACTCCTTGCTCTGCACTCAGATGTGCTGTAGCTGTGATCAAAGTGGGGAGTGTTCTCAAGGAAAACTGGGAAAAGGCTATGCTTTTCTTTCTTTCTTTCTTTCTTTCTTTCTTTCTTTCTTTCTTTCTTTCTTTCTTTCTTTCTTTCTTTCTTTCTTTCCTCCTCCCCCCCTCCTCCTCCTCTCCTCCTCCTCCTCCTCTCCTCCTCCTCCTCTTCTTCTTCTTCTTCTTTTCCTCCCTCCTCCATCCCTCCCTTTTTTCTGGCCGTTTAATTAAAAAGCAACTTCCTTTGGGGAACATCCATCCCACCTAAAGATATCCTTGTGGGCTGTATTGGGTGTCCCAAGTAAGTTCATTGCAGGTCACTCTGTATTTAGCGTTGGATACATTATTTACAGATTTCTCTATTTCCACCCTAATCTCTCACCAAACCCACCTACCTTATGAAACCCTCCCGGAGAGACCGGACAAGAGAACACCCCTCACAAGCGCTGGGCCTCCCTGCCTGTCAGTGAACAGTGTTACTTTTGCAGGCCAAATGATCACTTCGGTCAGGTTAACAAGGCTACCGCTCCCCTGTCATTTAGGGCCCTAACAACCAGAGGTTGTACTGCTCCCTCCTTCTGTGCCCTGAGGGCTCAAGGATGGAGGTGCGTGCTCAGGGAAGAAGCGTTCCGGTCACCGGCCCAAAATAACGACAAACAAACTTGTCCACAGGTATGGCGGTCCCTGATCCCACGGGACACGATGCAAGATCTGTCGTCTGTCACCTTCTAGTGTCGGACAGCCTCTGGCCGGCCGCTGGATCCCGGACGCAAACTCGCCCTACCCGCAAGGACCAGCAGTTCCGCCCAAGGGACATTCCGAGGATGCAGAAGGGCGCGCCTGCCAACCTCTCTCGACCTCTAGGAGCTGGATCCCTCGGGGGTCTGGAAGCCGTGGAGTAAACCTCAAGGCAGTCAGTCCAAGCCCGCGAGTGCGGGCTGGGTCCTGCCGCCCCGCTCTACCGCTCGCCGGCGCCGCAGCCAGCCGCCCCTCCTTCTCGCCGCCCGCACAAATCAAAGCCCCTTGCGAGGGACTGGGAAATAGTTGCCTTGTCATGTAACACATTGCCCTGATTTATTATAAAATTTTAACGAAATCATGCATATTTTAACAGCCTTTAATCACTGCATGAAAATTTAATTCATGGACTGTAGCGCGTTTAAATAAATGAAGTGTTAATTCATTAGGATTAATTAATTTGTTAAAGGATTGTGTGCAAGGTTAAGGTGGGAAGAAAACTCTTTGTTGGTTTCGCGTCTTAATCGCCAGGTTTCGAGAGTGATAATAAAAGGAAAGGAAACCACAGAACCGGCTGTTGGAACGCGGCCTGGGAAGGACCAGACGAGAGCGCCCTCGAGAGCGCGGGAAACTTGGGCTGCAGGGATCCGATGGGTGGGTCCTCCCTAGGGATCAACATGGGGAGGGCTGTGAGGGGAAACTGGCAGGCATCCCAAAGTACCCGTGGATCCGAGGTGGAGTAAGGAATGGAGCTGCTGCTGGTGGGCGGGACCCCACATCCTCACCCTAAACACTAGGAAGATCTCCAAGCCCTCAGAGGGCCAAGCCTTGGCTTAATGGACAGCAGATAGCCTGCCCTACCATCCCCGAAGCCCTAGGGAGTCGATGTCTCGCCACCAGGCCGCCAGTTCAGGCGGCTGGAGCAAGACTCCAAGTCTCTGGGGATTGTGAAAAGAGGCGGAGCAAAGCTCCACTTGAGAGCGGTGGCTGGAACACTACCGGAAACTCTCAGTAGGAGCCTAGACTTCCGTACCTCTTCACAGAAGCCGTAAAACGGGTTCCTTCCAGGGCACCCAGACATGCAGAAGAGTGGCCCTCTTCAGCCTTCAACTTGCTTCAAGACTCTAAGGAGAAAACACCTCTGAGAAGCTTCCAGACTTTCTGTTTAGGTAAACAGAAAGTTTAGCTTATGTCATAAGCATGAAATAGGACCAAAATTCGATCCTCTCTCCTCACACTACGTTTTGGTGAATGCCTGAACAATTCTTGGCTTTTTGGAGATTGGGTCTTTGTACCTTAACTAACACAAAAAGCCCTCCGGTTTAATCCAACCTGAACTGTATTAGAGCGGGCCTGCTGCTTGCTCGCTATCACACCACCTTATCTCAACCCAAGGTGTTCTAGACTGCCTCTGTTAAACTGAGTTCACCCTAGCCGTGCTCCAGATGGATTCTTAAAGCTGCACCTTAATGCTTCCTCGCTGTGAGTAGAGTTCCGAGAATTAGGCAATAAATGTTCACTCTGCACTCTGAGATCATTGCTTAAAAGGTTTTCTCTCTGCCAAGTATTATTAAGGGGATCGGGTTACATTGTGATAGGCAAGGGCTGCTTCATAGGACTCCCACACACACGAATGAAAAGACCTTCTGAGAGGCTGTGGAAAACTCTTCTAGTCTAACAGGCTGTACTCCATGAACTGTTAATTTCAACTTGGTACTCACTACACATACCATCCACAGGTACCGAACAAGGGAGAAAATCTCCTGTATATGTTACATTTTTTAATAACTAGAAACCATCAGGTCTGTAGCAACAAATGCGGTCTGGAAACATTACATAGCCCAAGACCAAGAACTCTTGGTCAATGGTACCGTTATTTCAAGCCAGTACAGGTACCAAAGAGAGGAAGCAATGCAGATTTGAAACTAGGGGGTTGTGAAGCTTAGTCTATTTTCAGGTGTTTTGTGTGTGTGTGTGTTAGCTAATTCAATAAAACAGAGGACTTAACTTTTAGATGGGATAAAGATTTGTAATTAAGGGGTCTACACTGTTATGACAGAAGCCTCTCACATTTTCAGAGAGCAATGTAGACTTAACTTTTTAGAGATTAACTATTAAAAGCTGCCCCTATTAAAAAAAAAAACAAAAACAAAAACCATGAACTGTCCGAATCAAGTGTATCCGAACAGGTCTATCTTTTCCCAATGTGGCTTTAGTAAAATGAACCAATATGGAAGACCTAGTTCATACAAATGTCAGTTATTGTGAACTTTTTAAAGCACTGTGTGCTAAACGACTGTGCCGCCTGACATCCTAACTTAAACCTTCAAATGTAACAGGATATACACATGCCGCACTGAGCTTTAGTGTAAATTAGACTCAGGAAAATAGGCAGGAATTGAATGCTATTTAGACACAAACACTCCCAAGATGCTTTAAAAAGAATCTGCTGCAAGAAATCCCAGACACACTCAACCCTTTTGTACAAATATGGACAAGGACGATAACCACCTTTGCAGCTAGACATCCTGCTCCAAGCTGTGTATCCAAACCATTCCAGCAGTGTGGTCGATAGTTCTGCTCGGCTTTTGACAAACTGGAAGTCTTGAAAGTGGATTATATGAAACAGAGGCTAGAAAAACATGAAGCTTCAAGTGCATGGGTTTTGAGTTAGGGTCTTGTGTATCCTAGGCTGGCCTTTGTTTGTAGTTGAGGATGACTCAATAAAACAGAAGACTTAACATTTAGATGGGATGAAGTTTTTAAATCAATTATCACATTTTAGCATATGGTTATTTTGCTTGTGTTTATTTGTGCCCCACCTACATACCCAGTACCCCCAGAGGCCAGAAAAGGGTATCCGATTCCTTGGAACTGAAGTTAGTTCTGAGTTGCCATATGGGTTCTGGCATGGAATGGAAATCTTCTGGAAGAACACCTAGTGTTTTTTTTATCACTGAGCCATCTCTCCTGCCTTTGAACATATGATCATCTAGTTTTTACCTCAAAGCTGCTGGGATCAACACGTGTGCTCCAACACATAGGGTACATGCAATGCTGGGGCGGAACACAGGCCTCTGGGCATGCTGATGACGGACCTTACCATCTGAGCTACATCCCCAACCCATCAAAAGCGTTTTGTTTGGCTCAGACATAGTATGTATGTTTAACAATATGTGGAGCTGCCTATTTATCACGAAATCAGATACCAAGAGTAAGGAAGAATGAAACTGTGACTACAGTCAAATCTTAGAGAATGATCACCTATAGTGGGAGAATAAAATGGGCTTTATAGCTATGTCCACAAGACTTAAGCAAGTGCCCTCTACTTTGCTTGCAAAGTCATTAACCCCATGCTTTTATGAAGGGTACTGCCTCTTAATATCATTACCTGGGGTTCGATTTCAATATAGCTAATTTGGGGGATATTCAGGGCACAGCACTTATACTTACTATGACAAAAATCCCCTTAATTTCTACATGGATTCTAAATGTATAACCATATCATCAAAGATGTATCACCACTAGCTCTGAAACTATCCCATTAGTTTTACCATGGGATATGAAATGAATTATAAAGAAATGAATTATTGGAAAACATGTATGATAAAAACAAATACTATCCTGTTAGCCCCACCCCACCCCATTATTATTACTTCTGAAAGTGGAGAACATGATTCTGTAGATCATAAAAGTGATTTGTTGTATTTTTATGGTTTCGTTGAATCCTCAGAGTCTATTATAACAAGGGTCAGCAAATTCTTAACTGAAAGGGCAGACAGTACATATTTTAGGTTTTGTGAGCCACAGTCAGTCACTGATGCAAATACTCAGCTCTCCTGTTCTTGTCAGAAGCACACACAGACACTTAAGAGTGTAGCTGTGTTCTAATAAGACTTTATTTAGAAACACAATTTGGATTTCATATCTTGGTTTTGGTGTGGTATGAAGTACCTTTTGTCTAAAAATATAGTGAGAGTATTACAATTTTTTTCCTCTAAGACCTTTCAAAAATAGCTGCAGAGCACCGGCCTTGTGCACACAAGGTCCTGGGCCCCTGTCTCTGCACTATAAACAAAACATGTGCAGCTCACCTTATGTCCATGGTTGGTCAATGGCTGTATTATAATGAAATGAAAATAGAATTTGGGGTCCTTAGAGGCTAATTCATTATCCATGATGACATCAAATGCTTGTAGTGCATATGGCATCCTTTATTTAAGTCACATAAAAAAGCATGCAGTGTTAAGGTAAGACAATACATGTAAAATGTTCAGCGCACATTAGATAAGCAAGTTATTAGCATACAGACATTTTTATAGCCTAGGCTGGCACACCGAACATGTTTAAAATAACATACTTTTAAAGTCTACACTAACAGTTGTGCTTAGCTCTCGCATTGTCCCACTCACACCTGTTACTTTTCATCTAAAAAAATGTCCTACATAATAGATATTCACTAGCCAATAAGAGGTTGTTTTTTTCCTCTGGTTGCAGAATGGAGCGAGTGAAAAGGCTCCCATGCTTACAGCTGCCACAGTGAACAGTAACATGCAAACAGAACTTTATTACACAAAGGCTCCCTGTGACACAACAGATCAAACACCTAACAGACTGCCTTTCTACCTACACATTAGGAAAAAAGCTAGGATGTTTAAGTTCCTCCAAATCCAGCTGATCTGTGCCTACCCTCCAATACATAATGATTCTAACTTTACACTTACACACACACACATACGTTCAAAGATAGGCAAATATAAACAACCTGAAATAGTATTTTCACACAAACAATGTGTTCTTTCATAGTAGTTCAAACACACACACACACACACACACACACACACACGCGCACCCACAGGCACACAAAATAGACAGAACACAATGTAACAAATTGTAAACATCTATATAAAACCTAAAAAAAAAAAAAAAAAAAAAAAAAAAAAAAAAAAAAAAATCAGTGACTCCTCTAAGATCGGAGTGCCATTTCTCCAGCGTGGCCTTGGTAATAGTTAGGCCATCATTAAACATAAATAAAAAGAGGCCTACAAATTTCCATTCTAGGAAAAGCTTTAAAGAACAGAACAGACAATACCAAATGTTGTAAGAAACACAAGTTCTGAAGGCAGTTGAGTCTTAACTGGCCACCATATCTAACAAGTCAGATCTGAGGAGACAGCATGGAGCCAATCCAGATACATATAACATTCATTAAAAGCAGAACAAACAACATAGAGACAAATCAGACCTTTTCCCTAACCTCTCTGGTTAAAAGACGACCAAATGAAAGTGACAGACCAAAGCTTCTTCAAGATGAAGTTCCCCGGAGACAGGTAAACCCACCGTTCTGACTTGACACTTGACTGAAAGCTTATCAGTTCAGGACTGTAGAGAGCCTCACGAAGTGACTACAGTAACCCTGAAAAGACCCCCACCCCTCGCAAGGCAACCTCCCTGGGAGTCAGCTTTTGGTGGCTTTGGACGGGCTGGCGTTGGAAAGGCTGCTCTGTATCTTTCTCTTTGTCGACTGGTTCACATTCTTACTCCTCTTCTCAGGCACAAAGGCAGCCGACCATGGAGACTGAAGCGGGCTGTGAAGGCTCTGCATCTCTGAGGACAGCTTAAATAAAGACGATCCAAACCTCTGATCCTCAAATAATCCTTGGGAACCGCTTAACAGAACACCCTGGGAAAACTCTGTCTGGAACAAACAGTTTTGGGATTTGACTTCACTGGTTCCTGAATGAGAAGTGGAGTGGAGAGAAAAATCTTCACTCATCTCATGGTCAGCTGGGGAAAGGAGAAAAAAAGAAGCGGGTTTCCATTCACTCCCACCCTCTAACCCGTCAGCTGTGAGAGCATGTTTGGAAAGACTCAGTTTAGTTCCTTCTTGTAACTTGTCAGGTTCCTCAAGAAACTCCCTGCCTTGAGGTGACTTTGAGGACCCCTCCAACTCCACCGATTTAAAACCGTTATTACAAGGGCTCTTGCTGTTGTCAGACTCTGACATCATGGAATCCAGCTCAGAGATTTTGTCAAGATAGGCAGCATCCATGGATGCCTCACTGGATGTTCTTGTTCGATTCATTTCAAGGGAGCGAATACAACTTAGTCTCTTGGACAAGCATGCTCCTGACTTCTCACTCAATTTTGAAGGTATTTCCCCAACAGAATTTGCTATTGTATTCCCCTCTGAACTATCAAACTCCAAGCTCTGGGCATAGCTTGTGGAGCAACAATCCCAAAATCCTGTCTTTGAGGAAGCAAAGCAGTCTGATTTCTTTTCATTTTCCCTTCTATCATCCTCTGAAGAACTGTTATTACAGGCATTTGGAGAATCACAGAAATCATCAAATACCAGTTTTCTGAGATGGTTTGCATGCTTTTTGGAACTCCCTGCTTTGCTCTCTCTGTTTTCTGGAGTGTTCAGCTGAAGGCAGCTAAGTGACAAGGGGGTACAGGAAGCCGGGAGTCCATAAAGCTCTTCCTCTTTGTAAGGGGCACAGTCACTGGGTTTGCTGCTCCACTCTCTCTCCACATAAGTGTTCATCGGAGTCTCTCTCGCCCCCATCCGTGGCTCTGTGGGCTTGGGGTATCTGTCTTTGTTCTGGGGACAGTTTGGTTCAGTTCTGCTGGTGCTCTCCTGTCTGACGGAACTGGTGTCAGCTAGTCTGCTGCTAGAAGGTGTGGCCAGGTGAGAAGCAGAACTGGCCTGCTGCCTGGCACCATCACTCTGACTCTTTGGTGGTACGACCTCATCGATGCTGTGGGGCCCCTGGCCGTCTGCAGAGGGTGCCCTCTGGCAAAGGGCTTCCATGTCCTCCTTTGCCTCTTCCGAGTGTTTCAGGTGTGCTACTTGAGACTCTAGTTCCTCTATATATTTATCGCTACGTTCTAGAGCTTTCTTGAGGCGATTGGTTTCCCGTTCATACTGTTCTACTTTGGATTGAAGAGCAGCAACTGTAAACCTTCCAAACCTAGAAAGAATGGAAGGATGGTTAATGATATGGCTCAGGATGTTTTCTTTATAAAATTGAAGTATAAACTGTCCCCACCCACATATCAGTGACAGTTTCAATCATGTAAGTGAGATTTTGGATCACCTCCTTTTCCTGAGTAGAACAAAAGCAATCCTGGTGTAGTACCTTCAAAAAATGATTACACTTAATAATGAGCAATAATAAGCACATAATAGCACAGAATCTAATAAGACATTTTAGTAGTAAAGTCAGACTAATGTTTGAGACAAAGGCAGAAACCCTCTGATGATTTCCTTTCCAGGAGCTAGCTATCAATCCAGCTCACATATGCATGAAGAGTTATCCCCTAAAACAATGGCAAAGATTTATGATAACATTTGAACAGTGGTCCACATCTTGAAATATTTACATTCAATCATTTTCCTATCGCACAGCAGTGTTTTACAATACATTTCTTATACAATGTCACCTTGTCAAACATAAAATGTCAATTTGAAATTCAGAAATCCAGACGTCTCAGGAGGGGAGGTTTTAAATACTTATTTGGACCCTTTCAATTACAGTCACTGCTGATATGAAGCTTTCTCTTGGCCTTTCTCAACACTGGGCTTTAATTCATTCCAGCTCTCCTATTTTCTGCATTTTACAACTGTGTGGGACATCAATCTCATTTCTTCCAACTTTGAAATACGAAGTCAGTGCTTGTGGTTCCAACATACTACGCATAAAAACATTTTTATACTTTCTGAAGGGGTATATTTGAGAGTGACTAGAAAGAACATCAAAAATGCACTCGTTACCTGGGACTATCTAGTTTCCATTATTCTGTCAAGAATGGGCACTGGGTTCAGTGGAGAAAACAAATTTTGAGCAGCTAGTACAGGCTGGGAGTGCATCTGGGGCCGGAGGCACAGATTTATTAACACTATTCCAGCTCATTAATTCTATCTGATGATAGGTGAGAATTGTTACAGGAAACTGTTTTCATAGGATACTGTCTAAAACTCCTTTAGAGCCTTAGACGTTTTCTTGATAACTTCCACACTAACTGATAGCTCAGAATTCGAGAGCTGTCTGTGGTCAGAAAGTTATTTGAGAAGGTATGCTCTAAAAACTATTCTTTTTCTTCCCTTTCTTAATTACAAAAATAATTAAAACTAAGAACACGTATCAGCAGTAAACCATATGAAAGAGTATAAGAAGCCATCAACAACTGTATCTTGTACAGTCAACAATATGTTCTAGACAGCCACTCAATGCTGTCACCTCCTCAACCCCTGGCCCAGTTTCTCTCCAGCATAGCACTCATGATCTCTGCTCTCTTGCTTCCGACAGAAAAAGGCAAGAGCAAAGGTAAATATAGAATCATCACATCTCAGGGCTGAAAGGGCTCTAAAAGATACAACTGCTGAATATTGATCTCCTCACTGCAATTAACTCAAGTCCCAAAGCACACTGCCTTCAGCTTCTGAACTGCAAGACAAAAACAAGAGACATAATAAAACCAAAAACTACAGGGACAAACCTCTTCATCTTAAGACAAAGTCTGCTACTACAAAAATTTGGTTAAGCAATGTTAAGAGTTTTTCTTTGTTAAAAAATGTTTGGCTTCTAAATATAGTTCATAGCAAAGCCATAGCTCTGTAAGAGAACTTTAGAAAGGTGGACAAAGATCAGAGTGCACTCTGAAAACATGTTGGTGAGTTCCTGATTGAAACCACTCTGGCATAATCAAGTAACCTGCATATGTTTTTAAATGGGAAAACTGTGTAGCATGTTTATTTAATGCAAAGAGTCAAAGTGACAGCCTTACATTTACTCACAGAGATTCATTTTTTAAAGTACAGACTTTATAACACAGATATCTTCATATAAAAAAAAGACCACATGGTTTAAAATCAAATCATGCTACCAGACAGCATATAAGAGGCTACTAAATTGTGTGTGTGCATGCATGTGTGAATGCATGTGTGTGCGTGTGTTGTAGACATGTATGTGTGCTGTGCAGAGGACAAAGAATGACAATTGAGTGTCCTCTCTCACTTTCTTCCTTACTGCCTGAGACAGGGTCTCTCAACTGAACTTAAGAGTATGCTGTATTCTGGATAGACTGAGGCTCCCATGGTCCTCCTAACTTCCAACAGCAGTATCTGTGCCCAGCCAGAGCTTTTGACGTGTGCCAGGAATCCTGCCTTAGACCTCATCTTGTGCAGAGAGCTCTTGCTCACCGAGCCACCTCCCTGGGCCTCACTTAATGTTTTTTTTTTAATGTAGCAAAGGCTCTACTGATATTCCTAGTCATATTTTTCTATCATTTAAGAGAGAAAAGCTGAAGTGCCATGGGAACTAACAGACGCCAGCATCAGACAATATATGAAGTTGGACAAGCAAAGCACAACTCATTGAAAACGTTAGGTTATTTTCTAATAGGTCAGTGATTTGAGAACCCCAACACTCCATTTTAATACTTCACACAAACTTGTAATACCAAGGGATGGAACTTTTTTTTTAACCATGCTAATGAGCACACTGACCGAAATAGTCAAATCCATGGGAACTAATTTGTCTTCTGGCTCCTCTATTATGTCGATATGCCAGGAGGGTAGAGGGCCTCGGGGTCTGCATTCACTGCTACACGGTTAGAATCATTCCTGATTGTTAAATATCTCATATAAATATAAGCCTCCTACTTTAAGCTACATTAGTCCATTCATTAAGGTAGAGCCAACATACAGGATGAACAAGCTAAGTCCCTGACCTTTTATGTGTAAGTATGATAGTCATTACATTAGTAAGTCACACATTCCATACATGTGGTTCTTTTTTGTTCACAACAAGGAAAGCAGCATACAGCTTTTTTATGGTAGACTTTATCCAGCACAGCTGTCTAATTCACAGGCTTGATGTCCTTACAGCTCCATAGAGAAAGCTTTCCTTCTCACCTGAGGAAAAGATGGAATGTTTGACCGGGGTCAGGTAAGTTTTAGTGATCCAGGACACTTGTATTAAATTTGGCAAAAGGTAAGTTATCATATAGAAAAAACAACCAAGAATACACATATAATGCCATACTTTCAAGAAATAAGACAATGAACACAAGAGCTTATTTATCTTTTGATTTTAATACTCTCTTATTCCTACTAATTCCAGATATTTCCAGAGTACATAACATTAAAGGAGGCAGTGCCAAGGCGAGCCAGAGGGATTTCTAAGTATCATTTGACATTACTTCCTTTTCCCAAGCAAATTTCAAAATGGTGCATTGTTATAAACATTCCATTAGAGACCAAAAAGCTTTGCTTTTCAAAGTAGCAGTGACGGCCGAAGGCTTCACTGTGCTGGAGAGACACTGGGAACAGCCTGGGAGCCGATACTGGAAACACCACTTGCCAGAATCTAGAGATGCTTACAGGACTTGAGCCTGCCAATGGTAACTGAAGTGTACGCTCTGGATGAGAGAAAAGGATACAGAGGCAAAAGCCTGTTCCTGGCCCTTCTAAAATACAAAGAAAGGAAACACAAAGAAGTGAAAGTCTTATTAATTTGACTTTTGAACATTTATTTTCCCTTTTAAAATTGTTTATTGATAATGTCATATACAAGTATTTCCATCATTTGTCCCTCCCTTTCTCTCCACTTCCTCCCAATCCTTGACTCATTATTTATGTGTGTGTACATTTATACATACAGACTTCTGAAATCATTCAGCATTCTCATGTGTTGAGGCTGACCTCGTGGGATTAGTTAAGCTATCGGGGTGTGTTCCTGGGAGACTCATTGCCCTCGCCCAGCAGCCTTCAGTGGTCTGTAGTTCTGGAGAATCCCTCCTTCATGCTGGCATGCTGATTGGTGGTGTCCATCTTTTAGTCTTGTTTAGGCAACCATACTGCTGATACTATGCATCCTTCCTGTTACATATGGAAGACGTGACAACTACAGTAGGAATATCTCTTAACAACACACAGTTCATAAGACCACTTTCCCCAAATAGGTTTTCACAGAAAAGGAACAAAGTGTTTCAAAGAGGCCAGAAGAAAGCAAGACTCATTATTAGAACCTAGTATTAGAGGAACTGAGTTTCAGTGTCTCACTGTCAGCCCCATTATAGGACTAAACACAGCAAGCACAGGGGATTGGCAAGATTACCAAAAACTGCAGAAAGGCATTCTTTCTAAAGATTTCTAAATTCACGTTTTGTTTATTTTGTGTGTGTATCTGCGTGTGTGAGAGTGTGTGCACTCCCACCACAGCATGGATGTGGGAGCCAGAGGATGACTGTCAGTCAGTTCTCTCCATCCATGTGGCTGCTGGTGCCTCAGACTCAGGTCAGGAGGCTTGGCGGTAGACGGTAGACGTCTTTGCCTGCTGAGCCACCCTGAGCATGCCATTCAGAGAAACAAGGCATTCCATTTGCATCCTCAAATGTCTAGGTGAATCAGTCCTCAGGCTAGGGTCACAGAGCGGCATCACCACGCAGGAGCGTCTCTGACTTCCTGTCTTCCCTTACCTACTAACTGAGGCAACGTAACAGAAACCAAGTGAAAGCACTCCGAGTCTGGCCTGGCTTTTGTGTTCTGGCCTGACAAATCCCAGCGCTATTAAGCAGTATGACAGGCACACCAAAGTCTATTTCAGATTTTTTTTTTATCCGTTATGACTCTGGAAAAAGACTCCAGATAATAGAGAGCCCAGAGTCAGTACCTAACAATTCCAAATACCTCAAGAAGAGCACACAGGTTGCCCTGTCAGTAGACAGCAGGATCTGATGATATTCCCTTAAAGAGTTCTTTACAACTTGATAATGAAATGTCCAGTCTTCTACAGATAGCTTTACTGTGTTGTTAAATGTCTTTGTAAAGCTCTGAAAAGTCCTTTTAAAAATTGCTGCCTTACCATCTAGTTAATAAAAAGCATAATGGTAAGCATAATAGGAATCCTAAGTTTCTGTGACCAGGAATCTCGGCCTAAGAAGGAACAATGCCTTCGGAGTTGAACTTTACTAGAGGTCAAACCACAATAGCAGAGCAAAAAGGAAGATCTGAGAGTGTTTGGAGAAGGGGTCTTCATTAAAGGACAAGATTCCAACAGCCTGTTCCCTGGTAGGACTCCTTTTGGCGACTTGCAGAGAAAGACTTTTACCTTCAGTTACAAATCTGGTTAGGTAAGTCTGTCCTGGGCTGGCAGGAGGGTAAAGGTGAAGTCTTACTGCCATGCCCGATGATGACCTGAGTTCAATCTTAAAAGCTCATGGTGGATAGAGAGACCTGGTTTCAGTAAATTGTTTTCTGACTGCCACACTATGGACCACATGGTATACCCTCACACAGAATACTCAGACAAAACACAGGCAAATTTGAAAAAAAAAAAAGAGAAGAAGATAAGAAAAAGAAATGAAACTATTCTGAGATAGGAGGGAAGCTATGCTGCAGCTGGCTATGTCTTTGTAGCCAGTTAGTCCTCTCTTTGGGGTTATGACCATGCGTTTATTGCAATCTTTCGATCCTGCCCACCCCCCTTTTTTTGCTGTTGTTTTTCCATTTTAGTATTTCCTTTACCATTCTTGTATGTATTTATGACAGTGTATCATGGCTGTCCAACACTGGATATTCGTTATGCTAACACTGACCCCTTTCTTAAGTAGCATGTACACTAGTGATAGATTTTTTCCCTTATTTTAAGATTTCTGTAAGCTGGGTACTATCTTATTCCATATAAGTAGGACAAATATATAGTTTTTACTTTAACATTTTGAAATCCATGAGCCATAAAAGGATGACACATGAAATCTACAAAAATCATTATTTTTTATATGCTAGAAATATATCCTAAATATAAATCAGATATTAAAAAAATTTTTTCAGTACTGATATTCCTTGCTTAACATGGTTCAATATGTATGCATTGCCCTAGTTTAGTTAAATAAAAGTAGTCTTCTAACAACATGGTCTAAATTTCCGTTATTACACCATATTAACTGTGAATAACTTCATAGAACCTCCCACGCTAGCTTTCCAGTTTACATACAATTTATACAAATAAAAGACAGGTATCACATTAGTGTCCAACCAAGCCACCTCTTCCAAAGCCCATCAGTGAGCACTGCGTAGTTGGCTACGTATCAAGCACACTGACAGCAAACTTGTTATGCTGCCTCCCTGTCTCTCACTGAAATCCTCACACGACATTTCAGAGAGGCAGACAAATGGAAGACAGAACAGTGCAATAAAAATAAAGGTGCAGAACAGCACTGACAGGAATTAATGCTGGAAGGAAAACCAGAGTCCAGTGAAAATGTAGTTGAGGAAGAAACAGCTGACTGTTAGAATGTCACAGTGTTTGACCGTTCAATCGGCTCTAGGTATGCCAGCAGAGAGCTTACCAGAATTAAACTCATCACACATGAGGTTCAATCGCTCTAGGTATGCCAGAGAGCTTACCAGAATTAAACTTATCAGACATAAGGACACTTACTGAGGAAGGGGATGAAGAAATCTAGAATAAATGACAAGCATGGAGAAAAAAATCTTTGACGTTAGAGCACGTGGACGTCATTACACTGAGAGCAGACAGGATTGAAAGGTGTCAGTTTATGCAGAGATAGAACTGTGATAACGCATCAGAGGTTAGCTCGATGTCCTAGCTTCCTTTCTATTGCTGCAATAAACAGCACGACCAAAAGCAACACACAAAGGATTGATTTGTCTTATACTATAGAGTTCATAAAATGAGTAGGTAACCTGTCTTAGTAATCACTGGGGGAAATTCACAATTATCCTATGGATTTTAATTGTTTTGTCCAAATATTCTATCTCACTATCAGCATAAAAAGTACATGGATATAAAAATGGTGAGAGGAATATTTAGTACACCAATATTTATTTAGCACAGTTTGAAACACCTGACATCACATTCCATCACTGAGGGAAGTCAGGGCCGGAACTGAAGCAGAGATGAAGGAAGAACACTACTTTAAGGGACTGTCCACCATGGCTTGTTCAGCCTGCTTTCTTATATAACCTAGAACAAATTACCTAGGAGGAGTAGTACTGCTTATAGTTGGCTAGGTCCTTTCACACCAATCATTAACCAAAAAAATGCCCCACAGATTGCCAAAAGGCAAATCTCACACCAGCATTTCCTCATTGAGGTTTCCTCTTTCCAGATCACCCTAGTTTGTGTCAACCAGCATACTCACATACATGAAGAGAAGGCAAGTATAATTCAAACCTCTTGTATGGCTTGTTATATAATGTCTCAAAATTTCAATTTTTTCAAATTATGCTGTATAAAATATACTAAATATTAGTTTTACCATTTCATGCCCATATGCATTTATGCTGATAGTAACATAATGTTTGACAAAATATTAAGTTCCGTAAGGCACCAGTGAATTTTCCCCAGTGATTAAGACAGCTTATCTACTCATTTTATGAACCACTATGCAGAATAAAGGCTACTTAAATTAAAATAGTTGATACATGACTCAGAAATTTATATTCAAGAACAACTACAATTACCTTAACCAAGACTGCCCTAGGCACTGAAGAGATGAGTCAGCGGCTATGAGCACTTGCTGCTCTTCCACAGGACACAAGTTTGGTTCCCAACACTCACATTTGCTGGCTCACAGCCCCCTGTTCCGCTAGTCCCAGAGGATCCTACTCTCTCTTCGGGCCTCTGAGACACTACATAGATGTGGTACATAGACATTCATGCAAACAAAACATCCAAACACATAAAATAACAATGTTTTCAAAAGGGAAGAATAATCTATTCTTTGATTATTTTTTATCACAGAGTTGCCTGTGCATGCAGCAATATGTGCAAGGTTTGTTTTGTTTTGTTTTGTCTTTGAGATAGGGGCTCCCTTATATTGGTGAGACTGACCTTAAACTCACAATTTCCCTGCCCCTTTCAGCCTCTCAAATGCTGGGGTTAGAGGCATTCTGGAATAAGTATTTTCTTTGTTGTATTTTTCTTTCCCTGTCTTCTGTATACTCAATACTTCAGTATACACAGTCTACCCATTAGGAAATCCCCTGACTTTTAGTTTTTTTGATTGAACATAACATCAGTGAGTAGCCTGCAATATGAACCTGTCAGGAATCTGAGTCTGACGGGAATGGGAATCACAGGAAGCTTAGCTTGGGATCCTGCCTTGTACATGTGCACAGCGCGACCAGGTAAAGAGAAATGGAAGAACAGAGCTGAAGAAACTCAAAATTATATTTGGGGTAGGGAAGAAAATTTAGCAGTCTCAGTGTGATTCTTTCTGACTGCCTCCTCTGGACTTTTTCTGGTCCATTTTCTATGTCTATTTCATCACTGATATTTTTTTGCAGAAGAGTATTCTATCTATGCACTACAAAGAACAGTGATTCTATGCCCCCAGCCCAGTGTTGGGCTTAGAGACTGGGCGTCCCATGCACACAGGCAAACTCATCACCAAGCCACACCCACTCCCAGCTGGCTACGTGTTACTGAGACATATTACCTAAAAATGCTTCCTCAAAATTTTTTCTCTTTTTAAAAGTAAGCACTTAGGTACATAGATTTGAGAGAATTTACAATCAAAAAAAGGATTGTCTATGGCAATCTTTATCACATCTTATTTTCATTAAAAAAAAAAAAGTTGTCGTATACTGAGGTGTATTGAGGGGAAAGAACTGTCCTCTAAAAACCCAAGGCAGCCAACTTCTCTTCCTTAGCACATCACTCACCACTCAAAGAATAAAACAGTAAATAAAAGGAAAATATGCTTTTGTCTATAACTTACCAAGAGAAATTAAAAGGAACATTTAATGTCTACAATCAACAGAGACGGTGTCATTAAGTGCAGCACCACAATTTACTGGATATTTGTTGGCAAGGGGTTTAGACAGACAACGCTGAAATAATTCCTCGTCCTTCTACTTCCCAAAGTAACGTTTCAAAAGCAAGATAGAACTGGGCATGGTGGCGCTGCCTCTAACACCTACACAGAAGCTAACAAGGGAGGATTCCAGGGTTTCGGCCTCTGGGAGACACAGGGAGACCTGTCTTAAAACAGTAGAATCTTTCAGATAGAGAATAGGGTTTTAAAACAACAGCAGAAACATCATATCAAAGGAAGTTCTTTAGTGTTTACTAAATTAGCCATGCCTTGTAGTTATACTGTTGGAACCTGCCATTCTCAGCAGAAATGACCTGTGTATTGGGCAGCATATGTGAACAGGGACACAGTCATCCCTTTCAAGACAAGGCTCTCATGAGCCTGAGCCACACAGGGTCACAAGGAGAAACACATACTGTGTTCTTGATAGCTTGTTTCCTTCCCTGTATCACTGGTGACAGACCCTTGGTGTCTAGCCCTTTGTTTGCAAGTTATACCTAGTGAATCACCTTTTCTAAGCCCCAATCCCACCCCCATGCTAGCACTATTCTCCCTATGCTACCAGTGAGATAAGATTCATTTTAATGTGAGTAATCTCATTTTTTGGGAAAAATTTACTAAAGGACTGACATTGAAATCTGCATGATGTTGATGATCTTAATCATCCATGGGAAAATGTGATTTTATTATCGTTTTACATTTCTAAAGGCATAAATAGGCACATCTCCATAGTAATCACAACATAAACTCAGGAGTAGAAAACACTACAGCTGAGTGATGAATTATTCTAAAACTCCCAGACAAGTATCTATATGTATACTTTTCACTTCAGCTAAATCCTTCCTTTCTCTGTCCCTTCTCTCCATGTATAAGGAACAGTCAAAATAAAACAAAGAACTGTGATCCAGCTGCTCTGTCATTATTACTCAGATGAATCACTGAGGACTCACATGTGCTCAGGGAGAAGGTCTACAAGGTAAGTAGAAGCCATTGTTCCTACTCTCAAATATTCATTCATAATCTCTGACAACCACAGGCTTAGTTAACAAGCATTGCAAGCACCTAAAGTATTCTATCAATACAATAAAGACAAGCTGACAGAAAACTGCAATAACTGTCTATCACCAATTAGCTGTATATCCAGAGAAGGGCCCCTCAGGCACCCAGCCTAGGGGCTAGAGCACAAGTGGCTGTCACAGTCTGGCCCCAGGCTATCATCAGGCTTCCCCTGACAGCCTACAAGTTCCCCTTCTGGGAAAACCAAAGGGCAGAACAGAATCAGTCACTGGATCAGGCTGGGTCAAACACCAGGAATCACTGTGTTTGTCAGAGCAGAATCTGGAAACAAAGGAAGTTGGACTAGGTCAAGAGAGGAGAGCAGCCCAAGCCAGCCAGACCAGACTGCAGTGCTAAGAAAAAGGGGACTGGCATGTGGGTCCCTTTAGGAAAAGTAAGTAGACTGTGAATTACAACTGATACACAGCTTAGAGCCAGGACAGAGAAAGATAATCCAGTTTATGTAGACTCAGAAGAAACCCAGGACTGGAGAAAAGTGATCTCTAACACATCTTCTCTGGTCCCCTCTTGAACTTCCAATTTCTGACATACCTTTAGGAAAAAAAAAGGCTTCAGAAAATTTCCTGGCCTCTTCATTTGAAAACATGCCAGTCTCTGATGTCCTGCTCTCTTAAACCTCTCACAGACTTTTTGTACACAATGAAACTCAAAGATCTTACAATTCTGGTTAGTTTAAGTAGTACTGCATTTGGAAACACATCTATCTAAGTGGCCCTTGGCTGGCAGAGTAGGTTGCCATTATAGTCATGTGCTGATCAGTACCAGTCTGATTACTAAAGTAAATGACTAGTAGAATCATCACAAGAATATTGCATTCCTCTGCCTAGGGAAATTGTGGAATGCAGAGAAATCTTAAAACAAAAAACAAAAATCCAGCAACTCAATGAGTAATAAAGTCACTAAGAAGAACACAAATGAACCAAGACACACATGATAAAGTATATTGGATATGATTACTAGCCACACACATAGAAACAACCCTCTCTTCTTCCTTTGTTAAGAGTTGTAGTTGTTTGAAGAAGAATGCCCCCAATAGGTTCATACATTTGAAGCTTTTGTTCCCAATCGCTGTAGTCTTGTTGGAGAAGGCGTGTCACTGGGGGCGGGCTCTGAGGTTCTAAAAGCCCACACCAGCCCCAGTTTTCTCTGCCTCCTGTCTAGATAGGATGTTAGCTCTCAGTGCTGCTCCATGGCTATGCCTGCCTGCTGCCATGTTCTTTTTCGTGAGGCCCAGGACTAAGCCCCAGAATCTTGTAAGCAAGTCCCCAATTAAAAGTGTTCTTTTATAACCTACCTTGGTCATATTGTTTCTTCACAGCCATAAAATAGTAACTAAGACACGTTACACCAAGATATAGACTAGTTCTTTCAATCCTCTCAATAATATATTATCTATATAAATTGAGAGTATCAATAAGTTAACTGATGTCTAGTGTCATCTCCTTGTTAATTTGTTTATATAACCAACACTTACCAGGTGCTTTCCAGGTGTGAGAGACCAAGAGATAGGCTAGAAGGTTCTTACTCTTGAATTCAGAGTTCAGAATGAGGGAGACAGACAACAAAGACATAACTAAATGACACGGTAAGTTCAGGGACTGAAAAGACTATAGTGACCATACTGTAAGACTGGCTGAAGATTAACTATGGACTCTGTTCTAAGTCCATTTAAAAGTTTAATTTCCATAATCTAGAGTGTAACCTTTATGGTAGGTAAGTTCCACTGGCCCCATTTCACAGAAGCCCAAAACTAAAGTGGAGAAACCCCCAGAGGTTGTAAGAGGAGACAGTGTGCAGTCCTAAGGCGTCTAGTACTAGAGCCCAGGCTCATAACCACCATACTCGAACACTTCCCTGTAGGAGTTGTATTCCAGCCTTTCCTTTGACCACTCCAGAAATAGTAAGGGAATAGGAAGCAATGAAGGCAGGGGCTGCTTTCAGCAATACTAACAGGAAAAGTGACAGAGATCGACAGAGGCAGCTCCATAAACATCAGAAAGGAGCACTCTACACAGATGATGCCTGCCTTGCATGTCCTAGAAACATGTTAGGAAAGCTGCAGGAGTGAGCTAGAGAGCACGGAGAAGGAAGAGTCAGGTACGGAAGATCTTATGCAGGCTCTGATTTTCTTTTTTGGAAGATACTGAGCAGTTTAAGTCAAGACATTTAAGCAACTTAATTTATCCTTTACTATAGAGAGTTTCTGAGTGTAGCGGAAAATGAATTATGCAGAGAACACAGGGAAAGAGTAGAAACACAGAAATTTGAAATCAGGTAGCCTGTCTTTGGAGCTAAGCCCTTAACCAGCATGCTTTGCGCCTCAACTTCCAAAACATTATACATCTGTCTTCATATTCTGTACAAGTGAGGTGACTCTAGGCTGAAGACAAGAGCAGCTGCTTTGTCATAACTGACGACAGGTCAAATTTCTGCCTGTTGTGGTTTGATTGTGAATGTCCCATTGGCTCATGTTTTCAGTGAGGACTCCAGGGAAGGTCGGGGAACATCTGGCTGGACACAGGTTACTCAGCTAGGACTATGAAGGTTACAACTATCGCTGGTTCTGTTCTGGTCTTGCTGTTTTCTGGGCCATGCCACCGGAACAGTGGCTGCTTCAAGGTTCTGATGCCACAGACAAACTTCTCCCATGTCTTCCAGATTTGAACTGTTGAAAGTTCTCTGAAACGGTAAGCTAAAAATATAAGCCTCTCTTCTTTTTAATTGTTTCTGTTGGGTACTGTGAGTATAGTATGTGAAAAGAATATGGAAAATCATTACCAAGATTGGGGCCACTGCTACAATCATGTAAGCCAGATCATTTAGTTCTTAGCCCTTTGGAAATAGTTTGTGGGGAAATGTAGAACTGTTTGGAGGGAGATGTGGATTAAGGAATCTTTCAAAGCCTCTAAGAGCATGATGGGTAACTCCAGTGGGGATTCTGAAGACAAGAATATGATAGTAAGGACTGCATGTGAAGCTTCAGATAGGAACAACGAAATAGAAGCAATTAAACCAGGGGCCACTCATATAATCTCTGACAAAGAATTTATCTACATTTTGTCTGTGTGCAGAAACTTAGTGAGACTTAATAGTCTAATTCATTTGTCAGAGAAAGTTTATCAATAGCACAGCATTCAGGCTGTGAAATGGCTACTGCACATGCTAGACAGATGGCTCAGTGGTTAAGAGCATGGATTGCTCTTGGAGAGTATGGGAGTTCAGTTTTCAGCTTCTACACTGGGCAGCTCATAACTGCTTCTAACTGCTTCCACGGGATCTAATTCCTCTTCTGGACCCTGTGAGTACCTGCACTTACAAGTACAGGTACCTATACAAACACACACACACACACACACACACACACACACCACACAGATTTTATAAAAAAGAAATAGTTATTGGTCACTACTTTTAGCCAGGTTTATAGTGAGAACCAAGAGCAAAGAATGGAGGGTTTTAAACCAGGTAGTTTGGCAAGAAGATACAAGATCTGAAGATCTGAATTAATGCTGTAGACAATTATTGAGATTAGTAGCACACTTTGTATTGGGACAATAGGAGAGATAATTAAAGGTGTTACCCTTCCTATTCAAAGTCCCAGGATGTAAAACTGCAAAAGCATTTAGAATTCATTTAAAACCAGCAAGCTGAAGGGGCCTCTTGCTAGATTAAGGCCACCTAGTGAAATGTTTTTCCAGGTTTAACCATGCAGGCAGAGACTGCTGCATATGCAATGGGGCCATACCACTTCTTAAGTTGGCAATGGCTTGGTGTTGTTCATATGGTACTGTTTTACAGGCATATAGAATTCAAGAGTTATAGAGCTGAAGGCTTGTACCCAGATTTCATAAAAAACAAACTTGAGGCTTGGTAGTATATATGGCTGGATTCTGTACAGGAAGCTCTTGAGCATGGTGTGAACCAAGCTTTAAGGTGAAGTCCAACTTGCAGTGGAGATCCCAGGATTTTAGAGATGCCAAAAAAAAAAAAAAAAAAAAGGAATGGGTATGAGAAAGCTTTAGTGGAGCTAGGCCAAGGCCAGGCCACAGTGACAGAGCCATAACCCAGTGGGGCTCAGATGATGCCACCATGTATCTTGGTGCTAAGTTCTTGGATCGAATGTTTGTACTGTTGGTCTAATCTTTTTTGCTATTCTACAGTTCCTCCCATTTGGACAGGAATGTTTATTTCATTTTATGTTGGAGTATGAAACTTATTTTATTTTTATTTTACAAGAGCTCACAACTAAGAGATCTTATTTCAGAACTCTGCATCTTTAAGGAGTTGAGACTGTTTAGTCTGTAGGGACTTTTGAAGTTGAACTCAACACATTTTGTATTATAGCATGAGCAGCAGCTGCTAAACTATCATCCGTCAGAGTGTCACACCTTGGATATGTATGATCCCAGAGGCTCATGTTGTAAATACTTGGTTGCCTCTATGGTGACATACTGTGAAGAATACAGAGTCTTTAAAAGGTGGACCAGGCTGTGACAGGAAGTTCCTAGAGGGAGCCTTTGAAGGGTACACCCCCCTGGTTCCTTCCAGTCTAGCTCTCCTCTTCCTGTCCCATGTTATGTGAATAAAGAGCTACTCTATTCCACTGACATGGACTCAGTCTCTCAAACTCTGACTGATGGGCTGCAATCTCCAAAATTGTAAAGCAAAATAAATCTTTTTACCCTTAAATTGTTTCTGCCATGTATTTTTGGTCACAGTGATGGAAAGGTAACTAAAATACGTACTTGGTGTGGGCAGAGAAGACACAAATAAGGGAAGGACCTGTGTGATAAACTAAGGAACTTTCCCATGTGTCGTAAGTAGAAATATCACAGTTCTTCGAGTTAAGTGGTCACTAAGGGGTTCCTAATTCCACCAAGTACAAATACAATTGTAGTAGAAGTTGTTATTTAATCGGCCCCACATTGGGCGCCAATTTGTTGTAGAAAAAAATTATTTAAACCCCAAATAAGATCTCCTACCCGAAGGAGACCAGTAAAGGAGACACAACTCAATAATTATGGTATAAATAGCACGCCTGGATTGAGCAGATTTACCACTACACTACTCTAATCCCGTGTGGTTGTCCTCCAACGTCGGCTTCCTTCTGCTGCTGGCTTCCTTCTGCTTCAGCTTCCTCCTGTTTCTCCATCTGCTTCTCTTTCTGCTTCTGCATCTCCTGATGACTCCTTCTCTTCTCCCCCTGGCTTCTACTTCTACCTCCTTTTATATCGAATTCCTCTCACTCTCTCCTCCACTAAGCCTTTTTCTCTGCCTCCCCTTCTACTGCCCAATCTCTGGCTCGAGTCTTTATTTTACAGGTTTTAATTGGACAGAAGGTTTACAAGATGTCGTCTGTGTACAGATTCAATCATCCTCTGCAGCCCCTCCCAGAAGGGTGGAACTAAGATCAAAATACAAGCCTGGGGCTATCCACTGGGAACTAGGATCAAAATACAAGGCTGAGGCTATCCACAACGTTGATTCAATCCTCCTCTGGAGCCCCTCTCAGGGGGGTGGAACTAGGATCAAAATACAAGGCTGGGGCTATCCACAACATACAATCATCCTTGCTGACACAGCTTAGGAACAGTATTTAGAGTCAAGGAAATTTAGAAATATGAAAACTTTATTATTAAATTCTTCTCCCTTGGCAAGTTCCCATTCTATCCCACTATGTATAGGTGTGGTGCTCTTGATATTTCTCATTATATTCTCAGACTAAGAACAAGTCTTTCAGCCAGGCAGTGATGTTGTACACCTTCATCCCCAGCACTTGGGAGGCAGAGGCAGGCAGATCTCTAAGTTCAAAGCCAGGGTGGTCTACAGAGTGAATTTGAGGACAGCTAGGTCTAATACAGAGAAACTTTGTCTTGAAAAACAAAATAACCAAACAGACAAAATTCCCAAACAACAACAACAAGAATCCAACTCTTTGAACTTGGAGAAGCAGATGTAGCCAAGTTTTGCTGGCCAGGAAGTACGGCAATGAAGATTATCATGTAGTGGTATATAATTATATAAATGATCTTGAGAAGGAAGCCTGCATTCTTGAGCAGTAATGGAATACATGCCTACAACTGAAGAAAGGGATGAGGGCCTTGATAACAATGGGGAAGTGGCCACTGGAAGCCTTTAGTTCATGAATGGGATTAGTTCCTACCAAAAAAAAGACCCCAGGGATGTTCTCTGTCCTCTTTTCCCATGAGAAACAAAGGTTTATGATTTGTAAACCACTCAATATATGGATATTTTGTTATAGTAGCCCAAAAAGTCCAAGGAAAGCACTTTTCTTAAATAATCATTATACTTACAGTCTCAGGGGCTATGTGTTTCTTTCATTTACTCAACAAACATATATTAAAACCAGGAGATCAAGTTCCATAAAATGTAGTAGATACAGTATTGAATAGAAAAGTTATAGTTTTAGTTTAAACAGAAGAAAGACGTGACACAATTATGATTAGTTGTGATAAGAGCCAAGAAGGAAAACACAAGACCTTTAAGAGAAGTTCCAGAAGAAGAGCCTAGTATGTCAGGGTTTGGCAGAGAATGCATTTTATACAGCTTAAAGCCTCTCCTATAACGGTAAATAAAAAGAAACACATTAAATATTTCTGGTGTTAAGTCTTTTTCAGATGTTATGCTTTGAAACTCAAAGGCATGTCACCACCCATTAAGCTCTGGAAATGTCTTTAGCTAGCATACTCCTAGTATAAGGAATTCAGCAGGAAAACAAATACTAAAGAGGACAAAAAGGGACTACATTTTCTAAACACCTACTTAAGATACAACAAATTTCTGACAAAAATTAGAGTGGATGATATTGAAACCTTGAAGAATATGCTTATTAGAACATCTACATGCTCAACAGGGATAGAGAAATGTATACTTTGAGATTAGATATTATTAGATAAGATTAGATAGAGGACCAAAGGTAGAACAGAAAGACATAGCAAGAAAGATAAATGATAACTCAGACTTCCATTTTAAAAGATAAAACAATGTCACTTGAAACCAATATAAATGCTCAGTTCCCCTTGTTTTCAATAGGGGGACTCAGCCACAGACTACTATGTGAAACACCGTCTCAGTGTGCTTATATCTGGACACAAGGCATTTAAGAGGTAATTAAAGTTAAATTAGGTCACAATGGTAAGACCTAATCCTACAGAATCATGTTTTTAAAAGAACAGAGATCAAAAACCCTTTTATTCTACTTTCTTTACTATTTGAAGATATAATGAAAAAGTTGCTGTTGGAAAGTCAGAAAGAGAGCATGTATCAGAAATGTACATGCCAAGCCTTGTTCTCAGCCTTCAGCACTTGTGAAAAAAATAAACCTATATTTAAGATTTAAGTCAAACTGTAAATATATTTTGTTTTGGAAGCCTGAGAAGACTAAAACACCTTCTAGTTCTTATTTTTACTTTAGTGTCTAAATTTAAAGTGCAGTCTTAACAGTCTGCTCAGGTTGTGGGCTGTATCAGAGAACACCATCTTGGTACAGAGTGAGAAGTATTCCTTTACACTTACACTTAACCCAACTAAATAGGGAGAACTAATTGGTCAAGGCACTTCCTATGCAGGGAAGGAAATGAACAGCTGATTTCTATATGTCTGCATTTACTTTTAAATTCTCAAGATTTCGTATTTGTTTCTACACAAGTACTCTGCAGTGAACCGATGTGGGGATTCTCAGCTGTGATCAGCTTCTCTCTGAATTCCACCAGGATGTACTGATGAAAATAAACAAAGATATAAATCAAGTGCAATGCATTTAATACTTCAATGCTTTGCAAATTGATCTGGAATAGGGGTCAGTTCAAATCCCTGTTCAAGTACAAATGTTCCCTTCCCATGAAGAGAGAAGGAACACAGGTTAAAGATGAACACTGCAACGAGCTGGACTCAGCTGCTTGTTTGCAAGCAGACGGGAGGCCAGACTTCTCAGGTAAGAGTCTCCAGTTATTTATTTGGTAGAAGTCATGGATATTTAAAAGCATACATCTTTGTGGCTGGCACTGAATTTGAAATCTGGTGGGCAACTTTTCAAGAAATAAAAGCTACAAACAAACTAGCTTTCATTCCCTTCAGCGTGCTGTGGGAAAGGGCTAATGGATAAGCATTACTGTGACTAGCAGGGCGAGCTGCCAGGAACAAGGATTCGAGTCCACAGAAAAACAACAATTCCTTAGTTTTTTTCACTAATTTGTCAAAGTAAGACATTATCTGGCAGGAAAGAAAAACAGGACTAGAGAGGATGGGAGGAGGGAACACTTAGGAGTAAAAGTTATCCTTTCTTTTTAAACCACTGGTTTGTAACCTCCCTTTGTGTAAGGAGATTTACTTTTACCATGTTCTAACCACACGCCTTTCAACATGGGCTTCTTCTCTGGTAGTCTATACTTCCATTATTTACTTATTCCTGCTTCTGTCTTCTGACAATAGAAAAATGACATCTACTGCTCAGCAATGAAGAAATGGTGGCACTCTGATGCACACCCTGCTGCCATGCCGTCCCTCTTGTCTGCCTGTTTCCTCAGGGTGGTGAAGTAGGGGTGACGACTCCAAGGATGCTCTCTTTTCTTCTCTGTCTTCACCCTTAACTCCTAGCTCTTTCTTATCACTTTTAGATGAACAAATTAAATGCTAACTAGGTCAAAACTTACAACTTTGTATCCTCTAACACAGAGTGAAGACTCTACCATCATAAAAGAAGAATAAATTCACTTGACTATAGTTTCAAATAATCAGCCCAAGATTTGGTGGCAAAGCCTCATTTTATTTCAGGCAAGGCATTTCCTATAGTAGCTAAGTGCTCAGAGTCTGGGGTAGCATCTCGAGTTCAAATGCTACGTGTACCACTTACTTCTGGGACGACTGGATGAGTAATCCTATCTTTCTATACCTCCGTCCTCTCACTTCTCCGGAGTAACCTGTCGTGCCCTATTGTACCAGGCAAAGAACACATCACACGACCAAGATGACGTCAGCAAACAGCTCGGGGCACTGTTTATCTCAGTATTCATCAGTACTATTAAATAGTTATATGGAAAACCAAGTTAAGGCTCATTTGTCTTAGGTAAAATAAGACAATATTTTTATACATCAAAGGCAGAAAAGGGTAAGGAATGAGATGGTTCTTCTAAATTAGCCTCAAATGAATCTAAGACTTGCACTCGATACTCAGAAACAGTCAGCTTTCCTGACTGAAGAATCAAATGGGAACCACGACCCATCAGAGAGCGGCTTAAAAGCACTGACAAGCAGTGACCTCACTCTGTGACATACATACTTTTGAGGAGATCTGTTGTCAACTTCAGCTTTCAGCCGTAAATTCTCCCTTAGCAGGCCACCATTTTCCAACTTCAATTTTTTATTTGCCTGAAAAAAAAAAGAATTAAAAATAATTAAGCCCAAGCTAACACAAAAGTACCTTGTAAAAATGATGACATAAGCTGTGTGTATTCTTATAGCAGAATAGAAGACACAGCCCTCAAAACTGTAAACTCACCAGTGGGATAGTGTGAAACTGCAAGTCCAACCAGGTATTTAAAACCTACATTCCCCAAGCACTCTCTAAATCCTGTTCCCAGGGAAATAACTACGCTAGTTAGCTAGCTCAAAGCCTAGCTAATTGCTAATGGCCAATAGATGTGAATCTTTTTTTTTTTTTTTCATTTGACCATAATTGAATGCTCTGGGCAAGGCAAGATTATATCATAAGCAAGTATTTACAAACTAATGCTAAAGAGTTAATTCTTAGTTAAAAACATTTTTCTAGTGAACAGTCTAACATGAGTAAGCTAATGACTATTTTTTAGAAGTCTTTCTTATTCTCTGTCTTCCAAATTCTGATACACTTAAAATTTAGACAATATATTCTAGGAAGTTCCACCAATTGTCCCTTGACATACATATGTAAGAAAAAAGTCCTTACACCATGACTTTTTCTCCCTTGGTTTTTACAATACCTACAAATTACTAACACACACTCCGTGTCTCCCTGGAATATATACTATTACAAAAAGAAGGGAGGGAAGCTAGAAGCTCAGGATCACAGATAGCCTGAAACAGGTAAGGTCCTCAGTTTTTAGAATTTTTTTAATAGCCTCTTTATTTAAAATCCTATTACTGTATTGGTGTGTTGTTAACAAAAATTAAACTCTTTATATTAGTCACTAAACTGACTTACCCAGCAAGAAAAATGGTTAGAACATGCTTACAGCTAATGAGTTGTAGAATTACTATTAGGAAAAAAGAGAGAGTAACTTAAGAAGTTGTTAAAGTATAGGTATTAAAAATTTGACCAGTGCTTCCGATTAACTTCCATAATGTATTCTTTATCTACTTCCATCCAACTGTTCCTCAACAATCACAAGAAAAGGAGGGTGGAAAACACCCATTTCCTGCCTGTGCCCTCACTTAAACTTAACCAGGTTACTTCTGAGCTGGCTTACTGAGACTCATGCAGGCTCACGGTGGGTTCTGAGCACTTGCTCACCTCCATGGGTGCACACAAAGCAGGATGGTGAGGCTTAATTCTTTAAGTGACCGATAGACACCATCACTGCCCCTGAAGATATCAGGAGAGCCACTTACTTCTCATATATACAAACAATGAAGTAAGCTTTCAAGCACACATCATAAAGGGAGGCACTTAGTGAATAGTTTTTGATGATGACAACAAGCTTAAATTAGAACTCACTTCATTTCCTTCCCTGCCCCCAGCTCCTAAAACAGGTATCACTGTCAGTATGTCCTGCTCTTTTTAATATTTCTCATTATAGGCTGGGTAGCTCTGAACTATTAGAAGCAAATAATGGTTATAAACAGTAGAGTTTGGCCTACTGACAGTATCTGGGAATATCAAAGACTTTAATTCTGGTACATTCTCAGCTCTGATTGGTAATGATGTCTCATGGTTCCCAACTCTCCTGAATCCAAGAAGCATCAGAAGTTTACCTGCTCATATCAAAGTTGTATTTTACTGAATCGTTTGTATTCCTGCATCTGACTTATAGTAATTATTGTACCTCATATCTGATTTTTGTCTCTGCAGACTGTGTGCTTTTATATTCATTTATAGTCTATTATCTAATCTATCCCAAGTGATTCTGATGTCTTAGGATGGTTATAACTACTGGATTTAAAAATGACTGTGTTTTTATATAATCTTTTCATATATTCTACACAGCAATATTATAAGGCCAGAGTGGATTTGCATACAGGCCTCATACTCTAAGAAGTATCTCTGCCAAAGACGTGGTATCTACAGGAGACCAAATGCAACTTGCTGATGGCTCAAGGAAAGGTACGGGAGCCACAGGAGAACCTCTGTGATAATAGCATAACTCCTCTGAGTCCCTCTAGTCTGTCTTACCTTTTACCAAAGGTAACAGGTCTACACTAAGGCTGGCTGCCAATACACGAATGAACTACACACTTCCCTCATAAAGATTCAGTGAAGTATGTATGTAGTTTCTTTTCTCTGAAAGCAGTTTCCCTCTTCCTTTCACACTGGCCTTTTATGAACCGCACGGCATTTGTTTTGTATAGGAAAATGGTTTACATGGAGCTGCAGATGTTTCTTTCCTACTTGACCTCACTGCAGATATGAGAGCTAATACTCAGTGGCGCTTCTGTAAAATATCATATGGAGTCCATTAACGAGTTCATGGATGGCTCAGGATGCAGTAATTCAGAACAAGAATAGCATTTTAAGGCAATACAGATAGGTTAAAAGGGCAGCTGTAGAAATGAGTGCCATAAAGCTATATGCATTTAGCACCACTGTACTGCAGGGCAGATGCTCCTGCAGTCAAGCTAAAGGCTGGTCTTTGTCCAGAAAGCGACATCGGCCACTGCTCTAGTACTAATAGCATGCAGCTGTCTCCTTGCAGGATTTAAAACAATCCCAAAAGTTTGCTTTTCCCCCAACTAATGTTCTCTTATCTTGTGGGATGGGTAGACAAAGGAGAACGAGCCAGCCTCATCTAGCACCTCACTCTTCTGCAGAAGTGTCTAAGGTAGGTACTCACGGCCTTCTCAGAAGTAGTCGTAAACTTTTAATACGTCCTCACTCAGCTTTCAGAGTAAGACAGTGCTAGTGCTACAAAAGATGTGACGAAACCTTCTGTTCAGCTGGGTACAGTGGGCCACACCAGGAATCCTAACACCGAGGCAGGAGGGTGGGTAGTTTGATGCCAGCTTGGGCTACAAAGGAAGGTCCAGACAAGCCTTGGATATATAACAAGATTTTGCCTCAAAACTCAAGCAAATACATGTTTCTTTGCTAAATAGGGAAATGGATTATGTTTGTTAATGCACATAAAGCAGCCACTGCTGTACACTTAAAAAACTTCAGGCAAACCACAAAGAAGGGGAACAGTCATATCCTTTAAACAGACGCAGCAGCTCTTCCAGAAGAAGCACTTCCCTGTGGAAGCACTACTGCATCTCCAGTTATAGTCACAAATGCAACCACCTGATACTTCTTGGCAGCTAATGACCGCTAATGAGAATAGCTTCCTACTGCATATAAATACTTATCCAGGGTTTAGTCCTGCTCTCACAAATTAGCTAATGGTGAGTCAAGGTATATGACTATTTATACTTGTGAAAGTACTTTAAAACTACCCATAATAGATTCCCCTCCCCCAGACTACAACTTACCTCTTTTAACTTATCCACATCATCTTTTACTTTTTCATATATTTCATTAGCTGTTCTGAGCTTTTTCTTCCACTCTACTACTGATTCTGAGTCAATTTTACTTGGATTATCAGCCATTGGATGTTTGTCTTCATTTTGACTGCCCTGAATCAAAGCTAAAGGATCCAGAATGGTCTTGATCTGTGACTCCAAGTTGAGATTTTTACTTTTAAGTTCTTCTACCTCTTTCTGCAAACAATCTATTTCATCCTGAAAAAGCACAGAAGTCGATAATCAGAGATATACTAATGGCTTGTATATGCTAAGCCAGAGTCAGTTTGTTCTTGAATATTACACTCAATTTTTTTATATAAATAAATGGATGCTTTATATATAGTAACAGTTTTGTAAAGAAAAAGTCAATCTAAATTCTTAAAATGTATTTTGACCCTCATAAAAATTGGTACAACACTTACATTACATGCTTACATTTTCATTCACAGACAACTATGGTTTTAAAAAGAAAGTCACAATCCTTTGATTTTGTTTAAGGTATCATCAAGAAATTAAGAAAAAAACATGAATTTCAACAAAAAAGTAGATTCCAATTCAGAAGGAACATTCGAAACATGTTAAATGCTTTATAGAGAGAAATTTTAAAAGTGTTGGTAAAAATAGTCAATCAGAATTTTGTTTGATATTTTTATTTTTGCTTCTACATCTGAGGTAGAAATAAAATCCTCCACTTTTCATCCCAGATTAATAATACCAACAGTGGGTTTTCAACCACTAGTCAGCTATTCCAAATATCTGCTGTTCTACTCTGGAACTGCTGTTCTTGAATGTGATTGCAAACATTTGGGATAAATTCTTCTGTATAATACCATTTACACATTTATAATGGACACACTATCTTAATCTGAGACTTAAAAGTTCTATCAGAGAGTAAAATCCAAGTAAACTCCAAATGCCATGGCTTATCTGAATGCCCTTCCTATCTCCTGCTAAAATGTAGCTGCCATTGTGACATTAAAGCGGGGAATAAAACTAGAATTTGGTGTTCTCAGTAGTCCGGCCTGTCCTTGAACTCAGTATGTAGACCAGGCAGACCTGGAATTCACAGCGATCTGCCTGCCTGTTCCTCCCAAGCACTGGAATTAAAGGTGTGTACCACCACACCCAGCATAAGAACTTGTGTTCTGTATATTGATATATTTATACATTCACAATTGTGGAAAACACATGTAGGAAAGAACATTTATTCCATCACTTATGCTCCAGTATATTAAAAACAACTGTCTGAGGCAACTGAGGTAGTTCACAACAAGCTGCAACTCCAGTTCCAGGGTATATCCCCTCTCCAGGCCTCAGGTACCAGTACTCAAGTGGTGCATAGGCATACATGCAAACAAAACACACACATAAAATAAAAATCATAAAATAAAAAGTAATTTTAAAGAAGGAAAAAAATAAAGAAAAAAATTTTCCATTCCTTTGTTTTTCTCTGAAATCCTAGTCTTTTCTTAAATAAAACCATTTCTCTATTTAAAAGAAAAGGGAGAATTTATCAAATCTGTGTAGACTGGCACTAAAGGTTTCAGAGTGGGCATGGCGGTGAATATGTGTAATCTCTGCACTTGGAAAGCAGAGGCAGAAGTTGTCACAAGGCCCTCAAGAAACAAAATTCCTGATGCCACCCCAAACCCTCAAGAGAAGACCTGAGGGGAGGAAACCCCACAGCGTTTCTTCGGATTTGGCTCTCAGGTGTGGGGCATTGGAGCCGTTTATCTAGTGCGGCGCCTTTACCCTTACCTCGTACTCCTTATGGAGAAGCTCCAGCCTGGTCTTGCGGAGATGCTTCCTGACTGTGTGGCTCAGCATCGGCTCGCTCTCACCGCCCCTCCTGCGGGAAACCCTGAGTGTTGCTTTGTTGGGGCACAAGGAAAACAAGCCCTTTTCTTTTTACATGTGTGTTCTATAGCTTCCCAGATAAACCCACAAAGAAAACTTAGATAGTCAGATTGGAGACTCGGGTCCAGTTAAGGATAATGTGGAGCGAATTAAGGTTTAAAAAAGAAAATTTGTACCAAATAGGAGGTGAGAGGATTTTCAAGCAGGAACTAGAAGTAACACATTCAGGGAGACTCTGGATGTTTTATTTTTACTTCAGGGGCTACACTTTGGTTTTTCTTTAGTAAACACTTAATGGGAGTCTCTAAGTAGCCAAGGTGGACAGTATTTTTCAGAAAACTTAAGAAGTAGTTGTAGTAATCTAAAATTAGGGGAAATTGTCTGTGACAGAAATGGAAAGAAAGATACATGACTAAGAGCAAAAGATGGGGACTTTGGGATCATTTCGATCTTTCTCTTCCTTAACCCCGAGGAAACAATATTAACTAACAGCATAAGAAATACCTTTAGTAAAGTATCATAGTGTGTTTACTTACCTAAACATCTTAGCTTAGCAAAGTCAATGGAAGAAAGGGCTACATAGGATTAAGGTATCAATTTTGGATACAGTAAATCTAAAAACAATTGCTAAATAATAAAGCCAATCACTATATTTATTTTTAAGCAGAACATATTAGATTGTTGTGTGTGTATGTGTGTGCATATGTGAGAAATACATCCAATATTAATTAATTCAGAGGGCTCCTAACTAATCCTGGGGTTACTGCCTTTGTAGTTAGCAGGATTATAGAAAAACAACAACAACAACAAAGCATTTAAAAATATTCTTTTTTTCAGGATGGTCTTTCCAAGTGAAAGGATGAGGGACTACATCAGAGATGGTTAATTACTTCAGAGAGTTCATTAATATTATTTACATAGGAATGAATGAAGCAGGAAGAGATACAGTGAAAGCAAAGATAAAACATTAAATGACTTTAATTATCAATTTTACACAAAGACCTGACTCCTTAAATAGATCTATGTGAGAGTTTAACCCCAAGGGAGCAACATAGCAGAGAAAGAGCCTTTGGCCAGACTGACAGAAGCTTTAGGGCCAACTTTGATCCCAAGTCCCACCCAGTCCTTTGCTTTTGGCCATGTAGCTTTCTTTCCATTTTCATCACAAACAGTAATTAAGATAATTCCCCCTAATTTTAAATCAGTACAACTACTTCTTAAGTTTTCTGTAAGTTGGGTTGGAAAGATGGCTCAGCCATTAAAGGCTAGGCTCAGAACCAAAAATAGGAGTTTACTGAAAGATGTTGTCCACCTATGGCTAATTAGACTCACTTTTAATGTTTTCTAAACAGAAACAAAAGTGTAGCCCCTGAAGTAAAAATAAAATACCCAGTCTCTCTGAATGTGCTATTTCTAGTTCCTGTTTCTAACTCCTCTCACCTCTCCTAATTTGGCACTAATTCTCTTTTGAAAATCTTAATTAACTTCACATTATCCTTAACTGGACCTGAGTCTCCAATATGACTATCCAAATTTTGTCCCTACTCTATAGTACAGCCCACACACCACCACCCAAGCAGCATTCCTAGAGTATACTTTGGGGTACACCACTCCCGCACTCAAAACCCAAAGGTCACCTACTTCATCAAGTGGCTCTCAGAGTCCCCCACCTTCTTGCCTACACCTCCTGACCCTCTACTTTCCATCTCCCCTCCTCAGTCCCTGTGACTTTAAACCATTAATATTTCTGTTCTCATACAGTCTCTAATGTAAGTTGTAAGTGACCTGAGGATTATTTCAGGATCCTTCACAGTCTACTGCACTAGATCCACTATAAACCCAATATGATACTGATCTGTAAAAATGAGAACTTTCTATCAGTCTTCTCCCAAATATTTATAAGCTAGCTTAAATCATTCTTATGCACATATACAATAGTCTCATACCAATAATCTCTTTGCAAGGGTTTTCAGGAGTGATGGGGACTCTGCAGGCTGGACACTGGCTGTTATTCTTCAACCACAAGTCGATACAAATGGAACAAAACACATGGTTGTTGGTGCATACGACAGGCTGACGTACCTTTGAAAAACCAAACATCACTTTTAATACAAGACAACTGTAATAACTGGATTCCCAATATGATTTTGTTTAGAACAAACTGTTCCTCTCAAGTGTAGCTGGGGGCAGAGGGTGAAAAGAGAACAATTCAGAATGATTGAAAACAAGGCTTCCCTTGACTCCACTGTTTCTCCCATATGTCAGAGATGCTGGCTGACAGAGCTAGTCATAGAGAACTTTGACCTGATGTGCTTATTATGTATTTAACATTCATCATCAAAAAACAAAATGCTTTCTATTCACTGAGACCGAGACAATTTTTTTTCAGTCTATTTATTTCTATTAGGATTTAGGCTGGCCAGATCATCATTGATCCAATCTGATGTTTGAATTCTTCAGTGCAACCCACTACATCTTAAAGCACCAACAACCACCTAATAAGCATTACACAAGAACTGCTTTGATTCAGTGTGGTTTGTCACTACTTCTTTCCCAATATAATGAAGTTGGGGTATTAGAACCTTTAAGAGAGGTGATTGTATGTTGGGAGAAGCAGGTAGTGAGTCAAGTCTTGGTAAGAACTTAGTAGTTTCAACATGAGCTGGTTATATATAAAAAACCAAATCCAGGTCTCTCCCTAGTTTCTTGTTTCCTACTTTACCATATAACCCTTTTTCTTTCTCTTTTTTCTCTCATTTTTTCTCTTCACATGACTGGAAATTCATGTCTACTGTGTTTATGGATGTTCTAGTTTTATCTTCAGTTCATAAAATTTCTTAAGCGTACCAGACTTCCAAATACCAAGAAGATGGTACCATATTTATTCTACAGTCCCTTCTTCCAGTATTTCCTTGGATAGTAGTGACTTTTTTGGAGCTGTGAAGAAGAATGGCTCCCATAGGCTCACATATGTTAATGCTTAGTTACCAGGGTGTGGAACTATTTGAAAGGATTTGGAGGTATGGCTTTGTTGGAAGAGGTATGTCACTGGTCTTTGAAGTTTCAAAAGCCCAAGCCAGACCCTGTGTGTCTCCGCCTATGGATCAAGATGTAGTTCTCAATTACTTCTCCAGAACCATGCCTGCCACTCTTCTATAGAAGATCATAAACTACGTGAGAAACATTAGAACAACCGTGAATATCAACAGGGCATCAAAAAATAACTATACCACCTATTGTAAGAAACTATGTAAATGCAACCTGCAAAACAATTAAAAGCAGTAAGAATTTTCTATGCATTTGGTTATGCGCTAAAAGTTAAAGAGATCCCCAATCTAGAGGATGGTTTCGATCAAATACATATTAGTTACTAAAATAATGCATATTATTTACTAATACAAATGCATATTATTTACTAAAGTGTCAACGACAGGAGAAACAGGTTTTATATGTGGTGAAAGTGTAAGCCGTGTTTTGGTCATGTGATGTTTCTTACATCACTGAAGTGGGTAAGCCAGGCATTAGGAGGATTTGAACATGCTGGCATAAGAGACAACAGCATCTAAAACCACAGGACTGGGACAGAGTGCTGGACAGGCAAACCAGTTAGATGAAAAGGGCACTTAGCAAGTACAAGAGGAGCATCTAGAGAAGGAAGGTGACAACAGGGCCTGGAGATCAGGAAGGAGGACAGGGCAGCTGTCAGAGTAAGCAACAAAGAAGTTTCTCAATAGGAGCCAGCGCCCAAGGCAGATGCTGGTGAGACTGTTGAGGCCAGGGATAAAATGTTATAGTTTGGATCCTGTATATTCCCAATGCTTCACATGCTGAAGGCTTTATCCCCAGCCTGTGACTCTGGGGAAATGGTAGAACCCAAGAAGTCACTTGTGGTGTGACTTGATGGTCACTGGGACCCACCTTTCTGCTTCTACTCTGTGCTTCCTAGCCAAAGAGTAGGTTCCTTTACCATGAAATACTCTTTTGATGTTCTCTGTTTCCCACAAAAATATGAACTAAAATAAATAGTGACTGCTTATAACTTATTCACAGTGCAGGCAAGGTTACATCTGTGCCAACTGCACACTTTTTTTTTTCTTTTAATGCTCACTTTTCTGCTTTGTGTCTTGTTAGAAAATTGGTCATTTCCACTTTCCCCATTAGACTTATTTTTGTATCTAATTACAGCACCTGGTACATTGCTTTGAAAGATGGTAGGATTAATAGAAGTAAATTTTGATACAGTAAATTAAAAAGTAAGAGAACGCTGCCAAACCTGTCTTTTCAAGCAAAAGATCTATGGTCAAACAGTAAGGAAAAAGCTTCAGCTTTCTACGCAGTGTACCTAAATGATACAGAACAACTACAGGCAGACTACTTCCTCTGGCTGCTTGGGGCCATCAACAATCTCCAAGCAGAATCATTTGCACTGTTGGATCCTGCTATTATTGTCTATGTGTTGGAGTTTTCGACGCTAAGTAGTCCATTCCCTGGACAGGCTGCTTATCAGGTGATGCTTTGCAGAGGGCAGTACAATGTTAGCTTTGTGACCTTCCAAATAAGATGGTGTGTTAAGAAGAAAACTCAGTGCAAGAATAGACTCTATTCCAATGCAAAAAAGGAGCTTCGGAAATGTACAAACTGGTAATATAATGGCACAGAGGGCTAAGAAAAGGATGGTCAACGTGTGAAAAATGTGTTCACCCATGGGAAGCCCCAGCAGGCTAGGAGCCCCAGAGGAAAGAGACTGCCAGCTACAGTAAAGAAAGCTAAGCGCGGCAGGCAGGTCCACGTAGCTTCACAGTCCATCAGCTAGGCAGGCTCCCCCACTCTCCCCAAACTCCCCAGGTTACATATCCTTCTCTGGGGCAGCAAGGTTCAGTCTGAAGGGTGTCTCCCAAAAGCAATGGGTGTAGGGAGCTGGAAGGATGTAGATGCTTGAGTTTTTGGCTGAATCACCAAAGCTTTCTGAATCTACAGTAGTGAATGGCGTACAGGTGGGCCCAGGCTTGGAGCTATCAACTCCAGGACTATTCTCAGTGGGAAGAAACTGCTATATACAAAAGGGCATAACTGGTCAAGAAGATGTAACAATTTTAAATATATATGCACAGATTGTATTGAACAAATACTTCAGAGTTAAACTACATCATCAATCAAGTAGAACAAATACCTAAGAATATTCTGTCTAATAGAAACTGAATACATGTTCTTCTCAGCTCATGTAACCATCGATAAAATAGATGACATTCTAGGTCACAGAGAATATTTTAAATGTAAACAACAGAAACAATCTCTTGAATCTTGTCAGACAACAGTGAACCAAAATTAGATCATCAACAAGAGAAGCTGAAGAAACTACACAAATACTTGGAGATTGAAATATACATTAATTATATAGGACTTAATATGCTTTATTTAAAATTTTTATAGAAGCAAATGAAAATTACAAACCAACTTCCCAGAACTTTTGTTATATAATCAAGTAATATAACTTCCTAAGACCAAAGTTTACAGCTACGAGTGCTCACACTGGAAAAGAGATCTTAAATGAATAACATAATGATGTACATTGAGTCATAAAAATAAGAACAAGGCTGCCAGAAATAATAAAGACTAGGGCAAAAATGAATGAAATAGAGACTAAAGAACATAAATGAAATTAAACAAAAAGGTGGTTCTTTAAGAAGGTAAATGATATTGACACAGTCTTAGCCAAATTAGAGAAAGACACACTTTAATGAAATCAGAAATGAAGAGGAAATGTTACAACAGATTCCAATGAAATCCAGAGGCTTGTTGGTGAGTATTTTGAAACGTAAGTACCCCAAGCCTGCATAATCTGTAAGAAATGTAGAAATTTGTAGACACAAAACCTACTAAGATTAAATCAAGATGATATCAACAATTTAAACAGATCCATATTAACTGAGACTGCAGCAGTAATCAAAAGCTTTACAAAGTAAAATCCCAGAAATAACAAACTCGCTGTCAGGTTCTGCCAAACGTTTGAGAAAGAGCAAACAGAACATTCCTCAAACTGTAAAACAGCAGCACTCCTCACATTACACCATTACACGGTTAGAAAGTGAAGGGTCATCAGACTGATCCTATGAAGCTAGCCTTCCCAGGACACCAAAACAGACTATGGCACAGAAGAGAGGAAAGAAAGCCAGGCTGTAGGACTGATGATATAAATACAAAGCCTCTCAACAAGAACACAGTGAGGGAGCTGGAGCGATGGCTCAGTGGTTAAGAGCACTCACTAAGCTTGCAGAAGACCCAGGTTTGGGTCCCTGCCTCTGAAGCAGTGGTTTTCAACATGTGGGTCTTGACCACTTTGGGGTTGCATATCAGATATCCTGCATAGCAGGTATTTGCATTATGATTCATAACAGTAGCAAAATTACAAGAGCAATTTTAAAATTATAAAGTAGCAATGATATTATGTTATGATTGGGGATCATCATAACACAAGGAACTATATTAAAGGGTCTCAGCTTTAGGAAGGTTGAGAACCACTGCTTTATATGATGGGTCACAAGTGTCTGTAAGCCCAGTTCCAGGGAACCAGACCTCTGTAGGCACATGGACTATCACATAGACACACACAGAAAACATCCATACACATAATTTTAGAAAAAAATTTTAAACACATTGAAGAGATCATGTATCATGACCAACTATATTTCAGCCTAGGAAGGAGAGCTGGATCAATATGTACAATAAATATAAAAGATTAGTTAAAAATTTTTTAAAAAATCACAGATCACATAAAAAAACATGTGAAAAAAACTCTTGACAAAGTTCACTATCCCTTCACATAAAGTGACAAAGTAGGACAAAAGAACATATTTCAAGATCTAAACCTAGCATTAATTTATGTTTTAGTGAGGAAAAGCAAAACATTCCTTCAATCTTGGAGACAAACAGTGCGCATTGGTCACTTTTCTATACTGCTTACAGTCTCAGCTAAAGCAGTGCGATGGTCCTCTAGGAAGAGCACAGCTCACAGCATCCCTGTGTGCACATCATGTGTTCCTCTAGGAAGAGCACAGCTCACAGCATCCCTGTGTGCACATCATGTGTTCCTCTAGGAAGAGCACAGCTCACAGCATCCCTGGTGCACATCATGTGTTCCTCTAGGAAGAGCACAGCTCACAGCATCCCTGTGTGAAGGTCATGTGGTCCTAGATTTAAAAGACCTTACAGATTCCACTAGAAGATTCTTAGTTCCATAAACACCCTCATTAAGTAATAGGACACAAAATCAACATATGCTAATCAGTAGCACTCTTATATACTAATAATGAACTTTGCCAGGAAAGAAATCAGTAAACATCTTCTAATTCACAGTAGCTTCAAAAATAAAATAAAATACCTCAGAGTAAATCTAACCATGAAGGTGAAAGAGCCACAATAAGAACTTGAAGATGCAAATAAAATAAATTATAGAAGACACTAGATGATGGGTAGATCGCCCATGTTAATGGTCAGGAAGAACATTGAAAATGGCTAAATTATAGAAAGGAATCTAAAAATTCAATGCAATCTCCATCAAAATATCAACATTTTCCAAAAAACTAAGAATTAACAATCTGGAGCTACAGAGATGGTTCAAGCAGTTGAGCAAACATAGAGATCTTGCAAAGGATCATGGTTCAGTTTCCAACACCCACATCAAGTAGTGCACAACTGTAACTCCAGCCCCAGAGGACTCGACGCTCTCTTCTGACCTCCATATGGCCTCACATATGTGCAGCCCTCACAAATATTCACAGAATTGTCTTAAATCTTAAAATTCACTTGAAACCACAAGACTTTCAGTACTTAAGCAATCCTAAACAGAAAGAATAATAAAGTATCACAATATCTGATTTTCAAATTACACTAAAGAGCCATAGTAACAATGACTATATTGTACTGGTACAAAAACATACATGTAAACCACTGGCATAGAATAGAGGACTCAGATAGCTGTAGCCACCTAATTTTCTTTTCATTTTTTAATGTGTGACATAATCTTATTTATAATTAACCTCTAGAATAACATAATTTTAATGATTAAAAACATATGGTCTTAAGTATTTGCCAATATTGAATGTGAACACTACTTTACTACTACTACAAAACAGTTACCAGTGTTCTACTGCTGAGATCAAACACCACAACCAAGGCAACCAAAAGCATCTAATTGGGGGCTTCCTTACAGTTTCAGAGGATGATTCCACAAACATCATGGTGAGGAACAAGACAAGAGCTTTTGAAACTTCCAAGTCCACCCCCACTGACAAAGCCACATCTCCTAATCAGCCACCTGATCTCAACCAAGGTGTCAAATCATACCTGATGCTGGGAAAACTGGATATCCACATGCAGATGAATCATACTAGACCCAGAGCCCTACTCTTGCAAACAGCATCGATTCAAAGTCAGAGACATGAGAATTTGAAAATGCTAGAGAAAAATATAAGCAAAATATTTAAAAATATGGCACAAATGAAAATAAGAAGTCCTGAATAGCAAGGAAACAACTATAGAGTGAAGAGACATTATAGACCAGAAAACACCTTTGCCAACTATATATCAGACCAGGCATTAGAAGGCAAAATACATAAAGAATTGAAAACTATACACCAGAAAGCCAAATCAGCCAATCAGGGAATGGGCTAAGGAACTGACACACAGTTCTTAGGTAAAAACAGCCAATATATACTTGAAAGTGTTCTACCCCCTAAGCCATCAGGGACATGAAAACTAAGACTGCTCTGAGCATCCATCTTTATCAGACTGGCATTACCAAGAGAACAAACGCCACAAATGCTAATGGAGACCTTATTCACGGCTGGTGCAAATGTAACTGATAACTACACCACAGAAGTTACTGTGTCGGTCCCTCAAAAAACTAAAATTAGAACTACCTATGATTCAGTACCAGTGGTACAGATAACAGGATTCTAAGTAAACATACTACAGAGATACTTGCACATCCATATATACTGCTGCAATATTTATAATAGTTAAGATATGGAACCAATTGATTTCCATCAACAGACAAATAGATAAATAAGATGCATATACAAAACAGAATTTTACTCAGTTATAATAAAAAATGAAGCCACGTGTTGTAGCAAAATAGATGGAACTGGACATCATTATGCTAGGAGAAAGAAGCAAGAATCAAATACCAATTGTGTTCTTTCATATGTGTGATCTAGACAAATCTATGTCTGTGTAGGTAATAAAACCAGAAAGAAACAATGCAAAGTGGGGGTAAGATCTTAATAGGGAGAGCTTATAGACTACACACATGTGGCAGAAAAGCAGGAGGGATGACCTGGGAGGAAAAGTCCATGGAAAAATGAAGAAATCTATGAAATCCATTACTTTCCCTACTGTGGTGATTTGAAAGAGAAATGTCCCCTATAGGATCACGTAATTGAACACTTTGTCCCTGGTTACTAGCACTGTGTTTGGGGACCTTCTGTGTTAAAAGTGATGGAACCTGTAAGAAGCAGAGCCTTGCTAAAGGTGGAACATGACTGGAGGCTGATTCTGAGAGTTTATAGCCTTGCCCGACTTGCAGTTCACTCTCCTTCCTGTTTGTGGTTGAGTATGGGATCTCTCAGCTTTCTGATCGGCCACCTGCTGACATGATGGCCTCTCCCTCTGGAACCATAAGCCAAAACAAACTTGTCCCTTCCACAGGTCATTTTTAGTCATGATGTTTAGCACAGAAAAAAAAAAAAAGGGAACTAATACACAAGTTGGTACGCAGGAGACACAGGATATAGAATACAGATGTTAAAAGACCTTTCTAGTATGAGTCTAGAAGACAACACTGGTAAGCATGATATGGACTGTGGAGGGCTGGCTCAAGAGACTTCAGAGAACAAGGGCCACTATTAGCAGCTAGGCTAGAGAGCATCCCTGTGACATTTTTGACAGAACTATACCTGTCTTCTTCCCATGCCTTAAGAACTTGCCTAAAGCTAAATAAAAAGGAAATTTCCTTGGCATAGCATATTAAGTCTATGGTATAGTTATTACTAATAACTCATAATTCTACAATAAAAGAACAAGTGGGTACAAAGAAATTCTAAAAACAGGCAGTTTGGAGGGAAAGTTTCAGCCAATGTTTGTGCTGAAAATGAGGCTGCCAACTGTTAAAGAGAATAGCAGTAAGAAGAGGCCTGGAGCTCTGCACGGAAACAGTAAGGACAGAGCTCTGAGGGCAGGATCTACCTAGCCAAGCTTCTGACATACAAAGGGAGAAAGCCTAAGGGATGGCTTCTCCTAGAAAGCAACTGCTTCAGCAAACAAAAGCTGCTGCTAACGTGGTCAAGTGGGTTGAGCATCTATCCCAAGATGGCAGCCAAACTTGGTGGTGTCTTCTCTGGGCTGGAGAGATGGCTCAGCAGTTAAGAGTACTGACTCCTTTTCCAGACGTCCTGAGTTCAATTCCCAGCAACCACATGGTGGCTCACAACCATCTGTAATGGGATCTGATGCCATCTTCTGGTGTGTCTGAAGAGAGTGACAGTGTACTCACATAAGATCAATAAATAAATCTTAAAAGAAAAGTTATTTTATTTGACCATACTCAAAGTAGTAAAATACAATGAATTCAGTACTCCTTCAGTTCTTGTCTACCCATTTTTCTTTACCCAGATCACCCCAAGCAGAATACCTGAACATGCAGAGGATTAAAAGTTCTAAGACACAAAAATAATCATAATTTGCAGAGATTATTAGTTTTACAATGAAATTTCTCTCAAATGAGATCTCTAGCAATAAAACAGTACTCTTAAAAACTAAAAGGGCAGGAACACACAGCAAAGGTTAAGTGTCATTTTAAATAGCCAGCTCATCAGGGTATGCATGTTGAAGTACAAAGTACCATAGGAGAATGTTTCCAAGATGGTGAAGAAGAGGAAGAGAAGAAGGAGTCAAAGGGTACTGTGCTCTTCACTCTGAATGCAGTGAAGGGGCAGTCTTAGTACAAAGATTAACTCTACCATCTGTCTCTTTCCCTTTTTAATACAGGGGTGTTTTGGTAGCCTTGACTGTCCTGGGACTTGATCTGCAGACCAGGCTGGCCTTGAACTCAGGGACCTGTCTGTCTCTGCCTTCCGAGTCTGGGATTAAAGGCACACGCCAGCACAGTCAGCTTCAGTTTTTCTATTATGCCATCTTATCTCTTGTATGACCAACCCATCTTCTTAAAACTGCAAATGTATTTGAGAGGGGTCATGTTTAAAGTTCCCCTTCATCAAAAGCACTCACCAATAGGAATTATATACTGATTAAGGTGGTGGCTCTTCATTTGGGGTTTTCTGAACTGAAGAATTTTTGTGTTGTATATCATAGGAGATTTAGCTAGCAGCAGACCTGGAATCCACCAATCAGATGCCACTGGCTTAACCCCTGGGGGCAATCAAGAAACTCTCTACACATTCTCAAACGTTCCTGGGGAATCAAAACTCTATTTCCACCCCACTGAAGACCACACAAACCCTTCTAACAAGTTACAATGGGATTGATAAAATTAAATACATTCTCAGCTGTGGAAACTAAGAAGCAAGGAAACAATGATACAGATTATAATCGGGAAAGCCTGAATTGTATTCAATTAAAAAAAGTTCGATGATCCTGGTCAAAGTTAATAATAATTTTTTTTAAAAGTATGTTCGAAAGATGGCACTGATGGAATCTATGAGTATGAAGAAAATATAGATCAGATCCACCAACAGCCCAGCTTCAATTGCACTTTTGTGGAAGCTGTTCTTCAGCCTGCCACAGAGCTAAGCAAGCCATTCTCTCTCACAGCACACGTGCTATTTCACTGGCCTTTTACTCTGACGCTAAGGTTAGAAGTTGCTTCCTATCCTAACTTGTTTTTATTTATTGAATCTGAAATCTATGTTGAACCTCCAACACCTAAAAAGCAGGAGATCTCATTGGCTGGCACTCGTTTCTTTCTTTTTTTCTTTTCTCCTGATAAGCCTGGGGTTGTAAACTGCAGCCTACATTTCTCGGACACACTACATACAAAAAGCAATCCCGAGTGGGAAAGACTTGTATCAGTTCCTTTTCCGTTCTTGAACCACGCGGTAAAGGCACGCTCTTAAAAAAAAAAGAAGAAAAAAGAAGAAGAAGAAGAAGAAGAAAAGAAAAAAAAACTGAATCGGAGGCACAAACGGAAATGAAAGGGAATACGAACGCGTGAGAACATTCAAAACTCAGCTTCTAATACCAAATTACTTTCCCCAGATAGTTTCACAAACCCATGAGCATCTCCTGCTTTTTAGGTGTTGTGACTGACCCTATCTCCGAGTAGAGACCAACACGCTTCTCATCCTAAACAGCAAGAAGGGAGAAGGAGCACGTACCATCACTGACTTTTCAAATTGGACCACATGGCAAAAGCCATCCTCCAGTCGAGGATAAGAAAAGGGAAGGACTTTAAAAATGGATCGTGGTCCCCCCTAACACCCGAACAACCACACTGGGGGGTTCAGCAGACCAGGGAACTCGGACAAGGCTCCGGGAACCTGCCTCAGGCGCTGCTCGCCGCACCGGCTGCAGAGGATGGAGGCTGCAGCGCGGAGACGCTGACCCGCTCTTTGCAGGCCGGCTGAAGCCGCCGCAGGCCGCCCAGGCCCGGGCCACAGGAGCCAGGCGAGCCAGACGAGCCCACCGACCCGGGTCGCCCCCGCGCCCCCCAGGACCGGCCTCCCGCCGCCGAGGAGCTCGCAGGTCAGCCCTTCCCTGGCACCCTGCGCCTCACGCCCCATCCCCGCCCAGCACCGGGCCTCGCTCGGCCCCCGCGGGCAACTGGTCCTCAACCCCGTCTCCTAGCCGTACCCATTACCTTCCCCAAGCAAATGTGGCACGTGATGGGCAGAGTGAGGGACAATGTAACGTTCTGCACGGTCTGAGCCATGGCAGCGTTCAGAATCCCGCCAACACGGAAGTCCCGCCGACAGCAGCTCTTCGCCACGCTGGGAATGCGCGAGGCCGGCTACGGCGGCCTGGCAGGGCCATAGCGAGCCGGGGCGAGGGGACGGAAGCGCGCTTCGGAGACGCGCCGACGCCCTGGCATTTTCCTATTCGTTATTAAAGAATAACTATTATTAATAACACCATCTCAAATAGGTCTCTGGGTTAGGAGCTGAAAAATTACTGGGGGTGGGAAGGAAGATGGTTTGCTAGAGGTTTTGAGACTTTTCAAAATGTAAGAAAAGTGTAATTAGTTCAAGAAGGAGAGAAAGTTAGGTGTTTCAATGTCACATCTTTCCCAAAAATGAATATGGGGAGGTGGGCCTCAGGTCTTGAGATAATGGAGTCGTCAAACATTTAAAAATATCAAAAAGACGGTTTCTTCCTATTCCTAAAGCACTTAACTGATTTAAAAGCAATGGTTTTCTTCATACAGAATCATCCCAGAAGTATCTGGGGAAATTTAATCTCCTTTCTCCTCAAAGGCAAACTTTCACTAGCCCTTCTGTGCTTCCTAACCAGGAGGTTTAAGGATTCTTGCCAGGGGATTCACCCCAAGAGAGGAAACTGCAAACAGTGCAAGGCATGCACTTACACAATGCATTTTAGGGACAAGAAGGATGTGCAAGGTGTTGTTGAACTCCAGGAGATAATTTGTGAAGTTACAAATTAGCATTTTCCGACCATGACAAAGAAAAAGATCTTAATGTTTCTAAATGAATCTTAACCTGTAAGATTTAGGATTTAATTGCAACTTGGTGTAAACAAGAAAGAGCTAAAGTGAGAGGTGATACAACTAAGGTAGTGTGTGAGATGGCAAATCTAGAAAGAGGAACTCTTCTTAATCTCTCTGTGAAAGAGGTAGCTTAAAGAAAGAGAAGTTCCTGACTGATGGAGAAGACATCCCTGACTCCAACTTTCTAGGTCATGGCCTCATGCAGCATATATCAAACATCTGACTCATTACCTTTCACATATGCATACATGTGGTGTGTATGTATGTGTGTGTCTGTGTCTGTGTGTCTGTGTGTTTATCTGTGTGTGTTGTGTGAAATGAATGTGGAGGCTAATCATACTGGCTCTAAAATAATGAGGCAAAAAAGCAATTGGAGAGGCTGGCAACTAGTCTGAGGAAGGCCAAATCCAAATCAAAACTGGCTCAAATCAAAAGTGGCAGTGAGAGTTATCCCAAGTAGCTCGCTATCCTTGTCTCTAAGAATCAGAGGCTATCTTCAGCTCGGAATTGGAGAACCAGGCAAGACAGGCACACTGACTCCTGCATAGTGGACACTACCGAATGCCTGGCTCGAGAGCTCAAGAGCAATCTGCGTTTACAACCCTGTGGGTACTTGAAAGCAAGGTCATAATTATTCCCAGTCCAGAGTTCATAAGTTTAGCAGATGTATCTTTCATCTTCTCAGCCTTGAAGCCCAGAATTGGAATGAGGAAACCTGATGGTGTTTCAGGGCCTCCTACAGCCTCTGAATGGGACAGAGGCTCAGAATGAGTTGAGGTGACCTCCATCCCTGAGACTAGATGGCAGGGGATAGATAAGTAGAAGACACCTCCCTTCCAGAGTTCTACTTCTTACCTGGCACATTTACAGTTACCATGTTGTGTGACCCCCCAGTGATAAAATTACTTCTGTTGCTACTTTATAACTATAATTTTGCTAGTTATGAATCCTAATGTAGATATCTGCAGTTTTGGATGGTCTTGGGTGACCCTGACTGTTCTGGAACTTACTTTGTAGATTATGCTGGCCTTGAAATCAGACATCTGCCTGCCTCTGCCTCCCAAGTTCTGGGATTCTGGGATTGCACCACCACCTCTGCCCAGCAGGAGAACCTCAGATTTTGATGATTTATCTCAATACCTAGTTTCAAAGATACGTTTATAATTAAAGCCTGTTTTAATTAGAATAATAAGATCTAGATATTTCCAACAGCTCATCCTACGTTGCTCTTCGGGCTCAGCTTTACCTGTGCTCTGCCCATACAACTTTATCTGGACTACTGTTAGAGCATAGTGGGGTATGTGCTTACTACCTTAACCAATTACGGTTTTTGTTGGGTTTTTTTTGTTGTTTTGTTTTGTTTGTTTTAGACAGCATTTCACTATGTATCGTTGGTTGGCCTGGAATTTGATTTATATACCAAACTGGCTTGAAACTTGCAGAGATCCCTCTACCTCTACCTTTAGAGAGGCATACTTAACCATGCCCAGGCTCACACTGTGTTTCCTGAGTTTAGGGACTGCATTTAACTTTTTTAGTGTGTGGTACTAAGTGATTATTTTACAAACAGTAATGTATATTTTACCTTTATACAAGTCCAAGCTCTTTTATTTTAAAACAATGTCTTTATTTTGGGTGCTTGTAAAAGGTAGTCTATATTGTTTTGTGAGAATTATAAAAACAGTGAGATTCATTTTAAGAAAATTAAACTATTTAAAATGCAAAGTATAGTAAGTGAAACTTCATCTACATTTTCAACACACCTCTCTGTCACTACTAACACTCTTAAGACATCCTCACAAACATGTCAATTTGTATATTACTGTGTGAATCAGACATATCCTCACAAACATGTTAATTTATATATTACTGTGTGAATCAGCATAGATTGAGTCATGTGTAACAGGCCTGCTTTGCTCACTTAATGCTTTGTGCTGTGCGTACAAATACTGAGCATGTGTGTGTGCGCGTATGTGCTCGAGTGCATGTGCGTGTGCAGCTCAAGGACAAGAACTCTTGCTGTGCTCTGTGAAGAGCATTTCCCATTTTGAACAGATTATATTTTAAATAGATATTACTAACACAGAGGCTAAGAGATACTGTCATTACTCTTAAAGGCCAAAATTCCATGGCCTACTGGCTACTTGTTTTCAATTTTGCCTTCTTTGTTTCTTGTTTATTTTTTCTTTCTTTTTTGGGGGGGTATTTTTTTTTTTTTTATTTTTGGTTGGTTTTTTTCCTTCCTTCCTTCTTTCCTTCCCTTCCTTCCTTCCCTCCCTCCCTCCCTCCCTCCCTCTCCCCCTCCCTCCCTCCCTCCCTCCATTCCTCCCTCCCTCCCTCCCTCCCTCCCTCCCTCCCTCCCTCCCTCTCCTCCATTCCTCCTCCTCTTTCTTTCTTTCTTTCTTTCTTTCTTTCTTTCTTTCTTTCTTTCTTTCTTTCTTTTTTTGAGACAGGTTTTCTCTATGTAGCCCTGACTGTCATGGAACTCACTCTGTAGACCAGAATGGCCTGGAACTCAGAGATGTGACACCTGCCTCTGCTTTGTTGAAATTAAAGGGGAGCTCCACCATCACCTGGATCTTTCTTCATTTTTAATTGAGATAGATTTTTTTTATTAAAAAGAATATAGTCTTTTAAAAATATTGATTTGTACGTGCTCAAATGAGTGTGAAGGTCAGAGAGCACAACTCAGAAATGTCTTTTTCTCTCCTTGCACCACATGGGTTCTAGGGATGCCACTCAGATCCAGGGTTGATAAGGAGCGCCTTGGCCTGCTGAACCGTTTCACTGACCCTATATGAGATTTTCTGTCACTTTTGTTTGTTTTGTTTTGTTTTTTGCAGACAGGGTTTCTCTGTGTAGCCTTGGCTGTCCTGAAACTAGCCCTGTAGACCATGCTGGACTTGAACTCACAGAGATTCTCCTGCCTCTATCTCCCTAGTGCTGGGATCAAAGGTGTGCACCACCATGCTTGGCTACAATATATTCTTAATGGCCTTAAAATGGACCCTGTGAACTGAGGAGTTCAGTTACAAATGGTACCTGGAATAGGTAAATTAAGGCCCCTGAATCGTTAGAATTACAAGGCAGTAGCATCCAGAAGGCTTGGGGGTAGTTATGAAGGTCTCGTCTTTCACAGATGAAGAAACTAGGCATGGCTACAGTAACACAGCAGACAGTGGTAGAATTGGAGCTAACTTCTAGGTCATACTTGAGGCTCTCTGAGGCTGCTGGCTCAATGCCTTTGTGCAAGTCCAAGATGTATTATTATTAGTAAAGTAGTTCAGTAATAAAAAGTCAGTCATAATTGAATTTCTTTGCTATGAAAACCATCAAATAGCCCTGGAACACCTTTTACCCCTTGTTTAAATCAGATTCATTTTAATGATAAATTATTTAAAAGCAAGTTTAAAAAAAAAATAAGATCTTAAGTGCTATTAAAAATTGATTAGAAATGCATTATTCTCTCATTGACCCAGTTTAGATTGTTTTTTAAGTTTGTTTTTGGTCAAAGCTAATAAATTTGAGTAGATGTCTCAGATAGACGGGTTGTAATCATTGGATCACCAGTCAATTAATCACAACTTCATAAATATTGATTTCATATTAAAGTTAGTTTCCATTCCTGAAAGACCATTTTTTCGTCTGTTTTAAATTTATGCACCCCACCTAGATTGTGGTTAAAGCTAAGAAAAATCATAAAAATGATATTGAAAATTAATCAGTGGTACTGGGTCAGTGTTTGGTGTCATATGAGAGGTACCCTCCTCTCAAAGGTTGGGGATTATGAGCTAAAACATCCCAAGATGATGGCGGGAAAAAAAAAGTGTTTCTTATTGCAGCAGAGAAGTCGAGATGTTCTAAAGTGTCTTTGTGTTTTACTTATGAATACACTGATATATGTTGTCCACTTCCATTTCAAAGATCCATTCATGCCTTTGTTCATTCAGTGCCTGTTCCTTCGAAGTATGAAGGAAAGATCACTCAGAGAAAGTTCTCTCATGGAGCTTACATTCTGTTCCAAATGTCTGTCGTCTGCATTGGCTTGAATCAAAATCTGGCTCCTTGGGTAGCAATAGAAATTGTACATCAAGTTCAGATGTAAACACAGCATAATGGCCACAGAATAAATAAGCATAAGGAGTTATTAATTTGTTCACTCCACCAATATTTAAGTACTTTTATGTGCTAGGCCCTTGTCTAATGGCTGTGTGTAAAACTCTGAATCAAACAAACAAGATCACCGGCATCATTTATCCACTGAACAAATATTTATTGATTATCAATAATGTGCCAGTCACCGGACTAGAAATGAGGCATTTTATGAATCTGACAATGAGTCTAGCATGCGTATTACATCTTAAAGTAGCTAGATCTTCAGTAATTTCTCTCCTGGATAATCTTGTTGTTGGTTTGCTCCTGGCCATTGTGACATAGCAGGTTATGATATTAAATATTTTAAAAGGTGGCAAATTGGGTGATTGTTTTAAATTATGTCATTTTAAGAGAATATTTTATTTCCACCTGAGGCTAAACACTGCTTCACAAATGTTTTTGAATGGTAGGAGATAAATGAAGGAAATATCACATCTGGGAATATTGTAACAGGAATCGCTAAGGTTGGAGAGTTTGTAGGGTTTTCCAGAATACTATGGGGAATAGGAAACCAACCTCCAGATAGCTGCTTTTAACGTTAAGTTGATTATGTGAGTGCATTTATTTTCTTCCTGCTTTCATTTTATATGTGAACAAAAGTTCCAAGGTGATGCTTCCCATAGGAACCCCAAAGCCAGACTACCCTAAACAGAGCGAATGGTTTTAGCTCCTATTTCCTGAGAACCCACAGTTGATTGCCGTGTATCTGAGAACAGCTTTCACAAAAGAGCATCCTGCACTTGACCATGACATCTTCAACTGCTGGCTCAAGTCTTGACAAGTTGCTCTTCCTAGAAACCAGAGCTCCCGTGCTTCTGGTTTTTGTCATTCCACAAATTAGTTCCATGAATAATATATTTGCTGATTCATCAGTCACCGATGCGTCAGCTGACTATAACTGTCATTTCAGGTATGGCCCCTATCACCAGTTCCGGATCCTCAACTGCTTGATGGTTAGTCTTACTTCCTCCCTTCCAAGTCACACCAACCATTCTGATGCTTGCATAGACATCTGATACACAGTTAAGAACCTGCTAGGCAAAGCGAAGGAGCTTGTAGGCAACTCCCTCAGTGCTGTCCACCTGCCTGGGTGATAGATGGTCACAACATTTCTGCAGGCATTACTTCTTTAGGCTGCGTGTCAGAGAACTGGGCAAGGTCACCTCAAAGCGATCTCTTAGATTTAGAATAAAACCATCTAAAACACTAGACCCCTTTGATAAATCAAATTATATCACAAAACAGCTACCAAACACAGAAATTTATCATATGGTTATAAGGCAAGATATGAGTGACTGAGGCATTCTGGAGATGAGGGGTTCACCTGGGAGACCCCCTCAAAAAAGTCAGAAACACCAGGGAAGAGCTATGAAAAATACCACGGTGTGTGTGTTTTGGGGGGGGGGAGCGGGCAGCAGTGGTACTGTTCTCCCTTCTTACCCCAGCTTTGAAAGGCCAGAAATGAAGCCAGGTGTGGTGGCACATGCCCTTCATCCCATCGCTCAGTGGGCAAAGGCAGGGCCATCTCCGTGACTTCAAGGCCAGCCTGATCTACAAAGCAAGTTCCTGGATGGCCAGGGCTACACAGTGAGACCCTGACTCTGGAAACCCAAACCCAAACCAAATGACACCAAAGTAACAACAAAAACCCAGCCAGAAATGGGAATATAGGAATTCAATCAGCATTTAACAACTTAACAAACTCACATATGGATGCATGAAGAAGAGTGAAGATTAATGAATTTATAAGGGAGAAATCAGTTTTCAGTGACTTGTATCGTTCATTCGTGTGTTAGATTTGGTTACTGTGACCCGAGGAAACATATACAAAGAGGAAAGATTTATTTTGCCTTGCAATTTTAGAGGTCTCAGTCCTCAGCTGCTGGGCTGGGGTGAGGCAGAACATGGCAGCGGGGAGCATGCAGTGGAGAGAGCGGCTCAGCTCATGGTGATGAGAAGCAGGGTTTATAGCACTTGCCAATGACGTCATTGCCCTAGTTTGTTTCTGCTTCTGTGATAATTACCATGGCAAAAAACAACTCTGGGGAAGAGAATTATTTGGATTACATGTTCCTGGACACACCCATCATTGATGGAAGTCAGGGCAGGGACTGAAGCAGGAACCTGGAGGCACCACGGAAGCCGAGGCCATGGAGGAAGGCTCCTTACCGGCTTGCTCTCTGTGGCTTGTTCAGCCTTGTTTCTTGTACAAATAGGACCACCTGTTCAGGGGAAGCACCACCCACAGTGGCCTGGGTCCTTCCATATCATGAGTAATCAAGAAAACGCCTCACAAGATTTCTTACAGGCCAGTATAATAATGACATTTTCTCAAATTTCGATTCCTTCTTCCCAGATGACCATGGTATAGCAGTTTCTGTGAAACTGCCCTAAAAGTTCTGATATTTAAATAGTTGGTTCCTGTTGGAAGCCAGGCCAATCAAGGCTTTCTCAGAGTCTCCAGTTAAGGACAAAGGGAATGTTAGTTCTGTGTGCTTGTTTAGGGGACAACTTAGCAAGGCACTAGGGTCTCAGAGAAGTTAAGGTTTTAGTTTTCGAGAACCTGACTTTCCCCCCTCTGAATAGAGTGGAGTTATCAGTCTCAAGGTTGTTGTACGTTCAGTCTGTGGTATACTTGAGACATCCTGTAGCTCTCAGTGGAACACTGTTTGGTTAAGTTTCTGGTGGCTTTGTCCCAACGCAGGATAGTTTTCTGCTGATTTGTTTCACATCCGTGCCCCCCCCACCCAAAAGAACTGTATGTGCTGTACTTCTTAATAAACCTGCTGCACTTCTTAACACTGTACTTCTTAATAAATTTGCTTGGCATAAGACTTAGCTAGTGCAATATCTCCTAACCCATCTTTTCTGTCATCTTTATTTTCTCATCTCTTGGTCCTCTCTCCCAGAAAAGACTCACTGAAGAATGACCTTCTGGTGCAGGTGAAGTTCCCAGTAGGTGGCTGTTTGAGGAATCTTAGGGGCATGGCCTTGCTGGAAGAGGCATATTTGTCAATGGTGGTGGGCTTTGAGGTTTCAGAAGACCTGCGCCATTTTGCATTCTCCCTCTCTTTCCTTCTTCCAGCTGGGGATTTGGATGTGCCCCTCACCTTCACCTCTGAGAACGGGAGCCCCCAACCCCAGTGTCACCAACCCACCCTGGCACATCAAGCCACTGAAGGACTAGGCACATCACTTCCTACTGAGGCCAGATGAGGCAGCTCAGTTAGGGAAACAGGATCCACAGGCAGACAACAAAGTCAGGAACTATCCCAGCTTCAGTTGTTGGGGGACCAACATGAAGACCAAGCTGCAAATTTGCTACATATGTGCTAGGGAGGAGCATGGCTAGGCTCAGTCCATATGTGCTCTCTGGTTGTTTAGTCTCCGGGAGGACCCAAGGCCCTACAAGAAGTGCATGGACAAAGATGGATCAGAGACTGAGGGAATGGCCATCTTCTATAACCAGGAAAAGCTCCCGGCAGTAGGACTGGGACATCAACCCAGCCAAAACCCACCCCTAGTTTTTGAGTAACTGTACTTCAGAGCGAAATAAAGTGACAGAATAGCTTTGGATAAACATGTGGGAAACAAAAAATTTTGTTTTTATTGTAACTCTTTTCTTAGAAACATAACTCCAGCAGAGCTTCAGAGGTAACCATCAAGGATAGCAAGTTCTACTGTATGTGTTATATATTTCTCTCAACAACTCTAAAAGACTAACTGCTGAAGTCCCTGTTTTAGGGCTCAGAAAACTGAGGTTCTGAAGAGTGGCCATACTACAAAGATGTTAATGCTGCTAAGGGACATTGTGACTAGTGTACCAACAACAGTTTATTCAAAGATCAGTCATCAAGATGGCATGGTATTTGTCTTCAAAGATATCGAGTCCATTGTTGATTTAACGTTTGATTGAGGTCTAGGGATATAGCTCAGTGGTAGGATACTTGACTAGCATTTGTCAAACCCTAAATTCAATCTCCAGAGAAAAATAAAAATTAATTTATCAAATGAAGTATAATAATAAGATAATATAGCCATGAGTGCCAGCACCTCAGAAACCTTCACTTGGCCTCCATAATGCTATAAAACCCTGAGAAGATCCATTTCAGGCTAGAGACTGTCAGAATATACTGTAACAAACAAGGAAAGGGCTCTCAGATCCAAGGAGACAGCATAGGCAGAGAAACGGGCTTGGCGAGAGGGTGCCTTCTGCCATTAGAAAGCACATAAGGGAAAACAGAATTGGGATTATTGAAAGGAATTTACTTTAAATAATGAGAGTGGGGCAAGAACACAGACAATTAATAATTATAAGTTGACTGAATACTCAGTACTGTGTTGCATGATCTCATTTACATGGGAAACCTAAACATGTCAAACATACTGAGAGACTACAAGGACTGGAGGTGTGGAGAAATTAGGAAAGATATTGACCAAAGGGCACAAGTTTTCAGGCACCTATGTCGGATGAGTTTTTGACTGATTTTTTTTTTTTTACATAGAATGATGTCTATTATTAATAATAGGATACTATGTGTTTGCAAATTGCTAAGACTGAATTTAAAATGCTCGTACTGCAAAAATATATTGTAGATTATACATATGTTAACTTGATTTAATCATTCTAGAATGAAAATTTACCATTGTTTCCCACAGGAATGTGATCAATTTTGGTTAATTTAAATAATTATAAAGAGGATGATGATGAAGAATCAGTATTGTGGCTTCAATGTGATTCTTAATTTCCTGAAGAACAAATCCTTCCCAGCCCATGTGTTAGTTTTGCAGGAGGTTGATAGTTTCCCTGAGTAAAGTTTAGTTAAACTGCGGTAAAGCTGAATAAATTAGAAACTTCTCCTGTATCACTAATTTATTTTTGGAAAAAACAAAATACATCATACTGTGTGTCATTATAAGATGGCTAAACCTTAAAGGATAACAACTATTGTGATAAATATAAAATTTTAAAGGTACAAAAGTGAAAGTCTCTAAGATTCAAAAACCTGGGCTAGGCTGGAGAGATGCTCATTGTTTAAGCACATGTGTTATTCTTGAAAAGGACTTGAATTCAGTTCCCAGCATCCACATGGCGGCAGAGAGCCATCTATAACTACAGTTCTGGGAATCTGACGCCCTCTTCTGGCCTCTGTGGACATTGCATGCATGTACATGGTACATAGGCACACATGCAGGCAAAACATACTTACACATCCTGTCTTTTAAAAAACAAACAAACAAACAAAACAAAAAACCTAAATGGAAGACACTGAAATTTCACCTGCCTATAGTCTGTCTTAAAAATGTTGAAAGTATTTATTTAGAATGTGTCACACTTTTTAGGGAAATAAAGGAAGTCATGCTTTAGAAAAGAAACTCGAGAATGAAATTTGTACATTTTGTGTTTATGATGCTTCTATGAGCCTTAAAGTTTTCGCTGTAACTGTTTAGTTGTGTGGAAATGAGTGGATCTGCAGGTGTGTGAGGGCGCTAACTTTGCTTTGCAGCAGACCGTGCTTTTCAGAGCACTTTCAACACATGGTCTCATTAGCTCATCCTCGTGGCCCAGTAAGCGGATTGGAAAGATGGGAAAAGTGCTCTTCAAGTTCTGCATTTAAGGAATCTAAGGCAAAGTTCCTTGCCCTGGCCCTGGAATGCAGAACTAGCAAACGTTAGGAGGAACACTCAAAAGTTTCCCTTCATTCAAATTCTGGCACAGCTATGTCTGTTTAAATGCAAACATTGACCTTCAAAGATCTTTATTAAGTTTTTAATGTATTCTAGACAGTATAAAGAAAGATACACTGAGTATGGACCAAACTTACTCTTACGATATTTATAGTCCAACAGGGGCAAGGAATAGTATACACATCTAACTCCTGAGAAGAAATAACACTAGGGAAGAGTCTTCAGAGATATTAAAAGATGTGGCAATGGGAAATGGGAAGGTCATTTTAAGTGTGAATAAAATAAACTTCATGAAAAAAACATCATTGGAGCTGACCATGTGTAGACATATACCGGAGGGCATGCTCTTCTAGGTGGAGGTGATAGCTTATGCTAAATTATGAAAATAATAAAGCATTAAGAAGCACTGTATGACTCTCTTTAATTGGAGCACACACTGGGTGAAGGTCAGAAGTAAGAGAAACTGGGGAGGTAGGCCAAGGCCAGACATGAAGGTTCTTCACTTTGGACTTTGCTTTATAAGCATTATGGAGCCAATGGCACTTTCTCAGTAAGTGAGTAGCAGTGTCCAAAGACGCACCTTATAGACAGTCTCCTAAATAAAGCTCTAGGCTGAAAAGGCAGGTTGTTGTGTACCGTGCCTGTAGTGAACTGATTATATGTACTCAACAGTAAGCATGGTGATACGTGAACATAGAGAGATGGTTCTCCGCAGTCGAGGGCAGTGACAGATTTCCTGGCACAGGATGACCTGGTCAAGGGTTAGAGGAGTAGCCAGAAGGAGGTCTTAGTAGATGGAAATGAGGGTGAAGGTAAGTGGGGTTCTGTCACTCATCCTCATGGGACCCCTCATCATTTTAGGGGATGAGATGCTCTTTGGGTTGCAAAGTGCAGAGACATGAGTGTTCCCTGTGTGAACATCAAAAGTCTCTAAAACCAACCCAGGATGACAAGATAGTGGACAGATATACCCGCTGGACTGTGTAACCTCATCCCAGGGCACGTCTTGGGGTAGGAGAAAACCACCACTGTGGGACCCACAAAAACGTGACTCAATTGTGCAGAGAATGCTAGGCTTTTAGCCTATTTCTGTAGCACTGAAATGTGAGCAACCATCATCAGAGTAGCAGAGGCTAGATAAAAGAAAGCAGACGGTGGGGCGGTGTGGCTGGACAAAGCACATAAGCTCAGCCTGAAGCAATGCACAGCCCTTGTAAACAGCTGGGCAACAGCTGTAGCTGACAGCCCCTGCTGGCATGTGCTGTCAGTCACAGACGTGCTCGATACCTGGAAAGTGATATTCAATGTTCAAGGCTAAGCACAGGGGTATTGGGGCTTGCATCCTGGGCCCAAGATAGACTTAAATAGGCAGGCTTCTCTCTCTCTCTCTCTCTCTCTCTCTCTCTCTCTCTCTCTCTCTCTCTCCTCTCTCTCTGCTTGCAAACTGATTGTAAATGACTCTCCCGGCAAGGGCAAAATACAGGCAGATTCTCTCCTCAGTTCCAAGAGATGAGGAAGCCCAGGCTTACTGGTGAAGAGTCCAGACAGACTGCTCTTATAGAGGACCTTAGTTTGGGTGCCAGCACCAATGTTGAGCATCTCTCAGCTGCCAGCAATTGCATTCCTGATGGCCTTTTCCAGTCTGCCTTGGCACTTGGCTCTTACGCACATAACCCCAACATACACATACATATACATAAGTAACTAACAATAAAAGACTAAGAGGCTCCACTTTTAGTTTCTTAGGTTTGAAATGTGTTTGCAACCCACACAGCAGCCCCTCTTCAGTTGAAAGCCTTTATTTTATGTTTGTATGTTAAGAAAGTTCAAAGGTGGTATCCTGAGTGGTGTATCACATGGGAGTACAGATTTGAACTCTCTTCCTCATGCTTGCTCAGCGAGCACTTTACTGACTGAGCCATCTTCCCAGCCTCAGCAAGGATCTTAAAGTCCCTTTATCCCCCCCCCCCCCCCCCGCAAAAAATGTGAAGTATTGGTGAAGCCAGGGGAGATTCGAACCTGAGCCATTTAGGATTCCAGGTTGTTTTCAAGGGTTGAGTTTTCAAGGGTTCCGATCTGTTTACTTCTCTCTCCAAGCCTCAGAAAAAACAGTTGGCTTGTGGGTTAGTTATTTCATTCCTTCATTGAAACAGAAAGTCAGGGTTAGCTGAAATATCCTTTAAAAATAATACTTTGTATTATTTCAAACACTATCTCTAAATTGGTTCCAATGTCAGGACCACCTACATAAAATAGACGTTTCCTGATGCACAGTTCCTGCATTTCTAGACTGAACTGCTCCACCAGAGCCTTATGGAGGCTCACATGTGAGAAGCAGAGGTAGAAATATCTTAACTGAAGCATTGTTCTGTTTTGTAATATGACTGCTGGCTTCTGGTTTAGAGCTAAAGAGTCATAGAAAAGCAGAGTTTGTAGCTAACCTCTAATGCCTTTTATAATCTGGTTTATGTGTTTGTATTGAAACTATCAGGGAAACACAAACTCCGACCTCTGGGGAAGAAGGAGTTAACTTGCAGGATGCTAACTAGTTGAGCTGGATTCTTACCTGCTCTAGGCAGGAATGCACCTAGTCTGTTGGCTGCAGGCAATGGAGTCCCTGAGGGGTGTGTGGGGTACAAGCATCTGTAGTCAGAGGCATTGTTTCCTGCCTGCTCTGTGGGACTGAGAAAAGTGAATGCCATTTTATTGAAGTCAGCAGTGGAAGCAGAGTGGCAGGGGACATTTCCTAGAGGTTTGAAATGATTGCCTAGCTAGAAAACCTGATGAAGAATGGCTTTAAATGGTTTTCTAACAAGATTAAAATGTTGCAGTGAATTTTTTTTTCTAGTAACCATAACACAAGCACAATGCTTAAAGAATGACTACACTTCTCACGAAATAAGAAAAGGCAGGCGAGCAAAACATCTTCACCTACCACTTAAGGCTGACAGAACTCTCCAGCCCTACCAGACATACGTAACCACCTTCTTGACACTATTCTGGTTTCCTCTCAACCCTCATCACTGTATCATTGCCTTTTCAGAGTTAAGCACCAAGCATTGCCTAGCTGTACGCCCCCCCTTCATCACTGCTCCTTTCTGCTGTCATATTCTTTCAGGAGCTCCTTGCTTTGTCCCATTTGGGGGGGGGTGCCTCCTCACTTCTCAATGCTAAGCATATCTATCATTTGTTTCTATTGATCTCTGAATCTTCCGGTCTTCTGGTAGGTATTCAATAAGAGTGATTCTTAACTGGGTGGTGCTTTTGTTCCTCAGCAGTTAATTGGCAGCACCTAGAGACACTTTGGGAGGTTACAAGCCAGAGGGACAGGGTTTGCTACTGGGGACCAGAGGTCAGAGATGTTACTAAACATAGTCATGGTCTCATTGCAGTCTCTTGGGAGGAACAAGAAATTATACAGTCCGAGATCGCATAATGTAAAAGCTGAAAAAAAAAAAAAAAATCTTAGCTTAAGTTGGGATATGACCAAGTGTGTGCTGCAAACAACTTGATCATGGTGCAAGGATGCTCCGGTCTCTACATTGTTTCTCAGAGAAACTTTTACATAGTCAGTGACATTGAGAGTGACTTTGTAATAGCAGTGACTTCTGATGTGCTGGTGAGACCGTTTGGTTTCTAAGTGTGATCAGTGTTGGGAATCAGAAGGGAAAAGCTTTTGCTCCCGCAGAGCTCCTCTAAGCCTCCCATACAACTCTGTGAATTACTTTCAGGTGAGTTTCAAAAGAGCAGCTCTTTAGATAAGGAAGATCAATCCCACAGGGGTGTAGAATGGCTTCTCCTGGTCATTCATAAACGAAACCAAGGAACTTGGAGGATTTTATGGACTAAATGTAGCCATACTCCCCCATAAAACTGCAGGGGGAACTGTACTTACACAGGAGAGACTCTGGTTTGTAACTGCATGGAAACACAGCTTTCAAATGACTTCAACTCACCTACTTAGACCAAAGAGGCTGTCAGTTAATTTAACAAACTATCTCTGTTCCCTGATCTTTGGGCCATAAAAATTGTTCATCTGCTCAGTCACAGGCCATTTAATTTTGGATGCATCGTTGCCAGTTGGTTACAGTAATTAGCATTCCCTGTATTGAAGCGGCTTCCCCGAAGCTATGCTAAGTAGGGCTGCACTTTTGTGTGGAAACATAAGCCGGGGTGTGCAAATGAGCCTGGCCACCCATCTTAGAGACAGAAGCCCTAACTACCATCTTCTTGGCTCGGGGTGCCTTCCAGGCCCACCTGCAGATCTTATTTACTGATTATTAATGACAGAAACTGTAGGCAGCTGTGAAAGGCGCAGCATGGCTACTCAAAGCTGCAACTCAAAACTATCCTCTGCGGGACTGTAATTTTCTTGAATGACACCTGACTTCATTTTAATCTCTTCCTTCGCTCCAAATGCACTTGTGCTAGAGAAATGCAATAGAAAGTCAATGAGTTCCAGGTTTCACAGGCAGACTTGCAACATTTGTGGGTGCATCTGTTAGCTTCCTGGCAGAAGTGATGCATTTGGAGAGGAAATATATGTTTGTGCTTGTTCCAGAGCTGGCACACAGCTTGTAAGGCGATGATTCAGCAGAACCCCTGGAGAGATGCTGGAGAACAAGGTTACCTGGTGGTTTGCTAGTTGCCAGTCTATGGAGATCACATATTATATAGATTTAAGTACCTAATTTGATTAAATAAGCGTTAATCTTCAAACCGCACCAGTGTTTATGCTTGGGAGATCCAGATTTTCAGCTCAATTTAGAGGAACACAGTATTCTGCGTAAAAGTCTGTAAATGAATGGCCTCATTAGGAATGAAAACTAGATTTAGTTATTTGAAATACCCACATCTGTATTTCAGTTTGTACATCTGTAGTTTCGGTTTCCTGGGAAACCACCATGCAAGAATTTGTAAGATGAGTTCATCATATATTGTTTTATATCCACGGTAGTTTTATTTCTTCTCCCCCCCCCCCACCAACACACAGAACCTAGTATTTCATGAATAGAATTCATTTCGCATGGTTAATTTCCAGATTAATAGGATGAACACCTTGAATGTAATTAAAAGTAAGTTAGGCTGCATTCTCTTATCTGCCTGATGCTAATGTGAAGGCAGGGCTCCAGCTCACATCAGTTGCCTCCTCATCTTTTATTGCAAGTCTCAATTGTTCCCATGAATAAAAGCATCTTAAGTTGAAAATTTTTGAGGTGAGGAACTTATAAATTTTATAATGGATTAGCTATTTGCTGTCCTGTTTAAATCACTATATTCTCTAAGCACAGTGAAATCTTGTTAATTAAAAAATGATCTACATAGTCTAGATAAAATTAATCTTTATTTGCATATGCTTTGAAGTAAAATGAAGTAAACATTACAAATAAGAAAAAGGGCCACTCTCTGTCTCTGTTGACTGAGCTTGTACTTGGTAATTACGTCTGACGAGATGCAGGAGAGCAACAAACTTATTATTATTGTTACTCAGCTTTATATTTCTTTATAAGCATCCACAAAGGGTCATTTTCATAAATGTAAAGATAAGAAGACAATAGTAGGAACCAATAAGAACAATGAGTGGCAGAAATGAGAGAGAAAAAGAAAACAACTGGATCCAATTCAAGTAATTTCTTGTGTTGTTTGTTATTAAAAATAAAACAAACAAAAAAAAACAGAAAGAAAGAAAAGAAAGGTAGGAGAGAAGTAAAAAACATAAAGGAACTGGAACAGGCACAGGACCTGCTGCAGACCAGTCACAGCAGGAGAATCAGAGAGAGAAAACGCGCAGCTCGGGACCCCAGGTTAGGAACTGCTTTAAAAAACATTGCAAGAGCCAAAGCAGGGGGAAGAAGAGAGACAACTTCTCATTGTCCTGGGTGTATTTTGTTACGGTGTACCTTTAAAATCTTATCGGGGTATAAAGGCTATGTCTGCCTCCAGTTGCTGGCTACAACTATTCTTTTTTTTTTTTTTTTTTTTTTTGTAACAAAATAGTCTTGCTTTTGATAGATGGGAGAAAGAATGTAAATACTTGTCTAAGAGTATTGTGGAGAATGGCCTTTGGAAAGCTTTATTGACAAGCTCCACCTCAATTATAAATGAAGGGAAAGGCAAAGTGTTTGTCACGGTGTCTTTTTATTGGGATCTCCCAGCAGGTTACTCTGGTCAATGTCCAGAATGAATCAAGAAAGAGGAATTCAGGCCACTAAAATTCTGTACTGCATTTTATCTTTCTCAGTGGAGAAGGAAGGTGAGGGATAAGATAAGAGAGAGAGGAGAGAGAGAGAGAGAGAGAGAGAGAGAGGACCCAGACTGAGAAACACACCGAAAGAGATGCACTCAGAGAGAAATAGAGAGACAGAGAAAGACGGACACACATAGATCCAGAAACACCCAGAGACAGAGACACAGAGACACACACAGAGAAATAGACAGAGAAAGACTTACAGACACACACACAGAGACAGACAGAAAAACACAGAGAGAAATATATAGAGTGAGACAGAGAAAGACATGCACACACACACACACACACACACACACCACACACAGATTTCAGATTTGATAGCTGACTGCAAGGAACTTTTGTTTTCGTTAAGAGTTCTTTTAGGGAAGTCAGTGAGATCAAAAAAAGAAAACTCTTTTAAGCACCAGAGTTTTGTTTATCATATGGGATAAATATACATATTTTACTCAATTTTATGTGTTACTACAATTCACACCTCGGAATGATATCACAGCAAATTATACTAAAAATCATAAAACTAAATGTTCTGAATCTAGGAAAGTGTCTGATAGGGAGGGTGAGGAGGTTGATAGAGACGGGACGGAGGGAAGGGGATGGGAGAGGAGGCAGCTCAGAGTGCACTGCATACATGTATAGAACATCAAGCAACACTTAACTAAGGAAGACATGATGGAGGACTGGATTGGCTGGAGCGTTAAGAGCAGAAGTTAAGAGTACTGGTTGCTCTTCCAGAGAATGTGGGTTCAATTCTCAGCACTGACATGAAAGCTCACACCTGCCTTTTTCCTCAGTTCCAGGAGCTGTGACACCCTCTCCTGGCCTCTGTGGTGTAGAGATCCACATGAACGAAAAACACAAAAAATAAATATGCTTATTTAAAAATCTAAAAAGGAGAGGGGGCAGAAGAAATGATGGTAACCGTGACTCTGTCCAATGTATGGAGGGAAGGTTCTTTACTGTTTGTGGAACATGGAGAGGAAATTAGCAAGAATGTAGTTTTTCCCACCTCAGGATGTGTGCAAAGCAGCGGCTGGTGTGGTTCTCAGTTCTTTGTACACTGATTATGAAGCATTGCTGTTGACAGCAAGAAAGTGAAGGGATGCTACAAGAGCATTGACTCCTACTTTCAGAATCCCTCTAAGTCAATACTGACAACTGCAGCTGGGCTGGGGTCTGAATCTCTGCCAGCTTTCCATGTTAGTGATCGTCAGTTCCGGAAGTTATCCTGGGAAGCCAATCGATTTCCCGTCATCCTAGCTATAAGAGACCCCTTGATTCACATGTATTCTTTCTGTTGTTTTATTTAGCTCAATTTGTCATCAACCTCAGCCAGAAAATACTAGTGTTTATTTTGACTCAAGAGAGATCACATTAACACAACTTTTATTATATTGTTAGTTATTTTATCATTGTCGCTTTTACTTTCTTACTGAGTCTGATTTGAAGAAGTTTTCACTCATCATTCCTTAGAGTAAGGAGGCAGTACACACAGGGCCACTGGCAAGCATCTGGTTCTGTTAGGAGGCAAGAAAAGGGAGAAATGCAGGAGCCAGGACTCTAATTATGGTTTCTGTGGGGTATGCTAGCAGGGCAGGACAGGAAAGGGCAAACACTTTAGGATTCCCGCTTTGGATACTTTGAGTGGCCATAGACTATAAGATGATCTGTTCAGTACCTGGCCTTAAGGCAATTAGAAACAAGAGATGTATTGGTTAGGGTGAGAATTAGCTAAGGAAGGTGCTTCAGAATTTGCTCTTTGGACTAGTTGACCATGAAATGTATGTTCTTAAGTAAACTGTTTTCCTTTTTGTAGAACTAGCTAACTGTGAGAAGACCAGCCTCTTTCCTGAGTTTTAAGGATGTCAAGATAAGAAAGCACTGTGAATTTAAAACAAAAACAAAAAAAAAGAAAGAAAGAAAAGAAGAAGAAAAAGAAAAGGAAAACCATACCCTATAGTACTCTGCTTCATACTTTTAAATACTAGTGCTGAACTGTAAAGGTAAAATCTAAACATTGACTGGACATTGGTGTTACATTCAAAAATAGGACATTGGTTAGCAGATGAGTACTTATTTTAAGTGTTTGGCCAGATATCATATTAATTGAGGCAACTTATTGATTCATTGCTCTTTTTCAGGCACTGTGTTATATACTCAGTATACACTGTTTGACAACTTCACAATGCAGGTACTGTCATCTCCACTGATGGAGGAATAACGACAAGCTTTAGAGACTTGGCTGATTAACTCACCACACTCCAACTGCAGCCCTGACCACAGGGGCTAATCTGTGTTCTTTTCAACATTCACACCTAGACTTTGAGATTTCACAAAGAAATAAAAATGAGGAAAATGAAGAAATAAAAGTAGCATAGATAAAGAGACCAATTGAGAGCTACTAGTACTGCAAAGAAAGAATAACTATTTCAGGAGAAGGAAATATTAATTTCCTCTACCAACAACAGAAAAGATATTTGAAAGCAGAAAAACTAAGAAAGATATGTTAGAATATAAGCAACTTGTTTCCATGGAAACACATATGATTTTATGAAATCCATTACAGTGTCCCCATGTTTTTACCTTTTACTAAAGGTGGCCTCTGTTGAGAGTGGGTTTAAGTGTGGTACTCAATACAGCAGTGCTCAGTGGTGACGGGGAAGGACCTCATTACCCAATGACATAGGTTAGAATCTGGTATCAAGCTCTATGGGAGCCTGTCGTCTGTGTTGTGAAGTCAGACATGAGATCTGAGAGGCAAATGAGACCTATAGAACTATTTCTAGCAAGACCATTATCAGATGGACAGGAAAAGAGTCTCAATAATGGAATAGAAAGAGTGTAGGGGAAATTATAAAGAGAAAGAGATGGATTTTCATTCCTATTTGAGCAACAGGCAACGAGAAAAATGGTTTGTCTGTGAGACAAAATTTAGCAAAACCATTGAGGAGAAAAGGTGAGAGGAGAGAGAATGAGGACAGGGGAGGACAAGCGGCAGCCGAATGTTCTACATCCTCATTAAAGACAGAAGGGGACCTTGGCTAAAATAGCAGCAGCAAGGTAATCCATCAGTCAAAAGAGCGCACAGTGACAAAGGCTTCTGAAATAGTGGGACTGAGAGGAAGAAGTCACATTTCGACTCTGTACCTTCATTAATCCTTTGCTGTTGACCAATAGGAATGATGGAATTCATTTTTTCCAACTCTCTCATTGCTATTTAGAGCCGAAGCCAAGTGGTAGGTCAGTTCCCTTCTTTGAGTCACTTTGCATTTTTTACTCAGATAAACTACTTTTTAGAATTTCCTTTTCCAATTAATCTAGAAGATTGAAACAGTGGACTCTTTTCTCTGAAAGTCTGAGATTACATATAGAGTATATATTGGAGAAGGCAGTGTCCTACCTAGTTGTCAATATGGCCTTTAGAAATAATAGTAATACTGAATCTATAGACACTCAGACTAATACCAATCTGTTTATGACTGTTATATATGTATCAAGGAATGGTTAACTCAACAATATGGGAAATGGTTCTGTATTGGAGATAAGTATGAACATTGTGATAAGAGCCCCCAAGTCAAGCTCAGTGTATGGTTTCTCATTGATACTTGGGAGAAAGGAGACCCTGTTTTCACTTTTGCTCAAGCTAGTTAAAGGAATTTAACCATGTCACTGTAAATATATACTTCCTTGATATAAACTTGCAAATGGTGCTGCTATAAAGATAGTGTGTACACCTTTGGCTTGTTGGAAAAACAATAGTAACATCAGCACATTTTGGAACATGATCTTACCGGGTACTTTATCCTGATGGCAACCTGCAGGAGAAATAGAATGTTCTCCAGTTTACAGAGGAGGGATCTGAAACTCAAAGAGATTGTACGACCAGACGGAATCCATAATATGGGGAGATAAGCCTGCAACCAGTCCAAAGTCGACTAGTTCCAAATCTTGTTCTAGGTTTTGCACATGGACTTTTAATAGTGGAGTAATGTTGGGACCTGGGACCTTGTTAAACCATAGCTGCTGATTCATTGGCTGTAGGGTATGGTTTGCACTTTACACTTCTAATGTATTTCCAGGTCTGCTGCTGTCCTTGATTCCCAGGCCACAAATTCTCCTTCTCATGTTGGCAAATACAGTAAGGTCTTAAGTTGTTTTCTTCTTAAACTTTTAGGCCACAAATATGTTTTTGAAAACTTCTTTTATTGGTTATATGTATCTCTACTACTTATAACTCAGTAACAATTTTGATCATAATGAGATGTTGAATTTTGTCAAATACTTTTTCTTCATAAATTGATATAAAGATGCTTTTAGTCTGGATTCGTTTTTTTTTTTTTAAATAATTTAAAATTACTTTAATAATTACATTTCAGATGTTTTTCCCTTACCCCCTTTTCCCCCCTCCCTCCCAGGAACTCACTATCCCTTCCCCCATCCTCCTGCCTCCACGTTGGTGTACCCCCACCCACCCTCCCCCGTACCTCACCTCCCCACCCTCGAATATCCCCCCCACCACGATATCCAGCCTTCATGGGACCAAGGATCTCTTCTCCCACTTATAAATAGCTCCCTTGCATATATAGCTGGAGCCATGGGTCCCTCCCTAAGCACTCCCAGGCTGGTGGTTTAGACCCTGGGGGCTCTGGTTGGTTGATATTGTTGATTTCCTCATGGTGTCAGGATTCATTTTTTTTAAGACATTGAATTAATGTTGAGTGATAGTCATTGAAAATAATAACTATTTTGTCTTTCAATTCTAGATGTGATAAACGTATATTTTGTAGAACATTCAGAAGATAAAACATGAAAATGTATGTTGAGGCTTGGTCTGTTGCCATGTATCGTAAAGCTAAATTCTATACCAGAAGATCTGGGTCTACAAGTGACTTCTCACATTTACAAGCCTTTGTTGTGCAAACCTTGTTCCTTGATTTAAAACTATTGGTTAAATTAAATTGGCTACACCAATTACTGGAGGAATTAGAGGTAGGTGGGTTTGGAGTGACCTGGAAGGGGAAGAAGAGGAGGAAGAACAGGAAGAGGAAGAAGAGGAGGAGGAGGAAGTGAGAGGAATCTGCCATGAGGGAAGACAGACGATGAGTACGTGACCGGGAGAAACAGCAAGTATCTGGGGTGCACAGCTGGGGAGGTAGCCAGGCCAGCAGTTAGAAGAGTGGATGTCAAAGCCAAATAAAATAACCATAGTCTGCCTCTCATTTATGTGTAAGCTAGTCAGGCATAAGTTTAAATTGGTTGTACTACAAATGTAAATAAAGCTAATCAAATGTTCATTGCTCCGTGATATTGTTAGTTTACTGTTGAAAGGGCTACTGTGAACAATTATGAAAGGTTAAGATGGAAACCGCACACATATGTAATGCACATCTTTTTGTGTGATTTTTTCTTGAGCGTTTAAAATTACTAGGTTCAGGTATGCTGGGCTTTCTGCAATGTTGTGGTTCCTTTTGTCTAGAATGTCACTGAGAGGCTTTGCTTTCCTTTGTGTGTTTGTTGTTTGTATTTACCATTATAAAGTAGTATTGAGTTCTCTAGACATCCTGCAACGACATTTTAGACAGATTATTTGAGATCCATTATTAGAAATAAAATGATAGGTTCTTAGTATATCAATATCATAATACATAATTATTTGTTTCATTGTGTGTGTATGTGGGGGGGGGCGCGCACACACACGTGTGTGCACACATTCTGGAGTGATGAGGATGTCAGAGGATAAGTCTTACAGGCTGGTTCTCTCCTGCCACCTTGTGGGATCCAGAGATGGAACTCAGGTCATCAGGCCTGGGTGTAAGCTCCTCTACCCACTGGGCCATCCTGCCAGCTCACATTTTAAAATTGCTGGTGTCAAATTTCTTATGAATATCATCATGTGTTTGTTTCTGTCATCTTTTAGGAAGGTTTTTGAAAAGTTTACAGTTGTTGGGGACGGGCACATGTGAGCCATGAAGTGTATGTGGAGGTCGGAGGACAACCTTAGGGAGTTGGTTTTCTTCCATTACCCACATGGACTCGGGTTCACGCTCAGAATGTCAGGTTCCGTGGCAGCAAGTGTCTTACCTTCTGAGACTCCTCAAAGGTCCCATTTTTGTCATGTTTTAAGTTAACTTTGTTTTTACAGCCGTACTAGGTTCACAGTAAAATGCGTGGAAAGTTGGGCTTCCCATTTCTGTCATCACATCCCCACTGACTCCGTAACTCTCTGCTGTACACATCTCACACCAAAGGCACACATGTGCTCTAACTGTGAACGTCTATTGATGAATTACTGATAGTCCATAGTTTATGTCAGGTTCATTCTTGATATTGAGTATTTTATGAATTTTAATAGATCGTTTCTTCTGAAATATGTGTTTAAAAACCTTGCTTATTTTATGCGTAGTAATAAACTCTATATATTAATGCTGTATTAGAATGATTTGATATGGTTTAAGACAAAAGGAAAAAGGAGAAGCATTTTATATTATAAAATATCTCGATTTCCTGGCAGCAGGAACCCAGATAGCCAATGGCATACAGTGCAGCATACCTAAGTTTTTTTTATTGGATATTATATTTACATTTCAGATGTTATCCCTTTACCCCATTCCCCCCCGCCCAGGAACCCCCATCTGGTCCCCCCTCCTCTTGCTTCTATGAGGATGTTCCCCCACCTACCCCCCCAACTCCCACCTCCCCACCCTCAAATTCCCCCACACTGGGCATCCAGCCTTCATGGGACCAAGGATCTCTTCTCCCATCTATGGCCATCCTCCCTTACATATACAGCTGGAGCCATGGGTCCCTCCCTAAGTGCTCCCAGGCTGGTGGCTTAGACCGTGGGAGCTCTGATCGCATACCTAAGTTTTATTGTGACGACTGTGATATGGATCCTACCCATGATTTCTACATTTATTTATTATTTATCTATTTATTCGTTTATACAGCTGAATACTATTTCATTTGGTTGTGTCCTGCAAGCTTACTATCCATTAGTCTACCCATGTGGATGTGCCTCTCCTCTGGTTGTATTTCCTTGCTATTGTGAATCAGCAGCAATAGAAATTAATATGCAAATATGTGCTAAGATATGGAGTTCTTTAGGTATATGCCCAAGAATGCCCTGGCCAGGTCACACAGTAGCTTAAACTAATTTCCATAACAATTTTATTTGTGTTAACTCCAACTAGCAGTGAATAAATGTTCCTCTTTCCCCAGGCCACCAACAACATCTGTTGTGAAATATTTTATTGACTCAGATGTCTTCTATTTTAAACTTTATGTTCTCCTTCTATTTGGGAAACAACCAACTTCCTCGTCTGCTGAGTCTTATGCAGCCCAGGGTTGCCTCAACCTCTTCTTGCTCAGCATGTGGGGTGCTGATGACATGGTATGTGACACCTCAGCTAGAAGCTCCATTGTGGTGTGTGTGTGTATTTAAATTACCCATTTTCACAAGAAACTTCAGTTTGTGGTACTGGGTTGTACATTTTTTATTGTAATTTTTTTTTGTTGTTGTTTGGAAATTGTGCAGGTAGTGGTATACATATTTCTTAAATTTTCCATTCGGCTACATACTGCTTTCTGGGATACCTTCATTGGGTAACGGTTTTCCTATTGCTTTCAGAAGATTTTCTGAGTGGCCGATTCCTGATCTCAGTGAGAATATTCCTGACCGGTTTTACTCTTTCACTAGGCACCTGAACTCCAGGGCAGAATTTCCAGCCATTTACCTGTGTTTTCCAAGTATGGCCATCCCTCAGCAGCAGACATAGACCACAGAAATTAACCCAGACCAGCCATGGAAGGCTCTAGCCATGGAAGGCTCTAGGTTTAACCGAAAGTCTCTGTACTCACCAGAGAACACAAAGTCTCCCCATGAGCAGAAGTGTCTGATGTTTCAAGTGGTGGAAGTGCAAATCTCTCCTGGGATTAGAGGCACCTCAGAATACATGCTTTGTTCTCTTGTTTCTCAGGGTCCTCACATCACCCCTTGTCAGCCTGGGATGCTGATACCAATTGTTTTGTATCTCTCATGGTCATATACATCCTCCTGATTCCTTACCACTTGGAGCTGAAGATGGAGAAATAAGTGAGCCAGCCTGGTTGTCTTAGAAGGCACCACTGGGTCTAAAGGCTGAGAGCTGTGGGTTCTCTACATCACAGAATTGCCTTGCTGAGACCTGAGAAGAGAGTGGTGGAGCGGATCACATGCCTCCCAGTCTGCTTTTACATAGCAAAGCTTTGTTCTTTATTGAAGGGTGTTGTGGCAAAGTGAGCTAATGCAATGATCTGGATTCTGAAAATAAGGTTTGAATCCTGGTCCTGCCACCTTTCAATTATTTGATCCAGTATACAATACTTATTCTTTTGTATCTCAATTTTCAGATATAAATGGTGGTAGTCAGGACAACTTTCTAATGGGGTTATTTAGTGCCTTAAGAAGACAAATAAATGTTACAATTGCATATGCATATTTAGGTAGCATACATTAATATACATTATATTCACATATATCATGTTTAAATAAGTGCATGGTCCAGGGCAGGCTATCATTATTGAAATAGCCCCCACTTCATTGTTCTTAATTTAGTTTCTTTGACTATTTAGTTAGCAGAAAAATCTCCCCAGTTACCAGCATAAGTTCTCACTTTTGACTGTAATACTTACATGAATTTCCCATTAAAATGCTTTGTATGTTTTAATGCACTTAAAGCTAGCCATGTATTTAGGATCAAGGTAGAAGTGGCTATCACAGTCTGACAGGGCAAATGCCATTTTCATAATTTAATAATTTGGAATAAAGGAGTATACCTGAGCTGGGCTAGTGGCACAAGATCCTGATCTCAGCATTCGTGAGGTTGAGACAGAAGGGTCTCAGAGGTGACAGCACCCTGAGCTACAGACAGGACCCACCTTAAGTGGAAGAATGACTAGATATGCAATTACCATATGGTAGAGTGTATCTTGTGTTTCTTACTGGTATTTTCACTTCCAGTGGTGGTGGCAGCCAAGATGGGATGACATAAAATGTGTACTGGGCTAGACCCAGGTTTCTAATCCGTCTGGACCGGTTGGCTTAGCACCTAGCTGATAGGGCTGTATCCCAAAGGGCATCGTCAGTGGTGATGCTTTGAGAAAGACCTATGCTCACAGAATCCCCAAGTTAATTTTGTTTATAACTGCTGAAGAACTTCTCTTCTCATTTGCATTGACTCTCAATGACCTACCTTCAGGCAAACCCCGACCTACAGTCAGAGGTATGGATTAAAATAGAACCATGCATTCGGATGCATAACAATTTTTACCTATGGGATTTTGTGGTACTTCATGCTAGCAGCGCTATAAATGGTGTGCCTGGATTAACCAGGTTAGGAGGCAGAAGGGGTGTTGCCCGTGCTAATAGGGCCTCTACTCGGGCTTTGTAGACTTTCTGGTGATAAACTTCCGGTGTTCATTTCCCTAATGGGATGATGGCCTTTTCGGCTCTTCTGTATGCTCATGGTGACTGGGATCATCATTAGCAAGTGCCCTTTGCAATAGGGGCGGCTGAGGGAGGAGGCGAACGGGAAGTAGCAGGAGATTATGAACTTGCAAAGATCCAGCTTTTGTGGCAGCCTTGCAGCTTGGAAACACATAGAAAAATATAGAATACAGACAGTATCACAAATAACCAAAGCTGTTGTTAATTCAAGGTGGTTTTTCCCCCCCTTTCATATAATTGCCTAAGTACAGGCAATTCTAATTATAGAAAACTGCCCTTAGAGGTTTGTGAAATAAAAGAAAGGTTAAGTTCAAGAAAAGCAACTATTTAACATGGATAGGGATTACTTTTCTTGCTATATTTCATATGCAAATGTCGTTCTATTGTAACAATATTATGGCAGGTTCAGATGGTGCCAGAATGGATGGCATTTTGATTCTTCTTCTCTTCCTCCTCTATTGCTTCCTCTTCCTACTTTTCCTTCTCCTCCTCCTCCTCCTCCTCCTCCTCCCTCCTCCTCCTCCTCTCCTCTCCTCCTCCTCCTCCTTCTCCTCCTCCTCCTTCTTGGAAGCACAGTCTTCCTTCGTAACACTGGCTGACCTAGCACTGGCTATGTAGACCAGGCTAGCTTTGAACTCACAGAGATCCTCCTACCTATGCTTCCCAATTGCTGGGAGTAAGCATACATCACCACACCTATCCTGATGCTCTGTAGCTTTGAAGTTATAGGTAGAATAATGCAAGAGTATCCTGTAAACAAAGAGGCAGCAAGAGAATATTGGTTTTCTTACGCTCATTTTAAAACTGAAAAAAAGCTTTCTATTCTAAACGATATGACTAGATAAGTTATTACAATCATAGTGTTCTCTATAGGATTTACTTCTTATAAAGTCTTTCAGACAAGCAAAATCAGTACTGAATTTCATTGTTGCACTAACAGAATGCTTGTGAGATTGGGCATTACTGAACTTAGACATAATGAAGAGAGGTTTTGATCTTACATCTGGCCCATTAAAAGATAGTTTCTTCAGATCTAGTAAAATTTCAGCCAAAGTCACAAATATATTTGCAAGTAAAGATGTGTAGACAGCGGGATATACTATGGGACACACTGTGACGTACTACAGCTTCCATGATGGGATATTTTCTGCCGTTTGGAGTTTTGTTGTTTGTGGGGTTTTTTCTTCTTTTCTTTTGGGGGGGAGGTTATTTTGTTGTTGTTGTTGTTTTGGGGGAGGGAGTTGCAAAGGCAAAGGATGGATATGAAGGGATGGGGAGATGAGTGGGACTGGAGTACATGATGTGAAATTCACAAAGAATCAATTTTAAAAGTTTTAAAAAATGAATCTCATGAGTTACCATCTTCTACGACAGCCTTTCGCCTGTCGAATCCTGTGGTGGCTTGAGGAAGGATGACTCCATAGCCTCATGCTGTGAAGTGGATTTGGTAGAACTGTTTGAGGATTAGGGGGTGTGACCTTGTTGGAGGAAGTACGTCATTGGGGTGGGCTTTGAGTCTCTTCCTCTTTTATTAAAAAAAGTAACTTCACTATTTTATTTATATAAATGTCTTGCCTGTCTGTAGATCTGTGTACCACCAGTGTGCCCGGTGCTTTCAGAAGACAGCACTGTAAGCAGGCTGACTATAATCTCTTTGTTGTATAAGTTGCCTAGACGTAGTGTATCTTCACAGCAACAGAGGAGTAATTAAGACAGATCTTCATGGTAATTTACTAACCGAGGTCAGGCATGGCCATTCCCTGAAATTATAGATTTGTGAAAAATCAACTGGTTTCTGGCAGTCACCAAGTACCCACATTTTCCCATTCCTATTACAACTTAAAACTGTGGGCCATTAGAGCAGACAATCATTAATAAGAGAAGATTATTCACTCATAAGGGAAAATGTGTTAGCATTGTACTAATATATATCTAATCCTACTGATATCTGTGTATTACTATAGTTTGTCTCTTCCTAGATTATCTTGATCAGTTGTTTTATTTACTTTGTTTAAATTGTGTGGATTTCTCAAAAATTGTTCACACAAGCTAATGTTTGGACGGTACTTTAAAAATAGCAACTCTATTTCTGGCCAGAAAAATAAGACCCTTTAGAGAATATTGAAGTTCACTTTGATAAGATCTCCCAGGCTGTCAGTTTCAAAATGATGCTATTGCTGCTTTCAGCTGGCCCTGTTTACTAGGGAGTAGGATTCTGTTGGTAATGTGAACAACAATACCACCAGCATAGAAGCCACTTCATATTCATGTGATTGTTGTGTCTTGCCAAATTAAGTAACCCTGTCTTTGGCTTATATGAAATATTGAGTTTATTAAGGCAAGCTTTCTGTCCCTATTTAGGGCATGGTCACCTGCTGGGAAGGAACGAGTGGATTCTAAAGAAACTGACAGTTTGCCTCCTGTAGAATGATTTTGGGGTCTCTAAGCTCTTTGGCTGATTATCTGCAACAACTAATCCATAAATCAATACTGATATTATGGTATTAGAATGGCTTTATTGTTTTTACATATTGTAAGCTAAGCTTCTGATTCTTTTCCTTTGACAAAAAATCATCCCTTTGAATCCATAGCATGGATCCGAAGAACACAAAAATTTATTAAATGATCATCTTTGAGTGAAATGAGGTTGAGCATCTATTGTTTAGAAAGGATGCTAGACAGATGTGGTATGGCGAACAGTGGTATCTAAGCTGCTGTCAGTAAAAAGTGGCCCAGGAAATATTCTAGAGAACTCTTGAATGCAAACCTGTGTTTCCTAAAGACAAAGTGTATTTCTTTGATCTAGAGCCAGGCCGCTAATCCAGGAACTGGAAAAATCTAGAGTTCGTTCATGAACCACTTGCTATGGAACCATCAAATCGAGTTATGACCTCAAGGCACGGGCCCACTGTGGGAATGCTTACCAGATATGTAAGCCAAGTAGTAAGAAATAGCTGCTTTTAGAGATGTCCTGGCAGCTTTCATTTCCTGGAACTTTAATTAAAACAGATTTCACATCTACCCTTCACACAGGGATAATATTACCCTATAATTTTCATTGGCAGTTTTTGTGGTTGCTATTAACTAGTACTGCTACTTTTCAAACCGCTTTTGCCACACTGGGGATGTGTCGTTTATACAGTGTGACTCACTGTTTGCAATGTCATTAGCTGTCCTGGTCCTTTTTTTCTTACCAAAAAAAAAAAAACCCTTTATAACTCGAATAAATTTTATTTTATGTTATTTAAAATACATTGAATATAAGACAGGAAATGAGAAACTTGGAGCACATTTGCTTCAGAAAGGATAAAAAAAAAAAAAAATCAAATGAAAAGGATAGAAGGGAAACCGGGAAAGGGCAGAGAAGACAAGGAAGCTTTTCAGAGGCTTGCCCGTCTCTCCATGGCCGGGCTGCCATTTTTAAAGTTCTTCTCCAGGTTAGATGAAACGGGCTGCAACTTAGCTGGGGTTTTGTAACAGCCCACAAGCTATTGCAAATGTTCCAGAAGGTGGCAAATATTTAATGACTTGTGTCAGAGTGTAGCAGGTGCTACACTCTTTTTTCTCCCTTTCTATCCCTTTTACACTGCATCCTTCCTTTCTAGATCTGTGTGAGATGATGCTGTGGTCCAGACAGGCAGGACACTATGTGTGCTGGTTAGATTACTTTTTTCTTTTCTTTTTGGTCAACTTGACACAAGCTAGAGTCTTCTGAGAAGAGTAAATCAGAAAATGTCTCTAAGATTGGCCTCTGGGTCATATCTGTGGGGCATCTTTTTGATTAATGATTGACATGGAGGGCAGATGGTCCTGGGTTGTAAAGGAAAAATATATGAGGAACCAGGGCAATGAGCCAGTAAGCAGTGTCCCTCCATGGACTCTGCTTTAGTTCCTGGCTTCAAGTTTCTGCTTTGCGTTCCTGACTCCCTCAGTGACAGGCTGTGATCTGTAAGTGTAGGCCAAGTAAGTCCTTTTAATGTTCATCACAGCAATAGAAAGGAAACTAGGGCACTGTGCCTGAACTACTTTCAACTCTAGGTTCTACGAATCTTGAAATATCAAGGAAGAGAACTATGTGCCCGCGAAAGTGCTGGAAGTCAGAACTGAAGCAGAGGCCATGGAGGAACACTGCTCAGTCATCTGCTTTTTTATTGAACCCAGGAGAGCATGCCCATTGGTGGCACCACTCACAGTGGGCTGATTCCTCCCACATTCACCCATCCATCTGTAAAATGATCCACAGGCATGCCTGCAGGTCCATCTTATGAACACGTTGTCTCAACTTGAGGTTCTTTTCTTCCAGATGAACCTAACTTATGTCAAGTTGACAAAACCAAACCAAACAGCCTAATGTTTATACTTCATTTTGTTCATACATTCTTCTGAAGACGAACACTTGAGTTGTATATTTTTAGATTTGGGATATTATGAATGGAGCTGCCATAAACATAAGCAGCGTCCTTGCACCCAACCTTTGGGAGTACCACATTTCTGTTTTGTTCATTCTGAGAGCATTTTAGAGGTTGAATCACATATTCCGTAATTTATTAGGGTAGTCCATTTTCACTTACCATGACTTTCAGGATATTTATCCAAGTCTTTGTATACATCAATTATCATCCTTTTATTTGTATTTTATGGTATGGATGTTCTATAATTTGTTTAGCTATTCACTAGTCATAAGACATCTGGGTTGATTCCAATGTAAGCCATAATAAATAAGGATTCAGTGAACAATTATGTGTAGTTTAGTGTGAGCACAGGTTTTTATTAATTGGGGACAAATACTCAAGAGGAAAATTTCCATGCTACGTGGTAATTGCAGCACTGTTTCGTTTCATAAGAAACGATCCAGTTGTCTCACCGACTGCCTCTACCTCGTTCTATTCCTGTTGATGACAGGTGAATGATACCAAGCTCTCCACATCTTCATCAGCATTTAGCCTTGTCAGCTTTGCCTGTCCATCCCAGTAGTTAGAATCCCTACGGATTAAACTAAAAGTTCATCAGCGATGAACTTTTTGCGTTTGTTTGCAATCCATGTGGTATCTTCCTTAAATATTTTCTTAAAACATTTGTTGATATCTTTTGTCCACATTTAACTTGATTGCCTGTAATTTCACTGTTGAGCTATGAGAGTTTTTCATGTGTTCTAGAAACTATTTTTTTTAAAGAGTTTGTGTTTTGCAAGGATGTCCTCATTGTTTGCTGTTTATCTTTATCCTTTTATGAATAAAAGTATCTTTTACAGAGAAAAGCTTTAATGTTTTTGGTTTTCTTACTGTTTACTTTTTTAAATGGTCTGATTTGCAGTCAAGACTGGATTTAGGCCTTCTTGGTTAAACTGATCAAGTGCTGGAATTGTAGGAAGGGAGCCACCTGGGCTGGCGAAACACTTGATGATTTTTCTTTCTTTAAAAATTGTATTTATATGCTTGTTTGTTTATTTATCTACCTATCTTGTGTGTACATGTATACACACGTGTGTGTTATGTGTGTGTGTGTGAACACATGTGTGCATGCAAGGCCAGAAGAAGGTATCAAATTCCTAGAACTGTAATGACAGTTGGTTATTAGTGCCCAATATGAGTGCTGAGAACTGAACTCAGGTCCTTTGTGAGAGTTGTATGTACTCCTGACCACTGAGCCATCTCTCCAGCCCAACACGGTTTCATTTCTGATATTGATTTCTGATGAAAATTTAAATGTATTTCAACATGTAGTATGAAAGAATTCTTTCTAATGTTTAGCTTGGTTTTTTTTTTTTTTTTCAGTGCAAAATTTGAAGATTTTATCATTGTGTGATGATATTTGCCTTCAGGTATGTCTGACTTAGTTTGGCTTGCTATAACTGGTGGTATTCTGGCTTAAAAACAAGACAAAAAGCTTAAGATTTGGAGCTAGAGTACCACCATGGGATGTAGAGGGGACGGACCTCTTCCAGAGGAGGACCTCTAGAATTCTTCGTATGCTTCCAGAGGAGCATACAAATTTGGGAGGACATAAATGTTCAGTCTAAAATACCACATTTTTATGGGCTATTTATATTGTTCATCCATTTATTCTTTCATAAGTGGCTACTCAGTTATATTAGTACTCTTAACTTAAAAATTTAAAAGTATAAATATAAAGAAGAGAAATATACCTGTCCTCTTTCCGTCTACTAGGTAGAATTAAAACAATTAACTATATTTTTAAAAATAATTTATATATGTGTTTATTTATATATGTGAGTACACTGTAGTTGTCTTCAGACACACTAGAAGAGGGCATCGGATCCCACTACAGATGGTTGTGAGCCACCACGGGGTTGCTGGGAATTGAACTCAGGATCTCTGGAAGAGCAGTCAGTGCTCTTAACTGCTAAACCATCTCTCCAGCCCCCCACATAATTAACTTTAATATAGGTGTATTGGTACAATATAGTTTTAGTGATTTTTTTCTAAACTACTTTATTATTGATAGGGCAATTGTCACAGTATTTCCTGAAAGTTCCACTTATTTATATATCCTTTAAGTGAATCTTAAAATCATGTAGGACCCCAAAGGGCTGCTATGCCCTGGCTGAGCCTTTCCATATGCTGCTGTCTACTAAGTAACATTCTGCGGTTCCTCTAAGATCAAAAACATCCTGTTGAAGGATGATGCCCCAGGAAGGGAATTTACACTTGACATCCTATTGCCCCCTGGTTGAGTTCCTGTTTTTTCCTGAGTTTGTATTTTTCCTTCTCTGGCTTGGTGTATATATTGAACCTGCTCAGTAAAGGCATTGGCATTCTCTCACAATGGATGACCCGAATCTGAGTATTTCTTTAATCCCCAGGCCTACGCCCGAGCTCGGTAACGTGGGCAGCGCCAGAGTTGTCAAAATCATTTTATTATATTCTTACAAAAATTCATGGAAAATTTTGAATTTTGTTAGGTCATAAAATAATTTGCCAAGAATTGATGTTTTCAAATAGAAAACACATTTTATTATTTCTTCCTTATATTTCTCAATAGTATTTCAGGTTTTTTATTTATAAATACCTCAAATATTTTGCATTGAACTATATCTTGGTACTTCTTGATGATTAAAATTCTGATTTTTTTTTCTGCATTGCATCAAAATGACAAGTGCTGATAGAGTTGTTTTTTTTTTTTTTTGTTTGTTTGTTTTGTTTTTGTTTTTTACTTTGTACATTGGATTTGTTCTGGAGCCTTTAGATACTTTGTCCAAACTAAATGATGAGTTAAAAATAGATTTTTACCCAATAATTTTCTTTATTTATTATGTATACAATGTGTGTGTGAATATATATTTGTGTTTGTATATGTGCAAAAGAGAGTATACATAGGCATGCGTACATATGGATGTGTAGGCCTGAGGTCAGCATCAAGTGTCTTCTATTGATATTCACATCGATTTTGAAAGAAAAACGTATTTTAATAGATTAAAATATAATCGTCTTAATGTTTGAGACAGGGTATCTCACTGGCTCATGGGTTAGCTAGAGTGACTGGCCAGCAAGCTTTCAGCCCCATCTGTCTCTTCCTACCTCAAGCTGTAGGGTTGCAGGATGCCTCACCACGCTCAGATTTGTACACAGATGCTGGTGATCTTAGCTCAGGTCCTCACACTTGTGTGCAGGGACATTCTTGGCTGAGCCGTCTCCACCACAGCCATATACTTTTACTGAATGAACACCTTATATTGAAGATATATCATTATATATCATTCTGTAGCTCACCAGTGAGACTAGAATACAGAATCAAATGCTGTAAAAAAATATTTTTCACTGAAGGCACACTTAATTCAATAAAAAAGTCAATTCTAAGACACATGCTATTAATTAAAGAAACAATAAAAGATCAGCTTCATTATTTTGCAATAGTGGCTTCTGCGAGATGAATAACTGAATTCAAGATGAGCCATCTTTGATTTTTCCATTTGATGTTGCCCACTCAGCCTCTATTTTGGCTGCTGTGCTTTTTTACTGTTCCTGCTTATTTTTATTCTGGCTTCTAGCTGCCTGTGGCTGTATATTCACCAACGCTAAATAAACAGTCTACGTCCTCCAGCTGGATGCCTGCTTTTTGAGAAATGTCTGCGGTTTTATTGCAACAAGTACTAATGAAAGTTGGTCCAATTACATAAACTTATTAAATATTATATGAATCACATTGCTACCACCACTGATGTATGTTGTGATTCATTCCCAATTTAATGACAATAAATAGTCATTCCCCCAGACAGGGAAGCTTTTGCAGATGGCTATCTCTGCTCCTCAGCTGGCTGCTGTTCCCTCAGAAAGCTGACTTGGCTTCCCAGCCGAGGAAACTACAACATAACCAGGATGCTGATGAAGAGCAAGCCTGAAGCAGTGCAGAAAGGGAGTCGTTCATCACAGGCCAGAATTTCTTCCCATCTGTAGGTATAGGTTAGCAATGCAGGATATGTCAGAGGCAAAGTTCATATGACAGATTTATTTCTTTTAAAAATATATGTTCTGGAACTGAGAGTCCATTCTTGACATCGATAGCCAGGCCTAGAATTTACATGATTTTCTGATCTTTCTCTTCTTTTTCTTTTTAAATATTTTGAATTACATTTGCCCTTTGACAATATGTATCTCTCTATGTAATCTATAATTATATCTATATCCAATCTCTAGTTGTAGCTATCTAATCTATATTTCTATCTACATCTGTCTGTCTGTCTGTCTATCATCTATCTACCTACCTATCTGTCTATCTGTCTGTCATCTATCTACCTGGCTATTTGTCTGATAATCCCTATCTATCTATCTATCTATCTATCTATCTACTATCTATCTATCCATCTATCATCATCTATCATCTATTTATCAATCTACCATCTATCTCTTATCTACATCTATCTCTTATCTATCATCTATCTATCTCTATCATCTATCAAATAACTATTAATCATCTATCAGCTACCTATCAATCTATCATCTATCTATATCTGTCATCTACCAATCATACCAGTGCTTACACAACTGAAGACAATGATTGCCCTTTCCCAGCATCCACCCATAGACTTCAACAGTTCACAGAGAGGTGGAGCCGCATGAGCCCTGATCCATGATTGGCTGTTGATAGGCTTAGTCTTGTGCAGAACCTGTATGAAGAACTGCGCTGCTGTGAGGTTGAGATTGTTTGCAATGGCTGTGTCATCCCCTGAGCATTGCCCAGCCTATGTCCCCAAACTCTAGCCCTGCCCCCTGTGTGTGTGTGTGTGTGTGTGTGTGTGTGTGTGTGTGTGTGAGAGAGAGACAGAGAGAGAGAGAGAGAGAGAGAGAGAGAGAGAGAGAGAGAAGCAGCATAGGGGGAGATGGAGGGGGAGGAGAGAGGAGGGAGGGAATTATATGATGAACATGAGTACACATGCCTCTGGAGGCCACTGGCTTTGGATCTCATAGGAGGTTAGTCTTTTCCAGCTGCCCGTTGCGGGTGTTGGGGTCTGGTGTAGAGGCACTCTTAAGCACTGAGCCATATTTCCTTCCCCGTGGGTCTTACTTTGTTCCCATTTCCCTTTCAAAGATGCTTTCTGAACCATGACGGATAGTATAAATCTCCTATGTGGATAGGACATTCAACTTATCATTCCCTTGAACAATCTTGGGTCTCTGAATTCACTATTGTACACTGCAAAGATGAGAATAGCATTTGTTTGTGGGTTTAAACATCGCATTTAGAAGGCAGTCTGACACCATCACTTTCATTAGAGAACTGTAGGGAGTTTCCTCTCCTGGGTTTTTTCCGAACTTGCTTTTATTACATGACTTTACCCATTTTCTGTGGAGCCGAATCTCGTTCCTTTAAAGGCAGCCTTTATTGCTGAAAGTTTGATACAAAATTCACTGGATACAATTAAAGGTCTTGAAAATATACCTGGAACATAGTGGCGAACACATGCACCTTTAATCCCAGAGCTCCAGGCCAGCAGGGTCCACAGAATGAGTTCCAGGACACATAGCAAGGGCTATGCAGAGAAACCATGTGTCATCTCCCACCCCAATAAAAAAAAAAAGAAGATACCTGGTGATGGTATTCTAAAGTGATAAAAGCAAACTGCCACAGGTCTTTCCCTTCCCTCCCTCCTTCCTTCCCTCCCTCCCTCTATTCCTCCCTCCTTGCCTCATTTTTCTTCTTTCCCCTTCTTGTCTTCCTTTCTCCTTCTCCTCCCCTGCCTCTTCTTCCTCTGGCTCTCCCTGCCCCGTTTTCTTTTTACTTTTTGAACTCCTCCTTCTCCCTGGTTTTCTGAGATGTGGTCTTGCCATGTAGCCCCCAGCTCATGATCATCACACGTCAGCACACACTTTGCTTATGCAGTGATGAGAGGCATGTGCACCATGCCCAGCTGAAAATTGATTTTTATTTGGATTTTGAAATGGCTTTCATGACTGGGAAGTTAAACCTAATGGAAGCCTCATTGGTTTATAATTCCCGACCTGGCTTTGTATAAGGTCAAAACTCATTTGTAGGAATACATTCTAGGTTGCCTAGTTAAATGTCAATCATATTATCTGAATTCCTCTTTCGTGTCTTGTCAGGAAATTGTGGGATTAACCAGAGCCTCACAATGTCCTTTGCTGCCAAATTCAAATCATCTCTCATTTAGTTTGTTCTTTATCCAAGAGGCCTGATAAAACCTATTTATAACATGGGCTCACTTAGTTACTGATGAAAAACAAGCTATGGGCTGAGAATAAGTGATTAATTCCTGGAACACTTTCTCCTCTCTCTCTCTCTCTCTCTCTCTCTTCTGTCCTCGTGTGTGTGTGTGTGTATGTTTTCCAGAAGATTTCCCCTATTCTCTCACTTTGTTATACTTTGATTAAATCTAAATTTAAATTTAGTCTTTCAGCTGATACTATATAATAATGAACCTGGACTTTTAAGGAGTGAGCTTGGTATTATGTTAAAAGGAGTTCTCACCTTCTCTTTAAGAAGAGAAGACAGTCTATGTCCTTACATTACAAAAGCCAGTGATTCGATGTAATAAGAGAACAAACAAGAGGGCCCTTGAAAGGAGGAAGATGTGATGAACTAAAAGGAATAAAGAGTGAATTCTGGGAGGACCAGAAGGAACATGATTGCCAGCACACACCAAATGCATGTGTGTGTGCTGTGCTGGGCATACATACTGTATCATCTCATTTAAGCCTGGCAATCAGTAGCTATTTTCCACTGCACTGTATAGTTTAGGAAATGGAAACATTATATGAAAGTCCACACAACAATAAGTGGTAAATTGGCTTCCAACCCATATCTTTCTAAGTGCAAATCTTTTTTCTTTCCTTAAGCGCTCTTCTTAATTTATACATTGGCTAGGCTTCGTAGGATGTGTTGGCCATTCTATCGGAGGAATGAAAGGAGTGCTCTTGTTCTCTTCACTTTAGTCATTAGAGACGCTTTGCAACCTAATTAAAGATGTAAAAGTAATATGAGACATAATATGGTAATCAAAACTAGCTTTAGGTCTCTGGAAAATTCAGTCTTTGAAAAAAGACAAAGTTGGCTAGTCACAGAGTTTTCTCATTACAGAATGAAAGCATTTTGTGTAACCTACAATAAGCAAGGGGAGGTCACCCTTACACTGACTGTACCACTTTGATGTCCCTATTCACACTGCTATCTGGTCTAGCTGATATCAACATTTACTGTACAGTCTATCTCCCTCTGAGGGCTTTTTATCCTAATCAAAAAAGCTGGAATACCATAGCTTGCTTTTGCTCCATGCATTGCTGCTGCTGAGAGCCAGAAATGTTTGTTTTTCATGGTGAGGTCACCACGAAACCAGCTCTACACATAGAATTTCAAATATAGCCTTTGTACTCTGCTTTTCTCAGTTAATTTACATGTTCTTGCTGTATCACCTGTTTGCTGTGAAAGATGCAGAACCTTTGAGTACAGCGGGAAGTTCACTGTTGCCCCATGGCAGCAACTGAGATATTGACAGTAGACGGAGGTTTGAAGGAAGGATTTCTTACAAGGCTCTTATCCTCTCCTGATTTAGACAGATTTTGAAACCTTTCATGATAATATGGTTCATTTTCTTTTCTACTTCTTTTTGGGGAGGGTTTATTTTTGTGCTTACCGTTTGTTTTTTTTTGTGCTTTAAGTTGTTTGTTTAGTTGTTGATCTCCTTAACCAGACTACAAGTGTTCTCTCTCTTGTTCAAAATTGTACACTCGGCATATATAACCACACCCTTGTCACTCATGATCTGTTGGTAGAGTGAACAAATGGTTGATAAGTGGTTGGCTTCTGTAATTGACACTTTTCACTCAGTAGTCACCCAGATCATTATGTTATAAACACATGACATCATTGCAATATATATATATATATATATATATATATATATATATAATATGCAATATATAAATATTTCAAAATGTCTTGTGAAGAATTTAAGAGAGTAATATACAATGGAAAGTTTGGGCAAGGAAGGAGATCACACATACATAAGCATAGCCAGGAGCTTCCCCTGTTAGACTTCTCGTGGCTGTAGAGCCTATATCTGTTTCTGCTTGGCAGTTCTCCATACAGCTGCTTGCCCATGGGACTCTGCAAGCTTCCAAAGCTCTGAAGCCATGAACCCTCCAGGGAGGCTGCTGCTCATAGAGAAACCAAGGGACAGCACTGGCTTTGGCTGCCAAAGTAACTTAGTTAATTTATATTTTTAGCATTGTGGTCTAGATACTACACACAGACACTGCATGAAGACTCTGAAAGATGGAAGTTTAAGAGAATCCAATTAACATAGGAGGAAGCCTTCTTGTTTTAGTTTTGAAAGATGATGCTTCATACAGAAGACAAGGTAAATTCGCAGATGTTCAATTTCACTAGTATTATAGCTAGTGTTCCTTTAACTTATCTCTGCCTTTATTTAAAGTCTTTTGTTTTGTAGAAAATGAAAAAGATATAGAAAACTTTGAAACATTGTTATAGTATTTTCTTCTTGCTTAGAAGTAAACTGCCCACGTAGAGTAAAAGACTAAAAGACTAATATGGATGCATTAGCCTATTTCAGGTCAAGTTCATTCTTCAATCAATTATAGTATAGGCCCAGCATTGTGATGTGATTAGGGTGGAAAGATGGCTCAGAGGGGAAAGTGCATACTGAGCAGTCCTATGAATCTGAATTCGGATCTCCATGCTCGTGGGCAAAGCTGGATGCGTGCCACATGAAACTACGATCTCGTCTCCAGGAAAGCAGAACAAGAGATACCTGGGGCTTGTTAGTTTGCCATCTTAGCCAAATTGGTGGGCTCTAGCTTCAGGAAGAGACTGTTTAAAAATAATTAGGTGGAAGACTTGTTTAAGATATGGATCAGCAATAAAGCTCACTTGTTGTTCTTACAGAAGAGCCATGTTTGGTTCCCAGTACCCACATGGTGGCTCATATTCATAACTCTATCCATAACTTCAGTTATTTCTATAACCTTAGTTCCAGGGACCCAACATGATCCATACATATATATGTAAAGGAAGAATATTCAAATAGCCATACACATAGAATAAATCAAGGAAAACACACAAAAAGAAGGTGGAGAATGATAGAGAAAGGCACTGGATGTTGACTTATTGGCTCCACATATTCACACACACACACACACACACACACACACACACACACAGTGAACATCTGTGTGCACACACATTACACACACCCATACAGAAGTAAACATTGTCCAAAGCATAGTAGCTCATGCCTACAATCCCAGAACTCAGACCACCAAGGCTAACCTGAACTACACAACAGGTACCAGGGTGGATCTAGGAGAGTGAGAACTTGTCTCAAACCAAACAAAATATAAGCATCCTGTCCATGTTTATTGCACCCATTATTCATTAATTAAAACAACTTTATCATTTTGTAAATTGAGATAAGAAATTTAGCATGTAGTTATATATAAATATATACTTATTGTGATATATACACAGAAATGTGATATATACATATATTAGCATGAGGTGTGTATATACACATACATACAGAAATTGTAACAGTATGACATAACAACTATGTAGCTAATATGATTAGAGTGACCATTTCATGTGTATACAAGTATATTTCTCAAAACCTTAAGTTGTATGCCATAACTCTATATAACATGTTTTTGAGATCAGTTTACATTGTGTATTGTATCCCTGGCTAGCCTGGAACTCACTATGTAGACAAGGCTGGCCTCTAGACCACAGAGATTTGTCTGCCTCTGTCTTCTGAGTCCCATGTTTAAAGAAATGCATCTCTGCCACGCCTGGTGTATATATTAGCCTATTTAATAAAGCTGTTAAAATGTGAACACTGTAATTTAAGAAAGATCCAAGTTAATGCCCAATGAAATTGGAGACTTTGCTCCCAGAAAGAAGTGTTTGTTGAGTGCCTACATTTGCCAGATGTTTTCCAAGATATAATGACCATTTCATGTGTATACACAGTATATTTCTCATAACCTTAAGTTGTATGCCATAAGTCTATATAATTTTTTTTGAGATCAGTTCATATTGTGTATTGTATCTTTGGCTAGCCTGGAACTCACTATGTAGACAAGTGGTGGAGATCTTCATGCTTCACAGAGGTGGTGGCAACAATGTCAAGTCCTTCAGCAAACAGGAGACGTTGAGAACAAACACAGTCAGCTAAGGATGAATAATATGTGCACCCAGCTATAAGTGAGAGAACTGGGGATACTTTTTTTCCATTGAATTGTGTTTGCTGCATTTTTCTTTCCAGTTTCTTACTTCTTTGTGGTATACCAAGATACCTTTCCCACTTCCCTTCTCCTAGTCCTCCTCCTACTGACTATTTCTCCCCAACTCACCCCACTTCTACTTGCATCTCCCCTTGTTTTGTATACAGGTCAATGCAGGTGGTCACAGCTCTGTGTGCTCATGACTGCCAAGCCATGTAGTATACAGAACTCAGACACTGTTTGTTACATTCCTCCCCTTGTGTTGCTATCTGTATGCTCTTCTACAACTTTGGTCAATATTTGTGTCCCTCATTTTTATACCAATGTCTCTTGCCTCTGACTCATGGAGGCATATATTTTCTGGAGAGCTCTGATTCCATGATCAGTGACCCATTTCCTAGTTATACATAAAGGGCTATGTTCCTTTTGCTTGCTCGTCATAACTTTATAGTACACGACTTCTCCAATCAGCATTTATCTAACTGTCACATGTCATTCACCATTCAAGATGGACAGCTCTACCAGGTCAAGACACTAATACAGAAGAACACAAATTTCCTTCAGACTATTTTTATGGGAATAATATATCTATGATTTTTGTAAATAAGATTTATTATTTAAGACTTATACATGTCTTAGTTAAAAATGATCCCTATGGATTTCCTTACTAAGCAAGGGAAAGACTAATTCCCTACTTGTAATGATACACACCATCCTTTCTATGAGTTTGTTTTGTTTTTTATTGAGATGCAAGGTGGACATCTCTAGGAATGGCAGCTGTGTTTACCTCACCATACTCCTCTTGAATCGTGCAGAACAGCCAGGTTATTCTTTTTCAATCTTAGCCACTACTTGCAGAGATTTCCTTCCTTGAACATTTATTCTAATATGAATCTGAGTCAATTTATCACAACAGGTGGAGCATCTACTGTGTATAAGGTACTGGGCTAATGTTAGAAATTATATCTAAAAGTGGTGGCTATATTAGACAGTCTTACAATTTCATGGAGGTTTGGTTATTTACATAAGTGGACACAGGGTAGGAATCTCTGGTCTTTGATTCTTTATTGGATGGCTTCCTGGGATCCTGTTCAATTTTATTGAGCAGAGAAAGGGCTATGTTCCTTTTATGAGTTAGAGAAAACTAACTCATTGCCTATTTTTATTGCCAGAAGGTTTCCATTGGCCACTCTTTCCAGAATTGAAGCCTCCTCTTTATACAAGCCATCTGTCCCCTTCTTCTACCAAACTTTTAATTATCAAAATATTAATTATCCTCGAATACAGTGTAAGTTATGCTTGTTTTTCTTATCTGTACTTATTTTTCTTGCCTATTATCTATCTGACTTCTTCTGTGCCATGAGGCTAGGCTTTAGTACTGTTCTCTCCTCAAGAACTTAATAAACAATTGATGAATAAATGAATGAATGAATGGGTATAAAAACAAACCCATTCTCCTGAATGAATGCTTAATCTATGGCATGCATTAGATATAAAAGAATTAATAAAATTGCCTGAATTCATAAGCAAAATAAAACTGAGTAATCCTCCCTTTATGTTCTTGATATTTGGTGGGAGATATTGATCCTTATATAGTTCTATAAATATGTGACTCTAAACAGAATTTGTACATTTTGTCTCTACAAGAAGTCAATAACTACCAATGACTCATCATACTGTGAACTTTAAAGTGCCTCAATCCGTTTTTAATTGACACAGAGAAGATTTATCTTCACTATACTTAAGACTCAATACAACTGAACATTTCTTGGTAAGGTTTATGAATAAAAGACCACTATACTGCCCCCTTCCCTTATGTCTCGTATCTGACCAATTTTGAAGAAAGGCGATGTCCTAGGCAAATAATGCTATTTTCTTTGCTGCTTAGAGGTTTTATCCATTGGAATACTATTCAGATTAAAGCTCTTAGAATGTGTGCAACTTTAGATACATACTCAAATAATTTGCTTTCAATATGGTGCCATTTACTTCAACAAAGCAATAAAGTTTGGAAACTTTTGATTCTGTGACATATATATCAGATTTTTCTGCCTCAATCTGAGTCTTCTAAGCTTATTGGTTATTCTTGGCTTTTGATGTAAAATACAACTTAACCTGAACATTCAGTTTCAGGGCACACACATTTTACTCAGTAAGTATTTTCAATGTTAAGATTAAATTTCAGGAACATTAGCAAAAATGTGTGTGTGTGTTTGTGTGTTTGCGTGCCTGTGTTGTGTGTAAAATTACTTTAAAAGTCTGTCAATCAACATTGCTCATTTTCCTCTTATGTCCATTTGCCAAGGAATACAAATAATATGAATCTGAAAGTTTCTTCCTTGATTAAACTCAGTGCTAGAGTGCTACTCCTTGCAGTCCAATTTCTGTAATAAACACTCTTCCAAGAGATAGTTGGTAAATAAAGCTGTCGTATGTATTGACAGTAATAACTGAACTATCACTACCCACCGCCCCTCCTCCCTTCCCCAAATTTTAGAATTTACATAGAAGACTTTTTTTTTTTAAGCTCTAAGTACATACCAGCTGCAGTCTTTAAAAGTCTCGTATCATTTTGTTAGCACAATGCCTGCCTACGTGAGCAAAAAACATGGGAACTGTATCCTAAAGCCGTTGACAAGATTTTTATTTTCATGATTACTTCTCTGCCTTTTTTTTTTTTTTTTTGCCTGCAGGCAAAGGTTGGCATACATGTCAAGAGAATGTTCTCCAGCTGGGGCCTGCAGTACAGAGAATTGTATATACCAGGGGGCTCATGGGACTCTAGGCAGATTATTATGGTAATATTGGAGGCCGTTGTCCCCTGCCTCCTACAGCTGGGCCGCCTCTCTCATTGTAAGTATTGAAGCAATATGTTTTGCAAATTATACGTTGGGAACAACAGGGACCCAGTAAAGTGAAGAAAAAGAGAAACATTGCAAAATGTTGCCTTTAATATTATATTTTTCTTGTTCATCAAGCAAAATAAATTAAAGCTTTAATTTTTTAAAATTAAATGAGGATCATATATTGAAAAAGAGCTATAAGTGTAAAAACTTAATATTGATTTTATTGAGTGAGAATTTTAAGGAAATATCATTACAGAGAAATTAGACAGAAGCCTGATTCAAGAGAATCATGGTAAGATTACATAATAGCCTTTATTATGAATTTCAAAAAATCCTTTTGAGTCCAATGAAGCTGGGTTAGCAAAAACCGCACAAAAAATATCATTTTAATTAGTGCTAATGTGATCTCGTCATGGTCCAGCTGTTTCACACAGGATGCAAACGTGTGTTACTTTATTAGTAATGCATCTTAGAAAAAAATGTCACTTCTGATTTCAAACATTTGTCATTAAAATACATTTAGTACAATAGCAGAATAACATGATTGATTTAGCCAAAGGAGACATCACTGAAACCTGGGCAAAAAAAGACTTAAAAGCCTTCTTAATTGAGGAAGAAATGTCTCTCTGTCTGGTCTCCCCTTCTGGAAACATTAACAACCAAACAAGAGTTAGGCTTCTACTGAGAATTTGGGAGACATATAGTACAAAAGGAAATTAACATCCCAATAATTCACAAATTAGTACTTTTCCTTCCTAGAAGTCAAAGTCCACTGCCCTCAAATTGAAAATTGTGGGTCAATTTTAGCAAATGCTGTGCTATTTCAGCTTGCAATAATGAATTTAAATTTATGCATCAGCAAACACTTCCATGTCTCTCTCAATCAAGAGGCTACAACTCACTCTTTGGCTTTCAGCTTTCATTATGTGAGCCGGTGATACCATCCTCACTGACATGAAATCCTGCACCCAGAAGAAGAGAACTACATTCTGATGTTAAAACTTAGGAATACTTACCAGAAATTCTTATTTTTTTAAAGCAAGATTGAGCTTTCTCACATGGGACAGTAATCTTAAGTACAGTACATTTGTTTGTAATGATTCTTCTATGCTTTTGCTACAAACCTATAAAACAGCTCACCATGTGCAATCTTGTGCCAAACTAATATATTTACCTACTCTATCTATTTGGCATCACCTCAATATATTTTAGCTTGCTATTGATAGGAATATTCGCACACAATTTACTCCCCTCAGCTAGATATTCATCGAGGAGGAATTTAGTAAATAAAAGGCTGGTAGGAAGTGATATTCTGCCTAAAAGCAATTTCTATGTTCTTTTGCTGAGTTATCGCTATCATTTGGAAGTGGAAGTGGTGAGAGGACACTTGCTAGTGTTTGTAACATTGTTTCTTATGACTCCAATCGCTGTCTCGGTGCCTAGTCAGAAAATAAGAAAAGCTCAACTTGATGGATGTCTCCCGGAAACTTCTTTTCTGCTTCAAGACAACTGTGTGATGTTGGGTAGCTCCATATTATTGTATTCTAAACTCTTCTTCTTGGCAAGTTTACGTTTTTGAAAGGCTCAGAGGGTGAACAAAAGTCACCTTTGGATTTTATAAAATGATAGACATTTTTCTTAGATGCTGTCAGTATTTCCTTGGCATATAAGAGACTGCTTTGACAAAACAATTTTATAATTAATGTGTTTAGGCTGTTAGATCACTTTAAAATACAAGTAAATGACATGTCCCCCCTTTTTTACACATGATATCACACTGTAGCAACTGATTCTAGTTGATGGGTTATATAAGCACATGAAGCCGTGAAATGACTAAGCCTCGTTCCCCTGTGTCCTCAGGTTGCATTCATTCTCAAATTGTACAACTAATGTGTATTCTACTAATTATGAGTGGGTTAAATAATCCACACTAGTGTACCTTTCTTTTTTTTACTTTGAATTTTTGGTAACATTGAACATTTTCTTGGTGTTTATTTTCCATTATTTAAAATAGATATATCTTCTGCTTGCTTACAGATACTACCATCCTGAACCTGCTATGAGCAGATCCATAGGAGCAAAGACCAGCTATGGGTGACCAGCTATGGGTGACCAGCTATGGGTATGGTATTTTTTCCTATTTCCTCAATTACTTAGAGGAGCATTGATTAAAATAGGTCCAGGCCCAAGTCACACAAAAGATGAAAGTCCCATAAAGCTAAGAAAATATCCAGAGCATAGATGACAGTGGACAGAGTCCAAGTGTTGGTAAAATGGGATGGCAGCTGTGTGAGACACCGCTTAATGCATGGCAGTTTTCATGGACAACATGGCATCTTGGAGTAGGATATCATCAAATTTGGAATGCACAGCTTTGTTTATATTGAATGTATATTTTGTACCTGTGCATGGCTAGCTATTGTCAGGGTTCCAGTAAAATTGAAGATAGAGTTTTTGCCCTTAGAAGACCCTTAGAAGAGCATATAGTTTCATTAAGAGGATAAATATCCATTAAAAGATAAAGGGCAGGGTAAAAAAAAAATGCCACATAATGACTGAGTCGCACATATCTTGTGAGATCACTCTGAGCAAAGCCATATAATCAGATTTTAAGTAGAAAAGAACTAGATAGAAATGTTCACTTCTGGGATGCAATAGATGATGCTGTTTCTTGCGGGACATGAATAAATGTCTACTCGCCCAAGATAGGGAACCACAGACCAATGTATGGATACTACCAACATCCAACGTGGTGAACCAACTGGTTTTATTGGGGGAGCTTACAGGACCAGGAATGGCTCAAAGACATTTGCATCATCAAACTCTACTCCATCGTGGGTGACCTCTAAAGAAAGCTGAAACCCTGGAACTGCATGACTAGCAGGCAACTCAACAGTTTGGAGAGTTCATACTCCAGATGCTCAACAGGTCTCTGCTTCTTCCAGGCAGTTGTTTTGAGCCTCTCCTGGCATCTCTATTTGTCTAAGAGTCTCTCAGTAGTTTTTATCATTATAGCTCATATATTTAGAGGGAGGGATGGGGTCTAATGAATCTGGTCAGTTTCAGGGACTTCCTGAAACTAATGGCTTGTTTTCTTTTGCAAAAACGTTTTGAGAAGCTTGCCTGCAGGATAGAACGTTCCGCCTCCTTTTAGAACAGCCTGTGTCTTAAGAAACTTTTCTCTAAAATGTAATGTTTCATCTTGGAGACAATGGCTGTACAACAGGAATGAATGAAGACAGGGAAATGAATATGAGGATGTGGTAGAAACATTTTGTGGAGTTTCTTAGTGTTAAATGAAAATATGTTAACCTCTTAGATGATGCAACTTAATTATGTGTTTTACTGGACACATTCTCTCTGAACACTGTTTTTTGTAAGAATATTGACTAGGTGCAAGTAGGCCCAAAGCTCATTTCCTAGTTTCGTATAATTAAAGCCCCAATTGTTTTGAGTCATTTACTGATTGATAGCTAGTGAGAGAGACAAGACCAAGAGCACACAATGTTCAAAGCACCTTTCTGATCCAGACTTAAAGTTTTCTATCATATAGGCTCTCTGAATCTGCATCTCTATGAGTATGTCTTAGAGAATCTTTATGTTTGATGAATATTCTTAGTCGTATTCATATACATGTAGATTAGATCCACTAGTAAAAAATTTCATAGTTGCAGATGGAGATTGGTCAGCTAACAGGTAATTAGATATTGTGGCATCAGATTAGAATCCAGGAAATCCCAGCTAAAATACACACAGTCTTATTAGAAATCAGGTATAATACTAGGTTATTTCAAATTTGTTCTCCTTTTAGTTTTCATAATATTGCTATAGAGGTAGGTGTCTGTTTGTCTATTATGTAGATAGTGGGTAAATCAACTCAAAGAGGTTTGTGACTACGTAATTTCCATGGGATTAAATGACATATTAGAAGTTTAACTATTTTATTCTAGCTGCCCCTTCTACACTTCATAGTTGTGTTGTGCTGGTGCCCAGGGAGAGTTTTGCGCAGCTTCCTTATTGAACAGCTGCATGGCTGAAAGGAATAAAATCCATTTTCTAATAGTGTAAGTCAAGAAAACTCTACTCCTGCTAAGACTGAACAATTCACTCCAATCCATTCCTTGGAATTGTTTCTGCTTAAGTTAACATAGCTTTGTGAAGGTATAATAAGCGTGAGCTGATAAATTCATTCAGAAAAAGTTAATACCGCATTAAATATCTGAAACTGAAATCACATCTAGTCTGTGAAAAGTCAGAACAGAATAAAGGTCATGGTGAGGTATGTATGTGAACAAAGATGTCAACATTTCCCATTCTGGCTTTTCAATGAAGCATTAATTTGCAATACAAGCATCACATGGGAACAGGGCCTCTGGAGTCAGGTTACCTAGGTATAAATCTGAAGTCGGCATCTTCCTCCTCCTCTTCCTCCTCCCTCTTCTTCGTCTTCCTGATGTTCCCCCTTCTTCTGTGCTGGTAATTGAACTCAGGGACTTAAATATGCCAGGCATACACTCTACCACTAAGCAGTAAGAGCTATATCCCCACCCAACCCCAAATTTGAGTTTTATGACCAAGAACTGTATGTCATTCAACAAGCTGCTTAGATTTTTCCTAGTCTTACTTTCCCTATGTGTAAAATATAATAATGGTAGGTCATCCTTGATGGAATGTAGTAACTATTAAATGGGATGGTTCATAAAGAGCTTCTGTAACAGTGCCTGGTACATGTTGGCATTCTTCATATATGCCAGTTTGTTAAACAAAGATGCTGAACACAAGGGAGCATGTTGCTTCTCTGTCTTCAGGGTCCTATGTCTTGATAGTCTACCTTATTTTTTTCTCCACCTATAGACAGACTGGCCTGATTTCAGTCACTTCCCTAAGTAGATGTTCTTTTGTAGCACCTGGAGAGGTCCTGTACTATATTTAAGGGATGCTGATAATTTGAAAATAAGAGGAAGGAAATGGAGGAGGAGGTCAAAAAGCTGTCAGTCATAGTTTTAACACTTGGGCATGGACAGATCCATCTACTCACTGTCTTCACCTCCCAGGTCATCGTTACTCTTACGTCTGTGTGTTCTTGCTTTAGGACACCCAGAGGCTGAGGACATCACTTTGTCTTCTGCTTTCTAGTTGTATCTCCCTAAGATGTCAGCTCACTGTGGCTCAGTCCTGCCTTAGTCACCTCATCCAGCACATGTGGCTGCTTTTCTCTTGAAAGGGGCATGGGCAGAGAAGGAAATCCCTCAACTTTTGAAAGCCATGCAGTAAATAAAGTAGTTGAACTAAAGCAGCAAAGCAGGCAGTGACTTGGGACCACACTTTGCATATAAATAGCTGATTTTCCCCCTTGGAACTACAAACTTGAGGAAAACTGGTTGGGTATCAGAAACTATACATAGAGTCTTTCAAACTGTGTAGCTTTGGGCCACTGGAAAGCTCACCTTCTCTCCCACTGCAGAAAACCAACACTACGGATCGGCACAGAGAACCTTAATAAGAAACATTTTCCAAGGACAAGAATTCTTGAAAAAGGGGGGGCGAGACTGATAGTTTTTAATTGTTTTATCCATTATTGAGTTTTGCTTATATCAGAGACTAATTTGCAAAAAGAAAAACTAATAGTATACTAACTTAAAATTGATACTTATACCTTAAAAATTGGTAATGAGTACATTTCTTTATTTTTCCCTCCAGTAGTGAAAGAACACACTTTGTTCTCTCACGTTCTTGAAAATTTGTGAAAAGAGTCAGCATGCGTTTAAATATAAGGAGCTTTCCAACTGGTCCTGAATTCCTGTCATATGTGCTTCATGAAAAGATTTCGTGAGGGACTTTTACTCGCTGATTCTTTATCAATTTTATTTCTCTCTGTGTCATGTGGTGGTGCATTGTTTCTGTCATTGTTTATCTCCACATCACTATTGAAGGCAACATTGTATTTTTCCTTTGCTAGGTTTTCTAGTCCCTCCTTTTGTCCAAAACCACCAGCATCAAAATTTAAATATAGGTGACAGAGGTCATTTTAAGAGGTATTTCCTGCTCTTTCCAGGCACTTCTGGTGGGAAGTATTACAACAGAACAATGTGAAGAAGTTCAGAGAATGTTTGTCTTTTTTGGTGTTTTCATGCTGCTCTCTAGTTGATTTATCTCATTATTTAATGCCAAGATGTGAGTCCTGATAAAATAATAATGCAAAATGCTTGCAACGCTTGCTCAGTTTTTATTGTATCAATTTGTATTGAAAATACATAAATTATTTAAAAAATAATAATGCAAAAATTAATTAGGTCTGATGAACACTGGGGTGTTTGTCTTGACAGGCCTTGAATAACTGTGTTTTTGTTCTCTGGAGTGCACAGCACTGATTTAGAAGACGTGAAGACATGGTTGGAGAAAGACTGAAATATCATCTGTTGCCACTGGCCCCCAAGTGCTTTAATTTTCTCCAAGAGCCCCACAGAGGCTTTATGGATTGTCAAAAGGCACAGATTAATCAATTCACATTCCTTGCAGGAAATTTACCAAGTGCTTTTTTACCTGTGTATCCAATCTAATGTGTCTAAGTCTGAAGTTGGAACTTGACCCCACCTTGAAATGACTAGTAATTGATTCTCTTCGCAACCAACCATTGGACTGAGCATGGGGTCCCCAATGGAGGAGTTAGAGAAAGGACTGAAGGAGCTGACGGGGTTTGCAACCCCATAGAAAGAACAACAATATCAACCAACCAACCGCCTCAGAGCTCCCAGGGACTAAATCACCAACCAGAGTATACATGGAGTGACCCATGGCTCCAGCCACATATGTAGCAGAGGATGGCCTTGTCAGGCATCAATGGGAGGAGAGGCCTTTGGCCCTGTGAAGGCTCAATGCCCCAGTGTAGGGGAAAGCCAGGGCAGAGCCAGAGTGGGAGGGGGAGAGTGGGGGAGGGGACCCAGGAAAGGGGATAACATTTGAAATGTAAATAAAGAAAATATCCAATAAAAGAAAAAAGAAAAAAACAAAGAATAGATTCTAGCTAGTGTCTAAGTTCTGACATGTGTCCTCCTATTGGGCCGAAGGACCTATGCTAACTGTTTTGTGAATGTTACCTATGAGTTCCACTCTAATTCTTTTTTTTTTTTTTTTTTTTGGTTTTTCGAAACAGGGTTTCTCTGTGTAGCCCGGGCTGTCCTGGAACTCACTCTGTAGACCAGGCTGGCCTCGAACTCAGAAATCTGCCTGCCTCTGCCTCCCAAGTGCTGGGATTAAAGGCGTGCACCACCACCGCCCGGCTCCACTCTAATTCTTTTAAATGGTATTGCTCATTTAGATATGATCAATCTAAGTGTGGGGAGGTCCACAACCTTGTCAGGGCCTGCGTGGGTAAAATGCTCACTACCAAGCCTAAGTCATCGGACCGAAGTTCAATCTTTGAGACCCACATTGTGAGAGAAGAGACCTGACTCCTTCCAATTGTCTTCTGACCTCTGTCTTGTGGTGCCACACATGCCCCTATACTCCTACAAAATTATACATTTTTAAATGTGAAAAGCAAGCAAAACCTTGTTCAAATGCCATACAATGTTGGGAGCCAACTCCTAGCAGAAACCCGCTATCATCTTTGCAGCCATCTCAGGCCATATATCCTGATAAGAGACTTGTTTTCAACAGCCTACAACAGCTGAGCACACTCTGATAAACATCTTGTTTTTCTCACATATCTTGTTTTGCTGTTTTGTGCCCCCAGCTACAAGGTGCATGTGGTATCCAGGCTGCAAGGCACATGACACAGTGCCTTCAGCTGTGTTCCCCTGCTTGTCCACGAGGGCAAGGCACGTGGTAAAGGGTATAAATACCCAGGATTTCCTTTCAATAAACAAAAGAGACTTGATCAAACTCTCTTTCTTGTCTCCATTCTTCGAGTCTCTCACCCTTCCATCCCCACTCTCTCTCTTGCTAGACCCTGTTGACTGACCTGAACGGGTCGTTACAATACAACTTGTGCTTCTGGGATTGAAATTGAAGAACATTGATTCTAAGGTCTGCTTTAGTACTCCAGGCAGCCTTAGTGTCCTTGGCACTGGCTCCTGAAAATATTTCCACATGTAGTGCCCATGCTTACTACTTCCAACCATTATACACTAAGTTTTCTCAGTATGGAATCAAGAGCTATTAAAGGTATATAAGCTATAGCCTATAGTTTCATATGCTTTGAAAAGAAACCAGATAGGACATAATGATATTGCTCCTTTAAAATGAAAACGAAATAATTCAAGATCTATGAAAGATCCAGACCTTATGGCTCAGCCTATAATTCCATCTACTCAAAAGGCTGAGGCAGAAGCATCATGAGTTCGAAACTAGCTTTGACAGTTTAGTAAGATCTTGTCTCAAAATAAAAGTTAAAGGGAGCAGGGTATAGCTCAATGGTAGAGCACTTGCAGGGTATAGCTCAATGGTAGAGCACTTGCAGGGTATAGCTCAATGGTAGAGCACTTGCCTAGTATGTATGTATAAGACCCTAGATTCAATTCCTAGTGCTATAAGAAGAAAAAAAAATGCTGTCCCCAGGAAAGTATGGTAATAGGTACAAGACTTCAAATAAAACAAAAGAAAGACTTAAACTGTGAAAAAGAACGTAAATTAGTGATTACCACTATGTATCTTGCTTCTGCAGGATAGAAGCAAGGGACAATGGAATCATAAGTGAAGAAAGTCAGACAAATTTCTTGTCATTGTCGCAGTGAGGATCAGTGGAATAGACCAAATGTACAAGTTCCCTCACTCTGTTTCCTGCAGCAAAGGAAAAGTCTTGCTTGGATATGGACATTTTGTATTTGCATCTCTTGGTTGCAATTCTAATTACATGACTATATCAAACATTTAGAATTAGGAGATTTTATGTAAGTAAAACATACTTCTCCTTCAGTGGATGAATTCTACAACTGGGGTCAGCTTATTTTCATGTATGAAGACACATTTTTCAGATAAAATGTTTGAAACAAAGGATAGGAAATAAATGCTGTAAACGTCATGATTGTTTCTGCTAACACTTAGAGAGGAATTTAAGCCGTGGTCTGGACAAAACAAAACAAAACAAAATGAAGTCTTTAAATTGAAGCCACAAAGCTGTGAATCTTGCAAGACAAAGGTGGCAGGAGATCACAGAAAAGAGTATCTAAGACAGAACCCTAGAAGTCTGCAAAGCTCCTGAGATGAGTGCTGATCACTACATATATGTTACATACATGTGACATATATGTGAAGCAACTATCCTCCACTGAGTCAAGGACCATCTGACAGGATTAAAAAAGAGCACCTTGAACTTGCATTGTGCTAGAAATACTACCTCTGTGTGCTAACCCTACTGGAAACCACTATAATTTATGGGGTGTTGAGCAGCTTACTCAGAGGGTTTGCCTTAGTGGTGAGAACAATTAGCAATTCACTTTTCACTAGAAAAGCTTTTACTAACCAGAAAATATAAAAAATACAGACCTGAGAGAAGCAGACTGTATATCCCAGAGCAAAGCTCAAGACTATCTAATATTTATGGGGACACAAAATATCCAGGATTCAACTAAGTAAAATTCATAACATGTGGCATCCAATCAAAGCATGCCAGGTGTATGAAGAAGGAGGAAAACATGACCAGTAAGGAGGAGAAAAAAAAATATCCATGAGTGGAAAATAATGGAGAACTCATACAATGTTAGAACAGACAAGGCTATTGATAAGTTTTATCCTGGTATTCCATATGTTCAACGTAAAATAGGGCCAAGGATTGTACTACATTGAAATTCAGAACATGAAAATAACAATAACAATGTATGAGATAAGAAATATGCTGGATTGGATTAGTAGAAGATTCGACATTGCAAAATAATGACTGGTGAGCCTACAATAAATGTAATTTATTCTCCTGTGGTAATTGTTTCCAAGACTTACCTCATCTTACCTTTGTCTTTTAACTTAGGCCTTGTCCTGGAAGCTTTTAGCCTCCATACAATCTAATCTAGACCTAGAATAGTTCTAGCCTTTGAGAGAGCTGATTATGCTCACCCTTTCTAGTTCTTTTTCAACTCTGTTGGCTAGTTTAACTCAGCTGTTCTGGCTCAAACTTCTCTGCAAGAAGACTGATTCATACTGGCTCCTCTCAGCTTCTGACTGAATTGCTCTGCTTGGCTTCATACTAACTTTGGCAATATGTTCTAATCTGGCTCTTTCTCGTTCTCTACCTTGTTCTCTCTTTCTCCCATCTCTGTACAACTGTCCCAGTAAAACTGCCTCTTTCCCCTGTCCCCTTTGCAGCTCTCTCTATGTAGCCTCTCTTTCCTTTCTGTTTTCATGAGAGTTGGGCATTTCCTAATCTGTCAAATCTTTCTTTGATTTGTCACTTTGTGTGGCTCTCAATTATACCTCAGTTTCAAACATGGGTGCTTCCATCTACAAATTAACTTTACCTTCATTGTCTGGGATTAAAAGTGGATACTAAGGGCATGCTTGCAGTCCAACCAGATCACAGAGACCTAGAAAGTCTTTGGATATGATCTGAGGTGCTAAATTAAAATATCTCTACAGTCCATAATATGGAAGCTATAAAAACAAAATCTAAAGAGAAAATTAATATTAAAATGCAAAATGTTATAAGGAATCGGAATACAATTTTGTTGGCTGAATATATCTTTAATTTTCCAAGATAAAAAAGGAATGGGCTAGAAGAAACTAAAGCTAATTTTCATTTCTAAGTGTGATATAAACTATAAATCCACAAATTCAATAAATACCAAGCTTAGGAAACAGGAACAAAAATTACACCCAGATACATCATTAATCAAGTTGCTCAAATCAGGATAGGATTTTATTTTTTTAATCTCTTAAAATCACCTATCCAAAGGGAGAGAAAGGGGTTCTCTCTGTATGGAAAATAGAAGAACAAATGATAAAAATAACAGCAGTGTTTATTTGCAAAAGAATGCAAACAGGAAGGCTGTGGAAACATTTAACACTGGGGAAAGAAAAAAAGTTTGTACTGAAAATAACTCTTAGGAAAGACAGGAAAGTGAAGCTCTTTTCAGACAACAAACATTGACAAGGAACAATCGCTGAGAGACTTCTACTGCCAGAAATCTCACAGGAAGTCCCTGTTTCAAAGAAAATGACACCAACTACATCAACAACAAAAGAAAGGAGAACAGTGGAAATACTTTCATGAAAGAGGTTTCCACCTGCATTATCCATTATAGTTCTCACATTATTTCTGTGAAATGATAGCTGAACCATGCATTAAAATGAATGGACCATAAGGTAGTCACATCTCTAACTAAGGAGGCACTATTATGTGAGTAAAGAAGAAAAAAAAATAGACAAAAATCAAAACCAGTACAGAAAATAATTTAAATTTTAGGGAAATTAAAATTTACCTTGAAACATATTTAAAGATTTGTCTGTAGCAGTCAACCTGCTGTGCTGTCAAATCTCAAGTACCAACTGGATGAGATCTAGAATCACCTTACAGACAGGCTTCTGAGCTTGCCTGCAAAGGATTGTGTTATGTTTATTGAGATGGCAGGACTCTTTCACTCTGAGTAGCCTCTGTCCTGGGATCCTGGACTGTTAATGGGGAGAATGAGCCCAAACTTCCTGTTTCCTGTCTGAGTGACCAGGTGACTCTAGTTTCTTCTACTGTTGCTTCCCTGCCATGGTGGATGATAACCTCAAACCATGAGGCAAAGTAAGTCCTCTCTCCCTTACATTGCTTTTGCTGGGTGGAACTATTCCTGGGATAAACCTAAGCATGTGATTCTTGTGCCTATGGAACTGGTTTGTGGAGGAATGTATAAGACTTTGGAACTTTGGTCTAAAACACGTCTCTTGACTGCTGAAAGCAGGGCTTTTAATGACCTGTTCTGGTGGCAGCTTGGAAAAAGAAGAATGCTGAGGGAAATTTGAAGGAAGAAAGCCGAAACCAAAGGGTTCTCTGTACTTTGAAGAAAACTGTATAGGGAAGTGTCTCCTAGTGTCAGAACAGAGAAGCTATGCAGCTCTGGTCCAAGGTGGCCAGACGGTCTCTCAGGTTGGCAGCAGAACTTGACAGCGAATATACATGGTACTGGTTTTTGTTGGCAGGAAGATGCAAGATTGAAGCGATCATGGAATCATGTTCTATGGTTTCTGAGAGCATCTAAAGCCAAACAGTGTATGGCAAGATGAGAGTCCTGGGCAGAAGGCCCCAGGAGGCCATTGTATAAAGGGTCACATTTGAGCTTAGAGTTACAATAGAGACCTCAGGGTATCATTGTCAGATGCCAGGACAATGGGACATTGAGATGATCCTCATAGTCTTGGGCATTTGAATACTTGATCCCCAGTTGGAGGCATTGTTTGGGTAGGTTTAGGAGGTATGGCCTTGTTGGAAGTCATTGGAGGTGGGCTTTGAAAGTTTAAAGACATGTCATTTCAACTTCACTATGCTTTGTGCTTGTGGTTCAAAATGTAAGCCTTTAGCATCCTGATCCTGATCCTGCCTCTGTGCCTTCAGTCTGTAATCATGGACTCTAATCATCTGGAACTCTAAGCTCAAATAAACTTTCTTTTATATATTGATTTAGACATGGTTTTACTTTTTTAAGTATTTATTTTCTGTATATGGGTACACTGTAGCTGCCTTTAGACACACCAGAAGAGGGCATTGGATCTCATTTCACATGGTCGTGAGCCACCATGTAGTTGCTGGAAATTGAACTCAGAACCTCTGAAGAGCAGTCAGTGATCTTAACCGCTGAGCCATCTCTCCAGCCCTAGACATGGTCTTTTATCAGAACAATAGAAAATCAGTTAATACAGATGCCCATCAGGCAGAGCTGCAGTCATGGAGTGAAGCTGGAATAAGAGAGAAGCAGCATATAATCATGTTAATAATGACAATGAGATTTGCAAAGTGCCTATTATTTGTTCTTCATTTAAAAAAATCTTAATGGGGAAGGGAGGATTGTAACAGTCAGAGGGTTGAGGAAACCAGATGAATGGGGCCCACAGAATCAACTTAGAATAGTCCACAGTTCAACTTAGAATAGTTCACAGAGACTGAAGTAACATTCATGGAGCCTACATGGGTCTGCCCTAGGTCTTCTGCATATATGCCATGGTTATGGTATTCTTGTGGGATTTTTAACAGTGGGCTATGGTGAAACACCACTAACGTAAACAGATATGCTCTTAGTCATGGGCTGTTATCAGTAACGAGCCAGGCCTTCACTACCACCTAATAAGTAAGTTCCTGTGTTTTGGGTCCTATCTGGGCAAGACTACACAGTCACTCCTGAGAGCACACATAAACCTTTAGTTTGATCAAGTTTACCTTCTACTTTGAAGTGCAAACCCAGGCAGCCTCCAACTCTTTCATCAAACTGAGCTGCATCCTCGGATGCTCTTATCCAGCTTCACGCCCCCACTCCTTGATGAAGGCATCTTCCTTTCATACGTAGGAAGGCATCTATGGTCTCTGGAGCCTTTACTCTACACTGCCACCATGTCACGTTTATGTTGCTGTGATAGACACTGTGACCAGAAGCAGCTTAGTACTAAATTATCACAATGGCATTCATATCTCAACAAAGGAATTTTGTGGGACTCACTGAAGCATTTAGTTCAGGCGTGATGTTTTTACATGCAAGTGACTAATGAGAAAATTAAGGCCAGAGATATACTGAATAATTTGGACCAGGGTACGTAGATGCTAACTGATAGAACTGAAGTCAGTCTGGATATGATGATGAAGCTCAGGCTTTTCCTAGAATATATTATAGTCTGACAGTGTTCCCTAACAGAGCACCATGGCTAGTTCTTTCGGATGTCATTTGTATTATACTGATCTGATAAAGTCACTCCAATTGTGGTAATTTTAACTATTTCATTTATTTTAATCTTTTATCTCAACTCTCTAGTTTTCTAAACACATTAAATAGAATTTCCGAAATATTTTCAGGGATCAAGAATGATATTTATGTTGCCATAATTTTTTTAAAAAGATCTATTTTTAGTTTTTATGTGTATGAGTATTTTTCCTGCATGTTTGTCTGTGCACCACACATGTGCCCAGTGCCTGTGGTGGACAGAAGGGGGAGTTGGAGCCCCTGGAACTGGAGTTATAGAAGGCTGTAAGATGCCATATAGATGCTGGGAACTTAACCTGGGTCCTCTACAAGAGAAGCAAGCGTTCTTATCCACTGATCTATCAGTCCACTCCTCTATCATATATAAGTTTAAGTCTTATTTATTGGCATCTGTCTCAAGGACAGGCACTACTCCATTTCCCTTTATATATTGGCATCTGTATCATATAGAGAGGTGCTTCTCTACTTTCCTTCACAGAGCTTGATAAACATTTTGCAGCAAATATATGTCCATTATCTTAAAAGCAATCTGCTATCAGGAGATATAAGGCTAATTCTCAAATCTAGTAAACTATAATTGGTGATGCTACTTATGTTCTATGAGCCTATAGTGTCTGAATGATAAGGGGAGCCGCCACCTTTGAAGGTCTTATAACTTAGTGTTAACAAGAACATATTAAAGTCAGTTGAAGTGGCAGACACCTGTAATCCCAGCACTCAGTAGACTGAAGCAGGGCAATTGAGAGTTTGGACTCCATAGTGAATTTCAGGCCAGTCTGGGCTTCATAGAAAGATTTCATCTCAACAAAACAAAACAAAAGAACATGTTAAAAATTACAATGATAATTTTCTTTAAATACATTGAATTAATGTACTTAGGTATACTATAGGGGAAGGTTCTTTTATCTTAATTTCTCCAGTGGGAAACACAAGCCACAAAGAAAAGAGATGGCTGCTTCAGTTTCCTGGTGGGTCACCCACAGAATCCCTGCCGTGGAGGCTTACTACTCCCTGCAAAGCTGTACAGTTGGCTTCCCAGTTAGCAATATCTCCATATCATAAGTGATACCTTGGTAAGAATTGTGAAATTTTAATTCTCATGAGTGTCTATTGAAGATTGATGACTCTTTGAGAATTTTTATAGGTTTGATACTTAGAAAACAGGAACACTGGTACAACCACTATGGAAAGCAGTCTGGCGATACCTCAGAAAATTGAACATAGTGTTACCTGAGGACCCAGCTATACCCCTCCTGGGTATATACCCAGAAGACATTTCAACATGCAACAGGGCCACATGCTCCACTATGTTCATAGCAGCCTTATTTATAATAGCCAGAAGCTGGAAAGAACCCAGATGTCCTTCAACAGAAGAATGGATTCAGAAAATGTGGTACATTTACACAAAGGAGTACTACTCAGCTATTAAAAACAATGAGCTCATGAAATTCTTAGGCAAATGGATGGAGCTAGAAAATATCATCCTGAGTGAGATGACCCAATCACAAAAGAACACACATGGTATGCACTCACTGATAAGCGGATATTAGCCCAAAAGCACACAATACCTAAGATGCAACGCATAAACCTCATGAAACTTAAGAAGAAGGAGGAAGACCAAAGTGAGGGTGCTTTTGTCCTTTTTAGAATGAGTATCCAAAGATTCAACCAGAGCTCCCAGGATCTAAACCTCCAGCCTGAGAACAGACAGGGGCAAGCTGTCCTCTGAGAGGCTCTCACCAGCAGCTGACTCAGACAGATACAGACATCCAGAGCCAAACAGTGGATGGAGCTTGAGGACTCTTATAGAAGAATAGGCGGAAGGATTGCGGGCCGATCAACAGAGTAAACCAACCTGAACCCTTGGAGCTCTCAGAGACTGAATCACCAACCGTGGAGCATACCTAGTCTACACAGATCTAGCTCCATGGGCTGGACCTAGGCCTCCCTGCACATATGTTGTAAATATGCAGCTTGGTTTTCATGTAGGTCTCAAACATCTGGAGTGGGGGCTATCCCAAAGCATGCAGCCTGTATATGGGGTATGGTCTTCTAGCTGGGTGCCCCATCTGGCCTCAATGGGAGAGGAAGCACCTAGCCTCTCAGAGACTTAAAGTGGCAGGGTGGGGGATACAGGAGGAGGGGGTACTCAGAAAAGAAGAGATGGGGAAGGATTGTGGGAGAGGGTGACTGGGACGGGTTATAAAGTGAATAAGCAAAAAAATAAATAAATAAATTAATTAAAAAAGGGAAAAAAATAAAAAGAAAACAGGAACACAAAAACTTCAGTAGATACTTACATGTACTCCATTATCCTGCACATTCCATTAGGTGTTGAGGCTTTCTTTTCTTCATTATGGTCCTCTCGACTACATATGCTCCATGGCTCTTGTTTCAGTGGGCACCAGCAAGCATAGCAGCAAATATTTACTAATACAATGAGAAGCCCCTTGGCAAGATCTCTTATCTCAAAGAACTTGTACTCAAGAGGAGGTCAGGAGGGGAGGAAGAAAATCCTTAAGTAAGTCAGCCATGAGGTAAAGATGTGCTGTAAAGAAAAGAAAGCAGGTCAGTGAGATAAAGGATGCATAGTTAAATACAAGACAGAAGGTTCCAGGACATTCTCATTTAAAGATGCTTCGTGTCAGCTGAAGGAAGAAAGAACCAGCTCTGTGATGCTCTTGGCAGACTCTTCTAGGCCTTCAAGGTAGCATGTACAGAGGAGTGAACTTGGTATACATTGTAAAAGGCTACTCTGTCTGGGCCAGCATAAGTGAGGGGAGAGAAAGAGGGGAAAGAAAAAGGGGATGCATGTGTGACAGTTTTATGAGGACTTTAGTTCTTAAAGTGGAATAAAGAATAAAGTTTGGTAGAGGAGCATTCTACATTTTGTTTTGAGAGTGGTTATGTGCTGAGAATCTCTAGGTAGATCAAAGGCAGTAGGAATCATGTATCATGTAGGAGATGACTGAAATAGCTCAAGAAGGAGAGATGGCTTAGTGTGACATTCAGCTGTGCTGAGATTCTGTTGGAGTCTAGACATGTTACAATAATTTCTGGATGTAACAGAAGCAAGTGTGAAGGAGGACGCCAAGCTTGCTGGCCTGAAGAATCAGTTTGACATGGCCCTTGCTTCCTAGGCTTGGGGGATGCTTTGAGAAGAACACTTTGGAGGAACATGAGGATTCAGATTTTGGCATATGAAGGAAAGGTGTCCAAGTGGAGCTGTGGAATTGTTTAGAGTTGTGTAGAGATCTTTCCTAGTGACCTATATTCAGGCACAGAGCAAGGAGGTGGTATTCAAAGCAAGGAGACTCAATAAACTCTTCAGGACATGCCAGGTCCTGGGAATGAATGTGGGAGACGAGAGTCTTCCAGACCTCACTCTCCAGCCATGTCCAGGATGGGGCTTGGAGTCTCTGGCTTGTGGGCTCCTTCCTTCTTTCCCCATGCTGAATTCATTTGAATTCATCATTGATTTTCTTGACTAGTCTCTGGCTTCACTGGTAGATGACAGTATCCATCGATTCATGAAACTCTATGTATCATTAACACCAGGATAAAGAAATGATGTGAAGTCACTGTGAACCATTGGTGGATTTTGAAGAGTCCCCTAAACTGAGCAAGAGAAATGCATAAGGTTCAGTGGAGCAAAGGCCCACTTTCACTGTGCTGTTAGTGTAATGTTTTCAAGTTAGTGGAACCTAGAAGTGAAAGGAATTTTGTCACTCCATGCTTTCTGTAGCTTTCAAGTTGGTTTATTTCCTCTTTCAGTGATGGAATCCCCAAGTGCGAGTTATTCTTAGGCTTGGGAAATGGTTGCTATACACAAATTGAAGATTTGATTATTGCTGGCCACTAAGATTTTTTTATTCAGGGACCTGTGAAACGTGAATTATTTCCGTTTCACTCTTAAATGATAGTGTAAGAGCAGATGCAAAGTAAAACCAAGAGGTTCAGATTTCCCTTTTGAAAACCAGGAAGTGATTTTCTTTTGTTTTCTCCAAACATTTGTTTTAGAAAACTTTATTTTTTGCAATATTTCTCTCTCAGATATATATAACACATATGTTTAAAGACTATATTGAGACTTTGACTTCTTTATAACCCAGCAATGACTTTCCAGAGAAGTGTAAGTACCAAGGGAAAGACCTCCAGTTCCTGCTGGAGCATACAGGCTGGAGAGAGGGGACAGGAGAAGATTTTTTTTCCCTCTGAATAGTATCAACCAGTTATATGAAAGAGTGAGAGTTCATCATTTCTTTGAAAACAATTACATATTACCTGTGATATTCATATACACCTCTTCCACCTTTGTGAGTAGATATTTAGATTGGGAGAAGATTTTGTTTGTAATTAATTTTCCCCAGGATTACTTTCAGATAAAGCAAATTTTAAACTATTGACAGCCTCTTTCAAATACTCAAGACCATTTTTTTTTTTTTTTTTTTTTTTTTGGACATGAAGCACCCCTGCCACCTCCAAAGGCCCATGAGTAAGAGACTTGTTTCCAGTGCAGTAATGTCCAGAGAGGAGGATTTTGGGGTTTTCTGATCTTATTAATGAGTGATTCCCTTGATAGATTCTTTATATGATGGCTTTGTGAGCTAGTGTAATGTAGGAGGTGGGTCCTTGGTGCAGGGATACGCTTCTGAGGATGAATCTAAAAAAGAGAGCTCGACCCTGGGCTTTTCCTGTTACTTCTTTCTTCTCCCTCCCTGCCAAGGTATGGACAGTTGATTGTACCACATGTTAACACAACAACATTCTGCTTCACCTTGTGGCCCAAAATAATAGACTTGGACTGAAATATTTGAAATCTTTCCTTTCTTAAGTTGACTTCTCAAATATTTACACCACAGTTAACAATATGACGGCTGAGTCATTTTTGTTTTTTGGTTGCATCTTCTAACCAGTAAACTTTTTTCTTTTGGAGATAGAATTGGCATTTAAAGACTGGGCCTCTTCCCTCTTAGAGATAATTCCAATAAGCCATTGTGTTTATAATCGTCAGTTCTTTTCAAATGTTATAAGACTCAGGGTTCTATTAAAAGTATTTTGTTGGTGTATATATTTATTTTCTAGTTGCATAATAAGCAACCATGAGCTCATCTAAAAATCAGAAATCAATTTGTCATAATCCATAGGTTTGAAACTCAAGGTTAAGGTGTCAGCAGAGTTGGTATTATCTGAGTGCTGTCTCTGGTTTATGAATGCTTCTTCCCCAAGTCCTCCCCTCTTCTTCCCTGCACTTGCCTCTTAGAACATCTTACTACAAGGACTCTAGTCTTAATTAGATCTGAACCCATCCAATTGCCTAGTATTAGCCCAATTACCCCTTTAAAGACCCTGTTTCCAAAACAGAGTCTCATGTTAATGCACTACAGATTGCCACCACAATGTATACATTTTGACAAACTCGGTTTGGCTTACAGCAGTGTACACACTGCAGCTACTATTCAAACATGTTCAAATGTAGTTTTATCAAAGTGTCCTGGACTGACCAGGATGTTTCTCATTTAAAATTCAGTATTCTGCCTATCTGAACAAGTCTCTGAAATAATTTCTTATATTTCGTTTCTTGTTGGCTTGTTTCTGTGAGCATTGGATTGTGTTGGAATAACAATACACACTGTTGATGTGCTCCTTCAAAAGAAAAAGGAACGAGCCATACAATGGAATATAGTCTAAAAAAATGCATCCCTATAACTGAAAACACATACCAAGGTTCTTATTGCATTCCCAAGTTTGTCCTGTAAGTTTTTTCTTAAATATGACAGAATAAAATATCTATATTGAAAGCTCCACCCTAAATCACATGCATGTGAAGCCCCCAAATAGTACTTATGGCCCTAATTAAAACTCAATTCTCTTGGTGTTCACTATCATATGTGTGGGGGAGGAGATAACAGATGTACACATTTCACGACCTCTGCATATACTTGCGTTCATTAAGAAAACAGTGCTTTCCCCAGGCAGGAAATGACTTGCCACAAGCCCTGAGTCTCATGAAAAGAGTAGGAGGATAAAGAAATGTTGAAAGGTGGACATACTTTCTCCTTAGACATTATATTTGTCTCCTTCTATTAGATTTATTTTTGGCACAGAGAAGAGCTCATCCATATGGGGAACTCTTTAGAACTGCTTGTGAAGAGCAGGCGCACTTCCAAGAGGAAATGTAACCGTGCCTTCATCTGGTGGAGTGGATCAATGCGCCGTAAAAGATCATGTTCAGTTGCCTCAATTTTTTTTTTTGAATTAGAATTAATGGCTCATTAGTCTTGATCATATCAATATTATAACACCACTTACATTTGGTAGGACAGGGAAGGGAGCCGATGGAGTGCACTTACTTCTTTTCCTCTTTCTGAGTAGACTGCACCAGCCTCAGGGAAAAGTCCAAGATCTCCGAGGTGGCCCTTTGCAAACAGGCTCCATTTAGGGAAAATGCGGACTCCTGGGTGACGTGTTTGGAAAAAGAGTTAAAAGGTTCTAAAGGTTTGGGTCACTCGGGACATAGATTAGTGTTCCTCCCACTTTAGGCAGCTGGCTCGAGCCTGGGAACCAGACACCCTCAACATTTCTTTGACCACATGTTGGACCATATGTTGGAAACTGAAAAAGGAAAAAAATAGAAATTAAGCATCTCTTGAACATCTCTCCCCAGGAAATTCCATCTACAAAGGAGCATATATTCATGCAGGGTTCGGAGGGAAAAGTAGGTGGAGACTTTTAAACTAAAAATAAGGAATTTGGTCAGGCATGTGGTGATTTTATTAAATAAGTGCTTTCTTTCACAGATACTAGTTTTAGTACAAAAGAATTAGCAACCAGAAAGGCTCTGAAATGAAAGCAAACTAACTTCATTGAAGAAAATATTAGACCCACACTTAGAACTATAGCATCGTATGGGTTGTTTCACTGGCTAAGTGTGAGATCTTTGGGGAATAGCAAGTACTGCTTGTCTGCATCTTTTTTCTTTGGTTGTCACAACTCCCCCACGTCTCTCATCCTATTAGTTACCAATGTCACCAAATACCTGTCAAGAAGCAACTTACAGAAGGAAGGGTATATAATCTTGCCGAACAGTTTAAGACAAAATGCAGCCCCTCGTATCAGAGAGAGCCATGGCAGAGTATAAAGCAACAGGAGTGTGACAACCCCTCACACTGTGTCTGTAGTCAGACAGTGGAAAGTAGGTCGGAAGCCTAGCCAGTCTCTTAGCCCCAAGGTGCCCCTCCAGTGAGCCACTCCTTTCAGTGAAGAAATAGCCCAAATTCCACAACTTCCCAAACCAATGTCACCAGTTGGGGATCAAGTGTTCAAACACAGGAAGCGATGGGGCACACTTCACATTCAAAACACAACATCCACTTTAGTGGGCTGCACGTCCACAGCAAGTAGGTTGGTATTGTGGCTCCACAGTCATAGTGATTGGTTTAAAGGTGAGACACCATCATACCAGATGTGCTCAATGAGTGTCTTCCATGGGATTTTCTTGGAACTATGAGGAACCAGGCACTGCCGTTGCACTGGAATTATGTAGTAATAATCTGAGCTGGTTGCTGGAGGTCTCTGTCTTTGCTGTAGAAAAGCCTGTGAAGACAGAGATGGGCTGGAAAACACATTTTAACACTTACATCTCAGTAGGCGTGGAGCTTGTCACCCTGGAGGTAGTAGCCTTGTGTGCTGAGGAATTGGGTGCTAATTTCAGCGGTGACTTGTCTGTTTCAAACTCAGTTATCACCCTTGCACATTTAATTTATTGCTCAGAGGTTATCATTCCTCATTTGTGAAGGAACATCCTACTGAGTGAACCCCTAAGTCTCTTTACATCTCCGAATGTATCAAGAGTCTCAATCTAAACACAGTGGCACATGTTATAGAAGAATTTATTGTAATGGTGCTCAGACCCCAAAGAAAAAAATCTCAGAAACCTCTGGAATTTTTTTCTCTCAAAAATTTCCTTCAGGTATGTATACTTAGGTGTTGGGTTAAGTTTATCTTTAACAGTGAATAAAACGAGTGATGAAAAAATTAATAGCATAAACAGGATTAGAGTGTAAGCTTTCAAACCCTTTTAAAAACACAAACAGCTTTGAAGAGAGGAAAGTGTGTGGAAAATCTAATGTCTATTCATTAAAGTACTCCTAAGTGTTAAATATAGCTATTACATCTACTTCAAAGCGATGAAACTTAATATTTTTCTTAAAACATAATTAATAATTAAGACTAAGCAATCCCTTTGTACCAATCAACATAAAGTTAGTGTTCTGTTCTAAAACTCTGTCCATAGATGCTGTCTTTCATCCTCCTGCATCATAGAGAGCAAAGAGAAAAGAATGGAGATAGAGATCACATCATTTACCTTGAGAATAGACACCCAGTAACTGGGCGTGCTGGCGAAGATTAAACAGCATGACTTAAAAGCTGAAGTGTCCAAGCTCTCATTTCTTTTTATCGTTACTCAGTTTTCTTAAACTTAGGGAGAATAATGAAAAATTTAATATAAATATCCTTTCTTTTCCTACCCCATGAGGAGCACTACACAAGTTTTATAAGCTAATTTTTAGACGAGACTCGATGTGAATAGAAACATCAGGTTGACAGTGTTGAAATATGACTCACTGCACAACAGGCTCAAAGGAAGAGCAGCACTTAGCACCCACGGCAGTTGAAAGCTACTTGCGAGCACACTTAGCATCCATTCCTGACGTGGGAATATGGATGAGAAAAGTCATGGATAATGATAATCAAAGTGGGGAAGAGAGGCTTGAGTAAGCTCCAGCAATTTAAAAACCCATAGGGGTGGGTGATGCTTTCATTGCTGCCTCTTAGTTTTCAGAATGGACCAACAGTTCTCTGTGAGGAGGAGTCTGATCCTGGCCTCTCTTCATGCTCCCTGGAGTGACTACCTCCACAAGCACTGTATTGGGGGCCTGACTGTTGTGTGGTACCCTGTGAGTGCTTTGGCTGAGGTTTTGGAAGAATGGTCTTGTTTTAGTGGTGGGGTCTCTAATGTATTGTGAGGAGCAAGAGGGAAAAAAAAAAGAGAATCCATTTTCTAATGCAGAAGTAACTTAGGAAATCCCTGATGAGAATGTTCATTCCTGACTATTTTTGAAAGTGTTTTCCAGCACTAATTTACAAGAGTAGACTTTGCGGTTTGTGTATAAGATATCAGAGATGAATTGTCTAAGGAGTGAATGATATTTGTGCATTATCAGCTTTGTGAGGCTCTGGGAAGGCATGAAAAAAAAAAAAAGCAGTACAACTTCAATTCTTAACAAGATGTGCAGTAGGCTTCCTTTTCATAAACAGAGAATGAATGTACCCAAGAAGCATTTGTGAAGTTTCTGTGGATATACAGTCCCCCATGTAGATTAGCACTTCTCAAAATTTGGACTTCATAAGAATCCCTAGCAATTTTAAGTTAACTGGTTTTTAGGTATTATCACCAGAAATACTGAACCTTCAGAGTTGGGGAAGGATTATAAAACCTATTTTCCATGTGAGACGCCTACAAACAACCCTGGTTTCTTAACACCACTGTTTTTAAAGCGGTACCAGTATTAGTTTGTCAGAGATAACTGCTTAATGAAATATCCAATGCCTTCTTGCCCTGCCTCCAGAGAAAGAGACAGTACAATTGCTCAGATACACACAGAAAAGTTTAAAGCATCTTAGACTGTGGCAGGGTTTTATAGGACATTTGAAAAGTAACCAAGACTTTAAGGAAAGTCACATATGATCCAACCATTCTGTTTCTTTCCATGTGAGGAAGATATGACAGAGACAGAGAAGCTAAATGCCTGGCCTATTATTATTCCATTAATAGTTGGAGTTGGGGGTTTGGAAACATTTGTGCTTAAATGCAGCTACAGCACAAAAAGATACACAGAGTAGTATCCTATTAAAACGCATGGGAAAATATAGTGATGTAACTAAAATGCAATGTGATTTCCAGATTTCAGTTGACAAAAACAGAGATGTGTCAGCAGTAGTCAGTGATATGCAATTTATAAGTCATATGAGGAGAAGTTGTAGGTCTATAGATTTATCACTCAGATTATATAATTAATAGCTATCGAAACCACTGGATTTTTACATGAATACATTCATTTAATCTTTTGAAAAAAACCCTACAAATTGGAAAATGTTACTTCCAATTTTGGTAACAATCTTCCAAGATCAATCTTGTCATGGTTTGCACAGGTGGGAGATAGAAAGTGAAGATGCTAACAAACATGTCTGCATTTCCGGTCTGCATTTCCGGTCCTCTCCAAACCAGCATTCTAGAGAGAGCTTGGCACACTCAGTGGGAAGTCTTCATCAAATCTCTCCTCTTAGGGCTTAGGGAGCTATGCAGAAGGGAAGGTAGGAAGATTATAAGATCGAGAGGGGTGGAAGACACCAAGGAAGCAGTGTCCAGACATGACAGACTGAGGCACACATGAACTCACAGAGACTGTGACAGCATGCACAGGGCCTGGACAGGTCCAAGTCAGATGGCTTCCAGAGCTGAGAGGGAGTGGACATGGGCCCCCATTACTAAAGAAGAAGCTGTCTCCAAATAACAACTTCTCACAAAGGAAAAATTTAGTTTTCTTCAATGTAGTCTCACTGGGAATATAAACCATACTTAAGGGAAGGCCATGTACCGAGCAGTTGATGTGAATATAAAATGAACTTAATGGTAGATTTTTTTTTTTTTGTCTCCTATTGCTTTGTCTGGGCACTAAAAAAACTTACCATTTTTTTCTTTGTATATTATTGTTTCTGATTGTGTGTGTGTGCACATGTGTGTGTGTCACGAGTGCACACACGTTCTTCTCTTGCTTTTTTTAAAAATCCTGGTCTGGTTTCTTGTTTGTTTGTTTGTTTCTTTGATTTTTTTTATTTTATTTTTTGTTTGTTTTCTAAAGAGATAGGGAAAGAAGGCATGGATTTGGATTAGGTTGGAGAATCTAGGAGCAAATGAGGGGGAAACTGTGATCAGAATATACTGAATGAAAAAAGTTACTTTCAAAGAAACAAAACAAAACAGCAATTTAGACAATGCCATTTTCTCACTAGGATAACTTCATGCTTTGGGAAATATCCAGATAGCTAGATGACAAGATCAGGATCATGAAAGGGTCCTGGAAGATTAAAAATTGTAAGTCATGATGTTTGTGGGTTCTAGCAGCCATTCCTAACTCCTGGCCAAAGGGAAGTCTGTGACATTAACTGGGCCATCTCTCATTTTTCATTAATTTCTATTTCTAATAACAATTCATGAAACAGTATGGGTCAGAATATTCTAATCCTAGCATTTTCAGCAGCTTTCCTGTGTGTGTTTCACCATGATTTCTGCATGCTGCCATGGTTCTTGTGGTTTTCTCCTTCCTTCCTTCCTTCCTTCCTCCCTCCCTTCCTCCCTCCCTCCTCCTCCCTCCCTCCCCCCCTCCTTCCCTCCCTCCCTCCTTCCCTCCCTCTCTCCTTCCATCTTTCCTTCCTTCTTTCTTTCTTTCCTACCTTCCCTCCCTCTTTCTTTCTTTCTTTCTTCTTTCTTTCTTTCTTTCTTTCTTTCTTTCTTTCTTTCTTTCTTTCTGAGGCTATTAGCTCAACAAAACCAAGACATTTAAAATGTTTATCTTTAGGCATATGAGTGTCTGCCCGCATGTGTACCAGGTACATGAGGAGGACAGAAGGGGACATCATATTGCCTGAAACTTTGAGTAACAAAGGGTTGTGAGCTGTCATGTGGATGCTGGAAACAAACTGGGTCCTTTGGCAAAAGCAGAAAGTGCTCTCAACCATGGGGAATTCTCTCCATCCCCCAACCACAGCACTGACGCTTGGGTCCTTACCAATTTGTTCATTCAGGTGACAGTGATACTTAGGGAAAGACCTGACAAGACTGACTCTTCTCTCTCTTCCTTCTTATCCTGTTCATCTTTCTTACTTTCATTTATTCTTTGGAGGAATTCTAGATTCTAAATATATATAAGATTTAATGTCAACACAGAAATAAAGTTATTTTTAGGAAATTTAGTGAGACAGAATTGTGTTTCCGAATTATTTCAGGTACAGAGGTAATATGGTTGGCAACAGATGTACAAATGGAGCTAATGAAAAAAGTACGATGTTCCTTCTAATCAAGGAAAGAAACAGACATTTATCAAGGCAGACACAGGACTTTGGATAGAAAAGAAACATCCTAATTTGGAAAGGAACTATAGGTAAATCACAATGAGAGGAAGGGTAGGGGACTATGACAATACTGGTTAATGGTGTGCATTTTTGAAGTTGCTACCCACTTTTACAGGTTGTCTTTCTTGCTCCTATAAACTCTGTGGTGGCCTTTACTCCTGCTCTTCAGGGAAAGATACAGAAGACCGAGAGTTTGACTTGCACTAGGTTCTAGAGCCATATGGTTAGCGTGGCCACATCACCAGTGACATTCTCCGATTCTTCCTCATCTACCCATTCCAACCTCCTTTGCTTGCCATACTGTCTACATGGTTGAAAAACTCTACTAAAATCAAGCTGTTGAAGAGGGCTCAAGGGAGGTGGTTCCCTCAGTAAAGGGCTTGCTGTGGAAGTCTAAGGGCATGGATTTGAATCTGCAGCCCTCACATAAAGAGCTGAGTGGGTGCAGTCCCATATGCTTGTAAGTTCAAACCACGGGAAGAGGAGAGAGAAGGATCCTGAAGCCCTTGCCAGACAGTGTATATGAATCAGTGAGCTAGGTTCAGTGATGAATCCTGCCTCAAAAAATAAAAGATGGAGATGCAATTGGGAAGACCTCTGACTTCATCCTTTGGCTGCCAAATGGACATGCATGAACATGTACCACATATAGATATTGTGCATAACATACACATGAATAAAATATTCTTAAAAACTCTCTGATTCCTCTTTCTTTCTCTGAGTGGAAAGAAGCAACTAGGAAACTCATCTGTCATTCATAAGACAAACCAGGTTAGATTACGCACATTCTCCTGCTCCTGAGTTCTGATCATTGTCTCCCAGGCTTGGCTGGCTGCTCTGTCAGATTTCCTAAATGGAAGACCTGGAGTGTCCATAGACTGCATTTTGTTAGCCACTAAGAGCCCCTTTACCCAACCAAAGTGCAGGTGTTTGTAATTCAGCCAGTATTGTGGCAGTCCAACATGAAATTAAAACACTGGGATACCATGTCCTGTTGGCCAAGCTTTCAGAGACTGGATGGAGAAGGGTAGCCATTTCCTAGTATCAGCTAGGATTTTTTTTTTCCAGAGAGCATGAAATCCCTGAAGAGAAACTATGTGTATTCTGAGTAGAGTTTATATTAAGTACCTGACTCCTGCTGTGAACAGTGATATGTGGTTATTTTATAAATTAGCCACATTTGAATTCTAAATCACCACAGGTACAACAGAACCTTTGATATAAGAGTGAACTTAATTCCAAACAAACAGAGTCCTTGCTCAACAGTGGCTGGGGGAGGGTTGGCTCTGCTGTTGGAGGAACTTGTCTGCAACTAAGTAATATTCTTGGTACCTGGTAGTACAAAATAATGATATTGATAAGAAGAGTAAATCTGATCTTGGCTGTTTTGTGTCAAAATAGTAGAAGAAAAATTTTTGTGCAAGTGTGCAGAAAAGTAATAAAACTGCTTAAGGAACAAATTTAATGGCTTCTAAGACTATATATTTCTGATAATTGTTTATACTTCTAATTTAACACTATTATTCTATAACCACAAGGTAAACGAAGAAAAGAAGACTTAATTCCCAAAGAAACAGAGTTTGCTGATTCTCAGTTGCTTTGCTATTTGAAAACTTTCGCTCAGTATTTTTTCTTGTTCTTTCAAAATGTAGGTGAAGAAATTTGATCTTGGCTTTTCTGTCGAATTTTAGATATTTTTTTTTTTGGAACAAGAATAAATTTACAGGGCATTAGGAGCCAGAGTATAACTGAAAGAAAAAGAAAGAGAGGAAGAAAAGGGAGAGAGAGGAAGAAAACTGAAGAGAATCAAGAGAGAAAAAGAAGGGATCAAAAGTGGGTTCTTGCCTAAGAGGAATGTAAACAAAAGAAGCTACAGCAGTCAAGAATCAGGGGTAAGAATTAATAGCTAAATTTTTAGATTATTATTAAAGCATTACCACAATTTGTAGCCATACCTCTAGTTTGAGAAGTTAAAAACATCAAACTTTAAGATGGTGATAATATATATATGTTATAAATTAAAATATTTCTTGACAGCTGCCAGCAAAGTGGCTGGAGCAGTTCGATGGGGCATTTAAACAATCAACACTGTAATTTTTGATTATTCTTCGTTCTTGAGAATCTGGCTTTGTCTAGCTGTACCATCACCATATGTTTGAATCCAAACCACCTCTTCTGGTCCTTATAACAGCGAGAAGTAAGTTTTCCAAAGCAAGTTTGAAATCTGTTGGCAAGTCCAGGGAAACTCCTGCAGCCCTTGCTTAAGTTCCGCCTCTTCTGGGATATATAAAACCCTCTGTCTCCTGGGTTGTCAGGTCAGCACTTCTGAGGAGCACTTAGAAAGGACGGCATCCCTGCCTCTCCATCAATGACAGCCGAAAGCCCTAACTACTAGTAATGGCATAATGGGGAGTTAAGAGAGAACTCCAGAAAGGGTCTCAGGAAATACTTTCCCAGAGACAGTCAATACGAAGATGAGGTTGCCTTCCATAGTGAGCGGTCAAGGTTGTCACCAGGATTCTGCCCATTTGTGCTATTAATACTGCGGCTGCTCTCATGACTGCGCGTTGATCAAGCACCCTTCTGCGCGGGCTCCTTGTGGAACAGACTTAGACAGAGTGTCTGCAAGAGAAAGCACTCCAAGTGTTCTGTAGGAAACAACTCCCGAGCTGACAAGGAGAGAGGAATGGATAGTCTCCTTCCCAAGTCTCTGTTTCTATTATAAATTAGATGCCTACTTAAAAAATGAGCAAAGCATAAATAATTTAAAAGAAATCAAAGGCCTTTATTACCACCACTGTACCCGGCTTCTGAAGCTAACTCGTCTGCCCTCGCACATTTATGGATGTTTGCTCTGCTTTGCTCTCTATTTCTCCCACAAGGAAGTGTGTACTAAAGAAGAAAAACAAAATAAAATGAAAAGTAAAGGAAAGAAACCTCTTGATATTTTTTTCTTGATGTGGTTCAGCCTCAGTCTAACACTCGCCTGCCTCCCTTTCTTTCCCAAAGGAAGGGATGGGTTGCTTTAAAACCAGGGGCGTGTGTGTGTGTGGTGTGTGTGTGTGTGTGTGTGTGTGTGCACGCGCGGGGGGGGGTAGGGGGAGTGTGGGGGGCGGATCACAGACAAAGCTACCAGGGATGTCCTGGGAAACAACCCCTTCCATCCTTGCAACTTCTTGTAGCTCTGGTTGAAACCTTGTCTTCTCCTCCCCTCCCCTCCCTCCCTCCCTCCCTTCTCTTCTTTCTTCTTTCCCGATTTTCCTACTCTTGGTATTTTGTTAACTAACTGAATATGTAAAAATGGTCTGACTCTGTTATAAACAAAGAGTAGTTGTTGTTTTTTCAAGGGAAACACAAAATTCATTGGAAAATGACTAAGAACTTGGGTTAAGATCCTGCCTCTAATATGTACAAATATTTCAGAAGCTTATAAAGGTGAAAGTAAAGATGCAGACCTGGAAGTAAGAATATAACTAAGTAGTGAAAGGTTTGTAAAACTGCTGTGGGAAAGAGATACAGTAGTTTAGGTTCAACGTGAGCTTGGCAGAGGCAAGGCTCAGCCCCACAGTGTACCACTTCAATTCTTCTTAAACTAGATTTGCACCAAGAATTTAAACATCATGAAATCTGGGGAAAGACACAGAACAGGCATGTGGGATTCACAGCTCTAGGAGCAATGCTCTGTTAATGCAATAGTTAATGGGTGTCCCCTAGCTACATAGAACAAGCACATGAGACGGAGTCTGCAGTGCGTCGGTGGCTGAAAAAACAAAACAAAACAACAACAGAAACTTCTTAGTAGTCACCAGAGTAAAGTTAACGTGGCAAGTGGACTTCCCCAGTGGAGATCTCTCTAGCATCCCTTAGAGGCAATTTTCTAAAACGTAGGTACCTTTAGAATATTTCCCATTAGCCAAGATAAAATAACAGCCAGTATGGAGGGAAAACTGATGACACCCTTTTAGGATCACAGGTCTCAAACTTTGAAAGGATATCTTCCCACTCTCAAGAATTACTGAGAACCCAGAGAGCTTTCATTATATAATTGGATGAGCTGTTTCTATTCATGGCAACCATATTCTCAGTCTGAAATAAATAACTATTTTTTTTTGTGTGTGTTGTAATATTTCAATTTACTAAAGAGAAAGAAAAATAGCAGCCGTAGTCTCAGTTAAAATGGATGACTAATTTTAATATTTCAATTCGCTAAAAAGAAAGAAAAATATTCATCACACATTAGCATAACTCTTATTTTGAATAGTACCTGTATTCTAAAGGGAAAAATTGTGAAAATAGCATCATATTTATTTTGGCAACTACAGTTTATATGACTGGCTTTATAAATAATATCGGAATTTACAGATCTCTTTATGTTTGCTATTATTAATTTTTTTATCAAGAAGACCAATACACCATTGGAAGAGTTAGGGGAAGGACTGAAGGAGCTGAAGGGGATTGCAACCCCAAAGGAAGAACAATATCAACTAATTGGACACCCCAGAATTCCTAGGGACTAAACCACCAACCAAAGAGTATACATGGAGGGATCCCATGGCTCCAGCTGCATATGTAGCAGAGGATGGCCTTATCTGGCATCAATGGGAAGGGAAGATCTTGGTCTTGTGGAGGCTCTGATGCCCCAGCATAGGACGGTGCTAGAGCGATGAGGCGGGGGTTGGTGAGTGGATGGAGGAGCACCATCATAGAGGCAAAGTGGAGGGGGGATGGGATGGGGGTTGTGAAGGGATAACCAGGAAAGGGGATATCATTTGAAATGTAAATGAGTAAAATGATTAATAAAAAAAAAGAAGACCAATACCTGAGGATAATTATTTAAGAAAGAAAGTCTTATTTTGGCTCACAGACTCAGGGGTTTTACTCCATGATCAGTTGGCCTGAGTTGAGGCTGAGCATCAGTGGTTTGAGTACATGGAGAAATTTACCTCAAGACTTCCAAAAGGCAAAGGGAAAACAGGAAGGGGCAGAAGGAACACGCTTTAAATGTGTGACACTAGTGACCTATTTGACCTGTTTCCTCCCGATACATTCTTCGAATGTTTATCTCCAGCTTGGGACTCAGTATTTAACACATGAGCCTGAGGAAACTGTGTCATTTTCAAGCCGTAATAGTATCTGTATTTGATGCATTGCAAGATATCCCTTTAAGTACAGCACACGAAGAAATCCTGGCTTTTTACAGATACATCCATGAAGAAGAAAACATTGGCGTTCCTACAGACGCGTCTCAGAAAGCAAGGCTCCACAAGCCATGCCTTGTGACTGCTCTTGTGGAATACAGCGAACATGCTTGCCATTGTTGTGGGGTAACCAAACCCATCAACTGAAGGTCCACAACTACACAGTTGGTAGTGGCTGGTTCAATTCACAAGAGGTTAAGATCAAAGAGTAGAGCATATATATCATGGTCATGGTGTCCTGGGCGGGGGGGGGGGGTGATGAGAAGGAACCTACTACTACTAGTAAGGAGGTGTGGGTCTTTGGATGATCTGCAACCATCAAGATTTAAAAGCTTTATTAAATGGATGAGTCTGAGGTAATATTTCTGCTGCTTAATAATGATCTCAGTTAGAGCCAGTTTTACGCATTAAAAGATAGATTTGGTCACTGTAGAATTTTTAGATTCCTCAGTAAGGCTGAGATTCTTCAACCCTACTGTGGATCTTTCTTGACGTGACCTACAGTTGTACTTTTATACAGTAAGGGAATGATTCTATACCAGTTCCCTCTAGGTTGTCTTTTCTAATGAACTTTTCTGTCTTTCACATTATTTAAAAGAGAAACTTCCCAATACTCCCTACCATTGAGAAGTTGTTTGTGCTCTTGTCTCCACAGATCAGACAATCCAGCAATCTGAGAAATAGTTTTATAAATTTGTATCTTTTTTTTTTTCTTAAAAAAGAAAAACAAATTATGTTTAGATTTTATCAAGTATCTTTTATGTACTTTGTTTCAAGCCAAGTATTTTATATTTTATGAGTTGCCTCACTTCCCTGGGAATCTGATGGTAGACTTTATCTAATCTCATAAATTCTGTGACTCTTCTTTCTGCTTTAGCTTCCTGAATCCAGCAATTAAAGTGCCCAACACATTCAGCAAGACAGCTCTAGTAAGAAAGGACCTTCTCGTGCATTGAGCTTTGAGAGTGTCTCTCAAAGAGGTTTAAAACCCATCAGAACTTTTCTAAACTCCGAGTTTATGCAGTTATAATCCATTTTAATTGCAAGGTCACACTGTGGCCTATGTTCAAGGCTGCTCCTTTGTGAAGGGGCTTTGCACATGGACGTCATAGATTCCTTCAGCACATCCTCTGGGTAAACCTGCAGATCAGACCACCAGACCCATTCCAGGGTTGGATAAATTTTCATTTTTGTTATTTTGTTGTTTGTTTTTCTCCAATCATCTCCCTTTCTCATGTTCTTTATCCCTATTCCCATGTATATAGAGACCCAACGTTGACTGGAGAAACCCTCACTAGTCTCTGCTTCCCAACTCTCCCATTCCTAAAAAATCTTCCATGGAATTTCTAAACATAGAGTGACTCCCAACAGAGGAGAAGAGCTGAACCAGGAAGGGAACAGGGCCGGGTATCACCTCTGCCATCTTTATCATTTCCCTTATCCACAATTTCTGACTTTTCATCAGAAAGAAAATTAGTGTTTATTGAGTGTTTCCTGTTCCAGCCACTTCCATAAACTAAATATACTCATCTCATCCAAACTAAGTGCAGCTTGACTTCTGTTGGATAAATCAATACTGTTCAAGGCTTTCTTTCTTTCTTTCTTTCTTTTAATTCTTTTTTTTTTTTCTGGATATTTTACTTATTTACAATTCAGATGTCACCCCCTTTCCCCATTTTCCCTCCCTAGAACCCCCTATCCCATCCCTCCTCCTCCTTTATGCTTTTATACCATTAATTACATGCATGTATTGAGGTCAGTTCTAGGTTGAGGGTCTAGCAATACAATAGATGCAAATAGTCAAGGAACAAGCAAGACAATAAACACAAATAGTCAAAGAATGTCCAAGGCTTTCTAAAGGCCTGTCACATGCATCTGTCTAGTGCAGTGGTTCAAAACCTTCCTAGTGCTGTCACCTTTTAGTACAGTCCCTCATGTTCTGGTGACCCCAAGCCTGAAATTATTTTCCTTGTTACTTCATAACTTTAATTTTGCTACTGTTATGAACTGTAAAACAGATCTCTGATATTCAGGGAATCTGATGTGTGACCCACTCTAAAAAGATTATGGCCCACATGCTGAGAACCACCGACCTAAAGGATCAGTACATGACATGCTACTTTAACAAAACAATGGCCCGAATTGTGTTTCTTATTTGTAACCTTGGCTATATATACTTTATAACTCCATTTACTTGATTTACTCAATAACAGAATAAGTTGAAAGTGATTCCTCAGTCCCATCAATACTGTTTTTGTCATACCGAATATTCTCTTTGGATCCTACTTTAATCAAGCTGCAACTCCTCATTCTGTCTCAGCTGCCCCCTAGTGGTGGTCTTGTCCTTGCACTGATCAAGGCCAGGAATGCCAGAGACAAACTAGCTGGGTCTAACTTTTCCTCCAATTTCTAACTGCTCCATATTCACAGGCAGTTGATTTAATTTCTATTCTTTGAAATCCTACTCCATTAACTGTCGGCAGTAATAAACACCACTCTGTGTTTCACGGAGATTAAGTGGGTTAGCACACTTGAGCATTCCAAATGGTTTCAGGCTTGCTCTGCCCAGATGCCACCTGTCAGCTTCTGTTTCCAGCATCACCACTCAGAAAACTTTGCTCCTTGCCCGAGTAAATATGTGGGACTCCCCGCTTCATCACAAATACAGGCCGGACTCAAGCCTAGCCTTCATTACTCTCCATTGATTTCCCCTAGCCTATTTCCCAAACTATTTTCGCCATTAGGGTACCACACGCACTTTCCAACAACGGGAACACCTAGACGTCCCTCTCTCACATCCTTGCTTCTGCATCTTCATTCCTCTGCACATTCAACTCATCCCATATTAAAATTTCATTCATTCTTCGAGACTTAAAAACCGATAGCAAGCATCCCTTTCAAGAGGCCCTCCATCATCTTCCCAGAAGGAAATAATTGACTTACCTTGTGACCTCAGCTCATTATGATAGCTCCTTTTTGGCTTTTTGCCATGTATTATTATGTACTGTGATTATATGTATCCATCTTACCAATTGGAATGGAAGCCCCTCTAAAGCAGGAAGTGGTTTGCATTGATGTTTGCATTTCCCCTGTTTTTCTATTCAGATTCTGTCGTAGAATGACAATTCAACCAAAATTCCCTGAGTATGTATTTTAGGCAGTAACAGCTGTCAGTTTTGAACTCCTCCTTAATGAGTTCATGAATGAATACTCCATGAATGATGTGCACAGTCTCAGTTAACCCTCAACTTGCATCTTCTCATTTCTCAGATGGGCACATTGAGTCACAGTAAAGTAATTTACTATTGACGAAATGTAAAATATCATGAACCTGACCTAAGAGCTGCTCAAAGCCAGATCCAAACTATATTAGGAGTTCTTTCTATTCTCAGAGGGAGGTCTTATGGAGTAGATAACCATGCATGCGCACATGAGGACACACACACACACACACACACACACACACACACACACACACAGAGGAGCTAATTGGTCTTTGGCTTCCTGCCATTGCCATAGTCATATCCTGCTCTCCTGTACTCTGAATTTGGCTGAAATTTACTTCCTCCTTTTTTGGAGACACTGGATTCTAGGAGGAGTCACTGATACCTTTCAGTACTGCTCCTTGGGACAAGAACCGAGCCCTAGTAGGTGGACTGACTGCAGAGAACTCTCCGAAGAATATGTCAGCATTATGCCAGGCTGATTAAAATGCAGAAAACAAATCATCTACTGTCTAATGTGCATTACACGGCACTGTATTTGATGGCATATTTATGCATACATCTTCAGAAACAATATTCTTGTAAGTCTTGTATCAACCCCTTGGGGAGATATTGGCAGTAAGCAGGAAATCAGCAAACACATTGATCCTACATGCTCGGCGATGTTAGTAGTAGTCATGAAATTGAATTTCATCTTAACATATTAAAATCAATATACAGTGTTCAGTTTAATTTAGAATGTAAATACCATCAAGGGTTTTCAAGACAGAGAAAATAATAGTTTGAAACTCAGATATGCATGTATCATTACATAGACCATTTTCTGTTATTTAGAATAAGCACGATCCCAGAATAGAAAAAAATACTGCTCAGCCTGTCAGAACAAATAGCAATCCGGGACCAGTGAGATGGCTCATTGAAGAAAGGCGCTTGCCGCTGTGCTTGACAACTCGAGTTCAATCCTTAGGGCCCACATGGTAGAAGGAGAGAACAGACCCTTCTGACCTCCGTATCCACCCTGTGCCTCCTCCACCACCACCACCCCTGAAATCAATCAATGTAACTAAAAAAAGGAACAGGAATCCAAGTTCTTCATTGATCAGACCTGGTATATAAAAGGGATTCTTCTTTTAAACTAGCATGGAACATTTAGCTATTTCTTTGCATAATTTTGTTTTGAAATAAAAATGTCCCCAAAATTACAGCTAATGTTTATAAATAGCGAGAGCTGTTTGGTTCTTTCATCACGAGGAATGTGACTGACACTGTTTGTTTATGCATACATCTTCAGCGCGCACGGCAGGGGCTGGGAATCCCACATTCTCCCTCAGTGCTCCTCTGCTCTATCCCCTACACCTTTCTAGTCTCAGGATGGGATTCGGAGTCCTAATTACTTGGATCATCACCATGTGATGATTACGTTCCCAGAAGAAAGGACACAGATGATGTTAGTTAACTATTCCAAGCAGAGCGGGGCAGGACTCCTTCCTGCTTCCATCTTACAGAAGAGACGTGGAGACCCTGAGGAAACACTTGTCCAAAGCCACACAGCTTGGAAGTAACTGTGAGGCTCTGAACCTGGCTTTGTTTGACTACACGACTTGTGCCTTTGTTTCCTGTAGCTGGCTTGGGAAAGGTAGCAAGGCTCTTTTAGAAATCATTGCTTTGGTTTCGATCAAATAAAGCCCTGTTTCAAGAGAGACTTGAAAGAAAACAGAGACAAGGCGTTGGCTTGGGGATCTCGATAAGAAATAGACACCGGTGCTGTTAGTCGGAAGTTTGTGCCGGATGCACAGTCCTGTTTTGCTCATCGCTGCTGGTCCTTGTGGGTATGATAATTCCATAGGATCCCATCCAAGCTCCTCGGAGGCAAAGTAGGAAGCATGCAGCGGTCTGTTGGGCGCTTTGCCATACTGCACAGCTGTATGATCCAGTTTGATGAGCTATCTGTCTTCTTCCCTATACCACCCCACGTGATGTCCAAAAAGTATGTCATCACAAAGTTAAAAATCCATGTCTGTATCACCTAAATGCTCTAAGGGAAAATAAAGTCCCTTGGTGGTATTAAGCAGTCCCATGTTTGTCCTTAAAAGAACAGACAGTGTTCACTAATTTTCAGATTTCTTGTGATTGAGTAGCACATTCTTTCAGGAGCCGCTTCTCAGGTTAGTTTCACGAGCATGCTGTGAGGTAATGTCTGGGAAGCACTCTGCACTCCTTTGAGAAATGTGCTACGTCAATACCATGTACTATTATTTATTGTCAGCTCAGGAGAGAGGCATGGGCCACAGACGCCTTCACTTTCCTTTCCTGGATGCATCAGTCCTGTGGCTTTGGTATATTTTGCTTGGAACATTCTAGTAATTGCAATCCTTGGAAAACGCAGGATGTATTGGGAGCTCTCCAGGGACAGAGAATCCACTCTGTGCCACATGAAGGGGGGTGGATCTTGGAGTTGTACAAGTCAATCATACTTTCCCCCAATGAGATGTCTTCTCTTAACATCAAGTATTTAATTCCCTCTCCTCTCCTCTCCCTCTCCCTCTCCCTCTCCCTCTCCCTCTCCCTCTCCCTCTCCCTCTCCCTCTCCCTCTCCTCTCCTCTCCCTCTCCCTCTCCCTCTCCCTCTCCTCTCCCTCTCCCTCTCCCTCTCCCTCTCTTCCTCCCTCTCTTCCTCTATCTCCATCTCCTTGTCTCCCTCTCCCTCTCTTCCTCCCTCTATCTCCATCTCCTTGTCTCCCTCTCCCCCTTCTCCCCTCTCTGTCTCTCTGTCTCCATCTCTCCCTTCCCCTCCCTCTCCCCCTCCCTTCCCCTCTCCCCCTCTCCCTCTCTCCCTCCCTCCCTCCATCTCCATCTCCTTGTCTCCCTCTCCCTCCCTCCTTCTCCCCCTCTCCCCTCTCTGTCTCTGTCTCAACCTCTCCCTCTCCCTCTCCCCCTCTCTCCCTTCCTCTCCCTCTCTCCCTCCCTCCATCTCCATCTCCTTGTCTTCCTCTCCCTCTCCTCCTTCTCCCCCTCTCCCCTCTTTGTCTCTCTGTCTCCGTCTCCACCTCTCTCTCTCTCTCTCTCTCTCTCTCTCCCTCTCCCTCTCTCTCTCTCTCTCTGTGTGCGTGTGTGTGTGTGTGTGTGTGTGTGTGTGTGTTGCATGTGTATGTTCCTGTTGGGAAGTGGGTAGATTTAGCCCATTGGTGATAGTAAAAATTCTTTAAAAACACAAACCAATGTGTTCAGTATAGTACCACATCAGCTCAATCTGACCAGCATCCCTTCAAATCCTTCCCAGCTGTTTCAAACTACAAGCAACCTTCTAGAATCTACAGCTCAGTTGCTCTGATTTTCTCTTTAAACTTTTCTAATTAGTTCTCAATTGGCTGAATGGGGTCATCTCAAGACATCTGAACGCCAGCGCTTGTGGAAATGATGGTATTTGGATGAAGGGGACTTCCAAGGGCTTATTAAGGCTGAATCAGTGTTGTCTTTAATTCAATATGGCTGTGTTCTCGAGAAGAGTGGAGAGTACACAAACGCACAGAGGAAGCCCATGTGAAGACAAAGGAAGAAGATTGCCCCCTGAAAGGTGATAGAATCTTAAATGCCTGCAGAATTGTAAGGAAATAAATTTCTGTAGTTTAAGGATCTAGTGTTTGGTTCTTTCTTGAAAAATTAATAAAATAACAACACAGAGACAAGGAGTTTACACTATTCATTATTTTACTACCCAATGTGGCTCCAAGGCTAGGGATGTAGCTTAGTGTTTTAGCCAGTGGCTTGCAACCTCCTCAGTGCTGTGACCCTTTAATACTGTTTCTTATGTTGTGGCTATCTACAACCATAAAATTATTTCATTGCTACTGTTATGAGTTGTAATGTAAATATCTGTGTTTTCTGATGGTCTTAGGTAAACTTCGTTAGGTTGAGAATCATTGGTTTTAGTCTTTGCCTAGGATGGGCAATGCTCTGAGTTCAATCCTCAGACTTCCAAAGTAGGAAAAAAAACCCAAGATGATGATGATGTTGATGATGATGACAGTAATAATAATAATAATACACAAAATATTGTCCATGGATGCCACCTTGGATCTAATAAAAACTCTGAAGTCTAGGACTTTACCCAGACTTTTGGAATCTAATTCTATCTTTTATAAAACCACAAGTACTCCATATGCATACAGAGGTTGAGAAGATCAATCATGGAATGATTTAGTTTGCCTTAGGTAGTCAAACTTCATGTTTTTATGAACAGTGGTTTATTGACTCCCATTGTCTTAATCAGCATTACTCCTGATGGGATGAAATACCATGACAAAACAACTTGGGGAGGAAAGGGTTTGTTTGGCTTATGTTTTTACATTACAGTTCATGCAGAGGTCATGGAGGAGTGCTGCTTACTGGCTTGCTTCCCATGGCTTGCTCAGCCTGCTTTCTTATAGAACCCAGGACCCCCAGCCTAGAAATTGCCCCATTCACAATGGGCTGGGCCCTCCCACATTAATCATTAAGAAAATATCCTACAGGTTTGCCTATAGTCTGATCTTATGGAGGTATTTTCTCAATTGAGACTCCATCCTCTCCAATAACTCAAGTTTGCATCAAGTTTTACAAACTAGCCAGTACACCATCATTCTCTGAGTTGGCTAGGTGACCCTGTGGGTTTTGCTTGGGCTCTCCAAGATGGCTGCATTTGCACAACTATTGCTAAGTAACCACTCTCCTTCCCTTCCCACACAATTTTGTCTTTCCTCTCCACCCCATCAGGGCCAATTAATGTTGTCCAAATATTTCCAGATATGTAAATTTTTTTTTTACTGTAGTATGGCTAATTTATCAGAAGCTAAATTTAGAGAAATTGACCCTATCTCTCCCAGCACCTAAGAATTGCTGAACGGATCTTTCTGATTGGATTTAAGTCCAGATAACATGGGAAACCCATATCTGAAATTATTATTGGGCCAAGAGTTACATAGTCAGATCAAGAACCTTAGGAAAAAGCTTGTTATTATTATTCTGTTAAATAAACATAGAATTGAGCCAACTCCTAATGACCTATGATTATATCCAATGATATGATGTGCCAAGATTAAGGCATCTCTCAACTTTCATGGGAGAAGGTTCTGCTTGCAGTAGATAAGGATCAGCACAGGGTCTCACAACTGGCCAAGGTTCAGAGAATAAGAGACTGTATAATGTTCAGTTTTAAATGAATATATATATATCAAACCTTCTCTCTTCCAAAGGCTCAGGAGCTATGCCTTATTGCATTATATATATATAAAATGAATGGCACTAAAATCTCATTTGTAGTGGTAATATTTAGATACATTATTAAATAAGTCATATTTTGGACTAGTAGTCAAGTCAAGAAAATTGTTTAATGTATAATCATATGAGTAGCATGATAGTTGTGCAAAAGTCATGAAGTTAGTTCATGATGTGCTAAAATTTGAGGAACAACAGCCTCAACCAATTTTTCAATGTTTCAAGAATGAAAGGTCACCTGATACTTTGGATGTGTAAGAGCATGCATACGGTCACCAAGGCATTTCATCTACCTTAGGTCCCAGGAATCAAACTGGGCTTGGGTGGAGGTGAGCCATCACTTTCTTATTGCCTTTCTTGCTGTGTCCTGTTTCACCCAGAATTATTATGGTAATATCAGCTGTTGACATTTATGTGGGGATTTCTGGTTTGAAAAGCTCTCTCACATGCTTGAAGTCATTTGATCTGTAAAGCATTTGATCTGTATGGCATTTTATCCTATAGAGAATGCTTGCTTGTCTTTGAAAGAGAGGAAGGTCTGACTATTATTGGAATCTTTCTCCCAGTAGGGTCAGAGAGTCCTCTCTATGCATGTTTTTCTATAAGGATGACCCTATTTGTTGAAGGCCAACTACACCTTTGGTCTTCTGAGACTTCCTAGGTAAAGAATCTGCTGTAGCCAATTAGGGAATGGAAGAGCTGGTGAATTGACCTAGGGCATGGACAGATGGGTGTGATATTCAAGGCCACTATTGGCCTCATCAATATTCTTGCAGGCCTGCCTCATGGTCTCAGTAGAAACACTCAATAGAAGCAATATTTGTGTAAAATTGATGTCATGTGTTGTCTTTTTAAGTCCTTCAAATCCTTAATTTGAATGATTATAGTTTTCAGGTCCTTTGTGGTGGAATTCTCCTTTCACTCTTACAGAGTTTCATAGAAGTTTTATAGGTTTCTTTTAGTCACATCTGCCTTAGGTGACTTGGCATTGGTGTCCCCTGTACTAAAGAACGGGCTCCTCAAAGCAGAAATGCTCTTCCCAAAACTTATGTTGAGAACTGCATGGAGTATCTTACTTTGCATATGGCAGGTGCAAAAGGAGAATTGGTGTGCTTGAAATTAAAAGGTAAAACAAAACATATTACACAAGAAGAAATGATGACAAACACAAAATCATCATAAAAAAGCTTTATATCAATATCATTTTGAGATTTTCATCTTTTGCATTGTAACCTAGGAATAAATGTTTGTAGCTCACACCACCACATTTTCATTTTTTAACTGTTTCATTTCTAGATGGATGAGTTCAGGCCTGTCAATCTATTATTGATATGGTCATTAAGATCTTTATATTTAATTTTGAAGTATAAAATTCCAATTGTATGTTAATTTAATGATATTAAATTTATAAAATACTTCTACTTTCTTTAGCTTTGTATGCAAAATTTAATGATTCTTCAGACACCTATGTGCTACAAATATCTTAGATATTATTATTGGAGATTTTTAAAAGGTGGAAATAATTCCTAACAAGAATTTAATACTTATAAGATAATTATTATTTATTTAATATTCAAAATAAAGATTTTGAGCAGATAGATATTTAGCAGTTGATTTTTAAGTTTATATGTAACCTTTCAGTAAAATTATTACCACCAGATGTCTTTTAGTAACTCTATAGATAAAACTTAAATTTTCATGAACATTCAGTCAGTACCTCTAATATTGAATATTGCTTTGGATTATTTCAATCTGTGTTTTTTAAGGCTGCACATTCTTTTTGAATATACACTAGGCCCTGGATATGTTTTTTGTTTTGTTTGTTGTTTTGTTGTATAATTACTCCTTTTAGCAGTGAGAATGCTGACGTCCAAGTAAAGGAATGAAAACTTCATGCCTTATTGTATTTACTTTATATTTTCATTTTTCAGAGTAACATGTGCTCTGTGGAAAGCTGGTGACAAACTTATTACAGTTTCAAGTGCTGACTTTTCTCAAAAAAAGTTTCTCATGGAAACACTCACAAATAGATTAATACCTTAGAGACAACATGGGCTCTGGGAAACTTCCAAAATAAGTAATAAAAAAATCTAGACATAGAGTTATAGAAGAAAGCAATGACATCAGTCATCAAATAATAAGAAAGTAGCTTAAATACATTTTGAAAGTTAAAAAGCAGTCAGAAGTACATGGACACAAACTCTGAAAGGCTTGGATACTCCTGAAAATTACAGCTCACACTGAAAGACCCTCAGCGACCAACCCAGATGGGGGCAGGTGTCAGTTACCTTCCCTGTTGCTGTGATAAGTTACTTGACATAAGCAGCTTAAAAGCTACTTAAAAGCTTAAATGCATACTGTGGCTTACCATCCAAGGGTTCAGTCCACTGTATCAGTGAATCCCTGGCAACAGGAACTTGAGATAGGTGGTTACACTGTATGCAGTCCTGTAAGCAGAATCAGTGAATGTTTGTGCTCCCTCACATCTCTCCTTTTTATTCAGTGTAGGATCTTAGGCCTGGGGAATGGTATTACCCATATTTAAGATAGGTCTTAGAAAATCCATATGGATCAAGGACTTCAGCATAAGACCTGATACCCTGCATCTGGTAGAGAAGAAAATCCATACAATGAAATCATCACAGGAAAGAACTTCCTGCACAGGACCCTGAAGGTGCAGCCAGTAAGACCAACAATAACAAATTGGACCCTTTGAAACAAATGATTTTCTTTTCTGAGTAATACATTATCATTCAAGTGAAAAGGCAGCCTATAGAATGGGAAAGAACAACTTTACCAGACATATATTGGACAGAGAGCTAGTATCTAGAATATATAAAAAATTTAAAAAGAATTAAATAGCAAGAAAACAAACAACCCAATTGAAAATGGGCCAGGACACTAAACTGAGCATTCTGAAAATCATACATACATACATAATACATACATATATACTACATACATACATACATACATATGTAGGAAGCAGTTCTCCCCGCCATTAAAAGATGGCTTGGCGTGTAGCCAGCTAGCTTGAGTAGGCACTGTGGCTGTGGTTCATTATTAGAGAAAAGGTTCGCGCTTTCAGGTGTGGCTACTCGATTAGCTCACCTCGCATCACAGGAACAGCCAATTAACAGTGACAGCGTGGCAGCTGCTGATGGGATTAAGGCAAGGTATATAAGGGGCTGCTGGAATAAGTGAGGGGATTGGAAGGAGGATTGAAGGAGAAGAAGGAGGGCATTCAAGGGGCTGGAGGAAGAAGAAGGTAGAAGTAAGCGTGCTGTAACAAGGAACCTGAATAAAGCTGCTTGAGAAGAACACGGTTGTAGCTTGCCTTTTATTCCGAGGGATGGAGCAGAGGGCAAGCCTCATACATACATTTTAGAATTTTTTAAAAAAAATTCAACATCTTAGGCACAAGGAAAATGTAATACTAATATTGGGCCAAGAACCCAAGTTTCATAAACATAGGGGAAAACCTACTACTATTATTTTGCTAAATGCACACATATTAAACAAACTCCAAATGACTTATCACCATACCCAAAGATGTGTATTTCAACCCTCATCAGAGAAGCTTCCACTTGCAGTAGATACTCATCAACACAGAGACCTACAATTAGCCAAGGTGCAGAGACTAGGAGACTGAAGAATACCCAGCCCTAAATGAAACATGTACATCATACTTCCTCCTCCAAAGTCTCAAGGACCATTGTGGAAGTGGGAGCAGAAAGATTGCAAGAAATATATGTGTGTGTGTGTGTGTGTATGTATGTATGTATGTATGTATGCTAAGCAATTAATGAAAGAAGATGCTATGAATTTGAAACAGAGCAAGGAGCAGTATATGGAAGAGTATGTAGGAAGAAAAGGGACAGGGAAATGATGTAATTATAATCTTAAAAATTTAAAAAAAATAATTAAAACCTATTAATTTAAAAATATTTAAAATATATTTTTAAGATTTGAAAAAAAAAAAACATCATGAGAGCCAAAGGCTGTGGACAACAAGGGACAGTGTCTACTGGGCAGCTGCACATATGAATTCACAGAGGCTTGGACATGGTGTAGTGAGACTTGAATCAGACAAGGTCCCAGCAGAGAGATGAGAGCCTCTGGGAAGGGAGGTCCAACCCCACTGGGACAGCTATTTGAAAATTTCAGTTGATTGGAAAGAGAAGGTAGTTTCCCTAAAAGTATGGCCTTGATAATTTGCCTCAGTCTCAGCTGACCACATGTACTGGAATATTTTGGCGATACAAAACTGGCCTTGACAGAAAAGGTAGTTTTCTTAGCAACTTCTCTTACAGGCAGGCAGCGGTTTGCAGTTACAAAGAAAGGGTTCACTATTTTATTATTTATCTTAAAAAGTAATCTTATAAGAATCTTAAAAGAATCACAAATCTAAACTTTTATATAGAAAACAGTAAGTCATATCTACTTTAAATCCTCAGAATGCACATCTACTCATCAGAAATTCTTATTAAACCATATTAGGAAGCTGAGGGCAAAAATGGGTACAAGAAATCAATCGTCACCAGTCCAGCCTCAGTGAGAGTCCTGTCAGCCACTACGCCATTGTTCTTGTTCCCTGACCTTAAAAAGGTCCCTAGCTTAACTAAAGGAAAAGCCATCCAGAGACTGTCCTCACCTGGGGATCCATCCCACATGCAGACACCAAATCCAGATACTATTGCTGATGACAAGAAGTGCTCGCTGACAGGAGCCTGATATAACTGTCTCCTGAGAGGCTCTGCCAGAACCTGACCAATACAGATATGGCTGGTCTCAGCCAACCATCAAACTGACCATGGAACCCCAATGGAGGAGTTAGGGGAAGACTGAAGAAGCTGAAGGGGATTGCAACCCCAATGGAAGAACAACAATTCGACTAACCAAACTTCCCAGAGCTCCCAGGGACTAAATCACCAACCAAAGAGTACACATGGAGGGACCCCATGGCTCCAGCTTCATATGTAGCAGAGGATAGCATCATTCTTAACTGGCATCAATGAGAGGGGAGGCCCTTGGTCCTGGAGAGACTCCGTTGCCCCAGCATAGGGGGATGCTCAGACTGTGAGGTGGGAGTGGATAGGTAGTGAGAAAGCACCTTCCTAGAGGTGGGGGGAGGGGGAAGGGATAGGGGGCTTGCAGAGGGAAAACCAGGAAGGGGGACAACATTTGAAATGTAAACAAATAAAATAGACAATTAAAAAATGTGTGCCATTCTGAACTTCCCTAAGATTTTTTACATCAGAGCCAGTAGCAAAAACATCTTAATCTAACTTCACTAACAATTATTCTTCCAAATGCTTTCTAAGGGTGGTAATCATAGTTGATAATCTGTATCTCTAAGTTCTTTCCTAGGGTGGTGATTGAGTCATTAATCCGTTCCAGGAGCAATGACTGAAATCAATCAAGCCTTATTACTGTGAGTTCCAGGGATACTGTCCAGTGAGGGACTGGAAGCCCCCTTCTAGTTTTCATGCAGTTCTTAGATTAAGAGGAATGTGAAGACAGCAAGCAGAGCAAAACTCCATAACATCAGGAAGTCCACAGAACCTGTGGTTCTTGAGGCCATGCCTACCTGAGACACACCCATCATGGCTGTGCTAACCCTGGACCAAAGTTGGATGAGGGTATCATAATCATGATCGAAGCAAATTGTACACAGTTCTAAAAAACATTAAAACTGAAGTAGCATGGGTAAGTGAAGAAGGCAAAAAAAAAAAAAATAGTTAAGTCAAAATTAGAAACTTAGTATGCTGCAGATGAAAACAAACTTCAATGTAGTTAAATAGTTAAAGGATGGTAAAAAACTCATGTCGTAGGAGTTAAACAGAAGACTCAGAATAAATACTGAGGCTCCTTGAGGGCCACATTGCTGGGGGCCTTATGTAAAAGCTTGGGATGAAACAATGAACCCTTGAAGAAAGTCCACAAAATTTAAATTAATAAACATTGAATTAAATGTTAAAAAAGACAGAACCTAGTTTCTTTCTGTTAAAATAATCTCAATGTAATTTTATGTGTTTATGTCAGATGAAAAAAAGAGAATACAGTTTCTAGAAAAACCCATATCTTAGCTTTTAAGATATATTAACGTCCAAATTCTCCTTTAAGAATGCCAGCACAGCTATTATAAAAAAGGCCGCTATAAACATAGTGGAGCATGTGGCCCTGTTGCATGTTGAAATATCTTCTGGGTATATACCCAGGAGGGGTATAGCTGGGTCCTCAGGTAACACTATGTTCAATTTTCTGAGGTATCGCCAGACTGCTTTCCATAGTGGTTGTACCAGCTTGCAATCCCACCAACAATGGAGGAGTGTTCCTCTTTCTCCACATCCTCGCCAACATCTGCTGTCACCTGTGTTTTGGATCTTAGCCAATCTGACTGGTCTGAGGTGGAATCTCAGTGTTGTTTTCATTTGCATTTCCCTGATGACTAGGGATGCTGAACACTTCTTTAGATGTTTCTCAATCATTCGAGTTTCCTCGGTTGAGAGTTCTTTGTTCAACTCTCTACCCCATTTTTTAATAGGGTTATTTGATGGTCTGGAATCTAGTTTCTTCGGTTCTTTGTATACCTTGGATATTAGCCCTCTATCAGATGTAAGGTTGGTGAAGATCTTTTCCAGTCTGTTGGTTTCCCGCTTTGTCCTGTTGACCGTATCCTTTGCTTTACAGAAGCTTTGCAGTTTTATGAGATCCCATTTGTCAATTCTTGATCTTAGAGCATACGCCATTGGTGTTCTGTTCAGGAACTTTTCCCCTGTGCCCATATGATCAAGGCTTTTCCCTATTTTCTCTTCTATTAGTTTCAGTGTAGCTGGTTTTATGTGGAGGTCCTTGATCCACTTGGAATTGAGCTTTGTACAGGGAGATAAGTATGGATCAATTTGCATTCTTCTACAAGTTGACCTCCAGTTGGACCAGCACCATTTGTTGAAAATGCTGTCTTTTTTCCACTGGATAGTTTGAGCTCCTTTGTCGAAGATCAAGTGACCATAGGTATGGGGGTTCATTTCTGGGTCTTCTATTCTATTCCATTGATCCTCCTGACTGTCTCTGTTCCAATACCATGCTGGTTTTATCACTATTGCTTTGTAGTACAGCTTGAAATCGGGGATGGAGATTCCCCAGAAGTTCTTTTATTTTGAGTGTAGTTTTTGCTATCCTGGGTTTTTTGTTATTCCAAATGAATTTTAAGATTGCTCTTTCTATCTCTGTAAAGAATTGAGTGGGAATTTTGATAGGGATTGCATTAAATCTGTAGATTGCTTTCGGCAAGATAGCCATTTTTACTAGATTAATCCTTCCAATCCATGAGCATGGGAGATCTTTCCATCTTCTGAGATCTCCTTCGATTTCTTTCTTCAGGGGGTTGAAGTTCTTGTCATACAGGTCTTTTACTTGCTTGGTTAGATTCACACCAAGATATTTTATACTATTTGTGACTATTGTGAATGGTGTCATTTCCATAATTTCTTTCTCAGCCAGTTTATCCTTTGTGTAGAGGAATACTACTGATTTGTTTGAGCCAGAAGCTGGAAAGAACCCAGATGTCCTTCAACAGAAGAATGGATACAGAAAATGTGGTACATTTACACAATGGAGTACTACTCAGCTATTAAAAATAATGAGCTCATGAAATTCTGAGGCAAATGGATGGAGCTAGAAAATATCATCCTGAGTGAGATGACCCAATCACAAAAGAACACACATGGTATGCACTCACTGATAAGCGGATATTAGCCCCAAAACACACAATACCTAAGATGCAACGCATAAACCTCATGAAACTCAAGAAGAAGGAGGAAGACCAAAGTGAGGGTGCTTTTGTCCTTTTTAGAATGAGTATCAAAAGATTCAACCAGAGCTCCCAGGCTCTAAACCTCCAGCCTGAGAACAGACAGGGGCAAGCTGTCCTCTGAGAGGCTCTAACCAGCAGCTGACTCAGACAGATACAGACATCCAGAGCCAAACAGTAGATGGAGCTTGAGGACTCTTATAGAAGAATAGGCGGAAGGATTGTGGGCCCTAAGGAGATAGGAACTGCACAGGAAGATCAACAGAGTAAACCAACCTGAACCCTTGGAGCTCTCAGAGACTGAATCACCAACCCTGGAGCATACCTAGTCTACACAGATCTAGCTCCATGGGCTGGACCTAGGCCTCCCTGCACATATGTTGTAAATGTGCAGCTTGGTTTTCATGCAGGTCTCAAACATCTGGAGTGGGGGCTATCCCAAAACATGCATCCTGTATATGGAGTATGGTCTTCTAGCTGGGTGCCTCATCTGGCTTCAATGGGAGAGGAAGCACCTAGCCTCTCAGAGACTTAAAGTGGCAGGGTGGGGAATACAGGAGGAGGGGGTACTCAGAAAACAAGAGATGAGGAAGGATTGTGGGGGGGGTGACTGGGACGGGTTATAACGTGAATAAGCAAAAAAAAAAAAAATTTAAATAGGAAAAAAAAAAAAAAGAATGCCAGCACAGCCCTGGTCAGCATTAGTGCTCACTGTGACCCCCTGCTAATAAATATCATGTGCTCTGATGATCACATGATCTGACAGGTGGTTTCTCTTTTTGTAGATGACCTGGTAATCTTTCCTGTTGATCAAATACTGTGAGAATGTGGCTATTCAGAGCAATCAGAACATTTAAATATTTTTATGATAATCCCATTATGATATGGCATAAAAACAACTAGATTAAAAGAGAAGACATGTATACAATTAGACAAAGTCACCATCATCTTTTTCTGCTGAGGTGAAAACCTTTGATGCTTGTGTATACTTAGATAAGGGACAAGGAAGAGAAGTTGATCTCTTGCTGAAGCCAATCCTACAGTCATAAATTTACTTGAGCAATCCGGTGACCTCTTTTGGCTGGGAGAATTTTTTTCTCAAATTATCCAGTAAGCAAGCCAACCGCAAAACAAAAGGATAGTATATCATGAAAAGTATTTAGGTCATTTATTTTGATATGTGAGCTTTGATTTTAATTATTTATACAATTTCATAGAGCAGTGGTATCCTGTGTTTTTCTAAAAAATAATGAAGGTTCCTAAACATAAGCTCTCAGTAGAGTCTTGGCTATGAAATCTTTATAGAAACATATTATTGAATAATATTAAATTACAATCAAGTCAGAGGGGCAATGGTAAATGAAATGTGCTTTTAACTCAAAAATTAAAATTGAGTGTGTGCTTAAGAGTAGAAAGTGAAGATATGACTGACCTTTGCCCCAGTCCTATCACTAGGAGGCTTTGGACTTCAGGATGAGGTACTAGGCTTTCCTACCACATTTTGGAAAAATGGTACATGTGCAAAAGATGGTGGTGTAGAAGGTGATTTCTGCCACTGATGGAGACATGATACTCTCAAATACTTATGAAGTTTACTTTCTGTGCCAAGCCTCTACTTGATTCCAGGAATATAATCCTTGAACACAGCACAGCACTTACTGTCAAAGAGCAGCCACATTAGTTAGGACAAATATCATTTGTCCTGTAAGATGCTAAAGTCCAATGCTTGGCATAATATAAGCTTGCCTCTTCGTAATGAGAGATCTTCTGTGTTGTTATCCAAAGGGCGGGATTTCCTGCATTGTTGTTTTGTTTTCTTCAAAAACTTGTTGGGGATACTCTTCTTCATCTTTGGATCTGATCAGAAGTCAGAACCTAGAAGATGGTACTGAGGGAAAATGGTGGAGATTGAGTAGATGTTTATACTGCCAAGAATTTGGTCACAGTAGTCGTATTTAGCTGCAAGGGAAGCTGGAGAATATGGGTCAACTTTGTCTTATGAGATGACAGAAATATGTTTCAGTGAACATGATTGATGTTTGCCATAGCACAGGAGGAGAAGCGACTACAATTACTGTGTCACTATAACACACTATTAACACATGGTAAACACACAAGCTTCTGGAGACCAAGCATCAAGGTTACAAGTGCAATGACATTTTATTTCATTTTCTGTTGCTGTGCCAAGGTGCTGGAGGCTAGCTACTTTATAAAGAAAAGATAATTATTTAGCTTAAAGTTTTAAAGGCTGGATTTTCAAGAATGAACAGCCTGATTCATTTGGGCTCTGATAAGCCCTGATTTCTCATCTCTGTTCACAGCACAAGTAGATTAATGGTCACTCGAAGGAGACTTTCACTCTGGCATAATCTTGCTTCATAGCCATTGGATTTTGGGAGAACTCACTTTGAATACCGGTTGATCTCCTCTGACAAAATAACCATTTAATGTGTTTACCACTCATGGTCATCTTTTACACCTCCTTAGCATTGTCCCTGGGAAACAAGCTGTCAGCACCAGCATCTTTGGATTCTGTGTTGCAGCATTTTAAAATCAAGCATCTGTCAATGAATTGCATAAAAAAAGCTTTTAAAAGCATACTAAATTAAGGAAATCTCAAATGCTAATCCAGATTGATTTCTTAGAGAAAAAAATACTTTTAATTATTTACTTACATTATTTTATTTTGTTTGTTGTGACTGTTTGCTGTGTGTGTTTTTGTGTACCACATGTGTACCTGTTGTCCATGGAGGTCAGAGATGCATCGAATCCCATAACTGCAGTTACAGATGTTGTTACCTCCATGTGGGTGTTTAGAAACCAAACTCTATCCTCTGCAAGAGCAGCAAGTACTCTCAATGTTGTACTGTTTCTCCAGCCCTAACATTTTGTGAGATATTGATTCACACACTACTTGCTGTATTGATAGTAGGGTGAGCCTAATTATACAGTGTTTCAAAACCATGGTCAAATATTACAACCAAAATGTTGGCCTTATCATGTTACTAATCTTATTAAAATTTCCTGAGATTATTGCATTCCATACCTGCATTTTGTCAATTTTACCAGCTATCTAGGTTTATTAAATCACCCAGGACAAGATACAGAATAGTTACATCATCCAAATTCCTTATGCATCATCCTTCACATAATTTCCTAATCAATTCATTCTTCTAAAAGCTTAACGTTATAAACATGCTTCATGTATAAGATTATATATGTAAAATAATGAATTATATATGAATATGTATTTAATATGAATATGATTAAATATGTATATTGATTATATATATGTATACTGATTATATATGTATATGATTATATATGTATATATTACATATGTATGATTGTATTGGTATATGATTGCACATGTATATGATTGTATATGAATATGATGATATACATGGTTGTATGTTTATGATTACATGTATATGGCTGATATGTATATGATTGTATATGTATATGATTATGTATGAATAGATTATATATTATGGTTAATATGTAGATTGTATATGTATATGATTGTATATAAGTATGATTGCATATGTATGATTGTATATATAGATGGTTGCATATTGTATGATTGCATCTCAGGCTAGCTCCCTGACAGACCCCATGACACCAAACTGGTTGTCATTTCACATTCACTCCCATCCCAGCCCACCAACAAGGCCCATGGTCTCAGGCAGGGTTCTTCTTGTCTCTGCCTGACTCCCTGCCCTGGGATCCCATCTGGGCATGTGTGGTGCTGGACTGGTGGCTGTCTCAGGTTCACTTTTTTCATGGAGTGTTAGGCTACTAATCTTTCAGATGTTCACAGTTAATAACATTGAGCATAGGCATAGCCTCTCTCTTCTCTGTCACCTACGGATGCACATGTGACACAACAGTCACACATGCCATGTCTCTAGGTGCAGGAATATATCAACTATATATAAATTAATATATAATAATTAAATTTGTTCTTTGACTAACACACACACACACACAACACACACACACACAACACACACATATATATATATATATATATATATATATATATGCTGCATATATTTTTATATAATGCATTCTACTTACTATCACCTCCATACTCTCTTATCTCCTTTTACCCACTTCAAAACCCCTATAAGTTTCTTTCCAGCATGCAGGTATTGTTTTGTGACCATTGAGTTTAATCAATGTCATCTGTGTGACCATGGATTTGAAACTATTCATTGTAGATTGGTGGGCATTCCTTCTCTTTTTATTTTAACTTTTTTTAAATGACAAGAACACTATTAAATTTTATATCTTTTTTCGATTTTTTAATTGGTTATTTCATGTATTTACATTTCAAATGTTATCCCCTATCCTGGTTTCCCCTTCGAACCCCCCCCCCATTCCTCCTCCCTCTTCTTCTATGAGGATGCTCCCCCTCCCACCCACCCATTCCACCTCACTGTCTTGGCATTCCCCTACACTGGGGCATTGAGCCTTCACAGGACAAAGAGCCTCTCCTCCCACTGATGCCTGACAAGTTCATCTTCTGCTACACGTGCGGCTGGAGCTATGGATCCTTCCAAGTATATTCGTTGGTTGGTGGTTTAGTCCCTGTGAGCTCTGGGGGATCTGGTTGGTTAATATTGTTGTTCTTCCTATGGGGTTGCAACCCTCAAGTATCCTGTGTTGTATGAAAAATTTTGCAATTCCCAAGCCTAAGTTAATTAGCCTTCTCTGGTTCCTAAAGACAAAACAGATCTGGCCTTTGGGTTTCACTTTATTTTGGTTCTACTATAGCAGTAACCAATGTATACAGTCATGATCATGATTGCTTGCCTTTGCTTCTACTACTCTAGATCCACAGGGGGTCAAAAAAAAGCTGTTATTTTCCGTTTTGCCTCTAAGCTCCTGTTTGGATGTCTGGTGCATTTGCATGCTTAACAAACACTTCCAATGAATTTTGGCCTTTCTTTGTTCTGCCTCTTTCCCTGAGATGTGAACCCTTGGTTTAAGGAGGGCAGTATACTGGACATGCTCTTACATGCAGTCTCATCTAGTCCTACAACCATCCTGCAAAGTAAGTATCCATATCATTGTTTTGCTAAGAAAGAAGCTGAAACTCACAATTAAAATAGACGAGAGTTATGCTCTCAGTAAGCATCTTGGGATGTTCGGCTGCAGCTCTTCTGGTTGCTATGTGCTATTACCCAACATGAAGGAAAATGAGCTGTTGTTTCCCCAAGCATCATGTTCGCTGTTCCCTTACTCTCTATTACCAAGGCAAGATTATATCACACAGTGTTGCATTTTTTTAAACCTAGAGTTTAAACATGAAAGCTTAGCATTAAGTTTTTCCGTGTGAAGCTTCTGATAAAAGACACTGATAAGAGACTAGAGTCACTTAGAAGAAATGAGTCACATTAATTTATAAATTGGATGCAAAAAAAAAGAAATCTCTCCCATCATGCAAGTTTATAATCTGACATAAATAAAAGATATCCTCTAAATCACTGTAACTCTAAACATCAGTGAATCATCTCATACTATGATAGAATCCATTCATGCATCCAACAGGCAGCTCATGCTTGTGGCCCAGGGCCACTTCATAATACATGATGACCATGGCTAGAGTTTCTCTTGTTCCATTATGTCCTAGATACATTCTAAATGCATTTATTTAACCTCATTACTTCTTTCTCATTTTACAATTAAAGTCTTAGAAATATGATGGAGTCTATCACAAACCTATGTAATCTCAGAGTGCTAGTGGAGAGATAGATATATAAAGAGATCAAAATTAAGTAACGGAATACTTGTTACAAAAGGACAGTAACAAAGGCTCCAATCTTAAATTCACTCCCTTCTTCTTTCTTGTAGTCACTAGGAACTCTCAGAAGATCAAGAGGTGAGTAGAAATGTTATGTGTCTACATACTTGTGTGGCAGAAAAATCTGTCAAGATTTCTACACACCCATTGTTGTTGTGTGTCTTGTCTCCTTTAACGACCATTTGTGGGTGTGTGGTTAAGTTTTAGAATGTAGTTAGGAATTATGCCAGGCTAAGTGTATCTCTTGCATCTTGTTGAAGAAGCATCTCTATAACAAATGGAGAACATTACAAACAACAACAACAGATCAAAATGCAGACATCAGTAGATCATGGGAACCAAGACCCAGCAAGATACATTTGCAATACGATGCTCACACATAAGGCTCTGGAAACTGTGGGAGAGGGAGTTGGAGAGACTGTAGAGACAAAAGACCAGGAGTTTGCTGTCCCAGTGCCTCCAAGAATCCAAGAAACAACAGGGAAGCTCCACACTCATGATATCTCTACAACATTGTTACCCAAATGAGATCTAAATAATGATATCGATAGACATGCTAACATGGAAAAGGAAGTTCTCACTGGATCCACCCCAGACAAAACATTACAGACAACTAATGACTGTTGAGAGAGGGAGAATTAGCCTTTTCCAGGGACACGTTTCTAATTGGTTTTTCAATACAAAGTGAAATCACATACACACAAGTACACACTATATGTACTCAGCAGGTTGTATTTTATATTTATGCATATGTATGTAGTAATAATAATAATGATTATAAAAATAAAAGAGGCAATTAATGAGAGGGATTGGGGATCAAGGTCAAGGAAGGGTTGAAAGAAGAAGGGTGGAAGTGATGTAATAATATTTTAATAACAAATTTATCTTTACCTATGTATGGGCCAATACACTCTTTTACTCATGGTTGGCAGTGTCCAAGTTAATTTGAATGTTTCTCTCACATCTTGTACAACCATTGGCTCAGAGAATAAGCTTCCTCCCTACCATAGAGGTACAAGCTCTAATTAGCTAAGACTGATGAGGCCTTTCCATTGATTGGTTGAGCCTTGAACATGTGATTCAGTTCTGGCTAATGGAATATAACTGGAAACATGCCCAAGATTAAGTTTTCTTTATTGATAAAGAAATATTCATATTTTTCTTTGAAGACTCGCTTTATACTGACTACCTGTGGGTCCTTGGACTTCCACTAGACAAATAGTGAAAATTCAGTAAACTCTTGGGGAAGAGCTCCAAGTGATGAGGATGACAGAGGAGGACGTGGGCAGAAATCTTGATCTTGGCTGATGTTACAGAGCAGCTGGATTGACATCTTTGCAAACATGTTTTTGTCATCATTAAAGCCTGTTCAACTGGATAGTTTAGTTCTATTATTTAAATGTCTTAACAAAAAGAGTAGCTAAGTCTTCTATATATGTTGGGACACGCTGCTTGAAACATGTAAAATTTGAATTGGTGTTTAGAAATAATTCAAGATGAGGGGAAATAAAGCAAGCTCATCACTAGCAAAAATTAGACATCCCTAGACAGCAGCATTGTAGTAACACATTTTGTTTTGTGACCAGCTGAAAATATAAAGCCTAAGAAGCCATAAAAGACCTTAGATTTATAATTGTTATTAATGCTTTTTTGTTACTTTGATATGTTACTGTAGAGTTTAGGCTTTGTTCTATTGTCAAATAGAATCAGAGGATTCTTAATGGTGAACACTGAAAAAAGATATGTATTCTAGAGAAAGATATATTCTAGCCAGCTACATTTGGTGGCAGACCAACATGTGATGAAATAAACTGATAGCATAAAGACTGGATCAGGAGAGATCAAGACCATGTTTCTGCTTTGCTATATTTACAATGGTAAAAATTTCTTCATATAAATTTAAGGGAAAAAGTTGGCATACGTCACTGACTAAGTTAGGCACAGCCAGTGCTATGAACAATCTGCCCACCACATTCTTAATCTTCGTAATAATGGCTCTGTTTCTGTCTGGATTGGCTTTACCCATATCCAGCTCCATGACTGTATTAAATTTCCATCATTTTCAGAAAATTGTTCTGGAAAAATAAAATACTACCTATTTTCCAACAGCTCCCAACTATAGCCCTGGGATGAATTTTGTTGGCTTGATTACAGTCTGTGTCTCCATTTTTCAAACCAATTACTGTGACCAGAGAAATAGAGCATTCCGATTGATCAAGCTGAGTCACAAACCTCCTGGACTCAGGAGGACTACACACTGAATGACAGACTGAGAAAAGGAGGGTTCTAGACCAGACCTGATAAGCAACTAACACCCTGTGAAGGGATGCAAGCTGGGGCATGCTACCAGGAAATGAATAGGAGACGGATTAGTAACTTGAAGCGTTGTTATTTTTATTTTATGAATTGTTAATTCTATAGATAATGAAACAAAGGGTTAATAAGAAAAAGTATTTTGCCTGTAGCCCTCTCTGTTGTACATGTCTTATCCACAGTCCTCACATGATCTATGTGACTGACAGAAGTCCATGATCCCAAACCTAGGCTACAATACCGGGGAACTCATAAAGGAGTAAGATGGAAACCAACTTTCTAGAATGTTCCCTTCAGCTGCCTAGATTCAGAAGATGTTGGAGTTTTTTTCTTGCTGTGACAACATATCATGTCACTGTTTGATGCTCTTCCACATACCAAGCCTCCTGGATCTGCTAGTGTGTTCCTTCATTTTCATCTTCAAACACTTCCCCCATCCCCTCTTTAAAAGATAGGTTCTCGCTGTATATCTTTGACTAGCCTGGAACTCATTATGTAGACTAGGCTCGCCTTGAACTCCTGCCTGCAGCCTGATCTGCCTCGAAGTGCTGGGACTAAAGGTGTGCACCACACACACCCAGCTCCATCTTCAATTACAGTTAATTGAAACACAGTTGTTTTCTCGGGCTGGGACATAAGCAGTTAAGAGTACATGCTAATCTTTCAAAGGACATGAGTTTGTTTCTCAGCACCGACAGTAACTCACAACTACCTACCACTCCCCATCCAGGGGAGCTGGCATTGTTTCCTGGCTTCCACAGGCATCTCGCCTATGTGTGAAACCACACAGACATGTAAATATAAACTAAATCATAAAAAAAAAAATCTAGAATTTCCATTTTTTGGGGTGGAGGAGCTATAACTACATTCTCATTATCCATTCCAGCCACACCCTGGACAAGTTCTACTCCCGCAGAAGAGCAAGAACTGCGCTCTGCTACTCTAGTGAAGTCCCAGATACAGTGCGAGGCTCCTGGCTTCCCAAGATGCTCAGGTTTCCTTGAGAACACCGGGAAGCTTCCCCTCTTCACACTCCAGATGAGGTGCTTTTATCCCTTGGTCCTTTACTTTCTGTTCTCCATGATTCCTAGGAAAGCATTTCGTGGCGCCGTAACAGCGATCCTAAGATCTGCTTCTGAGCACTGAACACAGTGTAGAAAAGGAAGACTGTGTAGTCAGTTACTCACAACTGAAGTTCAGTCTTTCATAACTGGTTAATTCAATTGAATTTCGGCACTGAGGTTGTCTACTCTTTTATTAGAGGCCAGGGAGCAGAGGAGATGAGCTTGTCTGAGGTCAGCGTTTATAGAGTAGTCACAAATGGTCAGTCACTAGGCAGACTCCATGTCATCAAGGAAAGAATAAGGGTTAATCTATTCAATTCAAGTTAAGAAGAGAGTTTAGAAATATACAAAGAAACAAAAAACTAAACAAAACAGCTTCCATAAAACGTCCCTCAGGCAAAAAGGAAATGATAAAACTGAAACAATTGTTTTAACATGGTGCTAGAAAAATTCACATCTGCAGGATTTGTATGCATTAAATAAGATGTTTTCATAGTTAGTTCCTAATTTTTCCAATCTTAAAGATACTAAATCTGCAAACTTACATATTATCTTTATGTATAGAATGGTCAGATGGAAAAAACAATCTTTCTCTCCATATATACATAGACACAACACACATGTACACACACACACACAATATACACATGTATGTATATATGTGTATACATACACATACATATATATAGTACTTAAAAACTTTTCTCCTATCTCTTTGAAAAAATAACTCCAGTACAAGTTTTTAAAATATGAGTGTGATTCTCTAAAGTAGGAAAGATACGCATTTAAATATTTTCTCATATTCCTTTGATCAAAGATGCAAATAGTCATGCTCTTCAACATTGTCTCAGTGTTATATATTTACACTAGAATAAAATTTGCTGCTGAGTTTTATTGACTGGCTCTCTACCCCTTCCTGTGCAGCTCCTGCGTTCCAGCTCTCTAGCGGCCCCTGTCTATTATTTTCTCATTTAGCCTCTGCTACGTCTCCACCGAGGTAGTGTAGCTTTCTTAATGCCTTTGCTTTCACGCCTTTGTGCTGTCTCCAATTTTTCTGTTTTCCTGTTAGGACATTGCATAGCTTGTAAATTATGCTTATTTAGTATTAGCAGAAAGTGATTTTTTTTATTTGTCATACGTACTTCTTGTCTTCAACTTACTTTTTTATTATTAAATTTATTTATCCCAGTATCAGGCCCCCTCTTCTTATGAATGAAAGAATTTCAAAAGCTTGTTAATTTTTCAAAACAACATATGCAAACCACATTGCGTATTTCCGTTCCTTAATTAATTCCTTTCTTATAATATAGCCAGGTATAATTATAGAGTGATACTTCAGATATGGAATCTTATAGATAGGGTCATTTCACTTTTATCTATTATTTCAATAGATTGAGTAAACATTACATTCTGTACTTTACCTGTGTCCTTATGTTGACTTTCCCCTGATTATCATACTACTGAAATTGCTTGACAGTTTGTATGCAAGCAGCAAGAATGCATATTTTTTATAATTTGCCCTTTAGTAACTTCCAGGGAGTAAAGGATATAAACTTTAAATATGCAGCTTAAAAGCACAAAACCTTGACATATTTATGTGGCATATAACCCAGTCACTGAATCTGGTTTTCTCAATTCCAGCAATGTTCATCTTCCCATGTATAGGTTAAATAAGGGAAAGTTTAAAAAAAAATGTATGAGTCCACAAATAATTATAGCGAATAAATAAGAATGTTACTCTAATAAGGTGAAAAGATTTGTACCCTGTTTTTCTAAGACTGGATGATAGCTAAGTCGGGTAAGCAGAGCTGGGGTTGCTTCTCCAGTTCTGTCTGGAAAGCAAGCACGGAGACCACAGACAATGCGAACAAGCAGAGGAAGGGAAGTGTAGTGGCACATTCACCGACAGATCGCAAAAACCAACTGAAGTAGAACACCATTTCTGTTGATAAAGACATGGAAGAGTGCTGGGGAAATCTTCAAGGGTACTATAAAACCCAGCTATTATTGGTCACTGAATAAGGTAGTGACTGAATGCTCTGCTGCGTTCAAACCAAAGTCTGAAAGTCACCAGGAGGGCTAAGAAAGGTAAGCAGGCCCAAATCAAAATGGCCTTGCCTGCCATCTTATGGCAGTGGTGAAGGGTTGCTGATGGCTTGAGCAGAGGAATGAGTTGGTCAGGCCGGCATTTTGTGAAGACAATGGGATGAAATAGGAGGAGAGCAACAGCGTGCACTGGCGCAGAATGGTTTTCCACAAAGAAAAACAACAGGGGAGGTGACTCGAATGGAGTTCTAGTCTTGGGAATAGAGAAAAGAAGGCAGGTCGCAGAGACGTTTGACAAATTAGAGCATCACTCTTGAAGGAGGACTGGAAGCCTGGCGATGGGAGAGCTCTAGCGCTATGTCTAGAACAACGCCTGGACACTTCTGTGGAAAACTAAGCGCTGTTACCAGAGATGTGGCAGCAAGAGAACAGGCTCAGGAAGAGAGGTGATGGACATCTAGGGCACTAGGAATGAAGAACATCCTTGTGGAAATGGCTTGGAACTGTGCGTGAGAGTTGGGAGCTGAGCAGAAGAGACTTAGCCTTGTAATGAATATGCAAAGGAATTGAAATACAACTTTTAAGGCATAAGTGATGAACCCTACACACATGTGTTCCTGTCTTTGAACTACTTTATTAAATTGCACAGAAAGAACTTAAAATTCTAGCTTCTGTCCCTTGGAATTCAGTTGGTTCTGCATTGCCCTGGAATATTGACTGGCATATTTGATCTACAAACTGTCTCATATATATGCTGACTTGAAGTGTATGAAAATGTGTGGGACAAGTGAAACTTGACCTCTACGGCTTAAATTTAACTGTGGCTTAATAGTCCTTTAAGTAAGCAATAAGTCTGTATAGTGTGGATAGTCTGTGTCTTAAGGAAATGTCATTTTTTAAAGGGAATTTGAACCTCTCAAAAATTTCTAATCTAATTCTTAGATTAGAAATAAGCTATGAGTGGCTAGAACCAATGTAAATGAGCTCACACAAAAGAATTTGATTAAATTAATAAAATCATTTGATGTTTTCTAAGCACATATGTTGCCAATGTGTTAAATCTTTGCCTGTTAACTTATTAAACTATTGTTTTATGAATCTTCTGCAGCACGGTATACAAATTGAATGTTTTGCCAATATCAATCCCCTATTGGTGGTTCTAACAAAGACTTCTCATTCTGGGACAGGTCTTTTTCCTCGGGGAAGTAAATAGAGTCAGTGATTTACTGATAAACCCACCTAGTATATGCATCATCTCTGGCCCATATGTCAATGTCAGGGGCAGCAGCTTGCTTTCCTAACTGATTTTGCCGTGTCTTCCCAGAGACTATTTTGTTTGGTAATCAGATCAAAGTGCCAACACGCATCCTGCTTAGCATTGTACGGATTGTTTTCATTTTTTTAATAGCACAATTAGTTCAGAGACACTTTTATGGAATGTTTTCCCATGCTGAAATTTTACCCCACCATATTGATCTACTTATACAAAAATGCTAGTGTGTTGATCACTCGTGTGCATTTGAGCACAGATTATTTGCTGCATGTTGGATTTAAAATTGAAATGTTATTCTTGTTACCAATTAGAAGAATTCTTACTGTCATGGCTCTTCCTAACTGACCAGTTTTTAATGTGATGTTCATTATCTGAACAGTTTGGGGGACTAGGTGGCATTTCTGTTTTCTGTTATAAATGGCATTAAACGTTCATTCAACATCCTTGAAAATGGATAGCAAAACTAATGAGTGATAGCTTCATGAAAATTTACATGGGAGTGAATAGAAAACTCTAAAGGAAAAGGGCTCCTTTGATGATGAGTGACAGCTAATGACAGAGCTTTCCGTCTTGATTTTTAAAAAGGAGTTTTTCCTGAGTTCAGTTTCACGTCTTTGTAAGTTGATCCAGGGAAAGACTTTGGAAGACAATTGGAAGGACACAGGATTTTTTTTTTTTAATAAAACATTAAGACAAAGAAAAGTTTTTTTTTTTTTAAATGAGATTTTTAAAAACAAGCTATTGATTTTCCTTCCTGCATTTTCAAAGCAGGCATTTTGGCAGCCCCCGTTGCAGACTGTGCCTCTGTAGAAGCATGTGCTATGTACATAATCTTCGTAAGGAATTCTACTTGCAGAGTATTTTTTCTTCAAAGGCTTTGCATTTCTGCATAAAAAGCTTATTAATTATTTGTAGCTGCTTGTCATCGTGTTCTGATAATAGAAGGCTGGTCAAGGATAATAATTACCACTTCACCTTTTTTGGATCATATATACTCTCTATTCCTACTGCAATATGACCCAAAGCATCTCTCTTCTCCCTGTACACAGGACCAAAAGTGCAGGCACATCATTTATTGATAAGACAAAAAGAATGTAATGAAATTATCAATGTTCTTGAATTAATTATGAACATGATTAAGAAAGCTAAAATCTCAGGAGCCAGGATCTCATTACCCATTCAGTCTTAGGGATTGCTTTCATTCAGCTAGGCAAAAAGGCTTTGAGCAGCCCTACCATCGCCTTCCTCTCATTTATTTGTGCTAGAATTAAGGTTTATTTGTTTTCTGTTTTCTTCGTCTTCAGATTGTTTCTCTGTCTTCATCCATTTCACAAACCCTTTCCTCCTGTATCTCAGAAGGAAGTTCCTCCAGGGCCTACATTTCTGCAGCCTGCACACCTCCTTTGAGTGCATGTCTCTCAGTCTGCTGGAGCTTCTAAATATCTCTCAAGGTAAGTCAAGAATGTAGCCAAAAAGTTCTTTCAGATTTATGTGTGCAGGCTATACAACAGTTCTGTCTGAAACCCATTCAGCCAGGAGTCTTAATGACATCATTATTACGCTGTCTGGACTGGGCTAGATTTTCCTCGGAGCTTCAGTGTGTTATTAGGAACCGTCCTTTCTGTACGAATGCTACTCGCTGAGGGTGTGTGTGTGTGTGTGTGTGTGTGTGTGGTGGTGGGGGAGATTCAGAGCTAGGGGGAAATAGATTTTTGTTCAACTTAGTTTGCAAGAAGAGTGGAATAAAAAAGCAAAGTGCAATCCCTTTTAACTTTATTTTCTTGGATATATATCCCGTGAGCTCTGAAATTCCCAACCTCTCATCCTTGGTAACAGAATTGAGAAGGGTGCCAGAATATTATACTTTTGTTGTTTTTTTTTTTTAAATGTCCGAGTGTTCCTTTTTAGATTAAAAAGCCTGAATTATTAATTTATTTATTTATGTGCTTGTAGTATTCAGAGCAGAGGACTGGTATTTGTTTGAAAATGTCTTGGAATTGTCCTAATAGCACCTGACTAAGCTGAGTTGTTTTTTTTCCCCCTCTTAAAAACAAAGCAAAACAAAACAAAAAACCAGGTCTTTGATTTTTTATTTTTCTTGAAGAAAGCAATGTTAGTTTGGCTGCAAACTTGGCTGAGATTTGATGACAGGTCATTTGTAAGAAGGGTTATTGGCAAAACCAGTAAAATGCTGTCAGCATGCATTTTACAGTCTCACAGAGTGGTTTCAAAGATCACATACTTGCATCTTATTTTGCCTTAAATATGATTACAGCACTCACATTCCTCTAGAAGAGAATCACATATTGCAAAAATGGACAGAATCAAAGAACTGTAGCTTTAGGCCACTGAATAAATGCTGTATCCATCAGTCCTGGATTTCTTTAAAGTGGTGATTTGATATGGTTGTTAAAACATCTAGGAATTTAAATGCGTAAGATCATTGAAAAACTAAAGCATTTTAGAGCAATATGTGACAAACTGACTTGATCATAGCACATAAAGCAAGAAAGTCCGTCTCTCAAAGCTTAACAGCTACTTTAACATTTGTTTGTTAAAAGGTTTTGTTACCATGTAACAAATGTACTGAGATAACAAAGGAGAAGGCTGTTCTACTCTTTCTGCAAAGCGCAGCCTGTGATCATAATATTTAGACAATTATGTAGGACGAATTAAAACGTTCGTTTCTTTTATAGCAAATATCTGGGACATTGAAATATATTGCTTGAATATTATGTTGTTTATGAAGACAATATGTTTTAATATGGGGGCATATCAGTGACTTTTGTTCTTCTATAGTTCCTGATGCCTTCTTTTAAATTTTATTAATTTAATAAGCAAGCACTTGTTATGACTAGTTAGCTTTAATTGCTAGGCATCGTCAGCTTCATTCTTAGGTTAACTAAATTGATGGAAATAGGCAATTTCATTTGAAAGTGTGAAAAATGCAAGAAGATATCAAATTTTCTTTTTAGGCTTCAAACAAGAAAAGCAATAAAAAATAATTTTCTAACTCTGTGAGCCCGGATGTCAGGGGGGAAAGCATGTTTAAGTAGAAGTTCCTTGTGCTTCATCCCATTCTGAGAAAATACAAATCTCTCTGAATTTCTTTTGATATTTTCTCATATCTTATCAAAAAAGGGAAAACAAATCATAAAATATCCTGCATGCCATTTCTACATGAAAGCAGAGATCAGGAGTCCCATGTTGTTCTCTGCAGGGGACTCCCATCATTGTGGCTCTCTGGGTGGCAGCCTGCACCTCAGCAGTTGGACACGCTCAGGTGAAACAGTTTGGAAGCTGAAAGAGACACAAACAGTGGAGGGTGAGGGGGTGGAGGAGAAGGAGAAGGAGAGTTTGTTTGGAAGAAAAGTTGAGACAGAGCACTTGCTTTGTTTGTTACTATCTAACAATACATTTCCAGACAATACTTAAAAAAGAAAAGAAAAGAAGAGATCACTAGTGCCAGAGTGGGCTAGATGCAGTCAGTTCATAGAGCTGTCAATAAACTTTATAAAAAGCTTCATTGGTGCAGTCTTTAAATGCTCATTGTAGAAAATCAAAAGGCAGGTTCCGGTTCTCCAAAGTTAACTGCCCGAAGGAAGTATCCTGGTTTACACATTCTACTCATGTGCATTGCAAGAAAGTGAAGTGACAATTCCAGGAGTCGGCACCGACCGAGCTGATTATAGTATAAAATGTAACAACTGCGCAGTAGTGGAGACCTAGAGATATGTATCCTATGTGTATCTCTATGTATCTTATACATATCCTATACGTATCTATGTGTATCTTATGCTCTGAAGGTAACACTATGGGAAAGGCAAATCAAATGGACAATTTACCAACTTACACACGGCTGGGATGAAACTCAGCTCTCAGTGGAGCACCATCCTCTCTAGTCACCGTACTGATGGAGAGGGGACCAGTTTCAAACCTAATTGTTATGGAAACAAAACTTCCACCCAAAGTCAATATTGGTGATCTTAAATATTTAATTATTTAATATACCAGCACTGTTTTTTGTTCACATTGCTTAAATTAGTTCGATAGCCACAAAGCCCCCAAAATCTTGTATGTATGTGGAGTTCTACATATTTACAGAGACTTCTGTTTAAAAGAAGCTAGAAAATGCATTAGCCGAGGTTAGGAGATTTCAATTCTGTCAGTATCTACCTGTGACCTTGGGCAAGACATAAAAGCTCTTGAAACCTCAAAGTTTGCACTCCATAAAATAAGTGGGACAAGAGGTAATTTTTAAGGCTTCCTCCCACACTGAAATTCTATTTTGTATTTGCAGCGGCCTGTGTGAATGTCTGCAAAATCCATACCCACACGGATGCTCTCTTGGCTGCATTTGTATGCCTGGCATTTGTCTTTTGTGTTATCTTTACCAGTCGTGAGGGTGATAGTGGACACTTTTCACAGAATACAGAACCTACCACACTGCCTTGCTGATGATGCTCTAACATCTGACATTCCGGTTAATTCCTGAAATGAACGGCTTAATTTACTCTCAAAATCCCCTCTGTCTGTGTTTGTGCTGATCTGTGCCTATAAACAGTGGGGCCTTGCTTCCCTGCAAGTATATCTTTAACAAAATTCCCACGTGTGGAAAAGGGACTTGTTTCCCATCTTTCACAGCAAGTTGTTGGGTCCTTGCAAATTGCTAATAGGCTCATTAAGTGCCTGCTTGTAATCTACTGAGCCCGAGCGAGCTTGGGGATTGAAGCTAATACTAGATTTGGATTTAATTTTTTTGGTCAGTAGCATACACTCTGCTGTCTTTCAAACCAGCAAGGATTTAAAAAGACACTTGCTATAAAGGTTGAGAAGGAGTATTCAATGGTGTTCGTCCCTTGCCAGGAAGTTGAAGGCCTGGCAGAACACAGAGAGATAGCGTCTGGATGGGGGCCATGGGTGGGGGGCGTGTCAGGATGTTCTGAATGGGTTAAGGAGAACTACGTGCTTGAGATTGATTTGAGTCAGTAATGGATCATCTCATAAAGCTGCTGTTACTAGATATTAGCCTGCTATCTCTGTCCTCCGATAGCACAGATAAGAAGTGCTTACCGAAGAGAAGGCTCCTGAAGGACAGATACAGTTTCCTGTACCTCAGGGAGTAAAAAGCCATACTGCTGGATCAGTGACTTTTCCTAACAGCGAGTAAATTCAGGCCTTATCAACTTACAGCACAAACTGCACTCATGTTTTATTGTTCTCATTAGAGATTTAAGGACTAATTCCAGTTGTTAGCGCTTAGCAGTTTAATGTTTTCCATAGATAAGAATTAAGATTCTTCTGGGGTTTTTTTTTATTTGCTAAAGCTTGCAAAATATAATGTGGTGATGCACTTACTGTGATGTAATGTGGTGGGTTTTTTCTAAATGTCCTACATGGTTTTAAGGCATACATTTAAAATTTAAACCTAATGACTGAAAATTTCCAAAGTTGGACTCACACCCATTGCACTGAAACACAATGGACTGTCTTTGTGTGAGAACCCAAATCAGCTCTCCCTTTTAGAAATAGGCTCAACGGGGTGGGGCTTGTTGCTATCATGGCTTCCCCCCCCTTTCTTTTTCCTACTGTGTGTTTTCTCAAAGTAAATTCACTTAATCTGGACCAAACATGGGGTCTGATTCTATAGAAACCGAGACTTAGTTTGTAAGTAAGGTTGCCTTTATGTTATTTCCTTAAAGCAAAACTGATTCTATTACTTACTCAATAGAGAAAGCTATGACTGTAATGTTTAAGCTTCCAGTATTTTCAAAGATATTTTAGTTTTGAGCGTAAGGATTCAATCCAGGCTTACTGTAAGCTAGATAACTATTGAGTCACTTCTTTAATGGCCTTCCAGAACATTGTGATTCCTGCTGTTTACAGTGATCCTCCTTAAGAGTCTTAGCATGAAGGAATACAACATTTTAATAAGAAAAATCAAGTTAGTAGTGGGATAAAAAATTATTACTGGATTTAAAGATTAATGGTTAGAGTTGACTTTTGGGTTATGTGTACTGAAGTTAGTTGTTTTCTGTGAATGTGACGTGCAAGCCACATACTTTCAGATGTCTCATTGCGTGTGTTACATAGCTGCAATACTTTTCCAGTGGCTGAATTTTAGTAACGTGAGTCACCAGTACGCTAAGAGTCGGCATTGGGGATTTAAGTAATTTAGAAGGAACTGTGCTACATAGACATGAAAGGTGTTGTCATTGGGTGGTACTCATTGCTGTCCACTCTGATATCCATTCTTGGAAGGATGTTTTTCCTGATAGGAGGCAGTCCTGGCAGTGAGAGGGCATCATCATTAGCAAGTCTGTGGCTAAATGAGGCACCTGTCCATCACACATGGGGCCTCGGGGTTGATCCCTAGCACAAGCAGGGCAAAGTCTTCCTTTGTCGCAGGCTGGGAACTCTGAATATGCCTAGTAGGTAGGACTGGCCATAGAACAACAGTAAAAGTGTATATAACATTTATTATGTGCTTGGCACCAGGATAGACACCATAAATGCCTCATCTTAAATATCCGTTGTTTTAAAGGAAATTATCCATGCATTAAATCTACCTTTTAAAAATTTTAAGACAGAGGACCTACCTATTGCAGTTAGTGTTTCCATTATGCCTGGCTTTGTAGGCCTTGTGCATGTTTACACCCCAGATTGTTTTTTTTTTCTCCTTTTAACTAGTGATGCTCTATCTGCCAGAAAAATTTTATGCGCTTGTTCCAGTTACGTTACTGGGTTCCTTATACAGGAAATAAATTTATTATGAAGAATTCCCAGTAGAAGCCTTGGAAAACTTACATAGAGCTGTGCTGTGTCCAAAATGCTGTTCAGTAGGTTTTCCAAAGCGCCCAGGTAACAGCTGGTGCAGGCCATGTGCCAGCCCTGACAGCCCATATGCTCTCTTTAGCGCAGTAATTATCTCAACACAAAACTCTGATAGCCTAGTCTACTGGGTCCAGTTTCCCTAGGTTAAATTGACTCAGTGGCTTTGTTAGTAAGTTCCTTTGGCACAGGCTGAACTTCATCAAGAGTTTAAGTATTGGGATAGGCTTCACAGACCAATATGACGGCAACTTTCAAGACAGGTGGCTTATTAACCCTGAGAGATTCTAGGTGGCAGTTTATTAGGACTTCCACCCTGCAGCAGCAATATAGTCAGAAGTCTGTCATGCTTCCTTTGAGTGATCTGGCTTAAGGGTGGCTATTTAAGAGTCACTTTTGTATTTCAGTTCTGAGGCAGGTATGTGACTTCTTTGGGTGGAGGATTGGAGCAGAGAAGACTGGCATGGGGAACTGTTGAGTATGGGAAGAAGATGTGAGATGGCGCTTCTCGGGGACAACATTTCTCATGTGTATTTCTCAGTCTATGTGTAACCTCAGAAAGGTCCCTCTGTGTATGAAATTCATATGTTGGAGGATTGAAGTCCACGCTTCCTCCCTCCCTCCCCACCCCCCAATTCAAAAATTTGGTTGCACAAAAACCATAGATGCAAGTCTGTAGTCATAGTACAAATGAAGCTTCTTGCAAATCGAGTTGCAAAGATTTTGGAAACTGTTGCATGATAAGGAACCACAGAATCCAGCCACAGATGCTTCGGATCACACGATGGAGTGATATCACTCTTCTAGCTTCTTTTCTGTCTGCTTTTCTTAGGAGATGTAGCACAGACCTTGAAGGATAATGATTTGGCTCGTCCTGACATGATTGATGTCAGGTACAAGTTTAACCTCCCCTCTTGTCTATTCATAAGATGACATCGAAAATCATATTCTTAGCAGAAGGATGGGGCAGCTATATCTATTAGACCAGAACATGCTGTCATGATATTGTACACCAAGAATATGGGAGCAGGAGGAGTAGCTGCTTTTCCAATGGCCCATTTCTGAAGGAATATTTTCAGATATCCCAGAGAGAATGAGTAGCTTGGGCCATTTGAGTAACTAACTATAAAGTAAATAATTTATATCTATTCCTGGATGTAAACAAGGACTAAGAAAAGCATATCTATCTGATTTGTCAGTATATTTTAATTCTTCTCAGTAAATTGGAATACTGACATAGAGAGAAGTAAGAAAAAAAATAAATGGAATGGAAATTTTAAGAAGCATGGGGCAGGCTTTGTATTTCTCTGTAACCCCATAGTGCATTCTGGCCATCAGACACTTGGTTTTTACTTTCTTTCTTTTATTCTTCTCCACATGTATGTATGTATGTATGTATGTATGCATGCATGATCTATGTACATATATATGCATAATCTGGTTCCAAAAAGTTTTACATTACTGTAACTTCAAGTGTCATAGCAGTGATGGACACACAGCTGATACCCATTAAGTTCTCCCTCAATAAACTAGTAAATAGATTAGAATGGATTCTTCTTTGTGTTGAAATGACTACAACTGTGGGTGAGTGTGTGCATTATGGGAAGGAGTTGGGGATGAGAACAAGGTGATTTTCTGCATGTTGGAACCAGTAATGTAGAAGACCTGATATTATCACTGTCAATTCCCAGTTCAAAGGATGCTAATGAAGTTCAGGGTACCCAAAGGTCTTTCAGTTATCAAAGCTGTGAATAGGACTGATTTATTGAAAGTTAGGCTTTAGGTTAAAATTGGCAATTCAATGTCATTGCATTGCATTTTCAGTTTAATAAAGCAAATTATAGTTCCAAAGAGTTTCTACTGAAAGCTAGAGCATCTAGTTCATAAAAACCCAAACACGAACCTTTGTTATTTAGTTTTCAACTATAGGTAGTTATACTTCTGAAGTCATTATTTATATGTTGTCAGTAGTGCTCACCAAATTTATTGACTTGTACATTATTCTTTGCAAATAAGTTCTGGCTGCTCTCTGCATATTATAATTAAAACGACAGGGACTTTAATCATTTATGAAATTTTAAACTACATACTGAATATAAATGTATCATTCAATGTGATAGAATGAATTAAATTCATCACTGTCAAATAACTGTATAAAAGATGAAATATCTTCCATCCCACATCATTAACTTATATAAAAAAGACCCTGCTTTACAAGCAATGAAATAATGCTTTTATGGTCTTTTAAGGACACATTGAAAACAGAGACATTTGGCATTTACAAGAAAAAGCACTTTGTCCAAAAAGTTGGTATCTGCTTTTATCTGTGAAGTTGTAATTTCTACTTGGTGATGACAAGTAACTTTTCCCTAGACAGAAGCAAATAGTCAGTGTTTCAGGTTTCTGTAAGAACATGAAACATTGTATCACCACGACATAAATATATGTGCACTGATAAAATGGAGTTATGGCAAGCTAAGATGTTAAAGTCCTAGCTCTAGGTTGAAGGGCAATATAATCCAGGAGGTTAACTGCAGTGTTTGTCTAGAACAGGTAAGCCTCAGACACTTGATTAAGCTCTCCATCTTTTGTGTGTCTACACACAAGGCCAATACCTGATATCCGAGGAAAACGAGAAAGAGGTGACCATTTCCAGCTGTGGTTCTCACTTTCATTTCGTCAATCTCTCAACAAATTACTGTCCTAACTAATATTAAATGGTACATGAATTTTACTAGGAAATTTCATATCAAAACTCCCCAAACACCCAAACTGCTAGTAATCACTGACTAGTTCAGGGAAATACATGGTATAGACTTAAAATTCTCTTAATACATAGTATAGACTTTTAAAATTTTCTTGTATGTCATGTGAGTCTTTCTGAACTTCAATTATTTTTCGAGTATTTCTTGATAGTCATCCTTACTTAGGCACAGCATTCGTCAATTTATTGGCTCATTCATTTGCTGAGTAAACTCCATTGAGCCAGTTAAAAGTAGGTATGTGTGTGTTAGAGTGTGTGTGTTAGAGAGAGGGGGGAGCAGGGGAGGGAGAGGGAGGGAGGGAGGGAGGGAGGAGGAGAGGAGGGAGAGAGAGAGATTTGTTTAGGAGTATGGTGGTGGTCACAGCTCTTCCTCTTGAGGTATAATGAGAACCATTCAGGGTTTGATAAAATCTGAAACAAGTAGAGTCTTTATAAACATATGAACTCAATCTGAGTTTGGGAAAAAAATATCAATTACAATAAGAAGTTGATAAAATATACAACTTGATTTATCTTGTCCAGTTGCAGTCCTACAATTTCATATAATTTTTCAATCCAAATAGGAGAAAACACGGCACAAAGTGAAAAGACAGAGTTTGTTGTGATGTTCCAGGACACGCAACATATTGTCATGTATGCAAATAACAAGAAAATATGTGAGGCCAAGATGCCTTAGTCCAAACCCAAGGTTTCCAGTGTGATCAGTGCAGTTGTCATTAAAATCATTTTATCTTTTCAACAAGAGTTTTACATTGCTTATCTAGGAGAGTAGTCAATAGCATTAAATTCTGCCTATTCTTTTTCAAGTAAACCTCTTGTCACGTAACACCAGAACCTAAGAAAATCGATCCAACTTAGAATCTTATATAGTGCTATGTTAGCTATATAATATCTGACTGAGCTATAGTTATGTGAAAAACATTTTTTTTAAATAGTAAAATTATGTTGAGAGAGAAGCAGAAGAAGGAGTCCGGAATGAGACTTGTCTGTGTAGCTAGCACACATGTATGTAGTAGTCTGGCCTATTTAAAGTCCTGTATTTCCTTATACCTGACTAGCAACCATCCATTGTAGCTTATTTTCCATTCTGAGATAAATATTATCTAATCAGCAGCTCTGAATAACAAGAAACACACCAAACTGACTTGGGCTGATAGAGAAGAAAAGACATATACACACAAAACCCAGAAATCAAAGCCAATAATTTAATGACTTATTTTAGAATAAATATTTAGATTTTAGCCAGAAGATTGTTTTATTGAGAAATGCACTATTTATCCCTCAGTGTATGGGGTCCTGTCTGTGAAATAGATTCCTGTGCGTTTCCTCTTTCTTGACAAATGTCCTTGTTACTTTCTTTGTATTCTTTGTTGTTGCTGTTGTTGCTACATTTCTTTTCCACTTGTGCTTATTTTCCACACTGGAATGTTTTCATGGCTAGCCTAGTTTGGGCGCTAACAATGAATAGTTTTTAATACTTAACTCATCGTTAAGAACCTGTGTGGAGGAAATGATCGATGTGCATGAAGTCTCCTCTTGTGGAGATGCTTTCTCAGGATTTCTTACAGGAAACAGTTACTTTATAGACCTGCCACTGTGTATGGTGGTAAGGATTTTGAAGTAACAAAACACTGTGCAAGGTGAGGGGAGAGAGAGAGAGAGAGAGAGACTTATGTTCTCAGCATCCTTTTCTAATAGCTTTGTGACAAGATTCTTTATATTGAGAGAGTTTATTAGGTATGAAATGTAATTTTCAGAAAGTTGCCACAGTGTCAGAGGAAAGTACATTTGTTAAACTCTTCGTCAGCCCTGTGCATCCCCCTCCTCCTCAGTATTGTTGCAGAATAGAAGGTGAAACTGTATTCCTTGGTGTGCAGTTTAAAGTCAAGAGCAGCAATATTTAGCACATGCTTGGGCAACCTTGTTTGAAATCCATGCCGCCCCTCTCTGGTGTTCTGATGTGCCTTCAGGGGACGCTTGCCTGTTTGTAGTTTGTTTTCTTTTGTTTAAGGTTTCAGCTACTGCATTGACTAATGATTATATAGCAGTAAACTCGTCCCTGTTAAATTCAGTAGTGATGCCTCAAACGCATTTTTCCCTTGTGTGACATAAAACAATAAAAGAACTAGACAAACCCCTTTTGAGGAAGAATAATCCTTTGTTTAAAGAAAAGAACAGGCATCTCCCTTGTGCCAGAGGGTGGAGAATTCAAGTCAAAGCCTTTTCTAATTGATAAAAAATAAAACAAGTAATAATCTGAAGATTTTTGCAGTTATTATTTCTTTAAAAATGGTTAATAGCATAATGCTTTTATCTGTGTGTGCCTCTTTATGATTTCAAACAAACAGTATTTATTTAGTGTGATATTTACTTGACTGACATCCTCTGTTCTTGGAAATAAAGAGTCAATAATGAGCCTGTTTCTTAGAATGCTTTTGCCAGTATAATTCATCAGCAGAACTTTGGTGAGACGGTTGTATTTTGTCTTTGAAGAGAGCTAAGAACATCATTTTCCTCACACATTTTTTTCTTTAATAAAAATTAAAATACTGCATTTTGAAAAACAGCATATATCATGAGTTTGACTAAAAATTAAAGCAACCAATAGATTTACATAAAGCATAGTCTTAGCTCTTAGCTTTACCAATGCCAAGTCCAGAGAATCTAAACACGCCATTTAATTGTGCTCCCTGCAATTTTTTTAATGAGACTTGTGGCCGTGATTCCAAGTGATAAATTCTTCTTGATTTGCCTCCAGTTGTCACTGGCCAAACCTCAGGGAATGAAAGATTAGTTACGGTTGCAAAAGACTTATTATTTTAAACTGGAGAATTTTTAATGTTCTTAACCCAATTAAATGGAGAGTGAAAAAAAAATCTATCAATAATGTTGTCGTTTGTTAGAGAAAAAAAAAAAACCATCCAAATTTTAATTTAGCTGTAGTTGGTGCTCAATTTCTGCCTTTGACTTAAAAATAGAATAAGACTCTATTAAATTAGAGTTGATTCTGGTGCCTAAATGTCGCATGACTGACTGGAAACTTGCCTTGTGATTTAAGCAGAGATTTCAATCGATGAGTAGGCTTCAGCCTTTTCCAATTTTCAGTAGCATTTGTCCTTTACCACCCAAGTGCTTGAATCATGAGAACGACCTGTACAGCACTTTACATAGGCTTGGCTTTGGAGTGAGAGTCGCATCCCTATTTAGAACTCTGTCTTTACCCCCAAATTTCAACCCTCCAAGAAAAAAAAAAAAAAAAGAAAAGTTTTCCTGTTAAGTTTAGGCAATGAATCTTGAGATCCAGGCCACAAAATTGTCCAAGTTGGCCCCAAACACAGGTGCTCCCAGTTTGAACATCATGCCGGGCTTTTCTGCAGAGAAACTAAATGAAAGCAACTTCAAACACAGGTGCAGAATCCCTGCATCTGCGAGGGACAGCCTGAAACCATGGATTTCTCCTGACCATTTTCAGCTTGTAAACCTCCTCCTCCATGGAGCACCTGTGTCAGAACCAATCAGGGACGTGTATAAATGTTACCAACACCTACACATCATTACTTATTCATCAACATCAGCATCAAATAGTGTTGCAAACACACGAGGATGCTTTCTGGGGTTGGCTTTGGCCTGTAGAGACGCCGGGTACTGAGGCTTGTGTCCATTTGCCTTATGGTGGATGAGAAGTTAAACACAGAGATAAGAGAACTAGGGTATTTCAGATTTAAGACCCTACAGTCCTTTGAGCTCTATCTCACTTTCTGATCTTTAAATCTAGAACCTTTGGTGGGAGAAATGGAGAACACACAAGCGATTCAAAGGCACTGATGGCCTCAAGCCTCCATTGCAGTCTGTCAGGGTTTACGTTGGTGCAGCCAAATCCTCCGTGGTGGCCTCTCCCTTTTCACCATTGGACGTAACACTCAAAGAACACGAGTCTGAAGCCATGTATGACTCTAGTTTGCAATCACTCCAGTACAAGCTTGCAGCAGAAACAGCAGGATTCACTTCCCAGCCAACTCCACGGGCCTGTGGGTTGGTGGCTTTGTATTTGCCTCTGGGCCTTTCCTGCACAGGGCTGAGGAGGGGCTATCCTGGCTGTCGGGAGCTTTGGAAACCATTTCTTCTTTGACAATTTAAATTTATGTGGTTTTTAATTGTCGGTAAATAAAGCCTTTTAAATCTAGCACAAGTCTTCATCCGAGGTCAGCTGGCATCCAAAGAGATAATTGCTGACTTAATTTTCTGCTTTTCTAAAATAAAAACAAAACAAAACAAAATCAAAAATCCAAAAACAAAACACAAACAAACCCCAACTGTCAGTTTATTGTCCTCCAATAGAGATACACAAACACACAAATCATTTGGCCCCTCCCCCTCACTTTGAATGAATAGATAAAAATCCATCTGTTTTTTTATCTGGTGTTTCAAAGGCCAAATTTGTGTCCTTTGTAAAAAGAAAAAAAAAAAAAAAATGGCCACCACCATAGAGCTTCTGCCAAGCTGCTAAGAGAATTGACGGGGCTTTGGGATTTCATGTCATGGATGGTAGCGGTTGAGAAACTTTCAGTATAGTTTGGCTTTAAAGGGTCATTAGGTGTAGCCATTTGTTCTGTGAATGAGGAGGAACTGAAGAGCAGACGATAAATATCTACTTTGTGTTTCAAAAACTAGGACAATTTTCCTTCTAAAATGATCAGTATAGCATTAAAAGCTGGGCAGGGTCATATAGTAGAAGTGTTTGGTTTTCTATAGCTGCTACACAATAGGCTATATTCTTTCAAAACTCTGATTTAATACCCACACAAACAAATGCTTGGCTGCGGGTCCCTGGCTCTTGTGTGTTCCAGAGAGCCCTGGGCACTCTGAGCACAGAGTTCCTGGCTCTGTTGTCTCAGCCTACATGCTCAGTGCTGCGACTCTCCCAGTTCTCTGAGAACCAGTGCTGTCTTTGCCACAGTAAGGGAAATGCAAAACAAAACAAACACAGAAAATGAAAAGTACTTTACAAAGGAGCAGAGGCACAGGGCTGTTAGGAAAAAGCTGTGCAGGAACCACAGAGCCACTGCATGCAAACGCAAGAGCTGTCACTGCTGGGGAAATGGAAGACAAGCCCTGGTATGAGTGTCTGTTTTAAGCAATGCTGGCTCGGTGAGAAGACATGGAGTTTTCAAATATTCATTTCGTTGTGTTCTATGAGCTGTCTATTCCCACTTGGAACCAGAACGAGAAGCACAAAGCAACAGCAGCAAAATACTTTTGTTATTTGTTTTCCCTAACTACACCTGAGTATGTGAGTTGTTACAAATGAAGAATTGGTTGTTTTTTTTTTCTCCTTTCTGTTTTAAATTTTCAGTTAAGCTGGGTGGTAAGGAACACACCTGTATTTTTAGAATAGAGAAAACATAGTCTTGACTTAGCTAATTACCTGATTTTTTTTTTTTTTGACAAGTTACTTCCCTCTACCTGTCCTTTTTTTTTTTTCATCTGTACACCAGGAACTGTCATGCATACCATGTGAGAATAAAACAGAGACAAAAATAAGATAATTTGAAAGCGTAAGTTCTTCACCACCTACCACATATTTGCACAGAAAACATTGTACACAAAGGAACAATTTGAGAATAAAACCAATAAAAGAGGAGAGGAAAGGAACTGATAAAAGGTGTATTCGCAGAAACTTGGAAAATAAAACCACAAGAGCCAATATAGGACTTTAAAAACAACAGACAGTAACTTCAAGGCTGACATTACTGGCTCAGACAAAGGAGAATTTAGTATGGAGGACAGACATTCGAAATGGAATAGGTAGAGTTCTTGAGGCAATAGTGAGGAAGTTTGAAGCCCTCCAATTGTGAGGAACAGTGTGTGAAAACTTGTGCAGTGTGTAAAGGGTGGTGGTCCCCAAGTCATGGCTCCTGAAAGCTTTGGAAGATGGGGAGGCACTGCATCTTCACCAGACCTCAACCTGCCAGCTAGGCTTTGTTGGTCCTTCTTGGCCACTCCTGAAGCAGTTCTGTTGAAAGGTTTCAAATCTGAACCATCTAAACTTACCGACTCGCTCAGGTTTGAAGATTCATGAATTTGAACTGTTTTGCTATAAAGTCACTATTGCTTACTTAGCTCTTAGTCCGTTTAGGATGAAAATGCCCAGGAAATCAGATTCATCCTTTATCATCACAGGATCTCCAAGGCAAGCTTATGACTTCACTTACTGATTTTATTGAGAGACTACTAAGTCTGAGGTGCTGTATAAGACACTGGGATGAAGCAGAGACCTCTAAGGCATTTCTAGTTCCAAAGGTTCAGATTTGACCATGGGTTCATTCACCTCTGCCAGTGTTTCTTCAGGAGCTGGGAACCCTACAGTCTCCTTTTTGCTCAGTCCTTACCTGGTTATCCTAGGATAAGGCAGCAACAGAGTAAACTCACCCGGGGGGTCTCATGGGTGTCCCCTAACTTACATGTGTAGGGCTCTGCATATGTACAGCCTGTAGGTAGGCAAGTTCCATAGGGGTCATATTAGATCCTAGATAAGACTAGGAAGAAGATACCAGAATGTCCAAACAGTAAATGATATAGACAATATCAATTGCTGCATAGATGGAGGACTATTCGCACATTTTGGATCCTTGGTTTGAATATCTTCTCTGAAGTTATTCAAGTTTTTTTTTTTTCTTTTTTTAATCCACTGGAGATTAGAAAACTACCTATTATATCATTATTTTTGCTACATGGAAGATGTTGTGCCAACTCTGTAATTTTTCACTCACCTTAAGAGATTGGCCTTAGCTCCCATCTTCAGAAGGAAAGGCAAGAGGAAGAGAGCATAGGCAAATCCTGCAGGCCCTTTAACAGAACAGAAACGGCAGGAATGTGATCACACCAATCGTCGCCCTCTGGCTGACATTCTTAACAGCACATTTTGTCTCCTTCAACCATGGTGCCTCTCTTCTGATTCAGACCCATTGGTAAACTGTGTCTCCTCTGCTCCTGATCTTTTGCTTGTGGAAAATTCCAAGGAAGTAAAAGTAGACTGCTATAACAAATGCTGTTAGCCCATCAGCCCTAGGCTCTCCTTGCTGTTTTGCTTGCAGGCTTTTGGGTCATGTTCAGCTCTTAAGAGATGAACCCTAGATTTCTGCCTCCATTACTAGTTTAAAATCTAGATTTTAGCATTCTTCTTTTTTAACTAAATAATTTTTATGCAATATATTCTGATCATAGTTTCTCTTGCTATATCCTGCCCATGTCTCCACCGTTCTAATAGCACTCCTGCTATTTCTGTACTGTTAAGGAATCTGAAGGATTCTCCCACCTTCGTTCTCTCCCTCTTTAGAAAACCACACACACACAGAGAGACACACACACACAACACACACAGACACACATAGAAACACACACACAAGAATAAAAAAGCAAATAAAAATCATGAGAAACACATACACATGCAGACACATGCACATAAACAAAATCCATAAAAACACAATAATATACAAGCAGGAGAATAGTTAAAAATGCTTAAACAACGTTTAAAAAATTGTCTAAAGCTATACAAGACAAAAAGTCTACAAAAGTATCATCGAGTTCCTTTTTTGTTGGGGATCTACTACTGGGCGTGGGCCCTGCCCATATGTGTATGCTCAGTGAGACTCTATGGGAGGAACTCTCTTTTCATTTGCGGGTTGTTATTAATTGGAGATAGCTTCTTGGTAGAGATGGGGGCTCATGCAACTCCCTCTCAGCTCTGGGAGCCCATCTAGCTTGGACCTGTCCAGGCCCTCTGTGCAGCTGCCACAGAGTCTGAGTTCATGTGTGCCTCAGTTCTGTTGTGTCTGGAAGACACTGTTTCCTTGTTGTCTTCCACCCTCTCTGTTTCTTACAATGCTCATGCCTCATTTGCACAGTCTCCTGAGCCCTGAGGGGAAGCATTTGATGCAAACATCCCCTTTTGAACAGAATGTTCCAAGATCTCTCACTCTCTGTACATTGTCTAGTTGTGGATCTCTGTATCAGTTCCCACTTCCTGAAGAAGGAAACTTCTCTGGTGATGGCTGAGCAAGATACTGATCTGTGGTATAGCAGAACATAGCAATCATTTTATTGCCATATCCCTTTAGCAGAGCAATAATATTTGGCTTCTTGCTAGGTCTATGGCCTATCTTGTCTCAGATTTCTGGCCACCTGAGCACTGTCAGGCGTGGTTTTCCATCTCATGGAGGGAGCCTTAAATCCAACCAGACAGTGGTTGATTACTCCCACAACTTTTGGGACACTATTGCACCGGGTATCATGAGATCACCATTGCAGATTAAAGCTTTATAGCTGGGTTGATATTTACCTTTCTCTTTTGGAAGCATAAAAAGTACCTTCACACATCATGAATACTGGTCAGTGGTGGTGAAAGATCCAGTTAGGCACCAGTTCGACTTCTCATGTTCAATGAATGTATAAGTGTTGTCTTTAGCAATAGGACATTGCCGTCAGTTTGTAGAGGACAGCCAATAGCTTTGGCAATAGCCTGAGTTAGTTTGGGGCCCCTTTAACCAAAACTCGATCAGATGTAGCCTATTCCTGGCACTGAAGATTTTACTTGGTGTAGAGAGAGATGTCTGGCTGGGGCTTTGACTCCCTCATTATTTGATTCCATTAAAATTCTTTGTATATATATTTTAAGAAGCTTTTATTGTACAAGGTTTCCATACGGCCCCTCAAACGCCCCTTCCTGTTAGCTGATCCTCCCTGCTTTCCCTCCTTTATTTCCATCTTTCTCCCCACAGATCGAGAACACTGAACTCCAAAGGCAGAGGGGAAACTTATGATCATGCTAAAGGAACCAAACCACAAAACCTTTTTTTATTTTAATAGGAAAAAATGCTTTAGGGGTAAACATTTATGTACTTAGTGAGACAGGGTCCCATGTAGCTTACTTAGCCTGAGCTGACCTAGAACTTCCGTTCGCATTGCCTCTTCTTCCTGAACTAGCATGCCTCAGTCACGTGGTACTCGAGATGTACGCCAGAGAGCCTCTTGCATGTCAGACAAGTGCTTCTACCAACTGAGCCACATCCACAGCCTATTTATTTACCCTGTTAATCAAATAAATAACTGAAATCTGCTTAGCATGCCATAGGCTCCAAATTGATAGCTTCTCAGTGCTAAGGGAATGTAAAAATCTGTGTGCAGAGCCACAAATACATTACAACATGAGTTAAAATAAAGAGCAGCTGGGTTCTTTGATTGTGGCAGGTACAGTAGAAATCCAAGCAAGTGCATGATTGTTTATACTTGTACAGATGTTGAGCGTTCCGAAGAGTCCTTGAAGAACAGAGAACCTGAGTTGAGAGGAGTTAGGATCACCGTGAGGACCAGTAGGCGACTGTTGAAAGGGCAAGCATAAGGAAATGAGCCCTTGCCTCCTTTCAGAGAAAGATAGGGAAGAGTCCCGTAACTGAGAAGCATCGCTGTCTGAAACAAATGAGTTTGCAATGCAACTTAGAAGGAGAGTTAAAGACAGGGTTTTGCCAAGCTAACAAAAGAGTTTGAACTTCAGGCAAAACAGACTGAGTTTTAAGGTGGCCATTCCCTTTCAGTTTTGCACTTCAGAGCACAACTTTGGTGGGCAGGAGGAAGATGAATTAGAAGGAAGCGAGACTAGATAAAGAGATGTAATTAGGACACTCTCACAGTACTCCAGTCTAGACATGACAGAGGCCTCGTGTGCGGTGGTGAGAACAGAGAGGAGACAGATCAGAGATATATTTAGGAGCTGACTGGGGAGGACGTGGCTGATTAATGGGAAGGAGAGAGGAAGAGACAGTGAAGAGCCCAGGTTTGGGGCTCAGGCAATTGGGGAATGTCATTCTCTGTTGTAGGAAAAATGGAAGGAGAAGTACTTAATGGGAAGATGATGAATTCTCTTTCAAATGTCCTAGGTCTGAAGACCATGGGAGACATCCAAGTAGCAAGTCCCACTTGGCATTTGGATTAATGTGTCTAGAGACAAGAGAGAGGTAGGGCAGAAGTTAGACAGTCAAAAGTCAACTCTGCATCAGTGTTAATTTGTTGTGTCAAAGTGGGTGAGAGTCCCAAAGCCAGTATATAGTCTGAAGAGATTTAAACCCAGGAAGGAAGTTCATGAAGCATCAGAAAGCATCCAAGCCAGCAGAAGAGACAGCCACTTCAGAGGACATGCTTCTGAGACATATGTTGGCTGTGGTGTTTGACCCACATTGGCTCCTGCAAACATTTTCTCTCTCTTTTCCTTACCTTTGTCAATGTTTCACCAAGCACATGCATGGGTATTTCACTTTCTAAGAGTTTGAGCCTCTAGGAACAGGTTATGGACAGATTGGAGCTTTCCTATGAGACATTATTTATGAATTTTCCACAGAAGAAGCATAAGCTGTGAACTCATCACAACCACAAAAATTAAAGGTCTATGTACACAATTTCCTCCCTTTAATATTTTTAAACTATTTGACATTTCATAATAAATAAATTAATTAAAAGCAGCCATTGAGAATCCACTCTTCGCAAGTAACAACTGATAGATGTGTAATCGATTGTTTACGTTCAGAAATGTTGAAACAGCACAGAAAACTTCTTAGACCAGTCAGTCTGAATCATCATTGCTTTGCAAGTGACGTGTCAACGAAGGTGTTTCACAGGAGTCACCTAAGACTAATGGAAATGCAGAAATTTACATTACCATTCATAACAGTAGCAGAATTATAGTTTTGAAGTAGGACGGGAAGTAAATTAATGGTTGGAGGTTGCTCCAACCTGAGAACTATAAGGTTGAGAACCACTGTTACAGCTAAATACTATTAATACAATCCATTAGTTAGTTTCCTGATTGCTCTCATCTGAGAAAAAAGCAACTCATAGCAAGAAGGCTTTTCTGCCTCTTCATTTGAAGGCGCCATCTAACATGGCAGTGGAGTGGCCCTTGGCTGTGATCCAAGTATCCTGAGACTGCTGTTCACATCTGGCAAGTCAGAAAGCAGATGAAAAATAGGAAGTAGGGCTCAGCTATAGATCTCATCGTCTATTCCTCAGCAACACATGTCCTTCACAGGACCTTCACATGTCCTGAAGGCTACAAAACCTCCCAAGAAGAGTGCCAGAAACATGTGGTCAGTGGCTGAAACCCAGAGGTTTATATGCTTCATTTTGCTACATTGTAACATCTTGATGTTTGCACTCAAATCCAACTTGTAAAGGGTCACTGTAATGGTTTTTTCTTTTCTTTAAAACTTGCCCTTTCACATTATTTACCCATCATTGCCTCTTGCTAACGTCCATAGACATGACCCTTCTTGATAACTGTATCCTAGAATCTGCTGTTTCCTTTGGGTACTGTTACAAAGTATCTGAGATTTAGTGGGTTTGTTGCCCATGTAGAGCCAGAACTGTCTTCCTTGTTTTTGAAGTTTGCTTAGAAACTTGTGGCGAATGCAGTCTTTTCTAGGCATGGACTAGGTAAGACTGTTCAGTGAGGAACACTGAACAGAGCTGGTTCCTTTACGGAGTTTCTAAAGCTGAGGGGAGCTAAGAGAGTTGTACAAAGGCTGGAGCCCAGAGATTAGATAAATGGCAAGAGAAATAGACCCAGAAGAGAGAGAAGAGACTTGCTTATTCCAGTGAGTGGATCTAGAGAAATCTGTATTTCTTAGTTGATTATAGTTCTTTATGTTGGGTTGATACCTCATGAGCTTTCTCCCTTTCAAATTAACACATCTGTTGGTGCTGTCCTTGCTTAGGTCATATTTAGGCAGCCAGGTTGGTGAGACTTCATGGATGTAGCATGATATTACCAGGCAACAAAATCTTGCAGCCAATTCCCTGATCCACAGGCTCTTATCAATATCTTTGACTTGGCTAGTCCAGGGTAGATGGCTAGGTTTCCACAACCAGGTGTGATTTCCCTCTCATGGAGCAGGTTTAAAAACAACTAGGAGAGCTGTTGGTCACCCCTTGTTTATATATTCTTTATTCAAAAGAATTTGTCATGGTGCCATTTTAATATGAAGACTTTGAGCTCTAACTATTTAGAAACAATGCTGCCCACCTCCACCCCAGTATTTAGGCTCAGTTGTTGTTTTCAGTGTGGATTTCAGCCACACTTATTGCTGCTGCTGTTTCTTTGTGAGCAGCCGCTTGTTCTGTCCAGTAAAAAAGACCCTTATCAAACTTTCTAGCTGCCATCTCTATCACGATTTACCTATAATTCCCATAATGTGTTATGTCTTATTAATGATGCAACCAGAGAAAGATTGTCTTGGGGAACACTCTATTCTTTTTCTTGGCTTTATTCTTAAATCAAAGACTGAATCCACTGACACTTTGTGGAGTAAAATAATGTCTTGTCTGATATATGTATTGATTCTATTCTCGCAGTGTTTGCCTTCCTATTTAATTTACCTAAGGGAAATTGTTTTTAATAAGTTTTATTCACTTATGACATATTTTTCATATGCTTTATCCATCCAGCACAAGGAATGTTAGTACCATCACAGTATTCTTCAATTGTCACAATAATGCAACTTCAAAGCATTTCTCTTCCTTTAAAAATGACTTTTACCTGTTCAGTTACTCTACCTTCCAGATCCCAGCTGCTGGCCAGCATGAGTCTACTGAGTATCTCTGTTATTTGCCCTTTGTTTGCACATCTGGTATAAACTGAATCATGCAAGATGATTTCTTTTATATCTTTGTTTCTCCTAGAGTGATGTTTTGTGTCTAGATATGTGGTGCATGCATGTGTTCATGTGGCTATGTGCATACGTGCATGTAGATACACATTCACATGTGAGTTGGTGCATGTAGAGACCCGAGGTTTTATATCAGGTATTTTTCTCAATTGCTTCTCATCTTAGTATTTTCATAGAAGAATATTTAAAACTAGCAACATTTTGTGGTCCCAACAAGAATTATTTTATTCTTTCACAATTTAATAGTACGTCACTGAAGCTGAAGCTTATCCGCTTAGCTAGGCTGGCTGACCAATAAACTCTAGTGTACCACCTGTGTTTGTATGCAACCAGCTCATTCTCTTGGGATGCCAGAGGCCAGAGGCACGCCATCATACCTGGCCTTACAATTTTGAGGTTCTTGTACTTTTTTGAAGTTTCTGCAAGATCTTAACTATGTATATGATGCTTAACAAACACAGGCTTTTATTGCCCGCTTCTCCTGGAAATTGATTTGGAGAGTACAAATTTCTCAAAGTCAGGGCAATAGAGTAGAAATTAATTTCAGCTTTGGGGAAATCACTGTCTCATACACTTTCTTCTTTCTCTCATGACCTGTCCTCATCTTGGAAGCGGTTAGAAATCTCTCTGCTGAGAGTTATTAAATTCATCTCTGTGCAGCTCCTGAGGCCTCCTATAGGATAAAGCACAGTGTGTTTAAAGACCACTGAATGCCTGGATTAACTATCCAAACTTCTCTCTCTGGTGTTGTCCAGGTCACCAGGACTCAAAGCAGCAGAATTAAGTTCAAATGAGAGCCCAGACTAAGAACCAGAAGCCTGGGATCTAGGCCCACCTCTATTGTTTACTTACGCTTTCTGACTTTGACAGGATTGTTTAAATCTTTCAATTACCCTGTTTGGCTCTTACTTGCGAATTTTACACATAATGTGTTTTATTCATGCTCACCCCAATTCCTCCCTTCAAAATCACCCCCATACCTGCCAGATCTTGAACCTTACAACTTTAAAACATTGAATCACATAAGCCTTTTCTCTGTGTAAAATTGGTTGCTTTGGGTATTTTGTTGCAATAGCACGATTGTTAATCTTATGGTGCTCTAACTTTCCCATTTAAAAAATAAGGCTGTGGATGTCTAATGCTTCTACTTCAGGCCAGTAATTCTTGGAAGGTGATTTTCCCAGTTCTTTATCCTCTCTCTGTACTCTCCCACTTCCCTGGATCACGCATATGCTTCTGGTTGGCACAATCTCGAGTTACGGCTGCATGTGGTGAGGGTAGAAGCCAGGGATACTGTGAAACAACCTCTAATTCTCTGAATATTCCCCCAGCAGAGTCACCTGGCAGCAGATGCCTACAGTGATGAACCGAGAAGCTGTGCTTCAAAGCGGTCCATAGCAGTATTATTTGCAGAAGTCTGTGCCTTCTCTGGTCTCTTCCTCTCTTCCAAATGCTTTTCTCCATGGTGCAGCCTTCCTTGGTCCTCCTTAATTCAAAAGGATTATTATTATATTTACTTTTTTGCTTTCCAAAATTCTCACAGCACTTGTTAGTGTGCTATTAACAAGTGCATCTCAAAAAAAATGAAGCATAAATTCAGATAGTTTATCTTTCTAAGCAAGAGGAATTGTACAAGGATAGATTAATCATTAAGTATAATTCCTAAGATTTCCATTTGCTGTCATCAAAAGCAATTTCTGGACATTGGACGCATTCCTTATCCCAGCTGGTCCTCTCCATAAAATGTTGGATAAATTTCATTTTATTTATGAGTGTTACATGACTCTATGGATAGCATGGAGACAGTGAAGAATTTACTATAGTATAAAAAATATTAATGTTTCTACCATCTCATATTTATTCTTGTGTGGAACAGGAAGTGACAAATATCTACTTATTTAACAATGACAAAAAATCCCTAATCCAATTTTATTAACCTTAGTCCTCATATTTTACAGTAGGTTTTTAGACTAATTTATTCTAATCCTATTTTGTATTTTTTTTAAACTACCATCTTCCAGTTCCAAGGTAACTTCCAGTTCATTCTCTGTCTCAGTATTTGAGCTCTTTTAAAGAGTATTAATCATGTAAATGAAGTTACTAGAGATTTTTCTTTCTATGTTCTGTTTATCTATGTATCCATCCTTCTCTTGGGAGACATCTATTGAGATGCCCCTCATCCTGGCTGCTGTGGATAGTGCTGCCGTGAACGTGGACTTAGCAGCACAGATATTTAGCCAAGCAGTGTTCCCAACTCCACTGGGTATAGACCCAGAGGAGAGAGTGCTGGCCTCTAGGAGGTCTATTTCTAATACTTAGGAACCTCCCCTTTGCTTTCCATAAGCGTGGCACACTGTGAGGCTTTCTGCTTTGGGTCCTTGCAGGTCCTGTGACCCTCAGCTAATGGTGATGAAGGGATAAATTTGCTAAATTCATGTCATGGCTCTTTGAGGATTCTTCCAAGTCTTGATCCATTCCAGACTCTTCACTGGGGGCTTATCCAGCAAGGAAGTCTCAGATGGAATCATGTAAGGGATAGAAAGCCTGCCTACCGGGACTACTCAGGGATAGATCAGCCAAGGAAATGAAAACAGGGCCCTGGGTGGAGATTTCTAACAGCAGGACCACTCTGTGCTGCACAGGTAATCCATTTTCTGAAATATTACTCCTTACTTTTTTTTTTATGTACATTTAACATCTTTCTATTTCTTGACCATGCCACATGGATTGTGAATTACCATCTTTGCCAGAGTCCATCATTGGAGTCCCTTGTGAAAACATTAAATAGCAGCAGATGCAGGACTGGCCCCTTGAGGCCCACAACTCAATGCGCCCCCAAGGCTGACATCTAACCATTGATGACTTCTGAGTAGGGCTGCCTCACCAATACCACACCAATCGATAGTGTTCCTCCAGCCCCACAGCTCCAGAATCACTCCTTCTCTTTAGAGCTGACCCCATTTGTTCTCATTAGTTGCCTGACTCAGAGAGCATGACTACAACTCAAGGATGCTGCAGACTTACAGAAAGGATGATCTATACTTACATGTCACAATATAAACGCATATAAAAATATATGCTCAGTCATGCAGTGGACATCTGATGGCTAGCTAACACAAATATATTGTGACTTTTCAGATTATAATATTACTTAACATAGCATAGGCTCTTTATTCTGATTGTCTTCATTGAGCTAGCTGTGTCTGGCCATATGGATAGTATGTGTATGTGTGTGAGCACACGAGCACACGGGTCCACACAGGCAAAGGGACTGATTTTTCAATTAGCATTGGATTTTACATGATATTCCCCCTGGAATACTCACTACTCAATTTGGTAATGCTGACAAATGAATCCAAGCAGTATGTATCATTCATTTATTTCATCATAATTTGATAAAGGATTTTAAAGAGATAAAAGAATTCTTTTATTGGCATGTTTATTTTTAAAGCAGTTTTGGGTTTGCAGAAAAGTTTAACAGAGTATAGAGATTCCCTGGTATTCCTCATTCTGCTCTCATCTAGCATTTTCATGGTCCATTTGCCACAACTGATAAATACGTTTGATTGATTATTGTCACCTAAAGTTCATAGTTTGCCTAGGTAGCTGCTCTTCTCTGTGTACCATTCTATGGTTCTGAAAATATATAATGTTATTAACCCACTGTTATAATATCACTGGTCTCTGATTCCCCATGCCCCATATCTCTCTATGGCATCACTGATCTTTTATTCACTGTATAAATTGCCTTTCCTCTGTGTCCAGTGGTTGGAGGCATGTAATATGTTCATTATTCAGACCAATTTTTTTCATTTATCAATATTAATATGGGGCTCCTGCTTGTCTTTTATTTTTTATCACAGAGTAATATTCCACCTATGATGTGTAGTTTATTGATCCCCCTACTCATTGAAGGCTATCATAGTAGTTGGTTCCGATTTGGGCAACTATAAAAAGTTACTGTTGATATTGCACGATTTTTGTTGTCAGTTTTTGGATTTTAGCAATTCTTATAGGCATGCAGAACTATCTCATTATTATTTTAATTGTCTACTACTTAATGGCATAACACCTGAGTATCTTTTGGTCTTCCCATTGTCTACACATATCCTTTAATGGGAGTGCTGTACAGATGTTTTATTTAGTTTTTAAGTGGAAAATTATGACAGTATTGACAACTGGTGACTTTCTTGCATATGCATGTGTGTGTACACATGTGTGTGAGAATACACACATTGGCATGCATGTGCAGTTTAAGTCTCATCTGATAGCAAATGTCTTCCTAGATTATTCTCTCTACTTTAACTACTAAGGCAGGGTCTGCCACTGATCCTGGAGCCTGCCTGACTAGCAGTTTGCTCTGGGGATTTTCTCTTGCGTCCTGAGTGCTGGCATAACAGGGGCAGAAGGAACACAAAATCCCCTGGCCTCTCTGTTGGTTCTGGAGCTGCAAATGTCAGTCTCTTGCTTGCACAGCAGATGCTTTATCTGTTCAACCAGCTCCCCAGCCCTTTCTTTGTTTTGAAACTGTTGTCTTTTCAAGAGTTTTTCTTTGTACAGTTTGAATATAGAGCCTTTCCAGACATGTTGTTAAAATCTTTCCTCCAGTTTGTGGTCTGCCTTTTCATCCTCTTCTCAGTGTGTTTAAAGACTGGTTCAATTTTACTTGAATTTAATTTACTAGATTTTTCTCTTCCTGATTAACCCCAGCTACCTGGAATACAGGAAACAGCCAACATGCTTAGCCCCATGATTTTGTATTTCCTTCATCAGTGGAGAAAAGACTTCTAGAAGCCAAGATGGTGGGTGCAGAGGCATGTATGCCTTCATGTTCCAAGGCTCTCATTTAGTACTTAACACACAAATCCTCAGTAAGACTTCTTGAGTACATGAATGAACTGAGTGGATGAAGTATACACGTGACAGAACAATCTGATAACATTTGGTTAACACTTCTCAGTGTGCTTGAGAAATCCACTCTCTAATATACCGTTCTTTCTTCCACAACTCCCCAACATGGAATTATGTATTTATCAATTGACTAAAAAAAAAAATCAAAGAAATTAGAAGCACAGGGTAATTGTATCAAGAATGATCTGCATGATCTGCAATTCCCAGAGAAAGCCATATTTTGGTTAAAGGTTCTGCACACTGAGTAGAAGAACGTCATGATTGTGAAGTTAGAATATTGCAGATTCAGGGCCCAAATCATCCTGCGTTTACTTTAACTTCATTATAGCCATTTATCGTCAATAATTTTTTTTATCTGATTCTGTTGAAGTAATTATTTAATTCAGCCTCTGGCTCAGGCCAACTATCTAATCTGCAGCGACTCTGCCTAGTCCAGTCGCCATGTTTCTCTGCCAGAGGTCACATGAGTGCTGCAGCTAGAAATGGCCATCTAGAAACACCAGTCCTGCCACCCACAAGACGTCAGTGTGGGAGATGGCTCTGCAAGGCTGGGCATTGCCTAGACCATCCCGCCATTCACATGGGCTTAGTAGAAAATGAGACTCTAATTCTTATAGATTAATCAAAGGCTTATACATTTGATAATGATCAGTAACAAGATACCCATACAATAAGAAATGTAACCCAATACCCAACCTAGATATACCAACTACCTTTGACTGCTATAGGCACTTAAACATCTGCCTCCATCTCCTCTCGGTCTCTTGTTCTCCTCTCCTGTCTCCTAGTTCCTCCTCTTCCTTTTCCTCCTCTCCTCCTTATTCCTCCTCTTCTTTTTCTAACTCCTCCCACCTTAGCTCCTCCCACATGATTCTCCATCTATTAAAAAGAAATGTGTGTTTATTTTGTGTGTTTGGGTGCTTTGTATGCACACCCAAAGAGGGCATCAGATTCCACTGAACTACACTTGTAGATGGTTTTGAGGCACCAGGTGGATGCTGGAATTGAACTCAGAACCTCTGGAAGAATAGCAAGTGCTCTTAACTCCAGAGTCATCTCTCCAGTCCCTAATCTTCCATCCTTTGAAGCGCTATGTGATACCTGTGGAATGTAACTAACCCCAAAGTTGACAATGTCATCAGGCACCCTGAGAACAAGGTTTCATGCTAAAACTGTCTGCCTGATGTCCATACCAAAGTGCTGAGCATGAAGGTACTGCTCTGAAATTTTCAAAAATTTGTTCTGCCATTTTAAGTGTGTAGGCATGCATGTGTATACGGACACACACAGACACATACAGACACACACACAGAGAGAGAAGGAGAGAAAGAGATGACGTGTATGTGTGTGTGTGTGTGTGTGTGTGGCGCGCCGCAGGTGCGCGCGTGCATGATTTGTGCAGGTGCCTACAGAGGCCAGAAGATGGCATAGGATACCTAGGAAACTGCAGCTGTAGGCAGTTGTGAGCCACCTAATGTGGATGTTAAAAACTGTATTAGGTTTCTCTACAAGAACACCAAGTGCTTGTAATCACCGAACCATCTCTCTAGTTCTTCTCTTTAGTTTTGTGATAAAAAAAGTTATGTAGCTCTCTGCCACTGTGAAACCTGTCATTTGGGTCAACCTGAATCCATGCCCTGGATAATGTGATGCATAACTCAGCCCAGAATGAGTTTTCTTATTCCCTCTGGAAAACAAAACTGTGCTTTGTAGAGTCACCTGCATAGGAAGACAGTGATTTGTGTCAAACCATAAGAAGAAAAACATTTTAATACAGTTTTCCAGGCAGAAGATATCAGAAAATACCCACCACTGAGCATGCTCACAGGAGACATCTGGTCACTTTAGCAAATAAGAGACAACCCTTGCATCTTCTCTGTCAAATCGGTGAAGCAGCTTGAAGTCCAGCCCTTTGACTGAATAAAGAATTTCCAAAAGCCAGAACCTTAAAATCATATATTAAACGTAACACTTATTTTACATTATACCCCTGTTTTCATACAATCATCTTAAGCACTACAATTTTAATAAAGAGAATCATTGTCACCAAATCTAGATCATTCCCTTCTGTTGTTGCTCTTAAATTTCTCACTGGTAGGAACCAAATCATGTGAATTTTTGGCTAAATCCTGTAAATTTTATAACTTTGTACTCTGTATTTAGATGTATGCTCCATTTCTATATACTATTTGGAAAGCTCAGCATATAATCACAGTTTCTGCCCCTCTCCCTCCCTCTCTCCCTCCCTCCCTTTCCTTCTTTCCTTTTCTTATTCCTTCTCCCTTTTTTTCTTGGCAAAATATTTTTATTGGATATTTTATTTATTTACAATACAGATGTCATCCTCTTTCCCCATTTCCCTTCCCTAGAACCCCCTATCCCATCCCCCCTCCTCCTTTATGCTTTTATACATTTTGATTACATGCATATATTAAGGTCAGTTCTAGGTTGAGAGTCTAGCAATACAATAGATGCAAATAGTCAAGGATCAAGCATACACAAGCACAAATAGTCAAAGAACAAGCAAGGCATTTAAATCCAATTACTTGAACACTCCCATGATCACTGTTTTTAAGGGCTTATCAGGATGACCAAAGTATCTGAGCCTACTTCCCTATCCTAGCCCAAGGTCATTTTCATGTCTGAATCCTACTTCCTTATTCTAGCCTAAAATTTAGATTTCTGTCTGAAATTACTTCTTTGTTCTAGCCTAATGTCAGATTCCTGCCTGAAACCGACTTCCTTCTCCTTGGCCAATGTCATATTCCTGCCAAGCAGCCCATTTCCTTGTCCTTGGCCCATGTCAGATTCTTGCCAAGCAACCCCAAAGGCTCTTTGCCTCCCCCTTTTTTATTTCATTAACAAGACTGAGCCTGTCTTAGGTCTTTCTGACAAGAATGTCTTCCTTAACCTTCATGGAAATGCATTATCAAAAGCAATGAACTTCTGTCTTAGGTTGGTAAGGGTCTGTGCAGAATCTTACCTGTCCTTGGCTTGCCAGTCTGTTAATTTAATAACTCGGTCTTGGGGTCCATTTTCAGGTTCAAGCCATGTACTTGACTGCCAACATGTTGATGTTGTTGAAGAAAAGCTTTAACAAAATGGGCAGGAATAATAGTATTTCCAGGACAAAAAAGGCTAGTATGATCAAGCTTTCTCAGGTAGCCTAGGTTGACATCAAAACTGCAACCCTGCCTCAGTCCCCTGGGCACTGGGATTGTAGCTCTGCAACAGTAGCTCCAGCATGTCTGGCTTTAATTTTGGACTCTGTTGCCACACTGTCTCAATGACTAGTGGATTATAGTAATTCTTCATGTCAGAGTAACATCAGCCCTCCAGCTGAGCTGCTTTTTTTTTTTTTTTTAAACAATATTATGTGCCTCTTTAGTTCTTTTGCTTTTCCATATAAACTGTTAAATCATTGTGAAAGTGTCTTCAACACTTTTGATTTCTTGCTAGGAATGTCATTGCCTTCGATCTATATGTTACAGAAAGAAAAACTGACACCTTACACAGAATAGCTGCCTGGTACCTGCACAGCAGATGGAGGTGGAGCCCCTGTGAGTTTTATTCAAGCCAGGGCTACAGCATGAGATCCTAGCTAAAACTGTAAATGGGCAATTTGGGTTTTTAACACATGCTTCGCACCATGATATAATTATGTGATTTCCCCCCTAAGTCTATGAATGTGAGCTATAGGACTGACCTTCAAATGTTGAATCAGCCTGCCCTAGTTAGAAAAAATTCAATTAAATCATGTGTTAGACTATTTTTGGATTTATGTGCTAATATTTTCTTGAAAGTTTTTGAATAATTTTTATAACAGTGATTGGTCTATATAGTTTCTTTCTTGTGATGTTTCTGACAAATAGTTGTGTATTTCATACTATCTCCAACTGTTTCCAAATGGCTTATCAATTACCAATGTAGTTACTTTGTTTCTGTCTCGTTATTCATAAGTTATCCAGGTTGAGTTAAGTAAAGAAAACTAGCTGTGGGCTGACAGTGTGGCTATCTGGCAGGTATTGTGTAGCGTGTATGAGGTGCTATCCTCAATATCTATAAAGTGAGCATAGTGGTGAGCAGTTCTGGAGAGGGGAGGAAAGAGCAAGACTTCAAGATCATTGTCAGCTTCAAAAACATCTCGAGGCCAGCATGGGTTATATGAGACCCTACCTCATATAACAAACAAAATAAAACAAGCAAGCAAGCAAACAAACAAAAACAAAACTTAAACCAGACCAAAAGAAAAATTCTCCATTCCAAACCAAAACCAAAGGAAACCTCATGTAACTGGAGCTCAAAACCTCCATTAATACAGAAATGTCTTTCCTCAAGGATTATGACTTCCAATAGTTTGATTTTACTCTCTACATATGCACACTGTTTTATAAGTGTAGCATGCTGTTTAAGGTCATGGTTTTCTTAACTTCACACTCATCAAATCTTGAATCTCATACATAGCCACAAAGATGGATTTAAGACATATAGTCCAAAATTACAGCTCTAAAGTGAATGTATTGACTTTCTTATTAGTTGCCTCTTGGAAGTTATTTACAAATAAAGTAAAAGACCCAGTGGCTTTAGAGAGCACTAAGAAAGGTAACATATTTGATAAGACATAATTTGGCAGTCAGATGTACATTGTAAGAATTATGTTTAGTTTGTCTTGAGGAATGAATGCACACTGTCACATTTGCAAATGATGTATCACAACAATATGAATACTGAAGTCATTCAGGCAAATGACCAGTTTCTTTCTTTTTCTGTTTTTTTTTTTTTTTTTTTTTTTTTTTGCTTTACTCCTTATTTCCATTATCTCTAAGCAGATATGTCTGGAGGCCAAAGTGAATATCCTTCTCTAGTTAGAGAAATGAGATCTTATGAGATCCTGTATGGTACAGTGGTCTTCATTCTTATGTCCCTCCTGTTACCAGGTCCTGAAACGTCTACACAGAGTACCAAAGCTCCACAAACTGATGCACACATTGTTATCCTGTGATAACAATGGTAAGATTATAGCGTGCTACATCATGCCAGGTGCTGTTCTAATGCACTACAGGCATGAACTCATTAAATTACTATAACAAACCCAGAGTCAAGTACTATGTTATCCTTTATTTTATACATGAGGCATATGGGACATAGAGAAGGCATATAATTGTGTGAAGTCACCCAGCTATCATTAGTTGAACCCACATTAACCCAAATGACTTAGAGCTTTCTTTTGGGTACTGTGCTGTTCTGACTTCCAATGAAAGAGAACATAAAATGAAAATGTCTTCAACTTTGTTCCACCAATAGCAATTGTGTGTGAAGAGGCATAGTAAAGAAACTGCCAACATGATAGCTCCATTATTAGGGGAAATGTTTCATTGTAAATAAGAGAGAGAAAATATCCGAAGTATCAGAAAGAGTCCAAAGTAGAGAGAAAGAGAGTCAGACTGGACATGTCCTTGGCTAAGGAATATGGAAAGGCAAGAGGAGGGGGAAACTAATGAAGAAAGTGAGATAGAGATGGAGATGGAGATGGAGATGAGGAGATGGAGATGGAGATGGAGATGAGATGAGATGGAGAGGGAGATGGAGATGGAGATGGAGATGGAGATGAGAGAGTATAGAGATGGAGATATGGATGAAGATGGAGATATGGAGATGAGATGGATGGATGGATGTAGAGATAGAGATAGAGATAGAGATGATAGAGTAGGAGTAATAGTGTTATAATAGGATGGGTAGCTTGGGTGAGTGGTTGGGGAAACCCATGAGCTGAGGGAGTTTAGGTAGAGGGGACATGAGAAGAGCTGAGATGTTAGCATGGACTTTGACCTGTTTAACAGGTACTTGTGATACTGAGGAAGCCTAGAGGCCAGTATAGGCTTTGATGTGCTGATAAGCACTGCAGAAATATATCTGTTGAAGATCCATATGTCCCTTTTGCCAGAGGTAAAGAACTTCTCTGGGGAGGGTGGAGAAAGAAACCTGTTTCAAACATTCTTGAAGAAAGCTAGCTTTTATTCAATACCAGAAATTCTTCTATAATCCACCTTGAGCTCATTTCAATATATATGGATTGCCTGTGAAACATAACAGTATACTTATAAGTATTTTAGATAAATATAAAAACAGAGCAATTCTATTCAAATCACTTGAAGTAGTTTTTACATATAATCATTCTGAATTTAAATGACTTAAGCTTCTAAAGAGGACTTACTAACTGATGTAATTAGGAAATCTGGAAACACTTCTAGCTTCAGACAAACTTGGAGCCTATGACTCAAATGTTAGTCTTGGCATGGTCTCATTCTATGTCTCTCATGTGAATTTTCTCTAGAGTGGGACAAATGGTGTGTGGGTTCTATCCCAGCAGTCTGACATCGCCACAGGATGGTTACTTTTTCTACTAAGAGTCAGAATGAGACAGGTGTTAAAAATCAGAACATGAGGATCAGCTTTATAATTTTGCTAAGACCTCTTTAACAGATCTTCTGAGTTTGCCTCTACCCAACTGGAAATCGTAGAAATGTTTAGAATTTGGCTTTTTGGATATCTTCTTTTGGCCCTCAAGGTACATTAATGTTATGCCTAAGTCACAGGGACCCCAAAGACAACCAAAGAATCAACTCTGATACAAACACTTAAGGGTCTTTATTATGAGCAAGGTCTCTCACCATCTCTGTAGCAGCGTAGCAGCAGGTCAGAGTGCTAGAAGGGAATGTATTTCCAAAAAAAAAAAAAAAGACCACGTGTAAGACACCCAAAAACAACATCATCAATAATGATTGGTGAAAATCTATTCTTTTACCAAATTAGAAAGGAAGTCACACTTGCCATGTGAATTCAACATTGCACTCAAAGTCTGAGTCACAACAACCAAACAAATATGTACATTAAGACAGGAAAAGTGATTCAGCAGTTAAGAGCACTTGCTGCTTTTGCAGGGGACTAAGATACATACATACAAACAAACAACTAAAAATAAATTCTATAAAATTGTATAATAATATTTAGAATCTAAACAAAATAGAAAATGTCATAGACATGGAGAAACATGGGCGTTAAAATTTTGGTCTAAAGTAAAATATAAATACATGAGTTAATGTTTATGTGTGCTTTTAACTAAATACAGAGACTCAAAGCTTTAAGAATATCACAAATTTATGCATATAGTTAGTAATTAAATGAAATAAACTAAAATATTAATATCTTTATTACTCATTAATGAGCAAACAAGTGATTTTAGCTTCTTAATATATTTCTTATAATTTAAAAAATCATGTGCAATGAAGCATTATTTTTTAAAAGAAGGAATATCTCTAAACATCAGTCACTTTTAGAAACAGTTCTGAGTAACGTAGGAATCATGAGAATGAAAATTAGAAAAGAGAATGACAAGCAGGTCTGTGATGGAATCTGTTAGCACAGGTGTGCATAGTGTCTGTAATGGTTAGCCTTTATTGTCAACTCAATATACTCAAGAGGAGAAAACCTCAAGTAAATAGTCATCTTACCAAACTGGTGAGTGGGCATGTCTGTGGGGCATATCCTTGATTGCTAATTCCTGTTGGAGGACCCAGCCCACTGTGGGCAGTTCCATCCCTATACAGGTCAGCCCGAGTTGCATAAGAAAGGTAGCTGAACATATTCTAAGCAGAGAGCAAACCAGTAAGTAATGTTCCTCCATTATCTCTGCTTCAATGTTAATTCTTCAAGAAGAGTTCCTGCCTTGGCTTTCCTCCATGCTGCCTGTAACCTGTAAGCTGTCAAAGTGATTCCTTTCCAAGCTGCTTTTGGTTATAGGGCTTATCAGAGCAACAGACAGCAAACTAAAACCATGTCAGGTAGGACTGGAAAGAGCATGCCAGGTTCTAACTGTCCCTTCAGAAGTTGCAAATGTGAAAAGAAGGAAATTCGAGTATAACAGTATCAAAATTAATTAAGAGAGCAACAAAGTATTCAGTATCAATTATTCCAAGAAAATGTGACTTAGAGAAACTGGGACAAAGTATCAACACTAAAACCCTATGACTTTGCACTATGCCCCACTGTCTTCTGAAAGATAAAGTCAGGATAATATCTAATCTATCTATCTATCTATCTATCTATCTATCTATCTATCTATCTTATCATCTATCTATCATCTATCTATCATCTATCTATCTACTTATTTATTTATTTGTTTGTTTATTCATTTTATTTTATTTCCTTTTATTTGTTTTCTCAGCTGACAAAGATTCATCCAAGCCAGGGAGGAAGAATCACAGTGCCTTGTATACTCTCCTACATATTTCTTCTCCTTGTCAGTAGAACAAAGCCACTAATATATCTAATGTAAGAGTTTGGTCTCAGGCCAGCTTGGATTCAAATCTCTGTTCTTTTCACTATGCAGTCTCTATACAACTGCAGATTCCCTGTTTTGATTCTCTAGTCTGTCTCTCCAGTGAGACAGCTAACATTACTATCTAATCTAATTATCAGATGGTAACAACTACTTCAGAGAACTCTTGTAAAGATCAGGATAATAGACAGAAGGCACAACCACTTACAACAACCTCAACACACCTTTGATACAATTGTTCTTGTAGTCTTCACAGTAGTGATGAGATATTGATATCTGAGTGGTTTTTTTTTTTTGAGGGGGGGTACAAAGTCTTGATTCTAGTACAGTTTTTAAAATATCTGTGTGTGTGAAGTGGAGTTTCAGTAACCAGTTGATTCACTCCTGCAGCAAACATCTGTTAAGATAAACATGTGTTCAGTAGTATTCTAGGAGGTAGGAGCAGAACGATAAATTAGACAGTGGCCTTATCAGAAGCAGGTGGAGAGATAAAGATTTATTTCCAGTGTATTCTGCAAAGACATACCTGGGTTATGACAGAGATATCAGCTCACTGCTAGGAAGGCTTGTGGGTAATGACACTACTCAGGCATGAGTGATGTAACTAACACCAACTTTCCAGTCTATGAGTTCAAAAAGTTTAGCAAATGTGCTCTTTATAGTGTTGTCTTGACTCCTATCTCAAGACTTTCTCTTGGAATTCTGTAAATGTAAGCAAAGCCATGTCATCCAGAGAAAGACCCACCCTTCTTCAAGTGTGTTTCATGAACACATCACAGATGCTGCCCAATGTAATTCTACAGCCAAGTACATTCTGGAAATAAGTAATTCTATTAGTTAGGATATATATTATTAGAACGACTTCTAATATATATTAAGAATATATTTACATAGTATTAGAGTGGCTTAAATGATTCTCAACCTGTGGGTCATGCCTCTTCAGAGGTCAAATGACTCTTCACAGAGATCATATATCAGATATCTTGCATATCAGATATCTATATTAAAAATTCATAAGTAGCACAATTACAGTTATAAAATAACAATGAAAATAATTTTATAGTTGGGGGTCACCACAACATGAGGAACTGTATTAAACAGTCACAGCATTAGGAAGGTTTAGAGCCACTTGCTTATAGGCCGTGGTCCAGCTAATCCAACAATGACTGTTTACCAATGGAAGTTCCAATAATTCAGTAGTTTAATCCACCAGGCTAGATGTCTCAACTGGTCTTCCGGACACAGTGCAATCCTAAAGAAATAGGCTTTAATGGAAGTGAGGGAATGGACTTGACACTGAGAGCAAGTAGGCAGAGAGAAACCTTCCTTCTTCCATGTCTGTAGGTTACCATCAGAAGGTGTGGCATAGGTTAAATGTGGATCTTCCCACCTCTGAAGATTTGGATTAAAAGTGGTTTTCCCACTTCAAATGATGTAATTTTTAAAAAATTCTTCATAGGTATGCCTAGCTTGGTTTTTAGTTCATTCCAGATGTAGTCTAGTTGACAACCAAGAACAACACATCACAGTAATGTTTTTGACTCTTAGAATAGCAACATGTTGGTGACATTTACAGGATCTAAGAAGGCTTATTTAGATTTTTAACTCAGACTTTCCCAAGTAACAACCACAGTTAAAAATAAAAACTCAGTTGCAAGTCCATTAGGGATCTAAGGTTTGTGGATCTCCATTAAATCCTGATGTAATGCTTCTCTCGTTTTCTAGGCAAGCCTCTGTCATTTTCAGAAGTGTTGCTTTTTAGTGCAGAGAGACCTGGGGGTGATGATGCTCTTTGTAATACATTTGGGGATCTTTCTAGTGAGAATATGTCAAGCTTAACATGGTGGAAGCAATGTAGGGCAAGCAAAACAGAAGTTTTAAAATATCCAAAGTACAGCAAGAAATGATGTCACTGCTTAGTAAAGTGATGAGTCTGATGAAAATTAGGGTCACGTTCTTGTACAAATTTTAGGAACATAGTCTGATATTTGTAGAAGAGATAAGCCCAATTATTACAATAGGAAGATAAAACAATATAGTTACCTTATATTATTTGGCTTGGTTACTGGGTTCTTTAATTAAATTTTCTAACTACCATCAAATCAGAATTTTCTGAAGGAGTGGCATACTCCAACTGTCCAACAACTCAAAACCTACGCTGTACATAGGAAAGTATAAAAGGCTTAAATGGGGAAAGGACTCAGCAGCAAGCTATGGAAAGGATTCTAGGGCTAAATCCTACGGCCAACCAGAGACAAGTGTGCTACACGGAGAGAGGACTCCTGGAACTGTGAGCGTGCACAGGGCATCGGACTGTCAAGGGCAGAATCGTCCAGAGATTGCTCTCTTTCTCTTTCCACCACCTTCACTGTACAATACACATCTCTGCTTCCTTACATTACAGTTAAAAAAAATTAACTAAGGTTTACTTTTTAATTAAATGTAGCACCACTTAGGAAGATGTATACTAATCTGAGACCAAATCTGCCACCCTCAGCTTTACAAGATGCTGGCCCCAGCAGAGCCTGTAAAGCTCTCGATAAGAGAAGCGAGGAGCAAGGTGCAGGTCCCTCAGCGATAACCTCCTGACTCCAACATTATAGGTCTTTCTGCTGGAATTGAGTTCTACATCTTACTCGATGGGTTATTGTCACAGATGGATAATGAGCGCACCCTGCCTGAGTCCCAGGGTGCAGGAGGAGGTGGGTCAGGCCATGAGGAGGCCCAGCTGCAGGCACGGGGCAGCCAGATAAAGGGAGACCAGTTAAAGGTACAGGGACACCGGTGACTGCTCCAGACCAGCCGCTGGGAGCAGCCTGGGGCTGAGCCTGCTGGCTGAGGCTCAGAGCATGTACATTAATCACAATACTCCCTGGGCTAATGGGCAGCGCAGGGGCAGCAGCCTGGGCTCACAGAACAAAGGCAGAGTGTGATGGAGAGCGCAGCGGTTGGGAGTTACAGTGTGGGTTTTCAGAGGTTGAAATGAAACAGATGACGGATACCCAGAACACAAATTGCAGGCAAAGGAGACAATGAGGAGCACTGTGAGACTGGTCTGTGTACTCTTCCTGCTGTCCTCTGAAACTGGACTTGGTTTCTTTAGTTGTCTGATTTCCCTGCAGCCCCCTAAGGAGCGTAGAGAGGCAGGCAACCTTTCTAGGAGAGGATGCTGTGGCCATCATAGCAGCTCTAACATATTTCTGAATATGATTTTTAAAATTATGCTTCAGGTAACTCTAATATATTAACCTATAAGCTTAAGGTCTTTGCATTGAATACATTAAATTGCAATTGAACTGATTTATTAAAACCAGTCTGACCGGTCCGTCTGTAGTGCACTCTGAGTCCCCATCTGATGGTTTCCTCTGAAGACTCCTGAGGAGAGCTAGGTTTCTAGGCAAGTATAGCAAAATTTGAGAGCAAAAAAATTGATAATGGGTGGTCTATCTATTTCCCTTAGCTGAAGATTCTGCATGTGGTTATGAATCATGCTGGGGGGGGGTGTCTTAGATTGCTTTTATAGCAATTGTATTGCTCTACACTCCGCAGTGGGGTGATTCCTTGGTAGCCCCTATCAGAAAAACAGTTCCTGGAGTATCCTTTTGTGAAATAATAGCTCTCATACTTGTTTCTACAGAGTCTTAAGCTAGCAGCCAAGGAGACGTTTCAATGGGTTCAGTGCCTCCTGCTCAAGTCAGAGGACCCTTGTAAGAAGCCAAACATGGTGTTAAATTTCTGTATCCCCAGTACTGAGAAAGGAGGGAGAAGGTGGACAGACCCCTAGGGATCACTGCTGTGCCCCAAAATCTAGCCCAAATGGCCAGCTCCAGGTTTAGGGAGAGACTTTATCTTTTTATTTTAAGTGGCAAAAGGAAATATAATTGACACCGATCTCTGGCCTGCATGTGTGAGCTGATTCACATACACCATAAAGACACAGACGGACAGATGTATGTACACACACACACAGACACACACACACACACATGTTTTAAGTCATAATTCCTTGAACAACAAAAAAGAAGAGGGAGATCAATTGACCCAAGCCGTTGATCCCACTTAGGCAAAACAGGAGGACTTGAGTTTCTTCCCTGTTAAACTAAAAGCAACTCTTGAGAATTCTGGTACTGAGCGGCACAGCTTGGGGTTTAACCAGTCACTGGGACCAGAGAAAGGACAGTCTCCTGCATTTCTATTTGAATGCTTAAATTATTTGAGAGAACGTAATGGCCTGGGGTTGGTGCATTTTCACTTTGCGGTTCAGTCGGCTTTGTAGTTAGCGTGTAGCCCTTCTCACCCTCAGTAACTAGCATACTGCCATCCCTACTTCCCAGCCACCATCCGATGCTGATGCTGAGGCAGGCAGCACATCAGGGAATCAAGCTAGATGTCAGCATGCACATACACTGTTGCCGCTTGCTAATTGTTGGGCCTTTGGCAAGTGGTTCTCTCTAGTAGTAGATGGGACCTCTTTCTCTCATCTATAGAACACAGACTTGGCAGTTGAATTTATTGACTCCTTGTTCAATAAACTCAAAGATTATTAAATTATTTTTTTTTCATATAGCTCTTCTTGACTTTGAACAAGATATGGTTCCAGATGAGAAAAAAAAAAAAAAAAAAAAAAACCTACTCTGGAATAAAATGAACTGGCTATTCCAATATACTACTTACAGTAAGTTCATATGGGATGAAATAGCCCTGTGCCTTAAATATAAGACAATTTTAGATTGTTAGATAATGATATACATTATACCCACAATAACAAAAGTAACACACAATTATTATAATTTATGACTGCTCATTTGCAAAGATGCTTCTTTATGACTTCCTCATGAAGCCCATCTTATTTATTCTTGCTTACTTCCTGATTCAAGTTTCACCCTTAGTCATTATTACAATATATTGACCCGAGACTGAAGCAGACCAGCTTCTGTCATTCTTAGTCCAAGTGTCAGTATGTGTACCATGCAAGGTACCATTCAGGCTTTGGGAGTCGGGGTGCAGGACCCTCCTAAATCCTTAGTCACTGCCAGCATAGATATACTTGATTTTCCTGGTTCTGAAGCAGAGGAGACCCATGTTGAAGCAGAGGAGCAGGGAGCTGACAGTTTCTTTAGCTTCCCACCATTTAGTGAACTCCAGTGATCAGTGAATTCCACTTTGGGACAGGACTGAGGAGAGAAAAGGACTATATCACTATTTGGAAATCAATTCTGCCAGTTAACCTTCCACCCTTAGTACTACTCAGTAGGCTCAGGTCAAGTGGGTATTTATGGGTGCTTTTCCTGAATGCTAATAGGTAGGATAATCATAGTATTACTTTCTAAAAAGACTTTATAGATAATCACGTTGGCTTCAGAAATGTTGATGGTTCACAATTTCAAAAAAAAAAAAAAACAAAAGAGGTAAAAATTCAGCGACTCTACATAATCTTAAAAGACTATTTTGAACTAAAGATATTGACTATGAACAAATGAAAGGAGATGTTATACAGCTCCAGAGCAAGCTTTATAATGTATGAAGGACTGAGAGAACACACAGGAAAGAGGAAGAACACTCCATTGTGAATCAAAGATTGTCTTGTCGGGATAGTTGTAATCTCAGTAAGCATGCATGATTACTTCCTCACTACAAAATAAAATAATTCCCACAACTCGTCTTCTGAAATGAGATCCTTTAGGTTTTTCTTCAGAATTCACTGTGGCTTAGACCACCGCACAGTTTAATGCATTTAAAGAGTAGCTGAAGAGAAACCAAGTTCTTGTTCGCATTTAAAGCACAGGGATCCATTTCTGCCCAGCAATCTTGTTGCCTTGCGTTCCCTGAAGTGAATCCCATCTGCTTTGGGGAGTTCTCATTGCAATATGCAGCGATTGCAGGATAAGCACACCACTTTCCTGTCAATACTTTCCTATTAGCCTCCCGGATCCATACATCATCATCTTGCTGGCCTGCAGTTTGCTTATCTTTGTCTCCGAGGCTGCCTTTGATTTATCTAACACCCAAGCTAATGAGGCATGGAGCCCAGGGTGGCTCCACGGATAATGCACTCCTGTATAAAAATGCTTAAGGAAGGATCAAGTGATAATCCATTCTAGACTAAAAGGCCTAGCCCTTCAACAAATGTTATATTTCTTAATCGCTAAACTAAGACCATAATAGGCTCTCCCTTAAGCTACTGCCATCAGTAAGACCATACCCCCTAACTACACACAATTTACCAAAAGAACAGAAATTGGATTTTAATTTGTGCTTCAAAAAAAAAAAAAAAAAAGGCCAAAAAAAAACTTTCTATCTTAGCAACAGTTATCACCATTATTTGACAGCATTCTTATGCAAGAATAAGTTAGCTTTAATATTTAATTTACAGTAATAGTTTTATATTCCCACGCTGGGACCTCTGTTTTTCTAAAGACAAAAATAACAGAAGCTACAATATGACTGTGGCATGGATAAATCAAGCCAGCTATTTCAATAATGGGGGTAATTACAAAGCGTACATATCTGAAATTTACCAAGTGGTTAAGGTTGTTTAATTAACATAAAAATTTCAATATCATCAGACAGTGTGTTGGTATCACAAAAGCAGTGTTAAAAATGTATTCTAAAATAGTAATAATTTTTGTTCCTTAAATTATGCACACTTTAGCCACAGAACCACTTTTCATGGGTACACAGTGAATTTTATCTTCCTGAAACCACATAGATAACATGGAGTAAAGAGGCAAGAGATTTAATTTGGTCAATATAAATGATCAACATCAAAAATCCAAGGATTGCATATTTCTTGCAATGCTTGCACAGGGCATCACAGAGATAATTCTACATCTTTTCCCACTCTAGTTCTTCAGCATAAGTGACCCAAATCCTTGGTGTTGAAGTTTTCTTCATTTCGATGATAAATAAGATGCAAAAATTCTTCCACTTAGAAGTCTTTGCCAACCTCAAACTAAAACTATTCTACTTAGAAAGCAAGCATGAGGGGAAGAGGAAAGGGGGAGATGGGAGATAAAAAGGATAAGAAGGAAAGAAAGAAATAATAAAGGAAAAGAGGAAAGGAGAGAAGGGGAGGAAAAGGAAGGAGGGAATCCATTCTGCAAACACACCGCAGCCAAAGTCCCCAGAGAAGAAAGGCTGACGCGGCACCCTGGTGCAGCATGAAAATCCTTCATCCACTGCTTCCCTCAATGCCCCTGAGGACCTGACCAAGGTAATAAGTCCCTTTATTGGTCACTAACCAACATTATTGAGAGCTAGGGTGGAATTTAATGATGTGACATTATTAGGAATTGTTATTGAGATGTAAATGATCTTTGGTTGGTTTATTTAAGTCACATAAAGAACCTAGTTTAGAATGAAAATTACTTATTGATTATTAGAGCAATTAACTGAATAAATTTTAGTGCTGGTATTAACATTTTCCCAAAGTCTGAAACTGTTGCTTCCGGAGATCAGCAGCACACTTAATTGGTCTGGGCTTAACGGTTATGTCCTTTAGAAGATTTCTCCTTAAAGGATTGAAAGGAAAAAATGAAGGAAGAAAGAAAGAGATAATAAATAAATAAACAAACTTATCACATAAAATATCTGAAGGCTTTATTTTATTTTGGCTTTCAGTAGAGGTAGGGCATACCAGAATAAGATGGAAAAGCATAAACTTAACTGGGCAAGTAAAAAATAAAATATTCAATGTTAATTTTAGTAAAAAATACTATTAAAATAAGTGAAACTGAATCTACTAAGTTTCCTGTCTCCTTTCCTACCATTGGTGAATATCAGTCAATTAACATCATTTGTCATTTGTGATGTTTTTTTTGTTGTTGTTGTTGCTGGAATTCTTTCACGCTTGATTTTAACAACAGGATCAATTCCTAGAAGACCTTCATCGGAATGTATCCTTCTATGACGCCCAGAGGTGCTCAGGATGTGTCCAAATAGCTACACAAAGGTGAAGAATAGAGCTGATGAGATGCACAGTTCAACATCCAGTCCTTGAAATTCGCTGGGACTATTCTAAATGCAGAGGGATTTGCTTTCTATTTTATTGCAACTGGCTTCATCCCAGGCACCTGTCCACCATGGTACTATGCTAAATACCCTTCAAAGAGAATTTCTAATTGACACAATCTGTTAACCAACATTGTCATTGTATAATCTTAATGACACACTGACGCTTGTGTGGATAATTTGAGCCAATTATTGTGTTAGTTTCTTGATGCTGCCGGAACAGTGGCTTGAAAAAATAGAAAATGTTCTTTAAACTCTTGATCGCTAGAAGCTCAAAATCAAGATGCCAGGAAGGCTGGGCTGCCTCGATGTTCTAGGGAGGAATCCATTCTTGATTCTTATTTTCTGGTCTCTCCAGAAATGAATGCACCTCTCTCTTCAGTTTATAGATACATTATGCCAATCTCTCTCTGTCTCTCTGTCTCTGTCTCTCTCTCTCTCTTTCCAAATGACATGCTGCCTCTCTTGTGTCTCTATCTCTCCCTCTGTGTGTCTGTGTGTGTCTCTTGTGTGTGTTCCTTCCTTTTCTTCTAAAACCAACAGTGATTAGATTCTAGGACAGTTTAGTGTAAAATAACCTCATGTTGATTTGATTATACCTAAAAAGACCTTTTTTTTTTTTTTCAAATAAATTCACATTCTTGGTACTGGGAACTAAGTTTGAACATATTTGATCGTATCTCTTCAGAGGGCACAATTTAATCCACTATAGCATATAAATCATAGTTGTCTTTCTCCTGTTTCTTTAATAAGTTACTGTTATTGACTGCTAGTTCAATCAAAGTTACACAGAATAGATACCATAGTTTTGAAATTTAATAAAATACAATTATATTCTTTCTTTCTTCCCTTTTCCCACTGTAATTTTTAATGTAACTGAGGAAGCTGAGCTTTAACTACTTGGCCCAAGACCATGAAGTTTATGCGGATTGAGTTAGTATTTTTGCCAAAGTACTTCTGTTCTAAGGCCATAGGGTTTCTCTGTGTGCTCTCCATAAGTTAAAGGAACTTCAAAAATGCTTCTCTTTAGCTTTTTAATAGATTCACTTTTAAAATTAAGATTATTAAAGTATATGTAAAATTTATAACTTAAGAGAAGAAATGAATTATTTAGCTAAAACCACAAATGATATTTTGTGACTATGAACAGCAAAACTTGGAGGCACCCAGGAAGTTGGTGGCTATCACCGTGCAGCAGATGAAATCAGAAGGCCCCATCAAATGTCTAATTTTGTTGCTCAATACCAACTCATATATATTTCTGGAGAGATATCTGTAGAAGGACACTCATGATAACAGAGCAATGAAATTTCTTGGAAGGTTCAAGTATCTGAACATATCTTTTTGGAGAGGTCTCATGGGGCTAATTTTAGTGGTGGGTATTTTGTTTATGTGTAGCAATTTTCTGTAACTATAGGAATGCCTGAAATAATTATCTTATGAGGAGAAAGGGGGGTTTATTTCTTGGGGTTTTGTTTGTTTATTTGTTTGTTTGGTTGGTTGGTTCTTTGACATACAGTTTGACAGTCTGGAAGTTCTAGTCCAGGCTTGGGAGGACCCTGTGTTTTTGGTTCCAGAGTCAGATGGTAATAATAGGTAAGACATAGTAAAGTGAAACTTAATCTTATAGCTAGGAATCAAAAGAGAAACAGGAAACAGCTTACATTTCACAATCTCCTTCAAGGACACCTCTCGAGTAACCTAAGACTTCCCATGAGCCCTACCTATCAAACATGCAGTTTCACTGTGCTTGAACTCAGGGGGTCAGCATACGAACTTCAGAAGTTTGTATTAATATATGTGTAGAATTTTCAAATTATTCTAGTGCAAAGTTACCAATTTAATACTATGGTTGATGAGGGTTGAAGAGCATTGTGAAAAACAGAGCTTAGCTCTGTCTCCGAGGAGGAGAAACACAGGATGGGATGGCTGGGATGTCAGATCCATGCAACTTTAAGTGCTCCTCAAAGATGCTAAAAGTACACACTAAGAAAAACAGCTCTCTTCAGCAAATGGCTCTGGAAAACTGAATATCAATATGTAGGAGAATAAAACTAGATTCAGCCTCTCATACTCTGGATTAAACCACCTCCAAATGGATCAAAGACACTCTTAAGATACAAGCATAGGCAAGAACTTTCTTGATAGAATTCTTCTTAGTCAAGAAATTGGGCCAACAATCAACAAATGTGATCTGTTGTGAATATAAAAAAGGACTCTGTACAAGGGAAACAATCAAGAGAAAGCCCACAAAATGGGAGACAATCTTTGCAAACTGTATATATAAGAGAGGACTAATATCTATAAAGGACGTTAAATCAAAATAAATCTTAAGAGGAAGAGGACTGGAGAGACAGCTCAGTGATTGTCATGTATACGTCTCTTGGAGAGGAGTGAAGTGTGATCTGAGCACTCATGGTGGGTGGCACACAGCTACCTGTAAGTCTAGTTCGGAAGCATCGACTCCCTCTTTGGACTCTATGAGCATGGTACTCACATAATCACATATCCAGCTATTATCTATCTATATTATATATTATCTATTATCTATAGTTTAAAAACTAAGAGTCACATATGAAATCATTCAATCCATTAATGGACTAATGAACTAAATAAACAACTCTCAACATATGACATACAAATAGAAAGAAATGTTCAACTTTATTAGGCATCAGAGAAATACAGATTACAAACTACATTGTGATTCCATTTTCCTCCAGCCAGAATGCAAAGTATTACTAAAACAAACAACAACAAATTATGGCAAAGCTATGGACAAAAGAGAACCCTTTTACTCACCCGGAGAGACTGCAAACTTGTCCAGTCATTGTAGAAATTACAAGGGAGCTTTCTCAAAAGAACTATAGAACTCCCACAGTTTCCCACGCTTTTCTGTGCACCTAAATGATTCCAAGTTGAAAACATCACAGAGATGCTTGCACATTGATATTTATCAAATCTCTTTTCACAATAACTAACTTATAGAATCAGCACAGGTATACAGCAACAGACAATGGATAAGGAAAATTGGCAAAACAAACAAACAAACAAACAAACACCCCCCAAACCAAAAACAAACAAATGCAACCACAATGGAAGTTTCTTCAGCCATAAAGAAGAATGGACTTAGATCATCTGAATGTAGCTGGAGGTGATCATAGGAAGCAAATTCAATCAACTGTAGAAAAACAAATACTGTATATTTTCTGTCATTTGTCATTCTAGATTCCTATACTGACAGTAAGATCACACATACAAATGCACCATGCACGAGTATGACATGACAATAGAAGTGAAGCTGTGAGGAAGAACAAAGGTCACCTAGAGGAAGGGCAAGGCAAGGGTGTGGGTGTGGGGGAGGGGATGAAGTCAATGGATGATGTCAGTACATATGTGTGTTTGTTGTGTATACAAAAGCTTGAAAAAAATGAGTTCTTGTACTGTAGATTAAACAACTGACAAATGCAACACACTCTTTTGATTAGACTTACTTCTTGCTTGGATTATTTACTGAAAATGGTCACTTAAAATTATATTTTTTAGGCATTTCAAGTGAATTTTTGCCCATTTGTGTCCTTAGTATTTTTGTGTGGGGAAATGTGGCAGAGATTAGGTATTTTTGTCTCCTAATAATTTGAGAGACTTTTCAACATAGTATTCATTCGATGTCATTTTGCTATTATTTTCTCTACACACTTCTATTACTTTGACTATGGAGATTTTATATTAATTCTTCCACTTTGTTCTATTTTGTTCTATTTAAGACAGTCTCACACAACACAGGCTAACCTCAAATGACCTTGAGTCCCAGTCCTTCGAATTTAGTCTTCCTCCAGCTAGGATTACAGGCATGTGCCACTATACCCCGCCTTCTGTTTTAATTTCTACTAATCAAATTTATTATTCCATCTGTTTTTTTTTTTTAGGTCAGATTTTAAGAGTTATTCTATACCTTAAATTAGGTAAAAATTTCTGTGCTATTATATAATTCTCTGTGCTATTGGGTATTTCTTAATGTTATCCTTATCACTGTTTTTCTTCACAATTATTTTACATGTTCACATTTAATCTATGTGATTATTTTAGTCCTGAAGTCCTCATTCTGCCTCTGTCTGGGAAGAAATACCGTTTTCCTTATGTAACAATGATCATGTGCCAGACTAGAGAAAGATGTCTGAGTTGTTGCTGCAGACTGTGTCTGACTCTCCGGTTCTGTGGCCTGCATTAAGTAATAAGAGCTAAAAATCATATTCTTGCAATCTTCATTCCTTGTGCCTGTACGTTTCTCTACTGTTGAGCTATAGAGTATCTACTGTATTTGTCTCCAATACTTCCAAGGTTTTCCTGTAAAATATTTGTAGTTTGATAAATGCATTCGATAGAAGACTGCAGGAAGGTGTTCAATATAAAGGATAACTGCAAATCACAAGAGATCAACACAGTCCCTCTGCACATGGGAGCCATGTGTCAGATGGTGATGACATTAACTTTTATACTAGAGTTGATATGGGGGATAAATGAAATGATTCGTAGGAGACACTGTTGGTGACACGTTACCAACATCTTTTTAAACCTGCGATAACTCACTTGGAAAAGTTTTCAGGATCCAATATATTGGGACTCATTTTGCTTTTAATTGGCTGTACTAGTCCTGCTCCTTTTAGGAAGTTAGATCTCATAGAACTGTCCCTTCCCTTCCAACAATGGGTGAGGTGCTTATTAACATATCAAACCAGCCGCTGCCAGCTTTCCCAGCATCCCTCAGTACCTGGGCTTCTTCCTAGCATCTCTCTTCTCACCCCTTACCCTAAAAGTCACCAGTCACCAGTCCTGGGGCTTCTAGGCTTCAGATTCCTATATAACTCAGGATTTTGACCCCCTTGATCTCTCCATCCACATTTTCCCAGGGCCTCTTGGTACCAGCTACTCTCTTGCCTTCTACTGCCTCTTCCTTTCTCACTTCCGTGCGCTCCCTTCTCCGGCCTGGTTCAGATGGACTCTTCCAGATGCTTCTGGATGTGCTCATGCGCTAAAATCCTTTCCCTCAATTATACCTATGGGCAGTACGTCCTCATTTTTATTCGACTATGTGAAGCATTGTCATTTAACTCAAGGAAATAGAACTTTCCATGAAGTAGCTAAGTGAAAACTGTATGATAAAAATAGCTTCGTTTTACTGTCCTTTCCTAGAGGGTTTGGCTACTAAATACTCACTAATAAATACTCATTACTCACCTGTAAGTTGTTGAAGCAGAGAAATGAGACCATTATTAGTAAATGACCTAGAAATTTGAAAATATCATCTAGAGATACTTAAGGGGTGACTGGATACATTCGGTTTTGCAGCTGCTAGTGGCTGCCAGCAACACTCCTGGTGTTTATACATGGAGAATTATGCTATGACATAGTTGACAGTATAGTCCTACCTCATCCGGTTTTGTTTGTGAAGAACTGGATTGCAATACCAGGCCAGACTACTTAATTATCTTCTCAGAGATTAATAGCAAAATGGGAAAACCTAGTGAAGAATATAAACTACCTCATTCATTGGACATATACAAATTCTTAATTTTAATGGATGTTTCATCGGAGTCAGCAACAGCTACACGTGTTCTGTTCTTTGAGCCAGTGTGAGCATATTAGGCCGACAGCAGACAACTGAGCAACTGTCATTCTCCTGTAACTGCATCCATCAAGGGGAATAAAGCTGTAATTACCTATTTCCATAACAGTTATCTAGAGTTCTAAAAACTATAGCTACTGTAAGAGAACATTGTCAGATGTGAGTGGGGTGGTACTTACCTTTATAAACCTCATTAGCCCACAGGATTCATTGCTTTTTACAAGACTTTGGGATAAATATTATCTTAGATCATGCTAGCATCCTATAAATTTGACTCAGTATACCAGAGAAAACCCAATTTTTGTGATTCTATGTTCATGTGTTTAATAAGACATGCATATCCTTCTAGTCCCTAAAATCTAGTGTGTTTTGAGACATTTGTATTTGCTGTCTACATCATAGCTTACATTAGATAAAAACTATTCTGTGTTAATCATAGACATTATTAATTAAAACCCACATGCTTAGCAATTAGCCTGTAGGGTTTGTCTTCCTGCCAGGACAAGGAAGACTCCCTGGATAGAAGATGTCACACTGGCTAAGCTGATGCCGGGCTTGCTCTTAGCCAAAAGGCCAAGTAGTGAGCAGCCAGTTGGCTATAGCTGAACAGTCAATCAAATAGTTTTTGCTGTTCTGGATGCACAAGAACAGACTGGGTACCACAAGGGCTCCCCAAGGAAGCAGAAGACAGTTTCAAAGTCCGAGAGAGGAAAATGAATAAACAGCAGTAACACAACCAATCAGAATAATAGATAAAGTATTATATTTGTGGTTAAATATTCTAAATTAGGTAGTTGGTGAGTACTGCAAACACAATTGTTTAGCATTACTGAAGAGTCTTCTCTGGGCCAATGAGATGGCGTAGAATGTAGAAACAGGCTCAGAGACCTAAATTCATTCCATCGAACCTACATAAAGGTGGGAGGAGAGAAAACATTCGACAAAATTGTCCGTTGGTCTACACACACACACACAGACACACACACACACACACAGACAACACACACACACATACACATAAATACACACACACATACATACACACACACATACACACATCACACACATACAAACACACACAAAATACACATCACACCAATCACACACACACGTAATGTATAGAGTAAAGATTTTAAATATTCCTCTTATGACTATTTCATGTTTTTATAACTATAAGATCAATGACTGGGGCCAACTTTCATGTGTGCTGCTTGCTGCTTGTCTGGCTTTCCTCTTCTCTTCCTCCTTCAGGGAAGTTCTGCCTTTCTTCAGCTTCCTTAGATGTTGCCTCTGTGGCTCACGAAAGGATAAATCCATCTTCAGCTTGAGGAGGGCAGAAAGGGCCGAGGAGCCAGTGAGCACTTGGTATTCCGATGATAGGTCTGCTCATCTGCTTGTGGTGGGCAGGGACTAAGTTGAGCACACAGGCTTCCATGTTGGGAAGAGACAATCTTTTGAGTTTCTTGTGAAGTAGAAAGCTCTCGTCCGGTTGTTTCCCACAGCCTTCCTGAAACCAAGAAGAAAGCCTCATGGGAACAAAGCCAATATGCTCAGGTGGCATAGGGCCATTGATACCAAAATTTGGAGCTGTTACTGGTTCTCAAGCACAGCCACCCTAGGCTGCCTGTCAGGACAGCAGGCAGGTTGGTAGCTTTTAAAAGCAATTGGAGTTAAAAATCTATGAATGGTTCCTAGCAACTACAAGCAAAGGCACCTGTGATGACCCACAAAAGGCATCTGTGTACAGTTTTGTTCATTTTAGCTTATTGTGTATATAATATTTGTGTCTGGAAACCGTCTCCATTGTGAGGCCTCCTGTCCAATGAAGAAAGCTAAATATCAAGACTTTCAGCATTTGGATTCACTTTGCCACATATGCACTTTAAAAATGTCACTTTGATTACCTTTTTAATACTTCACAGCCAAAAATAGATTAGTTGTAGGGCTTTTTGTTTATTTTACAAAGATGCAGATGATTAGTGATCTCAGTAACCTTTTTAGATCAAACACGAATGTGATATGTCCTGTGACTTTTGTATCACACACTAGAGTGTCTGGGCTTCCGTTTAAAGTTGATCTGATCTGGAAACCCTAAACCAGAAAAATCTTCATCCACTATGACCACTTCCTGATTTTCACAGTCAAATGAATAATGGGTAGCTGTGAATAGGCTAAACCAATTGTTTTTTCCTAAAAGGACAGAAAAGCAACGCAAGCCTGTACAACAGAGAGGAAGCAAACCAGCTGCTGGCTTATTTGAATGAGCCCAGGATCTCCAGGCAGCTACTCCTGCCACCAGCAGAGTAGGTTTCTTTTCTCTGTGGGACTAGAATTCTTCCAAAGACTGACCTCTTTGCTGCCGCCTCCTCCTCTTCCTCTCCCTCCTCCTCCTCCTCTTCTTCCTCCTCCTCTTCATCCTCTTCCTCCTCCTCTTCCTCCTCCTCCTTCTCCATGTACTCTCCCTTGTCTTCCATCTACTCCCCCTTCCTACCTCTCTCCTCTCCCTTCTCCTCTTCCTCCTCCTCTTCCTCCTCTTCTTCCTTCCCCTTTTCTCCTCCTCTTTCTCCTCCTTCATCTACTCTTCCTCCATCTACTCCCCCTTCCTTCTCCTCCCTGTCTCTTCCTTCTTCTCCTCCTCTTCCTCCTCCATCTACTCCCCCTTTTTCCCTCCCCTCCTCCTCCTCTTCCTGCTCCTCCTCCCCTTTCTTCTTCTGTCCTCTTATTACTTTCACTCTTATTTTATTTTTATTTCTTAAGAGACAGAGTCTCACTGTGCAGCCTGGCTTGAAAATCAAGGTCACAGAGATCGCCCTACCTCTCCCTGTACCACCATGCCCAAAACTGATTTTTTCTTGTTGCAAGGCGAGTACCTATGACATTTTATTTTCAACTCCATAGATTGGAATCATCTGCCTGTGTAAGCCTGTGGGGTAACCTTGTCTCTCCAGGTGTGTTCCTCCATTCTTTCTACATTGCAAACATACCTATACATGTCTGAAGCTGTGGTTCAATTATTTAATAGAAGTTTGGGAGACATTTCCAAGCGGGAGTGTGTGGAATTAAATTGTATCTTGAAGTGATTCTTTAAGCTGCAGAATGGAACCAGTAGACATAGACGTCCACCACAGTAACACCTCTGTGCCTGGTTCCTTCACTCCTCTCAGACCTCCAAGCACAGAGATTATCCAGCATCCATCCATAGCTATGTCTGTGATAGTTTTACTGATTTTCTTCGTTTTAAATTCAACTTATATACTGATGATGCCCAAAGTTATGCCTCCTGCTCTGACCTTTCTCATGAACTCAAAAATTCTCAATGGAGTCCATTTTATTCTGGTGGCCAAGATATATCATGTCTAGCAGGTACCAAATCATACCCAAATCACCCCTCCCCAACCAATGCTTCCTGTTGTTTCCAATATAAAGAAGGCATCAGCAACATTGGGTGTCCAGGACCAATGCTCAACTGCCTCTTAACTCTCTCCCCGTTCATACTTCATGTTAGAACTGTCAGTAGATATGTAGTTCTGTCTTCAAAATCATGTTAGATGTGCAAAATGTTTCAAGCTGACTGCATTATGCTGGTGAAGGTCACCAACATTTCTCATTTGAGTTTCTGTAACTCATCTCAATGCTTTAAAAGCTTCTCTCCTGAGGCCTTGCCTTAGTCGCTTTGGCATGCAGAAGCAAGACATTCACTAAAATGGGAGGCAAAGTCTAGGCATGTGGATCTAAGATAGAACACTTGCCTAGGTTTACAAATCCTAGATTTGACCTCTAGTACCACCAAAAAGCAAACCAAAAGATTACAAAACATAAATATGGTCATATATTTCCTGTTTGAAGCACACCAGTGGCTTCCAGTGTCACCCACAGGAATCTCTGGTGGCCTGTAGTGTTCTCAAGGCCCTGTCATTTATCAGTTCTGGGTCACCTGTTATCCCATCTTGCTTTCACTGCCTCAGTCACAGTTATCTCTTTGTTGTTGAATACTGTCTTAGTTAAGGTTTCTATTACTGCACAAAACATAATGACCAAGAAGCAAGTTAGAGAGGAAAGGGTTTATTCAGCTTACACTTCCATATTGCTGTTCATCACCAAAGGAAGTCAGGACTGGAAGTCACACAGGGCAGGAACTTGGAGGCAGGAGCTGATGCAGAGGCCATGGAGGGTGCTGCTTACTGGCTTGCTTCCCATGGCTTGCTCAGCTTGCTTTCTTAAGAACCCAGGACCACCAGCCCAGGGAGCACCACCCACAATGGGCTGGACCCTTTCCCCTTGATCACTAATTGATCTCATGGAGGCATTTCCTCAAGGGAAGCTCCTTTCTCTGTGATAACTCCAGCTTGTGTCAAGTTGACACACAAAACCAGCCAGTACAGATACTCTAAACATACTTTCTCTTTGGCCTTTGAATTCACCATGCAAGGCGACTTCTCCCATGATTCCCTCCTCCACCTCCTTCAGCTCTTTACTACAGACCCGTGAGTTGACAAAAACTGTTCCTGTTCACCTTGTAATTGCAACTCTTAGTTACTTGAAGTTTTATTCCACCTCCTACTTTGTTTTTCTTTGTGAGACTTTGAGCACCGACTAAATTAGTTCTGTTTCATTTTGCCAAGGCCTTTCTTCTGTGTAGCCCAGACATATACCCTAGAATGAGAGCTCCAAGACGGCAAGGATTCTTATTAAAAGCTATCATTGTATCTTCACGACCTGAAAATATACATGGCACATAGTAGGCGTCCTATAGAAATGTGTTATTAGAGCGATAAATAAAAATATGTTTTCTTTAACACATGCACAAGATGGGCATTCATCAAATAGTTGTTGAATGATTGGACACATTTTGAAACATTTCTTCATTACTCCAGTCCACTATAATTATCTATATGACAAGGAAATGCAAATGAGACATGAAGGCTGTTTGAGAAGATTCCAGGAAGCTCTTCACTTCCTTGAGCAAATCTTTGGAATTTCTATTGATTCTACATTTCAAGCTGAGGTCAAATTCTGTTTCTTGACAACTCAGTGTGGGCTCAACTCTCTCTTTACAGTGTGATTTCCAAAATGTATGCCTCAGACTTGCTGGGCATAGAGCTGTATGTAGAAACTGTTACAAAGATAGATTCGTGGTTCTGCTTCACAGGCTCCAAATCAGAACTTGAGGGATGATGTATTCTACAATAAAATTTTCTACTGTGTAATGCTCCAGTAGTGACTCTCACAAGGAAATCTGAAATGTACTGCATTTCGTAAAATGGAAATGGTCCCCTTAATAAAGTCTCAGGGTCTTGGGTGCTGTCCATGGTGACAGAGATTCTTTTGCTGTTCAAATGCAGAAAATGCTAGACATGTATTACTGCAGACCTGTCTCTCTGGAGGTTGTCTGCTTCTGAAAGAAATTATATGCACACTTTTGTCTTAATATTTCTGAAGTTAGAGGCCGAGTTTCTGGATTCCTAAATGAAACAAACTTTGAGGACAGAAACATTATGAACCTAAAGTTTGAACAGTTTATGTTGGATAAAAATTTAAAATGTGGAGATTTATGTGTGCTCAACAGATCTAGAAAGTTTACAAGGATTGAAGAAAAGGTTGTGTGTGTGTTCTGACGGTGGGAGGTATGTACCCACCACCTTCCACCCATAAGATCAATAGATACTGAAAACCACAAACACGATGGATTTCAATAGAACGGAATAAAAATGTATGTTTTCAAGACCTGAGAGTTTTAAATGCTGGATTTTGTTTACCTGAGAGAGATTTCTGCAGTCTCCTTCAGTGAGTATTTTTAACATGGATAGATTCAAAACTGCTTGGATATTTAAGGGAAAATATTGCTAAAAGGCTGGGGCATGGGCTTGATAATATTTCAGGCTCTCTCTCTGATCCCCAACTTTATTTATTTTGATTTTATATGGCTCTGTTTCATTAACCTGATCATGTGTAAAATGAGTTTCTAATTTCTACCTACACAGTGGCATACGAGGCAGCACTTAATTATTTATATCTCTTATTATTATCAGATTAACACAGCAGGTATGTGCAATAAGCAAATGTATTTGACTTTTTTTTTTTTCTCAGTTTGCTTCTTACCGTCTGGAAGTAGATTCATTTTTATGAATTTCATTTCTTTTCTTTTTCTGGGATTTTTTATGAGGCAGCATTTAAATACAGCATTGTACTAAAAATATAAAGTGTTTGTGAATAAAGAATTTGATCAGAAAAATAGGAGCAGCAACTGTGGATGTGTGCTTTCATTTTTTTACCTTCCTAAAAATATATTTAAACAATTTTTGTGGTGATATTCGCTCTCTAACTCATAGTAAATTTACACTATTTTGTGGTATTGTGGATTAAACCCATTGTGTTGTCCATACATGCTCTACCACTGGGCTAGTAGACACACTTTTATTTTAATATTTTACACTTTATTTGTTAATTTGTAAGTGCGAGGAGCCACTGGCAGAGCATTACCTGTCATTTAATTTCAAAACCTCCTATTGACTGTACTCGAGTATGACTGTCAGAGAACCTTATCACTTTTGGAAGGGAAACACGCCATGTTTTGAAAACCCTTCATCTGCAGGTCCGTGTGAGATGCACGGTCACAGGGATTGAAAACACCGACTTCTAAGTTCCACCTGCGGCAGAAGCACACTGTCATCTCTAAGGACCAAGGCTGGACCTTGCAGCCTAAGAGGCTGTTCCTGATGGAATTATGCCCACCCACCCCTCTGAGAGGAGAATTCCAGGGACTTCCAATCGCTCAGGGAACATGGGCGGCTTTTTATGCCGCCGCCAGCATCTTCGGAACTTGGCTTCCAGCTGGCTTTTCCTGTAAGAAGAAAATCCTGGTGCAGCATCTCTCCTCTCAAATTTCTGGCAGGTGTGTGCTGGATCCCGCCTACTAAATACTTTGTAATTAGAATGCCTCCGGCAATCGCTGTCATGCAACATCTCTGAGGCAGGGAGGGCAGTGTTAGCATGACTGTGCTCATTTCTTCAGCATCCCATGCCTGTAGACCCAATCACAGCTGCCCGAAGGGCTTGTGTTTGATGCATGAACTATAGAAAGACCTCAGAAATGAGTCTAATTATATCAGTATCTGGATGCTTTGTGGAAGCAAGATGCATTATTCATAACCAAGACTGAACTTCTATCTAAGGAAAAATAGTCCAACATAGGTACTGCCGCGGTTTTAAATAGACCTCATCAACTCAGGGTTTTGTTATGTTGATTATCTATTTTCCAACAGTGGAATATCAGTTGGCAGAAGGAAAAAAAAAAACAGTTTAATTTTCCTCCTGCTTTTTGATAAAGAAGCAGCTACAGTGGCCGAAACAATACCTGGAATAAAAATAGGGAATTATTATAGGAATAAATATTACCTTTTAATATTACCCTTGAAATTAAGATAAAGGAAAATAATACATGAAAAATATTTTCCTCAGTTCAATCAAGTGAGGGAAATCTATGATTAAACTGCACAGGCTATATTGTCATCAGATAACCAAATGGGGCTATGAATTACAGCAGAATGAGAAAGGCAGTATGTGTTGTTGATATAAGCTGTTGATCTGTCAGAATAGAAAGAGCTGGGGACCAACCAGACGGCTCCGCAAGTAGACAAAGGTGCTTGCTGCCAAGACCAGAGACCTGGGATTGAGCCACAACTTGTCTTTGGACACTCCCATACACACACACACACACACACACATACACACACACACACACACACACACACATACACACACACACAAAATGTGAAAAGAAGAGCTTGCAGTATGTATAGATTCTCAATGATTATTGTATTGGAGAAGTAATTCACAGTGACATAAAATTTTATCAGTGTGCTTTTTTTCCTCTTAAGGATTTCATTACTAACCTCAGCAAATGATTGTCTTCATAATGTAGCCACGCCAGGCTGATAATTTTGCCTTCCATTTTTTTTTCACATACACAGAAGATAGAATTTTATTTTATTACCAGCCTTTATACTAATTTGAAGAAAACATATTTTTTAAACTGTTGTCACTTTGGAGCTGAACCTAGCATGTCTTGAATTTTTGTATATTATCATTATCTTAAGATAATTCTGTAGCAGAGCTTCCGCCTGTTCGAAACAAAGCAAAATGGTCAACTTTCTGAAAAAAAAAAAATAGACATTAAAATAAATCACTCTTTCTTACAAATAAGATACTGTGGTCCTCTCATCATAAACAGCATACCTTTGTTCACCATTTGACTTGAGAGTCCTTCTTACTACATGTTAAATGGCAAACACGTGCATACTATTTCCAGTTCATTCTTGAGTTTTTTTGCTTAATTTCACTTCTTACCTTCATCCATTTAGGAGGGGGAGGGGAGATTAGAAGCTTAGAAGAAAAGACACTGGGCTTATTTTAAACATTGCAGAAGGAGTTGCTACGATGGCTCAGTGGGTAAATGTATTTCCCTGATGACCTGACTGTGACCCCCAGATCCCACGTTGGAAGGAAAGAACTGACTTCTGACTTCTGGAAGTTGTATTGTTCCCTCCACACACCCATGGTATGCATGTGCTAACAGTCACACATACACATACACACACACACATCTTGTACACACATACAACACACAGATTATAAATGAGTACATCTTTAAAAATAAGATAAAATGACAGAGAGACCTAAAGGACTAGCAGCCTAATTTGTTTATTTACAGAAACTTAAAGCCAGAAAAATGATGGGCCACAAGTTATACATCTTTTGCCTCACGGTAATAGTTGGACTGGTTTTCCTGTATCCTTGGCAGATGCTAATTGCTATTCCTCTTCCTTTTTATGAGCCACCTTGGCATTTCTCTGAGGAGATGTAGGCAAGTCAATTAATACTGGATGGTTTATACTGAGCTGAATCAGAAAATACTGCCTTTATGTTTTACATAGAATTGAATAATGGCCAACTTGTATCTTATTAGTGGCATTAAAAACATGCTCGCTCCAAAACATACATAGATACAGCTTTAAGTACATGATCAAAAAATATAAATATATATTACTAAATAAATTATTTAAAGAGACCTATCAGTGTATTTTCCTTATTATCACAGGAGGATCAAGAAGAATTATCAGAGATAAAGGGTGAGGATAAAAACTTGGGGCAAACATGGGAGTCCCAGATCTCAGAGCTGTGCCAGGGAGGAAGCTAGCAGCCTGAATGAGGTGACTAGGAACAATCTAAGCATTTATACCTCACTATTTTCTTAAGCAAGTTCACATACTTGCTCATAAAGACAGAATGAGTTGCAGGACAGCCAGGGTGGTTACACAGAGAAACCCTGTCTTTAAAACACAAACTAAAATACGACTAAACAAACAAGCAAACCAAACCCAAAACCAACCAAACAAAAAACCATTATTCTCTTCTGCTTCCTTCTGGTATTTTCCTTCAGCAATGCTCATTTTCTAACTTTGTTTCTTTGAATTTCCAAGATAGCCATAGATATTTTCAATTAGAGACTTAGAATAAATTAAGTTGTGTAAAGCAGTGTGGGATATCAAAGATTTGGGAGTGACATCCGGATTCTTCTCATTTTAAAGGATAAGTGACAAATCATTGTTTCTGTTAATTCTGCAGACAAGCAAATGCAAGTCAGGAGTGTTCAGTATACAGAGGTTTCTCTTGACTTTGGTTGAGTCTGTCTGGTAAGGGTCTGATTGACAGGGGGAGAGAAAAGCTTTCTCTGCCATTCTCAGTCCCCAGGGCCCTCTCAATTTGCATCCAGAGGCTCAGGACTGCTTGATGGTCTGGCTGGGGCTTCACCCAGGAGGCAGATGATAAAAGGGTGAAGTGATCTAGTGACCGGTTTGAGTGCAATAAGGACTCTTCTAGTTTGCATCAAATAGGGAACATGTCGCAGTGTCGCTTGAAAGCTGTGTTCAACATCAGGAAATGAAGGCAAAATCTCATTGCCTTCCTAGGCAGAAACAATTCAGAATTTTTTCTAGTTATTTAACTTTCAAAGTCAAAGGAAAATTCCATCGAGTAGAGGGTTTGGCAGAAGTTATGTGCTGAATAATTTTTTACATCCATCTGTTGCAAACAATAGTTAAAGCCATGTGGAAGCCAAGAAATAATTTCTTATGAAAAGATTTCATGAAGGTGCTGATTAGTATTGTAAGGCATAGAGGATGCTGGAAAGGAGAAAGACGGGCAGTGTGGATGTTCATTGCCTTTAGTGACAAAGGTACTTTCCTGTAACATTTTAAACTGAGCAGTGTAAAAGCGTGCAACACTTGAACGATTGTGCACGTCCATTTCTCCTTACCTTGCCTTTTTTCGCATCTTGCTTGTAGCTCCCACTTTTAAGGAATCTTTAATTCTTTCTACTCTGTGCTCTTGGAGGGCCTGCACTTTGAAAATACTTGACATTCAGGAAAATACACTTTATATGTTAAAAATCAATGGTGACACAATATTTACAGCCCAAAGGCCAAACATTTGGAGTTTCTTTATAGAGAGTAAGTGCTCAGAGACCAGCTTTGTGCTACTCAGCTGTAGACATCAAAGAATAATAATACAGCAGTTTTCAACTCGATGGCCCAAATGGGCTTCAGCTCGGTGCAGTGAAGTATCGAGCTGTTCCACAGCTCTGGAATAGAGAGCCCGTGTGGGAATCCTTATTTTATCTTAATTACTAAGGAGTCCTTCATGTCTCAGAAGTCCCCATGTTTTGTTTCAAAACTTGTGTCTGGAGAATGAACTTATAGACTTGTGTCTACAAAAGAATGACAATACTTTGAATTAGGTTTTAAGAAGATTCAAAGCGCAGCCAGAAGGAGAATTCGTTTGGCTCGTGCTTACCACACTGTAGAGTTTCAAAGATAGTTGAATATAGGTCTATGACTTAGGATAAAGAAGAAAACAGTTAACAACCCTGATGCCTAGCACATTTAATTTCCCAAGTTCATTACACACACACACACACACACACACACACACACACGCGCGCACGCCACACGCACACTCACACTCACACAGCACTTAGTTACCTATTAGGATCTGGTTTATGTTTCTCAGTGAGGACTGTCATTTGGTTTATACACGTGAACCCTCAGTGTTGCTTTTTACTAAATCACCAAGAGGAGTGGATGGCATTAGCTACTACTCTGTAGTAACACTGATCAGGATGGAACGTGGTTATTGACAGCTCTCCTATCTCTTCATGTGTGTGTCCATGGCAGCTCTGACACCACTTCAGTTATTGGCATGAACTTTCTGTGAGCTATCAGGTATCATCAGATGGAGTTCTGCCTAGCCTAATAGAATATTACGTAACAGAGCTTTCTGGTGGTGAAAGGAATCCGCTTAAACCACTGGCATGCTCAGGTTTCATAAAGCGTATAGTGTTCATTCTCTTTACTTGTAAAAGGGACTCAGAGGGAGCTAGATGACATTCACCTTGGAGAAAACTGTTGATGGAACTTGACAAAGCTTCTAAAGCATCTCTTTGTGAATGACTCCTATACTGCAAAACACAGGATTTACAAAAGACTGACCCCTCAAAATTCTGGGAAATATAATGATCAGAGATTGGATCTACAGATTTGCTAATGCAATTCCCTTCATTTTTTTGGATGATACAGTCAGTAGCCTCAAGGTCACACAGCCTTATTTGTGTCCTTTCCAGCAAACTACAGTTTCTCACTGTCACAAATGACTAGAAGGACAATGACCTTCAGTCAGTCCTGGATTGACTAGAACAGAACTGCTCTTCCTGGACCTTGGAGTGCAGAATGCCTTAGTAAGCAAGCAACTGTAGGGAGGGTGGGAGGACTCTTTCCCAGAGATTCAGAGCATATAGCAACAGCACATGGGGATACTGCATTGACCCCTGTAAGAATCCACCTGCTGCCTTGTCCCAGGTGGGGACAGATGGTGCATCTACCATGATTCTGCTTGGGAAGAATGGATCACCATCACCTAAGGCCATTGGAAAGTCCTGAGACAGCACACACTAGATGAAGTTCTTTGGTTGGTAGCTGTAGCCATTATGGACAAGGTTGCACATAGCTTCCTAAAGACTAGAGTTAGGTTATGCTTCTGAACCTGAGGAAGTTCTTTTATCCCAGCAGGCTTTAAACATAGCAAGTCCCTGAAGACACTAGGCTAGAAGCACTTGCCAGTGGGTAATTATGTCTGTTTGATGTGCACAAGAAAGAAAGTTAAAAAAAATAATTCACAGGTTGCAGTGCAGAAGGGCAGAACATCTGTAGCCCTGGGGTTCATTGTAAGGAGCCTCCTGAGGGGACCCTGAAGGCAGGGAGAGGTAGTCAAGGACCAACTGGCAAGAGGCAGAGAACACAGCTATGGGACTCCACTAACTTGCCAGACCTTCCATCATCAACTGGGCATTTTAAACAACACAGAAACAAATGTATTTATCTGTTGTGTTTCTAATTCCTATAATCAACAATGATCTGAATGTATGGGTTACTGGGTGATGTTTTGACATATGCTGTGTAACAGGTATATCAAGATAATTAATATGCTTTTCACATTTACATCTGTGATGGTAACCTTTCAAACATTTGTGGTAGCTTAAAATATATAATACATTACTACTTACTAAAGACAATATATTATTAACTATATACACCTATCTATGTGAGATATATATATATCAGACTATCCCCTTTATATAACTTAAATTCTGCATTCCTTGGTCATCTCTTTGGTTTCCTGCCTCTTGTAACCACTCTTCTCCCCTTCTGCTTCTGAGACTTTGATTTCTTAAGGTCTCACATGTAAATTAGAGCCTGTTGTATTTGCTTTTCTGTGAAACCACAGAAAAGTCTGATCCCACAACTCTGGAGACTGGAAACTGGTAAGGGCAGTGGTTTCCTTCTGCTGGGAGATCTGTCCATAGTTCTTTCCATGTTGTGTAGTTTGCCAAGTCCCCCCAGACCCTCTTAGCACCCCTTCTCCCATTCAAGTATGACTCTCTGCTTACTATAAGGACAACAATCAGTTGAGATCAGAGCCACCCAAATGATCTCTTAACCTGATAGCCTCTCTTAAGACCTCTTGTCATAATGGAGAGTGAAGCCTTCTTCCCAGGGATCTGTCCTCACACCTCTGGAGCTCACATGAAGGAGCTGTATTCACAGGGATCTGTCCTCACACCTCTGTAACTGACATGAAGGAGTTGTATTTGGCAGTGTGTCTTATGCTCAGCCTATATTTTCCAGTTTTCACTTACATGAAAAGCAATTCAACTTCTCTGTAGATTTTCGTCTCTGTAGAAATGTTTCTTCTCCCTTACTCCATACCTTTACCTGCCATCCACATGCTCTACTATAATAAAATTTGATGATCTCAGAGGAGAAAAGCAGATGCTATGTTTTCACAGTTCTGGAAAGTGTGAAATTCAAGAAAAAGATGTCAACAAACTAAGTGTCTGGGAAGAGCCTAGTTCATGGTCCATGGATGACATGTCTTCCTGTCTTCCTGTGATGGGAGCTTAGCTCACTCTCTGGAGTCCCTTTTATGTGGCATTACTCCTACTCCTCACCTGGCCATTCAAAAGCATCTTCTCCTGTTGCAATCACCATGGGGTTATGATTTCATGCTACGTACATACATGTAGATACATACATACATTATGAGGGGAGCATAAACTTTTCCCCTCCTTTCTTGTCTTAATAAATAAAGGCTCCAGAAAAAAATTAATAAAATAGAAAGTATGGCTATTCTAGATTTTTACTGATCAGAGAAACACTTTGCACTGTGTGTAGCTGATTCTTTAACAAGTGCCTTTAGTTGTTAGTGATTTGAAGGAAAGAATGAAGGGAGAGTGTGTTTTATTCGAAGACCCCACTTGAGTTACCCGTCACCAGCATTGACAATGTGGATAGCACAGACCTTGGTCAGCGACAAGCTACCACCCGGTCATGACAATGGGATAAGAAAATAGAACAAATTGTTGGTTATTTTTAATCTGTTATTTGCCCTCTTCCCTCCCCGATTTAGCTCCCAAAGCCAGTTTCCATGATACATTGCTGGTAAATATTTAATTTCCATTCTCAGAAATGTGTTTTGCATTTTTACACTCCCTTTCCCCTCATGATGATAGAAGACAAAATGGGTGAGTATGTGTGTGTGTCTGTGAGTGTGTGTGTGAGTGTGTGTGTGTGTGGTGAATATATAAACTACGAATTGTCTTTATAATAAAAGATAATGTATGCAGCAGGTTCCCTGTAATGGAGAACTTCGGTTGCCTGCTTCTTAATGAGAGGTGCTGATGCGAAATGACCCTCGCTTTCCTAAACACACAGCAATCTAATTTGAACCTGTACGCCAATTACCGGCCTCTGCGGAGCACTTCATGGCGAAACAATCACGTCACAATAGGATTAGAACATGATGCCCCAGGACCACAAGGGAAGTCAGCCTGGGTATAACTGCAGGTTTATTCCTCTAAATTGTCTGTAAACAGCATTGATGGCCACCTTGTGCCACCTTGGTATTGTTTCTATAAATCCTCTATAGAAACAATCTAAAATGAATAGACAATGAGTCAGTAATGGCCTGTTAGCTCTCAACACAGGGTTGTGCCACTGCCCTGCCTTCTGCATCCCACTTGTAAGGACTGGGCGTGGGTAATCACTCACAAATGGCACTGCAGATGGGCTTTATGACCACTTTATCTCTGAGAGTTTGAGCACTCACAGGAATTGTGCCTCCTTGGTCTCCTCTTGCAAACATTGCCCCAAACCGGATTCCTCTTGTAAACTTCTGTAGTGGTGTACTTTCTACACACTTCAAGAAAGCATTTTCAATAGCAGGGCAATGCCTAATACAAAGAGAGATAGAGATGCTGTGTGCCAGTCAGTGAGGACAGGTCAGAAGAAGCTGAAAGTAACAGAGTTCAAGTCTCGGGAGCTGAAATGGACTTCCAGCATGTGCCAGGAGACCTCGAGAAATTACGGGATGTACAGTAGCTGCTCATTACAACATGGCATCTTCCAGGGTCAGTCTTACCTTATTCCATTAAGTGATAGAGACGCACACAGATTCACTCCTCAAAAAGGAAGCCATTGATATCAACCCTCACTTCTCTGTTGTTACGTAGAAATAAGTGTTCTCCTCCACTCTGTCAACCTGCTCAGTGCTCTTCACTAGGGAGATCTGTAGCTCTTCACAGTTCAAACTTATTTTCTGCATACTTCTATATAGTAGAGGTTTTATTCCACAGTCAGATTCTAGAGACAGACTATGCAATGTCACATTGTTAGAATAAGAAAGCCAAACTACCTCAGGTTTTAATCCACTATTCTTCCCAGTCCTCCCTTCCAACCTCCTAAAGCCATTGTTCCATGATACATTGATGGTAAATATTTAATTTTTATTCTTGAAAATGTTACATTAAACTACTTCTGTGTTGTTTATTTAGCATTGTGGGTCGACTGCAAGAAGTGTCTTTAATAATAATAATAAAATAATACCCAAAAGAATATAATATACTTGAGTTTTAAAAAACCCTTGTATTGCATATTCTCTAGGTGGATGCCATTGTATCCCTAAACACTAAAGCAGGTGAGAAGTGATAAAGACTCCCTTTGCAGGTTTGGGTTTCATGCTTTTCTGTTGCCCAAGTGAGGATGTATATAAGTAAACAGTATACACTTAAGCAGAAAATAAAAAGAGAATAAACTGAAGGAATCTCAAAATGGTAAGTGACTTATGTGTAACATTCACCACTGGTGATAGAACTCAGGCTGTACACCCAACACACCTCTACCAAGAAGCTTAGAGGCTTTTTGCTGGTGACGAGTTATGAACATTTAGTAAATGAAATTTAAGCACAAAAGTAAAATGGACCTGAAATATACACGCTGTTTATTTGAGAGAAGGAATATAGGTTGGACTACAGATGGAATTCACACTTGAGATCAGAAAGCTCCTTACTCTCTTATGGTGAAACACTTGGGTTTAACCTCAGGATACCATAGCAAACTACCACAGATGAGTTGGATGAAAGAACAGAAATAAGTTTTCTTGAAGCTCTGGAGGTTGGAATGTGAGACCAGGTGTGTGAGCATCTGGAATTTCCATAGGACATCCTTCTTGTTCTAGACAGTGACCTTCCTGTGGTGGCTTCATGTGGCTTCTTCTTGTATGTGCAAGAAGAGAAAACAATCTTTGCCTCGTCCTCTACTAGTGCTACCAACAGCCCTAGTAGGTTTGAATTAGGACCTCATTTAAATGTAAGCATCTCCTAAAAGATCTACCTCTAAACAGTCATACATGGAGATAAGTTCTCAACATATAAGTGAAGGTCGTGTTGAATCCATAACCATGTATTTCTTAATGCAAAGTGAAATTTATTTCAATAAAAGATTTCAAATGTAGCCAATCATCCATGTACTCTAGCATAAGGAGATTATAATGTCCTGATACTAGCTCCTGGCTGGACATGGAAGTCTGCATCTGAGCACTGTTTGCGCCACTTGCTGGCTGTGTGACATGGGATGTTATGCATCAGTCTGGTCAGAATAGATGCCTCAGTTCCCTCTTACTAATGGAGACTGTTCCTATTAACAGTGGGCACATTATCCGGAGTTGCTGAGAAGGTGGCGCTGTTACTGCTTACCTTCCTCCTTCCAAGAGCCTTTATGACCTTTGGTTTTCTTGTCCTGTTGGATGGACATGTGCAGAACCACTCAGTCCCACAACTTCGCTTTACACCCCTCCAACTGCTGATTTATCTGAGATGAAGATTCTGGTCAGACATCATTGGCTTCCTTACCTTCTGCCCTCTAGCTACTTCTACAGCTGACTATGCCTTGCCCCATGCTAAAAGGCCTACCTTTTCTCCATGAACACGTAAGATAGAGGTCTATGCTTTCTAATAGCTGTCCTCTACTTCAAGGCTTTGCACTGCCTGCCACTCAGCAAATTGAGACATTAACTACTTGTTACTCCAAATCTTCCTTCTCTCAAACTCCAGTTTAACTGTGTGTGTTCCTTTTCATGCCAAAGAAATATCTGTTGAATCAGTGTTATGGGGCCTAAAGGTGTATGAAAGGGAGAAGACCTGGCTCAGGCTTTCAGAGTTTCTTGTCTAGTGACAGGGAGAGACCATGTAAACCAATAGTTGGAATTTAATACGAAAGATAAGAGCTCAGAGCTGTGTTGCTTGCCATACTTGTCTGCAGTTTGCTCCCTGCTCCAGCTCACGTGTGACGTAATCTCTTATCCCTTTCTCCTGTTCCCTTGGCACCTGATCTGCACTTTTCTTATCACCTTTGCTCATTTTTAATGCATGTATTTTCATGTCTTGTTTTTCTCAATGAGATTCAATAGTTCTTGGAAGCAATAGCCACAATAAACTGTTCTTCATGTTACTTAACACAGCCTGCTATCTAGTCCCCATGAGTATCCTGACAAAAATAATTTCTTGGTGTTGGGGAGATGGCTCAGTGGATACATTCAAATTCCCAACACTCAGATAAAACATCAGGTGAAGTGCAAGTATCTGTAACATTGGCAATAGGAGGAGGTATAAGCAGAGACAGGCAAGTCCCAGAAGTCCACTGGACAGTTAGCCTACTCAAATATGGTTAACTTCAGGTTCTGTGAGAGATCCTGCCTCAAAAAATGAGGTACAACATGATGTATAAAAACAGAAACTCATCTGTGGCTTCTGCACACATATACATATAGACACTACTATAACACACACACACACTCACACACACACACACTCACACAACACACACACACACACACACACACACACACACACACACATGGGGGTCAGGGAAAGAATGTTGGAGGCAGGCACCCAAGTATTTGTGCAAACTAAGGCATGGTCTCTCTAAAGAAAACCATTCCTTTCAAATACTCTTGGAAACCCTTGCAATTTTTTAAAATCAGATTCTAATTTGTAAAACTGTCTAGGTTACTTTTCTCATTTCTGTAAAGTTCCTGACAAAATGTACTTAGGGAAGGTAAGAGCTACTTTGTCTCACATTTTGAAGAAACAGTCCATCACTGCAGCATACCATGGCAATAGGAGCAGGCACTTGGTCACACAGGGTCACATTCAGGAAGGAGGGGGAGCAGAGAGAGGGAGAGAGAGAGAGAGAGAGAGAGAGAGAGAGACAGAGAGACAGAGAGACAGAGAGAGAGAGAGAGAGAAGAGAGAGAGAGAGAGACAGAGAGAGAGACAGAGAGACAGAGAGACAGAGAGACAGAAAGAATGCTTCTTTCTTGCTTGCTTTTTTATGCAGTTCAAGACTCCAGTAATAGAATGATGCAACCACACGTAAGGTGAATTCCCACCTAGGAATTCTGTCACAGACATGATCCAGAGGTTGTTCTCTTGGTGATTCCATACCTGTGTAGTTGTCAATCAATAGTAACCATTAAAAAGAATACAGCTAAATAAAGATTTGTTTGGAAATTGAGGACTATATACATTACAAAATTAATTCCAGGGATTTATGGTTGCAAATAAAAGGTACATATAAAATACTAATTATTACTAATATGTCCTAAGCATTAAGTTAAGTTGGGTTTCACTATGAAAAATCGGAGCCTCCACAGCAGTGGTTCTCAACCTTCCTAATGCTGCAACCCATTAATACAGTTCCGCATGTTGTGGTGACCCCAACCATAAAACTATTTTGTTGCTACTGCATAACTATAATTTTGCTACTGTTATGAATCATAATGTAAACATATGATATGCAGTACATCTGATATGTGGCCCACAAAGGCGTCACGACCCACATGTTGAGAACTGCTGCTCTACAGGAAAAGTCACATTGTAGCAGTGAGTTTGGGCTACACCGCTTTGGCTTCCAGTGATGGACCACACCTACTTGCCTGCCCCAGGAGCTACTGGATTTATGAACGGAGCACAGACAGACAGACAGACCAGACCAAAACACAACACACAGAGACACACAGACACACAGACATACACACACACACAAAGTTAATTTTAAAATGCCTTGGCTGCCTCAAAGGTTGGGCATTCCTATACCTTCCCCTGCCACCCCAGGCCCAATCATGGAAGTGGCCTGTAGTCAATTACTGGAATTCTTCCATGGCTCCTTGGTTTTAGCTCCTGCAGCTCCTACATCCCCTGGATCTCTCCCCTGACTCATGGCAATTCCTCTCTCTTCCCCACCATGCCCTAAGCAGTGCAGCTCTAAGGATTCTGCCCCATCTCCCTCGCCCAACCATTGGCCACTGGCATCTTCATTGGTCTATCAAAAACCAACTGGGGACAAGAACCTTCAGTGTCTGGACATGCAGATTCCTGACTGAATCAAAGCATTAGAACCAATCTCCAACATCACATTATATATTTATATGTATCCAGATGATACATATTATGAACATTTATCTATTGATATCACATGATTGGGATAATTTTTTTTTCTAACTTCAAGGCAGTCTTGTTAGGCTCTCTTTCCTGTTTGACCCATGGTTAATGCTTCAAATTGAGGGTGAGATGACAGATAATGCTGTTGCTCAAAGAATGCTTAGGGCTGTTCCTGATGGTGACAAAATCATAAGATTTAGCATCCATCCTTTTCTTAGCTCTTCCAGGCTCTAGTCCATTGGTTGTTTGATGAACTCAAATCTCAAATTCAGATATTGAGACACGTGGCTGTACTTTAATGCTCAGATACAACTTTTAGATACTACAGGTGCCACTTCAGTTAGCAGAATGTTTCCCACACACCATCCATTCTGTATCCATTGCTGTTCTTATGAGAGACTGGCTTATATTCAGACAGTACATGGTCATTTGTTCTTGTAGCTTCACTTGCCTTAGACTGAGAGCTGACGTCTTTGTTGATTTGGACTGCACCAATTCACATATAGTTGATCTACACTGATTTTGGCTAGGTATAGAACTGAAACCATTACATTTCAAATGATTTTAATAAATGATTTAATATTTAAATCTTTGGATAGAGAGACCATGTCCTTCCCTTTTATGTGACTTCACATTTGTTGAGTTTAAGCTGACCTGGTTTGCTTTGCTGACTCATGAAAGCATCATTGACATTGTACAAGGGTTTCCATCCAGCAGCTCCACCTGTATTGCTTCCAGTTTTCAGAAAAAAAAAACCCATTCCTGTGAAATGACCTCTGCAGTTTCCAACATCCTGCCTAGTGTAATAGCTTCTTGTCACTGTGCTTCATTCTCTCCCTCAGTATGAGTCCTTTCTCTTGATATCACTCTTGCAGTTTGAGTTTTAAATTATTTATTTCCTGAAGAGTGAAATGTTTACCTTGATAGGATTACTTTTAGAAAGTAAAGAGTCCCTTGGTTACAGAATAGGGAGTTAACCCTAGATGCAGGCACAAACACCGCCCAGACTGAACTTAGCTGAGAGCTTTGAAGATGAGCTCTAAGGGAATTTGAAACTTGGTGAAATAAAATCACACCCACGAGTTTTGCAGAAATGATTGCTGTACTGTAATACGAATTGTACTTAGATGCTTAGATTAAAGATCCATTTTTATTTGTATTTTGTTATCAATTATGCATCCAGAGGAGAAATTCTATTACTAATGGAGCCATTGAAATAGATATCTAGAGGAGTGGATGGATCACTTTATTTCTTGTCAGGTTCTATATTTGGCTTTCTAAAACCCATTTGAGTATTTATCTACTATTGTTATTGTTGTGGAGTAGTGTGCCTAGGGGAAATCTGAGAAGTGAACAGTCTTGATTTCTATATCTGCATCATCGTTTTCTAGCTGTATATTCTTAGGCAAGTGTTTTAGGTCAAGGGACTGACCTCATCTGTTCCCCATAAGGAAATACACCTCTCAGATTCCTATTGAAATTATTCCATTTTAAAATAAGAGTGATATTTTTCATATGGGTATAATTTCTTGTATGTTGCTAGTCTGGATATATCCTTCTCCTGGTTGAGAAAACAGAGATAGTTATGATTCAAGGCCTGAAAGTCTTTGAGATGGTAGAATTGCTATTCCTGATTAGCTCTGGAATTTTACAGTCAAGGTAATTTCCCCTTGTAATTCATCAATTTCAGATTTTTTAAATTGATGAAATGTGTAACTTCTAGACAAAATCAAGATCTGGGTTCAAAAGACTCAGTTCAATACATTTCAGCTGGTATGGTGATGCCTTTTTTGGAGCATCATAGAGTTTAATGCCAGGAGATGCCGGCAATTTAATGTTTGGGGCTGTAAAGAACATTGCCCGAGTTGATATGAATGTGCAGCCACATACAGGGTATGTTGCATATCAAATGGGACCAGGGCCACTTGCTGATCTTTTTCTTTATAAAGCAGAATTTCTAATTATTGTGATAATAGAAATGTATCCAAAGATATGCTGAAACCATTTTCATGTTATTTTGAGAGATATTCAACTTGATTATATATATATAAAACTTTCATTGGTTCTTGGTGAATTTTGCATCATGCACCCCAATCACACTCATGTCCCTCTCCCCTCATACCTGTCCTCCATCCTTGCAATCAAGCCCCCCAAACACAGGAGAAAAATTTCATTGTGGAAGTTGTAGTGTGTCACAGTGTGTCCGCAATACACCCTTTGTCCACACTTCTTTGCAAATATTCATTGCCATAAATCATTGGTCTGGTATGAGGCCTCTGGCTTCTACTATACTATCCATAAGGGAAACCTAACTGGAACTGCTCTGAGATACCCTGTTGTTGCCCTGATCATGGTGATCCTGTAGTTTTGGATCAGTAGAATCTGCGCTCCAGCATTTCATCAATGTGGTATATATTGGGGGGTGGGTCAATTCAAAGCCTTGGATCTGGTCCTGAGAGAAATCTGAGTTAGTTAGCCCACAACTCTCCTGCATCAACCATTAGGGAGAGCTCTTCTGCCCTGCCCCAGCTGGCCCATCCAAAGCTGCCACCAGCAAGAGGCAGAGCCAGTCTCCTGCCCTCATGCCTTTAGGGCTGGCTCAGCCACACCCATGCCATTAGGGCCAGTTCTACTATGCTGCCCAGGCAAGGTGAAGGGGTTGTTCTCTTGAGTGCTGCAGCCAGCAAGGGACAGGGAACATTCTATTTTTATGACCCCGGAGTCAGCTCTTCCACCTAACACAGGTGGCAAGTGATGAAAGAAGGGAGGAGGGCATTTTGATGAAGGATGAGGGAAAGAAAGAAGATAGCTTTCTCTTAGTTATGCCACCACATAGATGACAGTCTGGATCAGCTCTCTTGTGTTCACACCCTCAGACCCAGCTCACTGGCAATCCTTGCATCTAAGGCCAACTCTACTGTGCTGCCCAGGTGAGGGACAGGTCCCCATCTCCCAAGTGCTATAGTAGGTGAGGAGCAGGGACATCTCTCCTGCTCTTGTGACCTTAGTGTCAGCTCTCCTGCCTGCCATAGGTGGCAAACAATGAGGGGAGAGAAGGGAATCCTTTGCCCATGGCATGGCTGATAAGTTTCAGCTCTTGACCAACACACACTTGGGGAGGCTCACCCATGCCCCTGCCACCAGATCTACTCTGCTGTCCAGGAGAGGTGCAGGGCCTGCTCTACTGACAGCTGGGTTAGTTTTCCTGCTATAATGACCCCAGGGCCAGCTCTCCTGCTGACACAGGTGGTAAGGGCAAAAAGGGAGTGGAAGGGAATCACCACACAGCAGACAAAGGCAGGGCCAGCTCTTCCACACTCATGACTGAGACTGGCTCATTTGCAATCCTAATATCCAGGACTAACTGTCTTGTGCTGCCCAGGTGAAGTGCAAGACTATCCCAAGTGCTGCAGTAGGTGAGGGGCAGGGCCAGCTCTCCAGCTCTCATAACCTCAGGGCTAGGTCTCCTGCCTACCCTAGATAGCAAGAGGTAGGAGTAGCTAATATATTTATATGACCTAAATTGAACCTCTTGCAAAAATACATATTTAGCATCCTGAGAATCATTGTATAGGAAAGAAGGATTCTCTTCTATGCTCTATGAGAATATAGGACTTAATAATGGAATATTCCCTGAGGGAAGTTGCAAGTAAGAGGGGCAGATTATTAAGAATACTTGAATGAAAAGGGGGAACAGCCAGGGAAAATAAGGATCAAAGAAACATCTGGATCAAGTATTCTGTGTTTGTATTCCTGATTTTAGGGAATCTTCAGTCTACTATGAATATAAGTTGAGCACACTACTAAAGTTTACAGTGAAAGGAGTGATGGTCTTTTTTTAGCTGATTAGAAATGAAGAAGATATGTCAAAAAGGAAAATAGACAAACAAAAATCAGAGAAGGAGCTGGATGGTTCAAGGTTGAAGAATGAAGAGAATGTTAAAATGAACGGTCCTTCTTAACAAAGCTGGGATGCAGGAAGAGAGAAAGTTGAGGACAAAGAAAAGAAAGGAGCTCAGAGCTAATTGTAGTTCTCAAGAGAAACAGTTGTATTATAAAATAAACATGGGAAAGGGAGCTCATAGAAGTCTAACATTGTTGCCTCAAAGAAGTATCATTAAACAACTCTCAAGACCAAACAGTACAATCATTAAGAATGCCTTGCATATTGTGCATCGGAGAAGCATGGAATGTTAAAATCTTGAAGACTGAAAATTCACGTACATCCCATTAAAATGCCATGCACAAATTGGCACGAGCACACATGGAATTGTTGGGAAAGATTGTAAGACGGGAATGGACTTTGTTACACATCGTGCACCTTACCCAACCCTGTAAATCCAGGCTTGCCTACTCTAGACTCAGGGCAACAGATTGGATCTGCTTTGTCGCACTAGGCGTAGATCGTAGCAAGGACTTTGCTCATACCATGATGACCCGTTCCCCTTAAATCCATTAAGCTACAGCTATGCTACTCTAGCACCTAGGGTATACCACATTTGGACTAGCTGCTAAGGTCTGCTCTTACAACTAGCTAAAGATCTTCCAGCCCAGGCTTAGGTGTATTTATAGCCTCGAGCCAGCACTGAGTGGCCCCTGGCTCAGATTAGTTCCAGACAGCCAGCTACTTAGCACAGAAACCTTGTTTTTTCGAAACAACAAAAAATACTCTAAAAAAATTAACTAATTACAATAACTTAAAAAGTCATGATAAATATTTGGGAATATAATTAATAAAGGAGATGCAAAATCTGTGTACCAAAAATTAAAGTAAAAACTGATGATAAAAAATGGAAAATGCAATCATAAGGAAGACAACCTGTCTTCAAGGTTAGAAGGATTGCTATTGTTAAAATAGCTATATAATTAAAGCATCTTTATATTCAGTACGATCTCCTTTAAAATATCAAAAACAGTATTCAAAGGAATTTTAAAATGCTAAAATTTATATGGAACCAAAGGAAATCTTTATGTAATGGAAGGTCTGAGCAAAAAGAACAAAGCTGGAGGCATCTCTGTAGCTGATTTCAGTATCTACCATAAAGGTAATATGATAAAAAAAAATATGCTGTGACATAAACATCAGGAAGCAGAAGCAGGCAAGAAAGGGTGCATGCTTTTGGTTGCCTGGTTTTTTACAAAGGTGCCAAGAAACTCAAAATGGCGAAGAAACAATTTCTTCAATGGATAATTTTAGGGTAACTGTACCTACGTGCAAAAGGATGTAATTAGACTCACCTTCTAGGATGTATGAATACACACTCAAAATGGGTTGAATTACTAAATAGAAGGCTTAAAACTAGAAACAACTGGAAGAAAGTAGGAGAGAAAAGTCTCCATGACATTCATCTGAACAGTGAGTTTTGTTTGATATCACAGGCACAGGCAGAAGAAGAGAAATTAGACATTTGGGATTACACAAGGAAAAAAAATGGTTTTCATAGCCAGGGCCCAAATCAAGAGCATGATGACAAAATTTATAGGGATGGAGAAAATGTTTGCAGTTCATTAATCTGAGAAGGAGTTTATATCCAAAATATATAAGAAACTCAGTTCAATGATATGGCAAGGACCCAAGCAAAATAATTAAATAATGATAATAATAACATTCTTGAAAAGCAAACTAGCAAATGGTTTATTCTATTTAAATATTTTTTTAGTATTTTAAAAAAATATTAAGCATATTAATCAAGAAGTCAGAGCAAATAAAAATCACAATGAGACATCATCCCACTCTAGTTAGGAAGTCTATTTAAAAAAAAAACCCACAAAAGCAACAATGTTGGTAAATATGTGAGGAAAGATACTTATACTTTTTGAGATCAGAGAAAGCAAGAGACAACCCCTGCCCATTGCCACTGCACAGATGGGGTATAGTGCTCTGAGATCACCCCAGACACCCAGAGGCCCCAGGAACCACTAAAATGATCAAGTAAGTGGTGGAGAGATGGAAAAAAAAAGAGAAACAGAAGGATGTGGGCACAATGAAGAGAAGCAGAACTGGAGAATTGAGAGTAAGGAGCAGTCTGATGTGAGTTGCCAGCAATGCCACTAAGACCATGGTGAGGTCCTGGTCTGTGCTGTCTCCAAGGGCCATGTTGAGTCTGTGGCCTTGCAGAAACAGGAGTCTGCTAACACCAAAGGCCAGCCATCTCTGGTCTGGGCTGCTGCCTGGGACCATGTTGATATCTGAAGGCTGTGATAACTGCCCCTGCCCCCTACCAGCTGCAGCACTGGGAAGAGAAGGTCCTGGCCTTCTCCTAGACAGCACAGTAGGGGCTCATGGGCAGGGGTTGTCTCAGGCTTGCTCTGATCACCTGGGCCATGTGAGGCAGGTCAGGAGTAGTCTCAGGTGTGGTCTTCCCTCTTGGTCCACGTGGACCTAGACTAGGGTAGTTTCAAGCATGGCATTCATCCAGATGTTAGTCTTTTTAAAAAGTTTACTTTGAAATTTAACATGCAAGTATATAAACTTGTCCAACTTCCTGTTATAGCTAACATTTCTAGATGTATAGAAATCATGAGCGGATAAAATTTGATCAATAGTTGTTAGAATATTAAAGTCTAATTCCTGTGACACCAGTGTCCTCGTTACACTACAGATAATGAAGAGGACTTAACCCATGTACCCTTGCTAATGGATTAATAGAGGCTTCCTGGAATACTACAGACATACTTCCTGGAGCTGTATGGAATCTGTCAAGAACAGCTTTGTTTACTAATTTCAACGTCCACTGTATAGATGCAATCCAAGGGTGGTTTCAAGGGGTTTTCAATTTCAACCATCATGTTCCCAGTATTGAGCAGTTCCACCCACTTGATGTTGTAGTCTTTTCCTTCTAAGCATTTTTCTGTTGTATGAAAATGAAGAAGAAAGGGTCCCCAACTAGTATATAGCTGTATTAAACACCCATAGAAGATCCTTGCTTGGTTGGTCTATTTATGTTTCTTTCATCTGTGAACTTGACTCAGTGCTATGGCTGAGTAAAGTATTTGTAATAATTGGTAGATATAGACCTTGTCATGAAAACATTGATTTAACCCTAGGATATTGGGAGCTTTCTATTGATCCTCTAAAGCATTCTCAAATTCTCTGTGATGGAAAACCAATTTCTTAAAAAAAGTTCTAATGCTTATGGATTTAACATTCATAAAATACAATAAATATGATTACTAGAGAAAGTGAAATGAACTCAAAGGCATAGGAAAGACAAGTTTCGACATTTCAAAGATATTCAAACACAGCTCTTTGCCCATTGGAACAGATTCTAAATGATTTCTCCTGTTTATTAATGCCCATCACATCACAAGCTGAACAGACACAGTTCATAGATGAACACTAGCCCACGGCCCACAGTCCACATTTTGACTAAATCCTGAATATTCTTGCTGCCTCTACAACTATAAATAAGGCAACTGATTATTCTCATCCTCAAAGTCTGAAAGAATTACTGGAATGAGGGATAGAAGTGCCTGTACCATGGACTGTGGACTTCAACACATAAAGTTTATGCAAATCCTAGACTTTTTTAAAACATTGAGTCAAACACACACTGAAAACAAAATTAAATATGTATGTGGAGTAGTATAAGTGAGGCTTTAAGTACTGTCTATCTGGATAACTTTATATAATGAGAGATGGTTGGTAATTATTATTTTACCCCTGTGCAGAAAAATACACACAACAGTTGGCACTGACTAGAGAGGATGGTTCATTTAAGAGTCAACCATCTGGAGTGCTAAACAACTGTGTTCTAGCCCGAGATTCTGGCTGTCTTCTGAGATGTGTCATAGTCTTTCTCAGGTTCATTAGGCTATTTTGTAAAATACTTGATAGTTAGCATTTTACTTTTCTCTTTCCAAGTATAGTCTATATAATTTTGCTTTTATAATCATTTGAAATTATGAAAAGAAGCATAGATTGGGAGCAATATTGACAGAGATATGGGTTCCTGCACCCAGGAGGGTGCAGTCAGGTCCTGTTTTAGGCCATATAGTATTTGAGTAAAGCCTGAACTAATGTAGCAAAATCCCCCCTCAAGTTCTAAAAGGAATAAAAAAGGAAAAATAAGGAAAGAATAGAGGGTAACTTGGCTTAGATGCTGTAACTTATCAAATTCTAACAGATCTTATGGTAAAATTAGAAACTAAGCTCTTTTGATGCAATGATATCTTGCGATAACTTGCTCATTTACGTAACCCATATGAAAACTCACTACTGTTGAACCTTCCATATGTGTATAGAGTCCAACATAAATTGGACTTTGTGGTGGGTTGAATAAAAACGGTGCCCATAAGCTCACAGGGAGTGGCCTTATTTGAAAGGATTAAGACATGCGGCCTTGGTGGAGGAGGTGTGGTCTTATTGGAGGAAGTGTGTCAGATGAGGTGGACTTTGGGGTTTTGGAAGCTCAAGCCAGGCCTAGTAGTTCACTCTCTTCTTCCTGCTGTCTGCTGACCCAGATGTAGAACCATCAGCTACCTTTTCAGTACCATGTCTTCCTGGATGCTGCCGTGCCTCCTGCCATGACATAATAGACTAAACCTCTGAACTGTAAGCCAGCCTCAATTAAATTTTCTTTACAAGACTCGCCATGATTATGGTGTCTCTTCACAGCGATGGTAACCCTGACTAAGACAGACTTCATGGGTCTTTTACTTCAAGAAAGAACATGAATTTGGGTAGGAATATCTGGGAGGAGTTGGGAAGAAGAAAATGATATGATCAAAATATGAACTTCTCAAAGAATAAATAAAAACATTATTTTTAAAACCCCAAAACTTACAGCTTAAAGCAATGTCTTTACCTCATGGTGTAACTTGCCTAGACCTCTCATTCTGGAGCCAGGAGCTGGAGCTACTGTCCAGTCTGAAGTTTTGATCAATTAGAAGGTCCACATACAAGATCATTTGTGTGATTTCAGATAATGCTTTATCTCCCCCATGAAGACGTCCTGTTAGGGTGTATGAACTGAAAAGGTGCTAAATATAAAGCAAGACCAGACTAACCAATCAATGAGTTCAGCAGACCATAGTCTAAGGATGTGATTTCATAAGAACATAATATGTTGTGAGCCACCAGGTGGTTGCTGGGAATTGAAATCAGAACCTCTGGAAGAATAACCAGTACTCTTAACCACTGAGCCATCTCTTCATACCACAATGGGTAAGAAAGGCATTCTTGTCAGAACGACCTAAGACAGGCTCAGTCTTGTTCATGAAATAAAAAGGGGAAGAGGCAGAGAGCTATGGGGGCTGCTTGGCACGAATATGACATTGGCCAAGAACAAGGAAGTGGGCTTCAGGCAGGAATATGACCTTAGGCTAGAACAAAGAAGTAATTTCAGGCAGGAATCTAAATCTTAGGCTAGAAAACAGAAGTAGGCTTCAGACATGAAAATGACTTTGGGCTAGGACAGGGAAGTAGGCTCAGATATTTTGTTCATCCTGATAAGCCCTTAGAAATAGTGATCACAGAACTTTGTTTATTGCCTTGCTTGTTCTTTGACTACTTGTGTCTATTGTCTTGCTTGTTCCTTGACTATTTGCATCTACTGTATTGCTAGTTCCTCAACCTAGAACTGACCTTAAAACTTGCGTAAATTAAAATGGTATAAAAGCAAAAAGGAAGAGGGGGGATAGGATGGGGGTTGGAGGGGATGGGGAAGGGAATGTCATCTGAAATGTAAATAAATAATATATCCAATTTTAAAAAGAACATAATATGTAAAGGTAAATGCCATTAAAGCCCATTTTACCTCTATTTATTTAGTCTCTGTTACCTCTAGCTATTTCTTTCTCCTACATTTCAATACATACACACCTCTTAGCCACAACTTTAATATAGCTTGGTTTTTACTACAGATGTATTATGTGACTAAGATGAGTAATTTCATTATTCCATGTAGAAGTAAACTTGAAAAACTTGAGTGTCAGTTATTTTTCTCATTGCTGACGTAAACTACTGGATAAAAAGCCATTTAAAGAAGGTGGGGGCTTACAGTTTGAGGGGATTCAGTCCATCACTGCAGTGGAAGTTTGGCAACACTACACGGTGGCAGAAGTATGCAGCTTAGCATCCTTACTTCTCACATTTTGGTGGGACAGGAGCCAGAGTGCTGACAGGCTGCCCCCAGTGTCTCACACCATCCACTGAGGCCCACTGCCTCTTAAATGTTCTCAAATGTTTCAAAACAGCACCAGCAGCAGGGGTCGGAGTGTTGACATGCATAACCCATGAAGGGCATTTCACATGTAAGCCATATAACATAGTAATTTTTATTTTTTATATAGCTGGTTATTATTAAAATGATTTCCAAGTTAATAAAAAAGAAATGATTTCTATAGTCAGGAGGCTTAAGAGGCATTTATAGACTTGTCAGTAAACCTGAAAAATATAATTGTGGAATATTTTAAAATCAACAGTTATTTACTAGGTGCCTCAGATAATCTTTGTGTTTTCCTTATAGAATCTAATTTATCCCTCATAACAAACATTTAAGGTGATTCAATTTGGTCTTCATCATGTACATGGGGAAACTGACAGAGACAGAGCTTGGGCACCTCAGGACAGGCTTATGAATGGTCACTTGAGTCTTGAATCATCTTTTTATATACCTTTTTAATTACAGTAGTGAATGGAGCCAGGATAGCAGGTAGAACGGAGCCCAGATGCAGAACTACTTGTTTAAATCCTATATTCTTATTTCTCTGAGGCACAAAAAGTCAGGTAATCTAAGTAAAAGTGGTGACTGAGAATGGTACTTATAAAATAGTCATTATTATTTGATTTATTAAAGCCAAACATCCATTAGAAGTCTACATTAGGGCTTTTTGTGAAAAAAAAAAATGTTTCAAGGTGGACGCTGACCTCATTGACAGAGGAAAGAAATCAAAGCAGTTTCCACTCTAAATGTTATTAGGTTTTTACCAAATATTATGGAGGAAAAAAAGTCAATGAGAGCTTATTTCTCCTTCCAGAAAGCTTTCCCAGGAAGGTGTCCACTCTTCTATTCTGAATCTATAACCCTTGTATAGATCAGACTCAGACTGATAGAGTCCCAGAAGGCTTGTCTCAATATAAAGCGAAGATTCTAGTAGCTATGATGTCTGAAAAATGCATAATCTTATTCTTGGTATTGATAGTTTATATGATGACATATGACTTCTTATTGAGATCACTACACAGAATTACTGAAGTTGAAACTAAGCGGGGGAAAAGCTATTCTTTCATGAGCATAGGTTTTAAGATGTAAAGAAAGACTTTGAATATTTGAATAGTCTTTATTTCTAAGGACCTTTTGACTATTAAATGGCATTTCATTAAACTGATTTTCACTTAAGTCAATTATACAGGTAAATATCTGTTTGAATGAGTGGCAAGGCTCTTTGAGTGACATCGTTAACTAGGGTAAGGCTATCAATAAACTTAAGTAAAAAAATAGGAATTATAGCTAAGGCTAAACAGAATAAATTAAGACAAACAGCCTGTGATGGGGATAGCAAAAGAATTTAGGAAACCCCATGAAGACCCAAGCTCAACAAGATGGATTTGCCCTTCTATAGAGAAAGTAATGCTGTCACTCACCTCCTGTTGAGCCAACAGTGCATGTGGGAGTCCAGAAGCAATAGTATCCTTGTATATAAATTACCAAAGGGACTGCTGATGAAGCTCAGGTGGTAGGGCTCTTGTCACACATTCATGAAGCCCCTGCCCTGCATGATTAATACACAATGTAGCCCCCTGTCATTTCAGCACTCAGGAGGTGGAAGCAGAGAGTCAGAAGTTGAAGGTCATCTTCAGTTACACAATGAGATCAAGGCCATCCTGAGCTACAGAAGGCCCTGAGCTACAGCAACACTTGTTATAAGTTTTAAATTGATGGTTCAGTAAATAAGAAAGCAAAAGTGTAAATGGAGAGTGACCACATGGATATTATGTTTTAAAGCATGGTTTTGAGGATATATACCAAGCTCTCTATCAATCTGTTATTTCAAACTTTTTTGCTTCATGGTATATAAAAAGATGATTCAAGACTCAAGTGACCATATTTTATGCTGATCCCTAGTAAATACAAACTAAGTTTCATCAGCCACAACTTTCTCATCTGTAATACAAACAACAAGGGCTAAGTAAGAAACTGACTGAAATAGTCCTTAGGGGAGGTTTCTCCTGGTCCCATCCTCTCCAAGAGCCTTGGATACTTCTTCAGACATCACAGAGACTATCTTCTTTTGCTTCCATTTGGTACTTTCATGTGATCCAGGACAGTGAGTGCATTCTGCTCTTAAGATATCTCTCAGGAATTCAAGGAATGATGCCAAATTCCTGAGCCCCCAAGAGTGAGTAAAGTCCACTTTGAAGACCCTATAAGTCATGCTACTTTAGAGAAGAATTCCCCACCTTGCACTGAAGCAGGAGAATCTTATGGAATGTTCACATGTGGAATACATTTAGAGGCCAGAAGAAGGAAATGAGTTTATATCTCACTGTACCAGTCAGGTTGAGAGTCAGTAAGCCTAGCTCTTCTCTCTGCCTCCACATAATCAAAGCCAAAAAAAGAGGACATTAACCTACATCTCAGATTCCCAAGTTACAGCTAAAGTGGCTGACATTTAGGAAGATGCTCAGAACCATAAACAGAACACAGGCATCTTGCTTTGCTAAAAAATTTCAAATCTCAGGATCTATCTGATTCCCTATCCTAATTAAATCAATCATCTGATAAGCTCAACAGTTTTTTTTTTCCATTGTTTTGTCCTAGATTCACATGTAGCTTTTCCCCAGGTGTCAAAAAGAGGTGTGTAGTGATTCCTAGAGGTGAATGGGAACTCAAATGAAATCGTCACATCTGAAAGGAAATTCTTGGTACCCCTTAGTCACTCATGAAAACACTGCCCAACCAGGCTCTCTCTGTGCATCTGACTCTTGCCACAAACCTTCCATTTCTTTCCTAATGGCTTCTGCACATAAGAAGTACACTCATCAATAATGCACATTTTCAGGCATAGTAAAAAATGTTTGTGAAAGGCTATTAATGCGAAATCAAAATGCCCACATTAAAAACACTAATCCTCCCATTTATTTTAAATTTTTTTCTGGAAATTAGTTAAAACTCAGTCTATATTCAAATAATTTTTTTTTTTTTTATAGAAAATGGTCAGTGGATGGACCAGCAAAGCACAGCTATTTGAATGCCCTAGAAGCTTAGGAGTTTGCCCAACAGATATTTGTTTCCTTGATTTTAAAAATAACACAGCTAATTTCTTTTGGACGTGATATGGAGGGTGATAATAATATTCATGAGCTATGATCCAGAGCAAAAAGTTTCCAAAAAAGAGTGCATTTTTAATATGAAGTTGTAAAGCCCCAGAAAAGTGGGGTGTTTAATGGGAAAAGTGACATGATCTTAACACTATATTGGGGATGATTCCATTATAAGGAGAGAAACTATTGGTTGGAACCAGAACAGCTATATTCTTCTCTCAGCTTCCACAGTCCCCACACCCCTGGAGTACCATTCGAGACAGTGATGAACTGTGGTCTCAATTCCCTTATTAGCTGTAAGACCTAAAAATTATATGTGCAATTAAAAGGCAAAATGCTGATATTACTCATAGGAAGCCCTTTGTACATTAGCAAGGTACAAAAGTCTGCTGACACTTTGCAACAGAGATAGTCAGCAGGGCAGAAGATTAATAGAGCCTCATAAATTTGCAGAGTGAATACAGTAGATGGGGCAGAATAAGCATGTTGTGTTAGAGATAAATAAAGGGCATGGTCAGCTTGACAAAACATTTAACAAGGAACACAACCGGTCCTCTTATGCAGTTTGCTTGGCTGGCATTAGCTCGTTTTATATAACTACACATAATTACACCACAGCAGTTGCTGTTTGTGTCACAAAGGCCTCCACCATGACCCAGAGCAGTGGGAAAGCCATTCATTCAGATGGGTTACACGTTGTGCCACGCTGCTTGGTCCACGTACCTTTTGCAACCAAAGGCCTTGATAGTCAAGTGGTTATCTTATCCTCTGCCAGTGTTCTCCTGGGTTCATAGACTTCTCTTCCCTTTCTTGGTGGGGAAGCAAGACAGACCACTAAAATACCAAGGCAAAAAGAACAGGAGATTTGAATTTTTATTTTATATTATTTTTTTTAGCTATGCAACATTATTATTTGGTAACTTTGTAGAATGGATTTGGTTCCATTTTTCTATAGTCATCTAAGCCCTTAATTAAATGAGCTCTATCCATTCCCTCCTTGTCATCGCCAGCTTGGCAAATGTTAATTTATTGTTGACTAGATAGATGAGAACCTCAAAGAATTTAAAATTTACTTTCTTAATTCCCAAGAGGGGCTTGTGAAAAATCCTATGTGAAAAATAAGACCAGAAAGTTTCTCTTGGAGAATCAAATGTTTTGCATGTCAATTAGCTGTGGCCTGTTCTCAGTAGAAATTGAACTAAAGCCTGACTGTCATGTCTTTAAAACCTTGTAGCAATGTCCTTTGCCATGTAAGCATGAAATAGCCACAAAAGAAAGTCCAGCTTTTAAGAACTTGGTAGGTCCTAGACACCACAGCAAGCAACACTTCTTGGGTTACAGCACAAGAAGTTAAGATAATTGTCGTTATCCTTTTATAAGGTCACTAAATGATGTCACGTAGGATCAGGGAGCTATTCAGGGCCAGTTAGAATAGTCCAGCTTAGACCAAGTACTATTCCATCGCTTGTGTCTTCTCATCTCTGTGTAGGAAGAGGGGTCTGCAGGGTGATGCTCACTGTGGTAGAGCTTCCTAACATTGTGTTTAGGATGTAAAAGGACAATCCTTAGAACTCTGCACTATGTCGATATTTGGAGGTCATAGATACATTCTAGTTCTGTTTCTGAATCCACGGATATTACCAGTGGATCTAGGTCCATGACAGTCTTTTCTGAAGTAAGCTTGCTTGCCATTTGGATTGATTAAGGCTCAGTTTTTTTTTTTTTTGTATACTTAACAGTACTTTAGTTTATCCTCTCTGCAGGCCCTTAGGAGCCTTTGCTCTGGGGAGGAAAGTATAAAGGAAAAGTTTTTGTACAGGTCCTGGGTAGCCACTTACTTGAATTGGTTCTCCATCTAAATTTAAGAACTGCATTAAAGCCCTAGAATTAGAGAGCTTGGTCACTTAAGAATAAGAGTAAGGGCCAAGTTTCAGTTTCAAAACTGAAAGGCCAAGGAATAATGGAGTCTGACTCAAGAAAATATGTTTTTAAAAGCCTATTGCTAAAACAATGGTTTATGTTGTATGGCCCCTCAGCAAAAACGTTTAAAGAGAGGACTCCAGATACGAAAATCCAATGGAACACTTATTTAGCCCAAAGCAGTTTTCACAGAGCAGAATATGAACCTTCAAGAACTTTCTTCCACAGTAGCAGAGAATTATAGTCACAAAAGACACCCAGCTCGTAGCTCTCTCCTCATGCTCACAAGCAGTCTTAGCCCCTACCGAGAGAATCATTTGTCATGCCTAATAAAGTAACAATCACTTGTTCTGTTTCTACTTGATATTCAGAGTATCTTCTCTCCTGAGTGCATGGAGAGTAGTATGTTAGAATGGCTGCTCATAGGGCTCTGACTTATGAGAGGATATCTGTATTAGTAAATGTTGCAAACGGACATTCACAGAAAACATCCTTCTGGAGCTCTCAGATTAGCAATACACCTCGCTGCCCTACTTAACAGGAACTACACTTTAATAGACCTCTTGCTTCAAATGTCCATGTTCCCTTATGAGTAAGCAAGGTTGAATTCTTTGAAAGCCTTTTTTTCCCCTCTCCCTTTTAAATTTATGATCTAAATTATGCACCCTCACTAAGGGAATAGGCTTGCCACAGATTTATTGTGAGTAACATTAAGAAACCACAGCCATTCACACGTTTAAATAAGGTTGCTAATCAGACTGTGCATTGTTCACTGTGTCCTGTGTCCTCTTGGCAAAGCCTCATCTAAAAATAACATGACATTCCATTTATAGGAGACCAGGCACTCGCTACTTCAAGATGAATGGCACTTCAAGATTCAAGTCCCTTGTTAACCCTCGTAATCTGCTGCAAATATAACCCATTTGACCAAGCATCTGAATGAATAAAAATTAATCATTGCTGACATTTAGCCCCACAGAGATTAGGAACGTATTCTCTCTCTCTCTCTCTCTCTCTCTCTCTCTCTCTCTCTCTCTCTCCCTCTCTTTCTCTCTCTCTTGTTTGTACACATATACAAATATAAATGCTGCTAAAATTAACTGTAAACAATAAGTCAACATAATTTAAGATATTTAGTGACCTTATAAAAGGAAAATATACATTAGGTAGTCCAGGTGTAAACTGACTTCATTCTGACTTTGGATCTAGAAAACTAAATTTCATAGAAGCAACCTATGATAAAACTTGTTGTTTTACCATCTAGAATGAACACACCCTTTTAAAAGTTCCTCAAAGGTCATTTGTCTAGGTTCTGGTTGAACATCTCTGCAGCGAGCGTTCACCATCTATGGTGGTTTGAATATGTTTGACTTACGGGACATGGCACTATTAGGAGGTGTGGCCTAATTTAAGAAGGTGTAGCCTTGTCAGAGAAAGTGTTCACTGTGGAGACATAACTTTGAGGTCTAATATATATGTCTAAGCCTGGTCAGCATGATCCAGTCTTCTTTGTTTGCCTTCTGAACAATGTAAGAACTCTCACCTCTTCCCATGTTATGCCTGCCTGGATGCTGCCATGCTCCTGCCTTGATGATAATGGACTGAACCTCTGAACTTGTAAGGCACTCCAATTAAATGCTGTCCTTTATAAGAGCTGTCTTGGTCATTATGTCTATTCATCAGCAGGAAGAACCTAAGACACTATCTTAAAGAGCAGCTTTTCACATTGTCAATAAGAACCACCATAATCCTTTCCCTAGATAGTACCATTTTATTGCCAAATGACTAGGATAGATAAGTATGCAAAGTTATAAGCTGTATTTTCATCATAGGATCAAAGGTTTATGTGGCAAGCACACACATGTTTATGTTGTTATGTTATTATACACATAGTTTATGCTTTAGAACAAAGTGCTTGAAACTGGATGGTTTATAAAGGAAAGAGCTTTAGTTTGCCTCATTTCTGGTGGTTACAAAGTACAAACAACTTCCTCCTAGTACCTAGTGAGGGCCTCTTGGCTATATCACAACATAGTAGATAATGAAAGGGGAATTATGGATGTGCAAAGACAGGCACACTGGGTACCCCAACCCACTCTCATGGTAATCAGTCTTGCCCAAACTCAGTCCCTAGAAGTGGCCATAAACCCCTTCTTCTGTGGTGACCTGAATGCCCATCAAAGCCTGACTGTCTCTCAACATTGTCAACATGAGGTCAACTGGGGGCAGATCATATTGAATCAAATGGCAATACACTAAGGAACAACTTTTCAAAGGGGGAAGTGGTACCATCCTTTTTATTGGATTTTAATTTGTCTTTGAGATGAAAGCTCCCCATCTAATGTGTAACTCTCCTGACTCAGTTTCCAGAGGATGTGAATATGAGTGGGTTTTAGTTCATCTTGTCGTGCTCTCTTTATCAAGACTCTGATCTTCCTCAACTCTTCAGGTTCCTTCAAGATGCTCCTCTCTTCCTTCTAACCCTTGGATTTTGGTAGTATTACCAGAACATCAGACAGCTAACCTGCTGTCATAAGTATTTATGAAAACCATGATTTTCACAGGTAAAAAGTACATTTGTGAACTACAGCATCTAATACTCACAAGTAAGTTGATTTAGAAAAAGATTATTGAGCATATCTCAAGGCTATCAAGTCCTAGAGCAAAATGGGAAATTTATTTTATAACAGGAGAAGCAAATCAATGAACTGTCTGTCACATTAAAAAGAAAATGATAAGGTCTATAATGATGTGGATACTAAGAATTCATGGGAGATGAAGGTACATGCCAATCTAAATGCAAGTCTAAATCAAATTTCAGGAGGGATTTTTAAAGATAGGTAAGACTGGCTTACTTGTAATGACAGAATCATTTTAACGGGGTCTTTTGATGTCCCCAGTGAGTGTTTCTCTCATGCACTCAAGAAATAAACGCCTAGAAAAGTTGGCACAGTCCTACAGATTTGATATCTCATATGCTTCAAATTTGTTGCTAATGAGTTAATTATCATTAAGTGATCTTGTTCAAGGAAGTAATGAAAGAACTGTAATACTTACCGACATTCTGAGAGAAATACGCACAGCTTCTCTCATCTAGGAGAGAAGGGAACAAGAGCCTGAATGAATGTGGTAGAAAGAGGGATGATTTGAGAAAGAATATTTGTCAAATCCACAGGGAAGAGCTACAGGTCTTGGCAACGATTTGAATGTAACAGAGTAAGAATTTAGGGACCTCTAATGTTCTTGCTTGAAGGACTGTGTTAACCCAAGATGGACTGCAGGGGGAGAAAACATGTTTTCAGAAGGAGAGCAGGTGAATTCAGGTTTAGACCTGCAGAGTCTAATATATCTCTGCAATATTTAGGTATGGAAGCCACATGAGCATATGAATATCCTGAATACCATGGCTGTAAAATAACTTGGAAGTCTAAAGTCAGAGCTGAAGTCTTAGGTTTGTCTAAAGTCACCAATAACAAGCTATTCAATGGGAGGAGAGGATCATAGAACTGAGAACAAATTATTAGGGAACTAAAATTTTAGTGGAGAAAGAAATGCTTTTGTAGAGCACCAGGGAAATAAGTCAAAATTGGGGTGGAATGATACAAAGATTTTTGTATTGTTTGGTCTGTTTGTTGTTTAGGCGATAGTGTCTCATTACGGAGTGTTAGCTGGTTTATAACTCAGTATAGAGTCCAGACTTGCCTCAAACTCACAGAGATCCTCCTACTTCTTCCTTAAGAGTGCTAGGACTAAAGGCATGCACCACCACAACTGTCCTTTGACTCAGAGGTTTTAATTGTAGAGGCAGTCTTAAGAATTTCCCTTAGCAAATAACAAAGTGATTGTGCCTCAATGCTGAGAGAATCAAGCCTTGATGGTTCATCAGCTGGATGCATAAATTACTATCGTGGGAAGACTCATTCTTTGTGTAGAAGCAGACAATTTATGAGTTGGCCCAAGTTCTTAGAGGAAGTCCTGTTAAGAGACATAGGAGCCAAATAATCAGTAGGCCTTTAAAAAAATGAAAAAAATTCTGGGTGTACAGAGAGGTGCCGGGTATTATGGGGTTGAGGTTTCACAAAATTTTTATGCTAAAATTCTACCCCTCAGTTCACTAAAATGCTCCCTTATTTATTAAAAAAAAATCAACTATATCAACCCAGTTTTATAGTTTTGTGGGTAAAAGAGTTTGCTATCAAGACTTACGATCTGAGGTTGATCCCTGGGACTCACATGGTAAAAGGACAGAACTACATACAAAACATATAGAACATACGAGTCACCCTCTGACTTCTTTGTGTGTGCCTTGAGAAAGACACCTGCTCTGTCTCAATCCCTCTCTCTCTCTCTCTCTCTCTCTCTCTCTCCACACACACACACACACACACATACAAATACTAAGTTAATAAAATGTAAATAAAATTAAATGAAAGAAGTTCAATTAGTTGTTAGGAATTGGATGTACTGTGATAGAGTACAAAGGGAAAATTTGAACACAGATACATCATGTTAAGATTAGCCATGAATGCTAAAACTTGATGGAGGTGACTTGGACGAAGGCTTGGAGCAGATCCTCCTTCGAATCAGTTAAGGAAAATCAATTGTACTAGCACTTTGAATTTCCACTCACAGTCTCCAGAAACAAAACAAATTTTGTGTGTGCTCTAATTTATAGCACTTTGACATCATAGGCCTTGCAAACTAATGTGGGTACAGATGCTATTAATCACATATAAATCACGGGGGCCATGTGATCATGAAAAACATTACAAGAAGAACCCGTAAGAACAAGCAGGTGGCTATTGGCAACAGAGGAGCTGTCCAAGCAGAACTGAATGTCTACAACTGTAGAACACAAAGAGTCAATAAATCTCAGTTGCTGACAGAGAAAGAAATAACAGTTCTAGTTTCATTTCCATTGCAATGTTAAAAAAAGTACCCTACACAAAGCAATTTTAGGAAGAAGGGGTTTATTTTATTTCATAGTTCCAAGTTGTAATCCATGGTTGAAAGGAATTCAAGGCAGCAGGAACTTAAAGCAGCTAGTCACAACACAACAACAACAACAAAAGATGCCGTTCTGATAAAGGATGAAAGCTATACTCATCTATGGGCATAAGGATAAGTATTTATAAAGTAGTTTGGTACTATATTAATTTAGCAAGATAATAGTAGGCGCTACTACGTTCCATGCCATGGCTTCTTGTCCAGATTTAGTCCCAGAAATGAGTTGCTGCCTATGGATCAGGATTTTTTATAAACCAGGACACAGTGTGAGTAGTGAACAAGGGTTAGAAGTGTCCTGCCAAATACTTTACAGCAGTGCTTCTCAACCTTCCTAATGCTGTGACCCTTTAGTGCAATTCCTCATGTTACGATGACCTCAGCCACAAAATTATTTTTGTTGCTACTTGATAACTATAATTTTGCTACAGTTATGAATCATAATGTAAATATCTGAGTTTTCTGATGATCTTAGGTAACCCCCATGAAAGGGTCATTCAATCCCTAAATGAGCTGTCACCCACAGCACTCCTTTAGAGAGCTCAAGTATGAAAAGTTCTGAAAAGCTATATGTGGACTTGCTGTCACTGAAATTATTGGTATCCAGGAAATTAACCGGTTCAGAGACTAACAGACTAGGGAAACCAGTTGGTGACAAAAGAGTGTCTAAGAAAGTCATGGTAGGTACAGCGAATGCTATATATGTTCAATACTATTGGTTTGGGTCTTCTTACACAGTAACAACTGTAACCCTGGGACATAGTGGTAAAATTTAGAATGAATGGATTTGATTGCCAGTATTTTCTCTAACTCTTGCCAAGAGGATATTGTTGCCATCAAGGATGCCTTCAACTATCTCAATCATATGGTCTCCGTGTTTCAGTATGGTTCTACACATGAAAACCTCCCTGGCACACTGAAGGCTGATGACCGAAGGGATCATCAACAAAAGGGTTCTCTTCATCTCTCAGGAAGGAGAGCCTGTCAGCATCAACTGGGATGATTCTGGAGTCAAGTATTTTATGGAATCTACCGCTGTCTTCAATATTGTAAAAAAGACCTGGGGACCTTCTGAAGGGTGCTGCTAAAAGTGTCATCATGTCTGTCCTTCTGTTAATGCCCTCAGGCTTGTAATGATTTTGAACTATGAAAATTATAGCTTGGTCCAGATCATCATCAGTGCTTCCTATAGCATCAAACTCATAGCTTCCCTGGCCAAGGTCATCTAGGACAACTTAGGAATCATGAAGAGACTGATAACCACAATCAATGCTATTAACACCAAGCAAAAGACAATGGGAGGTCTTTCTTTCTAGGATGCTATGGTATGATAGCCATGAGGCTTCCTAAACATCATCCCAGTGTCCGCTGGTGCTGTTAAGGTTGTAGAATAGGTCATCTCAGTGCTGACTAGGAAGCTTGCAGGCATAGACTTCCAAGTTGCTGTTGTCAATGTATTCATCATGGGACCTGACCTGCCTTTTGATAAAAGCTGGTAAATGTGATAACATTAAGAATGTGGTTAGACAGGTATCATAGGGTTCTCTAAAGAAAATCCTTAGGATCAGGTTGTCTCCTACAACTTTAACTTTAATCCTCTCTTTCACCTTTGATGAGGTGACTGACATCTCAAGGAACAATTTGCCAAGAACTTTTCCAAGGTGAAGGACTTAAAGGTCCACATAACTTCTTAGAGTTAAGAAGCCATAGACCATTCACCCCAAACAAGAACACAGGAAAAAGAGAGAGAACCTGGTCCAACTCATCCCCAACACACTGAATGCCTCAAAGTTTGCATCTTAGGTCACCAGAAGAAGGGGTAGAAACTTAGGGAACCCTATACTCTCATATATATATATATATACATATATATATATATATGATCATCAGCAACGTTCATGACATCTAGCTCCATTTCCCACCAAAGATGCTGGATTATTGGAGTTCTATCTGTCATGAAAATATAATGTCTTAAAACAACACAAATTTCTTATCTTGGAATGCAAACGATAAGAGATCTTAATAGCCAAGTGATTGAAGGGAAATTGGAGTCCTTTCAAAGGTTGTATTCTTTTCCCTTTCTTATCTTCTTGTGCCTGCAGGCATCCCTCAGTTTATGGCCCTTCCTCCTCTATGTTTAACTACAGAAAGACTGAACTTTCTAAAAACTTCAATATGACCTCTACTTTCCTGATTACACCTTCTCTAACCCATCAAAGTCTGCTTTTTACAAAGGTTGTTATGATAGATGGATACTACACAGTGATCTGAGATAATCTATCTCGAGTTAGTTAATCACATTAGAATTTCCCCTTTGCAAGTTGTGTATTATGACATATACCTGTTAAGTGTAAAATTATGCCTGCATGTCTTGTCATATGTATTTCAAATGAGCATTGTTCTCTTTCTGTCCTATTGAATAATGGACTTCTGCTATTTCTATTGTGTGATCAATATCTATATATTTTTTTTAATTTTATTTTTTTGCTTATTCACTTTATAACCCATCCCAGTCACCCCCTCCCACAATCCTTCCCCATCTCTTGTTTTCTGAGTACCCCCTCCTCCTGTATCCCCCACCCTGCCACTTTAAGTCTCTGAGAGGCTAGGTGCTTCCTCTCCCATTGAGGCCAGATGAGGCACCCAGCTAGACCATACTCCATATAGAGGCTGCATGTTTTGGGATAGCCCCCACTCCAGATGTTTGAGACCTACATGAAAACCAAGCTGCACATTTAAAACATATGTGCAGGGAGGCCTAGGTCCAGCCCATGGAGGTAGATCTGTGTAGACTAGGTAGTAGGAGGTTGGATAGTCAAACTGTCATTGGGTATTATTACCCATGAAAGTTTGAATGAGTGTCCTAGCTTATGGCTTCCATAAGCTCATATATTTGAATTTGTGGTCCACAGTTGATATAACTATTTGGGAAGAATTAGAATGCCTGACTCTGTTGGAGGACTTGTGTCACTGGTGCTGAGCTCCGAAGCTCTGCAGTTTCAAAAGCCTATACCATTCCTAGTTAACTCTCTTTGCCTCATGTGTGTCAATTGAGATGTGCCCACCACCATGCCTGATTGACTGCTGCCATGCTTCCTACCATAATGGTCGCGGACTTTAATTCTCTGGAACTGGAGGGCCAAATTAATGTTTACTTATGCTTTGGTTATGGTGTTTTGTCATGGCAAAATAAAGGTAACTAAGGCATTAATTATTTATTCATAAAATACATCACTACTGTGCCTATTCTTCTACTTTACTAAAATGAATATATTCCAATCATATGTTTATGGGATAAATTGAAATATTTAATAAAAGAATGCAAATATTTCAATTGCCGTTTGCTGAAAAACATACAGAATAGACAGTATATGTTGACTGTTGACAGGGTATGAAGATATAACTTGTATTTTTATCAAGGAAATTATATCATAATTATGAAAAGTAAAGAGAGGCACATAAGATCCCTTTGGTAACTGAGGGAATTCATTATAGGGTATAGCAACTTCTAAGGGAAGGAGGGGACACAATAAGAAGGCAGTAAAAGTAGATACTGTTTAAGAGTTACATGGAGGCTGGCAGGTGAATATGTTTTAAATGCATTGCCTACATACATAAAATTCTCTAAGAAGTAGTGAAAATCTAGTTTAAAGAATCATAAGGAAATAGAACATTAATTTTTCCATGATACTTTAGGAAATAAAATATTCTATTCTTGGGCTTTATTTGTTTATTTTTGTGCAGTATATTTTGATCGTATTCTTTCTCCCTCTTCCAGCTCTTCCTAAATCCTATATTTAAAAAAAAAAAAACTTCAAAAACAAAAAATGAACTTAAAAGAAAGAAACAAAACCTAATAAAATAAAAATACCAAAACAAAACAGCACACAAAATAACACAGAGTCTGTGTTGTTTAGAGTCCTGGGCATGGAGTCCTGTCCCTTTTAAAACATAACTTTACCAAGTAAAATTTCAAACATAAGTAAATATTTTTCCCTATTTTTTCTGAATTTGCTTATCTATCCATATTCCTGGCCATTAGTTTTCCAGACTTTGTAAGGATAATGTTTTGGCTGTGTTTTGGAGATGGCTCATTTGAAAGATGCTGGCTTAGATACATAGTTCTTAATGTGGAGGCGGACAGCAACGAGGTGTGCCAAGAATGCTGACTTTGCTCTCCATCCCTGAACCTTGGTCGTTGTTCCTAATGTTTGTAGACAGGGACAACAAAACTCTAAACTGGGCTCTTGGGCAAGGTGATGCTTCAGCCTCTCTACTAACGTCTAATTACTTTTCTCCAGCATTCCAAACTCGTATCCTTCTTTTTAATGAAAATAAATGCCTCATTCATTCAAGAAAACCAAACACTAGCTTCATTTGTGCCTGTATTCTATATTTGCTTCAAACTGAAACATTAATATTTTCTTCTTTTCACATGTATTTGGCCTCCATCATGCTCAGAATCCTTTTTGAAGTCTTTTCTCAATATCTGTTCATATTGCTCTTCTCTTTCTTGGAAATTTTTTATTCTCTGTTTCTCTAGCTCTATCTCTGTCTCAGTTTCTCTCTCTCTCTTTCTCTCTCTCTCTCTCTCTCTCTCTCTCTCTCTCTCTCTCTCTCTCTCTCTCTCTCTCTCTCTGTGTGTGTGTGTGTGTAGTGCACATCTTGAGATTACAGTGCATATTAAAGTAGGGTGTTTTCATTTGTATTATATAGTTTGATATTTTATCAGCTTAAATTTATGAACTCCACTGCCCCTCCCACGGCACACCGAAGCTTTTATTCAGAATTTGTCTGATGATCTAATTTATATTCACAGGAGTCCAGGAACTGAAGTTTGACTTGGGATTGCTGTTGAAAGGTGGTTAAACCTGATATGGTTTAACCTTACATCACAACATCTCATAATTAAGTACTAGATTATCTATACAGAATGACAGCTTTAGGGAAAGAAGAATCATAAATAAATTTACTTACCAGTTTACAGTGATTTTCCAGTTTGCCCTCAGTTCTTTTTCTGTCCAGTAGTTGTTCCCAATTACATCTCAAGAAACTGATTCTTAAAACTACATTTCCTACCATTCTTTGTTTCTGTCATAAACTCTGCCAATCAGATGTTCTTGCAAAACAGGGTATCTTTCCTCTCACTCCCATCCATCACCACAATGCCCAGCTGCTCACACTCATTTCTGTATCTTCTCAGCCTGTGTGGTTATAGCACCTTTTTGCTGTGAAATCTGTGGGTTGTCTCTCAGTTCCTGGTTAGCCTTCTCGCTTTCTGAACACTTTCCCCCGACACATTTCTATACTTAATTCTGCATATTAAATTTTTAAATGCAAATGACCTAGCATGGTGTCTGTTTGCCAGCTGCACTATGACTGAGACTCTGAGTCTTGAAAAACATATGGTAGCCCTTTGGTTATCAGAGATCTACAATGGTGCTTGGAAGGAAGGAAAAACACTTAAGAATTTGTGCTAGTGAGCAGAGAATATTCATATAAACCTAATGTTCATGTGCTCAGCTTAGAACACATACAGTATCTCCATAGGAATGTTTTGATCTCATTGTGAATCTAAGACTCTTCTCTCTCTGAAACAAACTTGCTTTTCCTACTTTTCATTGGATGTGATTATTATCCTGTGCCACCACGTTACATCCGTCCTTACAGATCTGACACAGAACCAAGTCACCACCACTATCCACACAATGAGGAGAGCTTGCTGTTCCTTCCTGGCTCCAAACAAGGGAAAATAGAAAATAATAAATTGACTTGGAGAATCAGAAACTCAAAGCTAAAGTATCTATGGATAGGAAGGGAATGGGAGCAAGAAAGAAAGAGACCCAAAGATGGGCCATATACATCGCTAATGAGATGCTCTCCATGTCCTGCCTTGGCTTGCTTTGGAATCCACACTCTCCTAGTCTCCACAGCTCCTATAGCTAGGCTTTCAGCAGCTGGCAGTCCTCCAATCTAGCACTTCACTTCACACAACGGCTCTAATGTTTAAATATCGACCAGTCTCCCTGGTGCCAGGACAATTCCTAAACATTGCTTCATTTATAGTGTTGATTATTGTTTTTGTACTAAGGGTGGAGGGTTCCCATTATCAAACTAAACTTATCTATATAGAACTTATTTTATTGTAGGTCACCTGAAGTCACCACATCTGTACATAGCTCTATATAGTGTCTAATCCATTTTAAATGTATTTGTATATGAAGATTGTATTTTAAATGTACCTGAACTACACACATCCCATATTAAAGATAATGCTTAGTGTGTGCTGGGTGGTTTGTAAGTAAAACTGTGTGCTAACAATTTGGAGGTGAAATAACTGACATTTAGTGTTTGCACATAGAACATTTATACTCCTCTGCTTCAAGGTGCACACTCTGCATTTGATCATGGCTGTGGGGAGGTATGGTACATGGCAAAAGAAAAACAAGATTAATATTTATCATTGGCATTTCGCTTTCATAAGAAGAACTAACTATATTGCCACATTTTAAAAAGCATGTTAAAGTTTAAAAAAATATATTACACTTCACTTTCTTTTCTTAGTTGTCATTGTTTCAGTCTTGTAGCTATTCCTAGGAGAGACTGTTTTATAGCCAACTTCCTGGCCTTCTACCTCTGTTGCTGCTGTTACTGTTTACTCTCCCACACTTGATAGTATGATCCTATTACTGAAGATCCTACCTGCTTGAGTCATAAAACATGGAGAAGTCAAGCTGACATCAATCTAGCAGCTTCATATTTACACGTGAACTTTCATGATGCCTAAAAGCACTATTACACGCTACTAGAGGAGGACAGCTACACAAAAACTTCACAGCAGTTCTGAGGCATGCACAAGACTGTGCACACTCAAGCCAGACCAAATCCCAGCGTGAAGAAAAGAGGAGAGCACACAGTGTCCTAGACAAGGGTCTGTGGTAATTGATTCCTGCTAGAACAGAGAAAAATCTGCCTTGACATTTTGTTCTAGCAACAAGGAAAGTATCAGATTATCCTTGTACAACTTGCTCCATGCTTCTGTTACTGGATCTGAAGTCTAGGGATGGAAAAAGAAAGCTTAATTATAATTAGAACTCCTTTATCACCTTTAGAGTAGAAAGAAAACACACTCACAAAATCCTGGGCAGTGCACAGACTCTTACCACCTGCAGCAATGACTCCTTGTGGAACACTTACATTAATCAGGGCAAGGGAATCCAACTCTAGACAGGTCAAAAAAAAAAGGCTCAGTTAGTTCTAAAATATATGGCTCCAGAGATAGGAGCTGTCTGACTCAGCCTGTCAACCACTAAACAGTTCGCTGGCCGGTACACATACCTTACGTTAATCATAGGTCATCGTCTCTTCTGTTCTTGTTTAGCTAGCACATAACTTATTCCCTCTTTCCTCTAACCACTCACTCAATTTTATTGTTTCCGTCTGAATTCCCTCCAACTTGTCAATGTATTTCTTTTATCAGAATGCCCCCCAAAACTGTTATAAAATCATCTGATAATTTTTTGATGGAAATAGTGTTAATATTAAATAGTCCCCAAGCTACGGCACACTTAAATCTGCATACGACCTTCAACAACTTCAGCTCCCACTCTCAGGCAGTTTCCTCTCCAACAGGTCTACTTTACACATCTTTGCTGACTTTGATCACTTCGAGTGCCTTTCTAGACCATTGAGAAGTGATTTCTAAGGTTCACAGTATGGTCTTTGTTCCGTTGTATCTTTGGGTAATTCCACTAGGAGGAGTAATAAGTAACATAACAGACTCTCTCTGTCAAGGAAGGCCAGCCTGCATGGCATTGACACAAAACTTTGAGAGATAGGTAGCCTGCTTCTATATGGAGGAGGAGACTTGGGGGTCTTATTTAGGAAGATGACATTGCTCAAATATGAGATGGCTTTTAAGTTTAGACACTGTTTTGTGAAAGAAATGAACTCTTTCCAAGGGCGTTACACTGCTGACTCCTCATTGTAGCATCAAACAGCACAGACCATGCAAGTAGAAGCCAGCTGCTGGAAGGCCGCCAGGCATTACACTGTTATAAGGGGGACTGAAACATTACCAGGAAGCCATGGCTGTTATATAAGTCAGTCATAAAAAGCTTTAACTTTAAGAGAGAAACTATGACTCAGTGATAACCAGAAACAAGATTCTAAGTTGACAATATACAAACTCTCATGTCTGGCTTTTTATATGGGCAACAGAGATAAAAACAAACATCAACAACAACAACAAACCCCCCCAGGTCCTTATGCCTGTACTACAAGCACTAAGCCACTGAGCCCATATAATAACTCTTTACAGATCATTCCCCCTAAATCAAAATCCTGAAAGAATCCTGTACCTCTGTTGCATTAGATAATGAAGAATACCAGAACATTGTGGTTTAAAGAACATACCCACAGTTTTAGTTGCTCTTTAAAAGTATATTCTGAAACTGTAGATATGACTTAGAAGTCAAGGGAATATGGTATTCTTAGGAAGGACATGGGTTTGATTCTCATCTTCCACATGGCAGCTCATAACTGTTCAGAACTCCAGTTCCAGGCAATCTGAAACCCTCTTGTACTCTCCAGGAGTCATCAGGCACATGCGTGGTACACATACTAATATTCAGGCAAAAAAACCTTCTACATACAAAATAAAGATAAATCTACCTGTTTAAAGTGTATTCCAGAAGGTTCTGTTGGACTAAACCGTTAAATTTAAGCCCTAGGGTAAGTTGTTGCAGGTAAAGAGTGAATCGCTGAGTGTCTGTGCTTTTGATTGGATTGAGTTTTATCTCTTCATTCTCTGTCATTCCCCATCTCACACACAAAACCTGGAGTCATTGAGGATGTAAGTTGTTTCTTTTTCCCTTAAGGTTTTTTCAACACACAAAGAAGAAATGCCCAACTAGAGTAAATAATTTGATAGAGTGTCTCAGATAAATATTCATTTACAGTAGCTGACAAATGAATGATGGCAGTGGTTTATAATGTGATTGGAGCCTTACTCAGGATAAAAGAATAAAGACAGGTATTTAAGTCTGTGGTCATGATAAATAGCAGCCGATCCGCCTATGAGGAGCCATCCAGGAACACAACAAAAGGTCAATATTAAGTCACAGCTTAGGGTTTGGTGAGGACTGAATGTTTGTGTCACTTTCAGCTTGTGTTAAAATCCTAACTCTCAAGGTGACAGTGTCACCATCACCTTTGGGAGGTAATAAAGTTTCAGTTTGTGCCACTGTGGGATTAGTGCCCCCAAATGAAGTCTCATAGGGTTTCTTCACTTCTGCCATCATATGAAGCTATAGTAAGAAGGTTATTAAGGAAACAGGTCCTCAGTTATTGAGTCTTTTGGTATCTTGACCTTTGGTGTCTGATGGTGTCTGAGCCTCTATAACCATGAAAAGTAAGTTTCTGGGTTTTTGTTTGGTTGATTGGTTTGGATATTTTTGTTGTTGTGGTGGTGGTGGTGGTGGTACTGGGGATTGAACCTAGGACCTTGTATCTTCAAAATAAGTTATATCTAGCCCATACTTTTGCTGGTTTGTGGTATCTTGTTTTAACATTATGAATAGAGCAAGACAAGATCTTAACTAGAAATATTAGAGATGTCATTTTAAATACTTATCCTTATACCCCAGAGAAGTACAGTTCTTACCCCTCATCAAAGAAGCTTCTTTTTAGGAGAAGTCAGAGACCATTACAGAAATCTATAATTGGTGATAATGCAGAGATCACCTGACATGGGGGTTCAATCCCTAGTTCATACATTTAGGGATCAGGAACCATCACAGAGGAGGGGGACAGAAAATTTGTAAGAACTGAAGGTCTAGGAGAGTTACTATGGGACATTTTCCTCTTATAAAAGAAAGAGGACATGAAATGGAGGTGGGTGTAGAGGAAGAAGGAGATCTTGAAAGAGATGAAGCTGAATTTGGTCAAAATATGTTGTATGAAATTCTCAAAAATTGATAAAAATATTATATTATTTAAAATATTTAAGAGAATTAACTGGATAGATACTTGGAACATAGGTACAGATAAAGATATGGAGCAAATGGGTTTGTGAAAAATAGCAATATTAAGAAATAAAGAACGTCAAAATGGGAAAATGAAGTCTAATATATTTGGAAATAAGTTCTTTTCATACCCTATATTTAATCCCATTCTATTAATAATTCAGCACAGCTGGGAAGAAGCATTTGGATGAGAATCGTACTTAAAGAGATTTAAATATGATCATGATGAGGCAAAAAAAAAAAAAAAAGGTAGATAGGAGTTTGCCAAATTAACCTGGAAATATTACTAGCATCATTGGGGCTGCAGGTTCTGCCAATCATGGTCATGAGTTATTCACACTTGCTTTCTCTTTGTTCTGGAGTTTCAGTTCCTTGCATAGAGACCTCATTCAAAAATAGCAGTGACTGTGGTGGCAAATCTTCATTGTTAACTTGACCAGACTGAGAATCACATAGGAAACGTAAATCAGTCAGAATTTGTGTAGTAAGGAGGCTAAACGGTTCTTCGGGGACACAAGAAACAGGGGAATTCAGTAATTTTAGAGAAATGTTAGGGAAACAACTTAAAGACACTCAAAGGTAGATACAGACTTGCACAGAGATGAAGAGACAGATGGGTGAAAAGAGGGCAGGCGTTACATACAAAGAACCTGGATGGAGAACAGATGAAGGTCAGCCCAGACAAGGGAGCAAGGTAGCCATGAATGAGACAATCCTTGGACAAATGGTAGAAGGAGTGCTCTCATGGGGAATGCCAGAGCTGCCTTAGCTGTATAGGAACATAATAATTTTCATAGCTCAAAAGTATTTGAACTTGGAAAATCATCCATTTACATTATAATTCTATACATTTTATAAATTCCAATTCTATGACTTGTGTAATAGCAGGTGATAAAGCAGCCTAACACAGAAACACAGTAGACAGAAGAAGGAGCACAGGTTTAGGGAAAGGGTGCTGAATATATAGACTTTCAGAGACGTCTAGTTTCTTGTAAAACTAGAGAATTATTTGGAACAGTCAGTCCTAAATTCCCATAAAATTCCCATTAAAAAAAGTCTCCATAAAATTCCCCCAATCATGGATCAAGGCAGAAAGAATTAATAGCCAGAGGGGCTGCAGGACACCAAGAAAACAAGGCCTTCGAGACACATCACTGATGGATGTATGAACTCACAGAGACTGTGGCAGCAAGCACAGGGCCTGCACAGGTCTGGACCCAGTTGGGGTCCTAGACTTAGAAGAAGTGGACACATATCCCCATCCCTAACCCAGAAGCTATCTCCATTGATAAACACATGCAAATATAAACTTAGTTTTTTCCAAGGAGTCTCACTGGATAAAAATAGCACAGGCCCCTGCCCAGCAGGAGATGCCTGACAGAAGATGAACTCAGAGGCGTCTTTGAGGGTCCTTGTTTCATAATGGCATTCTATTTTCTTTTTCTCTGTCTCTTTTAAAACTTTACCTTCTTTAGTTTTTTTTATTTTAATTTTTAAATCTCTTTCCTTTTTTTACTCTACAGGCCCTTTGCATGTTACGTTACATAGTATGGCTTCCAGTTTCTTGGTTTTTTGGGATTCCTGAGTGTTTGAGTGAGCGGGTCTCTGAATCTGCATCTGTATCTTGTGCTTCTTCTTGGGCTCTTTCCCTTCTGTTTGTTGCACTCTGTTCCAATGTGCTTGGTTTTGTTTTATCGTATTATACTTTATTTTATCATTAAAATTAGAGAAAAATAATTTTGATATATAGTTTGATCTGTATTAATATACAATATATATAAATTTGATATATAGTAATGAAGTTCATAAGGCTTTTTATAAGGGATTACTGATACAGTAAGCACTCAATGACTAGTTGACTCATGTTACTCTATTAGTTCTCTTTTTAATCACCTGATATTGGTAGTAACTAGGAACATTTAACATCATATAAATAATTGTGGATTTCTCTGATCTTCCAAATGCTTTTTTTTTTTTTAAAGAAGGGAATAATCACCGACATTCATTAACTATGTTGTTTTGAAAAAAATTGAATTTGATGCCATAGCATCTAAAACATTTTCCCTTTGGGAAATAGCCTTATTACCTCTTGTATTTTTTAAGATTTTAATATATCCATATTGTTTTACATTTCTTTTTGGTCATCCAAGCCCTCCAGTATACACTGCCTTGCTTCGCTTCAAATTCATGACCTCTTTGTCATTCATTGTTGTTACATGCATATAGTCATCAGTATATACATATATATTCCTAAATATATAAATACAACATGCTCAGTCTGTACAATGTTACTTGTATGTATGTTTTCAAGGGTGACCATTTGGTATTGGATAACCGACTGGTGTGCTCTTCCTTGAGAAATATTATTTCTCCTGCTTTCAGCGTTCCTTAGTTGCTTGTAGTTCTTGGTGTAGAACTGAGGCCTTGTGGACTTTTTCCTATCCATACTGGCATGTCGATTGTTGTCCTTCTTCATCTCATCTTAGATAGTCATGTTGGTGTGCCTTTATAGTGTAGCTTTTACATTACTAGAAGATACAGCATTAGAGAAAACTCCCTGATCCTCTTATAATTTTTCTGTCCCCTCTGAGTCTTAGGGGCAGGAATGTTTTGTAGATGTATCATTTTGGACTGGGCCTCCCAATCCGACATTTTGATTAGCTGTAGTTTTCTATAATGGTTGCCACCTGTTACAAAGAGATGTTTCCTTAATGTGGGACAAAGACTATGCTACTGTGGGTATGAGAGCAAATATTTAGATCATTGTTAAGGAATCATTCTGGTTTAGTAAAATGAATGTGGTTCTCCTCCAAGATCCATAATTTCATTAGCCCTGATGATTTGCTGCGTTTTATATACCAGGCATGGTTTTCCTGTTGTTAAGAGAGTCTTAAGTCCAATTAGACAGCTGTTGGTTACTTCCAAGGTATGTGTATCACTATACCCTTAGAGTTATGCTGGTCATTTTGAAAAACCTCAAAATATTAATGTTTTTCTTTAATAATTAATTTAATAGGATGAAGAAGTTTCTTTAGTCTACTTTCTTTTTTTGTATTAATTTCATCTTTACTACCAATCATGTTGCAGAAGCAGGGACAGTTGTTTCTCATTCCATCTCTTAACTCTGAAATTTCTCTTAAATCTATTCCCATAAGAGCTGGTCCCAAGGTCATGAGTGACAAAGAGTTGGCCCCACCTCTCACTGCTGCCACACGTGGGAGAGCATAAACTGTCCCTCATCCTGGGAACTGCAGTAGAGTGGCCCTGGTGGTGAGGGTATAGGTGAGCTGGCCCCAATAGCATGAGAGCAGGAGAGCTTGCCGTGGAGGTGTGGGCACAAGAGAGCTAGCAGACTGACCAACTCAACTAACACTCAGGCCCAGACCCAAGGCTTTGACTTGTCCCATCACAACATCTATCCCATCTATAAACTGCTGGAGCTCACGAAGGAGTCGGGCTTACAGATCCAAAGCTGCGGGATCTTCATAACACAGAATATCTGAGAGGATCCATTATTAATAGTTTAACAGAAGCCGAGGCCTCGTACAAGACCAATGACTCATTGCAATAAAAATTTGCAGATAAAGAACTTGGACAAAAGTGTACACTGTGTGATACACTATGACATACCAGTTTCCACCATGAGACTTTGTTGTTGTTATTGTTTTGTTTTTAATTTTCTTATTTTTATATTTTTTGTTTTGTTTTGGGGGAGTTTGCAAAGGCAGAGGAGGAATATGAAGGGATGAGTGAGATTGTGGTGCATGATGAGAAATTCACAAAGAATCAATAAAAAGATAAAAATATCTATCCTCATTCTCTGCTACTCCATTCCTTGCTCTTACTTATGGCACATGTAAGTTTTTCAGAACATACCTCAACTCCCCTTTTTTATCCCTTCCATTTCTCTCAGCTCTGCCTGGTAACATCACTGGGTAGCAAACCCCATACTACTTTTCCATCTAAAACACATCTGGATTTCCATATCTTCCAGGAACTAGTTGACCTATCACCTATATGTCTCTGACAATTGTTTGTAGCTATAATTAATTAGCTATAATTAATTAATTAATTAGCTGAGAGTGGTAAAGTACAAAGCAAAGAAGTTGACTTAGCTCAGTTTTAGAGGTGTCTGCTTCCCTCTCATCACTATAGTAAGTGGGCTGTAGAAGAGGTTCCCTATGAAGTGAAGGGAGTTTATTTAGCTCAATGTTATGGGATTTAGCAAAAGTTTCAAAAGGGCTGTCCCTTGCTTACGCGCCTCATGGCACGTGTCAGACAATGACAGGAGAACTTATCAGGATCAGAAAAGTGACTATATTTGGAACCAGAATCACAGAAAGCAAGTGTGGGGTCAAACCCAGGATTTTATGACAGTCTTCTTAAAAGAACTACTAAGAAGTTTCATAAATACTTTTCTGTAAGACAAAATGGTCTAAGTCCCACCAAGTCCCTCTTTCTAAAGCTTCTCCAACCTCCCAACCATCCCACTTCCAACGAACCAAACTTTAACATGTGGGTCTTTGAGAGACTATTCATCCCTCTGAGGGACTATCCACCATCGAATCAGAAAGGTCCAAGAGAATGGAATTGGTATCTGCTCGGCTCTGATGAGAGTGCCTCAGCCATGTCACTGCATACTAGATGTCATACAATCTGTGTGAGAAAGGAAGCAAGAGCCAGGCAGGGGCAAGTCTCACTCTTCTTGTAACAACCACATCCCATAGTAAATAGTCTGCAAGGGCCTGCCATTCTAAGACTTGAACTAATTTTGTTTTTGAAGACATACCTTGGGAAGTGTCTACCAATGAACATCCAGAACTAGGACCAAGCTTCCAGCACACAGGCTGTAGGACCATTAAAGGACAGCATGGTTACTGGTTGAGCATGGGCTAGAGATGGCTGGAGATCCAGCATGTTGGAGACCCCACAGGTTTCCCTGCAAGGAATAGCATGAATTTCACCATGCTCCCAGATTCCAGGCTCTGACACAAGGCCGAAGACCTCCATCAATCGACACCCTTCAGGCACATAGAATAACGCCCCTACTAGTCCCTCCACAGGTAGAAGGCATGACTACAGGCCACAGAGCCTCAAGACAGATCTCCATATTAATGAGATACCTAAAGGCCAAAGGGTGTAGCCAATTAAACATTCCTTTCCAGACCCTCCAACTTGCAAAGGTAACCTCAGGTCTGCCCTGAGAATAGCGGGTATATCTTCATCCATTTTCCACCATAACAATGAACATTTTAAGACCCTAGCCTATTTCTCTTTTTTGGGACCCACTGTGGGGAACCTTGGAGAAGGTTTTCAACTACCCAGCCTCGCCTAATTTCCCTCTGACAACCTCTTTACCTTCTCAGTCATGGAGGCCTAGCAACCCAACTAAAGCAAACGAGTGAGCAGCCATGACCCAGCCAAGCGAGTTGCCATGACCAAGAGTCTCATTCCTGAGGGACACAGCCATAGCTTCTCCCCATCCCCGTGGGACCTCAGACTGGTGCCGGTGTGGAGTGAACACAGTCAAATTCCCGGGCCTCTGCCTCTCTGAGTCTCAGCCCTAGCCCCTTAGAGGGGAAGACTCAGGGCCCACAATGTAATCCACAGGATCCCACACACACACCACAGCCCCAGAACAGGACTCTGGAGAAGTCATATACACACAATATGTACAGCCCAGCCTATCCAACTGTTCCATGGAGGTCTCTCCATCAAAGTCATTTTTATTAAACATCTGATTCCAACAGTAATTCTTCCTCCTCAACTGAAGTTCACTCACTCGTTACGTTTAGCTAAGTCTCACAACCAAAAGAATTCAGTGGTCTACAGTAGACATTCCAAAGTATCCCCAGGGATTGGTTTAAGCTCAGGATCTATTTTATACTTTAATTATAACTTGAGGAAATGACTTCACTTCTCAAAACTTTAGTAACTCATACCTATAAAATTATTAAGATAATTATCCTACCTCCCTTGAGCAGGCTTTGAGGGTTAGATGAAGCCATTGAACATTTGCAACTTTTCTGGTAACGTGGAGACTGGGTGATTACCATGAGCACTTTCTTTTGATGATTTCACGTTTTTTTTTTTTCTCTAAATTCATATTTGGATAAAGTTGGACATATAGTGTCTTTACTAGTTAAAATATGACATTTAAGAAAAAGTTACAGACTTTTGGTCTAAAGTTAATATTTGGCAAAATTATAAACAATATCATTCCTAATAAAATTGTATAGCTCTTTAAAATTTGTGCAATATCAATGCTTTGAATCATCATTATATAATTTTCCTTTAAAAGAATACTGAAATGGAAAAAAAAAAAAAAGGACCATGTATGAGAGGATTCTCAGAAGGCACCAGCTGGGCCAGGTGGGCAGCTCTAGACTGAGATGACCCCCAGCTCAGTGCCACACAGGCCTGGGTGGGCAAACCATGCCAACAATGACCTCTGCCTGGTGCCACACAATTCTGGTAGAGCCTAACACTCATGAGATGACCCCAGACACCCAGAAGCAATAGACACCATGAGTGAGTAAGTAATGGAGAAATGGGAGAGAAAGAGAAGCAGAAAGATGCAGGCACAGTGAAGAGAGGCGGAAATGGAGAGTGGAGGGTAGTGGGAAACAGTCTGATGTGAATAGCCAGCATTGCCATCTAAGGCGGTGGTGAGGTCCTGGCCCGTGTTGACACCAGGGCCATGTCTGGGTCTGTGGCCCTGCAGCAACAGGAATCGGTTACCATCAAAGGCCAGGTAGATGACTTTGGTCTGGGCTGTTGCCTAGGGCCATGATGATCTCTGAGGGCTGTGCAGAGCTGGCTCACCCCTCATCAGGGCAATTGAGGGAGAGCTGGCCCTAGGGCATGAGATCAGGACAGCTGGCCCCATTCTTTGCCAGCTGGTGCTCAGGAGAGCAGACCCCACACCTCACCCAGGAAATAGTTGAATTCGTCCTTTTGCAGGGAATTGAGGAGTAGGGACATGTTGTTGCTGGTGACCTGGCCCGATGGTGTGAATGTGGGAGAGCTGTCCCTGCTACTTGTCTGCAGTTTGTTGGTGTGGGCAAGGGAGAGATGCCTTTCCTACCTTCTTGCAGCCCTGGGGTCATGAGAGCAAGAGAGCTATCCCTGACCTTCACTGGCTACAGTACTTGGGAGTGGGCCCTGAACCTCATGTGGGCAGAACAATAGAGCCAACCCTCTTGGCATGGGTGTGGGTAAGCCAGCCCAGAAGGCATAAGAGCAGGAGAGCTAGCTATGCCCCTGGCCAGCTGTGGCACTTAGGTGACCAGCTAGGGCATTGCTGGAGAGCTCATCCTGGTGGTGTGGTGTAGGAGAGCTGGAGGGCTGACCAGCATGGCTACCTCCTAGGTACAAAGCCAAGGCTTCATTGGCCCATCCCAACCTCTATGTCATAGATGAACTACTGGAACATCTCAAGAGTCTGGTCCTGCAGATCCCAAGCTGCAGGAGCTTCCCAACACAGAACAACAGGCTATGGAGAGAAGTCCATGTGAGGATCCAGTATTGATAGATTACCAGGAGCTAGAGGCCTCGAACCAGACCAGTGACTCATGGCAATGAACATTTGCAAGTAAATGTGTGATCAAACGGTATCACTGCAGGACACGCTGTGACATACTGCAGCTTCCACAATGAGATTCTTTTCTTTTGTGGGAGAGGTTGCAAGGGCAGAGGGTGCACGTGAAGTGGTGGGAGATAAATGAGATTGGGGTTCGTGACGTGAAATTCACAACGAATCAGTAAAAAGTTAAATAAAAAATATACAAAGTAACAAGTGTTGGCGTATATGTGGAGAAAATATGATATGAATGTAAAACAGATTAGCACATTGGAAAATAACTTGACAGTGCCTTAAAATCATACAGGTGGCAGTGGCTTCCTGACTGCAGATGCCATTGGCTAGCTCTTTCCCCATGCCACAGTCAAGCCTTTCTGTCCTGTACCCTCAAACTGGGAAACAAAACCATCTTTCTTAAGTTGCATTTTACAGTTAGAAAGGAAACTAGTACAAGTTACCATATGACCCAAAAGTTTACCAACTAATTAATAAATCTAGTGAAAAAATAAAATGACTACACTATTTAGCAATGACAAGAGATAAAGAGTTGATGCCTAATATTTCATAGATGAGCTTCAAACATCCACTAGGAGAAGGGATACATATATGAATGAGCACATATTTGTTGACTCCATGTATATGTGTGTCCAGGCTAGGTAAACATACAGACATATACACATATATGTATATCTGTCTATATGTGTATACACATATGTGTATTTACATGTATATATGTGTGTATATATACAGACATACATATGTGTACATCTATACACATATACATGTATGTGTATAATTTGGGGGACCAGAGGTTAGTGTAGAGAAGGAAGGAATGTAAACTGAGTGGGTCCTATTCACACAGAGTTTGGGAGCAATGATGGAAATGTTTAACTTTAGACAGCAGTGATGACTGCCTATGCAAATCGTTCACCTAATTTAGACAGTTAGTGAACTGTTTTCAAGATGTTACCATAGTTACCCATTTGACTAACTTATCTAGTGAGGTCACAGGTGTTTGTACATAGATGTTCACGTCAGGCTTATTTATAACAGTAAAAATGCTAAAACAGAAAAACCCCAAATCGACAATGCCTGTCAACGGATGAATAACTTCTGCAAATGTTAATATGCCAAAACCCACTGAACTGTACCCTTAAAACGGGTGAACTTACAACGAGCAGTGTTCTTTAATACAACTGATTTAATTCTGTAAGCAATTTTATTTAATTTAATTAATTTAATTGGAATTTAATTTTATAACCATTGAAAACCACTTTAAATTTGTAAATGAAAATTTATTGACAGCAATTTGCAAAGAGTCATTAAGAATCATTTAGAGTAACAATCTAAAACTAGATTTTAAAAATTCCCATTTTAGATTAAAATCACTTCTAAGCCATGTGACTTATTTTCAGAGCAAAGCACCAATAGCAGCAGCATCTGAATATTCACTGTGTGCCAGAATCTGCACCAGCTACGTAAGCTCTAAGCATGAACAGAAGACATCTAGATGCACACAGGCGGCATTAAGGTCCCTCCAGAGATAAACCAATTAGAGCAAGTAACTCTCCCAAGGTCACAAAGCTAGCAAATAGCTAAAGAAGATGTACGGCCTGGTCACTCTGATGTTAAAGCTTTAGCTCTGTCTAAGTCTCTATACAACCGTGTAATCTGGCTTCTGTTTTGACTCCCCTCCCTCCTTGATTTGGGTAACTCTTTTCCAGGGCTCAAAGTGAAGGCCTCCACTCCTCAGTCACATGCTAACCTGGTTTCAAAGCAAGCTTAGAGCCATTAGCATCATTTGACCTTATCACAGCGTATCTGGGTCTTTGCTCCCCTGTCTTGATGTTCCACAGCTGCTGAGTCTTTTAGTTACTGTAACTTCAATATCTAACACTACACTTAGTATTTTGTATTTATTCAAACTTTTTCATTAAATGTATTAGTAAGTCAATAACTGAATAAAGCATCAGTAGTAACTGATTTGGTATAGTAAGGAATATGAATGCTTAAAACGAAGTTGTTCAACTATCACCACATATATTTGTTAAATGAATTATGTCCCAATCTCCAGCCATGGAAGACATACAAAGATAAGTAGGTCTCAGTTTATTTTCTTGTGTGTAGGGAAGAAAGAAAAGATATGGTATGTGATATATATGCTTGTGTGTGTGTGTGTGTGTGTATGTGTGTGTGTCTGTGTGTCTGTGTCTGTGTGTGTGTGTAAGTGCAGGAAATTCTGAATAGAGGGTCAAAGAAGGATGTATGGTACCCTTCTCTTCATTCTTCACCTTATTCCTTTGAGACAGAGTCTTTCAATCCCTTCTTCCTCCCCTTCTCTGGTCACTTTCTTGTCTCAAATAGCCTTCCTTATTCCACTCTCTGTCTCTCTGTCTCTCTGTCTTTCTGACTCTCTCTTACTCTCACTATCTCCTATTTCATATATATGTATTCATACACATAAAAGAAATCATGAGACATTTTATCTTTCTTCTCCTTTTTTATTAGAACTCACTATTTAGTCCCCTAAGGCAAGCATGCATCTGAGTGATACAATACATTATTTTAAGTTTTATATTATCTGTAGCAACAATTATAACCAAGTGTTAAGGGGTTGTAGTAAAGATAACAAACAATTATATGTTTGGGGTATTTTATATATTCAATAATCCATAGGCTAATTTTTATGTGTTCCTGGGGCATCTCCCAGATTTTATTTTGGACCTTGTGAAAGGCCCACACATACTTGCACTTTTCACAAAGAATGAATCAGACATTTCCCAATGGCATGCTTGTTTCTTAGGCTGTGATCAAAGGCATCCTTACTCAAATTTAAAATATCTGAGGAAAAGCACTTTCTTTCCATAAATACCTGAAGTATCGTCAAAATTACGTGCAGCAGACAATCTCTGACACTCAAGTGTGATCATTCATTCTTTTCATGTCACTATGATTTTCCTCACCTGAGATAAATGTAGGCTGACATATTGATTATTCATTCTTGGCTATGGGAGGGGATTTGCTCATATTGATTGAACTGTTTAGGGATGTTTGTTTACATAGACGTCATGTGATGCATCATAAAGGTTGTGGTTCAAAACAAGATGCAGTCCTACTAAATTATGCACTACTGTGCTATGCACATCCAATAGAAGGGGACCTGGGGCTCAAAGCCAGCCAGGGGAAGGACTGTCCTCCTCTTAGTGTGCTAGGGGTATTAAGAGTTCGACAGTGAATCTGGCTGTCTCAAACTGAAGTATCTCTCCTTAAAAATATTTCTTGGATCTTCAACTGCTTTTATTAAATTTGGAATTTACATGCCACGAAATTTACTTGTTTTAATACTACAACTCAACCTTCACTTCAAATTCATTAAATTATCACCACCGTAACCAACCAATCTTGGGATTACAACTGTCATCTCACTAAGACCCCTTATGCTCATTAATGGTTAATTCTCATTCCCATTTGCCACCTTCAATGATGACAATTTACTTCATTTCCCCAGAAATTTGTCTTTCATATGCATTTTGTATAAATGGGAATACATATTAATAATGTATCATTTATATTTAGTTTCATTTTTATTCTTTGGTAATTTTGTACATTGATAGCACCTTTGTATATTATATCCACCCTCTCCTCTCCTCTTCACCTTCTTCAAACCCTGTAGTTCTCTCAGTTTAAGAGTTCTTATACTCCTCCATGCTAGTCATACATTAGCATACTACTGGCAAACACTATTTGCTATGAGCAGTTAGCATATTTTGTCTCTCTCTTCAGCATTCATTGTACATGTGGGTGATTTTCTGGTTACTATGAATATTGTGCTCAATTCTTTTGCAGATACATTTTTTTTCACTTTTTTTGAATTGATACCTTGGAATGGAATTATTGGGTCAGATTTTTAACTCAGATTTCAACATCTTAAGGAACTAACCAACTGTTTTCAAAGTGGCTCCAGTATTTCATATTCCCATAGTGTCTGAGGGCTCCACTCTGTCATGTTGTTTTCAACATCTTTTATTGTATTTATTTGTGTTACAGCTTTTTGTAATGGGCCTAAAGGGTATATCATCTTCGTTTTACTTTGCATTTTGTTATTGACAAGTGATGCTAACTTTATAAAATTTCATTACTTTAGTCATTGTGTGTATGTGCATATGTATGCCTCTATGTGCACATGTGTGTATGTAAGTGTATATGTGTGCATGTGTCTGCATATGTATGTGTCTGTGTGTGGTTGTATAAATCTGTACAACAAGAAATAACTTGTGCGAGTTGGTTCTTTACTACATGTCTCCTACTACCAGTCTCACTGGTCTGGCGATGCTAAATATCTTTTCTTGTACTATTGACAACAGCTTTGTAATTTATTATTGGTGAAATATTTACTGAAGCTGTCCAGTTTTAAACTTAGTATTTATACAATTGTGCTGTGAAGCTTGTTTATATTTTGTTTAGACAGAATATTTATTCTTGTGTATTTTACTATAGGGTGCACATGTGTGTGTTTATGGTATGCATGCACATGTGTACATTCATGTGGGTAGAGGTCAGAGAATAATCAATTATCATTTCCCAGAAGTCATCTACTTTGTTTCTTGAGATAGGGTCTCTCAGTGACTTGGAGCTTATTCATTAGGCAAAACTGACTAACCTATGAGTACTAAGTATTTTTCTATTGTCATACCACTATACAAAGTGTTTATTACATGGGTTTGGGTAACAAATTCAGATTATTATAGCTGCATGCAAGTATTTTTGACTGAGAAATCTTAGTTCATGTATTTAGTTCTGTCATCTGTTTTGAGTTAAGTTTTTCAGATGGTGTAGAATGAAGAATATGTTCCCTTGTGGTTTTGGATATCCAGGCATCTTCAAGGCATTTGTTAGTGAGACGGTTATCACCCCCACTCCATTGCCCTGATGCCTGTGTTGATTCCCAACTGACCTTATGCATTAAGAGTTTATTTCTGGGTCTCAATTTTGTTCCAGTGATGTATATTTCTATCTCTGTGCCATCACCACACTGCTTTATCAAGTTTCCAGAGTCAACAGAAATGTTTAACCTAAGAGACTAGCAATGAATGGCTGGGTTTGCTTTGCATTTTAAATCTTTGGAAAAATTACACATGTCAGTGAATTACAGGAGGATAAGGAAAATAATTTTAAAATCATAAGTACAAAGTAGTGAGGCACATATTATTACATGACTTTTGTCATGCTATTTCTCATTATTATTGTGACTCAAAGCTTATCAACAATGAAGAAAAACATGGGAGCATGTACATAAAATAAGTTTAATAAAAAATGTACTACAGTTCGTTAGGTACAACACACCTATTTTTGTCTCTTAGACTAGAGGGGATTTTGTCTGGTGTTCATAAAATTGAGGATAAATCATGTAATACATAGCATCCCCTCCTAGAAGTCCTGCCTTCAGTGAACCAGGAGTTGCAGGTTTTCTAGTTACATGTGCTATATTAAAATCTTTATAAATCTCAAAAAGATATTTGTCCCCAAATTTGGCTAATATGAGACAAATATTTTAACTATTAAGTCATTGTCCCATAAATTTTATTTCTTTCAACCTGATCTACTGAACTGGGTGACAAAAGAAAGGACAAATGAAAAGAAAAGAAGACAAAGGAAGAAATGGCATTTTCCCTCCAATAAAAACATTCCTTCTAGGTATGACAGGTTAGCTACTCTCATTAAGTCTCAGCAACATGGCTACCTAAGCCTTGACTGGTTATCCAACACTAAATGAACAGCCCTACAGCATATACACGTAAGTAACACTTTTCAGACTCCTCACCAGGTTGTGCTTATTCCATTATATGTATGTATAGCAACAATAGTCAATGAAGAGGAAGCTGTGGATTTGGGATGAATCAGGAGAGGAGACATGAAAGGTGTGTGAGGAAAGAGATAAAGAGGGGAAATGATAAATTATATTTTAATCAAATAAAAAAGAATTTAAGGTATAGTGACACTATGCTGAGGGGGAAACATAAGCAAGTTGTCCTAATGTTCTTATGTCAAAAGGTGGCATGGTATGATATCATCTCAATGTAGATTGTGATAAATTTAAGATGTATAACTTACATCATAATATAACTACCAGATTAAATCAGATTCAAAGCTGAGAGCCAAAAGAAATAGGTAAAACCAAGTGTTAAAGCAGAGTGTCGTGGGCCAAAGTCAGCAGAATTGACAAAACTAAGTATAAAAGCAAAATCATTCAATCCAAAAAGGTACTAAAAGGAAGGGGGAAAAGTAGAGGGCAAGTAGGACACAAAGAATTAATAGCATAGATTGCCTGATCCTATCTTACAACTGAATTTGTAATTGGATTATTTTGACCATTTACATTTAATATAATTATTGCTATGCTTTGGTTTCAAATGATGACCTTGATATTTTTTATTCGCACTTTAAAATTAGTCAAAATAGGTTCAAAGTTAAAATACTAATAAATTTAGGCAGGTTAGCATTCATATACATATGATGCTTATTTATGTGGTCAATATTCAATATATACCTTACAAATAATTGACAGGCTTCTGTCATTTACTTTGGCAAAAGCCATATGATTATGAACACCTTTAGTGTCTATTCAATCTATGTTCAACATCTTCAGTAGATTTACTTTATTGAAGAGCTTTAATTGTTTTTCTGTAATGATAAGAGAGTAATATACTTCAAGACATAATCTATAAAGAACATCATTTGTGTACAAGTTCCTTTAAAACTATATATAGCCAAAATACGTAAATGGCAATATTTTACTATGGTAACATGTTTATCTTAAGATTAATTTTTAAAAGGTGACAAATTTTCAAAATTCCTAATATTCACCTAGAAATTAATATATTATTCTGGTATAGTGGTTCTTGCATTCTCTCTGAATGGCCTCAAAAATCATTAAAGACCCAGGAATTGAGCTACTTTTGTTACTTTCTATTTTCAGTATTCTTTTTTGTTTTTTGATTCATCCTGTTTTATTTATCAACTTCTGAGGAGTTACACATACGACCCTGACCTGACTCCTTTGAGATGCTGTTTTGCTCATCACAAGATGATCTGGCTAGTCTGGGTTAATATTTTTAGCATTCTTACTTATGACTAAATATGCACAAAGCAAACAACCACAGTAAGTCTATCCTCAGATTTATATTTGACGTCAGATTGTGTTCCATTCCTCTCCTTAATACACTGTATTTGGCTTCTGATAAAAGTCTTCAGGGGAACATCTAATTGATTCTTGGTAGTTTATTGATGTGTGCCTTCACACGCCTGCTTATTGATGGCTACATTACTGAACATTTCATTCTACCTCCATTCTCATTTATTTATTGTATTGGAGATTTTATTAGAATTTTCTTAGTCATTCAAACTTAACATGTTTTTTAAACAAGAGACTAGTGGATGTGAAGTTCTTTGTCTCTATTTCCTGGTAATGAAACTATTTTCCATTTGACATTTTTATGGGATAGTATGGACCCATGTACACAGTATTATCCAAGCATAGATGGAATGCTTGATAGGACTAAGAGCTCCTATATATAAAAAATTGTTGTATGATGATTCATCTTACTGATTCCCATGTCAATGGCAATTTTTGCCATCAAAGTCAGATATAGAATTCAAATTATCAATATTTTTGGAATTCTTTGGCAAGAAAAACACACAATGTAGACAGCTTATTCAAACTATAATTCTCACATTCTAAGTGTTTACCTTAATGTTTCTTGCTCACCATGCTCCAAACTTGCCTCTAACTATTGATACAACTAATGATTTCAAACAAGCTAGACTACACCCTGACTTATAGCAGAAGAGAGAGAAAATTTAGAGACAGCCATTTCAGAAAGTTTTTCAGATTTCTAGCATGCCAAGCAACTTATAACTAGTTCAAAGAAATGCTTTCTTCTTAATGTTACCTCTTTTCTACCTTTATCTATTTTTGTACAAGTCCCTTCCTTACATAAATTACATCCTCAGTCTCAAAGTAGCTATTGGTACATGTGTTTTATCTCAAATGGATATGAAGCTGAGAATTTCAGTGGCTTAGAAAGTGTTATGACCTACTCAAGCCCACAGGAGATTGAAGTAGAAACATTACAAGTTTAAGACCAGCCCAGTTATAATGGGAGACTGTACATCAAATGAGAAAAAAAATAAATCTACTTATAGAGACCCAAAGAACTTCTCAGTTGAGCATCAGTTTGCCAAAATCTTTGCTTTCCCAGAATTCAATAATTATAACATGAAATTGAACTCATATTACATGTCTGTCATCTCCTGGTTGTACATCCTGTCTAATACAACTTTTAGACTTTGTCCCAGGTTGCCTTCTAATGCTGAGATAACTATCACAACCAAAAACTTAGGAGGAAATGGTTTATTTCTCTCTACAGTGTATAGTCCTTCATGAAGTGAAGTCAGAGTAGGAACTCAAGGCCGGAACCTGGAGACAGGAGCTGGAGCAATGCCTATGGAGGATGTTGCTTACTGGCTTGATCTTTATGGGTTGCTCATTTTGTTTTTATATATTGAACCCAAGACTGCCTGATGAGAGGTGACATCCCTGACAGTGAGTTAGACCTCCCACACCAATCATTAATTAAGGAAAAGCTCCAGGTTATACTGTGCCCAGATTCCTGACTCACCAAAAGTACAGGTGATAGATGTGTATGTTGTTTTCAGTAGCACATGGAGCTTTGTGTCACTTTGAACACAGCAGTATCACATAGTTTTGGTTTACATTAGCTTTTGCCTACCAATGAAAAGGGCACTATCTATGTTCTTTCATGTTGATTACATCAATATGTAGGAAAATGCTTTATAAATAACAAATATCTAATTTTTTGTTAACAAATTAATAGTTAATATTCTGAAAATTAAAACTATAAAAAAGACTTATATAGGCCTTGTTAGGGCCTTCCATATTAATTCTGAAATTTCAAATTACAGCATATCTTGAAAAATTTAATGAATCCCATTTTGTTTCCAATTTTTTCATCTTTATAACCTTGAGATTTATTAAAATCATTACTAAAAATAAAGGTTCAAGATCCAGGGGGAAGGGATAACAATTTGTAGCCATCCCAAGCCATCGCTCACTAAAATGGTAATGTTCACAAAATCAATGAAACAGGTCTTCACTAAAATACGAGGCCAGAACAAATTGGTGTCAGGGGCTTAAGAAAAAGAAACTTAGATCTTGTACTGAAAGAGCTTAATCTTTTTAAAATCGAGAAAATGATGATCACATACAAGTTCCCCATACTGAATTTTCAAGATATTAAAGTTTAATGTAATCTCTGTGTATAGCTCTGGAGTCATTAATAAATTAATATTTCTAATGTACCTAAAGGTACTTTGATTAAACATGTTAGAACAATACACATATCTGAATCACTATAAGGTGATAGCAGAACTATCTAAAAAATAAAAAGCAAAAAATACATAAAAATTTTCATCAAATGAGAATACAGAGTTTTTTAAAAGTCAGTATCTATATGGTTTCAGATGGGAGGAGTTTTGATATTTAAGGTCATTTGCAAAAAACTATTGCTGACAATTAATTGAATTCTTTTATTTCTGTTATTCCTGATCTTAGTTAAATTCTTGCTTGGAGTAGAGTTAATTAAAGATTAACCCAGTTGTACAGATAATAAATGTGACATTCTTTGAAGAAATGTTAAGTTCAGATTTAGACATTGGTCTCCTAGATATAGTCAATCTTACCTCTTACAATTTTGCTTAATTTTGATACTTATATTTAGATTTGCACTTTGATAGTTAATTTGACTACAACTTCACAATAAACTACTTAGGAGTTAACTCTCTTGATCAGTTTAGAAAGCATGGTGTTCTTCTGGTAATGCTTTAAACTCATGGTCATGAATGCAGTACTGAGATCAGAGGTAAAATTCTCCAAGGGGGGAGGTGAGCTATTTTGTAAGCTAGAGATAAAAAATTATTACAGACTAAGCCTTTCTTGTGTCAATTTCTTAAATGTGGAAAGTATCCAATGAACCCATTAAATACATTTTGACAGATAACAGCAGGAGGCTTGTTGACCTTTCCCCTCCTATCGATTTCCCCTTCAGTCCTTCTCCTCGGTGATTTCCACTTTTCCTGCATATATTTTGCCTTGCAGTCTATTCTCCACATGGCAAGTCTGTAATCACCAGCGGAGGAAACCCACAAAGCCCTGAGCCACACTGATACTTAGGAGGACCTCAAAACAATTCCCATCAGTCAGCAAGTTCTTTAATCAGCAAATATTTCTCTAAGAAAGACATCCTGGCTATCTCCATAGGTGAGCCAAAATGGTGATTAATTATTATTTATTCATATGGTCATCAATTGCACCAGCATTGGGTAATACCCCCTCAAGGCATGAGACGAAAATGGAAAGTCAAAGAAAGGAAAGGAAAGGTAACCCTCTTTATCGAGGCATTTAGAAATATATGTAGAAAAAAATAGCTCCTGATGAAAAATAAGCAACCACGGTAACATTTGTAGGTACTGGGGAGAGACGTGGGTGAAATGCCTTATTGCCAATAGTGGTGCAAGCCAACGGAAGGGTTAGAGTTCGTTCATGTTCTGATTTTTGAAAGTCGTCTTTTCTGTCATGTCTGACTGATATCACCCGGGATGGGTGTTGTTTCTTAAAGAGAGGAGGGAAGAGACCCTTGTTTTCCCATTATTACATGGAAGGGCCCAAGGAAGACAGCCACATGTTAAGCACATGCATGTACTCCCAATAGCTAAGAATGTCAGATATCTTAACAATAACTGTGACTAAGATGAGCCAGATTCTGTAATGCTGCAACCAAAGCTATAATGAAAGGCCAAGGTTTTGGAAGCTCAGGGTGTGAACACATGAGTTGTGGAAGTACTTAAAGTACTTAATGTAACTTCAAGTAACTTGCACTTGTTATCTGCAAGGAAAACTAAACCTTCAGAAAAAAATCCCCAAAAAAACAAAACCAATCCTTAGTCAAGATTGAATGCATCAGGCTTTGTGGAAACCAGCTTAAAACCACACCTCCACATTAATTCCCCATGCTTGCTATTGGGAGCACACGCATGTGCTTAACATGTGGCTGTCTTCCTCTGGGCCCTTCCATGTAATAATGGGAAAACAAGGATCTCTTCCCTCCTCCCTTTAAGAAACAACACCCATCCCGGGTGATATTAACAAGCATGGCGTATTTGGTTGAGATTGCATGGGAGAGGGAAGCATTTGTATTTTGCAATAGAAAGAAACTGAAACAAATCGTGATGCACTCACATTCTTGCTCAAGCCTCACACTGGCTGCCACTCAGGTTATCAGCCTCTTTCTTTCCTTGTTCCTCCCCGACTCTGGGCTACCTCACCTGCGATTTAGCTTCAAGCTGTATCTGCTTTCAAACAATGAAATCATCCAGGATCCACTTAGTTCTGTCAATGGGAGAGTGAGGATAATAGACAATAATATTCTTATCCAAATATTTTACCTTTCTATAAAGTTTGGAAGCATGGAAAAATAGAAACAATTTAACTTTACAGGCAAAAAGGGTAGTCAAGATACTCAATAGCCTTTAGATTCTTTATCACTTCCCTTTTTCATTTCTTCAACACATATCCAAAAGAGTCGCTTCTCTCCACAACTCCCTACTCTGAAATGAAAGTTTGGATCTTCTCTAAATTCATTTGTTGAAGCCTTAACTCACAGCACGGTCCTATGTGGTAGATGCTCTGTGAAGAAGTAATGAAGATTCAACCAGATCATAAAATGAAGCCTTAGGAAGCCATCCTATAGGGCTGGACTCATTCAATCACAGGAAAGAGACACCAGCTTTCTCTCTGGCTGCCAGGTGAAGACACAAAGAAAAAAATATCCCTTACCAGGAAGTGATTCTAACTCCAACTTTCAACACCACTGTGTTGTCTCCTTGGTGGTAGGGTCTATTTCATTTCACCAAAGTTTATCATAGAAGTGAGTTCAGAGGCACAGGGTCAGACAGATTTGCATTTAAGTTCCTTCTCAGCCATATGCAAGCTCTGTACACAGTAAGTTCACATTGAGACTCATCTGCCTGATATGTAAATTAAAGTGACAATGGCTACTTTTGTGAGTGTTTGGAAGATAACGTCGATGCAGGTAAAATGCTTAGCACAAAGTTGAGTGTTATCTCAAACACTCCGTTATCTCTCTGGCTGGGCACATCCGTATACAAGGGCACAGTCAGCCCGTTCAACATTTCAGAGTGAACTTCCTCTTTCTTACATATGGTGACATTTAGGAGGTTCCATTTATTCAGGTGTCTGGCTAGAAGCAAAGAACAATCATCCTTTTTTTCCTCCCAATTAGTGCACAGAAATGCTGATGAGTCTCAGCTTGATCTAATATCCCGGGTTCATGAACAAGACTACGATGAGTATGAGAGTGGAAATATTTGTTTCTCTGGATAGAGAAACAGTATTAAGATTTTTGAATCATACTGTACTTCCAGTTTAATGTTTCTGAAGCTTCATATTGATATTTGTATGTTCATTTTATATCTGGCAATTTTACTTGATTTACTTTTTAGCTTTAATAGAAATAGGCTTATTCTTTTGCATGTTCTGTAAGACCAGAGTATCTATGAGCTGAATAATTTTATTTTTCCTTTGACAGTTTGGATGCTTTTGCTTTGATTTTCTATAATTGTTCCCACCTAGGCCTTGTGACACTGAACAGGTGATGTGGGCTTCCTGGCTGTGTCTCACGTCTTAGAGATAACGTTTTCAGCCTTTCTCCTTTTAGTTTCTACCACAGTCTAAATCCAATCCCTGTCATTTTCCCTTCTAGATTATTGTCATAGCTCATTATTGAATTTTAAGCCTCTTGTATCAATCCATGTTTTGCATTTTTTTTGTCAAAATGTCCTTCTCAAAAGAAATTTTGATCATACTATACTTCTGCTTGGAAATATCTCAAGCCTCCCACGCTGTGCAAGAACTAATAAATAGCTGCCTTTGTCGTACCTGCGCTTGGGCCAGTGGCTTCCATTGTCCTCTATCTTGCCTTTGCATTAACTCTTCTGTGACTTTGATTCCTTGCTGCCTGTTCCATCTTTTCAGGGGTGTTCTTCATTCCCTCTCTCTCAGGCTCCTTCCCATCTGTGACCCTCTGAAGCCTTTCCTGACATACTGATCTTTCCTCCCCTAGAGCTTACCTAGAGAAGTATCTACTTCATTTACAACAGATGGAAAAAAGGACCAAGGTGTGTATTATTAAAGAAGACTACTAAAAGTTTAAAAGAATTGACATTCTTTACTATTACAGAAAAGTGAAATAATTGGTGGGTAAAAGGGGACATCTAACTGGGTGATTTTCACTTAAAATACCTTTCATTTGGGAAAATTCAATAATAGTTTGAGTTATTGAATATATAATATCTAAATCATATCTGAGAAAAATTATATGCTAGATTGATATGTAGAAATTTATGAGTGACATGCCCATATGCTTGGCAACACAGATTTTGCCTGGGAAATGAAAATAATTTCTCACTAAACTAATTCTAGAAGAAAGGTAGCAAACATTCACAAGGTCAGCTTTCTTATTTTTTCCCACCATTTAAAATAACATTTCTGTATAGAATAAGCTAAATGCTGATACAGCTAAAAACACTCCTTTTGGCATTAATGAGACAAACTCAACTGTGGGATAAAATCATACTTTAGACACTCTTCAAGATATCTCATGTACTCGAGCACGCTGTTAATGACAGTTATAAAATCTGAGACATATTTTGATTGACACAATTATTCGTGTATGTATGCACTCATAGATACTATACCACATACTCACATATTTGTAGGTGAATAAAAAACACATTTCATGCCACAGTTTTCCTGTTTTTAGAAAATGTGCTTAGAAGCCCAAGCTTTTCAAACTGTGGGTCTCTATCTGGTGATGGATCAAAATTTCAACTTGGCTTTAATCATAATTCTAAGAAAATGAATAAAAATAGAAGTGATAGAAACATAACAAAATACAATCAGAGAGTTATTACTTCTTCAAACATAGGAGGTGGAAATGGGTTGAAAGTGCAACGAATGAGGCTTAGGGAAGAATTCAAACACATGAACTCCAGGGCTTTTGATGAAATGCTGCAAGCTGCTTGGAAATGTCAGACTCCATTAGGCCTGTGAACAAAGACATCCTTGCTGACACTGTGTCATTTTCCTACTTGCTCTGTGTTACTAGCTAGAGCTCTTGTTAGATTCTCCTGGTAGTCTGGCACCCCTGTACCATTTAGCAATGCGAATCTGTTGTGCTGGCTCATTTTATGTCAACTTGACATAGCTATATTCATCTGAGAGGAAAGTATGCCAATTGAGAAATTGTTTCCATAATCTGTTCCCCAACAGGGCTGCCTTGTCTGGCCTCAGTGGGAGAGGATGTGCAGGAGACATCAAGTCTCCTGTAGAAACTTGATGGGAAAGAGCAAAACCAGAGAAGGGGAGGAAAGACAGGGGGAGAGGGACTCTTTGAAGCGGGAGCAGAAGGAGGGCAGTGTTTGGGATATAAATAAAAGATAAACATATAAATAAATAAACAGACAAATAAATATTATGCAGCATTTTCTTAATTAGTGATTGATGGGAGAGGGCCCAGCCCATTGTAGTGGGGGCACCACTTGACTGGTTGTCCTGAGTTCCATAAGAAAGTAGGCTGAGCAAGCAATGGGGAGCAAGTCAGTAAGCATCACACCTCCATGGCCTTTTGCATCAGCTCCTTTCTCGGGTTCTTGCCCTGCTTTAGTTCCTGCCCTGACTTTCTTCAGTGATGGGCTATGACATAGAAGTGTTAACCAAATGAACCATTTCTCTCCAAGTTGCTTTTGGTTGTGGTGTTTCATGACAACAGTAGAACCTTAACTTGGTTTCTTTTCTAGTTGCTAGCAATGTGAATTAAGATTAGTTCATTTTGAGTTTTCATTGCCACATGGATTCCCTATTAGTCCTTTGATTGTCCTTATCTTGTTACTATACTCTCTTCCCCAAGGCACATTGCTTCATTTAAGCCATGATTAATGGAATTTGGTGGTCTTCAGTTCTTAATCTTGTGAATTTGTTGGAAGCACCTCAGAACTTTCTGAAAATGCTGACCCATGAGGTAGCACTATCAATTTATTCTTTTATTCATGAGCTACATGACAAAAGTATGAAAATAACTATGTGCAAAAAATTAGAATGCACCTTCCTTTTACTGATGCTATAGGGAATATATAGATAAACTCCATACCATAGAAATGATTATCTGCCCTTTAATCTATATGTTTTCACTTGGTATGATTACACTGGAAATGGAAAAATTCTAGCCTAAAGAATAGGTAGAGAGGTCTAGGAGTTACACATGAGTCTCCCAGGAAGGGGAAATTGAATAGATTTTATGAGCAGAGGAGAGATGGGAGAAGACAGGATTGTGAAGAGGAGGTGAAATAGGTAGAGACAGAGAATGTGGAGCAAGAAAGCTGGAAGTGAGAGGCATTGAAGAGATGCCATGGAGATCTAGTGCTGTGAACGTTCCTAAAATATATGAAGGTGATTCTATTGAGGATTCCTAAGAATAGGGATGTAGTCTCAACTGGCCATCTCTCATTAGCAAACGAGGCTTCCAGTAGTGGTATTGGGTTGTATTCAATTAAGTTGTTGGCCATGGGGTCCCATGGAAATCTCTAAACAACCCAGGCTGTTGCTAAGGCAAAGGGTTACACACACACACACACACACAGAGAGAGAGAAGAGAGAGAGAGAGAGAGAGAGAGAGAGAGAGAGAGATCCTAAAGTTGGAAAATTTAACTCTTTTCTAACATAAAAAGTAGTCAAAAGGGACACAAAATTTTAGAGTTCTGTAGTAGAGTACTTCTCTCATTTCATCAAGAGTCAGTTAAATAAAAATTTGCTTTAATTTATTAAACTCAAGTGGGAACTGCAAATTGTTTTGTGAACCTTAAAGATGTTACACCGCACATGTATCTTAGAAGTTCGGAGAGATTTCTAACTGTAAGAGTGATATTTTTCCTTTGTGTTTGTATATGTTATGAATGCATTATGCATTTTTACACATATGTGGAGCACATATATGTATGTGGGCAGATGTATGTGAAGGCCTGTGGTCATGTCGGGAATTATTCTTTACCATTTTTCTGTCTTATGCATTGAGGCAGAACATCTGAAGCAAATGCAGTTTTGCCATATGAATATCCTTGCCAGCTAGCTTGCTCTTATGATGCTCTGCCTCTGTCTTCTGAGACAGGCATTACCGGTGGGAAGCCACACCCAAAAGGTCATTTCAAATCACATAATGTGAAACTATAAACTATGGGTCATATTTACCAGATATTTCCATGTACTCTTTACCCTCAGGTGTGAAAATGATCACTGGGCCTAAATGATTACTAGACCTAAAAGGTTGCATCTTAATGGAGATAATGGAGGTGCATATTTCCACATTCACACAACTATACCCAAAAGGTACTAGAAACTTAGATACCCTTGGCTGCCAAGACACTACTACAATTGCTATCGTGGTCCAGTCTTTAACTAAGGCAGATATTTATGCAGAATAATGTCCACCCCTATTTTGTTTCCCAACAATGTTAATGACGAGAAGCTGATCCAAAGCCAACAGCACATGACCTGTCTGAAAAAAGAGGCTAAGAACACTAGTCTACGTGAAAATAGAGTCCAATTAACTCAATAGCCATGCAATTACTCTTTTAAAATTAAAGGAATGTCAAAACTAGATATTGTAAACAATAATCAGTATTGCATTTGGTTCATTTGAAATAGAATTAGAATTGAGAGCTTCTAGGAATTTGTGTTCAACTGCCCAAGGAAAGAATAGTTGTGCGTTGCTTGCTCCAAAGCACCTGGACCTTTAACAGCAAGAGCAATGGAGTTGATGAGTGCTCAGGAATTTCTTCTACATCTGTTGTTGAAATTCTTCTGACTGGGTGTGTTCACACTGTCCAGGAGAACATAGAGAATACCAAGTTTCACACAAGCCAGAGACAGGAGTGCTGCTTGCCTTCTGATGCTGGTGGAAGACACTGAGATCACAGTGACACAGGGCAGGGTGACAGTCATTTCTTCAGACTTCACTGAGAGACTTAGCAAATACAAGTCCAGGGGACATCTAAATTATCCCAAATTCCAATGGATGATTTATAGTATAAGCATCTGTCAAGTACTATATATTACAATTGATTGCTGTTCATACGAAATTCTAACTTAATTGTATGTCCTGTTTATGTGGAAGCAGTATTTCAGGCATGACTAATATTTGCATTACAGATATAATATACGCTATTATCCATTTTAGGATTATTTCAGTTGACCTAAGGGTTTTTGGAAAATATTTCAGGTTACAAGAATCTTGATTTTTCAGTAAAGTAAGAGCAGGCAGATGGAGCCACTGACAGGCCTCACCTTCCCTTGTAACTGGCAGAATGATTAGACAGGAACATGAGGTGCTGCTTTAATTTTCTTCTTAGTGAATCAAAAGTATCACTTGTCCATGATGAAGTAGTGCAGAAAACAGTGTTGTACAGACCCAGGAGTGAAGAGCTGATGCTTTTCACTTGGAGACAGCTTGTGAGAGGAACTGTGATAATGAGCGGTGCTCTGTCTTGTTGTACTAGAATCACATAGAAGTCTCAAAGTGTTGAACATTGAAATGTGTGTATACAATACCATTTGTTCCTGTTTCATTGGTCCTGACCATTAATATTTTCATGCTTTAACAGTACTTGATATTAGTATAAGGAGCAGTCAAGGAGACTCCAGGGATGTTAGTTCTGAAAGCCACTTTATGGTATGGTTTGGGTCCTGTGATAGCGCTTTGTGGTTGGTATCTGTCATTCATCATATGGCTTTGTTCCCTTGTCTTGTGAGTGAGAGTGTTCCCTGCTGTTTAGAGAAGAGGAAACCCAGCTTAGACTTAGCGTCTTGCCTAAGGTCATATGTTGAGAAGGTGGCATAGACAAGAAAACCCCTCAGGTCTTTTGGCCCCATACATAGCACTTTCTGTTAGATCAAATTACAGTCTATGTAATAAGTTTAAAATTTACACCTTGGATACTTTCTGAGAATGTACCACTGAAAATGATACTGGCATCCTTTCTGGGTACATGAAGACAATTGTACTTCATCAATTGTTGTGCCTTTCCCAGGATAATCTCATTGGACACTTCACTTAAGATGCAGGATGCTGCTGTGTCTGTGTATCTCAGGAACTGAAGCCACACTGACAGCCTCACACCTGGACCTTTCACGTCTCCTCCTTCTCCTGGTTCTGCAGTATGCTGCACCTCCAATGTTATCTCCATAGGCTTTCTGCAAATGTGGTGACACGAAATTAACGAAGACAAGTACAGTAAAGGATGCTTCTGTGTTTCCAGTCTTCCTGTTACTTTAACAGCACCTCTCTTTCTTTGTGTCCTCTTCTTCAATCTAGGCATACTCCACCCCACCAAATTCTGATGCAATCCTCATAGGCAAATGTCCAAGATAGGTAGAGACATAGTAAATTTGCAAAATTTCAGTAATGTTATTTCAATTCTCCCCAGTCCCCAGAGACCCTTCACCGACTTCTAGCCCACGAGTACAAACTTTTGGTTCCGTGACACTCATCGCCTACTGTGTCATGCTCAAGAACTGCACAGCAGAGTTTTTAAATCATACAATTTGAAGAAGTTTATCTTGTATTGGTCTGATTTCAGAGGTATCCTCAGTCACACGCAGTCAATCAAACACAGGTTGGACATACCTGCAACTGTGGATCTCTCAGTAAAATTTTAACTAATACTAAAAGTGATACTATATCATATAATTACTCTTATCCTTTATTAAACATAGCCATAGAACACAATGTGTCTATTTCTGCTGAGTCTTAATATGCTGAAAGATGGTTGACATCCACGGAAGGGCTTCTGTTTTCTGAACCTTTTCTGAGAAGAAAGGAAGGATGGGAGGATGGCCTGGAGGTGAAGTGAGAAAGGGGGCGTCTAGGAGGAGAGGAGGGAAAGGGAAGTTTCAATGAGGATGTAAAGTTAATTAGTTAGTGAGTTAGTTAACTAATTAATTAATTTTAAAAAGACATTCAGAAGAAAAAAATTAGATGAGCCCTAAGCTTTTATTAAGTGAAACAAGCCACACATAAAAAGACAAATATCAGATGATGTCATTTATATCTGATGTCTTAAGATATTGATCTCACTGAGATGGTACGAAGAATGTCAGTTACCAAAGGGCTAGAATAAGGGAAATGGGAAATGGGAAAGAGAATGTTGGTGATAGGATAAAAAATAAATAGGGGCTGAAAAGATGGCTTAGTGGTTAAGTACCAGCTGATCTTCCAGAACACCCTCATGACCGTCTACAACTCCAGTCTCAGCAGATCCAACACCCTATCCTCCACGAGCACCAGGCACGCAAGTAGTCCACAGCCATACTTTCAGACAGAACCCCCAGACACATAAATGAATTATTATTGAAAATAGAACAGGATAAATTAGATCCAAAGATCTATTGTAGCATGTAGTAACTAAGATTACAAATAATGAATTGTAAAATTCACTCAAGGAAGTTTGAAGCATTATCACCACAAAAAAGGGTCAGCAGTAGACATTACACATATGTTAATTCCATCCTTGCATCCTTACATAAAATATACCTATTTCAGAGCAGCATGTTGCAGATGATAAATATATAAAATTTTATTTATGAGTTAAACAAATTTTAGTCACAAAAGTTCTAAATTATTCCCATTCTCTGGGAGGTTGTACATTGTTTCAGAGATAGATTAGTTGAGGATAAACTACTCATGTGCACATTCAGTGACGATGCTGAGGCAGGGTGGTATAAAACCATTGTCAGTAACAGAGGGCTGGAGACAGATAAGAGGGAAAACTGAAGAATTAGAGGTTGTTCCAATAATATTCCATCAATGGCATATCCAGTTGTATTCTCAAACGTCCATCTTGTCTTCCCAGCCACTCCAGTGCCAACTAACTGAGTCCTTTCTTAAAGCTAACACATCCTTAATGCCTATCATGTACAAAATGTTGAGTGATGACCACATGATTCACAATGAACATGGAGCTCCATGGTTAGAAGCCATCAGTACAAGCATGTAATCATATGCTAATTATGTAGCTTAAAATAACAAAGCCCAGACCGGCCTTTTCTGATTAATTTTTAAAAAGCCTAATGGGAATAATTTTGTAGAATTATGAAGAACTTTCAGTGAAATACAATCATTTCAATATCATTAATTTATTCAACAAGTTATTTGAATGACTTGTTTAGAAGGCACATTATATAAAGGTGTTCTATAAATCCTAAATTCCATTCTCTCTAAGAGCTTCTTAGAATTCAAACTTGTACGTAAAACATTTGATCACTAAGCAGAGAGGGAGAACATGTTATGGATTCAACATAAATATATACAGGAGGATTACAATGTAAGATAAATATATTTACTTATATATTTACATTTATACAAAAACATATATCGCATACCATTTGAAATACAACTTAAGATAGTAAAACATCAACATATCACCCTTCACCAAAGACACTTCTCTTCGCAACAGATGAAGAGCATTATAGGAAGCCACAACTGATCACAATACAGGCAGGAGATTATGTGTCAGTCCTAGCTAATACACCTACAGACTGACAGCACGATTCCTATAACTGAGGCCCAGGATCATTGATGGGGAAGGGGCAGAAAGATTGTAAGGGCCAGAGGCTTAGGGAGTTTGTGTTTACTCAAAATATCAGAGATGTTACACCCATGAAGTTTCATCAAAACATCTGCCTAAACAAGACCTGAGTAGCAGCGCCAACAGCAACTGACAGGCTAACATGGAAAGTAGAGAGCGAGAAGCCTCAACCTCAGACAAAGATGTCTGGGGAACTGGGAAAGTCTGAGAGTAGGCAAAGCAGTTGTCTACAGAGAAGAGCCCCGAATCCATTAGCCAATACTAAAGGTCAGCCCCAAAATCAAATACAGGTAACATCATAAGGACCGAGCAGATTTATTAATGTATATAGGAATATGTGTGTGCGTGTGTGCACACATGTTCATCAATCATTAAAGAAGAGCTTGTGATTTTGAGAGAGAGCAATGAAAATATGAGAGAAGAAAGGAAAGTGGGGAAGTAATCTGTTTATATTATAATTAAAAATATTATTTTAAAAACATATTTTTAAAGAGATTCATATTCTCAGTAATCCTCCTCCCTTATTTCAGGCCACTTTGTTCTTATAAAAAAAATGATGTTCAAGAAAGATTTAATGCTCACATATTATAGAGGAAGCACTCCAGGAGATGAATGCCTGTCCAGGCCTACACAGAGTTCCTCTGGCTGATCCATAGCTCTGAGCTCACCATACTGAGTGCTGTTCATCACAAGGACACTGTCTTCCTTTACTCTCTAACACAGTATAAAACTACTTGGGAGAAAACAGTTGATGTTAACTTCCGAAGAAAGTTCTAGAACACACAGATTTTGTTTTCTGCCTTGCTCAGCTGGAAACACCCATTATGTTTTCAAGTTTTGTGCTAGTGAGCCTATCTTTCACCCAGTTTATAGACTGACATACACATAGCTTAAACCAATTCGTGTTCTTATACCTCAAATAGAATCTATGATCTATGACAAAATAGAGCTATTTCCCATCCTTAGCAGTGGAAAGTCTGTAGTATCTTTTCATTTTCAAGGACACAGAAGATGCACTGAAATGTACAGTTATCTGACCCATGATGTCTAAAGTCTGTATCCTTAAATGCCTCCTTAATGGGAAGGCAGAACAGCCTTCCTGAAATACTAGCAGACATTGTTTTTCCTCATGGGTTTAATTCTTGAGACACAAAAGATGCTATAACCTTTCTGGCCATCTGCACGATACTGTAGAAAGGTCTATCAACCTACACCGATCACTCAGAAGAAATAAAAATGATCATGACTGAGCTGGTCGAGGGCAAAGGGACAATCCATGTTTCACATTGCAGCAGAGCATCACGATTCTTTAAATGTAAACTGAGGGTTTGACTGGATAGCCAGCCTTCTCTGCAGCCTCAGAAACACGGCATTAGTGAAATGTCAGCTTGCGTTAAGATCACCGGTGGCCTTTGCGGCTCACATCCTTCCATGTTTCTGCGCAAAGATAGGAGAACACGGCCATGTCTCTGCTCTGGAGATCGATCTGCCTTCATGTCTGATATTACCTTACATCGCCGGGGCCAGGTGGGCGTGAGAGCAAGGGCAAGGCGAGCTTGTTTACTCACTGAACCTTGAGTGCAGCTTTAGCGAGTGGCCAGGCAGCATTGAATCACTGAGCTGACTGCAGTTGGGAGCCCTCTTCTAGGGTCTGCAGTGATAAGAACAGACCTCTGAGGAGTTGAATGTCTGCGTGATCTAAACTCAGGGCAGTCAGGCTGAAGAGAATGTGTGCTCTAACCTGTTTGCACTGAATACTCTCCATAAATAATTTACAGCTGAGACTGCTCGCTATTATTGCAAAAATACCGGATTGCGTTTTGACACATGCATCCCAGCTTGTAAGTCAATAGATACAGTTTCACCCAGTGTGTGCAGTCTTAGCTTAAGTCACCCATCCAAGTGTGTTTTCCAATAATGTAATTTAACACTCTCAAACCAGAGTGGGAAGAGATGTCTAAGAAGCCATTGCCATGAGACAATAGCTTATCCTTCCAGTTTGTATTTTATTATTCCTAATAACTGAGCTTATGGTTTTTCTCCTACCTGGCGTTAACATATTTGTGGATATAAAGTTATTTGCACATAATGGTAGAATAAAATTATTTAGATGTGAAAGGTATTCTTTTGATCTTCTTATTCAAATGATGCCTTCCATGGAAATACCTGGTGTTTTCTCCAAGATAGACTTGAACCAGAAAGCATTTCGCTACAGTAAATTTTCACCTCCTACCCCCTTTACTTCCAAGTAATATTACAGATTTCACCAGGCATTCAATTTTCCCAGATGATGGTAATTGCCCCACGAAGACTAAACTTCTAAAATTGTTTTCATGCATATGAAAAACAGCTTGTTCTTTCTGTGCTCTCAGAATATCTGATAAAGCATACTGATAGAGATGCAAGGAATGGGCCACATTAACGCTGGTCAGGATCCCTGGCAAAATCAGGTAACGCCTTCCTTTTTTTCTTAAGTGAAAGTGTAAAACAAAAGAGAGAAAGAGAGAGGAAAGAGAGACAAGAGAGAGAGAGAGAGAGAGAGAGAGAGAGAGAGAGAGAGAGAGAGACTCAGACGCTACTCTGTCTCTATGATCAATCAATAACAGAACTGCGGTGTCTCCTTTATTTTTTTGATAAGGCACACTTATGTGCAACAAGGGATTACATGTATATTTAATAAGTTACTCCATCATATGTACACAAGGCAGGAAAAGTAGATGCTCGTGCTGGACGGAGTAATGCTATCACAAAAAATGCATTTAAAACTTCTCTGCTAAGGATTGAAAAGGAGAATCTTCGTTGGGTGACAAAGCAGCTGGGAAATAACGGGTCCAGGTGAGGGTGGGATTGAAGTAGTCACACGCCAAAGAAGAAGGTGCTTGAACGTTAGCTGTTAGTAGCATGCAGTGTTTTCTCAATGGAAATATTTGTTTCAATGGGAAAACGCTTACGGCATCAAGAAAGGATCCTTGAGGATGAGTATAATTTTCCATCCCAGTAGTTTTCTATATTTACTCATGCGGATATTAACAGTCCCCGTGATGACTGATCTCAGTAGTCATCTGCATCTAGGACCAACCAAACACAACCTGCCGAGTGCTCTTGTGAGGGATTTTCTGGATCAGACTATTTGAAGCAGGTATGCTCTCCCTAAATCTGGGCCACAGCTTCTGGTGGCAGCCCACATGAAAAGATGTGAAAGAAGCAATCTTTGCATTTTGCCTACTTGCCTTCACTCTTGCTGACATGTTTATCGATCCTGTTGCTGAGGTACTTCTCAACCAATATTAGAATTTCTTTGGGTTCTTAACATAGACAAGAAGGCCAGCAGCAACCCATACATCTTTTAGGCCTTCAGTACCAGACTTGGACTGCTTAAATGACCAGCCTTGTGATCTCAAGAAGTACTGTATTCTCAGCCTCTCTAGTATGAGATAACCACTGTTGAACTACCCAATATAATAAATTAAGCCAACGTTTAATATATATTAACTTTTAATATATGTTCATTCTCTCAACTCTATCCATTTAGAGAACTTTTTGTGAAATAGGTGTATTACTTGATACAGGCTCAGTAGCCAGTAGATTGGGATGTCTTCTGAAAACAGATTTGCAGTTTTCCCAAAAGAAGTAATTTTGGAATATATAACACTGTGCTTACTTTTTCTAAAGGAGTAATGAGTCTTGCTCAGTATACTGGCTGGCCTTAGTCTCACCACTCTCTTGCATCGGCCTCCTGGATGCTGAGACTGCAGTCATAATTCCTTACCTGGCTGCAGATTGCAGATTGCCTTTAGCTAACTAGTAGGTCTGAGTAACTAAGGTACATATGAACTCTTCCAGTGGTAACAGAAAAGTTAAAGGAGAAATCATCATCAACAAATACTATATGGCACCAGAAAGTCATTTATAAGAAAAAGAGTAAATTATGCCCAAAAAAAGAGCCAATGACCCTCTGTGGGTATCACTATGACGAACAAATGTGTGACGGAGAGACGGAAAGATGGATTATGAGGAGAGATGGAAGAGAAAACAAAGCTGGGGGGTTTGTACACTGGGGAGAAAGATGGAATCAGAGACTAGATGCTAGTGAAGAAGGCAGATATAAGGAGGCCATGGTGAAGTCCTTGCCCTAGGTGCCGCCAAGGTCCATGTCTAGGGTCAATGTCTGTGGCCTCAGTTACCATCAAAGGCCAAGCAGACGTCCATGGTCTGGGCCACCACCAGAGACCATGTGGATATCTAAGGGACATGCTGATCTGATTGGTCCGTGTTGCCACCTGAGGCCATGGTGTATCTGGGCCCATGCCTCTGCTTGGGACCATGTCTGAGTCTGTGGTCCTATGGCAGCTGGGGTCTGGGGTGATGTCCCAGGCCTGTGTTACCATCAAAGGCAATGTCCCGGGTCTGGACTGACCCTGAGGCACTGTGATGAGCTGGAATTCTAAAAGGAAAAAAAAACCCATAATCCCTTGCTTTGTTCATTTATTGGAAAGGGAAGTTCAGAGTTAACAGCAGACTATGGATTTTCAATCAGAATAATGTGATGCAGGATGAAAAATGGTGCTAGCTGCAGTCATAATGTGATACCACTGGTTATCCTCACAGCGTTTACGCCATCTCCCTGTCTAATGAGTCTCAGTAAACAGGAGGCTCTAAAATAGATAAAGACTTTCACTAGGTCAATGAATAACGATACGCTGACTATGAACTACATTACACAAATATAAATGTGTTAAATCCTATTTTAAAAGCTACCTTGAGAAGATGAGCCACTGTCCTCACCCCTTGCTCTCTTTGTCAGCCTTTCCTTGTCTTTATAATCAAATCCACAGAGAAGACAGAAGGGGAGCTCCTCGCACAGGCCCTGAGGCGGCCTCCAGAACTCTCCCCCATGTAGCCCTCTACTTCGAAGGATGGAGAAGGCTTTCAGGATGTTCTGTAAGAGACCAGTTTGCTAGGTCTTCTATGTGCCACCCTCAGAGACTCAGTGTATTGAGGCTAGAAACAAAGAGAAGGCATAAATCAGTATATTCCAAAAGTAGAGGTTTTGTATCCCCAGACAAAGTGTAAACTTGTTGTTTGCTGAATAACTATCTCTGCAGAGAGAAAGCAACTTCCACAGTGCTCTGGGTTTTAAAGAGTAACACTGGCTACCTCCAGAAAGTCTCTTAACTTTTTTTTTTGTTTTTAAGTATTTATTAATCTATCATATGTATGTGAGTACACTGTCACTGTCTGCAGACACACCAGACATTACAGATGGTTGTGAGCCACCATGTGGTTGCTGGGAATTGAACTCAGAACCTCTGGATGAGTAGTCAGTGCTCTTAGCCACTGAGCCATCTCTCCAGCCTGGCTCTTATCTTTTTAATACGTTAAAAGTTGATCTGTTTTCTTTCACAATTATATCTTATCTCTTTTGGTTTAGAAAAATGGAATTTAAGTGCACAAGGTTAGAAGTCCTTGTTCTCCAGAGTCCTTATCTTAGAGCCCCAAGTTCTGGGTAAATGACAGCAGCAAGTTAGTGCTCTGGGGATGATCTGGACTTCTCTGAAATGTCTATTAAGTCATCAGTGTGCCTTTCTTGCCTATGTTGGAAGACATGAAAAAAAGAGGTTTTTCCTATCAGTGATTAACAGTCCTCTGTTACTCCACATTGGTACACCAAATTAACCGATCTCATTCCTTTCACCAACTAAAGAATTGTGTTTTTTACATCAGTCTCTGGTACACATAGCAGCTACGTGTGACAAAATCAACAAGCACAGGATCCACTAGGCACCACTATCCACATACCAGAATATTTGTGTTCCATTTTTCATCCTTTTCCTATTTTCGATTTTCTTTCCGTCTGCAGTTTCACTTCTCAGTCTTGAGAGGTGAGTAAGTGGTAGTAGCATTGTAAAACAAATACAAAGCCTTTCACGATTCACTGTGGATGGCAAAAGGACTGTTTCTCTGGATGCAGCCTGCGCTTAATTGCTGCCAAATTCAGAACCACAAACATGGCCTTGATCATCCAAAGGCATATGTGATGGATAGCTACTCCAGGCAGCTACTCAGCCATCCATCTCTGTAGGAAAACGATGGTGAAAGCTGGAGACAGGAACGCTGACATCAGCAGAACTGACCACAAGAGTCTGATGTCAAGGCAGCCAAGGAAGGGAATTGGTCTTAAATCCGCTTGATGCGAATGAGGGGGATTTTAACCACGTTGGTCCAGACACTTTGCAGATCGTTCAGTGCCAAGAAAATAGCATATCTCTAGAGGACAGGCAGCCACAAAAGTTTAGTCGAGCTTATAGGTCAAAATTATTGATCATCTAACTTTCCTCAAATTCTGAGAGATGGAAACACACACCAAGGCAAACTGTACACACATCAATCCATCAGCTGCTTGGGTTTATTTTATGTATTGGAACATTGTTATTGAAAAAAGCTTTCATGGTATCCACAGCAAAGCCAATGAAAGTAGGCTGGTTGTTATCCTCAAGAACATTCAATCCTGGTAACATTTGCTACATAAATATAGAAAAGACTTGGGCCACAGGGCTCTCATGGGATTTAAATTAGCATATGTCAAAAATGTAATTGTAAGATGAACAAACTTGATGGTATTAGCAAACAAAACTTCATAATACTACTTTTACCAATAATTAGCAAAGATATTATCAATATTTCATATTTTATTTTGTTGGATAAGGTTTAATAATATTCCCTAAAATATATATTCACATGAAACTTAGGATGGTATACTAATTTAAAATATATATGTTTACAGATATACCTCATGTAAGTATTTCAATTGGAGATCATTCTCATTTAGGATAGCGCCTACATCTCTTGATAGATGTTTTTATACAGAGACCTAAGGGAGGTGAATGTAAAAACAGAGGAGTGGGAAGACAGGATAACACATCTGCAGACCAGAGTACACCAAGGACTGATGGTAGCACAAGAAATGAAGAAAGAGCAAAGTACAGGCACCTTCAGCTCCTCAGCTCTTCCTGGAGACTCCAGCACATCTGCCACCTTGATGTCCAACTTCTGATCTCCAGAACTATAAAAGCAATTTCTGTTATTTGAAAACATTCGGTCTTAGCAAATTGTGTGGCATCACAATGTTATTATATTTTATAGTAGTCATTTCAGCCAAAATTAGTGCCCAAGATCTCAGCTTCAGATTCTTAGGCCCAACTGCCTAACTTCTTATTCCCATTTAGTTATTGTATTATTCCTGGATCTCCAGAGAAAGAAAGACAACAGAAGGGTCTCTCTCTGTGTGTCTCTCTCTGTTGCTCTCTCTGTCTCTGTCTCTCTCTGTCCCTCTCTGTCTCTGTCTCTCTCTGTCTCTATCTCTCTCTGTCTGTCTCTGTCTCTCTGTCTGTCTCTCTCTCTCTCTCTCTCTGTGTGTTTGTGTGTGTGATGTATTTAAAAAGACTGTCTTCCATGATTATGGGAGGTGACAGATGAAATCAGTAGGACAAACTGGGTCTCTGGAGGTTTAGATGAGAATTATTGTTGCAGTCTTGAGTCTGAATTCTAGGATCATATGTAGGATTTCTGTGTTGTAGTGAGGAATAGGAATTTCTTCCTGTAGAAATTTGGAATCTATTAATGATAAATAATATTAACATTTAACAATACCTTTATAGTAAAAGCTAGACTGATGTTTATCTAAACAACTGATCACCATAGCCTCCTATCTAAGTTGATAAATAAAGTTAATCATCACAGAAGCCAAAGGAATGGCTCTACCACCGTATTTCATATCATTTGTTGTTGAGGGTGGAAAAAAATGTTCAAGCCATTATACCAATTTTTTTAACTGCAAAAAAAATCCTCAAAACATTCCCGCTAAAGTCAGAAATCAGATAAAGTGTCCCCTCTCTGCTTCTATTCAGTATAATGCTTGAGGTCTTAACTAGTAGAATAAAAGGAAATAAAAGATATACAAGAAAAAAAAAGATGTCAAAGTACAAATTGCTGATATGATTCTAAATGTAAGAGACACTAATCACTGACTAAAAACCTCTCAGAGCTGCAACTGACCTTCAGCAAAGTGGCAGGATGTGAGGTGAACACATAACACAGTAGCCTTCCTAGTATCAATGACAAACATACTGTAAACTCCAGTCAGGGAAACAACTTCATTCACCATGAATGTGAGTGTGTTTGTGTGTGTGTGTGTGTGTGTATTCTGCATGTGTTCACACACATACACAAAATAGAGGCACACACATACACACATACACACACATACACACTGATGCTCACACACATATATGTAGTAGAGGGAATTATTTAACCCAAATTCGATCTCCTACCCAATGGAGACCAGTCAAGGAAGACACAACTCAATAATTATGATATAAATTGCACGCCTGGATTGGTCAGATTTACCACTACACTACTCTAATCCCCGGCTATGAGATCCCTTATAACTTGCGGTTTTATCCAGGCTGCCTGGTTGTCCAGCTCCATCGTCGACTTCCTTCTACTGCTGGCTTCCTTCTGCTTCAGCTTCCTCCTGCTTCTCCCTCTGCTTCTCTTTCTGCATCTCCTGATGACTCCCTTCTCTTCTGCCTCTGCTCTGCTTTTTATATCAAATTCCTCTCACTCTCTCCTCCCTTAAGCCTTTTTCTCTGCCTCCCCTTCTACTGCCCAATCTCTGGCTCTAGTCTTTATTTTACAGGTTTTAATTGGACAGAAGGTTTACAAGATGTCCTCTGTGTACAGATTCAATCATCCTCTGCAGTCCCTCCCAGAAGGGTGGAACTAGGATCAAAATACAAGCCTGGGGCTATCTACTGGGAACTAGGATCAAAATACAAGGCTGAGGCTATTCACAACATTGATTCAATCCTCCTCTTGAGCCCCTCTCAGGGGGGTGGAACTAGGATCAAAATACAAGGCTGGGGCTATCCACAACACATATATACGAACTCATATATAGATAGACACTCACAAGTGTGCACACACACGCACACTCATACACTCACACCACATGCACTCTGAAAATAAATATAATGAAGGAAATTAAAGACCTTCATGATGAAAATTTTAAGGCACTGAAGATAGAAATCACAGGAAAAGAAACAAGATGACAGAAAGACATCGAGTGCTTATAGATTAGAAAAAATAATTTTGTGAAAATGGCTGGATGCAATCCCAATAAATATTCCAAGGCTATTCTTTACAAGCAGCAAAAACAATCCAAAATTTATTAAAGGCACACATAATAGTAAAGCAATCATGAACAAAAGGAAACCTACGTTATCTATCACCATAATTAATTTCAAACTATAGGACAGAGCCATAGTAACGAAAATAAGTGATGTGGCATAGAAGCCCACACCCTTGTCAGTGGGATAGATGGAGGACCAGGTACAAGGCCACACAGCAGCTGCCTGGGTTTGTTGTTGTTACAAAGATGTCAAAAATATACATTGGAGCAAAGACAGCATCTTGAGGAAACGGTGGCTTCCTGTGCCACTGGAGCCTTATTCAGTTAGTAGTGTCTTTAGCTTGAAGGGGATCTCCAACATTTTTTATAAAGCACCTTTAGGGTATTTGGTCTTATATTGAGGTCCTTGATCCATTTTGACCTGAGTTTTGTAAAAAGTGAGAGGTAAGGATTTATTCTCATTTTTCTTGAAACTTGGAAGTATAACTGCCATATAGCCCAGCCAAACCATTCTGGGCATATACCCAGGATGTGTGTGTGTGTGTGTGTGTGTGTGTGTGTGTGTGTGTGTGTGTATGTGTGTGCCTTTGTGTGTGTGCCTTTGTGTGTGTGTGTATAAATGTATGCCTGAAATGTGTGTGTGTGCACACCGCAGTGTTTGGCTTTCAGTGTGTGCTGGCATTCTGAACTCAGGTCTTCACTCCTGTCTGCCTGGCAAGTTCTTTACTAATGGATCCATCTCCCAGCCTGGCTTTTCCTCCTCTTTATTTTTCAAAAACCTCTTAAAATCTCTTTCTCTATTCTCATCTCTGCTCAATTTCTCTGCCCTTATGGTTACAAATGTTCATAAGATTCTGCATTACTATATTAGAGCTGTTGTATAAAGAAAAAGAAAATCTAATAGTCCAGATGACCCATGCTTTTCTTCCCATTAACCCTTTCTGTATATTCAGCGAAACAATGAGAAACTATCTAGTTCTATGCCCAGATCCTGAATTTGGGGTTAAACAAACCTGTTTTACAGTCTAGCTTTGCAGGTTTGTGGGTATATGATTTTCTGCCTGTCACTCAACTGTTCTGCCAAATCTAGCAGAGTTGCCTAAAAACACATTGACTGAAAAACATCCGTGGAATTGGGTAATTAGAAGGCCATTGGTTACCTTCACTGCAGTGGTTTCCATAGAGTGATAAGGGCAGAAGCCAGGCTTCACTGGGACTCATTAATTAATTATGTTTCTGCCACTGTGTTGCATGTGTGTCTCCTCCGGCAGTTCCTAGCAGGGCCGTGAGTTACCTGTGCCTTTTGGTCTCTGCTTATCTTGCCAGATGCTTTAGTATGTCAGCGTGCTGCCAGGCTGTAAGCATGCTTTTCCTTCAAGGCTCATATAAGCCAGCTGTTGCAACAAGCATCAAATGCTCCCTGAAAACTGGCAGGAGTCTGAATGCCCTCAGAGCTCTGGAGGGACGGGGTACAAGCATCAGAGCAAGAAGATTGTTTAGGGAAAGCAATGTGGGAGAGAAAACCTGAACAAGGAGCCACTCAGCTCAGGCAAGTGTGGAGAGCCTCTTGACAAGAATATTGACCAGAAAAATATGAGGCTGGGGGAAATTTTGGAGGAAAAATTATACCAGCAAGGAAAAAAAAGTGGGACAAGCCTTTCTTAATCCCCTCTGCCCGGCCCATGCTAGGATGTCAAACCCACTGTAATTAGCTTGGAAATTACAACATAACTCTTGACCAAAGCAGACACGTCCTGTTGGAAGGCAAAGATGAATCGCTTTCTACTCTTCCAGGGTAGAATCTGCCTTGACACCCACAGAAGAGCATCCTGCAAGTGGTCACTTCCAGAAGGCTTAGATGGCTGTGTTTGAGGAGAGCTTCCAAGGCTCTACGTTCTAGTCAGTGCTTTGCCACCTCAGTCACACAAGACAGCTTGTTTGCTTGCTTGTTTGTTTGATGGTTTTACAACACAATCCATTTTCATAAACTGTTAACCAGCTGCACATGTTGATGGAAAACTACTTGAAACAAAATGTCATTATATATTCTGCTCAGAAACAAATTTTAAAAATTTCAAGACTGGGAAATAGTAAAACAAGAAGCTGAAAAAAAAAATACCTTTTAGTACAGAGGTACAATGCCAATTTGAAAGGATCTCTGTATCTGAGGCATAATTCTTATAGTTCTTTTTTTAAATGTAAAAAAAAAAAAAAAGATCAACAACTCATGTATAAACTGACCTAATTGAAGTTTATTCTAGTACAATCTAAAAAAAAATCACATTGCTTATAAAATTCTCCTAGAAAGTCCTTATCTTAATCATCAGTCAGCATTTTATTACATTATCATCCTTAATTGATTGACGTTTAATCACAGTCTTTGTATTTTTACTATCCCTTGTCTCATAAGAGGCAATTTTCTCTTTACTGTAGTTTAACAGCTGATGAAAAAGATTTAAGGAAACCTATAAACTTAAGATTGGTTAATGGTCCCTTATAAAAGAATATTATACTTCCAGGATCCATTGCACAGATGTGATACTCAATTGTAGAAATGTGCATGGGGTTTATTAAATTACAGCACAAATCTTCAGTCTTCTGAGTTATTGTCCATGTTGGGATTGTTAGGCAAATGGGGAGACACATTATTGCTTCCAGTTGTTCGCATTACTGTGGTGCGATGCAGTCGGAGACAGCTGGCACATCGCTGTAGGCAAGCATGCGGGGCTTCAGCAGCTGCTGAGAACTGGACCCAAGTGAAGGTCCAGCTCCGCTGACTCAGTGCTGGCCACCTCATCAAAGGTTTCCAGAGCTTGGGAAATAAATGAAGCAAGCTGTCTGTCAGAGAGCGAGCAAATGGGGATGAGAAAAAGACCTAACTGCCGTTGGGAGGCAGTGGGGTTACCTTGGATGTATAGCAATCCTTGTTCCAATGGCATTTCTTCTCCGGTGTCCTGCCACCTGTGACAGGAACTGATCATTTAAAAACAGTCCTTAGACGACGCTGGTTGGTTGGTTGTGTGGTCTAGGTTGTGAGACGGGATCTCATTCTGTAGCACCTGTCTGGCTGGAACTCACCTCGCAGCCCAAGTTGCCTTGGAACTCAGAAAATCCTCCTGCTGAGCTCAGCCAATTAGGTGCTAGAATTCTCAGCTTTCACTGCTTTCCCATTGGGCTTTCTTACAGGAAAAGCCCTTCAGCTCTGTTTGTTGCTATTTTGTACTCATGTTAAAATGTTGCTATTGTGTTTTCCTTTGCTTTGGTTTTAGCACTGTAGTACCAACGGGCTGAAAATAAGGGATGCTCACAGGCCAGTGGAAGTGTCTTTGACTTCAGACTTTAAACAACAAAATGTCCCTATTGATATTAGGTCATAGGAATGATCTCCTCAGTCTTAGAACTGCAGATATGTGCACCATATGTAGGTGCTGGGGACCCAAACTCGGGTCTGCATGCTTATGTGGCAAGCACATTCTCAACTAAGCCCTATTCCCTTCCATTGTTGGCACTGTGAGTTTAGAGAGTAAAACCGAAGTTTCTAAAAGTTAGAGCGGGGATTTCGTTAAACTCCACTACATCATCAAAAAGTTTATCTCAGTTTCACTCAGAGACAGAAAAACTAATTTATTTATTATTTATATGAGTACACCATCGACGTCTTCGGCTACACCAGAAGAGGGCATCAGATCTCATTGCAGCAACCATGTGGTTGCTGGGGATTGAACTCAGGACCTCTGGAAGAGCAGTCAGTACTCTTAACCACTGAACCATCAGTCCAGCCCCCAAAATCTAGTTCTTAACCCACTCATAGGCCCCTACCTATATGATGCCAGGAAAATATATCGTCTCCAAGCTTTTCTTGACTTTTTCCCTATAGAATGGAAAAAAATAATGCTGCATACCTAATAAAATCATTTTGGAAGTTAAAGTTCATATATGTAGACATACCTTTTATCATGGCATCTATGAAAATAAAAGGCCTCTAGTAAATAATAGCTACTATTTTATGTAAGTCTTAATACTTGAATTGTATTCTCATAAGTAGCTCTAAACTTTGTTTTCTTGTGTCTTTCAGTTATAATTTCCTTACTTTATTATCCAAAGCTGAGTTATGTTTAAAATCCCTTTCTAAGTGCCCTTCACTTAGGTTATTCCTGATATGACCTGAAACTTCCAGCAAAATTTAGGACAAAGGTACTGTAAACACTATTGTCTGGCAAATACTCATTCAGCCCATGCTACCTAACTGGAAGACTACTTAGTATACTCACATGAAGTGTCAGGGGAAGATGGGACGGGGAGAAGACCTAGGAGGAGGGAAAAGTAGGAGTCAGGAGTGAATATAAATGAACACATTATATGAAGCTTTCAAAGTATTAATAGAAGTGTTTTTGAATACTTCTATGCCCCAGAAATGATGTTGAGTTCTCAGACCACAAACAACAAATATACAAGAGTCTTTTCCTTCACAGAATGCCTGGTGTGGTGAGGCTGAATAGGTGTACAGACAAATTTAATGCAGAAACATACTGTTGCTAAGAAAGACACTAACACAGAAGGTGCCAGAGCTCTCCCCATCCCCCAATGAAGCTCAAATCTACAGCCAAGAATTATTAAATGTCTCCTATGTGTTAGACAATAGAGGTTCACATTAAAACAGGATCACTTCCTTCCTATCCCTCACTGGCCTTCGTTCCCAGTCTTCCATTGGTGCTTTTTATGAAGGTCTCTGGTGAGCCCTCCACTGCCCAAACTAACAAGCAAGAATGAGATGTCTCGTGTGACTTTCCAAGACCCAAAGAAAATCTAAAAGCAGATCTCTTATCTTCCTATTATACATCATTTTTAGAAGGTTCTAACTAAAGGCCAGCCTTCCTCAGATTTCCTAGGAAGCTGCCTCCATCTTGGCCCCACCTCTAAATGACTGACTCCAGCAAGTGATAATGGAAACTACTGGTGCCCTTGTTTGTTTTCCATTTCCTTTCTTCACCCCTGTGCCTAAAGTAACGCTGGACAATCAGCTAATAAATAAATATACTAATAAATAAATATGGGTCAAATTTAGAGGAAAAGGAGTCAGTTGCATCTATGACAAATAGTAATTGTGTGAAACTACAAATCCTCTGAGAACTTTTGCTGAAGATCTGAAATCAGTGGGCAGCCAGAGCTTAAGTGTGGAGCCTTTAAAATGTAGCCAGATGTAGTCACAGGAGAGAAGCACAAACCAGGATATCTCGGGAGGCCAAGCACATGAAGGAGAGAGCTGTAGACAAGTGAGCCCCACCACTTCTTACTCCAAGTCTTAACTTATTGTCATAATATCTGCACCCACTGAGTTATCCCTAGTGATGCCCACTGATGTTATATAACCTAGGTACCACCTCTCTAGACAGAGGGCTACTCTCTGGAGCTCTCTGAATGAAGGGTGAACCTGTGCAATTGCATTCTGCACAGTGTGGCAGCCCTTCATGTTTCCTTTGCATCTTCTAGCCACTCATTCTGCCAAAGAAAAGGTTCTAGAAAAGCCCTGGAGGTACCCAGCTCCTCCTTGATATAGCCCAGCCACCGTTTCACCTTTAAACTGCCATCTGTCTTTGGTTTTAGGAAAGAGAACTAAGATAAAAGTGGGGAAAACTGGCCAATTTAGTCATTTTTGTTTGAAAGATCAATCAGTTCCCTAGGAGAGATTTTTCTGGCATGAGAACCAGAGTACCTGGGATCTGAAAGCAACGTCTCCAGCTCAGGCACTCCATTAGCTGTCAGCAGTAATCATACTTACATCCTCATTCCCAGCCTCCAGCTAAGAGGGGATGCCTTTACACCCTCCCTGCCTGGCTGCAAAGCCCTCCCCAGCACACGCACATGCAGACACAGCTGAGTGGAGCTGGGGGCGAGTTCCTGGCACCAAGAACCCTCCAGCAGGTGTATACCAGCTCACCCATTCTGTGCTTGGCACATACCCTCAGGACCTAGGATGGGCTCTGGGGTGAGGAATTTGTCTACAGCTGCGTAAAAGATGACTGTAAATTCAGGACCAAATGACACTTAAGAAGGCTTGATGTTCACCACGGACAGTGGGGTGGCCTGCACCATTACAGAATACTACCTAGCCTTGGCCTTTTCCAGAAACATGCTAGTTTGAAAAGCACACAAATGTCCGCACATAAGGCTACAGTCTGGTGCCTTTTTCTCCTCACCTTTAAATATTCCAGTGTCCTAGCACAGCCTTCATTCTTAATGAGGCCCTCAAGGAAGCCAGACAGAGTTCAGAACACAGAGGGTTAACTGGTTTTCCCTGGGCTTCTGCTTTATGGAATATGGCTCTCCTCTGCATTTTCATATGACTGGCTGTGGCTTTGCATTGAGCCTGGAGCAGGAGCTCCTTATTAAAAAGGACTTCTAGGTACCCCTGGGCTGGAGGAGAGCCTCAGGCCAGAGTAATTAAAATGTAGCCTTAAACAACACGGTGGTATGATATGTGACCCTGTGATGAGAGATTATCAAATGATTTTAATTGCAGGGAGGAAAAAGGCAAACACATCTAAAATGATAAGCTGCCTCAATGGCCACCCTTTTTTGAATGAATAACTGTTAGTGGCGAATTCTCACAAGGAAAACTTCTATTCACTCCTCAGTGCCCCTTTCCATTATCTCTCAGTTTGACAAATCATATCAAGTTCTGCCATTTATTCATTTTTGATCCTATTAAGTTTTTTAAAATAAGTTTTCTGAGATTATCAAATAAAAAATAGATTCTCCCAGAATCTCCATATGCACTCTCCCACTTTTTTTAAAAGGACCTAACACTTGGCCTTTGTATTTTCTAACTTTTGATTTCAGTATAAAAGGAGGAACAATCTCCTCTATGAAAGGAGCAGTCTGGGTAGAGGGACCACCTCTGGCATACGGGATCAGTGGGGACTGTGGAAAACAGTAGTATTGAGCAAAGGCAGCGGCAGTGGCAGATGTCGAGTGAAATCAACACCATATCATCAAGAAAAAACAGAGACAAAGGTGAAAAGCCAAAATGAAGTTTTAGAGCATGTCTGAACTGTTGGTCACTAGCTACTGCATGAATCGCCTACAGTCTTCAAACTCAATTTGGTACCTTTGCTGCCTACATCTGGCCTAATTTTCAAAGTTTATGAACAACAGTCATTCTTTATTTTCACTACTTTGTAAGTGACATTGTGTAGCAGAGAGACAGAGAAAAAGAGACAGACAAGCAGAAGACAGACAAAGACTGACAGGGACAGACAGAGAGACAAAAAGAGACAAAGAGAGAGAGGCTAACAGATCTGGGAACAATGCACTACACTTGAATCCCCCATTGGCCATTATCAATTGCAGAACCACTGTGAACTTCTCTTCCTTCTCCCACTTTGTATAGAGAAGAGCAGAGGAAACTTTATTTGACCCTCTACTTATGTGCATTCTCAATGTCCAAGACACTGAAGCTTCTCTCCTCCATTTCCTTCTATCATTTTTGGGGGAGCTACATTTTAATCCATCGACCTGCTGAAAGCATTGATACACAACAATATCAAAGACTCTTTACACCAGAGTCACTTGGAGGACTCCTTGAGACAGAGACCTGAGAAGTGCCCCTAAAATTCCTTAGTCGGTTGACCTGAGGTGGCTCCAAACATTTGGATTAAGCCTCCAGATGCTAATGATCTAGAGACCACAAGTGGACAAGGAGACACGGCTTCTACTTGGGGCTATATGCAGCTTACGGATAGATCTCCAGAGCTAGCAAGGCAAATACCCCTCCATTGACAGTATTCATGCCATTCACTTTGGCTTCTTTACCAAAGCAACATATTGATCATCTGTCCGTGTCATTTGAAAAGTAATGGCTTATCCGTAGATGCCCTTGCAGAGAACTCTCATATCTCAAACACACGAAGAATCAAGTAGCTTGAAAATTGTAAGCATTTTATAAATGGAGAAGACATGACAGTCAATATGTGCTTTACTTTCCAGTTTTGTTTCTTTCTTTCTTTCTTTTTTTTTTTTTTCAAAATTCTCAGTGTACTAAGCAAGACCTTAAAACTTCCTTGCTATATTCATAGCAAATATGACCACTGGATAAAAACCTGTTGAACAATTGAATCATCAGTATGAGACCTGAGATCTTCCAGTGTCTAAACCCCATTATGTTCTTCTAAAGTGCTGAAAACCATGATAACAAATGAGATCGCATTTCCGGAATATAGAATGTGGATTAAAATTCTGGAGATGACCTTAAAATATGCTGAACATTGAAAGGAGGAAAATATTCTGTGAGCCCACTCACATGACTTGCATGCTTTTCTTCTGTCATTACTTCTACATGCCTAGGAACCATGACAAGAAAGAAACAGAAAATATATCTTTTGGGATTTCTGTGTCTGCCTTAAATAGTAGGATGTTTTCTTTGTAGTACTGGAGAGGATACATAACTTTATTAATGAACTAAACTAATTTTCAACTCTAAAATATGTAAAAATCGTTAAAGTGTTAAAAAAAAAAAAAAACCTAACTTCTTGAACATTTTATTATAATCCTTTGCCCCATGAGGTCAAGTTTTCCTTTGTTCTCTCACTGGGGACATCGTCATTCCCTTCTCCCTCTCTCCATGATTAGAGAGGGACATGACAATAATTGAGCAGCTAGAACAAGGTCTTGCCCAGCATCCGTTTGATGCTAAGCCTTGATTTCTGGGTCATGGGTATACTATTCAAACAAGGAAGTTTTATCATCTGGCCTTGAGGAGTTTCTGGTTTTGTGTGCACTATAGCAGACACAAACTAGCAAAGAGTGTACTTGTGTACCATGACAAGCACCACAAACAAATTGTGTCTTTCGTCCACATCACACACACTGTTCTGTGAATGTGTCTGTGGGTTACAATACTAGTGAGAGAAGACGGTCATCTCTCCCTGCCTGTTGTGGCACTATGGCAACAGAAAGGAAAAAAAAAACTATTTTAGATGTCCATAAACAGAAGAGTGGATACTAAAAATATGTATATATGGATATGTAGCTATACTGTGAGATTTCACTTCATTTTTTTGAAAAATTAATTTATAAATTCATTTCAAAAATGGGTAGACCTTAAAAGGAAGATATGAGATGATCCAGTTTCAGGAAAACCAGACATCTGCTCATATGTAGACTCTATTAATGTGTGTGTGTATGTGTTTGCATGTGCATGAGCAGTGTGTGTGTGTGTGTGTGTGTGTGTGTGTTTGCATGTGCATGAGTGTGAATATGTGCATGTGTGTGTGTTAAGAGAATAAAACTAGGTAGAGACAATGAAAGGAAAACAAGAGGTGTTGATGAAAGTCTGAGATGGGAACAAAACAGTCCTAAGTAGCAAAAACGTGGAAAGGAATCTAATGCAACGAGAGGGAGGAGGGGGACACGTGGGAGGGAGGGAACATGAGGAAGAAAGGGAAAGAGAAACAATAATTTTTATTTCTAAATGCTATAATTAAGCATTATTTGCAAGCTACTAAAAGTAAAAGTAACTTAATAAATACTTGCTCCTCTGAAGGAAAACTCTTTTTGTCATATTTCTAGTTTCTCATAAGCACATCTCTTCTTTCCCTGGAGCTCACCAGAGGCTGTCCCTGCCCATTAGGCTCACCTCTTAGCACATGCTCCTGTAGATCATCCTCTCCTGACTAGGAGCCATTGACAGCACCTGTAGCTCTAAGTTACCGCTCAGCTCTATTTGAGAATTTCCATTGAGACATCTTGAAATAATAGCACCAAATCCACCATACTTGGGTCTCTTCTTCTGTTCTAAATTAGGAGCTGACTAGACTGACAGCATTATCCTCTTTCTGGTGCCCAGGAACTGTTAGCATAGCTCTATCCATTGACAATGATATACTTGCTTTTCTCCCTACGTATTTTAAAGCTCAGCTTCGTAAATGCATCCCTGTCAGTCTTCCTCCACCTCTGACCCTTCAAGTCTTATACACAGATTATCAGTGTTCCAATATTGAGTGTGTACCCTCCATTATTTCTCCTCATAATTCAGAAAGCTCATGATAAGAATGTCTCATAAGAGAAATACGATCATCTCTTACTCTCTTAAACTTCATAAATATGGCTGGAGAGATGGCTCCATGGTTGAGGACATGCAGAGGACAGGAATTCAGTTCCAGCGTCTAGTATCAGGTGCCTTGAGACTGCATGCAGCTCTAACTACAGGGCATCTGAATCCCAGGCTCTCACTTCTGCTCTGCATAGACAACTGTACTTATGTGTGCATCACCACCACCACCCACACACACACACACACATACAGAAAGAGAAAGAAGGAGAGAGAAAGAGAGAGAGAGAGAGAGAGAAGTAAAATAAAATACTTATTAAAAGTTATAAAAGCTGCTCCTATGTGTGAAATAACCCCAGAGGCTACGTTATTTCCCCTCTGTCAGCTTTACTAGATCTACTTCTGGCCACTTCCTGCCTCACAATTTAAACTCCAGCCAAGGTGTGTTACTTGCAATTTCCAAATATCCCTATTGGCTTGGCATTATAGACATTTATATTTCCTATATCTGTTATCTATAGTTTCCCCTTTACCTCATCTCTACAAATAGCATCCCTTGTGACTGATGCTTGTTGAACATCTGTGTGTGTCTCAGTTGACCCTCAGTCTCGATGCCTCCTTACATTTATTCCTCAGAAGTACCTTAAGCCAGATGTTATAGAGCTGTGTAATCATCATGTTAACCATCAAAGACAAGGGAGCAGAGGGGGCTAAATGATCACAAGAGAAAAGGATGGATGCAAGATCCGAACCTTGGAATTTTAACCTCAAATGTTTCATTGTGCCCAAAGAACTAACTTTGTACTTCAGTACAGACATCAACTGTCGAATACTAAACACTGTCCTTTTCTAAGATGGATTAGAAATCTTTGCTGGTCTCTCCAGATTCACTTGCACCTCTCTTATAATAGGAATCGTTTGACAGAATAACTCTATTGATTTACAACCAGATAGTTCCTAAGATTCTGTTTATTGAGCTTTGTAACTAAAGCACCTTGCAAAGTTCTTCCCATAGTAGTCACTCACTCTGTAAGTAGTTACTTTGGTAGGTGTAAAGAGCGTTCCTTATGAGACTTCTCTCTTAGTTTGGGTTTTAATGATGTGACGAGCCATCATGACCAAGGGAAGTCTTATAAAGGAAAACATTTAATTGGGACTGGCTTACAGTTTTAGAGGTTTGGTCCATGATCATCATGATAGGAAACACGGAAACAAGCAGACAGACATGATTCTGGAGAAGGAACTGAGAATTCTACATCTTGATCTGAAGGTGGCGTAAGGAAACTGTGCACAATGGGCATAGCTTGAACATAGGAGATCTCAAAGCCTGCACCTGCAGACACACTTCCTCCAACAAGAAGGTCACACCTAACAGTGCTACTTCCCATGGGATAAGCATTCAAATACATGAGACTGTCGGGGCCATTCCTTATTCAAATCATCAAGTTACACTCCCTGGCCCCCACAGGATTATAGCCATATATAATGCCAACCTGCACTCAGTCTAACTTCAAAAGTTCCCATAGTCTATAACAGTCTCAAACTTGCTTAAAAGTCCAAAGTTCAAAGTCTCTTCTCAGAGTCATATAATCTTTTAACTATTATTTCCTGTAAAACCAAATTTAAAAAGCAAATCACATACTTCCAATATATAATGGCACAGGATATATATTACCATTCTAAAATTTAGGAAAGGGAGCATAATGATGAAATACTGTACTGGACCAAAGTAAGTCTGAAATCCAGCTGGGCAAACTCCAAACTCTGTATTTCCATGTCTGAACTCAGAACTCTTTTCAGATCTCCAGCTTCATGACTCTGGTATCTCCAAAATCTTGGGATCATATAGGCAACTTCAATTCCCAGCTTCATGCAATGGCTTCTCTGGGGCTGTGCTCAGGAACACTCCTGACACATGCCTGGCCTCACCAGCTTTTCTTAGCTGAGGAGGGAGATTTTACGACTTCTTTCTTCTATCCTTGGCTCTAAACCCAGAACCATGGGACTGAAGCTGCAAAGTTCTGGCTGCTTGTTGGGGCTGGAACACGGCCCTTTCATTCAATTACATCTTCACCAGCTTTCTGTTTTCTATGATTTTCTTCACTGCCTGCACTTGACTGTTCTGGGACTGACTCTGTAGACCAGGCTGACCTTAGACTCAGAAATCTGTATTCATCTTTCTCCTGAGTGCTGGCATTAAATTTATGTACCACTATGCCTGAATCTAAACTGTTCTTTAGTTTCTTTTCACAAGATGAAAGGTTAAGTGGGTGGGATTTGTCCTGAGGTCACCACTCACTTTATTCCATTTAATATCTTTAATCTGTTTATCTCCTTGAACATAGGATTTAGCTCCATTCCACTTCCTGGTGCCCTTTTCTCCTTGAACCATTAATTTTGTATTTTTATTTGCTCAGCTTTCTCCTTTTCATCAAAACACTCTTCCTGAGAGTAAGCACTAGTAATGACATGACAGAATCTATACTAGGCTGTTTTGAGATTTCCTTTGCCAATGCAATTAATCTAAATCTCTTCATTTTAGCCTCAGGTAGAATCTTCAGATGAGGGCCAAAAGCAGTCATATTGTTTAGCAAATTATCACAAGGATGATCTCTGGGCCACATATGGAAATTCTTCTCCTTTGAAATTCCTTGAGCCAGGCCCCACAGGTTGAATCGCACTCAGCACCACTGTCTTCCATGTTCTTACGGATATGGCCCAGTAAGCCTCACTTAAAGAATTCCACTGCTTTCCTAATCTAAAATCTCCAAATCTACATTCCTCCAAAGAAAAGCATAGTCAGGCCTATTGCAACAGTACCTCAGTCTCTGCTACCAACTTCATAGTTAGGATTTGAGTGCTGTAAAGAGACACCATGACTCAGGCAACTCTTACAAAGAAAGGTGTATAATTGGGGCTGGCTTACAGTTTCAGAGGTTTAGTCCACTATAATCATAGCAGAAAACAGAGTGGCATTCAGGCGACATGACACTTGAGAAGGAGCTAAAAGTTCTACATCTTGATCTGAAGGCAGCAGAAAGAGACTGTGTGCCACACATGGTGTAGTTTGAGCATAGGAGACATCAGTGCACACCCCACAGCGACACACTTTCTCCCACAAGGCCACACCTACTCTAACAAAGCCACACCTCCTGATTGTGCCACTCCCTATGGCCCAAGCATTCAAACACATTAGTCTATGAGGGCCATACCTATTTGAATCACTACGACATCTTTGCTTAAATAACAGAGTTCATTGCAGTTCAAGCATCTCATCAGTACTCAAGAGTGCTCTAGATTAAATGAAACTTGTACCCTTCCCTTCTATTTCTTAAGATTGTTCTTAACTCTATGATTCCTTTCTTAATTGATGTATCAAAGTCTGTCCAAATAACCAAACCTAAAATCTAAGAATCATCCAATATTTGTCTCTCATGAAATATAACCAACCAATCAGCCACCAAACACTCTCAAATACACCTTTATGGGTTATTTAAATCCTTCTTTCTGTAAGCCCATGTGCCTGTGTTTCCTTTCATTCCAGCAACATTACAAGACATTGTGATTATTTATGTACTTATTTCCTATCCCTCCCTCACTGGGCTGCAAAATCCTTGAGACAAGGATGTTGTTTTATCCCTGAATCCCTACATCAAGGCTCTTTTGAGTGATCACTTTAGGCATGGATCAAATGACTGTATTTCATATTCTGGTGACTATTACTCAAACTTTGTAGTTGCCTAACAAGACATTTTCTCTCTGCAGAAACTATGCTTTTGATAAACGTTAGACGTGTTCAGAGACATTCAAGCTCTTCTCTCCTGATAGGCATTTTCTAGGATTGCATTTCCTGCCCAGTTCAAAATTATGTAGGCATGACTTGATGTCAGTCAATGAGAGATTCAGTTAGATAAAGTCTAGACAGACGTTTCAGGAAACAGTATATGTGTTCACACAGTGCTCATTTTACTTCAATGATCATGTGCAGAGAAGGATGTGGGAATGACAATCTAGTCACATGAAATGTAAATTAGAAATAAATTCATGTCAAATCAAGCCAATGGGTTTTAGAAGTATCAATGAAATGTGACTTAGCCTGTCATACCTACTATAATATCCTTAAGTGCTGGTATTGTTTCTATTTTGACGTGAGAACTTGCTATTTGTCCCTTTCTCATCTCACGGATGTTTTTATCCATATCAATTAAAAGAATCCTTGAATTGGGTCAAGCTCCAATCTGACAATATTCTTAGGAGCTATTAGTATGTAAGAAAGAAATGTGTGTAGGCTCATTGGTTCGTGCAAGCCTTTACTGTCTGCTAACTTAAAAGATATAGCCAGAGGATCAGCACAGCAAATATTTGATTAAGGTTGTCTGATTATTACAACTTGAAGTGGGAAGCATGATAACATAGCTACATCTGTTAAGCATTTAGAATTTGTAATAATGGCAACTAGTCTGCATCCTAGGAAAAATCTACATAGGTGTAAATATTTCTCATCACCGGGTCCTCCTTGCTGGAAGTACAAAGTTAATCACAATTTCTATTTCTCCACCAAAAGGAACTAGATATTCAGATTATCCCAGAGGATTTAAATATTTTTATTTCAACTTATTAATTTTAAATTAAAATATAATTGTACACATTTTCGCCATCCTGTTTTTCCCTCCAACCTCTACCATTCCCCCTTGCTTTCTCTCAAATTCTTTTTCCTCAATCATTGTCATTATACACAAATAAGAACATTCTCAGTTCAGTGTTACTCACATGTGTATGATTTCAGAGATGACTCTTTTGTATTGGAAAATCAATGAGGAAGCTTATCACTGGGAAAACTATGTCTCCCACTCTCAGCATTCCTTACTTGCCTGTGGTTCTTTGTCTAGGCGTGGGGTCTTGTGATATCTTCCTTTCCAAGTCAGCAGACTAATGTGGTGCTTCTTCAGGTCTTGTTTAGGCAGCCAAACTGCTGCGATGTTACGGGTGATGCTTTCTTGTGATTTATAGGAATGTAATCTCACAGCAAGCTTCCTGGTTCCCAGGCTCATACACTCTTTCCTCCTTCACTTCCTTGTTGCTCCCTGAGCCTTCGGTGCAGGAATTGTGCTATAGATGAATCAGCTGGGCTTGGGTACCTTGTAACCATTTGTTTGTCAGAATTTTGATCACTTGTGGTTTTCTTTAATGATCTCTGTTTCAAAGAGAAGCTTCTTTGATGATGGAGGAGAGCCACACGTAGCTGTGGGTATCAGGATAAGTATTTTTAATGGCGTTAAGAATTATGTTGGTTTAGTGAAGTCAAGGTAGTAGGATCTCCTCTTTAGAAGCTCCTGGTAATTGGCTAGGTTTCCAGTAACAAGCCTGACTGCCTTCCTGTTGCCAGGCTTTGCATCCTATCTGACCACCAAGTTCTTTTCTCAGACCTTTAGAGACATCTTGCCTCGGTGAGCATTGTAGTGGTTCATGGCAGCACAGACAGGTAGGACATATTGGTTGTCAACCTTGGCAGCTGTCATAGCACCTACTGGTACTACAGAACAAGACTCAGAGAGAGAGAGCCCGGAGCAGTACACAGTATTATTGTGAATTCATTTTGCATTTTTCTAACTTTCTATTCAGGTGCTCAAGCTGCTTCCTAAAGTTGCTCATCCATTTGTATTTCATTTTCACTCTTATGCTTCCGCTTATGACTCTCTGCTTCTGTTCTTCCCGTGACTTTTCTTTGCCGCAGCCATTTTCTTGAAACATACCAGACAGGAAGCAACTTAAAGGGAGAACATGTTTGTCCATGCTATTTTTTTCTTAAACACTATTTTTATTTAAAATTAAACACAGATGCAGAAAACCACATGGAGCAGATGCATAACTCAACGAATCATTGTAAGTCAACAATATCCATGCAGCCATCACTCAGGTTGAGGGAAGGGCCTCACTGGTAGAAGCTTCCATGTGCCCTTGGCTCTCCAAAACAGCCACTATCTTCAGCTGTCTATTGACAACCAACAAACTACCTTAAAGATACTGGCACTCATATTTATTTTCTTATAATTCTACTATTTCAACTGGATCTAGCTGGATGGTTCTATTTGTCTCCATTGATGGTTATTCTTGTGACTTCATTTAACTGGCATGTCAGCTGGAGATTCAGTTCACCCAAGGAATTCTTTCTCTCCAGGTGTTCTTTCTTTTTTTTTAATTGGATAATTGGATATTTTATTTACACTTCAGTTATTATCCCCTTTCTCCATTTCTCCCCCACCCAGGAACCCCCTATCCCATTCCCCTCCTCCCGCTTCTATGAGGATATGCCCCACCCCACCCACCACTCCAACCTCCCCACCCTCAAATTCCCCCACACTGGGGTATCCAGCCTTCACTGGACCAAGGACCTCCCTCCCACCTATGCCTGACAAGGCCATGCTCCTCTACAATATAGCTGGAGCCATGGGTCCCTCTCTATGTGCTCCCAGACTGGTGGTTTAGACCCTGGGAGCTCTGGTTGGTTGGTATTGTTGCTCTCCCTATGGGGCAGGAAGCAACAATCATTTTTCCTTAATATCTCTTAGCATCAATGGACTCAATTCCCCAATAAAAAGACATAGACTAGCAGACTGGATACATAATCAGGACCTAGAATTTTGCTGCATACAGGAATTGTTCCATGTTATAATTTAAGGGGATGCAGTTCATTCTCTAAGGGAGAGACACAGTGCCAGCAAGGTAAGGCAGCTAGTCCCACATTGCCTGTGATCAGGAAACAGAAAATGATGCCAGGCAGTGGTGGCCACACCTTTAATCCCACCACTTGAGAGACAAAGGCGGTCTCTGAATTTGAGGCTAGTATGGTCTATAGAGAAAATTGCAATACAGCCAGGGCTACATAGATAAACTATGTCTCAAAATTAAATAAATAAATAAAATAACCAAAGAAACAAAGAAGGGAGGGAAGAAGGAAAGGGAACAAAAGAAAAAAAGAAAGGCAAAGACAGAAAAGGACAAGCAGTGGTTCCCAGCCTGCCTTCTCCATTTTATTCAGGCTAGGACCAAGCCCAGAGTACAGTATTACCACACTGAGGGTGGACCTTCCCACCTCACAGACCCAAAACACCTCACAGCCATTATAAACCTCACACTTGCTTTCTGCCCCCACTCACAGAAACAGGGGCTGCTTTTCTCCTCCGTGAAAACTGTCATGGGCCAGAAAGTGCTTGTCTTAGTCAGGGTTTCTATTCCTGCACAAACATCATGACCAAGAAGCAAGTTGGGGAGGAAAGGGTTTATTCAGCTTACACTTCCACATGGCTGTTCATCACCAAAGGAAGTCAGGACTGGAACTCAAGCAGGTCAGGAAGCAGGAGCTGATGCAGAGGCCCTGGAGGGATGTTACTTACTGGCTTGCTTTTCCTGGCTTGCTCAGCTTGCTTTCTTGCAGAACCCAAGACTACCAGCCCAGGGATGGCACCACCCACAGTGGGCCCTCCCACCCTTGATCACTAATTGAGAAAATGTCTTACAGCTGGATCTCATGGAGGCATTTCCTCAAGGGAGGCTCCTTTTTCTGTGAAAACTCCAGCTTGTGTCAAGTTGACACACAAATCCAGCCAGTACAGTGCTTGACACTGTGTTTCAGCCCAAATGACTGATCCTTTCAAACAGTGCTCCTGTTGGGTGTGTATGACATACCCACCCTATCACCACCTCCTCCATTACGTCTTCTCTTGTTTCCGCTGACAAAATGTTTCCTGTGTGAAAACACGTTGCTCTGCCTTCCATGGTAACACATCTATCCTCTTGACCGACCTCTTCAGAATCTCTCTCCTACACCAGCCTCAGAACTCCTTACAGACACTCTGTTTTACTTGTCTTTATCCCTCTGGTTGCTCAGAGCTTAATTCATCATCAAGTTAGATGCCAGGGATTTCATCACTTTAGAATATATTTAAGTCTCAGTAAACACTATGCAACTGTATGAAATTCCATCACCCGTGTTAACTTCAGAGAAACTAGAAAGATTTTCTTCAAAATAGTTGGACACCAATTGTATGCCAAGAAGAGAATCCATAACTCAAAGATTTTATTCTTTATCTATTGGAGCCGGTTGGAGAGGAAGAAAGCGCCCTGGGTCCTAAAGCAGCCCAAGCTACATTGTGGAGGAAGGGAGGATTACTTCCCCTTCACCCTACATAAGCCAGCAGCCTTAGCCCCTCACTGGAAGGCGTCAGGGCTCTAACTCAGGACAAAACAATGTAAATTTTTGAAACGCCCCCAGCATGGAGCAACTATTTTCAGCCACGTATGAACTGGACTCTCATCCTCAGAGGATTTCTTTGGATCCAATTCTAAACTTTGAGAGCAACATCACATCGGAGGCTAGCTAGGGTACCTGAAGCCCCAGTATGCCCCTGGGTAACATGCAGGCTTATGGCCATATGGTGTCCCCAGAGCCTGCTGTCCTCTGATCTATGCCCGAATAGGCATATGCTGGGATATTTCAGGACCCTGAGGGAAGAGTCAAAACGTCTGAGAGCCAGTGTGTGGTGGTGTTCTCCTTTCTCTTATTTACTGCAATAGTGGAGACAGACACAGAGAAAAGGAGAAGATGGTGTGACCGTTATTGGTTCTAAAGCACAGACAGTTCAGGTTAGGACATACAAGATAAAACTTATGGGCTCCCTGAGGAAAACTGTTTTATATAATTTTAAATAATAAACTTTAAAAAAAATTAAATGAAAGAAGAATCCTCTAACCTTAGATTTCAGCCACTAGGCTCCTTGACAGTCTTGTTTGGAAAATCAAATATCTAGAATGTAGTTTATTGTTGATGTCTTTTCTCGTGTGCTGCTTGTTTGATGGAAACTTAAGTCAGGGGAAGAGGACGCCAGGAGGAATGAGTCATGACCTCAGGAGTCCGTGTGGTGAAAGGCCCCAGATTTCCTTCAGCATTCCGGTTTGGACTCCAGATGAATGAGTGACCATTCCGTTCAATTATCTTGAGAAACTTTGTGATCTGTATAAGAGACCAAGAAGCCCAGGCAGAGAGGCTCTCCTTCCCAACAAGCATTCTAACAACAGACACATTGCAAGAAAGCTAGGAGGAAAGCAAGGCTCGCTTGGGTAGACGTTCAGATGAAGGAGCAGACAGAGCTTCTGCCCCAAGGCTGAGTGCCAGGAACAACTTATACCGGCACCCCCTTTCTTGGAAAGATACAAGCGTGGATACATAGCGAATCAAAGGAAAACAGAGATACACAGAGGGCCATCAGAAAATAAGGAGCTGTGTTTTCAATCAACAGAAGTTGATCTTACTCCTAGTTAAATTGCCTAATTCTAGAAAGCTCGCTTAGCAGCTTCAAAAGAGATGACCGCGTTTGCTAGCATTCGCTAGTTGTGATTAAACGCACCGATCTTTGTTTAAACATTGTTCAGCGACACTAGCACAGCTTCTGATGTATCTTAAACTCATTTTCACAAAACCCAATGATACACTTTCCTTTCTCTGACACGCGCATGTGTTAAAAAAAGAGAACAAATAATAAAAAATGAGCAGTGTTCTATTTCTAGACATGGAAAAGATATTGTATTTATGTCTGTATGTATTTAGTTGTGAAAAGGCACAAAAACATAAATAAATATACAGAGTCCAAGAAGCAGTTATCTTTATAAATAAATCTGCTTAGATTCAACATTGCCTCTGACAGTCCTTGGTCAATGTTAAGACCGCGCCACCTTCTGGTCACAACGTGTATGACAAATGTGCGTGTTAACAGACAAGCATTTCTGCTTTATGTAAAACTTATATTGATGCAAAACAACAAACAGGCGACTTGTGCGGTTCCTTCTCCCCCGGGAATGCAGTACGATGAGAACACAATCCCTAAATGTACTCCAGTGGCTATTGTTCTTGAAAATCCGAGTTTGCTTTTGAGCTCGCTCTTCTCTAATGGTTCACGACAGACCATAAACAGCCAGATAGGACTGCGAATTTAAGAGCAAGAGGGTTCTGTTGCCTGTCTTTCCCCGAGTTGTCATTCTCCGAACTTCTCAAAGCCTGCGAAATCATGCTTCAGCAAGGGGAGTCAGGCCTCTGCCAGTCAGGGGAGGCAGATGGGGGCCGTGCCATGTCTCACCAAAGCCGCACAATAAAAAAGACAGAGGCTAATTTCTGAACGACTGTTACCACATTATTGTGGCCAAATGATGACTTCAGGAGTTATGTTCTACATTCCTCCATAGTTACAGTTAGATCAGTGATGTTGCCATGGCCTTTCATGTCCTGGATGTAAAAGCAAGGAGGAAACGGCATATCTTCACTACTAAGCTGCACACCCTAGGTACGGAAGTTTTTGGGGGCCTATGACCTGCAATTCCGTAGATACTTCTTTCATAGTTTGCATATGAAAACCAGTGTTTGAAAAGATAATCACAAAGGTAAGGCTTGTTCCCATGTGTGTAGCTTTGGGATGTGTACATCTTAATCAAAAATGTATCAGAAATCCTGAAATCTTATACTCATGAATATGTATGAAGAGGCAAATGCATTGGTGGAGACAGTAAACTTAGCTCATTGTTCTTCAACTTTCTCTTCATAGATTGCTTAAGATTTCTAGGGCAAGCGGCCCTGGCATCCTGCTTGCTGCCCACTTCCGAGTGCCAGCAGTACCCTGTACTCATGGGTGTATAAGTACAAAACTAAAAACAAAACTGAGAGTAGACACCAATGCACAGATGATGCTGCAGTTTTGCTGTAACCATCAAGATCTTTTCCTTAACATTCTGTCTCACTTTGACCCTGTTGGCCAAGATTAATTTTTCTAATATTAAACACACTTGTGAATCTATGAGCAAAGGAATAGAGGAGAGGTTAGCAGGAAAGAAAGGTACAGGCTTAATTAGAAACACAAAGTCATTCACTGCAAAGTCATCGGCATTCACTGGTATTGAGGCTTGCTGTATATAACAGTTAATTGTGGAGAAGAATGATTGCAGAGGGAAATTTTAAGGATATCTGAGAGCCACCAAGATGGCCCAGTGTGTGATGGTGTCTGGAACTCACATGGCCGGAGGAGACAGCTGACTCTTTCAAGGTCTCCTCTGACTTACACACACACACTAAACAAACAAACAAAATATAAAAAAGAGTACCTCGATTCCTAATTACTCATTTGGTGGCGCTCTTTACTGAAGCACACACAGGAGCACTTTATACCCAACAAAATGAGCAAGACCGAAACAGACAGGGATGTAAATATATGACGTAAATAGAACCACTTAAAAAACGGGTCAAAACCAACTGACACGCAGATGCCTAGGGAAGGAACTCCCTACACTGGAGAATCAAGATTAGTAATGACAGGAACAGACTCCGTTAGTCTTCAGCGAACCTCCACGAGTTCAAGGCAATGCAAATATATCAACAAACGAGGGACAGGAAAACGACTTCCCAAAATTACAAAGTGATAAACATGAAAGAAAAATCATCATTTGGAAATTGTCTTTAAAACTGGTTCAGGGATGAGTCGTTGCCAGGCCCTAGAAGAAATAGACAAAGGTTTGCACATCTGCAGCACAGGAATGTGGCCGAGAAGAAACATGGTCACTGTCCCTCTGGCAGTCTCCAAAGCTCCAGCGTGGGGTACTCTTCTCATCTCTGTGTGCTTCTGAAGATCAATAGGGTTTTCTAACACGCAGGTCACCGTAAGCTTGTGAAGAAATGTTAGGCTAACCCAACATGAGGTATATTCTATAAAACAGTTGGCCTATGCTGGAAACTGCAAAGTCAGTATCACAAAATGCAAACAAAAACCTAAAACCTGTCCCAGGTTTTAAAGGACCAAAGAGATCTGATGGCCAAGCTCAGCTCAGGACCAGTGGATTTCCTCCTTAAGAAATCCAGTTAATTGGTAAAATCTGTCCCAATCTTAGCCGCCTGCTTTTGATAACTATGTGATGACTGCATAAAATTACCATTTTTATAAAATACAAACTAAAGTATTTGGAAATAGATGGGCAACATCTTTCTAATTAACTAAAAATAAAAACAGCCCAAGCAAAAGCAGGTGCTGGGGGAATTATGTTTGAGAGAATTCTTCAGCTGTTTCTTGCAATCTTTCTTCAAGTCTAAGATTTCGAAGGAAAAAGTCAAGCAAACTGGTGACAGAAGAACTTTTCTTTTATTGATTGCTGGTAACTAACACTGTGACAGTCAGAAACCCATCTTAATTCAAATGTATATGATTTTAGCCTCACACACACCAAACTGCAGATGGTGAAGTGAAATCTGAGAGGATGTCTGTCCTTTGGAAGCACCCTTTATATACCCAGTGCAAACAGCTTCCTGCCCTGGGCTTCATTCTCTCTCTCTCTCTCTCTCTCTCTCTCTCTCTCTTCTCTCCTCATTCTCTTCCCCATCCCAGTGTTTGACTTCTATTTCCTTGAAAACCCGTTTTGATGTCCCATTTGTAACCAGACAGTGAGTCAGACTTGGTTCACAGCCTAACTCTAATAGACTCTATTTAAATGTAATCAAAATGGAAAATGTTAAGGGGTCTGGGAGAGGGAACAAAAGGTATACCCTGGAGGCACAAGTTTGGACATTGAAGATGCTAAAGGGGTAATGGGTGTGTAGTTTATGATGAGATTTCCCCCAAACCTGTTATTATCTATGTGCTTGGTCCACGGGATTGGAGAGACTTGTAAAGCATGCATGGTGTGGACCAGATCCTGTGCCCTACTATAAATCTGAATCCCATTAGTTGCTAGTGGGGAGCCCTCGAAGTTTCCACACAGGACACGATGCTTTCAGGTGTATATATTAAGACGCTTATTGCCCAACCTTCCCTCCTGGTTTTTTATAAATTTTTTGACTGTTTCCTTATCAAATGACTGTTTAGGGTCTGTGGCTATGCTAGTGTGTCACATATGAAACAGGGTACAGTTTCTGTTCTTACAGTATGTTCCCATCCAGAGATCTCTGTGCATGTTTCAATGTTGTTCCTAGAACACAAATTGGTTATCTTTAAATCCCCCCATACATTTTATTTGATCTATATTTGATGTATGTGTGCATGTGTGTCTGTATGTGTGTATGTGAATGTGTCTCTGTGTGTGCATATATGTGTGTGTACATATATATGTTTGTATGGAGGTCTGTATGCATGTATGTCTGTGTGTATATACACACGTGTGTGTGTGTGTGTGTGTGTGTGTGTGTGTGTGTGTATCTACAACAACATAGAACGTAAGAGTATTAAATTAATCTTGGATCAGTGATAGGAATATAACTTGAGCATTATAATTTTCTTCTTACTAATGTTATGTGATCATCAGATTTACATGAGGGCTAGGTGCAGATAGTTTACCGCCATGAATAACCTCTTAACCTTCTTAACCTCTTCCTGAAACTCCTAGACTTGCTGTCTTTATTAAGCTGTTAGGACATGTATGGCAAAATGTGTTTTCCTTAGCCAGCCTTGAAGCAGCCAATTTAAATTATACTGAATGCTTGTACTCAATGCTAGCAGGTAATGTTGAGAGTATAGGATTTCCTTAAGGCATCTTTTTAGTTCATTGATTTAACAATATTCCTGTCACTTAGCATATATAACATAAAGTAATTGTTTCATTTATATAATTTTAAAATATGATTAGCCATTATTTTAATTATTTTTCACAATGTAGTATAATCATTTATAATTTCCTTCTTGGTACACTACTAATTATGTTAACAGCCTCTAGTTTTAAGTACTATAGCACTCTGTTTTATGGTGTGTGAAAGCTAGCAATGTACAAGACATAATTTTCTCTGTATGAATTCCCATATTGTCATTATTTTCAAAGTATAATTTTATTGCAAGGGAGAACAGAGGGGAAATTACTCAGTTAACTTTAGATTTTTTTTAACCAAAGATTTTTTTTTTTTGGTGTGTGTATAAAATATCTGCTTAGAGAGCACAGTAGATTTGCAGAAATGAGAACACAGAAGGTATCTGAGAGAAATATGTGTTGGGAGGTCAGGAAAAGAACACAGATTTCTCTAACCTAAGGCATACTTACGTGATGTTTGTTTGCTTATTTGAAGCAGAGTTGGGGATTTATTAAAAACAGGATGCTCCAGAAAAGCATAGAAGCACATATACCCAAATAAATAAAAAATAAAAAACAGATGTTGGCATCTCAAAGAAGTTCTGGTTCATTTCAAGATATTTCAATGTCTGTGTATTCTGACTTTGTATTTAAATCCTTGATCTATTTTCTAGCTACACAGGTCAGGCTCCTGTGGCTCAGTTTCCATGTATATAAAATACACAGCAGAATGGGCCATCCTCGGCCCTTTATCCTCTTTTCTGTTGACTCCTATCTTGGAGAACAATGGACATTAAAGGGCTGCAGAGAGGAACAAACTGCACTTCCTGCCGTTGACAGTCTGGATGTTTCCTCTGTCCTTTCATCCAATGGACAGAACCTTCTGGTCTTGAAATTTAGTTTCATATTTAGGTGTTCTAGATCACTTTCATATGATTTTTGATAGTGTCAATTATTTGCCTTACACTGTAGGCAAACGAAATGATAATAGCCATAAACTTGTTAAATGCACCATAATCCTTAAGAGTCTTGTTTTTGTCTCTGTCACTCCTGTCAGAAGCCTTACTAGCAGAAGGGGATGTTTTTAGTTGGACCTATCTGAACTCCTCTTCCTTCTGTTGTGCGTTCTCACGTATAAACATGAACAACTGTTTAGATAAAGATCAATCATCAGGAGAAAGAAGTATGGGAAAGGATGGCGGTACCTCATGTGCTGCCTCCATAACGGTAGATGGTGGGTACAGGATGCACGTCTCTCTTGCTCTAGCTGCTTGTTAGTACCCAGGCTCTGAGGGAAGGGTCTCCTTGAAGTCTCATGCAGAGCACAGAGGGACTTGGCATTTTGCCTTTGCCAATGTGTATGAGATTCTGGTCTCTTTGGCGCTTTACTGTGTTATAGATGCTATAAGCAAACTTGAGACTCCGCACTCCAGTTAGCTTGCCACGCTCACAAACCTCTAGTGAATCTAGGACTCTACACTACAAGTGTCATAATTCACAGTTCCTCAGACTTTCAAGCATGCAAAGAAAATCGTTGTGCATGCTCCAAGCTGAAAGTCTGACAACCAATATCTGGTGTAGCATCAAAAGCCCAGGCCCTTCTCTGGTCATCTCTTTCCTTCTGTGTGGACTAGAGAAAGTTGCCTGGCCTCTCTGAACTGTGACAGGTATCATTTATCATTGTCACCTGAGGATGGCAAAACCAACTTCAACATCATGATCATCCTTTCCTGGCAAATACGCTTCTCCAATTGGTTTCAGTAATAATCTTCAGTTGTTTTAATGGTTTACCAGATAGAACTTTCTCAGCTATGCACCTTGGTGATCTATGTTTAAACAAGAAGAGATTGAGTATCTTTGCTTAATATTTTTAAAAGTGACACCCTTATATACCACTACAATTTACACCATTGATTATTTTCCAGGTAAATTCTTTCCTTGGGATAACAAGAATGGAGCGGGTATTGCTATTTGCTCCACTATAAGGGCATTCTTAGAGGGGGACTGCCACGTATCAATCTGAGAGGAAAACATCTTAAGTTGTTTCCCTATCACACATCTTCCTTTCTCCTGAATAAACATACATTCTGCATATTTGAGGTTTTCGTCTTTCCAGTGTGGATATCGAGAGTCGGATGGATGTCAGAACCCTGCTCTGACCTGGGACGAGTTCTCCACCTGTTAGGTAAAGCACTTCACGTTATATGGTATCATATCACATGTTACATCATATCAGGCCACGCCCATTAATATTATATTTCCGTGGGTTCCTGCAGTGAGGCCAATCCTGAGGGCAGAGGATGAATTGAATATCTTGATGTCTATTCCAATTGAATGGTTCTTTGGTGAGTGACACAAGTGTCATGATTCTGTGACTTTTGGAGGCCATTCCCAGGTCCATGTGTTAACAGGGAAGAGATTGCAAGATAAAACAGTTGTGCACTATTTGCTATTTGTGCAAGTGGTTACTGAGGCTAAGACTGCTGCTCTTTTAAAAGATAATTACTCCTTAATGACAAACAACAAAAAAGCCCTGACTTCCATAGGCTATGTTTTCCTACTTGAAACCATAATCATTAATTCCTATCTATTTACATAAAAGAAATACAGACTTATCACCTAAAAAAAAAAAAAGTTTGCTGTGATATTTGTATATCCTCCCAGTTAGAAACAGGAGTTCAGGCTGGGACTCAGGCTGAGTGTCGAAGACCAGAAGCCCCTGCCACCACCGCAGGCAGGCTCTGAATCCAGGACGCAAGCCTTCCAAGTGTCTGCCAAAACTGGAGCCGTTTCCAAGCTGTTTAACTTGTGATTATTTCTCTTGTTGCCTTTTCTTTGAAAATTAATTTCAGATGTGAAATGGCCATGTTTAAATAATTCATTAAAAAAATAAATCCAGAGGAACGTGCCAAAGGTAGAGAGAAACCCAATGAAGTACAAAGCAGGGGTCAAGCCCGTTGTAGCTGTCGGAGAGTTTTTCTTACTCCAAAGCACTTAATTAGAGCTGTCTGCCTGTTTGGCCCTGGGTTGGTTTTGTTCTTTCAAGAGAGCTGTTGACCTAACACTACTTATGGTAAAATACACGGAGAAGTGGCTTCTCATAGTTCATGAAAACATTTGTAAATGCTGTTACTTTGAAAAAAAAAAAAAAAAAAGAAAGAAAGAAAGAAGAAGAAGAAGAAAGAAAGAAAGAAAGAAAAGAAAAGAACGCGATGCCTCTAACCAAGGGAAATTCATATATTTCTAATTGCATTTTTAAAATGGTATAGTGTTTCAGCTTTACCCATTATGCAAACCAGTCAGACAACATTGTTAAATGTAAGCAACTAAATGCCCAGAAGAACCTTAACTATAAAACCAAGAGCTTCTGCAACTTTTCCAGAATCTTCCAGCCAGACAATTAATTGAACTAACTCTGTGAGGTTTATGGCTTCTGGCACTGTTGCCATGCTTACCGAAGCATTTTAAATGTTACATTCTTAAACCTTCTCGATCAATTAGTTTGTGATAGAAGCCTATCTTCAGGTCTAAAATTACTTTTTTGTGCTGATGTATCATTTTCAGTAATAAGCATCTTTTTAAAGAACTAATTAGTACCTACTTGCCCTAGAGAAAGTATGCCATATTGATTAGACTTTCCCCCTTATGCTGTGAGAAAACTTCCACTACCTTCTCCATAGCCACTCAAATTTGGGCACGTATCTAGAATTGTATAGAAAAGGGAGGTGGGACTCTACCCGGTTGTTTGGAGAAAAATGAGAGGGTCTGTCTTCTAATAAACTATCTATGCACTCTGCCATTTTATAACCAAAGCTCCCCCAAAACATGCACCACCTCGAATTTCAAGAAGCCTGTCTTAATTCCCCTTTCAAGAAAACACCATGGCATTTCTCCTTTTGCATACTACAAATATGTTTCCTTCTAAAGCTCTGTTATTGAAAAATGTAGTCTTCAAAGTTACTGTTCAGAATATCCATCTGGCTGGATAAATGCTATCCTGTCTTGTTTTGCTTTTCCATGTCTCTAATGGGGAGATGTTTGTTGTTTAATTGCTGCTAAGGATCACAGATGATGGTTTATAGATTTAGGCAAATTGTGGACAGCACTTTGTTCGCAAACACAAGAGCATGGCGGTACTTCATAATTATCCTATGGAGCTCAATTGGCCCTTAACAGCACCTGCCCAGGCAGCTTCAGGGAGCCTTGTTCCAACACAAAGGCTTCTACTTGTTAATTAACCTGTATGTGCTCGTTACAAATGAAACCTATTTGTTTCCAGTTAATATATTTGCTGCTGCGTGAAATATTCATTTATTCTTATGCTTGTTAAGTGAAGGGTAGAGGAGGAGAATCATTTGGGTGACTTCCATTCCTGTGCTCTGGGCTTTAAGAGATCGGCAAATAGACTAACACATCAGGTGGATTGCCAGGTGCCCAGTGGGCCCCCAAATCTGCTTAAGAATGATGAGTATGTTTCTCTCAACCGTGAACACAAAACAGGGACAATTGAGAAGCAAGGCATCCATGACAGAAATCCATGGCTTTTTATTCCGGAGATCCCACAGAGCAATTAGTGGGAAGCCCGACTGTGTTTCCCAGTCTTCTTATTTATATACACACATGCAGAACAGACTGAATGTGTGCAAGATGTCTTGACTTGCTTTACAGTCGGTCTCAGCCCAGTGAAATCATGTGTTTTCTCTTAGTGACATACTAAACAAAGTAGTTTGAGAATTATAAGTGACTAGAGATATTATATGTCAAGGTGGTAGTAATTGAAAATAAAATTGAAAACATAGCTATGCCTTTCTTAGCAGATTTTATATAAAACTCAGATATAAAGTAGCTAATGTCGAAAGCCTATCAAAATTATCACTCAAAGGTCTACATTCTTAGAATCCACATTTTTTTCTATTACTCTTTTTAAAAATATTTGTTTTACTCTTAAGTTTTTGGCAGCTTGAAATTGTTCTTACATGTTGGTTACTGTTTTGAATTCCTGTTGGGAATTTTCCTGCAACCCATATTTTTCAAGGTAAGAAATAAATGATTTTACAAATTATCTTAAAGGATAAAGACACTTCACAAATGGAAAGAAGCCCCTCCCGGTTTTGTTAATATGAAGTACTAGAGAGGAGTAGCTTTAGATTTCATTGTTCAGGATATTCTTCAAGCTTTCTTGTATCCAAAAGTTATGCTTCTGTGACTGCAAGTAGGTATGCTTAACTGCATACAGAGGGTCCAACACACACTCAAATATTGATGGACTCACATTGCCACAGCCACCAATCAATTACTTTGATTCTTGTGTTTTAAAATTGGTCTGATAATGCATTCTAGAATAGGTCAATACTGCCTTCTGCATAGAGTAATATGTCTAATTTGTTTCTATTCATCATGATCATGTAGTTAAGAACAATGTGCTTTAAAGCCCCAACTTGTCACTGAAAAAAAAAAAGAATAATATGGAAAGTTTAACAAAAAATTACAAAATGGCTATGGGGGTGTCATGTTAGCAAAAAGAGAATGCATTCTCGTGGATATGTAAAACTTGGAACATTTTATTTCATTTATATTTTTTAAAATATTTATTTTTAATGTGTGTGTGCCTCTGTATATGTGAGAGAGAGGGGAGGGGACATCAAATCCTCCAGATCCAAGCATACGGATGATCATCTGCCACTTGATGTGGGCATTAAGTGGGTTTTTCCAGCACATCTATACACTCAACACAAAAGAAACCGGGGCCACATTTCCATGCTCAACCTCCTTAAAGAGGCACAGCTTTAGAGGAGAATGTTGTGACTCGTGCTGTCCGCCATCTCTTGCCTTCTGAGCATTTCTTCCTTAGCCGCACCAGGTGTTCGCTGGGAAACTGCATGTCAAGTGTCCAGAAATCCTTAAGACATCTATAATCATCGTATTATCATGACTTTGGTTTTCACCACTCAAGGACCTCTAGCATAAAAGGAACCAAGGAAAGGGAACATGAAGGTCTACCCTCACACCCCTTCCTTTAAGAGCCACACCCATAATGAGTCACACTCATTATATAACCTGCTAAATGTGTGATGACAAGCAATCTTTCCCATTTTTTATTGAATTGTAGAGAGAAGGGGAAAAACTGACAAATTATGCTTTGCTTCTGGTACATATACACATGAGGTAAAGTTTTAACTCATTTAGAACATCCACAAAATGGATATTTAGAAAAGTATCGTTACATCTTTAAAGATCTCTTTAATACAAAGAAAGATGTTTAAAATCCATCAGGACCTATCATTCACCTGAACTGTTATATCATCACTCACCTTGTCACTCTGACTGATAGACCATAGGCTGCCCTGAAAAACTGTATGAAACTGCACTTACTCATATAGTAAATATAAGATTATTATCTCTGCATATTTCATATCACCTATTCATGGCAGTAAACTATCTGCACCTAGCCCTCATGTAAATCTGATGATCACATAGCATTAGTAAGAAGAAAATTATAATGCTGAAGTTATATTCCTGTCACTGATCCAAGATTAATTTAATACTCTTACGTTCTATGTTCTTGTAGACACACACACACACCCATACGCACACACACCACACTATGTAGCAGAAAAAGCATATATCAAGACAGGTAGACCATGTTTCATTGTCTAGGTAGGTAACACTGAAAGGTTGTAGTACAGAAAATGACCACAGGGGGAGCTCAGCTTGATCCAGACTCCTGGAGATTAGATCTTCAGATGGACTCTAAGCAGGGAGCAAGAACAAAACTTCGGAGATGGAAACACCTTAGGCAAACTCAGGTTTTTGGAATCTCACTTCCTTTACTCACACAATCAAAGTTTGAACAACACTCTGAACACAAGGAACATTAACATCAAATTACTGGTGTCTTAGCAGCCATACCACCGCAATTAATCTATTCTAATAGGCCACTCAGGTGTGAAAACTGGAAATTTTTCTGTTTTTATAGGCAATTTGATTTTCAGCTAGAATATTTTTATGATCTATTTCCTGCACCGTGAAGGACAGTGAGAACACTACCCTCATGCCGCTGCTGTTTAGATACCAAGCTCACAATAGTCTTCTCCCACATTCACTAATGCATGCACACATTCAGTCAGCAACCTAGATTAAACACCTACTATGTGTCCTGTATGCACTAAGCCATAAGTGGTTTGGACAGTTCAGGCGATCACTGCTTACCATTCCTGCCACCAGTGGCTACGGTGATACTGATGGACTTAGGCAGTTGTCCAAATCTCCAGCCCAATGGACAGCGGATAATGGTGCTAACAGTAAGAGATAGCAGAAACTAACCAGAAAATGCCCTGACTGAGCTCTTCACCCTGCAGAAATGGTCTCCTGATGGTCTCCTGATGGTAACCAGGGAGCTTAAAACTGCTTTGTATCAAATCCATACTGGCAATTTCTAAAAGTTAGGGTTGGTTATTTAGTAATATCACAGTGGTTTTTCAATAGGGCTGTGGTGTTTAAACACCACTATCTGCTATTCAGAGAAACGAATCACTATGGCCTAGTCATCAAAAGCAAAGGCTAGAGCCAGGCCTACAAGTTCATTTCCTATTCATCTGGTATAAGTTCTTTCATCAGGAAAGTACGTGACAAAGCATATCTCCCATGCCCTCTTTAAGGCTGCTCTGAGGGTTTATAAATTGTTATATGTTTAATGACTAGAATGGTGATCACCACATTGCCCACTGTATTATGAAGAGCGCCATTGCAGGATCAATCAACATGGTAGAAGACATGGATTAAAAGTGCCTTTACAAAAAGACATCGGGATGGGTATGGCCCTCATGCCTCACTGGACAACAACAGGAGGACCATTACAAGGTCCCCTTCAATTATTGAAGGTCAGGCCTGTATCCCCGCCTTCGCAAGATTAGAATCTTGCGAAGCCCTTCTATAGTTAGAGAAGGGAGGAGATGTCAGGGGCAGCCCTGCATATACACTGAAGGCCTACAATCAGTCATAGGCCTAAAATCAGCCATAGGCCTGACATACATACATGCTAACACAAAGTCTTGGGTCTCTGGAAAAACACTGAAACAGATGGCTATAAGCTATTGTAAGCAGACAGCTTTTGTGGAAATTTACCAGCCTGAGTAGTCATAGACCTTGTAAATAGGTAGCCTCGGCAGACAGTACCAACTTAGATAAGGACAAGTGAATCATAGGCAGAGTCATAGTGACCTGTCCTCTGAACCTTCACCCAGCTGATACCCTGTTCTGAAAGGTATCTGTACTCCCCCTGAACACCTATGCTCCGGTGCCATTCCCTTCCCCACATCCTGCCTTTTTGTGTTTATAACCCATGTGTGAATAAGTAAATTACGGTGTGATTTAAATAATTAAATAAATTTTTAAAAAAAGGAAAAAAATAAACTCGTACCAATGAAAACCTTAAAAAAACAAAGTGCCTTTACTTGAGCATAACAAACGTCCTTCAGTAGGACAAAAGATTTTAGTAGTCTATAAAACAAATTGTAATTTGCTATTTAACTAAATTTTTGATTTATATATTATTATAAAATGTTTGTGACAATAATGCTGATATGTATTAAACATGTTTGTTTGGATGTTGTGTGTTTGCTGAATACATCAACCTCAAAAGACTTGTTCCCACACCCCATATTTATGACTGTCAAGGAATAAAAGACTTATATATTAATAAGGTAAAGTATCTTATTATTTTCTTATTATTTCATGCTATACTATTCTAAACCCTCTAAGTCCACTTTGTGCCTCTCCAACTCTGTATAAAAGATAACAAAACTATATTGCATTTGGTTATGCCACAGAGTCAGATAAAAATCCTTACACACACATCAGTGACAATAGATGTATAACTTGAAACAATGGATGGTGAATAATTGGACATAAAATGTGATAGGATTTGACTGTTGGCACTTGTGCTGGGCATTGAGAATATCAGAGAGCTCCCTGAAGTAAATACCTTGACGGAAGGATCACAATGGTGTTTAGAGATTAAATACAAAAGATTATGTTAATGTGGCATAAGTGGGAACATGAGAAAATATCAAAGTTGAAGTTTTAGTTGGAAAATGAATTTGAAATGATCTCTTATGCATATGCAACTTTTTAATTCATACTCTCTGAGGTACATTTACACTCACATTTAGAAGTCTAATTAGTAATAAAAGGGGAAGCATTCCTAATGATGGCACCCCGCTCTTAGGGTCCCCATTATAGATTCTGAAAACAAATTCATTAATATCTTAATCTACACGATGTCATTTTTCTGTACTTAAATACTTCAGCCTGGCAGATGTAAGCTTTACTTACTTATCTGCATTTTATTTCAAAGTTAGAGGCCCAGAGATACTGTGTCTTTCTAAACCAAAGTCCTGACATATTTTCTCCTGCAAAATAGAACATTCAAAAGAAGAAATAGCCACAATGCTTTGGAATGTGTGTCTTTCTCTAATTTGTGATGTTTCTTGAGAAAACTAACAGGCATTTGAGGAGAGAGCCATCAGAAACATTATTTCTAAGGTTTTTTTTTTTTTGGTTTTTTTTTTTTGGTTTTTTTTTGTTTTTTTTTTTTTTTCAGTCTGTTGCCAGGAGACTGCCTCTTAATCCTTGAGGCAACTCAACAATCAGGCTAAGAAGATCGTCATACATCCGTTTTGCCTGTCTTACGGTTGGCTTAACCTCAAGATATACTTCGTTGCTGAAGGTTCATTTCCCTCAATTTGTTAAGTGGCTAATTATAGAGGTTCACAGAAGAATCGACACAAGAGAAGGGGGTGGCTGGCTTCTAGCCACTGCCCCAAGAGACCTGTACAAGTGTCATCTGGACGAACAGAACACAAATTAAACAGTGGCTGGTATAGTCTGCCCAGAGTAGAGTATAATGAAAACGTAGTTTTTGCAAGGATATAAACCTGCTGTAAATGTGACTTTTCTTTCTTTTCTCTCATTTCCAATAACAACTAGATCCTAAAATAAGTCGTGCCTTTTAAGCTTTTGCTGGAAAAAATCCATTTTAAATCCAAATCGACTGTCACGAATGAGTAAGAACACAATCTGTATCTATGCTTGGATTTAGAATTTAATATTTCTTTCTGTGATCTACTAAAAATAAAATACCTGAAAAGAATAAACTGGAATTGTTTCCTAAATAATCATATATTCTAAGTAAAGTTCTTAAAAAACAGTGATTAAAAATAGGAGTGTAAGATGAAGTATGTGTATTAAGAATCCATGTTTTCTTCAGGTAGCAATTAGTTGTCCTATATTAAGCCAGTGCTGTGAATTCTAAGCACTAGCCTTACTAACATTTGAAAAGCATAAACAACAAAGAAAACTTCCCAGGTCAGAGCAAGCTAATGGAACAGGCTGGAAATGGCTGCATTGTTTCTATGTCTCATCAAAGCATCTCTATGCATAGTAGTCACATCATTATGTAAGACATTTGCAAATATGTATAATGCTTTTGCCTATGGGAAAACTCTCTGCTCTAATATATTCCTGAAAGATGAATGAACATTTCTTTAGGTACGATAAAAAGCTTCAGCGGACTGGATACAGCCGTGATATTAAAACCACAAGCTCATCACTTAATTTTTTTTTTAATGTCAACTGCTAACATTGCAGGTCTATGTTTTACTTTTACTTTTCTTTTTCCTCTGCAAATTCACCACTTCTCTCCCAGTTCCCATTCTGATTCAAGTTCAGCGCTGTCCTGTTTGCTCTAGGCTGTCTGCTTTGATACTCCAGCAGGGATCCTATGAAGTTAGAAGTATTCTCTGGCTTCAGATCTCTGATCTGAGTTTCTGCTTGATCTCTGGAATTTTCGTTGCCTCTGAAACAGTTGCTAAATTTTGCCATCAGCAGATACCCACCCCATTGTGTTGTTTACCTGTTGAACTTAGTATCAGGGAAAGAGCTGTGTTTCTTAGGACAAATGTTATACTCAGATAGAAATTGTAAAGTAGCGTAGAGTTTTCATCTGGTATTCGAAAGCAGGCAGACGGAAGGGGCTGGGAGGACTGCTCAGCTGTGCAAGCATGAGGAGCTAAATTTGATCTTCAGAATCCATGTTTAAGAACCAACCTGAATGTCATGGAACGTGCGTGCAATCTCAGTGCCAGAGCCTCACTGGGTTAGCCTACTCAGAGAATGCAGATCTCTGAGTCTCATCCTATGCCAATGAGAGACTGTCTCACAAAACAAGGTAGACGACTCATGAAGAACAGCACCTGCAGTTGTCCTCTGGACTCTCGGCATGCTTGAGAGGGCACACACATGTGAAAAAGCTAGTAGAAGGATGGTAATGGATTTACTGAAGGGGTAGTAACAGATTTAGCACAATGAAAGAAACTGAGATATAAATGTTGGCAGAGATGTGGTTACAACACAGATAAACCAAAATGTCCTATAATTCTGAGAGAAGTCTGAGGAAACATGAAGCATCTGAAGGATATGAAGTTAAATAGACACGTTAGAACTAAAAGACATCTATAGTCATTGAATGTATTATCTTCCATGGCGACTAAAGGAGTTTGATTTGCTTGGGCTTGGGGGCGGGGGCAAGTATGTGTGCATGTGTATATATGTGTATGTTTGTGTCTGTAAATGTATGTATGTGATTGTATATGTGTATATATCTATGTGTGTTCATTTATGTGTGTGCATGCATGTGTGCATGGGTGCATGCATGTGTATGTGTGCATGCATATGTATGTTCATGTGTGTTTGTATGTACGTGTGTGCATGCATACATGTATGTGGTATATGTGTCTGTTGGTGTGTGTGTTTGTGTGTGTGTGTGTGTGTTGTGGATTGCTTTGTTTTGTTTTGTTTTGCTTTGAGAAAAATTGAGCCGTCTGCTCCTCACAGGCTCATCTGTATCCCACACCAACAGCATGGAATCACCAGGCGTTTGTGAAAATACTTCACCATGCAAACTATACAATAGTCACATAAGTGAAGGAATCCACAGTAGACAGACAAAGCAGAAGCAAAAGAAACCCAAAAATAACATCTTTGCATAGTTAAGAGATTCTACCTATGAAACACAAATAAGGAATGGTGGAGAGGACAGAGAGCAATCGTGTTAGAACAATCTAGCTGGTGCGTGGGAAGAAGCTGAGGCAGGCTGCTGTTTAAAAAGGGCTTTATTACGAGAGGGAACCTCAGAACTACAGTCAGCCATGATCAGACCTTGAAGTAAGAAAGCATTTAGAAGCCTCCTGAGGAGGAGGAGAAAGAGAAGGAGGAGGAGGAGGAGAAGGAGGAGGAGGAGAAGGAGGAGGGAGAGGGGTGAGGGAAGGCAAGCCATTAGAAAATTCTCCTAAACAAAGAAGATATTCTGGCTTTTATAGGTTTGGTGAACTTGGGTTTGCTCCCCAGTCCTTGTCCCCTGAAGAGATCTGTGTGCTCTCAGTCTGGGCCACTGGACCTTTGTCTCAGGAGCAAACCCCAGAGAGCCAACAGCTTGATTTCAGTTTCTAGGGGTTAGGGGAGAGGCTAACAGATCTGTAATTTAACAATTATAAAAATAATAAAACAATACAATAGGGAAGTAGATACACACATAAATTTGCTAAACTGTATCAAAAAAGACAAAACAGCAGATGAGTGAAAAAGAGATTAATCAAATAGCCAAAGAGTGCACACATTGTTTTCTACTTTTGTTTTCAGGATTTTTTGCTTTTGTTTGTTTGTTTGTTTTTTGGTTTCTGAGAGCTTTTTTTTTTTCCACTATGAGATTTTACAGGAAGTTACACCTCCCAGATCCTATAATCACTGCAGCAGAGTAGAAAAACAGGAAAGACATGTGAGGAAGAAGTCTTTCTACTCAGTCTAGACAAAATCTCTCAAAGGCTAAGAATTTCAACACAAAACATGCCATATAGAGACAATATTCCTTTTTGTTTCTATTCTTTCTTTTTTTTCCAAATTTTTTATTGTATATTTTATTTATCTACATTTCATATGTTGTCTCCTTTCCTGATTTCCCCTTTGGAAACCCCCTATCCCATCCTCCCTCTCCCTGCTTCTATGAGGGTGCTCACCCACCCACCCACTCCTGCCTCCCCGCCCTGGCATTCTCCTACAATGTGTTCTGATCATATTCACCACCCTTCCCCCAACTCTCTCCAGTGCCATGTCCCTTCTGTACTCACCTAGTTTTGAATCCTATTTAAAAGTCCTTCAAGATCAATTTATGCAGCACAAATGTTCTTGGATGTGTGGTCTTCCACTGAAGTGGTGAACTTACTAGGGGCTGCATTCTTAAAGGAAACTGTCTTTCCTTCTTCCAGCAGCTAATAACTGCCAATAACGGCACACTGAGGGGAGGAATTTGTGTGCCCAAATTCCTTCTCTGTTCTGATATCTGGTCTGGCTTGGGCTTGCACAAGTTTTGTAGATGCTGTCCCAACCACTATGAGTTCATATGCGCAGTTCCCTGTTGTGTTCAGACCTTTCTTGTAGTCATTCACGGCCTTGGCTTTTTATACTTTTTAAATGTCTTCTTCTTCAATGATTCTACACTGACTCTTACAAAGGGTTGTACTGTGTGTGCGCGCGTGCACGTTCTCTTTAAGGTTGAGAGTTTCTGCGGCTTCTTATTCTGCTCATCTTGGCCAGCTGTGGGCACTGTTACAATCACCATCTTCTGCAAAACAAAGTTTCTCAGATATGAGTCAAGAGATTCACTAATCTATGGTGAAGCAGCTCTTAAATCCAAAGTGGTTGGTTGTGCTCATGATGTTCACACTGTGTTGCACCAGTGGATTATCTTACCAGGAAAGTCACGATTGTAGATTGTGTGATACAGATGTGAATATGATTTATAATTCATTTTCACCTCGAAACTGTTCATTGTACAACAGTCGTCAAGAGAAATGAAAACTCCAGGTTCCTATGAGCCAGATTTCTCTCAAGTATGTGACCTCTCCAATCTCACCATCTAGTTCAGTTCTGGATGATAACCAGGAACAATAGCAATAGCCTGTGGTATTTAGTGGTGTTCTATGAGAATCACCGTCCAACAAACCTTTGAAAAGTAGCACATTCCTGGCACTGACAGGGCCTTTTATCAGTTATCCTCTGATGTCTAATATGACATTATTGCTCTGTTAAAAGGTAACACCAATTTAATTCTTTTTATAGACTTGTGTGTGTGTGTGTATGCATATATTTCATATATAAATGAAGGCTTCTACAGTAGTAGGTCCCACATGTCTTTTCCCAAGGGTTTTTAGAGTTATTTATCCTTCTTCATATTCCCTCCTCAACCCTACCCTCCACACATGCCATTTAGATTTTCATGCTCCATAATCCCCTGTTAACCAATCTTTAAAAGCCATTACATATGGTTCTTTAGTAATTCCCTGATCTCTGTGGGCATTCCAAATGAAACACACAACAACAACAACACACACACAAACACATACACACACACACACACGCACCCCTAGAGATTCAAGCTAACATCTCCAGATGAGAAAAAACATGTGACATTTGTCTTAAAGAAATAACCAAAAAAGCAACACAGAGAAAGCACTCGCAGCTGAAGGACCTTTGTGTTCACACTGTAAAATTTTGTAGTATCCAGCATACATCCGGGGGGGGGGGAGAGATCAAACCGAAATGAGATCACATTATTATAAATTTTTAGAACATCAAAGAAACTATGAAATACTTCAAGAAAGATAAAAGAAAAAGAAAATAAGAAAAGAGATAAAGAGAAAAATAAAAGAGACTATCATATATTTAAAAATTTAGGACCAGAACTACAGTATCATATTTCTCAAAACAGCACTGAAAACAAAAAGTTGAAAAACAGTTTTTAACTAAAAAGAAAAAATGACCATGTGGCCTAATTTTATGTCATTGATATTCTCAATTGGAACAGGACTCCCAAAATGCTATTACATTAGTTTTTATGGACAATGTAAATTACAAGTCTGAAAAAATAAGGAATAAACCACTTACAGAAATATAAGACATGAATATGATACTGTTACAGTAAAAAAGATTCTGGGGTTTTTGTTGGTTTTATTTTTATTGTTTTGTTTTAGAGAAGGAACATGTCAGTTTATCTCTGTTGATTTTTAAAACAGCTTCTAGTAGCACCTCTTATTCTCAAAAATATTCAAAGTTTTAAAAGATAAATATCCAATTTCCTATTTTATGATAGTCAAGACTCTTAAACGGTCTCCACTTTTGGTTCAGTGTTAAAAAAAAAAAAAAAAAGTAATGAAACCGGTAGATCAGATTATATGTGTTCTGAAATGTATCAGAACACATACACAATTATCTTGAGGCTATGAAATAATTATGTTGTGTAGACCTCTCATTAACAAATGTGATTTTCTGTCGCGTCCGCCTTGGCCCGCAAGTAAGACGCGACACGGTAGGATCCTTCTCAGTTGGCTTTAATCCAGGAACGGCTCTTGACATAGGAATGGGGAACTGGACGGGGGACCTGGACCAGGAAGGGAAGGGAAAGGCCTGGACCCCAAGCAGCAGAAAGGAGCTGCTTATATAACTGCCCTAGGCGGGCTGGGTGATGTGTCCTCCCAGGATAGGTTAAGCTGCCAACACCTTATTAGCATAAGCCCACTCAGAAGGGGCACGAGGCCGACGCATGCTCAAAGGACTTGTTTGCTGGCCAGCTGCTTACATTGTCAGGTGCTGGTCATAACCACGGCTGCCTACAGTTTACCAGTTCCTGAGCTGGCCACTCTGGAAGCCAGCTGCTTACATTGTCAGGTGCTGGTCATAACCACGGCTGCCTACATCTCCCCCTTATTTATTTATTAAATTTGAATTAGGTTACCTCTGGACCCTTCAGACCTTAGGCATCCCACACCCAAGCATGCTTGAACTCATTCATTAGGTGGTTGGCGTGAGGCGATAAAGCACACCTATAGAGTCGCCGCTAGCGCAGCAAGTCAGCGGTGGAAAACAGAGGTCCGAGCCCTTGTGCAAAGTGAAGGCATTGTGATGGGAAAGTTTATATTTCTGCCATACCCGCCTTCGTGCCTTTTTTCAGGGAGAGGTACATTTGGCACAAAACCTCTATGCACTCGGACATGCTTTCAGAGAATCTATCTCAGGATTGAGAACATCTCTAGTCGAGGCGCTCCTCGTACTCCCCGCTTCAGAAACATTGAGGTGATGCTGTAGGAGCCTCATGAGTGTACACCTTTGGCAATGGTCAAGATGGTCAGGATCTAGGGATTATGCCTGGATGGCCATTACCGGGTCCAGAAGGCTCCCCACTATGCCTCCCTAAGGGAGGCCAGCCAAATACCTGGGGGAGTGCCTTCCTTCATGGCAGTCAGCGCCTGGTAAACAACAACCTTATGTCCTGCATGGTCATGGCACAAATGACACAGATGACACAGAAACCAAAGGCAGAAACCACATCCTAGGAGAACAACAGCTCCCCAGATAAATACTCCCGCTCATTCTTTAAAGAAAATTGAGGGCACCCTTGACCCAAGTGGTGAGCCCCTCCAAAGTAAAGGGATCCAGGCGGGTGCCATTCAGGGTAGCGATCTGCAATAGGAGCCTCCTGGATAGGTACTCGTCTTCTTTCGACCGGTTTCCTTTCAGGTACTCAGACAGGAGACGACTCTGATTGAGAGACTGAGAAGAGTTATATACCAAAGAAATAATATACAGTCCTGAGAGAGGAGACGCAAGAAAGCTGAATAGGTTTATATCTAAACAGGTATTAAGGTCAACCTCCACCGTTACCGGTACAGAGGTAGGTAGTCTGACAATAAAGGTAGTGTTTATTCCTGCCTTTCCAGCACTCTGCATTTAGTAGAGTTCTTTGGCAAAGATATGGTGGCATTGTAAATCATAAATAGCATGGTGATGCTTAGGGAGTCATCAGTCCGGTTCGAGGCGTCCCCCGAACCTTGTGACGATCCCAAACTTACCTGAACAAGCACGTTTCTCAAAACCTCTGCGTCAACTTTACTATCTGCAAGGGGATCCAACCAAGCAGATACATTGGCTAATACAAAGCGCAGAGTTTTGATTTTTGCAAAGCATACAAACACAAAAGGTAGAGAAAAGGTAGGAAGGACCGGGGAGTTAGAATGGACCGGCATAGGCACTGGCCAGGTGCATGTCGCGGCCCACAAAGGTATAAAGTTACCCGGTATCCAACGCAGTACTGTAAATGGATTTCCAGTCAAGATAAACTGGGAAGGCTATACGCACTTCCTTCCAAGTCTGTGGGCAGAATGAACATTGTGTCTCTGAGGACAGACTGGCCCGAGGAACCTCCACATAGGGAGGCGGGCCTAGGGGAGGAGCTGTGGGCGTCTCCCAAGCAGGTGGTTTAAGCTTCTCCGCCCCATGTTTGCCTTTCCTCCGCCTAGGGAGGGTCACAGACTCCCTTTCAACTGATAGGTTCTCTTGATCCTCCTCCATCTTTTCTAACTTTTCTTCCTCCTCCATCTTGCCTAAGTTCCCTCCTTCCTCCTCATCTGAGCTATCGGAGCTGGAGGAACTCTCTGTTGTGCTAGGATAGATGTTGGAGGCCCTTTTTCGTCCTTTATTATTTTTTTTACACTTATGTCTTGGACAATGACAATTTAAACAGAAACAAAGACTACATACTAGGAAAAACATAATTACGACACCCAGACCGACCACACCTGGTCTACAACAAACACAAACATGATACTTCTAAGGTTTCTCGTGATTCAATTGCCACTTTACCATGGACCTATGACCACGGACCTTATGACGCCGCTTTTCCGCGGACCTTGTGATGGCCCTACTCACTGGGCACTTTCTGTGACGCCGCTTTACCGCGGACCTTGTGACGGCCCTACTCACTGGGCACTTTCTGTGACGCTGCTTTACCGCGGACCTTGTGACGGCCTACTCACTGGCACTTTCTGTGACGCCGCTTTAACCGCGGACCTTGTGACGGCCCTACTCACTGGGCACTTTCTATGACGCCGCTTTACCGCGGACCTTGTGACGGCCCTACTCACTGGGCACTTTCTGTGACGCCGCTTTACCGCGGACCTTGTGACGGCCCTACTCACTGGGCACTTTCTGTGACGCCGCTTTACCGCGGACCTTGTGACGGCCCTACTCACTGGGCACTTTCTGTGACGCCGCTTTTACCGCGGACCTTGTGACGGCCCTACTCACTGGGCACTTTCTGTGACGCCGCTTTACCGCGGACCTTGTGACGGCCCTACTCACTGGGCACTTTCTGTGACTCCGCTTCACCGCGGACCTTGTGACGGCCCTACTCACTGGGCACTTTCTGTGACGCCGCTTTACCGCGGACCTTGTGACGGCCCTATCCACCGGGCACTTTCTATGACGCCGCTTTACCGCGGACCTTGTGATGGCCCTACTCACTGGGCACTTTGTGGCAATAAATATACCTGTACCGCCGTTCCTAGCTGCTGAGTTCTGAATCCAACGAAGGTGAAGTCCTCAGTTTCCCCGGACGGGCCACCATATGTCGCGTCCGCCTTGGCCCGCAAGTAAGACGCAACACGGTAGGATCCTTCTCAGTCGGCTTTCATCCAGGAACGGCTCTTGACATAGGAATGGGGAACTGGACGGGGGACCTGGACCAGGAAGGGAAGGGAAAGGCCTGGACCCCAAGCAGCAGAAAGGAGCTGCTTATATAACTGCCCTAGGCGGGCTGGGTGATGTGTCCTCCCAGGATAGGTTAAGCTGCCAACACCTTATTAGCATAAGCCCATCAGAAGGGGCACGAGGCGACGCATGCTCAAAGGACTTGTTTGCTGGCCAGCTGCTTACATTGTCAGGTGCTGGTCATAACCACGGCTGCCTACAGTTTACCAGTTCCTGAGCTGGCCACTCTGGAAGCCAGCTGCTTACATTGTCAGGTGCTGGTCATAACCACGGCTGCCTACAATTTTCCTCTGAGCAAAGACAGTAATTAAGTGGAGTAAGAGTGAAGCTCTGTCTTCAGAGCTCAGACTCTGTGCCCACTTCACTCTTGTTCACCACTGACCGAGGCCAGTAGAAAACGTTTGTCCCAGACTCCTCTCGGAACAGAAGAAACAAAACTATGAAATGCTGTTATATTAATCCTAATGACGTTGTTGTCAGTTTTTTTTTTTTTTTAGTTTTGGTGTTAGCTACCCCTGTAGATTTAAAAGATGCACTTCTTAAAGTCTGAAAAAAGACACTGAAGAAAAGAGATACTGTAAATGTACTTTTTTTTTTTTTCAAAGAAAATCTGGGGGATGAAAAGATGACTCAGTGGTACTGGGGGAAAAAAAGATATTCAGTGGCCGCTTGTGGTACATATGCTTAGTTACCAGCTACTAGAAGATGAAAGAGAACTTTGGGACCCTGGGCCATGTCTCCCTATCTGGCTTTCTCTGCTTCCTGACTACTGATGAGGTATGTATCTTTGCCCTCCCATGTATGCTCTGCCTTGCTTTTCTGCCATGCCAGAGTCCCAAACAATCATGGGCTGAAACCATGAACCCAGATACATATTTTCTCCTTTATGTTAGTTGTCTCAGGGACGTAGTTACAGCACTGGAAAAGTAACTAATCCAAACTGTAAACAATGTATCCAAGACTTCACAAGGCTACTGCAAGAAGCCTTGGATATGAGACAAGTTTTCCTTGTAAATTAAATAGAGCTACCAAGAAGCAGGGAAATGAGAGGAAGAAAAATGCCTGGAGTGATACAATACAATTCTAGCTGGTAGTCATTGTTTGGGGCTATTATAAGAGCCTATGCTCCTGTTTTATAACCAAATAGTAGGCTTGTCCTGGTAAGTTCTTTTATAAAGATGGAACGACCACTGACTGTCTTATCAACATCTATAAAATGGGAAGCCACTCTTTTATCATTTCCTTTGAGATCTTAGAATTCAAAATATATAGTTTGTTTTCTGTATTATTTATCTTTTTTTCTCTCTCTTTTTTTTTTTTTTTTTTTTCATGAAACAAGAGATGATTAAAGAATTGAAGTTTCTGGTGAATGAAACAGCCAGACCACTTTTCATGACAAAGTTGGTAATTAGAAGGCCAATTTAATGGTGAATCAGGCAGAAATATTCAAACCATGACAAATGACTTTAATAATGCAGCTTGCAATTCTTGAACAGAAATAAATTTCACTTCCTCAAACTCTCGCTTTCTGCTGCCTGCCTGGAAGATAGAACTGTCCAGGAGGTATTCTGTACCCTTTATTCCGTAAAGCTTTTACTAGGTTTTAAGCGGCCAAATAGCTTGCAAATGCAAAACATCACTCAAGTTCTTATGATTTTTTTTTCCTGAAGGTATAGCGTGTTCAGAATTCTGAGAAGTCAGGATTTATTTTTCTTCTGTTCTGCTTAGCCTTGCAATGGTGCTTTATTGTTACCACTCTGACTTGAGGTATTAAAAGGAGCTACATTGGCCTCAAAATTGAAAGCTAATTTTGGTGTTTGTCATAAGTTTGTTAAAACCACATGCATTCCACAGTTTGAAAAATTTCATTATTCTGTCCATGCTGGGGCTTCGTAATTGGATAGTAAGGATGTTCAAAGACTAATTTAGTGAATTGCACAATATTTTAAATGGAATTATGCAGGTTTATGAGTCCTTAGGGGATTCGACTAGGAGCCTCTCGAGAAAATCTGTTTATCAGTAAATGATATTAGCAGGTCTCACCTAGCTTTTGTCTTCATTAAATTGCTGCTCTCCCAATTGAGGGTCACATCTGAGTCCTGCTTTGATAATTTGTCATTATTGTCTTGTTTATTGGAGCATAAAGTTGATACAGGCCGGGCTGCTTGTACATGATGTGCAAAGAAGTTTTTTATTAACAATTCCAGCAATGCTAAATCAAGATGGAATTTTTCAGAGTCTAAGAAAAAGAATTATTTGTCGCCTTCTTATCTCCTCCAAAATTCCCTCACTGTGTGTCATGTCCCCGCTGCTATGTAGCCACTCTCTACAGATAATTTAAATATATTCTTATCAATAAACTAAGGTAGAAATTTGAACTCCTGTCTATAGTATCGACCTATAAAAATAGATAAATTCGTTTTCTCTTTAGCATACCATGTCCACATAATTACCATTCACAACTTATCATAAGGTATTTAGGGTTATACTTAAAACATAAGCATTATTACAAAGCGTACTAATTTCAGCACTGTCAAGGATAGTTTTCGTGGCACTTGTATTCTCTACCTGGACATAAAGGAAGTCCCTTAAGAGCTAGGGCATGACATTTCAGGAAATAACACTGAGGATGATTCTGACTGCTTAGTATATGAATTTCCATGGCTCCTTGTCTTTTCATAACAATGTGGAATCTAAAACAGGGACACAGGGCTGCTAGACTATCTTCCATCAAACCTGTAGTTCTTGCAAAACTGGTTAATCTACACATTCCCACCGCTCTTCTGCATAGAGAACTGCATGTCATAGCTTTCTCACTGCATGTAAGTCAGGGATCTTCTACTCACTTTTAAGTTCAGACATGTCTCCCATTTGACTTCTGCCGCCATGTTTCCATGATTCCACTGTCTACCCTCAATCCTTACTGCCCCGTGGAGCAAAACAGAGTTTTCTTCTTAGTGTGAATCGGACTAGGGATGGGGAGACTAATATGTCAGCAGCAGATATATACCATGCGTTTGTGGTACAGGTTAGATGAGAAAAAGCAAGGCCTCTGTAACACCACCAAGCAAGCATTCAATTTCTCCTTTGGAGTCCACCAAGGATGGCGTTTTCAGCGACATAGATGTGCCCAGCTCTTACAGTCATTCTTCCTCGGATGCAGGTTAAGTTGGACAGAGGTCACTTGAGGACCTCACTGGGCAGTGTACATAGGCTTGGTCAAGATGCCAGAAGGGAAGATGACAGCCCTTCACGTGTCATGACAAGTAGAAACAGTGAGTTGTGCTCTCTCAGGGTCTTGGGATGATGGATCGGGGTTCCTTATGAAAGTTCTCAGGCCAGGAACTGAGCCAGCTCAGTTTTACACACGATTACCTAGTACATCCACAGCTCTCTGAGATTTATGGTTATTATTGCCTTCTACTTACCCACATAATCACCAGCCTTTCACTTTAAAATGGTTAAAAATTGTTTCATAGATTGCAGGTCATTAATGTAAATTAGACTATTTCTATATTTGATTTCTTAATTTTTAAGAGGAAAAGAATGGCTCTCATGCACACAGCCTCCCTCTCCCTCTTACTTGAAAATTTTAAATGGCCCTCTAGACGCCTCTTCCAATAATTCTTACCCTCCAAAGCTGGGATGTCTTTTAATTTCACTTTAAAATAGCTACATTGGGACCATAATATGATTAGAACTAATGAATATTGTGGAGAGAAGCAAAAAAAATTTTATTTAAAATCTTTAAAAAGTATAAATACTTTATGTGCATAAGACTGTGTTTATAGACCGTCAAGGTCAGTTGATTCTGAAATCAAAGCCCATCTGGCCTACTTGTGCTTACAAGGTCCGTCTGAGCTTCTTACAACATAGGAAGCATATTAAATACTTCCATCAATTAACAACAATAACATATACTAAAATTGTCATTATAAACTATCTAATACGTCTTCCTGTTCATCTAGGATTAACCCAGGAACTTTACAATGAATCAGATAGTCTAAAAACCAATATATGATGTTTCCACTTATCTAGAAGGTGCTTCGGGAATGTATTTATTCTCACTGTTCTGTTTAACAAATATCAATTATTTTAAGATCTGGAATTACTATGAACATTCTCCGCTATCTGGAATTCCTGCACTCTGAAACTTAAAATAGTTTTATCAGAAAGCGCTGGAGGTAAAGAATGTGGCCTTCTTTAGGAAAGCTTCTTTGGAATTAGCTGCTGGCCCTGAGACCAGTTTCACCTTTCTACGACCTTTGTATGTCAAAGCTACTCTTCCATCCATTTTCTGCTGTGGAGGGCTTGCTCTTACAACACGGGCTCATCTCTGAGATCCTGAAAGAGGAAAAAGTTAACTCTGTGTCTCCTTCCGCTACCCACACCCAACTCACGGCTAATTTTACCATAAAACGCTCTAATCCTTGCGTCAAGCACTCTGATAGAGAAAGCAAGAGTCCTCTGAGAACCGCAGGTTGCTTCTTACCCTTTGCAGAGTTTTGACTCTATCCCCATGAAGATCCCTAAACATACTGACTAGCCTAGATGTCCGGAGCTGAAAGGTAATCTTGATTCCGTAACGATTAGCAAGCGCATTTGTCACTGGCCCCGTTTCCTCTATTGTGGAAGGATAGGGTGGCTTTTTGCCCTAGTGTTTTCTACGTGGCAAAGAGCACTGCAGGTGTTCAGAGAGAAAAGGCACAGGATTTGCCCCATGGCTCACACGTGCAGGGCACTTCACAGCAGTTCAGCGGTGGAGGGCAGAGGTGCCAGCATGACCTGTGACCACCTCAGGAAGCATCCAACCTTGCAGGACCTCTGGCTTAAAGATAAGTTTATATACCAGCTCCTCAGCCACAGACAAGCAAGCTTCCTTCCCATCTCTTCTAGTGTCCTTAGTTCTTACTTTTGCCTAGTAGTGAGCTTACTCAATTCTGCTATGGAATTGTAAAAGCTAGGCACTTCTTTGGCCATTCTAACATTTAGTAAGAACTGATGAACACACAAAATGTTTCTGGCTTTGAACATTAAATATTCGGAAAAAGCAATATATAGATAAATAGAACCCTGAGTTTGTTACAAAAGTGAGTCTAAAATTTCTATTTCTTAACCTGTAAAACAGGAAGGTAGGTATTATCTTCTTTGCAAGATGTATTTTTTTATTTTCTTCTGTAGAAATGTCTCTGTGAGACATTCAGAACCTTAATATAATCCTCTTTGTTAAATTATTTTTTTTAATTTTTTGAGAACATCATATATTTGTACTGTATTTGTACTCCTCTCCCTCATCTTCCAACTTCTCCCATTTCCCTGCTATCTCTCAAATTCATGATCTCTTCTTTATTATTATTAATATATGCTTGTATGTATGTATGTAGGTAGGTAGGTATGCACCGTACTCAGTTTAGTGTTGTTCATATGTTAACAATGAGGTTGCCTAAATAAATAAATAAATAAATAAGTACCCACACATTGAGGACCTGCCAGTGTGGTAAGAAAAATTTACAATGGTACACCCTTATACAAAGAGCTCCAAGCAACCAATGTGTGCTGAGCAAGGAAGACTCAATTTTCTCCAAGCACAAGCTCCCCAATAGATTATTTACTCCATTATTACAAGAATCTTGTTAAGTTAAATAGCACTGGAAACAGTTCTGGGAATAATACCATATTCTATTAGATAACGAAACATTCAATTCAGCCATGAAATATAAAATACAAATACTTATAAAATTTCACTCAATTTGGAAACAAATGTGAATTTTAAGACATTATTTTGTTTATGATTTGCTTTCAGTTACTAAAACATATCAGATTCATTTCCAAAGGTCTGACCATTGACATTTTTATCTAAAAGAAGAGCAGGAAACCCTGTAATACAGACTCCGTTTCTCTAAGCAGAACATACGTCAGAACTTGGCTTCTCTTTCTCTCCCTCCCTCTTTTTTTCCCTCCCTCCTTCTCCCTCTGATATTTTTAATGTGAGCATAATACTCATTTTTTTCTCACAAGTGTACAGTTGTTCTGTGTCAGGAGCCAGTAGTAGTGGAAGTTGAGGGACAGAAAATAGAGGAAGAGCAAGAATTAGAAAAATAGTTAATAATTTTAACTAATATAATAATAATATATATTATATAATAATATAATTAATAATAATATAAATATACAAGTATCACCAAATAGTTTCTATCTATTTATTAAGAATCTTAACTATGTAGCTTTCCAAGTTATTTATATTAGCCTAAAAATAATAAGGAATATGTATGCTTCTATGCCCAGATAAACAATAGTAGCAAGAATTCTAAGTGTTCATGGAGGTTTCCAAAGGAGAAGGTTTTGTTAGCATATTTCACAAAGAATAGGACTTTCTGGAACTAAGAATCCAGTCTGGTGAAGTGGGCATGTGGTCCCTGGAGAGCAACCCTCTATGCTACTCACAATGCCAAAACACACTCTAACACCCAAAGCCCATGGTTTTATAACCACCCCCAAAAATAAATGGAAAGAAAATTCCCCATCTTGTCCCCTGAAAGCTCATTAGGAAAGCTTCAGAGGTCCAGGGCAGGAAAGGACACTCAAGACTTACTCACCTTTGAGTTTCTGGACACTCAGCAGATTTTTCCAATCCACCATCTTGCTTCATGGTGCCATTCAAACTGAAATTGTCTTCTGTTTATCAGCGCCTTCCCGGCTGCATTTCTGGTCTTTATAGGGGCTTCACTTGTTGCCCTGTGCAAACCACTTTTAAGGTCAACATTCATTTGAAACAGAGCAAATCAAAAGTTTGACTAAACTTATCCCAAAGAACATCATTTCCCCCCCCAAAAAAAAAATTTAAACAAAAAGAAATGTTTAGACAAAGAATTTGGTCACATGAACCATGCTATCATGTATATATGGCTAACAGTGTGTGCACAAATATACTGAAGCTCTGAGCCATCGTGTGGAAAAGCAGCTATTTTGACTTATTTAAACCAAACTTTCACAAACATTTAACATCATTTTGGGTGATGGGGCACTTAGGATGCTGGGTGACTACGTTTCAGAGTCCTGAATTATAACTTTGTCTATCTGTATATGTAGCTGAAAATTTAAAAAGCTCACACCTGAGTTGAAGCCCAGCAAAGTAATACTCACAGAGTGAAGTCAATAATACAGCCATCGTGCACGCTAACCCCGCTTACTGTCCCTGTTACCATTTGTTCAAAAGCAGCCAACTGAAAAACTGTTTTTCCTAACATGATTGCCCAGAAAAGTTAGTACAAAATTAACAACAAAAGTTTAACTTTTGATGTGCCCTGTGGCTCAGTACCAAGAGAAACAAAAGTCAAGTGAATCTATTATATCATCATTTCCAACATCCAAATGGTCACGACCTAAAGTATTTTTCATACTTTTATAGCCAGTGAAAGATATTTCAAGGTTGTCTAGTTGACTACGTTGACATCATTTATTACATTCCAAATTGAACTCAGTCTTAAAGCTTCTTGCAGAGGGCGCTAACTTACAGGTAGCACTAGAGAAATCAGAATTATTAAACTCATGGGCTTTTTCTTCTTAAATTAAAGAAATTCACATGTCTTCTATCCAGAAGTCAATCAATGGATATGTTAAGATCTGGTCATCTCTCCTATCCTGTAAAACCAGCCCTCCTTGAATCCCCCAGAATCCTGAGCATTGTCTCTCAGTTGAAAGACCCCATCCTTATGCTCATTACAAACCCTACCTCCCCAGGCCCAGACTCTTGAGCACCGTTTCTCAATCAGTTAGAAACCATTCTTGTGGAAAAAAAGATCACAGATGCTTTGCACAAGAAGTGTACTTTGCAAAGAATTTTCTTTGCAGCCATGATTAAAAAGCTTCATTGTGATAACTGTCATGTGGAAACTTTTCCCCAAAGTTGTTTTTTCGTTAACTTATTTATTTATTCACTTTACATCCTGATCACAGTCCCCCTTCCCTCCTCCCAATCTCCCCTTCACATAGCCCCTCCCCTTATCCCCTGAGAAGTCAAAGCCTGCCCTGGGTACCAACCCACTCTGGCCTATCAAGTCATTTCCCCAAGGTTTTATCTTGTTTAAATGTGTAAAGAAAACTAAACCACTGCTTGGTCAGACTCTGGAAGATTGGGCCCAGCACCTGCTACGTACTGCCTACCTGAGTTTCATTTTTCCCTTTCCTGAATCATTTCCCTGTCAGCCATGACCCTTGCACATGCTTTGATCGGGTAAAAATGCAAGTAATTCCAAATCAGTAAGACTAAATAGTATTTCTATGAAAACTCAAGTCTCTTTATCCATCTTTACTCATCTAGTAAGTGATTTCTTAATAGCCACACCATTCACGGACCATGTACCAAATAGTACTAGTGAGGTTATCAGAAAATTTAGAGACTTTCAATCCTTTATTACACTGAAAAGCTAGCCAGAACATGACTTTTATATTCTAAGACTGAATTTTGTTGGGTTTTTTTTCAAGGCTACCTTGGTTTGAGAAATTGAACAATTTATCACACAATGGCCTGCAGCAAATTTAGTATATGCAAGTGATTACTTTGTCTCTTCCCCAAGCAGCGTTGATACAATTTGGTACTAGAGGCCACAGAAAGAGAAGGTCGCTTATAACACAAGTTCTCTGGGGAGCTGCTAATGAGCTATTGACCCTTCCCCACAGTAGCTGGATGTGTCATATCTGATTCTGGTTTCTCGAGATGTAATTTCTAAGTGGTAATATTTTAAGTCTATGTGATATGTGTTGTTCTATCAAAAAAAATTTTTTAACTCTAGTGTTATTTCCACCATGAATGGCAGGTGCCAGTTGATTTAACTGGAGATAATTTCACTATTTCCAGCTATCCCCACAGGGAAGAGAAAATAGACTATTGACAATATTGGTTAAATTAATAACCAAGTATAAATTATCCCTTCATCCTGTACTGAACTGCCTTCCATCCCTTCCCTCCCCTTGCTCATTTGCATGAGGTCACAGAAACTAAGTCAACATTGTTCGCTCTATCACTTGGGTCTATTATTTAAGGTAAATTTTATAGCTCTCTTGGCTGCCAACTAATGATTTTTATTGCACTGCTATCAAAAACTCCGTGAAAGATAAAAACACCATTTCAGGTGAAATGCTAGATTCAGTCAGTGATACATAGACTCAAGAGAACCAAAGCCAGTCATCCTAAACTGTCAAATGGACCAATTTGTCTTGTCACTTAATTTAAAACGTTGTTTGATTATCCTTTGTTAACTTAGTTTATAATTGCATACTCCAAAAAGAAAAAGTAGAGTTGGTAGGCATTTCTGAATTACATTCAAATCAAGATATTTCCCTGGTAGATCATGTCCCTAAGGGTAAAGGAGAAAACAAAGGACACTCTGGGTGGTTTGAAGAATCCAGAGAAGCAACAGAATATTTCCCTTGGCTCCACTGTGTGCTAATCATTATGAAGTTGCCTGGGAAGGGCTCTTTGCTCTGTAAAGGTATAGGTAGGGGGAGAAGAAATAATACAGGACAAGGACCAAGAAGGGAAGAAGAAAGTCCCTAAAATCCAAAAATACGGTCAGCACTTTGTTGCTCTCACCGTCGTATGCACAGAATTCACAAACAAGTGATTTTTCTCATGTTCCCACTGTGAAACACAGAGCCAGGGAACCGTGACCTACAGACAACTGGGAAGTAGAAGCCAGCCACAGATGTTGAAAATAAAACACCACCTTATCTTCACAACCCAAAGGCCACAGCAATAGATACAGAGGAGGAGACATGACAGGCCTTCCATCTTTTTAACGTAAAACTTATTTTGAAACAATCGGTTTAGAGAGGTTTTTTAGCTTTCCAAGACCTACTAAATTAATGAACCAGGCCAATTTATGATCTTCTATGTGTTGCTGAAAGAAAAAAAAAAGATTCTCCCTGCAGGTAAACTGTCTATCTGGAGCCAGAGATATTAGAAGCAATTTCATGAGCAGGATCATTAATTATGACCTATGAAAATTTAATAGTTGCCTTCTTCGGAGCTCTTATAGGAGCTGAGATCAAAGTGGATCCGAAGCACTGATGCTAACTCAGTTATCAGGGAGACTGAAGAGCTTGGGAGCGTTCGGAATCTCTGTGTATGTTTCCTCCCTTTGCTGGGGATGTGTTAAAGGCATCACAAAGGTACAAACACATGTACTTGGGAGCTGTGTGCACATTCAGCTTCCTCTGAGTCTCACTGAAGCCAGATGATCATATTATACCTCAGGTATTTTATACAACTGTATGGCTAAGGGTGCTACTTTTCTTTCTTAATTATAATTTAGAGAAAGGCATGGTATAGTTGAAAGATAAATCAATGTGAACTGACCTACATTTATTTATCCCAGGTCTGTAATATAACAGAAGCAGGCCCTGGGGCAACTGACTTAAGTGGTCTGGACCTTGGTGTCCTATTCGAGCAAGATGCTGGTGTGGTGTGAGGGCTAATTGGAAAACAGGGCTACGCCATTGCTAACACACTTGCCTTTCGTATCTAAAGTTCTACAGAAAAATATTTCCTTAGAAAACAGGCATCTTCATAGTGCCTAAAGCTTGAGCTTGCGATAGAGACAGACTAGGAAAACCCACATGTTTATTCCTCTATTATCCTTAGTATTTCTGGGAGTAAATAGGGGTCATGGAAAGAAAGGGAAGGAAGAAGAAAGGGAGAGGGATTTCTAAATTCCTATCTCAGGATATTGTCAAAACTCATAGACAGGATCGTCAGATTCCTCAGGCAAACAAATGGGCTTCTGACATAGTACAAGTGATCAGAAAGGATGGCACTACTCCAGAGTCCCCTTTGGAAATGGCATGTCTTCTTCTGTGTACCCAGGACCATTTTTCTGTTTTCGAACTGTTACATTATAACATTCTGTCAAGATCCTTTACCTGTTTTATGAAAATTATTTCCACTATTTTTATTAAACCTATTTTCATTAACTCTAAGAATAATATCTATTTACATACAGTCATTTGGTCATACTCACCCCCTACTTCCTCCCATAGCACTCCTCAGATCCATCCACACTGCCCTGCGCCTTCTCAACATTGTCAATTTTGTATTTGTATCAGTTTTTTTTTGAGAATTTCCTAAAATGTGTTTTGATCCTATCCACCCCCTCTCTCCAAACTCTTTCCCTTCCTAACCAACTTTACTTCTTGTTTTTCTTTACCATCAAGGTCGATGCATACTCCTTAAATATTCCTGCATGTGTGGTCTTCCACCGCAGTGTGGATGCCCAGCCTGGCCAACGCTCTTAGAGAAAGCTGACCCTTCCCCTAGCAGAAAACCTGCTAACAGCTCCTCCACTGACAGAGGAGCCTGGTGTCCGGCCCTGCTCTGCATGATGGACTTTGCCATAGCCCACAGCCTCCACTGCTATTGTTCCTCGTCCTGGCTCCCTTCCCCTTGGTTTAGCCCACAGGCAGTCTTCCTGCCTTGGTTTTCTCCACAGTTCTGGATGCAGCTAAAGGCTCTTCTCTTATCCTTGAGCCACTTAGATAAGTGTCCATATCTGGTCTAACAACTAAACTAACTAGCACACTCCACGCTGATGTTACCTCCCTCTGGATAATTATCCAACCCCGATCTGATCTGCACCTCTGGGCTCACTCAGCTACTCACCAAGTTCAAGGACACCATACCCCTTTGGGCCTTATGGGCAAGATCTGTTCTTCAAAACCAGTTTCTCTAAACTCCTTTCTTACCTTACCCAGACTCTTCCTCAGCACCAAGCAGGATTTCACAAAACGCTAAGTTAAAGAAGGAAAGTAATTCCACCAGTGAATCTTTCTCTCTCTCTCTCCCCACACCAGTTAATCACCACTACTAAGGCTTAGGCAGCCTTATCTGGAGCTCACCTTCCTGTCTGTAATGCTAACCTAACATTTCAAACTCTCTCTTCTCCCCATGTCTCCTCTCTGACTTCCCCTGATGGGCATGATCACACCACATCGCCCTCCCTCTGGTAATGTTATTTTATGGCTTCCCGCCATTTCCCTTTTCACCTTTTAGACACGAACTCCATAGAAAATGGGACATTAAATAAATGACAGGTCGCAATATTCTTAATTTCTTAGATGATTGAATTCATGGATATTCAGGGATTGTATTTCATTGTGGTGTTACACAAGCTATTGAGTGACCCACATTAAATTTTGAACATAAAATTGCTTGTCAATATTCATGTGTAAGCACCCAGTATGATTGAGCAATATTCATTGAGTACTAATTTTAGTTTCTAATATGCTACTTGACTTATTTACACAGCTTTTAAGGAAGGTACAAGTTTCTTGGAATTTATGAATACAAAAGAAAAAGAAAAAGGAATGAAAAAAAGAGAAAAGAAAGCATCGGTCTTAGCTATGGGATTATAACTCTTTAATCTCAGCAATTGAGAGCCAGAGGCAAGAAGATCACAAATTGTCAGCTGTTGTGGTTGACACAGTAAAATCCTTCCAGTCCAAACTAAGTAAAACCCTGTTTCCAAAGAGCTAAGGTCTGAAGAAAAGGAACAGTGATAGATGCCTGCACAAGGGTTGGCTTTGATCTACAGTACCAGGGGTGGGGACTGTGATTTCTGTAATCCAACTTCAAGGCTTTTATGCATCCCATTCTATATGGTAGCAAAATGCTTACTTAATGTTTCTGACATTTCGGGATTGCTTCTTCTCTGTCTTCCCACAGTTCATTCAAGATCTAGGGAATCCTCATTTAAGCTACTGGGATAAAAGGCAAGAGAGAACAATTTGCTGGTTTGGGACTGACATCAGACCTGTTGCCACCCTCTAATGGTACCCAAGTTCTTCTGAGCCTCCGGCCTCAGTCAGTGCATCCAGCGTTGGCCTCATGGCCATTGTCGTTTTTGTTTTGTTTGTTTTGTTTTGTTTTTGGTCTGGATTGCCTTATATAATATGGTGGTCTACAAAAGATTGTAAAACTTGAGTTTATGTACTGAACATCTCCAAATCACTCTTCTGATCACCCCACTGCTCCAACATTTTGGAACTAACTGGCTAAAATCTTTGCTTTTCTGACCATCATCTCCACAACCCAAGGAGAGATGCTTGTGGTTTCATTTGGTTCATTAGTTGGCAGATTTCCCTTTCTTTTTCTGTAGTGCATAGGGGTACAGTTGGGGCTGCGGTGTGCACAGGAGGGTGTGCAGGCCTGCCATTACACATATGTGGATATTTGAGGATAACTTTGTGAACCTGGTTCTCTCCTTCCACTTTTATGTGTGTCTTAGGGACTAAATTCAAGTCTTTAATTTCATTCAGCAAGGCCTTCACCCATTGAGCCAGATCGCCAGCACATGGTTTCTTTCTTTCTTTTTTTTTTTTTTTCCAAAATAAAAGAAGAAAGAATTTCTATTATGCTGTTTTGATAACAGAAATATTGATGCCCATATACCAATGTTCAAGCTTTATAGCTGAAAATTCTGTTCTGAAGCCAATGTTCACTGTTAAAATTTAAGGAACTCCAATTCAACAGTTTATAGCTCACTGCTCTTTTCTTGAAGTAGCTACTGTATCGGATGCATGTGCTGCCTGTGATGAGGGAGTGGATCTGATGCTGAAAGGAAGTGTTCTGCATATGGGATGTACTGGCTGTTACATAGGGACAGATACTTTTTAAACCTATTCATCTATATACTTGACATACATGCATTTTTCACATTAAAATTTACCTTAAACAAATATTAAGCCTAAAATATGTTCAACACACACAAAGAGAGAGACAGAGAGAGGCAGAGAGACAGAGAAACAGAAAGAATAATATTAAAATACTATCCTTGTAAAATATGTCAAATTAGCTTCTTTACAATCTTTCTGGATAAAAATTCTAACTATACTAAAAAACATTAGAATACACCTTTTCTCCAACTTTAGTAATATTTTTCCTTATAAAATTCTTTTAATTCTTGTATTTTTAACGGGGTGTGTGTGTGAAGAGATTTATTTTCTCACAGTCAGAGGATTCTGTCCCTGTGTCTGTGAGGGAATGGCAGAACACAGCTAGGAAACAGAAAAGGGAACTGCCAGGGCTTTAATTCCTTTTTTATAATAATATATCCATTGTCAAACATGGATGTGATACATTCTGGTACTCAGCTCCATATATTCTCTTATCCTGCTGTACCATACCAAACACCCCTTTCTCCAACCAAGTTCAAATCCCACTTAGGTCTTATTGTTTTCTGTGCTTTGTAACCCACTAAGTTTAAGCAAGGTGCCCTGGTGGGCATGAGTTCATAATCATGCGCTGGAAATAACGAATGTGCCGATGGCTACATCACTGGAATATAACGAATGTGCCGATGGCTACATTGCTGGAGACAATGGCTTCCTTCGCTCACCACTCCCCAGAGCTGGGCGAGGTACCGTGAGGGGTTCTGATTCTTGACTTTTTTTGAACCTTTAGCATTAAATCACATTCCATTTGCTCATTATTGCTTTCCCACAACTTCAAGATCTGATTAGTTTGTTAGCTACTTTCTGCTCTGTCCATGAAATACATGTTGCTGTAGTTTATTCCACAGGCATTTGTGCTGAGTTGCATGAACAACAATACACTCTGGAGAATACTGAAATAGTCTAAATGCAATAATTAAGATCTTTGGACCAGAGAAGAAAAATGATTAGACAACAGTGTCCCCCTACACAACCCACAACGAGTCAGCTCTTAGCCCTCCTCGGTAATGGCTGTTCTTCATGTTGATGGCCTTTCTCCCAGTTGAAATGTATGCAATACTTTACTCCATACATTTAAATATTTTTTGCCTTCAAGTAACTACTCAAAACATGCAAAACAAAAATAATATTAAATAAAATGGGTCTATTTGGGTTTTGGTAGAGATGGGGTACTTAATACACATTTGCATTCTCTGCAGAAAATTTTAGGTCTTACTACATTTTTAATTCTATAATTTTTGTGTTGGGGAAAAGAAATCAAGATGTTATAACTGAAAATACTCTTTTCCCTTTTCTGAATATGATTTTTGAGTTCTCAGTGCACAAATATTCAGTATAAGGCTAAACAGATATCTGTCTGCAAAACGCTGAACCTCATTTTCTATCTTCTCCTTTACAGTAGCATTGGTTACCAGTATCAGTCAGTTTCCAGGGAGTTGGAGAGAATCAGAGAATGTACAAAATAGATAAAACCAGAAAGGCATGAGTAGTCAAACTGTCCAGCCTCAGAGTCCGAGGGTCCAGAGAAAGGCGGGAATGGGAACTTGGCTGATTCAATAAAGACTCGGAGTCAGGAGTAGATGCAAGCAGCTAGTTCAGGCAATCTCCCTGTCCCCTGATGATTCTTTATTCTTTATTCTTTATCTTAATCCTAATAACCAGAAAGAGCCTGAACCCAGTCTTTTATTTACTAAAGCTGCCTCATCAAGGCTTTAGTCATTGTTAATAACCATCAAAGATTCTTAGATTTACATAAATTTCATGAATCCCAGATCAATAGTTCCAACCCCCATTTCCTTAGAGCACAGACTAAACTCAAAGCAAAAACATGTTTCCTTATATGTTTACACACAGCCTGTTCTTCAGGAGTAGCTGGGCACAGCTCTTGAAGTTTCCTTGTACAGCAGACAGCAGTCTTTTGTAACTGCTTCCATGTAAGAATAGAAAAATAACGAACTTCTAAAATTAAAATGATTCCTTGCAAAGTTTTGAATTTATTTAAGTAAAGCAGCTAACTCTCTCTAATATCTTCCCAGGTGTTATTATCTCCAATTCTTCAATCTGCTAGAAAAACAGAGTACTAACTTTTCATATGCTTCTAGATCATCTTTTAATTCTCTAATCTTCATTTCCTCATACTAGCCATTCCATAGCTTCATGTACTCTCCTTCTAATACTATTTATTTCTAAATTATATATAAATTCCTACTTTATCCATACTTTTTCTTCTTAAGACCACCTTACCTCTATTCTTGATGTCCCCAAGTTCAACCTGACTAATTAATGCAGCAGCCTTGGACCAGAGGGTATGTGTATCTCCTCATAATTCCAAATTCAAGGCCAAGTCTGGCAATGCACTACTTTTACAAAGGACCATCTAGGCTTTTATGTCCTCTGTGGTTACATTGTCTAGATCCTTTCCCATGGCTCTCCCAAGCGGAGAGCCTGTTCCTTGTCTTCCACAGTCTCATGACCATTTCTCATTCCTGAAAACTGTATCTGTTTCATTTACTGTGGTGTGATTAGCTCTGAGTAAGGAGTTGGGGTTATACTCTCCAGAAAGAAAGATTGAAAGTAGCAGATCAACTTTGGGGCAACAGCAACCATCAGCACATGTGGGAGTCATGGGATCAACCATCTGGTGATTCTCCAGGGACAGAAACTGTGTCACATCTCCTCTTATGTAGCCATGCTGGATCTGGCAAAAATTGGCTTTCAAAATGATAACACAACATGTAAAATGAAGGTTACCACTAAAACCCTTCACTACACTGACCCGACCTGCAGGTCCTTAGTAATTCGTGGGTACGGGGGTTTTGCAACCTGAGAAGAATGAGCGAGAAAGAAGAAGGACTCAAGGAAGCACCCAGTTTGTCAAGAGTCGTGTATTTGGGTGCAAAGCACCTTTTTATAATGCGTTTTACAAGGGATGGGGTAAGAGGGACCAGGTGGTGGGAAAGTACAGAATCTTCTCGGCCTGTGCCCTGGAACAATAGGTGGTCTACCTGCCTTTCTTCGAGATATGGTACACTGCTTTTCCTATCTGTAGTTGCCAACCCATTCTCTGCATTTCTTAAAGGACATGGTACACTGCCTGAGAACAGCTTACTACCGTCAAACAGAATCTGGTGGTTGCCAAGCTGCAGGGGGCATTGTGCAGGTGGAGGAAGGTAGGGGGTGAGGGTAGGGGGCGAGGGTCCTGGCTTCTGACACTACACAGCCAAACAAGCATTATATTTTACTTCTATTTACTAAAACAAACTTTTGTTACTAAGCAAGTTGTTGGTTGTTATCTCCAGTGACCCAAAGTCCCCAGTGAATCCCAGGGGATGTTTGCAGCTCACAAAGTATATGTAGTTTTGAACTATTCTCAACACAAGGCTGGTGCAACATCAGAGGTAATTAGCAGGCTAGCCTTGCACCTAATCTGTACAGTGTACATTCCAGAATAAAATGTCACTGATTTTCATAATGTATTTATAAAAATACAGATGAAATAGTCACCACATTATAAATTATGATCCTTTCTCTTTTATAATATATTGGATACCTAACTTTCAAAACAAGTTTGAGGAGAAGGATTGTGAGAGAGGGGGTGACCAGAAGCAGGGCAATGAGCAGAATGTAAAGTAAAAATAAATAAAAACAAAACAACTAAGCAACAAAACCAAACAAACAAGTTTGGTAGGATGAACCCTTGAAGTTGTCTTTCTTCTTAAATTCTCAAGATTGAGAAAAAAAAAATGTATAAAGGCCTCCAACTCATTTAAATTAATTTCAAGTCACATAAAACAAATACTTTGATAGAATCAACTATATACATATAAATATTTGAATTTGTTGTCCCATAGAGCATGTATTTCTTCTGTGTGAGATTCCACTGTGAGACATGTATATTATGGCTGCCCTCTTTCTTTGAAGATCTGTGGTGCCCACGGTCCTTTTCAGATATATATTTTAAAAATAAAAACCATAGGGCTTGATAGCCAAGCACACTCTGAAAACAGAACTTTTAGAAGAAAGAGGAAATACAATCTGACTGACTAGCTTGAACCATGTGATCACAATGCTCTTTTGCAGATGAGCTGAAATGTGGTTATTTTGAGGTATTCCCAAAGAAACCTAAGTAGAAATTGATTAGGCCAGTGCAGTCTCATGGAGCTGCTGCAAAGAAATGCATATTGGAGAAGATCATTTAAAGTTTCCACACACTAATAGGTCTGTCTGGTGGACTCTGAATTAGCTGGCACCTCACACCAAGAAAGATCTAGGCATTGTTATGATGTCTGCTCAGAGGGGTAACACTGGGCCAAAAAGCCAATAGACTGGGACAATGAACTAATAAGAGATAATATGGAAATACTCTGATGGTCTTATTACATAAACTGTGATGCATATAAGCTTGTTTCAATGCTTCCTGATTAAATTTGGACAAATATTTTTTTTTTCTCATCCAAGAAGATTTGATTTCTTTTCTTTTTCTTTTCTTTTTTTTTTTTCCTTTTTTTTATTGGATATTTTACTTATTTACATTTCAGATGCCATCCCCTTTCCCCATTTCCCCTCCCTAGAAATCCCAATCCCATCCTCCCATCCTCCTATTTGCTTTTATATTACATGTAAGTATTAAGGTCAGTTCTAGGTTGAGGAACTAGCAATACAATAGATGCAAATAGTCAAAGAACAAGCAAGGCAATAAACAAAATTCTGTGAACACTTGTTTCTAAGAGCTTATCAGAATGACCAAAATATCTGCTCCTACTTCCCTGTCCTAGCCCAAAGTCATTTTCATGTCTGAAGCCTACTTCCTTGTTCTAGTCTAAGATTTAGATTCCTGCCTGAAATTACTTCCTTGTTCTACCCTAATGTCAGATTCCTGCCTTGTCCTTGGCCAATGTCATTCTTGCCAAGCATCCCCAAAGGCTCTCCACCTCTCCCCCTTTATTATTTCACAACTCTCTGGGTATAGCGTCCCTAAAATCCGATGCAGTAGCCAGGTGCCTTTCACAGCTGTGTCATCACTCCTGCCGCATCTGTTCAGCTGCTGCTGCCTTTGGATGGGCTCTGTTCATCTGTTTGCTTCTGACTGGCACAGTAAAGCCTGTCTGTCGAATGAATGAAAGTGGGGAAGAGAGAGCGCGGCAGAAGCCTACCATCCCCGGAGTGACATACTTAGCAAATGTTTCATAGATTTATAATCCTGTCCTGGAGATGGGTTCAAAAAGCTTTCAGATGCATTGAAATTTCCCCCATTTAATAAAAAATGCATTTCCCACAGTAAAGTATAAGCAATTCATTTCATTTAAATTTTGCGTTGGCTCTCCAATAGCCCTCACCTCAGACCGCTGTCTAAGGTGAGCTCTGTCAGGATTCTCCAAGCTACTTCCTATATGAACCTTGGAAATATTAAGAACATATAGAAATATTAGGATGATCTTCATACATAAACCTTGATGAGTACAGGCAAGTGAAAAGAAAAGAAAAAAAAAAAAAGACGCCATGAATTTGAAGGAGAGGGCATCTGGGAGGAAAGAAAGAAAAGGATAAATGCTGTAATTAAAATACTAGTTCAAAAGTGAGCAATGAATAATAAAAGAAAGTGGGTCAGTCTTATGATTGAGATCCACTTGGAATTTTAAGTATTTCTCACAAGGTTTGCACAGGATTAAGATGGCTGTACAGGTGCACACGGTCTCAGTGGTCTTGTGTATGTTTCTAGTTTTGTGTTATATGTTAATAATGATTCCTGCCAGCACAGCAGTTAAGAAATTGTTTTCTACAGAAAAACATTGAAGTTGCATCAAATAAATGTGTCGCACATTTCCCTATCAGATTAGACTCTATGTTTGGAACATTGTCAATTAAATCCAAGCCACTACCACCTCACAGAAGTCCTCCAGAACCCCGAGAAACTTACAGCCCAAAACAAAGGAAGCCACTCGGTCTGAGATTCCTAGAAGAGCCTAGGACTCTCATAGATTCCTTCCTCTGCACCTTTTCAGCATCTAAGAAGAGCTTCTAAGCTGTCAAATTACCATTCTAGTACTAACACAGAATACAGTGTCTAATCCCTTTTTTTTTAGAGAGATTTTGTAATGCAATGGGTATCAAAACTATTGTTGTGTGTTTTATTAAAATCCAGTCCTTGGTAGATCAGGAGACTAAAACATCTAAGATAAGTGCAGAACATTTCCTGCACCACAGGTACTTTGAATGCTGGGATGCAGTTACTGAAACCATCCACCCCTGGAAGAGTTCATTAACATTACAGTCAGGGTCTCTGACACTTTAAGGTTAGAAAGAAAATAAGCAAATCCATGTGAAATCCAAACACAAGCACATCAGAAATCCTATGTTTCAATTGCCTTTTTCTTTCCAATGGCCTTTGGTTCGAAAGACGGACCGACCATAGAAGCCTAGGAAACCAAAGAGCAAAAATTAAGATCTACCAACTACTTGCCTTCCGCTCAAGTTGGGTATAAAATCTTTGAGTAATTTTTGGTGTTCTTGTTTGATATAGTTTTATTTCTGATTGTCTTTTAACTTCCGGGGTTATCTGTCATACTGTTTATCTTCAATAAAAAAAAAAAAAAAAACATATATATGATTTAAAAAGGTTCTGTAACATACATATATGTGTGTTTGTGTGTGTGTGTGTGCAGTGTGTTAGTTATTTAAGATTAAAAAACACATCCATAGGCACATAAGGAGAAAAATGTGATAGAATAGCATAGAGATTTGAGAAGTAAAATAAGATACTTTATAGTTATTTCCATTTGAAAGAGGGGTGTTCAGCTGACTATTGGCAGAGGTCAGTTAACCTTCATTTTTTGGATCACGGCTTGCCAAAAATGTGAATGCAGACTGGGTTTTTAAGTGTGGTCTTCCAAAGTCTATCAATAAAGGAAATGCAAAAGAGCATTGATTTCACTGCTGCCAAGTGTCCAGGCTTCGATCTGTGACATTATTGACCCTATTCCCAGAATAAAATGTAGCAAAATTTACACAACAGCAGAGCACTGCATGGCTTCACTCATGCCAATGGTAATTCTCAAAGAGAATTATTGCAGATTGGACCAACCCATTACTTTTGTGGAGAAGACTACACTACCTGTCAAAATTTACAGTAACAGTACAGTAAAGAAACATTTGATGGTCAGATTTTTTATTCTTCTTGGATAAAAGTGTAAGGCACATCCTCCCAACATAGGCATGTTGAGATTTAACAGTTCTTTGTGGAGGAAATAGGGAAGAGATGTAATGTTGAACCCAATGATAATTCCTAAGACATGTTTCCCACATTTGTATTTAATAATGCAGAAATATTCTTATATTCTTAGCCAGGAGCTAGGGAAAAGATAGCACACATGTAATGATTTTATTTTCCTATTGTATGTTAATTGAGGGGAAAGGAAATTTAAGGGACAGGCAGCCCAAATACTGAAGATCACTATATTCTTAAAGGTAGGGATATCCTTTTTCCTTCTGTTCTGTTTTCTTCCTATCTATCATATGTATAATTTTTTTAAGGGGGAAAAAAATGAAATATTTTCATCTATCTTTGGAATTATGGTATGATATACATGATCTACTTCCAACATTTTGGCCAGTAAAAGCACCTCAGAATTGTGCCATTTAGTCATAATCAAAGGAGGCTGAAAAATTAGACACTTTCCTACCTCTTCAGGTTACACAACATTCCCATGTGCCAGAAGAAGCTATTAATTAATTAATTAATTAATTAATTAAAAGCCAGGCCTCCAGGTACTCAGGAGGCTGAGAAGCAGGAAGCTCACAAGTTCAAGCCAGCTTAGACTTCAGAGTGAACTCAAAGCTGGTCTGAGCAGCTCCATGCCACCCTGTCCCAATCTAAAAGGTGGAAAGGGGGTGGGATATATAGCTCAGTGTATAGAACTTGAGTAATATTCTTGGTTCATGAATGTGAGTACCTATGTTCAATCAACAGTACTACTAGGAAAAAAGTAGAAAGGCATGTGAACTCATACAGAACTGCCTCAGAACTAGATAGATGGAATCCTCTGTATTTTGAGATTTATCTTTGTTTTACTTTTACTTATTTGTGTGTGATTTTTGTCTGTGTATGCCACATATATGTGAGTACTCACAGAGTCCAGAAGAGGATGTCAGATCCCCCCCGCAAACTGGATTTACAGGCAGTTAGGAACCATTCAACATTTTTGCTTACTGGGAACTAAGTCAACTTGGGTCCTCTGGAAGACCAACAAGTTAATCACTGAGCCAGTTCTCCAGTCCTGAAAACCCCAATTTTCAAATATATATTTTTTAGAAACAATGAAAATCTAGTGTGCTTGAAAGTAAGTTTGTAACTGGATAGAAGAGCCAAGGGTTTTGGAACTAGACCTTGGTTTGATTTCCATTTCTAATACTTAGAAGCACTATTCTTGACACCCTTCCATGAATCCCAGTGTCCTCACCAGTCAATAACAACCGCTGCACAGGGTTTTCCATAAGTCAACCTTTGTGCTGAGGCTTTCCTATTCTGTGAGGCAAGCATGTACTTTTACATGCGTGGGTACTATGTGTACATGTGGAGGCAGGAAATTGATGTAAAATGTCTTCCCCCATTCCCTCTCTGCTTTATTTACTGAGACAGCATCTCCCCACTGAACCCAGACTCACCTTCTCTGTCTATTTTAGCTTACCCAGTGAGCCCTCACTCTTCCTGGGTTTACAGATAGTTGCCATGTTTGCCCAGATTTTATTTGGGCTCTGGGGATCTGTACCCTGGTTTTCCCTCTTTCGGGCAAGCATTTTATCCACTGTACCATCTCCCTTGCCCCTGTACTGAAAGAATTTTATGACATAGTTACACACATGTTAAATGCTCAGTAATTAGTTGACATAAAAATACTACAAACAACAACAACAACAGACCTAAAACTAGAAGGCAATGCACAAATGAAGTGAAACAGAGGATGGGGGGAGGGTTGGAGGTTACATATGGGGAATTATGATCAGAGAACAATATATACATGTCTTAAAATGCTATAGTGAAACCCACTAATACATACAATTAATACAAGCTAACAATTATAATTACAATATAATCGCTGTTTTAGAGCAGTGCTGGCCATTATCCAATGCAGACTCCCATCAGGACCAGACACTGTGCTCTCCTTGGTCTTCCTCCTTCTGTGAGCCACATGAGCGTGTTTGTCTCTGCACCACTGGATCCGAGCACAGACAGGAAGTCATCGCTCTCCTTTACTAGCATTTCCTTTGGGGAAATTGAAGATAACACACTCTGCGTTCATCAAAACAAAATGTCACCGGATCTAGTGCACCCAGAGGAAAGAAAGAACATTACATAGAAATTTTTGAACTAAGTATGTTTATCAGTGTTAATCAAGCATGGTAGGATGATTGATGCATTTGGTCTAAGAACTACTGAACAAGTAGAAATTTCTCCCCAAAAGCAGGGGGAAAAATTAAATATCCCTTTCCAGACCACGCAAGCATGTTATGCTTGCTATGTTAAATATCACTTTGCAGAGCATGCAAGCATGTTATGGATTTTACTTAATTCAATTTGGTCACAAATATTTCTTATGTTGGTCAGCAAAGTTGACCCTGAAACAATTTGAGTTCAGCGGGAGGACTCCATTGCTATTTTTACAAAGCACAGCTGTGCCAGCTAACCAAACATGCCCAAACATTTATTAAATAATCATTCTTCCTAAGTAATCCTCAAAATACTTCACAAAGTCTGTCTTGTGAATCTGGGGACCCTTTAGGCAATTTTGAGAGATGATAATATTCTGTAACCTAATTCCTATCACCTAATATTTGTACTAGGCAAGCACTAATCCTTTTAAACCAATGGCTCACCTCAGAGTAGCCTGTGAATAAAGGTGCTGGCTACAGGCAAGACTGGATTCTCGCTTTTTGTTTATGCAGTGGGAAGGAAGGAGGATGGGATTGCTTCAAACAGCTTAATTCCTATGTTTTATATCTCCAGTTTGACAATGAGAACCCAGCTCTACCCTTATACATACCAAACTACAAGGTGTTCACGTCTCCCATAAAAAAAAAAAAAAAAAAAACATGTTTGGCATTCATTACATGAAACAATATCTCATGTTAGTTGGAATTGGGATTGTGTATTATACTGCTGTCTCTAGAATATGACCTGCCTGTATGTGTATGTATGTGTGCATTGCTTCTAGAAATATACTATATATGTGGGGGGGGGTGTAAAATATATAGAATATATAGAGAAATATATTATTAACTATAGCTTTGTAGAGAATAGCCTACTTTCTCTGTACTGAAGCACGATAGGTTATTTTATCAATTCATTGTAGTGAAATGAAATCTAATGCACTTGAATTGATTAGAGTTTGTTTCTCCTGAACACTGTGTACATTAGTCCAGCTAGACAAGGAAATGATAAAAAGAAAAGCAAGCACTTGGGTATTCAGCCATTCTTTATACCAATCCATTGGCCTTGCTTCACTCATCTAGAGATGGTTATCATTTAATCATCTATTAATTGTCTCCAGCCTCTTGCTAAATGCTCTTTGTATCTGGATTCATTTTCCAGAATCTGATTTGTCATTTGGCCATTATTCCTGTTTCTTCTACATCACAATGGATAAGGCTGTTCACAGACATATGGTATATCTGATAATATCCAATGCCTTTCCTGGAAAAAGAAATGGGTTCTCTTTCATCTCAAGCCAAGAAGCCTATTAGAATGGAAGCCTTTTTCCAAACATCAAAACTGCTGTCTTTATATTTTGCACGATCAACGATTACTTTTATGATTCAATCAACTCTATCTGTCTCAGTAGGACAACTATGACCCCCTGTGTCTCTCCATCTACTTCCTTCTGTGTGATAACTAGTAGCTTTGTATCTCCCTCCATTCTCCTGCTCTCATTTGCACAGGTGTTGAAATGATAAAAATCAGTTACTAGAATGAACCCATGGCTTTCAGACCACATTCTCACCGGAGGCTACAGCATGGTATAAGAAGACAGTTGGGCTCTCAGCTACAGCTATGGCTACTGCCCTTTGACCACTGATTTCCTAACTGCTTCAGAGATACTCTGTTTAACCCCGTGGAGAAGGCTTTATTCATCCTTACTTTATACGTGAGACTGTGAGACATGAAAGAAAGTCACGTGCCAGATCTACTCAGCTGGAAGTGGATCTTAGCGCTCTCCCTCCCCCTCCCCCTCCCCTCCCCCTCCCCCTTTCCCTTCCCCCCCCCCCTCAAAACCAACCCTCTCCTACTGTCAGTAAGTCCCTTTCCTCACCATACACTGGGCCACACTGTCCTCTTTGCTCCACTGCCTCTCTGTTCACAACTTCTGTCAATATCAAGGCACAGACCTTTTCCTTCTGCGGAGGCTCAGGTCCCACAATCATGAGTGAGAGAGCGATAGCCCCTAAATCGCCTATCTTATTAATTCCCTTTGGTTAGTTTTAGCGCCACTTTATTAACTTCATAGAATTTCGATTTGTGTCACCAAATAGATGAAAAATAGCATTTCAGAAACTCAGCAGGAAATTCTGCTCAGCGGGTGCTTATCTCTGTAGTCTACTTCCACACAGATGTTTTGGGAGAGTGTGGGTACCACTCGTGGAGAAGTCAAAGTGGCTGCCCTAAGTGTCCTTTTATGTCTTTCAATAATGGAGGCAACTATAATAAGAAAGGGTTTATTTGTACAAAAATAGAGAAATGAGGAGAAAACGTGTCCCGCTTTCATTCTTTTCTCTCTCTATTTTTTTCTTTTCTTTTTTTTTTTTTTTTTTTTGGTTTTTTCGAGACAGGGTTTCTCTGTATAGCCCTGGCTGTCCTGGAACTCACTCTGTAGACCAGGCTGGCCTCGAACTCAGAAATCCGCCTGCCTCTGCCTCCCAAGTGCTGGGATTAAAGGCGTGCGCCACCACCGCCCGGCTCTATTTTTAATTCTTAAGAATCTAGATAAGTACTTGCTGACTTACTTCTCAGATGAAATGCGGTGCAGATATCACGCATCTCAAGGCTAACGGCAGAGACTTGGCTGGTCGAGTCGCAGGCATGCATGACTCTCAGCCTGCCTCTCTCTCTCTCTCTCTCTCCTCTCTCTCTCTCTCTCTCTCTCTCTTTCTCTCTCTCTCTCTCTCTCTCCCATCCCCAGTTCTCCTTGATTTTAAAGATCAAGCAGCCCCTCCCTATTAAACATTACTCTTTTTAAACAATTTATTAAATGTGTAATTTTAAGAAAAACTCCCCCAACTTAATAATAATATACAGATTGAGACTTTTCTCATTACGTTTTGGTAAAATGTTATATGGGAACATGTACCCCTTGCAACCAGCAGCTTGAAACATTTATTAATTCCTTTTAAAATGCACATACAAACGTGTGGGTGTGGGGGTGTGTGTGTGTAAATTAAAACATTGAGTTTATAGTATTTTATCCTAAGAAGTATGAACTTGAATAAAATTATCAAGTTGTGACAGTATATCACAGAATTTTAAAGCTAAATAAACAAGAATGTAGAAATTATTATACAGCCTCAACTGTTACAATGATTTTTAAATACTTTATTTCTAATAAAATCCACCAAATAATAAATTGCCTACCTAGAGAGATAAAAATCTTATGTGTAGAAAAATAAACGTGAGTGTTCAACCCACTAGAATTTAAATATCCCCTCTTTCGATAATAAAAGACGTGGAAGAGTTATTGTATTCTTTGTTTATCTATATTTTCTAGTTACTAACATGAACATGGGATTTCATTAAACACAAAGTAAAGGGGATTTAACATTTAAAGAAGAAAGCCTGGTTACCCTAAGTTGTGGATATATGGCTCTACTACTGTAGTCCATTTGTGAAATACCGATTTGTTTTCCACATAAGTGAGAGGCTTCTAGCGTGAGACATGTACAAAGGGTTTTCCTCCATACGAGTCCTTTCAAGGACATTAAAAGTGCTGCTCAGAGGCCCCAGCATGCTGAAGGCTGAGGCTTGTCATGCCTGCCCTGTGTTTGGAAGCTTTGGCAGAGAGATTTATACTTACAACTCTATGGTGGTGCAGCCTAGTCTGTGCTCTGTAATACACAACATACTCTTACCTTGCCCGCAGATAGTCAGCTGTAGCTCCTCTATACCACAAAGGAACTGTAAAAGAAAAAAAAATATGCCAGGAGAGTTGTGCTTCCTTGGGGAGACTTCCCCAGTCATGTGAACCAGAGTCTATAAACAAATTCTATGTGGTCACTCTTTCAGGTTCTGCTCAGCCTGCAAGGCCTGCCCGCCTTTCAGGCCAGACTTTCTACACTGTCTTCAAAACCCAATTTAAATATCTCTTTTCAGCCTGAACAGGGCCCACAGGGCAGACTCGGAATTAATCTCTTCCTTCTGTGCACAACCACCACACTGTTTTCATGCGGTTAATACGGAGTGGATCACAGTGCACGCCGATACATAGCTTGCCCCATTATTTCCCTTCGCCCCATTAGGAGAACAGGGAGAAGTAAGATAGGACACTAGTATTTATTGAGCCTCCAGTGTTCGTTAAGCATCATCTGTAATTGGTACTTTTAACAACATATATTATTATCAAACAATCTCAAATGCATATTATCCTTCCCTCAAAATAAGGGAAGTAACTTTAGTGAGGCTACAACACTTGGCCATAGCAGCTGTGTGGCTTCCTAAAGTTCTTATATTGAACCCCCAGTGATGCTTTTTGGAGACAGAGATTGTAAGACAATCAGGTTTAGATGAGATCTGAGATCATGAGGGTGGATTCTTATGAATCAATGTCCTTTTATTTTAATCTCTCTCTCTCTCTCTTTCTCTCTCTCTCCTCTGCCTCTGTCTTTTTTCATCTCTCTCTCTCTCTCTGTGTCTCTCATGCACACACATACACACACACACACATATTCCCATACAAACACATCAAAAAAGCAGTCACCCAGGAATTACCATATAATATAATATAATATAATACAATATAATATAATATAATATAATATAATATAATATAATATAATATAATATAATATAATATATGGAAATTTATTGCCATGTAGTACCACCACTTGAGAGGAAAGAGGATTAAAAATTCCTGCTTGTCCTTGGGTATACAGCAAGTTTGAGGCTAGGCTGACCTGCATAAGATCTAGTTTCGATGTTACAGCTGCAACCAATCTTTCTATTTTTTAATTGAATTTAAAGCCCACTCCACAGACAGAACTCATGCCTGTTACTAGTACTGTTAACTGAGTCAAAAACTCATAGCTGATGACTAGGCCATATGCCTTAGGAGAGAACCTAGTTCTGTTAAAGGGACATATTGTTAAGCTGCTCCAATAAGTGTGACCTTAATAACCACAGATGAGTGCATCTTTTAGCCCTAATGAGAAAAAAGTTTCTTTTTGCAGTAGAAGTTAATATGGAGACCTACAATTGGTCAATATGCAGAGAGTAGGATTGTAGATTGCTCAACTGTAGATGGGAATCTATACCACAACCCCACCCCTTAAGTCTCAGGTATCATCGAGGAAGAAGGAGTGGAAAGTACAGTGACATCCAGAAGTAGCAGATCTCTGCAGTAAAACAGTACTTACTTACGACACTTATTTATTTATTCATTTATTCATTCATTCATTTATTTATTTACTAGTTATGACAGAGACATCACGCACATGAACCCACAAAGGCTATCACTGCACACAGGAAACCAGAACATAATTAAGATAGCCAAAATCCTAGCATAAACCAAAGGATGCTCAGAAAGTCACACTTCCAGCTGAGAACTATTGGCAATAATTGATGGCTAGTGGGGAAAGGGGACTAAGTGTTCTTTAGGGGTGTGGCCCCTGAGAGGCAGCCCATGTTCCAATAGATGACTCTACATCCATGTACATACAGGCAGAACTAAATAGATTCAGTGGGTTTAAAAAAACAAAACAAAAAACAAAAAAAACCCAGGAAGTTGGGATAGAAAATGGTGGAGAAATAGGGGCCGAGTTGGAGAGGAGGGAAAGAGAGGAAGGGGGAGGGAGAGGAAAAGAGAAGGGAATGAGGAGGGGAGGGAAGAGAACTGAACAGAACAGAAGCAGAAAGAAGAGAGCCGTGTCTCATCATTATGTAGCAAACATATGTAGCTCTAGGATTACCAAATTCACTGTGTTTTCAGGATGGTGTCTTGGATATTTGTGGCGCTCTTTTGCTTAAGCCAAAGCATTTGAAAAGGCTTCACAGGCTATTATAGGCTTTTGAGATTAGTTGCTGGTGTCACAGGCTTTGATAGTGTAGACACAGGAGACATAGGTTATACACAATTAGGCTCAATTAAGCAATCAATTTTAGAACAGTAACTGTTATAAGATTTACTTAAGTAATTTTGTTCAAAGTCCAACTGGTATCTCAGTGAGGTGATGTTCAAAAATGTAATTCTTACACATACTAAATCATGTACTTTATAAATTTATTTTTATTTATAGGTATGAGTATTTTGACTGCAGGTGTGCATATGCAGAGTGCATGTACTGGTGTCCACTGGGCCTAAAGACGGCATTGAATCACATGAAAATGGATTTATAGGTGACTGTGAAGTGCTATGTAGATGCTAAAAATCAAACCTGATTTCTCTACAAAAAAAAACAAAAACAAAAAAAACCAAAAAAAACCAGCAAGCATGCTTAACTGCTGAGCCTAGCTAGTCTTCAGCTCCTAAATTGTATGCTTCTGTGAGAGTGCCTGATAAACGCAAGTTTCTTGGGAATTTATTCATGGGTTCAAGCAGGGAAGGAAAGCAGAGGCATGTGTATATATCCTTGATGCAAAAACAGCTCTCCTCTACTGGAAGGGTATCTTTCCAGGACCCACCCCTAGACGGAGGTGTAAATGGAACTTAAAAAACAAAACAAAAAAACAGACTATCCAACCCTCCAATCAACATGGTAATCATTGGAGGTAGAGAAGAAACAGTCAGATGGACCTCACATTCAACAAGTTTCTTCTTTTTCATTATCTTACAGCTTTTACATTTGTAGAGAAATATAAAAATGGGGACATCATTTTCTTCTTCTTTGCTTTGGCGATATAGTCACAGACTCAACGACCTGTCATCCATCCCAAAGACAGAGCAAAGATCCAAGCAACACTGTCTTCAAGGTAAGAAGTAAGTAGCAGAGAACAGGTCAATTGGAAAGTTTACAACTTTCAAACCCAGAGGTTGAATTCCTGTGTTTATCACAGTCAAAGTGAGAAGAGAAGGCTCTGCCCCGTCCTCTGAGTCTCAAGGAATCCTACCTACCCTGTCTTCAAAATCCAACGCAAACAGTTTCCTTTAACTCTCACATCCTCTCTGTCATCTCTGAGTCCTGTCTCCAGACAAAAACCCTCCCCCTACTGAGTACACTCACCACTTTGTCCATCTGCTAATACGGAATGAATCAGGATGCGCTGGAACAGGCACTGTGGTAGCATTTGATCCTCATGGCCTCACCCTTCCCCCAGCTCCTTCCATTCTGAGGAGTGCCAGAAAATCACCAGGCAGCAACTCCTGCTTGCAGACTAATAATTATGAAATAAGGTTGAAAATGAAGGTACCCAGAATTCAAGGCCTGTATGTATGTATGTATGTATACATGTATGTATGTATACATGTATGTGTGTATGTATACATGTATGTATGCATACATGCATGCATGTATGTATGCGTGTGTATGTATGAATGAACGCATGTGTATGTAAATGTATGTGTGTATGAATGTATTATGTGTAATATGTGTGTGTATGTATGTAGTGTGTATGTGTGTTTGTGTAGAAGCTCAAAGCTGACATGGATGTCTTCCTTGCTCAATCTACACTTTATTTACCATGACAGAGTTTCTCAATTGAACCCAGTGTTCTTTAATTCAGTCAGTCAGCTAACCAGGTATCCAAGTCTACTTTAAAAGAATAAAATCTGAATGTTGAGCCATGCTTGATTATATCATGCTTAACATTTCTTCCCTTTTTAGAGTGATTGTTACACTGTGGTTTGTGTTGTAACTATAGCAAATCATGTTTCACTGGTGATTTTGGTTTCATCACATTATTTACAGTCCCAGTTATATATAAACACTACGAGAGCCAATTTTCAAATTTTCCTTGTTCTATTCATTGCTATAATCTTTAAAGGTTTGCTCTCAAAGAACTTTACAGAAGGAGGATTTCCAAGTTACATGTGGGCTCTCCTATCTGCTCCATAGTTTGCAAGCTAAGAGCAATCCTAGCTCAGACTTGAAGACAGTGTTATCAGAAAACCTATGACTACTTGCGACAGTGGTCAGAGACAAATAATGTCTCATCTATGCACTGCTCATCCTAGTAAAGCGTCACTTCCTTTTGTGTGTGTCAATCAAATTCTATCTCCCCAAAATACTTATGACCCTCTCTAATAACGTATACAATTAACATAGCACACCTTTTTCTTGGTTCTAGAAATGTGTCACTGTGAAAGAACGTTCTTAAATCCTTCTCTGTTACTCAACATATTTCTAAAGATGTAAATGTAAGAAACTATATAAAAATAAGCAGATTGGAATCTTATAGAAGAGCCATTACAGGACATTGCTGAAAAATAAAAGGTAAAATATATTACTATGAGACATGCTAATAAGGTGGTCAGACAATCTTGAAATTAAGTTGAAATGTAATATAGAGAGATGAAAGGAAATTAAATATGAAACCCTGAGATACTTATTAAGCCGTCAGTGGCAAAGTAGATGATGATGTCACAACCAGAGAAGAGACGGCCCATGCAAAGTTGGACGAGATCCAGTTTGCGCTGTAGATTTATGCAGTTAATTTTGTCCCTTGACTGCATTCAGATGAGCATTTCTCCTCGACATACACCAAGAAAATTGCTGCATTATAGCTGTGTTAATGGTAATCAGCATGCTAATGAGCACCAGAAGGTCATTACAGCCAAGAGAGGTTCAAAGATGTATAACCTACGAGAGACAAGAGCGTAATTCTTCAGGGACCGTGAGTGTCTTGTTTGTAGGTCATAGATTATTTGTTTTGGTCACTGCATTGCACAGGGAGTTTAATTTAAGCTGGAAAAAAAAATGAAGGTTTTTGAATTGTGGGAGCAGCCCGGCTTAATTAAGAAAAGTAATACCAGATAGCATTAAATTTGTGGGTTTAAAAAAATATATACATAAGATTCTAGGATAGTAGTAAATGATGCTTTCCGATGTGAATTAGTCTTCTGTGATTATGTAGAACGTGAGGTTTGTATTTGTTTTCTTTCTTTCTTTTTTTTAAGTCAGCAAGTGCTTTGTGGCTCTCTGTCGAGAATGGGGTCAAAATATCAGAGGTGAAAAGGGGACAGAATTCAGAAGTTAAGCCACATTATGTGCAAATAATCTCAGAGTCTCGGCCTTCTGGGGGAATTAAGAGATATTTCATTGTTTACTTCAAATGTGTGTTTGGCTTCAAAAGGTTAAGTATGTATTGATATTGACAAAGGGGGGTATTCAATCAGAAATACTGCTCTTCTTGCTTGTTAAAAAGCTCAGGGACACAAACGTTGTGCAGACTCCAGGTTAAGATGGGAAGCCCTAGAATGCCCCCAGAAACTTCCTTTCAAGCAAAGAGTTATGCATTGTAGTCACAGAAGAAAATCTAACTACTGCTTGTCACCATTATATAGATTTTGCTTAAATGTCCTGTTTGGCTAATATGCTCCTTGTGTGGGGTCAATAAGCCAAAAAGACACTTTAGGGGTGAGCAACAGTGATAGCCTGCATTCCCTTCTCTGTTGATACTGGGATTTGTCATTGTATTTTAAGCAAATATTTTCCTGTCCCAAAGAGGACAAAGAAGATGGTTCTTCACAAACCACCCCCCCCCACATGGATGACACACACAGAAAGAGGAGAGAGAGGGAAGTGGAAGGAAAGGAGAGGAGAGGAGGGGAGGGGAAGGGAGGAGCAGAGACAGACAGAGACAGAGACAGACAAACAGAGAGAGAGACAACACAATAAAATGGGGATTGCTGACACCTCCACAAAACCTTTCAAATGTCAAGGAGATTTTATGACCACTGATTTTATCAACACAACTCCTCACACATTCAAAGCCAGCTGGCTCTGTGTCACCACTTATCTGCTTTTCTGCTCTAGATGCAATTCCCAAGAGACCTCAGATCTCTCAGTTCTTCTATGCCCTTTACTGGTGTTTAATATAGTTTCTAGTACCTACTATTTATTTGAGTACAGATTGTGGCCATTAGGAGTTTGTAGTTCTCTCAAAAAAAGAAAAATGTTGTTGAGTAAAGACTTCCTGAGCATAAACATTTTCATTTGCTTAACTTCTCAGCAAGTACATTAGCCATACGTAGGGACTGATGAACGGGAATGAAAAACATTCTTGTGTAAGGTAATGGGAGGGATCCTGCAGATATGCTACACACCTGAGCAGGCGTGCTGGAAATGTTCGTGTCTCACACATCGGCTTCTACTAGAAGACCCGAGACATCAATGAGGAAAGAGTATTTATGAAAACCTACCATCTCAGGCGTCCATTACAGACCCCAAGCAATGTATATGGAGAGCAATTCTTAGTCTGTTCCAGGGCTATAACAAAATAACCATAGACTGAGTGACTTATAAGCAAGTTTATTCTTCACAGTTCTGGTCCCAAGATCAAGGTGCTGGTGAGGCCAGCTTCCTGGTTCTGCAATGACTATCTTTTCATTAGAACCTGGTAAAGAAAGAACAACAAAGTCATCTTAAAAGTAATAATGAAACTAATTTCATTATTATTTGTCCTGTGGTTTGTCCTGGGATTGAGTGACTTCCAAAACACTTCACCTATTTATCTTTTTAATTTAGAAGTTGGGGAAATCAAGTGTAAACCCAACAAAAATATATAAATTATAGTCCAGTATTGTGGTTCTGAATTTTTTTAAACATAACTCAAAAAGTATTGCTTGTTTGAAGGCTCTATAGAATTCTTGTATAAGTATATCTGACCCTTGGTATTTTGCTTGTTTGTTTCTTTTCATTTTATTCTGTTTGAATGCTTTTTAAATTTTTTTGATTTGCTGAAAATAAAAATTAAAAAATAAATAAATAAATAAATAAATAAATAAATAAAAATTTAGAAGTTGGGGAACCTGCATACAAATGTTGAAGGGAGACAGGCGTTCGGGCCATAGAAATGTGAACTTACATTTCTTCTTGATTGGTTCAACTCTCAGAAAAAGCTTGCCTTGCTTCTACCCCAAATCTATCCTCCGTATACAAAGAGGAAGAATGTGTGGAACTAGAGGAGGGTGGAGACCAGCCCTATTTAATACACTCCTCTTCGACCTACCCTGACTGTGCCTGCTCATGTCTCGCACATGCTCACTCCACCTTCTCTAAGAAGTCCTGTCATCTGCAAATCCTGCAGGTGAACAACTGTGTGTTATTCCCTGGGCTGCTGGAAATCAGAATCACTACAGTATTCATTTTTCACTGAGTTTAGCTCAGGTGTCCCTTAATTCTCTGCTATGTTGTCTCCAAGACAGATCAGTTATGTGTCCATGAAAAGTCTACCGTATGAAAATAGAGGAACCCTCAAGGGTGCCAGCTCAGTGTTTGTTCTCTCTGACCACCCTTCTGTTCCTTCAAAGTGAGGCTCGAGAGCTCAATGTCCTGCCAGAATTCCAAATGGGGCCGTGGAATGTGAGCACTGAGCCTTGGATGCTCGCTGACACCCGTTGCCACTTCCCCAAACCAAACCCAGGATGGGAAAACAGGATGATGTCATGCTTTTTTTTTTCTCTTCATATTCTCCTGAAAACAAAAAGATGATGTCATCTCCTACTTCCTCTACCAGCCTCAACTTCCTTTACAGGCAACTCAGCCCCACTGGCCCTGCCTCACAGATACTAGAAGAGCAGATGAAAGGGCATTTGTAACATGCCTTGAGGGGACCTGGACTAGTGAGACAGGTAACACTGAGAGTGGTAAAGCAGAGAGATGGAAAAATATATTTCTGGACATGGTCCTTGAGCTACTGATTAGCCACACCTGTAGGTGCTGGCTTAGCTTCTCTTCAGAATTAATATGTATGCTCCCTGTCCCAGCTGTGCTATCCTTCTAAAACATTCCTAATGCCCACCAAGACAGATGAATAAACTGCCTGGTGAACTTGGCCAAGGTGTTAGAAGGAACTACTGACATTCATACCCCTAGGGTAACAAGTAAAAAAGTCCTCTTCTCAAAGTCCTTGATTCTCTTAGCAATTTGGAATAACTGGTTGGTCTACCTCCACGTCGACTGAAATCTCCTCCCTGGGCCAATGCTTTGGTCTACTACTAAAGCAAAAAGCGCATGTGATTCTCTACTGAAATCTTTTCATCTCCCCCTTGGCCTGTGATGTAATTCAACCTATTTTGCATGATTCACTAAGTTCATGACCGGGCCTTGTCTCCTTCTTCAGCTTCTGTCCATCTCTGCTCTATATGCAGTTCTTCATTCATCCCAGGTCTGAGAGTCACTGGACTGTGTCCTTTCTTACCTTTTGGGCTTCTTTGGTCCTTCCTTAGAATCCCTTTGCAGCACTAAAGTCTTAAAAAAAAAATCCTCATTCATCTTTCTTTACTTGCTGGACTCACTGTACCCAGAAAACATCTTCCACATCTCCCACATATATCCCACAACAAGATTTTACATTTTTATTTGATTTTACTCATGAGTGTTTGCATGCACATGTGTGTGCACAGGTTCACATGGAGATCAGATGGGTACTTGGTGTCTTGGCACTGGAGTTGGAGGTGTTTGTGAGTTATTTGATGTGGGCGCTGGAATCCAAATCCCAGTCCTCTGATAGATTAGTAAGCAGTCCTAACCACTGAGCCCTCCCTCCATATCTAGAATGTATACAATAAGTATGAGCTTTGGTTTGATCCTGTAGATGCTAAGGTCGTATGAGGATCCCACAAGCATGCAGGAGAATGAAGTTAGTAAACAGAGAGTTAACTATCATTCTGCATTCATGGAAGAATCCCACGAACATCAGAAAACAGTCACAGGATCTGCAGCCATGACATATCACTGAATATGACTGACCTCCAATTTATGTGGAAAGGGGAAATAAATTAAGCCTGCCCCACCTATTTCATGGGGCAAGAGTGTGAAATGGTTTTCTGAGGCCTTGCATGGTAGTAGATGCCTATAGCACCAGTACTGGCAAGACTGAGACAGAAGGACCAGAGAAGGCTAAGACAGACAGACCTGCTTGAACTTTAAAGTAAGGGCCAGGCCACTATGTACTAAGACCTTGTCTCACAAGAAAGAGAGTGAGAGAGAGTGAGAGAGAGAGAGAGAGAGAGAGAGAGAGGAAGAAACAGAGAGAGAAACAGAGAGAGAGAGAGAAATCAGTACACAGGTTTCTAGAGCCTTGCTAATTTCACCATCAAAATACTTCTCTGAACTCGTTTAGCATCAGGTTGACCTATAGAATCATACCAGTACAATTGATCTCACATCAACATAATGTATGTACATACATGTGCACATACATTCTTTTTTTTTTTTTGTGCAGAAATAGTTTTTTAATGTATTCTTGTAAGTAGGATCATATATCATTTTCTTTTTTTTCTTTTTATTTATTCTTTTTTTTTATTGGAAATACATGTGCACATACATTCAAATGTGTACGTATATGTGTGGATGCCTGTCTACTCTCTGTACTATACTTCAAATCCTGTGAGTTCGTGTTACTTATTATACTCATATCAGAAGCAAAATAAAAGTATCTTTTTAATGGCAGCAGGCAGAAGAGTAAAATTAGCTTCAAATGAGCATGAGAGAGCATAATGTGGTAGTTTACTGGAAACCAAGGAAACCTAGTACATCCTGCAGCCTTTCCCTTCCTTCTCATTCTTTGTGGTGAAGCAGAGAATCATGCCCTTAGGTTCTGCACACTGTATATGTAGATGGGAGCAGAAGCAGCAGCGTGCTGTGGACTCAGAGACAGGGCAATTAAAAAGACAAAGGATAATTTGATTATCTTGAATACGCTGCGTCTTTCCTTCAAAGTCACACAAATCCACCATCTTCACATGATGTAATTCCAAAAAAAAAAAAAATATTATTTTAGGCATAAGAAAATTCTATAGACAGAAACATATTGGATGAAGTATTGCTTGTGGTGTAATTTTAATTCTGAAAGATCTTGCTAAGAGGGCTTATTTAAATAGGCTCTCCCTGAGATGAATATTTAGGAGAAAAAATTCCTACAGGATGATTTATAGCAAAATTATATGAACAGAATGAAGGACAGAAGAATTTTATTAGAAAAGGGTCTCATTTCCACAAAATATAAATTATACCTTTTAGAAAATATATTGAATTTTATTAATATTCTGTAGACAGCCTGAAGTGTTAATCTCCACCCCTACCTATAAGACTTTCATTATGATGTACAAGGTGTATTTACCCTTTAACCAAATAATTTTTGAGCAACTCTGTGGAGTCTCCAGTTTACATACCCTACAAAATATTTTCATTGCGTTTACAAAGTTTATATTTTTGTATTGTTGGCAACTTTTAATGGTCTATGTGTGACATGTACATTTTATATATAAATATTCATGCTTTGGGCATTACCATTCAAGCACATACATATTGGAGATGATTTCTGATAACTGAAGAAAACTGTTGGTTGAACAGCTACTGTTAATGTGATTATCATAACAACTGCCTTTTAATAAGGATATAATTTTGCTTAAATTTTTGCCTTGTTTGAAAATTTATAGTCAGAAGAATTACTTGGGGTATACTGGTGATCACCATATTTAAGCCTGGCATTTGAAAATGACCTCCTTTAGACCTTGATAGCTAATATTTTTGATGAGGAAATTGACTTATTATGATGTAAAGAACTCGGCCATAAATTTTTTTCCCAATTGCTATCAGTCATGAAAACTGAGCTCCTTAGGTTGATGACTTTGTTGTAAGGAATTCTAGGCAAACTGATCACTGATCAAGTGTAGGCTTCGGCAAGGACAAGTCTGAATTTAGACTCTGCACCACTTGCAGTGTGACACCTTCTCTTGGAATTCCATTTTGTCTTTGTTTGTTTATGCATTATTTAACCTTAGTCCATTCTAAAGGTAACTTGAGATGACTCAGAAGCTAGCTATCCACATTAACAAGTCTTCACATGTGCCAGTCAAAAGCTGATATTAGAATCCAGCAAGAGGACAGCATTACCCAGAAGTCACACATGCAGACTCCTCCTGGTGACCCATCACCACTGCATGCTCCATGATCTGAGTAAGCCAGAAATGGTGATATCGCCTGCAATCCCAGCATTCTAAAAACCAAGGATAAGGGTGACTCTGCACTACATTGAGAGACCATGTCCCAAACAAAATAAAGTAAAACAGATTTACCCAAAATAAAATGGGCATGTGACATCACAGGTTACCAATGTGACATAATTTCTTACCCAACAGATCAGAATTGCTTTGTTTATGTTGCAAACATCTCCATAGATGTGACCCAAAATGATCCAGCAGTGATTTCTCCTTCCTAAGGTTTATTTTTACATGATGTATAGCAGACTCGGTGTGTGAGAGCTTCTGAGCCTCCATTGTACCCAGTTCCATTGATACCCCTTCTCTCCCTGATTAATATTCAGTCACAGGCTTTGCTCACTCAAACTATTGTCAGTGAAGATATATAATAACAAAAGAAAGAAACTGGAAGCTATTCTCTTTAGCAGCATTTGGTGACTTTAAAATAAAGAGCCCCCATACTTCCTGCTCTACAAGCTTGAAGCAGCACTTTCTCTGGCATCCTTTCAAATGGCCTGAATCGTATCCCTCCCTCTCTTTGATTTATCCCTCTGCTGGCCCTGCAGGAGAGCATCATCTCCCCCCTGCCCTCTGTCCCCTATATTTCATTCCAGGTGTCTATCGAGGCAACAGAAGATAAAGCTCTGTGCTCTCCCTTGTACTAAAGTTCTATATGGAATCAGTTCACCTGTCTGTCACTCCTCATTAAATTCTTACCCTCTTCATTCACATCCTGATCTTTGCAAATGAACATTTGCTTAATAAATGTTCCCAAGACTAACAGTGCAGAGTGAAAATCCCACACAGCAGTAAATTATTAACTCAGTCACAGAGGGAGCGCCACATATGACTTTTCAGAATGAGTTATTATGTGGATCATCATGTAATTATGAATTTTTCAAGCCATGATAGAGGAAAATTGAATATTTAATATTTTATGGACATATTCTACACTGAGGACATCTTTCAAAATTTTATGATAATTTTTAGAGTGAGCGAAGAGCAGAACAAAAGTTACAAAATAATTGCAAACTTGAATATTTAATCACTAGGGACGTTGTTGGTTATTTCTCAAATTATATAACGTAACCAAAGCTCTGAACTTTTAATCATAGTGAATTCAAGTGGGAAAAAGAGTACATTAAAGCCAACTGACAAATATGTTTTAGTTGTTTAAGAAATCAGAATACAGGGCTTAGTGTTGTCAAATCAGATCTTAGAATGTAAATATTCCACTTGTATGAGAGGTAATCTTTAATGATTTGTTCTACATGAACTATTGTTGAACAAACAAGTTTGTTAAGTAAACACTTTCAAAATGTTTGAAACCAGTACTAAGACACAAACTCCAAAAGAATTTAAAGAAATTTATAAGAAATTAAAATTGGCATTTGCAAAAAAAAAAAAAAACTATTTTCAGCCTTGATGAAAAAGAAAGGAAAAAATTAACAAGACCGTGTGCAATAACCTGAAGCAGCCCTCACTTCTGGATTCCTCTATCCAGGGTCTGTGGACCCATGCAGCCTGTTACAGTAGAATATTTAGCACTTTAATTATCACTCTTGTTTTAACTTGGAAAACTAGAACATTTGATAATTTCAAATTATTTCCTGTAGGTTTTTCTGGTTGCTGAAAAGAGCCATATCTCAGGCACTAAAGCAGAAAAGTTGGTGGACATTTTTCTGCTCACACATTTAGAATGCTTCATTCTAGCCCCAGATTCTAAACTGATTGCTGAAATGATGCTGGAGATAGATAGAGAGATAGATAGAAAGAAAGAAAGAAAGAAAGAAAGAAAGAAAGAAAGAAAGAAAGAAAGAAAGAAAAGAAAGAAAGAAAGAAAGATGATAGACAATGATAGATTATAGATAGATAGATAGATAGATAGATAGATAGATAGATAGATAGACAGATAGATTCACATTATTTTGATTTTCATCCAGGGATTAAAATCACCATAGCCTATAAATCTGTCTACCATACTGTTTCTAAAGATAAAAAACCAGATTTCTAAATATCCCAAAGTATTCATCTTTTGGAAACATCAATATGAAAACATTAAACATACAAAGATAATTAATGACTCATCAGTACTGCCCTCGAATTGCCCACTCTCTAATGAAATGCATGAACAACCAACTGAAATTCAGCACAGTGCTGTTGCTAGAATAATAGCTTATGTCACCAGCACAGGAGCAAACAACATCCATAGAAGAAAGATGGACTTTTCGAAAACTGAAAATTGAATGAGAAAAAATAATACGATAAGAATACTTCATTCATTCATTTATTTGTTTATTCATTCTACTATTGAGGAAACTTTTGAATAACTGTGACACACACACCCCATGTTGCCTTCACAGGGTATAGAAAGTGATTTAACAGAAGTAGAAGGCATTTGCTCTGTCACAAGATGCCACCAAGTTTATGTGACTTAAAACACCGCCTATTCATTTGCTCACAGATTGGAAGCCAGGACTTGGTTCAGCAGTTTCATCAGAAAATAATCATGCATTCATATTATAATCTTTTAGGATCTTTGAAGAAAGTGAAATTTGACATGCTACTATACCCACCCTTGTAAATGAATAGTTTTGGTAAGGTAAATCTTTTCTTAGGAATGTTTCAAAACATCAGGGCTATCTATTGCAAAAATGTTTTAGAGGGAGAAAATCTGAGTCTATTCTCAAACTTTTTTACTTAATTCTCCTGCTTATTCTTTTTCCAATACTGTTCCAAATCTGTAAACAGAGATATTGGTTACTCTTTATCCCATATAATCTTTCCATCATAGACCCCTTTCTTGCTTGTGAGAACACCAACACCATAGCAATACAGTTTAAAACAAACTCTCTGACTCACAACAAGCAGGGCTGATGTAGGAAGAAGATCCCCATACCATAGGAATCACTCCAGCTCTGCTGCTCTTTGTGAGTGACGCTCTTCCACCAGAAACGAGAGACTGAAAGAGAAGCACATGAGTACACAGCAGTACAGAACTGGTAAGGACAGCCTGAACAAATGACACTGCCACATTTTAACCTAGCTGAAGACTGAAAAACAGCAAACCTAGGGATCTCAGAGAACAAAGCCGCCAGGGCTTTAAGAGAACCTAGAAAAGGGCTCTGGCTAGAGTGACCACATGTCTAACAGAGTTAATCACAGTACACATGATAGCTCATCCCAAACCTTCAAGTGAAAATTTTTGTAGAAAGGCACACAAAATACTATTCTGAAATTCATCAGAGAAAGTGCTTCAAGACACTGCTAAATTAAGAAGAAAAGACAGGAATATGGGTATTTTTTTTTCATTTAGTTTTATTTTTAAAAAATTATGGTTTCTTAAATTGTAAAAGAATTCTAATTTATGCATATTTGATAATTAACTACCTAAAATATACTAAGGCCTTAACAAATATTCAAATAAATATACTGTTGAACTAAAAATATTAGTACAGGGACTAGAGAGATGGCTTGGAACTTAAGAGCAGTTCCTACTCCTTTAGAGGATCCAGGTTTAGTTCCCAGCACACACATGATGGCTCACAACCATCTGTAATTCAAGATTCAAGGGAATAGTGCCCTTCTGTCCTCCATGGGCACCAGGCACATACATGGTACACTTACATATGCATACTTGCTAGCAAAGCATTCAATACTCATAAAATAAGTATATATTTGTATGCATGCTCTTTTAATTGATTTAGTTAAGTCTAACATTGAAGCAGAGGCTACACATATTTCCAAAAATCAAAAAATAAATAAGATACGGCCTCTGCTGTCAAGAGACTTATCCTGGAAGTAAACAGAGTAGTAACATACAGTTACCATATGGAACACTGGTGAGATCTGGTGATTCTCACATGGTCTTATGGAAGCATACGGAAAGGACTGGACCAGCATATCAGCAATGAGGATATGGCACAGAGTTGGTGGACTTAAGAGCTTCAAGATGGGACTGTCCTCCAGTAAGTTCATACACATCTTTGACCTATAAATCTGTGGGGAATATGCCGAGTGAGTCAGGCAGAATCCCCACAATTCATACGAGGATACAGATGATAAAAGGGCGGCAATGAACATCTTAGGAGTTCACGTTGAGAGGACATCAAAGCGTGGGCAGAGGGCACTAAGAAGGCAAGCCTAACCCTGTTCTGTGAGATGGGCAGAGTCCCACAGGAAGACAGGCTGTGTTTGCCAAGTGCAGAACAGAAGAAACATCTTTAACACAAAGCTAACGGCAAATACAGTCATGGATGCCAAGTGTGATGAGTGTCAGGCCCACTTCAATAGCAGTCAAGAATCTAGACAGTGGGTTTCCTCTCCTTTTTAACTTACAGAGCTGTAGAGAAAAGTACACCAGACAGTCTCTGAAAGTTGAATGGATTTTTTGTTTTAGCTTGACCTGGCTGGGTGGCAACCTAGAGTTCCTAGTCAGTGAAGTTCGTCAAGATTACACTACTTTTCTGAGTTAGGCCCCTCAAAAAGGGGATGAAGATGATGGGAATAGAGGTGCTAACCCTGCTTTTGGTTATGCTTCAGGTTCTAACAGTTTCAAGTGGAAGAAAATTTGCATCTCAAAAGAGCAGGGAAGGCATTTACAGTCCACTTTCTCTAAAATAAAACACTCTCAAAAGGGATAGACGCTGGATCCTGAAGGGGGTATCTCAAGGTGAGGTAAGGGACACCTCTGGCAGAAAACTCTTCGGAGCTCTGCTACTGCTGCTAGTTCTGAGGCTGAGGAGAGGGAAAATACTGCGTTCTTCCTAGAGTAAGTAACCCAGTGTCTTACACTCTGGATCTGGGACAGTGTGACACCCGCTATGCTCACCACCACACCCTGTATTGACCACGTTGTTTTCAGCTTACTCATTAGTTCGCTTTTACCTAAGTCCCTCCTGCCAATGCAATAAAACAAAAGTGATCTTGGCTGACGTGTTGGTTGACAGCCTCCTGCCCTCTTGGATGAGAGTGACCATTAGCTGAGTTGCTATCAACTCAGCAAACCTAAGTTAGAAAGCTTAAATTGCTGACAATTAACTCCTCCTTCCTGTCCAAGATTTATCTATTCACCCATTCATTTAGCAAGTGAACCAGGTCTTGTGTTGGGCAAGAGAATTACTCTCTAGTCTCTCAAAGTGCATAAGCTCAGCACTGTACTTACTAAATACACAAGGTTATGATATTGTCTTAGCTTGGCTTCTAGTGCTGTGATAAACATCATGACCAAAAGCAACTTGGGGAGGAAAGGCTTTATCTCCACTTAACAGTTTATAATCCATCACTGAGGGAAGCCAGGGTAGGAACCTAAAACCAAATATATTAAAGCAGAGGCCATGGAGAAATACTGGCTACTCAGCTACTTTTCACCTGCAGATAGTGGGCTGGAATCTCCCACGTCAATCATTAACAAAGAAAGTGGTCCACGGACTTGCCTATAGGCCAAACTGATATAGGCAATTCTTCAAAGATGTGCCCTCTTCCCAGATGACCCTACCTCCTATCAAGTTGACAAAAATGAACCAGCGTGAATATGAATTTTTATCATTTGAATTATTATATGTTGTTTTTCTTACCATTTTATTTGTGACATGATGGTTCTGTGGGGTCAATGTACCTTGATTATCGAAAGAATACTTTGCCAATCAGGATGCTAAGTACCAGGGCAAGGAAATGAATCTTCTAAGGCCATGTGACTATTAAGAAGACACTGGGATTCTGAGCTAGATCTGTGTGACTCTAAGAAGATACCAAGTGGAGTACTCTATAGAATATCACATAAACTCAGAGAACCCATTAAACGGTGTAAGGTGAAGGAATCTGCATTGGCTGTGATCCTTAAATGACAACAGCACACTAGACTTAATGTTAAAAACTCTAGCACATCCACAACCTCAGCAGAGAATGCAGTTTAATGAAGCAAAGGAGCCCTCCCCCCAGATCTGTCAGACACCATTCCAGACACATGGGGCAGAACCAAGCACCTAGTGAGGTGTCTGTGTGTCCTATGTCCCCAAATCCAGACCATAGTTGCAAGTATTGCTATATTCTTGTAGAAATTGACCTAATGATATGTTTGATATTGATAAAGAACATTCACCATAGTCATCACAGAGAATAGAAGGAAGAAAGCAAAAATTAACCATTGCTAGTAACTGAATTAGGTGTAACACATTACAACACAAACATGTGTCTGTGTGCTACCTATGTTTACCTCAAGTACCTTAGTCTTTTCTGGTTTTCTCTTTCCCACCCTGCTCCAGACTTCATTCCACCATTTCTGGATGCAGTGGTTCCTTCAGGAAGATGTTCTAGAGCTCTGCTGTTCTCCTCCGCTTTTTCGTACAGGCCATCCCATTGTGAGCACATCAATGAATGGCCAGGGCATACTGATCAGGGCCCCTTGACAACTCTTCAAACAGCCTGCTACAATGACTTCCCCGGAAGTTGTTCATAGACCAATGACTGTCAGTCACTAGAAAAGTTCAGTGACCAAGAACAAGGGCAACCATGCTTTGCATGGAGTATCTTGTCAACCCCTCATAGTTATCTATCTGCTGAATACACTATTACTCTGTGTGGGCAGATGTGGGCTCAGTAATTCACCAAAGACAGTTTTCAGGTCTGTGTGCCTCCAAAGTCTATAAATCCTAGAAGAATCATATCACCCACCAGTATTACTAGCATCTTCTGAAGTTCATCTGCTACTTTGCCTTCTTAGATATCCTTGTAAGACAAAACAAACACAAACATAAGCACCCTCCCTTCCCCTCTCTACATTTCTGTCCCAACCAGCCCACCACCAAAAATTTTCTGATGGGTGGCTTCCCATTGCCTACAGAATATAGAATAAAGCTCACACTTCTCATAATAGTCAGCACTCATCCTGCTCTGTTACCCATCCCCCATCAGGTCAAGTTTCTTCAGTGCTCTGAAACAAGTATCCAAGAATACCTTAGGGTCAAAACAAGGGCATAAGAAAGGACTAGATCAACCTTCAAATTCCAAAATCTGGCAGGTTAGTCAGTAATTTGTGCCTCCTCTGTTCTCTCGTGGGTAAGAAACAAATTACAGTCTTCTGTTGTAAGAGTTGAAAACCAGATACCATAGCCAAAGCACAACACGGTACCCAGCACATGGCACAGCAGGTGGAATCTGGAAGCTTTCCAGATGTGTGCTACTGTCCCACCTGTGCTCAGGTTGCTGATTAGAAACCATTTCTTCTTCTGAGGTGTTTGCTCCCTCATCTCCTCTAGGCAGCCTGTCGCTATGTCTTCCATAAATCATCTTCCTCCTTCCCATGACCTCTTTAGCGCTCAGATTTGACCTCTACTCGAACACTTTATTTAAGCTGGATTTCAATGATCTGTCACTGCTTCTCTCCTCCATTTAAAACCATGAATCCTGCTGGAGTCTGTAATATGTCTTTTAAAACAATACTTAGTACCCAGAGAGCTTACAAGTGTTTGTTGACTAAATGTTTCTCTCTATTTACTAGATCATCACAAGTGTTTGAATGATATTTTAGTATGAAAGCAGGGCCAATGGTGTATAGAAGAGGAGATTTTTTTTCTCCCAAATTCCCCCAAAACATCCACTTCCCATGCAAAAGCTATTTTGGCTTCAGAATCTTTGTCTGCAAATTACGTTGGTCTTCTTTTAGAAGCATGAGGGAATTTTTATGACAGGAAAAGCTAATGCTTACAAAACCTTTTCATTGTAAACGTTGATTATTTATGAACCCTTACAGGAGGGAGACCCTCTGGACACTGACACATGGGAGAAGCCATCCCCCCAATTTATAATGAATGAATGTTGGAGTAAATCTCTTCATTAGCCAGATAGAGAAAGGAACTTTCACTCCCAAGTAATTGTTCATCTCTCCAACCACAAATGCCCCATAGACTCCACTTCCTGACCAGTCTCTCTCATGGGACAGACCTTTTCTGATCTGCTGACTGCGAGGATTATGGTGACATGTAGACCCCCCTGTCCCCCAAAGCTAGTAACGCAGAGCAAACCCAGCCAGAGTTCTGGAAACCCATGGGTGGTCTTGGCTGGTGAAATGCAGTCCTTCAAGCAACTGAGGCAGGAGCCCATTAAAGTTGTTAATTTTACATGATGTGGCACAAGAAAGTTTATAAATAAGTAACAAATGACCCCCACAGTTTCTGCCTCTGCATTTCTGTGTACCTGCTACAAGCTTGGCCACAGGGGGAAATCTCCTGATGCCTACCAGAATCCCCTCCCAAAACACGCACACACACACACACACACACACACACACACACACACACACACACAAAGAAGGAAGCACTTCTGTCACCAAGATGTGAGGCCTTCTGATGCCTTCAGCTCTGGATCCAGACACCTTTAGCAAATTCCCATCAACCCGCCTTCTGTGGCTAGATGTGCTCAATTTAGGATTATCATTCTAAACTGCAAGAACAAAACACAGATGTTAGAATTTCAGAAAAATGTACTGTTGGGGGCCATTAGGAAAAAAATACTGTTTAAAATATATAACATATGTAACTATTAAATACATAAAAATCTCATGTACCAAGAGGCAAAACATGATGAAAGTTGCTGAATATTTTAAGTACCTATATTGCTGCATAAAATGGTTTTGTGCCGTAGAATTTTCTATTGCGGGAGATTTATGAAATTTTGTCAAAGTGGTAGATCATGCTGAAGTCAGGGGAAATGCTAGTATAGTTTAGGTTGCTTTCTATTTTTAATTAAGTTTGAAACTGCATCTTTGCACTTGTAGTGTGCACTGAATAAACGGATGCGAGCATCGGCGTGGTTAACACCAATGCAGGTCTGTGTGATGTCCAGGTGCAGTTGAAGATGACCACCTCCCACCGTAGCCCACTCAGGGCTGGCTCTGTGTAATGATGATACTCGGTGTCAAATAAGAAAACTCCACTTCCTTGGTCACCCTCACTCATTCTAAGAAGAAAGAATTAAGTAAGCACCAGGGAGTGCTTACTGGACTCCCACCCACAGACATGAGTCAGGAGGATTGACTTTAGAGGCTGACCATGTTTATCCCTGTTCATAAAGATGGAAACAGACTGAGCTTTAATAGTTAAGCTATATTCCCACAGTCCTGCTCATAAGTACTCTTGAGAGTTAAGTTATTCAGGTTAAGTTATACCAAATACTAAGCAAGCATCAACTACAGAAACAAACCAACCGATAGCAAACAGCTCAGGTTCACATCACTGGAGGCCTGGAGTGAAGAAAGAAAGTGAGAACAAAACCAAAAAATTCCCCAAGGACACAACTCAAGTTCTTTCTGTTCATGAACTGCCACCTGCACGCCTCCATTCTTCAGGATCAGCTCCCGGTCTCTATCCCTGTCCTGTCTCAGCACGCAACTCTACTTTTCTGTCTTGTTCCTACTGCTTCCTGTGGGCTTGCTGCTATCTAAGACAGCTGCAATCCTTTAGGAGGTCAGCAGCTCCATCTCACACTTCTGTGTTTCTCTGGGGTCTAGTACAGCTTTGATACACATTAAAAGTTTCAATAATGGCACCTTGGCTGTGCACTTATGGAGCTGGTTGGGGTCTCTCACAGTCTCAATGCACATTTCCCCATTACTCTGTGCTTGCACCATCATCTGACGTTCCAAAATATGTAAAGTATGTTTTACAATAAACAAGCATGTTCTTTTATTTATTTATTCCACTTTATTCTGTAACTTTTTAACATGAAACTACACAGGGATCCAGCTAATACTCCCTAGTACTGCATAGAATTCCACTGTGAGGTCCTGTTGCAACCTATTTAGGTATTTCCCTATTGGTACACATGTAGCATGTTCCCATTCATGCAAGGCCACAAAATAAACATCTATGTGCCTTTTGTACTTATCCTTCTGTTTCTTCAGACTTCAGGAGTAGGACAAAGGAAATGATTATTTTGAAATTTTTCACATTATTAAAGATATTCCCAGTTTACTTTCCTGAAACATTTCAAAGTCACCCACCTACAATATTTTGAGTGTTGGCTTTACCACACTTTCAACAGTACTGGCTATTTTCAATCTTTTTACAATTTAGCATCACACACACACACAAAAAAGATTAGGTTAAAACAAGGTAAATAAGAAGGAAGGGAGGAAGGGGATAAAAGAGGTATCTTGTTTTGTTTTGCATTTTTGACTGCTAGTGAAGTTAACTTTCTTCATTGTTTATTTGCATATCTTCCTTTACGAACCTACCCTTGACTTTTTATACTTAATGTGAAGCCATTCAGTTTATCTTAGGGATATATTTCATGTGTTAATGGCATAAATATCATTCCTCCAGATAAATCTTACATCTTGTAAACTTCTTGAGGACAATCCCTGAATCTTAGAGTCTACAAGACCAGGTTCAGCGTATCTCAATGTGTTCATTAACAATATTCAGTGAATCCATTCCACAGCTTTAACAAGTACTTACCAACAGGGCCTTAGCTATGATGACCTGAGCCATTATTTCTTGCCATCATCATAGGATGGAACACTCAATACCCTCAAATTTCTGATAGATCAAGTGAAATTTTTCTTTTGGTAGGCCAAATAAAATCCCAGGTTTCTGCCTAGTGCTCTATTCAGCAGTCTACACCTTAGGTTTATCAAAGAGATATCTCAGAATCCATTTGAACCTAAACATAATGTATAAGATTATAGCTGTAAAGACCATTTGTGGGAAAAAGTGATGAATGGAGGTAAAAGGAATTTCTGGGCATATCCAAATACAGATGTGCATGTGCACACCCACGCACGCGTGCACACAAACACACACACACACCAACACCATCACAACCACAATTATTTCAGATCAATTGGAGCACAAATCTCCATCTTATGATATACATACCAATCTTAACACAGAGAGAACACGCTAAAAGCATGCAGGTGAAAGCCCAACAGAAATAAAGCTAGTGAATGTTTGCACTGTGGATCTCAGAAGGCAGGCTGTCTTATGGATCTGCAAGGCAAGTCTTAAGATCTTCAGCAAAATTTACAATGACTTCCGGGATTTAGGAGAGCATTTAGATTGAAATAGGATTTGGGGAGTTTGTTTAGTGGAACAAAAAACTAATCTGTAAGATTTAGGAGGCAGGTGTAGGATTTCTCTATCTTTCTCTATCATGGGAGTTTGAATAAAGAAAGCAGTAGGTATTAGAAAGTGCAGGTGATCTCAAGGAGTGTTGAGGTTCAAAATGAGACAAACGAAGGATTATTTAGCCCATCAAGGAGTCAAAGTCTGGGTGAAAAACATGGAGGCTTGGTCATTTTCATCCTAATGGATGGCACCTGGTTTTATGTCACCAGTCTCCAGGTTGAAAAAAATCAACCAACACTAAAGCTGAATACAGACTCTGACTACATCTCAATAGAGAATACATACAGCATTTTACATATAGAGCTGAAGAAACTTCCACAGTCCAGCCTCAGTGGACCTCCCAGTCATTGTTATTTTACTCTTTTCTGTGTCTTAACAATAGTCTTAAGGTGAGCACTTGCTCTTTCCAATAAGCATGCTCTCATGGACCATACTTGCAGCTGAGTCTGGGATAATGAGACACTCTGACATGTTGTACAGTGCAGAGTTTTCTAAACTGATTAATCAAAAGTCAAAGTTCTTATTGCCAAGGATTCCACTCTGTCCTGATGTGTATGTACATATGCCTCTTTGGGCTGATGGGGACCAAAGGCTTGACACTTCTCCCCATCTCCATTCCCAGGATTTATGAATTTTCTAGCATATGGCAAAATATCAAACTGAAAAGGAGAAAAAAATTACAAAAGCTGCTTTCAAGTCCACATTTTGCCACTACACTTCTATCATGAGAAGGTTTTGGGGCATTGTTGTTGTTTTGTTTGGTTGGTTTTTTTAACATGGAAAGGAATATTTTAGATGAATCCTCAGAAATTGTTCAAAACTCACTAAAATTTGACCTATTCAATTGATTGATCTGGGAGATAGATATATGCAATATATTTCAAACTTCTCTTCTATGGCTTAATGCACTACTAAACTAAAACAAGCAGGCTATCTGTAGAAATACACAAAGGGATTTTATCATATGGAAAAGTTACACTGTTGCAATTCTGAGTTATTTTTGTGGCACTTACTACTAGCTGTTAGATGTTCCGTGACATTTTACAACAGTTAGAGGATGGCTGGCCCCAGAATCCCCTCAGACCACACCCTAACCCCTTTCTTTTGCTTCCTTAAAAGGCAGCCAGCATCCCGATGCCTAATTCCATTGATTATTTTAGTCTTCTGAAAAGTCAATCCCTCCGAGGAGTCTCAGATTACTCTTTTGAGACCAGAAAAGAATCTAGAGGACTTTCAGGAGCTTAGACATCTTTTAATCCTCACATAATTCTCTGTGGAGGTGAAGGCAGCTAGCAGATAAAATAGGCAGCAAAAAGAAGCATCAGTATTTGTACACGGGTAGTTTAAAAGGAAACAGAGGCTTAGTGGTCAGGGGTTTTATGAGAATTCCTTCCCTGGGAAGACTTTAACAATGCTTACCCTCTTTATAAGGCTCCAACACCCAAACTGTGTTTAAGAGGCTTATCTACAGAGCATGAGTGAGGAGCTATATACAGGAGTGGGGCGGACCCCAAAATAGTACACTTCACCCAGCAAACATGAAGGTACCCCTATAGCCTCATAGACTGAGCTCTTTCCTTTGGTAAACCTCTCCAAGCCTATATAACCTAGAGCCTCCAGAGAGGAAACTTGGGCAGAATGACCTACAGGACATTCTAGGAGCAGCTGCCATCTCAGGTGAGAGTAGGCCTACTCCCGACTTCTCTGGGGAAGAAGTCCAGTAAAGAGGACAGCTGTCTTCCTCAGAGGGCTACATTCTACAACAGCTGTAACGTCCAGTGGGTATACTCTATTGGTCTACTGGACCTCATCTCCTTTCTGTCTTTCAACTTCTTCAAAGAAGGGATTATTTTCAGCCTGGTTTCTTCAGTTCAAAGTAAGGTCCGAGATGTTGATCTGTGCTTTAAAAGGCAATTGCAGTTCACTTATTTACAGGTATGTGTTAATAGAAGCCCATGAAATAAATACATAACAATCTAATCTTTGTTTTCTAAGTTTACTAGTGATGGATGTTTAGCTCAGAAACATTACTTTTTAAGATATTTCTTGTCAACTTTTAAACACAGAATGAGAGTTTTGTGTAAGCAACACTAATCATAGAAGCTAAGGTTTGACATGGTAGACTCAATGGGGGTTACAAAGGATGGTTACATAGTAACCCTTGGAGTACGGTGTTTTCCCGAGTAGCCAACACTGCAGTTCAATCTTTGAATCAAAGTTAATTTGCCAATAGGAGACTGGAAAAGATGGATCTTAACTGGACAGATAGAAGACAGTATTCAACAAAGTCCTCAAAGTAGAGGTCTCCCCAGCCCTTGTGTATGTGTATGCATGTGTGTGTGTGCATGTATATGTATGTATGTGTATGTGCGTGCATGTGTGGGTGTGCATGTATGTGTATGTGTGTATAGCTGTGCATGCATGTGTGTGTGGCTCTGCATGCATGTGTGTGTGCATGTATGTGTATGAGTGTGTATGTATGTTTGTATGTGTGTACGTGTGTGTATGTGTGTGTGTGTGTGTGTGTATCTGTGTGTGTGTGTGTGGTGTGTGTGTGTGTGTGTGTGTAGCCACCTGTGATTCAGAGTGATGAAAACTTTATCAGAAGATTCATAACAGATACATTGGCTGTGTGGTAGTGACTGGCAGCTCCTGTGATGTGGAAAAGGGGGTTCTTAGGAGAACCAGATAGGATTCAGAGCCTTTTTGAAATGACTGTAAGTTCAGTTCAGGCTTCTAGCTGTCATCTGGAATGCCAATAAAGGACTATAGAGCAAAATAAACCAGGAAGCACAGGAAAGAGTTCCTGGAGATTAGAGGGTTGCCTACCTTCCACACACAGCTCCACAGACATTCATTTGGATTGGTTGGTTTCTAGGCTGTGTAACCTGAGACACTTTGACTGTCACTCTTTAAGATTTGGGCAGGTGAGAAGTCTGGGCAAAATTAAAACTTTTGTTGTGAATTCACCCAATTTTACTGATGAAATCTCAAACTATAGACAACTTGGAATATATTGTTATTCTTATTTGTCTTTGGTTTTTGCCTTTCCTGTGATATTGTATCTGCATCAGGTGTTAGAGAAAAGAAATCTTAGCTAGCAATCAGGAGACCTGGGTTCTGTGTTAGTTCTGTCTGTAGGATAAATAATTGCTTATACATATATATATATTTTTTTTTTCAGGATACTCATCAGAAAATTACAGTTGAGACAAATAGTATCTGGCTCAATACATCTGAAAATAGTCTCCTATCTTCTCAGCAACTACGGAGAACTAGGTGTGTGTGTGTGTGTGTGTGTGTGTGTGTGTGTGTGTGTGTAGTGTGTGTATGTGTATGTTGGTGTATGTGTGTTTGTGTGTATGTGTGAGTATCTATGTATGTGTGTATGTCTGTATGTGTATGAGTGTATATGTGTGTGTGTTTCTCTCTGTGTATGTGTGTGTGTGATGTACATGTATATGTGCCCATATGCCTATGTATGTGTCTATCCATATTGGCCATACAGTAAACGTGTAGTATAAGATCTGATTAGGACGGTGCTGTTAGAAAGACATTTTAAAACTATGCTCAGGTTTCTTAAACTGTCCAATAACCTCAGTTGTTTACAATTATTAGCAGTATTGATAGAAATTCTCTAAATCAGTTTGTTTTTCTTCTACATAGATTTCTTTAACCTTTAGCTCCTAGTGTATATATAGCATCACTAAAGCAACAAGGGAAGGACAGAGGTTCTTTTGAACTATTTTAATCCACAGAGAAGGTATTATATGTGACCCCAATAGCAGTGAGTTCAAACAACAATTGGTCTGTCTGACTCAGTTAAACAAATGAGATACATCTTTCTTTTGTCAGTATGTGATTAATCTTTCATTTAAAAACAAGTTCAGGCTGGGTGGTGGTGGCGCACGCCTTTAATCCCAGCACTTGGGAGGCAGAGGTAGGCGGATTTCTGAGTTCGAGGCCAGCTTGGTCTACAGAGTGAGTTCCAGGACAGCCCGGGCTACACAGAGAAACCCTGTCTCGAAAAACCAAAAAAAAAAAAAAAAAAAGTTCAGGGCTGGAGAGATGGCTCAATGGTTAAGAACACTGGGTGCTCTTCCAGAGGTCCTGAGTTCAATTCCTAGCAACCACATGGTGGCTCACAACCATCCGTAATGGGATCCGATGCCCTCTTCTGGTGTGTCTGAAGACAGCGAGAGTGTGCTCATATATACAAAATAAATAAATAAATTCTAAAAACAAGATCTAAGAACACACTACTGCCTTGTATGTGGAATGTGCTCAGTTCACTAAATATTTGGTAGAAATGGATGCTTAGGTCTGACTTTTCTACCCTGGCTTTAAGTTTCTGCTCTGTCCACAGAGCTTGGTACTGTTATAGTGTAGACATTACCAGGAACTGAAGAGCTCCACTTCAAAAAGACATAGTTGGCCTGTGTCTTGAAATCAAACCACACATAGAAAATACAGGATCAAGCCTTACACTTAGAAAATACAGGATCAAGCCTTACACTCAGCTCTGTGAGAAAGTTGTGTTTGCTTTTGACATGGCTGCCCTTCTACCCGCCTCTCTCCTGTCTTCACAGATAACACTTTGAAACCTTCTTGCACATAAATTGCTTGTGTGTGTTTGTAAAGAGCCACCTGACTTCATAGTCCATTCAAAATACAGTTCAAAGACACTCATCTAATCCATTTCTTCTAAACAATGAGTCTCGTTTGACTGTAGGTAAAGAAAATATTGAAGAACCTTCTCCGGTGGCTTTGAACACCACCTAGAAAAGGGCGCCTTCAGGGAAACAGTTGAGACTTTGAAAACCCTAAGGAGCTTTGTAGCTGGAAATGGCCTTGTAACCTCTCCACAGCTTTTTGCAAACAAAGTCTTTCAAGTTTCATCTAAAAGAGAGGTGAGCAACAATTTGAAGAATGAGATTTTCCTTTGTGCCTGATTGGAAAGCTCAGCAGTTCCAACCCTTTTTGTTATATTATATCTCTGATCTAAATAAGGAATTATTTATTACCTCAAAATGGTGGTATTCAGATCACAAGTCTCCTTAGAGTATATTGACTTTGATCCCCACCTGTATGTAGAGATTTGTTGGGGACAGTCTTCTTATTTGGAAAGAATCTAAGAGCCATTCTTCGAAGCTGCCTTTTCAGGCTAAAAATGCATGGGCCGTTGTCATTGGCAGTGAGTCTCTCTTACTAGTTCTAGATTTCAATTTGTTTGTGTAACACATGTGGCCCCAGAAACGTATTGCTTTACTTCATTTTGTTTTATATCATGGATGGAAATTTAACAAGAAAAAAAAAAAGGAACATTTATTAAAATTTTAGGGCTAGGCATGGAAACACACCTATAAATGGAATACTTTGAAGGCTAAGGCAGGGTAATCAAAAGTTCAAGGCCAGCCTTGATTACAAAGTGAGTCTGAAGCCCGTGTTTCAAAATCAAGCTACTCTTGGAAAATTCAGGATCAAGCCTCACATTCAACTCTTTGAGGGAGTTGTACTTGCTTTTAACATGAACACTATGAAAGACTGTCTTTAAAAAACTAGGAGCTTTAATTTCATAAAAGTTTCTGCTAAAATCATCAAGGCTTGTATTCTTCCATCAGTGTTACCTGGTAATACTGCCTAGAAAAATCAATACTTAGCATGGAGCAAAATGAAGTCTCCTGAATGTACCTGTTGCATAGTTATTTGATGCCATTGTTAACATTTAGCCAGAGTCATTTAAAACCTTAAATAACGTAGCTGAAAAATATAATTTAAAGAAAGTCTCTCATATTCACAGAGTGTTCCTTGTGAGATGGGAGATGGGAAATAAAGTCCTTTCAAAGACAACGTAAAGGCCACGACTGAGCCTCAAACACGGTCTGAGACGAGAGATGGAGGTGAGGATGTGAAAGGAGAAATGACCAGTGGGTTGGAGAACTTGGAAATCAAAACAAGTACAGAGTCAAATACATGCCACAAGACTGAGAGATGAATCTCCAATGGCCACTGTGTTTGGGCCTGACAAGTACTTGCCATACTTTGTCACATTTCCAAAACCTACAGCATTAACAAACAGACTTGTTACGCACAGAAACTTTAATCAGAAGAGGAGTGGGAGGGGCAGGACAGGAGTTGTAGCTCACAGCTGTAATTATGGTGCTTTGGGAGGCTGAGGCAGAAGAGTTTCAGGAATTAGAAGCGAGCCTGGGCAGCATAGTGGGTGTCATCAGGCCACTCTGGCCTACATACTCAGAGTCTGTCTCAAACAAAGGAGCAAACAAAATCTGAGACTGTAACAGCAGCAACAACAAAGACTCTGACATCAACAAGGAGACAGCCTCTTGCAGACCATGGCTGACCATGGCAGAAATGGCAATAATGAGAAGCCTTTCCAGTTTGGGTTGTTTGGTAGTTATTCTGCAGACCAGAAACTCTTATTCTATAAACAGCCAGTGAGTCAATCATTCGGGCTTGGCAGATCATGTGGTATCTACTATAGCACAAAACAGCCACTGGCCATCTACGAAGGAGTCTGTGTGTCTGTGTTCCAGCGGGACTTGTTTGAAAGGTGTATAGAGGGTAGCGTTGCTACAATTTGGAATCCCCTGGGGTAGTCAGTAGCATCTAATACTTAACCCCTCACAGACAGCAGTGTGTCTGAGCTGTAGCTGATGTTGATAATCATGGTTTTAGCTCAGCAAGAAATGATGGGGTCTACTCCATGCTCTCTCATCAAATCAAAGAATGATACATTATGCTATAAAGAGTCTATCTAGAATTAGAGAGAATATTGGGGCTTAAGAAATAAATGTTGAACTAACTAGAAAAAAAGTTTCTAGTAAAGTAATACGTTTCTTATATGTGTGAATGGCTGAAGATTTTACTTGTGGGGTGTGTGTGTGTGTGTGTGTGTGTGTGTGTGTGTGTGTGTATGTGCATATGCTACATAGGTTTGGTCAAGATCAGCACTGTTCAATAGAGTAATTGCTCGTCACATGTGGCTGTGGAGTACTTGGTAAAGCTGAGGACCTGAATAATTGACACTGTTTACTTTTAACAAAGTTAATTTTAAATTTCAAAGTAGATACTACATTAAATGTTGGAAAGCTTCGAAGTATATGTGACCAAACTGTAAACTTTTCAACGTAACTGTTTTGGATTTCCAAATACAGATCAATTGTTTCCAATGAAATCTTAGCTTGAGATATGATGTTATCTGCTGTGCAAGGTACATGAATTTCAAAGCCAGTACAAATGATGAATGCTAGATCCTATTGATCACTTTCATATTTATTAAATACTGAAGTCATAATGTATTGAATTAATTAAACAAAGTACTTGTACTGAATTAAGTAAAGTAGATTTTAAATTAGTCATACTTCTTTTATTTCTTTTAATACAAGCGTTACAGTTTACATGTATGAATTTCTTTATATTTCTTTATATTTCTCTTGGACAAACTATTCAATATATTTCTATAGTTAGAATATCCTAGTGAGGTCAAGCTAACTGTTCTAGTTAACTTTCTATTTCTGTGACAAATACCATGACCAAAAACAATTTGGGAAGGAAGGGGACTGTTTGGCAGACACCTATAAGTCACTATCTGTCATTGACAAAGTCAGAGCAGGGACTTAGGGATCATGGAGGGCTGTTGTCTATTGGCTCAATCTCTGGCTTGCTCAGCTGGCTTTCTTTTTTAAATTTATTTATTTAAATCAAATTGTAATTTTTACTTATTCACACAGGGGTTATAAACACAAAAAGGCAGGACGTGGGGAAGGGGATGACACCGGAGCGTAGGTGTTCAGGGGGAGTACAGATATCTTTCAGAACAGGGTATTAGCTGGGTGAAGGTTCAGGGGACAGGTCACTATGACTTTGCCTATGATTCTCTTGTCCTGTCTAAGTTGGTACTATCCGCCGAGGCTACCTATTTACAGAATCTATGACTACTCAGGCTGGTAAATTTCCACAAAAGCTGCCTGTTTACAATAGCTTATAGCCATTTGTTTCAGTGTTTTTCCACAGAGACCCAAGACTTTGCTTTCTTATACAGCCTTGACACAGCTGGTAGCCCTGGTCCCATCCACCATGAACCGGCTCTTCCCACATCAATCACCACTCAACACAATCTCTCACAGGCCAATATGATCCAGGCAGTTCTGCAACAGAGGTTCCCTTTTCCAAGGTTATGTAAGGCTAAACATTAAAACAAATCTGACTAACCAGTACACCCCCTATGGTTAAGATGTGGAGGAAAATTAAAACACTAATTAGTTAGTTGGAGATTAGTAAGTAAACCCTGAGTCCTGGCATTTCAGTCCTTCGACTCAACTTGACCTGAGATGCCTTTCTGGTTTTGTTTTTTGTTTTTGTGTTTGTTTTGTTTTGGTTTGGTTTGTGGTTTGGTTTGGTTTGGTTTGTTGGTTTGGTTGGTTTGGTTTGGTTTGTTGGTTTGGTTTTTCAAGACAGGGTTTTTCTGTGTAGCCCTGGCTGTCCTAGAACTCACTCTGTAGACCAGGCTGGCCTTGAACTCAGAAATCTGCCTGCCTCTGTCTCCCAAGTGCTGGGATTAAAGGCGTGCGCCACCACCTCCTCAGGCATCTTTAAATCTCCATCATTTGGCTAATGTCTGTGGTAGGACCAATAGCTGAAACCATCAATTGTGGTACCCAGGTGACCGAGCCCCTACTCCTCCACACAGACACTAAAGAGTGACTGCGAAAGGAGATGAAACAAGCATACAGCTCTATACTATTTTGTCTAATTGCTCCTTGGAGGAGGTGTGTGCACCACAGCACCCATGGGAAGGTCAGACCTCAGGTTGTCAAGCTTACAGAGAAGTTTAATACCCAGAACCTATGTGGGGTAAAAATCCACATATAGTCCATGTTTATAACCTCAGGGCTGAGGAAGTAGAAACAGTCAGGGTCTGGGTTCTGGGGCTCTCTACCCAGCCGACCTTACCTTCTTTGTTTGCCAGGCTCCAGACTAGTGGGAGCCCTTGTCTCAAAACAAACAAACTAAGGTGAACAGTGACAATACACTACGTCTGAGGTGAGGCTGCCTGTCCCTTATATATGCACAGACATACACACACACACACACACACACACACAGAGAGAGAGAGAGAGAGAGAGAGAGAAAGAGAGAGAGAGAGAGAGAGACCCAAAAGTCAGAGAGGGAATCAAAATTAGGACACACTTGGGAACAGTGGAAAGTGGCGATGCTTGATTGCTTGCCAGTTGACATTCGGTACTGAGTATCGAATATATGAGAGAGATTGCTTTATAATAATTTATTAATGACTATGACTATGACACATAGTTTTCTGTATGTGCATTGCATTCTTTATTAAGAAGTTGAGAAATACATTTTATAATCATTAAAATAAATTAAATTCCATATTGAGTAACCAGAGATAATGTTTCTCTAGTGTAAGGAGGACACGAGCTCCTTGATTTGGTTAAAGTGTCTCACTGACACACCAGTGGAAGTTTCAGGACAAGAACGTTAGCCCTTCAGGGCCCAAGATGGAGAACACACTATAAGATCAATAGTATTTTGGAAGATTGTTTGCTTGTTTTCCTTTTTCAAGGGGTTGTAGGTTTTTTATTTGTTTTTTTTGTCTCATAATGCTTTGTTTTCACATGTGTTTTTTTCCTTACTGGCATTTTGTTTGTATGGTTTCCAATTTTGTGTTGTTTTTATGGGTTTTGTTTGTGCGTGAGTATATATGTGTGTGTGTGTGTGTGTGTGTGTGTGTGTGTGGTGTGTGTGTGTGAAATTGTATGTACGTGCCTGTGTGTAAGAGAGAGTGTGTGCCTTTGTATGTAAGTATGAGAGTGTGTATGAGTGTATGTCTGTGCCTATGCCTGTTACTAGTGCTTTTTTGTTGCTTTTTTTGTGAGGTGCATGTTTTTATTGAGTGTTTGTTTACAGAAGAAAGAAAGAAGGCTCGGAATTGAATGGGGGGGTGAGAAGGATCTGGGAGGAGATGAGAGGAGGGAAAGTGATCAAAATATTCTGTAAGAAACATTATTTTCAATTAAAAAAATCTTCAAAGGAAGGAATGAAAAAGAGAAGAAAGAAATCATCAGGGGAGAATTGGAGAGAAGAAGGGGCCGAGGAAAGGAGGAAGGGGTGCTCGTGTGATACACAAATCTGGGAGAGAAAGTATGTGTCAGGTGATGAGGGGCTAGTTCACCTCAGAGTGGAAGTATTAAACACAAGGACTCTGGAGTCACAGTGGCACGCATCCCACCTTCTACTCCTATGGGCTATCCCACTGACTTTAGATATTCTAGCACCATCTAGCTCCAAAATCAGAGACTCAAAACACAACCACTGCATCTTGCTCACTCTCAAATCTTGTGGGTCATGGGTTTGTGGAAGTGTTCATTTATGAAATTTTTGTTCACATTCATTCATTCATTCATTCATTACTCATTTGGGAGGTGATGGACACTTACCACAGTGCACCCATAAAGTTCAAAGGATATCTTTTGGGAGCGTGCTTTATTCTTTCACCATGTGAAGTCCAGGAATAGAGTTTAGGTCGGCAGGCTTGTTGGTAAGTGCCTTTTCCCACTGAGCAATCTTTCTGGCCTTCATGATACTTCTGCATCCAGCACTTACAAGGTCCACTTGGGGATTTTGAGCTGGAGGATGAGCCAGTCTATAGCATCTAACTCCACCCAAAGCCTACTGCTGCTGGTCAGAGCTCGTCAGTCCTTTCTGTGGCTCAGCTTCTGTACAACACAACTTCAAGGTAACTTATCTTCTCTAGTATCAACTCAGTGCTCTGGGTGCGAGTGTTCCAAAGATCATAGCAGAGTCACTGTGCCTTCTATTTCTAGTTAAATTCCTATCAGACAAAGTGTTAGGAGAAGTTATTCACGCAAATTGAAAAAGAAGGAACAAAAACTTTTAACAAAAGACTGGTGCGGTCACACTAAGTAAGAACATGCCAGAGCTATTGTGATAACTTGTATAGAAATTCCCATCTCTCTCTCTCTCTCTCTCTCTTCTCTCTCTCTCTCTTCTCTTTGTCTCTTTGTGAGTGTGTGGGTGTGTGGGTGTGTGTGCACGTGTGTGTACTAAAGCTCAAAAACAAGGCTATGCCTATGGTAAGCAAGTGCTCTACTGATGGATACCTCCAGCTCTGGTTGACCCTTTTATAAATTCATAAGGACTTAATTATTGCATATGAAAAAATAGTGATAAACATCACAGCCAATTCATGACATTGTTTTAAGCAGTGGTTATAAGAACACATATGCTTGGTCCACAGCCAGGTTGTAGGAAAAGTTAGAGAAGCATCTTCTCCTTAGTCCCTATTAAGATGGCAGATGCTGAGCAAAAGGAGACAAGAACAGAAAGATGGCTCCAAGAGGAGATAGGAGTGGATGGAATAACACAGAGACAATGGGGTGGAGCATCCCAAGATATCAATGTGGCACAGAAATCAGTGTTGGCCAGTGTCTAAATGGAAGCATTCTCAGCTGCTCAATTTTTGAGAGGATTGGCCTTGGTATTTTGTCAAGCAAGCAGTGGGAGATGACTTGTTTATAAAAGTCACTTTCATTAGAAACATCAGATTGTCTTCATTCCTAGGGTTAGCAAGTAAAAATAAAAGAGGGACCCCACTTTTGACACATCCTGACACCGTCAGCAGAGAGTAATCTTTCTTGCGTCTCTAAACAAATGAACACCAACCTTTCTGGGCCATGATGGTGCCCTGGGATTTAGCAAAGAAATGGAAGTATGTAACAAACTTTAAGTGAAATAAATGGATCTCATCCAAACAACTCCCCAATGGGCAGGTAGAAGGGATCTGAATTACAGGATGCTTTATTAATACTTGATGGAAAAAAGTCTAAATCCCTCTGCCACTTGGCAGTTTTGAAATAAACCTTTGTATAAAACCATGAAAACAGGCTGCTATGTAAATCAACACTTGGCTTAGTCCTAAAGCAATATTTTCAATTGTAAAACCATTTTAGCAAACATCAGTTGACAGCCAATCAAATGATGTTTTGTACCATTTTTAATTGCAAAAATACAGAAATGCACGAAAGACATGATGTTTAATAAACATTACTATAAACTCTCTAGCCAGATTTAATCAGTTATTGAATACTTACTAGATGTTAAATTAGCATCATATAGAAAGCATGATATGTCAACTACCTCTTAATGAATTCAGATTCATGCATGCTAAATGTCATGGTGAATTTCACATTGAAAGGTTGATTAAAGTCTTGGACTTTGAGCTTTTAATTCAAGGAATATAAAAACGCTTGTGAATAGATATTTATTTTCTAACACGGCATGAGCCTTGATAGACACAGATGGATATACACAGTTAAATAAGAGGCAGTTGCTATTGTCCTGAGTGCCATCCTCGTGTGGAGCAGAGAAGAGTATACATCAATAACTCTATTATGATCTCATGAAGATCAAATATCATAAGAGAGATGAAACATCATTCTTTGGGGATGTGAGAAAAAGGACGACTCAGTACAGCAGAGTCTAAAGAATGGAAAAAGTTTCTTGAAAAAGTGGGACTAGAATGAGGGCCTCAGAGAACAAGTAGAAAGCAGATAGTGAGTCTAATACTATCAAATATACACAACACATGAAGAAAGAGGGATGTGAGGAATATTCCAGTAAGAGGCAAGTAATTACAGTGTAAGATCCATGAAGCCAGGGATTCCCTTTACACATTTCCAGAATTCTTCTGAAATTGTCAGAAACTTACTGAATGTTAAGTAAGTGAAAATCGAGCAGTATTCATTTGCATTGTGCAATGGGTATACAATTAAAATGTTATACTCAAGTAGAAATTTAATATTAATATCAAATTCTGTTGAAATTGCAATAAATTGTTAAATGTACACACTGTTGTGGCAATATTACTTGGTGGAATTCATGGAAATCTTAATTTGGTACATAAAGCCATGAAAACTGAGATGTATTAAATGTGAAACAAGATAAAATGTATAGATTTAACTTTCAATGTATATGTAACAGTGAAAATATAAGATAGAATTTAACCCATAGTCACTGAGTGACTATCTACACTCTCCACCATAACAGTTAAGAAAGCGAAGAAGATATAGTTACTGCCATTATCAACTCACCCAAGACAGAATTTACGGCTCTTATAAAAAGGCAGCCTCATGCAAGCCTCATGGTAACAACAAAAGAAAGCTATAGCACTTACATAAATAGGAAAGAGACAGGAATAAAAGCTCAGGACTATAGGAACATAAACCACAAACAGACAATAAGAGAAACATAGGAATGAAGAATCTATAAGCACTCAGAAAACAATTAACCAAATAGTAAGTGTGTAACTATCAATAACACATTTAAAGTATATTTATTAATCTCTTACCAAAAGACATAAACTGCCACTTTAGCTATGTGCTGCCTATCTGAGATTTAAAATCACAAATTGTCTGAAAGTAAGGTGTTAAAAGGTATCCCACATATACTACTATTCAAGAGAAGAGGGTAGTTGCTACCAGAGGAGAAAGGTAGCCGTCAAACTAGCTACAACCCTTTTCTACAATGGGGACCTGCTTGCATGATATGCTGGCACAATAGTGTCACAAATGTGGGAATACTGAACCACTACCTCATCGGATTTAAGGTCCACTCCATGAGATGGAACGATGCTCAGATGGCCAAGAGCATGAGACTAAATATGCCTTTGACCTAAAGAAAAACCAAAAATTACTGTTCTGCTAGCTGAATGTAGCAATACCAATGACTCTAAGGACATTCTGCTATACTTGCAGGTCAGTGTCTTGCTCATCCATCATCAGCAAAGACTCGAGACATACAATGAAGAATGTGCATAGAGTGAGAGACCTTGGCATACTCAGTCCTGAATAAAATGTCTCCATCAAATCCTTCCCCTCAGGGATTAAGGATCTACATTGAAGATGAGGTGGAAAGATTATAGGAGCTAGTCAGGGAAGAGGGTGCCAAGGAAACAAGACCTTCTAGGCACAGCTGGACAAATACACATATGAAGTCACAGAGACTGAATGTACAGGAACTGCACAGGTCTCAGCCAATAGAATCTTAGCACTGAGAGGGGAAGTGGGCACAAGCCCCCATCCCTAACCCAGAAGCTACCTCCAACAGACACCTGCTCACAAGAAAGTCTTCTCTAACAGAGTCTCACTAAACATTTAAACCACACTTAAGGACACCCAGCAGTTGAAAACCAGTACAAAATTAATTCAGTGGTATTTCTGGAGTTGTTTGCAGTTGTTTGTTTGATTGGTTGGTTGATTGGTTGGTTGGTTGGTGTTGTCTTATAGTGTTTTGTCTATATTTTTGTTTTGTTTTGTTTTTTAACCTTACAGGGCTTTTGCTTATATATTATGGTTTTGGATGCTGTATCATGTTGAGTTGGGTCACCCATACCCAAAACCACAAATGCCACAAGTTTTCTTATTGTCTTTATTCATATCTGTGGTTTCTAGCTCTAAATCTTCAGTTATGAATAACCACAAAGCCTAGAAAAAACAGATTATGGAGACGGGTATGAGGAACTCTAAGGGGGAAGATAGCGGAATACAGGTGACATGAAGAGGGGAGTAAGAAGCACAGGAGCTGGCTTTAAAATTAGAGAGGAAGAGCAGCAGAAGGGGAAGCATCAATAAAACTAAGAATGTTTGAAAAGCCACAGGGAATTGTGTTGTTTTATATTTATCTAAAATTACATGTAACACACACAATTTAAATGAACCTAGGACACATGGGATAATAATACACTCCCCAAGAGCCATAGATGTTGCAACAAAATCTCCAGTATCAAGCATGAGAAATAGTTTTTAATTGTTGACCAGTAGAGTTCAGATACTACCAAAACAACATCAATAGGCTATTGCTGTTGCCCTTGTCTGTCTCCCAAAATTTAAAATCAAGTCCCTATTGCTGAAGATAGCATGTAGTTTGGACACAGGACTCATAGGATTTAAGATGGATCTGGCCCAAAATCCATCTTCCTGAAGACTAATTTTCATAGTACTGGAAGATGTTATACGAGATGCCACTGCAGGAGAGCAGTCAATAGTCCTACCCAGCAGTGATGACTATGAAACACAAGAATCATCGCCATGACAAGATATTCTTAAAGTTGCAATAGTGGCACTTATACCTTGGCAATAACCAGCATTTGTCTAATTGGACTTAAGATCCACTCAGCAGGAGGGGAATCATGCCTTTTATTGGAAACCCAGACAACTACCCATGACTAGGAAAGTTACATATTCTAGAGGTGAACCTACTACTGTCGTGTTCCTAAACCAATAGATTCCTAACTGCATTCTAAATACCTATTCTTATATTGACAGAGAGTGTAGCTCTCACCTCTTGTCAAAGAAGTTTCTTTGTATAGCAGGTGGAGACCATTATAGACCATACCTGCTCAAAATGAAGAAAAAGTTGATATTGTTGTGCCTGTTAAGTGCTTGGGAACCCCAAAAGACCACCCAGGAGCCGACTTCGATACAATTACACAAGGGTTTCTGTATTAAGCTAGCTTGAGCCACACCACCATCACTGATGCAGCAGGATGCGAGGGTGAAGCCCTCAGCTCTCAACAGGACAAGGTTTTATAGGAAACAGTAAGCAAGCAAGGGGGTTCTAGCCTGGCACACATCTGATTGGAGGGTATTATAGAATTTTGTTGGCCTTTAAAATAATTGTCTGGTGCTGGAAGCCAAACCATAAACTTAATTTCTGCTTTCCTCCTGATTGGTGGTTGTTAGGAAGTGAAGTGCCAGGGGCAGGCTTGTAACCTGGAGGTGCAGGTTTGTCTGGGATAACCTGGAAACTGAGGCTAGAGAAGTCAGGTTCTCTAAGATTGAGTCTGAACCCAAAATCTAGTCTCTCATTACTTCTACAGTATTACCCTTAAACCTAAAGCCTGGGGAACTTCAAGGAAGAATGGGCAGAAAGATCTTAAAAGCCAGAGAATCAGAAAAATCTGCTGTGAGATTCTGTCTTGAATATATGCCATGAAAGCTACACTCATGATACATCAACAGTATAGCTGCCTACACAGGATCTGAACAACACCAGTTGAAATGCCAACATAGATAGGGAAAATATTATGGGCCACAATCTTTAAATAAAGAGGAACAGAAAATGAACAACCTGAGAAAGAGAGAATTAGCTTTCTCCTGTGATGGATACAAGCAGCACTAGACAGAATCAGCAAATTGTATTTACATGTGTGTGTGTGTGTGTGTGCGTAAAACATGCATGCAAAACAAAAACTAAGAGAGGAAACAGACCACAGATTTGAAAAGAAGTAGGGGAGTTAATAGAAGCAGTTAAGAGAGAAAAGAAGGCAGGAATGATGTAATTAGATTTTAAAAAAATAACCTAGAAAAGGACAATTTAATGACCAGAAAAGAAATAAAAAAGAGATTAAAACATTTAAGTCAGTAAAACAAAGAGTTGTATTTTAAAAAAAGAAAATTGACCAACCCTAGCTAAATTAACCAATAAAGTGACAAAAGACACAAAATGAGAAAATGGAAGAGGACATATTAAAACAGCCTCTGCAGAAATAAAAACATAATTAAAAGACTATACTGAACAATTACATGGCAAAATAGCTCAGAAGAAATGCATAAACTCATAGAAAAATATTACCTACAAAGATTGAATCAAAATACATACAAATATTGAATAGATCAATAACAAACAGTTTGAAGTAGTGTAAGCCTTTCAGCAGTTGGGAGGAGAGATTCATACCTATAATCTCCACACTCGGCAGACTGAGACTGAGGCAGGAGGATTATCAAGAGTTTAAGGCCAGCCTAGACCACATAGTGAATTCCAGCCCAGCCCACACTAGAGAGTGAGACTCTGCCTCAGCACAAATGAATACACACACACACACCACACACACACACACACACACATGCATGCACCTGCACATATACATCATATTTAAAAAAAAAATATTTAGAACTTGCAATGAAATTAAGCAGGACCATGTGTTTTATAGATCATGTTTTATCCCAGATAATAGGACTAAAAGTGTATATCTAAATACACATTTAAAGGCTAGCATAATTTCATACCAGAGCCAACAATGCTGCAGGAAAAGACAGCTACAGTCTAATCTCAAATGATCATCGGTGCAAACAATGCACCAAATGTGCACAAATTCCATAGCACATGCGATTGTGCATCATGAACAGGTGGGATTTGTTCCCTGCATGCAGGGCTGTTTTAAATAAATGCCGCAATCAACACAACGCATTTTAACAGCACAGTGAAGACTAAAGCCACGTGATCATTTCAGTCACTTCAAATAAAGCATTTCATAAAAACTCTTGACTGTTTAGGAACAGATGAAATTTTCTTAACACAATAACAATCAGTGTGGGAAAACTTAGAACTACTACTACACGCATAGGGAACTACTCAAGCTGTTAGCACTAGAATATGGAACAAATCAGGAGTGCCCAATCTTGCCATTTCTACTAAACATAACTTTGGAAGTACAAACTGAGAGAGAGAGAGACAGAGAGAAAGAGAGAGAGAGAACAGTAGGAAGGAAGGAGTAAAACTTTCCCTATTGTTAATGAGATGATCTTATGACTAGAAAAGGACTCCAAAACTAGTAGAATTAATGAATGAATTTAGTTATGTCACAGATTGCAAAGTCAGCATTCCAAAGCCAGCAGAGTGTCTATACACATACACTGTTACACACACAAAAAGACACACACAAAAAGACTATACATTGTTACACATGCTGAAAGACAAAGAAAAGAATCTTATGTATAACAGCATCAGAAAGAAAAATACTTCAGAGTGAATACAACCAGGAAATAAGGGACACATACACTTATAGCTATAAAACATTGCTGACATAAATTGCAGGGGAAATAAATGGAAAGATATATCTGTGTTTATGTTTATAGATGAGAAAAACTAGAACAAATACTATTACACTGTCCATTCTACCAACAGTGACCTACAGATGTAATACATCCTCAATTGCTAATGGAATTTTTCACAGCAGACATGTACAAGAAACCATAAAAACCACATAAGAGCTGAATTAATGTGAGCAAAAATTAAAATAAAATAGAAACAAACAAAACACACACAAGCATCACAACATTTCATTTCTAAATATATTGTAAAGCTATTCTATTTAAAACAGAATGGTACTGATATGAAATGGATATACTGATGGATGTAATAGGGATACAAAGCTCAGAAGACCCTCATATTTATTGTCAATTAATTTTAACAATGGTGTCAAAAACACACATTGGAAAAGAACAGGCTCTCTGATAAATAGGATTAGGGAAATTGGATGCACACATGCAGAAGAGTAAAACTGTACACTTGTTTCAAGTCAAACAAAAATAGAAATGGATTAAAAATGAAAAACTTACATTTAAGACCCAAAAGCATAAAGGTATTAAAAGAATAGTTGATTTTTTAAAATCCCAATTATGTTGCATGGGCAGTGGTTACTTACATACATTCTAAAAATATAGTCAACATAAATAGAAATAAACAAACAGGATTGCAACAGACTAAAAAGTATCCATATATTCCATACATCAAAGGAAGCAACAGATGGAGGAGACAGTTCATGGACTGTAAGAACCTTTGAGAACCATTTATCTGACTCAAGTTCAAGCCATTCAACAGAAAACAAATGAACAACCTAAATTAACAACTGAGCAAAGACTCGAAAAGACATGTTTCAAAAAAAGACAAGCAGGCTAGGTGCGGTGGTGTATGACTGTGACTTGAGCACAAAAGAATCTGGGGCAGAAGAATCATTTGAAGCTATTATGTCCTATCTACTGTATTCTAGGCCATACTGGGCTACATAGCAAGACATGATTTTATAAAACAAAAAGGAGAAAAGAAAACAGAAAGAAGACATATAAATGACCAATGGATCCATAAAAAATGATCAGAATCACTTATCAGAAAAAGTCAAATTAAAACAATATTGAGATAGAAATCCATTCTTGTTGAAATCACTATGAACAGTTTATATAAGTATTGGTAAGGATGTCGGGAAAGGGGGAACACTAGTATATGCTGGGAATGTGAATCAGCATACAGGACTTTTAAAAATAGTATTAGGAGTTCCTCAAAACAAGGATAGAATTTCCACATGATCCTAAACTCTCACATCAGGATTAATATATTTAGTATAGCATAGCATAGCATAGCATAGCATAGCATAGCATAGCATAGCATAGCATAGCATAGTATATCTGTATGTATATTACTCTGTGGGGTGTTGTGTGGTGTGTGTGTGTGTGTGTGTGTGAGGAGAGAGAGAGAGAGAGAGAGAGAGAGAGAGAGAGAGAGAGAGAAACAGATTGGAATTGATGCATCAAAAACACATCTGCACTTCAATTCTCATTTTAATGTTATCTATAATAGATTAAGGTGTGGAAGCAATGTAACTCTCTGCTGAGGAATAAATAAATAATCTATTATATTAAATATAATGGAATATTATTCAGCCTTGAAAAGAATGAGATCTTGCCATTTTGCCATATAACAAGTAAGCCTTAAGGGTGTTATTATGAAAAATGAAATAATCCATACACAGAAAGAACAATTTTGGATGGTATCATTTGTACATGGAATTGTTCTTCATAAAAAGTCAAATACAAAAGCTGCTGCGATGGCACTTGCTGCCCTTGCAGAGGAGCAGAATTAGATTCTCAGCACACACAACTTAGAGGCTCCGCAACCTGCAGTTCCAGACAGTGTTGCCTTCTTCTTGCACTGAATTTACCCGCATGCACATGGTGCACATACATACGCAGAGGCACACAAAGAAAAAAATAATAAAACAAGTCAAACACGCAGAGATAGAAAGTAAAACAACGGTTACTGGGTGTGAGGGAAGGGAAGGAAGCAAGGTAGAGTCAAGTATACAAAGTATCGGGTCTGGGGATAGCTGTGCGGAGTCAAAGTGACTGGATCCGAACTCTGCTAAAAACAAGCCAGCAAGCTCCATTCCCCAGGCTTCTCCTCAAACTTCGTGCTTGAGTTCCCTCAGTGATGGATTATAATCTGTAAACCGAGATAAGTGATCTCCACTGACCTGCTTTTGATCAAACTCATTTGTCATGACAACAGAAAGGAACTGCCCCAGCCCAGAAACATAACACAGACCGTCAAGACCACCTTAGTGCACAAACCATACTGAAGTAAAGATTTTTAAGAGGAAGCAAATCTTAGCTGCTCTTCTAGAAAATTTCATGAGTTTGGGGAAATGTTAACTGGCTTCACTTTTAAGGCAATTTTATGTATCTCACTCAGGATAATGTAAACCTCATGTACTGTTGTTATTTTTAATTTTCAACAAAATTAGTTACTATAATAAAAGTATCCCATAAACCTTCTGTGAACTACGCGCTAGTTTAACCTCAAATCCAAGACTCTGCACTCCAGAAAACGCTTTGCATCATTTGCAGAGTTGCTCTCCTTCCAGATAGTCCCTCTCAGATCCCACCGATTCCAGCTGGCTTTTTGGTTCCGTTACTACACTCAGGGTACCATAAACACATATTAAGATAGATGTGTCTGGACATGGCTAATCAGATCGTTATGACGTAGTAACATAAAAGTGGCCTCTTGCATAGCTCACTTGGTCCTAAATTGATGTCTTGTTTGCATGAACCCTGAAAGACTTTCAATTACTGAGAATGTCATCATCCTCATAAGCGGCTGCTTTTATGTGAGTCGCGATAGAAACGAATGTGCAGGATCTAAACGAACTTCTGTGATTGTCTTAGTTTTTACTACTTTTCAAAACTAGTGTCTATTATTAAAGTTATTCATGAAATAAATAGCCTGAAACTTTGCATCTCTCTCATCCCCTTTTCTCTGTCTTCTCTGGCTCGTTCTTTCTCTCTCTCTCTTCTCTCTCTCTCTCTCTCTCTCTCTCTCTCTCTCTCACCACACACACACACACACACACACACACACACCCTCATTTTGGCTTTTATAATTGTCCCCTTAAAGGAATGCTACTTCCTCTGTCCTGTAGAGAATGGCCTGTGAGCTGCCCTGCTTTCTCCCATATAACTCTCAAGTTGTTTTAGATATGTGTGATATTATCTAATCCTAATTGGGTGTGTAACAGGATCCATCAGCTCATACCGTATTAAGCCACTCTGCACCACCTATTTTCTGTATGCAAATCAGACAGAAACAAATGTTTGGCCCCAGCTGGGCAAAACGTCCCATTTAGAATTCTTTTCCTCTTCTTTGTTCTTTGATGTTCGGCAAATGAGCTTTAGAACTCCACCCTTCACACAATTCAATTTTACAGACCCATTATCTGAGATATAATGTGGAGGTTAAATATATCAGGGCAGCCATTATGTGAAAATAATTAACAGTAATGAATAATGCACTAATTCCACTGATGAGAGATGGTTATGTGTGTAATGAAGTGTTGGGGCAGCCCTGACAAATGAAATTAAAATATTTAAACACTGTTTTATGATATTACTTTGCTCATATAATTTCCTTTACCTACAATGAGCCACTTGGATTATCGTCATTATCTTGACAGCGCTGAAGGATGAAATACTGCGGGTTAATGTGACAGCGATTAGTCAGAGGGAAATCCATCACCCACTGGCAGAACAGGCTGAGGCAGAAGAGGCCTGTGCGCTGTCCTGTTTCCAACCTGAGAAGAATGATGCTGTCAACATCACTTCAATATTAAATGGATAGAATTATCTTGTCGTTCAGTTACAGCCTCTGAAGAACTACCTATTTGTACCTGCAAAGGAAAGGTCAGGTTTCTTAATCACCCACAAAAATATGTTGATGGATCTCTCATATCAATAACAGTGACAGGAACCAAGGCAGCAAAGAAGCGTGACGATTTAAAAGCAAGAAGTTTCTCCCTGAAGTTTTCACAAATCTCCCCTTTCCCTGTAATTTCTGCTTAAATTAAAACAGAATCCGAGGTCCTGCCTGAAGAGGACTTCACCAGATCACTTGCCTTCATCTGTCAGTAATCAGTACATCACACTCCATACATGAGAGCAGACTCTACTTGGTTGAACTTTATGAATATTCCTCTAACATAATTATTCCTTTCTCCCAACATAGCACAAGTGTGCATCTTAAGGTCTGATGATGCAGTAATCTCTCTGTCCATTAAGTGGCTACAAAATAAACTCTACAATACATGATGGGAGAGTAATTCATTGGTAACTTGAACAGAAACAATTATATCACTATTATCCATTACACACGGACAGGAGTAAATATCATTTCCAGAAATTTTCCAACTATATAAAATTCATTTTCAAATAGTTTAAAACTCTACTTTTAAGAAATTCTTATTTTGCTTTAAAATAAGAATTTGCAAATCAAGAAGCTGCATTTAGAACATGTTTGCAGGAAATTTTGACCCAGTGTTTTCTCTGCTGATGACTAGATGACTCTCTTTGATTTTGCTCCTAAGAAAGTGTAACAATGGAGATACTCACTTGAGAATAAGGCTAAAGGTCAGCTCCACCTTCCCTCAACAAATTCTAACATCTTGGGAGTCTTCCTACCAAACAAGGACTCATCATTTAGATTACAAAACACATCACTGTGTTTGATACTGAAAACTGAGTTAGAACATCTCTTTCCTTTCTGATCAAAATCCAGTGTCAGGATAACGAAAATACCAGCTTTGCTGGCAAAACTTTCTGATCCTCTCCTGCTAGACTGGGCTCCAACAGCACATCGTTTTATCACATTGAAGAAAATACTTTAACCTACGAAATACGAGGCTTACTGTCTCTTCTACTGTGTGGACAAAGCAGCTGTGTGAGAACTCCAAACATCACTAAGATAAATACGTAGCTACTAAGACAGCTTTACTTAGAGACAGCAATAGTTATTATTATGGGGGCAAAGTGTTTCCAGAACAAAGCATAATGTACTAAATTCTTTCGTAACAACAGTACTGGAGAATGAGTTGACACAACATTACCATACTCATAACTAAATCTGTAGTTCAAAACAGCAATAACCATTCTGTAAGTGGCAGTGTTGCTGTTGATACATTTATATGTTTATCTAATTTAATTTGCAACATCATTTTTGAATTCTTATTTATTATTAGCTACTCAGCAATCTTTGAGAAAAGGTTGAAAAAAATTTAAACACACACCATTCAAAATAATCTACATTCACAAATGGTTAAAGTTTATAATGTGAGCTATATATATTTCTTCCAATAGCAAAGAATCCTTGAAAATCATATAACCCTGCTGTGCTTGCATTCATTTTGAAAAAAAAATTACAATTTACTTCAATTACCTGACAATGAAGTGCCTCGGCAATAAATCTAACATTAAAAAATCATTCCCAGCAAATTACTCCAATAAAATCAATGAAGGTCAGGCTCAGCTGTAGCAACAAATAAATGACATGCTATTGACAGGCTAGTGGACTTCATTGCCATTTATAAAGGTTAAGGAGATAAATAATCTAACAGAAAGCAGATGTTTACTAAACAAAAACTGGAAGCAAGGGAGCTAGAAATCCAGAGGGGAAGTTAGGCGTGAAGAGGCTTGCTATATTCCTGGCCCCATCCCATGGCAAAATTACTAGTTATTCTAATTCTTGGCAGCATGCATGTTCTACTGGGTCAATATTTATCTGCTTCAGGCTACTTCATGATCTTTCTACCTCTTATATATTGAAGGCATGAAACAGATTTTCTGTTAACAGAAAATGAAGAATTGATAAAAATTGAATAACAGTAGCCAGGTTAAAAGCAGTTTGACCCGTTTCAAAATTCCAGTAACTACATCTTTGAGAATAACAAATACTAAGGAAGAAAAGTTGTCATGTCTTTAATATGAAAGCAAGTCTCCAGTTCTGACATTTTAAAACCAGAAATAAACCTAAATTTCAAACCCTGGTATTTGGTTTAAAATTCTGTTTGCACGCACACTCTGTGAAACCGACCAGACCAAATCTGTAAGGCTATTCCTAGGTAATGAGTTCCCTCCTGTACATATCAGCAATGCATATCATCCATGAGCCAAATTGTATTGTCTGTCCAGACTTCTCAGAATTGGGTCCAAAATTTCCTTTACCTAGAAAGGCTCGAGATTCTACAAATCCCAGTGGGTTCTCAAATATAATATAAATAATAGCATTTGGAAGAGACCCAGTATTACCATAAACTATGGCTTTCTAGAAATTTGACAAGTGGAAGGAATCATAGAGCAATATGTCTGTTCTCTTTGTTTTGCAGAGAAGGAAAAAGAACCAGAAAGAGAATCTTTGCCTAGGGAGTCTCAGACATATCTAGGTCAGAGCTTGCCCCAAGTCACCTGATTCCCAGGGCAATGATCTAACCACACACTCTCTTGATCTAAAATATTAATGAGGAAGAAATGGTAGTATCTATTTCCTACAGACAAAATAAGAATCACTTCCTACTTTAAACTTTAGGTGCTGGTATCCTCAGATGTGCTTGCAATTATTTGGTCTCTTGGTTAAAAGAGCAAGGGTCAAGCTACTCAAATGAAAAACTTCCTCTCCTCCACAGAAAACATGAGTAACTTCACAGTTTCTCATATGTATTCTCAGACATACTCAAGCCTTAAAAAAGGTTGTGGGAAGGGGTTTCCTGGAGAGATGGTTCAGCAGTTAAGGGAAACACGCTCAAGCTGCTCAGTTTCCAAGCAACAATCACATCAAATTCTAGCTTCTGGGAATCTGGTGCCCTCTTTTGGCTTCCATAGGTAATTACAAGCCCAGTCCACATACACACACACACACACACACACACACACACACCTTTCAAATTTTTTAAATATCTTATTTTTTAAAAAGGAAAGAAAGGGAAAAAGAGAGGAAAGGAAGAAGGCAGAAAGGAAAGAAGGTTGAATTAAATTTGGTCTTTACATTTTTCCTAACTATTCTATATTATTTTTACAAAAAAATTAATAGCTAAATAAGACTTGCCACAAAAAATACAATGAATGAGTTTTGTGTGTATTGACAATACCTTTAAAATATTCATTTTATATTAGGAAAATGTTTTAATTGGGTAATTTCTTAAAGTAATACCAAATTTTATAAGAAAAGATAAAATTAAGAAATGCAGAAAAATGACAATTTATTTGGGACTACATAAACTGAATATTTTGTCTTCTTTTTACTGGCTCTTCTCAGTGTTGCAAATTTAAAATCATGGACATTTTCTCAATTGCTAATAAACAGAAAAATGATCATGATTCAAGTATTAGTTCCCAAACCACTGCCTTTTGCTTCTGGACCCAATATGATGTGCTATTCCACCCTAAGCACAGTTTTAAACTAAAACTACAAAAGTACGTTTATGCACTGAAGGCACTGTTGGAAATAGTCACTGCTGTTTAACTGCTCAGGGTTACAGTTGGAGACCACTCAGGAAAACTCCTGCTCAAGCAAATAATTGTTAAGAGAATTGGCCCTAGAAATACATCTAAGGAGCATCTCCCATAGACAGCATCCTTGTATGTGGATGACCTGATTCCTGAACTTAAAGGCTCGAGGGGCTGAAGATGAAATCTCCCTCTCAGTATCCTTCTTAATTCCATCTATAGGTGGACCTAAAAATTATTTTCTCATCTTTCTTTTTCCCATTTGGATTTTATATAGATGAGCAAGCTCAGATTTAACACTACCAACATATAGGTGTCCAAAAGTACCAAAAGTTCTAGACAAGGTCCAGAAATCACCATAAACGGTCAGTTGCTCCCATTCTACCCCTGATGATCTCCTTGGGAAACTGTCTCCACACACATAGGCTCACATCACACAATTGCACAATAAAACAATATCCCATGAAGCCGGCTTCCATACTGTCCCCACTCACTCAGTCCTTGTACATGTCTACAGGAAGAGTCTTCTCTACAGAATAGCAGCTCCTTATTCTAGAATCACACATCTGTTCCCATGCTTCAAACTCTTTGAGATGTCCTCCTCCTCATTTATCTATGGAATCTGTGTTTTATATCACACATGATGTCCAAGGCACACCTACCACTCCCCATTCAGCAGTCATCCCCCATAAAGGAGAATCTCAATAGTGCACCTCTTTCCCAGTTTAAGAATGTACCCCTCTCCTCATCTTCAAAATCTTCCTCAGTTTTTTCTAAAGTATCAGAATGTCTCTCTCTGTTCTCTGCCTCCAGATGATTAATAGCTCTTGCATTTTTCCATGGTCAACATCATAAGTATCTACTATGTGTATGATACCAACTCAAGTAGTACCAACGAAGATAAATATAAAATAAACGCCTCTGTGAAGCAGGTGAGTCACACCTTTAAAGATCTTTCTGGTATTTCCAGCATGAGTAAGAAACAACATGAGAAAAGAACTGCCATGGCCTCAGGGGGCATCTCAGGCTACTCACACCAGGCTATCCCTCATCACATTCACATCTCTGGTTCTGCCGCTCTTCATAGTGCTCAACCCGTTCTGCTTCTCTTTCTCTCCCATCTCTTCACCCCATACTTGCTCATCGTAGTGGCCCGCCCACCCATGCCACATCAGTAATGGCATTGTCTTTTGAAAGGTGGGATGATTGAATGTTTGTCCAACCCAAAGATTCAAAGGGAAATAAGTCCCTGGCCACAGTTAAACACAGCACAAAAAGCTGTAATTCAAGACAGAGTCGTCCAGTTTCACGGTTGAATCGCCACCGCGAGAGACACTACAGAGATGAGCAGATAGGCCACTGATGGGAAGCAAACACAGCAGGACATGTCAGCCAGCTGTAGTCTGCAGGTCCTGCTCTTCTTCCTGGGCTAGGAATGCAGCTCCAGGAGTCACAGCGACTCACACAGTGATGGGTTTTCTCAAAGAAAGAAGGTGTTGGGCCACTGGCACTTGTGTGTGTTACTGACTCTATTGATGGTGAATGGCTTGTGTCATTCATCATTTCCCAGGGCCAAGAACACTACTGACTCCATGTGTTCAGCTCCGCATCTTTTCATAGCACACCAACTGCTCGGCTTCTCTTTCGCTCGCATCTCTCCACCACCTACTTGCTCACACAGTGTCTTGATGCTTCCACTGGCCCCAAAATTCAACTTCTTAATCAAATTATTTCATCCAAGGTTTCTGTATTATCGAAGCTCTTCATATGATTATATTATCAGATTAAGAGTCCATGATAGGAATTCATTGCTTCATCTGAAACAAAGGCATTTGATTAGGTTACAATTGAAAGTGTTCAGAGGTAAGGTTCCAGAATCGCTTCTGTTGGGAAGCTCTGCACCTGGGGACCCCGGACGCCACACCCTCTACCTGAGGAATGTCACATATCCCAGGTCCAACTCACTTTCTCCAGATAAGAAACCCATTCAGCAAGCACCCGAGATCCCTGGAATGCCTCCACATGCTAATGAGGTATCTCAGTACCTTAGCATTCAGCCAATGACCTTTGCCCACCATGGATTAGTCCTACTCTCTTTCCAGACTTTTGTATAAGCATCGTTCACCCTAGATAAAGTTGAGCTGCCTTGCTGAAGCTGATCACGGAGATAAATCTGTCATCTCTGTTGTACTCACGGGCCTTCCAAAACCCTGTTTATCGACTTTGTTCCTTTTGTCCTCATGGGCTGGTTGCTAACAACCCTAGGGAGAAAGAGGACCACAGCTTCAAGAGTTCAAAGAAGGCAAGAAGACTATTGTCCAAAATGCCATGGTCCTTGCTGTTCTTGTTCTGCAAACTGTAGTTTCAGTGCATGGTCTGTGTCAATTAGAGTCTAAGAAAATCATTCTTTTCTTCAATTAATTGTTATTTTCTTTTATACACTTTGTAAAGTTCTGGCTCTGCTTGTCTTGGCATTGAGAGCAGGCTCACACACATAGCAGTATGACCTCATCTCTAAATCTAGGTGGTCATTGAGCCTTACCATCTAGTCCATATCCTCCCAGCCACAGGAGTGTCATAGCTTCAAGCAGCTCTCACTCATCGAGGTGCTATCTGGGGACAAAAGCCTGAGGTTATCAATAGTGCTGTATAAATAAAACTGTTTGTTAGCAGTAAGGGAGAGAAGATGGCTGTCTCACACAAGGACTCGGGGACTATGGCCACTGCACTTTCTTTTTTTAAAAAAAAAAAATTTATTGGTTATTTTATTTATTTACATTTCAATTGTCATCCCCCTTCCCAGTTACCCCTCCACAAATCCCTTATCCCACCCCCCTACTTCTATGAGGGTGCTCCCCCACCCACCCACTCCCGCTTCCCAGCTCTGGCATTCCCCTACACTGGGGCATCAAGCCTTCACAGGACCAAGGGCCTCTCCTCCCATTGATGCCTGACAAGGCCCTCCTCTGCTACACGTGGGGCTGGAGCCATGGAGCTCTCCATGTGTACTCTTTGGCTGGTGGTTAGTCCCTGGGGGTTAGGATATGATCGCTCTTCCTATGGAGTTGCAAATCCCTTCAGCTCCTTCAGTCCTTCCCCTAACACCTCCATTGTGGTCCCATGCTCAGTCCAATGGTGGCCACTGCACTTTCTAAGACTGTTCACAAAAATCTATATTTGAGATCAATAAGGTTTTATGTCCAATATAAGAAGCCCCCACCCATACGAAAACTCATGACAGACTCTGCGCATCCGTCAATCTACTTTCTTCTCAACAGAAGAAAACGAAGAGCTAAACTATAATCGAGAAAATTTTCTATATCAAAAATAATAATGGAAAACGATAGAAGGTTCAAAGTGGACAGCATGGCCATTTTGGCATAGGGAATGCTGTGCACCGAAAGTTCTCAGCGGAACTGAGTGTCCATTTGGTATAGGGGAGGCTATGCCCTGATAGTTCTTTGAGGGACTATGTGGCCTTACTAAGAGGAGGTAGTTGGGACAAAAAACAGTCACAGAACCAAACTAGCTGGAATTCCTGCTGTGTAATTATATTTCTAATCCATCGTCATTTTATACATCTCTTCTTTCATCATAAACCCAACAACTATCAACTACTAAAATATCCACTATTTTTAAAATGGTAAATACAGAGATAGTCCCACTGTCAATCTTGCATTTGCATTTTTCCCAGGGTTATAAATTTTCAGGCATATGTGTTCACTGGAGATATATCCAACAAAGAAAATGTTAGAAACACAAACTTTATGATTTTTTTTCTGAAAATTACTTTGAAAAAGTTATAAATGTGTTTTTGACATTTTTGAAATGCATGAAGAACTGAGTGTCAGAGACTCCTTGAAAGAAAATAAATTTATATTTGAGAAGTGCAACCCAGACTTCATAGGAAAAATATAATTAGAAAACTATACAACAAGATAGTAGTGTTGGTAAAACAACCTGAATCAACCAGTCAGCCACTTTGGAAGGATATAGAAAAGTCAGCAGTTGTACAGTCTACCCAGTGACAGATCAGGGGTGCAACACTTAAACTGAGCCTGCTTCAATAGTCCAGAAACCCCATCCTCTAACAGGTTTGGGATTTACTGGTGAAGGTGGCAGGGATTCAAAGCATGGGCTTGAAACTCACAGACAATGGAGTTTTAACACATATGCTAGCACTTGTTAGCAGTTTGATCTAGAGCCAGTTAGTAACATTTTCTGTGATACCTTTTTTTCATTTATAGAAGATATATATTTTTCTCAAATAATATATCCTGATTACAGTTGCCCCCTCCCCTGCTCTTTCCACTTCCTCTCCATTTCCCCTCCCATCCAGACCCACCCCTTTCTGTCTCTCGTTAGAAAACAAACAGGCTTCTAAGTGATAACAATCAAATCAAATATGGTATAATAAGAAAAAACAAAAGCTAACACATTGGAATAGTGCAATACAAACATATGGAAGGAAAAAGCCCAATAAAAGTACAAGAAATACATGTGGACACAGAAACCCCTTGTCTGCCCATCTGAGCTAAAATGAAAATGATAGTTCTTATGCTGAAATGCTATCGGGTTTATTTCGCAGCATTATAAATTATTTGGCACACAGTAAATACCCAGAAAAGACTAGATATTCACAATTGTAACAGAAGTCAGTTTGCATTTCTAAACAAAGGAACATTTCATAATTTTCTATAACTGTGATTAGAAATCCGTAGGACTTATCCAAAGAAAGTTTTTTGAGGGAAACCAGACTAAATATATTTTCTGATTTTTCTACATGGAATACATTTTGAATGATGCTTCAGAAACTTCCATCAAAGCCAGAGACTCCTCATTTCAATAATGTTGAGCCTGACCATGTGATTTGTTTTCTCCAATGGGCTGTCAGCTGACAAACGGCACACTTGAAACATCCAGGGATTTGGTTGGCTCTCCTCACTGATTCAGTCCTGAAAACAACATAGATTGCCTGAGCCCTCACCAAGCTGAGACGCTTAAAGCCCAGCAAGGCTTCCTCGCCTGGGCTCAGTCATGATGTCTAAATCCTAGTCGTGTAGACACATGAGTGAGCGACCCTGAACACAGTCTAGCTGCCCTGAACCTCATGAGTGCTTGAATAAATGATAAATGTTTAAAGAACTCGAGGCTGCTGAAAGATTTTTCTTAACTGCATTTCTCTGGCAATAATTAACTGTTTTGCCATTGTACTTACAGAGTTGCTGTGGATACATTCATCTATTCATGCAACAGTTTTAAAGACATATTTCTTCCTCCTCATTTACCAGGACTGCAGTGAAAATGGTTTGAGAAACAGAAGAAAATCGTTCAATCTGAGTAGAACCATGTATTTAGAACCGATGTCCTGAGTTGGGAATGGCTTTCAGACCCAGCATATCTTGAAAATTTCAAGCTCCAATGAAAAGACAAGAAAATAAATACAAATGTGTAATATATTCTCCACTTCTTCATTCACAAAATGCTGTATGACAGCAGCATCCTCTCAGTAAAAACTTTATTATATTTCCAACAACAGTAAATACGCCTTTCCTATCATGTGTTTTGAAAAAAGTGGTTGCTTTGAGTGAACAAAAGCAGTTTAGGCAAATAATCAAAGAAAAGTGAATCAGAAATAAATAAATCATAAACATTTTGCATTCTTGTTATATTTTGATAAAATATTTTCATATGACTTTGTTTTTCTTTAAACACTATGTTCCAATGTTGGCAGATTGAAAGGCCATGACCTACAGATGTAAGAAAATTCAACACGCTATAATAAAGATACCGAAAAATATTTCCAAATACACAGCTAAACTGGAAAGAAAGATAAGTCCTTCAGATGCAGGAATGCAGATGAATTCAGAGGTAGAGCAGCAGTGGAAAGCTCTGCCCCTGGAGGCGTGGCAGCCAGGTATGAAGTAGGACTGTGGGCTACACTTACAATTGATGCCAGACTAGGACCCAGCTATATGACCTTGGGAGAGAAACATGGAAACCCTGTTCATAAAGACAGGATAATTAAAGGCCTATTCAGTTGGTATAGACAAGTAGAAAGCCTCTGCCTGGTGGCTTGAGGATACAGTAAAGAAGATTGCTACATGTGGTTTTGTCTAGGAAGAAAGAACTATCATTCATAAAAATAAAAATGCTGACCTTATACCTTTCATAGGTGTGGTGAACTAAAAATGTATACTCTCCATGCTAAGAAATTAAAACTCCAAAGATTGGGGTAGGGGATGTTGTCCAATTACCACACAGAAAAATATATTATTTCACTATATACAGAAGTTTATATATTATATAAACATTTTATTATAATAATAAATAAAATAATAATAATAATGGAGGTGGGATGAGGAAGAGGATCTCTTACCAAATACAAACCAATATTTTTTTAAAGGGGAAAATCATGAGGGAAAAAAATCGAGAAATGGCACTGCAAATAAAACTATTTAAAGAAAATGTGTGAATTATACTTAAAATAGACAACTTATAGCAAAGAAAAACCATGATGATATGTGACCAAAACATGAACTATTAAAAATACCCACATTTTCTGGTGCACATTCACAATGGATTTACAGCTGAATAGAATGAAATAAAGTTAGGAAATTTTCAAGTAAGTATATGGAACTGGAAGAATTATACTTGAGTGAGGCCATCCGGGCCCAGAAAGCCAAACTTTGTCATCTCTCATATGTGGAAACTACCTTTGAATTTTTAGGTTTGTAGGGTTTAATTTAGAATACACATGGAAGCCAGAAAGCTAAATGGAGCTAATGGGGATAGTAAGTGTTGTGAGAGGGGAAAGGAAAATCATGGGGAAAAAATTAAGTAGAGAGGAGGAGAGCAGGCAGGGCCAAGGGGAGTGTAGGAAGACAACATAGAAAGCAACATTTTATATTATACATATTAATTATATTATATATACAGACTTTAAAGGGAGTTACCCTATATTGATACTTCCTTCGAAGTAGTTCATCAAGTGTGTCTTTACTTATCCTCCAGACCTTTATTTTTAAGACCCTAATGATGATGACATGACATACTTGGGTCACAGAACATTGAAAAGTCAGGTTGGTACTGACCTGGAAGCTTCCTCCCTCCCTAGCTCTCCTAGAGCCAGAATACGTTCTACAGGCTGACGAGGGAGAAAAGTCATGAGCAGTTTACCCAGCGGTGAGTACTTGGAGTCATAGTGATGCCCGACCTAAGAGGATGTGCCATTGGTGTGGGAGTGGCATGGATGTTACAGGGTTCACCAACCTTTCTCAGAATGACACACGCGCATACTATCATAAACCTGACCAAGAACTGGTGGCTCGGAAGGTCACAGACTCTCAAGATGAACCTACTACTATTACTTTGTTAAAGGGAGGTTGCAATCTGCCTTCTAAATATTTATCTTTATTTTCATAGATTAACGCAGCTCTCAAGCTTCATCAGAGAACCTTCCTTTGCATCGGATAGCAGACAATATACGTACTCTCAAACAGTCAAAGTGCAGAAAATACATCACGGCAGAGCACTCGGGGCTAATGTAGAATCTGTATTTGGTCTCTTCACTCCAAGACTCGGAGAACATCACAGAGGCGGTGCCAAAGTGATGTGAAGGGACAGAAACAGTGAAAGACTTCTATGAAACTTCTGGACATGAAAGGGCTCTTACATTTTGATCATTCGGGAGTTAACGATTACCTATGTAAGACTTCATCAAAAGTTTACTGTGGATGGGGGAGGAGCTCCTGAGCTACCACCCTCGCTGGGTACTATTGGGAGTTGATGAATGCTGGGCCAACTGGAATCATTTCTCTGGGAGTATGATCATTGATTGGTTTTCCATAGTGTCTTGGGTTGTCCTATGTTTGTGTGCAGGAGCTTACCTTCATTTTTCTGCATTGCATACTCAGTTTTACATGTAAATGTCTCTCTGGGTTTTGTGTCCTCCATAATTATTTCACTAGTGTCTTATAGTTTTAATTGTAGGGGCTTTTCATTGCCTCAGATTCGTTTATATCTATTTTACTGGGATTAATTTTATCACTGTTGCTGTTGAGGTTTTGTCCTTCTCCTTCCCAGAAGTGGGGACAGAACCTATGACTTTGAGCATGCTGGACATGAGCTGTGTCACTGGATTTCCCACCAGTCTCTTTTTATTATTTGATCAGGAGATATTGTGAATTTTTTAAAATAAAGATTGTTAGTGTGTTAGTGATATATAAAATTTTTTGTGTGTTAGTGATATATAAAATTTTTCTTTTAATGTGTTGATTGTATTTCACATAATTACTGAACTTTTCTGTTTCAACACATTTAAGTCAGTCTTTTTTTGTATAAAAAAAAAAACCTTCCTGCCGAAGAGGGTGGTCTGATACCCTCTTTTCTGATTAAAATAAAATTGTTATTTTTTTATTCTTTTCTCCTGCTGATTTCTCTTTTAAACTTTCCTTTTCCTCTTCTGAGTAAGAGTGGCAGATGTGGACATCTTCATTTTTTTCAGATCTCAGAGGAAGCATCATCATCTTCTTCCCTTTAGTGTATGGAAGCAGAGGCTTTATCATGTCTAGACCTTTGCATAGTGACGTATACTTTTATACGTAATTCCTTCTGGTGTTTTTGTTCAAAAAGGAATGTTTAACTTTAATGAATTCTTGTCCTGCACTCCCTAATGAAACTATTTTGATCCTCTCCTCTGCTGTTGTAATGCATTATGATTTTCAGTTTGTATTTGTTAAATCATCCTTGTATCTCTGAAATAAACTCTACTTAACAAGGTACACTATCTTTTTTTCTGTGTGCGTTAGTCAGTCAGTTTTCCATGGTTGTGACAAAACACCTGAGAAGAACGACCTAAAGGAGGAATGGTTTATTTGTTCACATAGTTTCAGATCATTGTTGGTCCATTGCTTTTTGGCCGGCAAAATAGGAATGTCGTGATTAAGAAGCAAGATGGCAAAGCAAAGCAGCTCGCTCACCTCACGGTATCCAAGAAGCAGAGAGGGAAAGGATGAGGAGAAAGATGCACCCTTGAAGGGCACACCCCAAGGACCTACTTCTAACTAGACCCACTTCCTAATATTTATGCTTCTTCATAAAAGCACTACCAATTAAGGACATTTCTTTAACATATAAGTTTTGGGGAATATTCAATATCTAAGCATTAGTGATGTGCCTTTTGTCAGTATCACACTTAACCCTGATGTTTCCTTGTTGAATTTTAGTCTTGATTTATGAAAGTGGACACCAATGTCTCTAACTCTTACCGTTTTTGAATCTATCTTTCCCTCCAGATGTAACAATGCTTTCTTTATATAGTATGTGTGTGTGTGTGTTTAAATCATGTGAAACTTTCCTGGAACAGTGCAATGGTGCAAACAAGTACTTATTCATCCCAGATAAGGCTTAGCAATAGACCAATGTGCAATTCCACCACAGACTGCCTTGTAAAACCAGTGAGTTTGTGGCCTTATGTACAGAGCATGGGTAAACTCCGGTGAGGCACACCAACAGAGAACCTCGGACAGTGTGAATGATGACCTTTCATAGAAACACTGATGAGTTTCCCTTGCACTTAACTCTACACACTCTGTATACTCTCACACCATGCACACATACAAGACTACAAGCAGCTGGAACAGATGTCCGTGGTGAGGGACGAAGAGGCTTAGACCACAGGTGAATATCTATTTAGCCTTCTCCATTCTTCCTGTTAAGAGAGTGTCACAGATGCAACCTTAAGAGTATCTTAGAGGTGACCACAGCTGCTTCTCATGAAGACAGTGATGGCTGCTATGCTCAGAGGTCAACTTTCTGCTATGGCTTATAATGATCATTTCTTTGTATTCAGTTACTCCGTCTCACTTTATATAGTGACCGCCTTTGTCTTCTGTTACTAGGTCTTACTTGACACACAAAATTAATATAAATCATGATAAACATTAAGGCCTTATCTATTCTTGTGGTTACAGTTAAACAGTTCCTAAATGTAAACAACAACAACAAAAAGATAAAACAAGCAGACAGATATGAGAACCCCAAACATTGATCAGTTAACAATGTGGCCTTAAAATATAAAGTCAACATTTTCCAGATATAAAGAACAAAGGACAGAGCTGCCATCTGACTGGGGCATTTTAAAAGTTATCTTCCAAAAAATATAGATAAAGCATTCAAAAAATAAATCTGGAAGGGATTTGAACAGCACTATGCATATATAGAACAGTAAACATAAAAAAAAAAAAAAAGACAAGGAAGTGGCATAAAGTCCCACCCTGAGGAAGAAGATATTTAAGATATATATATCAAAAACCAGTTTCCTTTAGTGAAGAGACACTGATTATATCAACCATTCTCCCAAGAGAGACCTCTTATGCTCAGGAGTAGTTGGCACAACACAAAATGACCTTTGCTTTCTTGGTGTTTGATTTTGTTGTTGCTTTTCTCGAAGAGAGAAAGAACATGAAGTTGAGTGGGTTGGGAGGAGATCTTGAAGGTGTGGGAGGTGGGAAAGAATATAATCAAAATATATTGTTCGGAAATGTTAAAAATAATAATTTTAAAAGTGAAAAAAGAAAAATGACTACGTTATAGGCCTTAATGTAGTGATCAATAAATAAAAAATAATGTTTCCCTGCTGTCCTAGACTCCAGACCATTTTTCTTTCATGAGACCGTTTACCATCTGTATACCATTCTCTGGTGATGTGCCTATAAAGTTTGTAGCCCATTTTTTAAGCCATTTGTCATTACTTGGCTTTAGGGGTACTTTATAATTTGGGATAACAACTCTGTATTGGTGATGTATTTTTGAAAATACTTTCTTCTGGTATATGACTAGAATTCTGACAGTGTCTTTCAAGGTAAAAAACTTAATGAAATTAAAACAGCTTATCAATAATTTCTTTCATGAATTATAGGACCTTAGTGTGATATTGAGAGCATCATGCCACACATGAAGTCACCTAGATTTTCCCTCAGGCTATTTTCCTGGAATATTTGATTTTTCCCTCACACACAGGGCAGTGATCCATTTAAACTTTGGGTGGGCTGTGTCTAAACAACTTTCTTTTTGTATGTGATTCTCAAGCACATCTTTTCTGTGTTGTATTTCCTTTGCTCCTTGTACAGGCTTACTTCTTTCCTATTCTGTCCCACTCATGTTAGAAGACCCTCTTATTAAGGTCGCAGTCCACCATGTCCAGATAGCTTGAGCTCAGTGCATAATGAAGGGCTCCCTTTCTTAGCAGGGCTTCTTGTTCTCTGCCTAACCTTACTTGGAGAGTATCTCTGAGCACAGATGCCTGAGCTAATTTGGAGGATGACCTTGGCCACACAAGTCCTGCTTTTTTCTCCTGCCTGTATGATAATTAGGTACTGTGTTATGACCAATGAGCACTTCCCACCTGTACCCCTCAGAACCCTTATGTACCCTGGCGCAATAGAGCGGAGCTGTCTCACTGATGCTGTCTCCAGAAGCCCACCTGTCATACTCAATGCCTTCTGAACCCTGCTCACTGCTTCCTTTCCCTCCAACCTCAAGCTCCAGTTGCCAAAGACCCCCAAGGAAAGGGGAGATTCACACATTCACATACATATCTATTCTTTCTCCAATATCACACTGTCTACAAAACCGTAGCTTTTAAATGTCTTAAAATTGGGTACTAACAGTGCAGTTTTATTATTCCTCTTTAATGTTGGGTATTCTGGGTGTTTTCATCTTCATGTAATTAGGAAAAAAACATGTTTCAGGGATTTTAAATAATTAAATATGTTTCATGGTGCTATAACAGTAAACAAATACCATATGTTTATCCAAATATAACATTTAAATTATGTGTGTACTTTGGTGACCAAAATCTAAAACACTTAAATACTAAGTTCCAATAAAACATGCCAAGCAGGGACTCTCATTCATTGGAAGGAAAAATGGAAATGATACAGCCACTTGGAAAGGTCATTTGGTAGGTTCATTCAAAAACCGAACACTCTTCTACCATACAATCATCAATTACATTAACACCCAGGAACTAAAAACTCTATTCATACAAAGTCTAGAGGCAGATGTTATTCCAATGTACCCATAACTGCCAGCAGCTGGAAACAACTGGTATGTCCTCTGGTAGATACATTCAGATAAAGTTCACTCATAAAGTAGAGTATTAGTGATTTTCATAAGGAAATGAACTATTATGCTATAAAGAGATATAAAGAAAATTTAAGAGTGGGCTACTTCACAACATGTTTTCATTACTCTAAAGTCCTGGCAACTGGACCAACGAGATGGCTCAGAGGGTACAGGCACTTTGTTGAAGTGAAGGAATCTAGTCTATAAAGGCCAACGGAGGTTAACCCCAAATATATGAAATTCTGGAAAAGGTAAAGCTGTGATAACTAAAACGAGCAGAGGTTACAGGAAAACTTTTTATTTTTTTTATTTTGCATTTGTGTGTGTGTGTGTGTGTGTGTGTGTGGTGTGTGTCTGTGTGTGTGTGTGTCTGTGTGTGTGTGTGTAAGAGAGAGAGGGGAGAAAAAGTTCATACATACACACATGCACACACACACACACACACACACATGCTCATTCTTCAGTGCACATGTGGGGATCTGAGGACAACTTGTGAGAGTTGTTTTCTTCCCATCCTGTTGGTTCCAGGGATAAAACGCAGGTTGACAGAGTTGGCAACAAAGTGCCTGTACCCTCTGAGCCATTTCATTAGTCCAGTTGCCAGGACTTTAGAGTAATGAAAACATGTTGTATGGTACATATGACATGGTTAGATGTCATATATTGCCAAAATCTATAGGAAGTACAAACCTACAGTGAAGTTGATAGTAAGGTTGTGTTGATACAAGTTCATCAGTTATCACTCTGATAGAGATACTGATAACAGGAGAGATGTGCATGTGCAAGGCTAAGACATAATATAAGGTCATCTCTATAGTATATAACTCCATTTTGCTATGAACTAAAAAAAAAATGAAAAATAAAATCTGTTATAAAAGAGAAATCATACAGCTTGCATGATGCTGTGTAGCTCCTGAATGGAAGCAGTTCCTCTCAGAGGAATGAAGAGGGTCTCTAAGAATCAGGAAACTCACAAAACTTAGAAGAACCAACAAGAAAGTTACAAGACTCACAAGGACCAGCCTCCAGAACACAGAAGTTATAGTCAGTTTCTGGGGAGGAGAGACTCTTCTGCAGAGCTGCCAGCAGGTCCTGCAGGGAAGTACAATGATGCAGCTTCCTGAGTGACCACGAGCTTTCCAGTGATGTACCTACTCAAGTCTGCCATGTGCTCACAAATAACCATGCATCCACATTCCTGTTAGCAGCCCACATAAACTCGGTGATTCACCAAGCTGAGTGTCAATGGAACTATTTCATTGCTGTGTAATTGTATCTTCTCTCAGGTGAATAGATATCTGCTCTCATCTCCACAGGAAAAGTCATACAGCAGATGATATTTTTAATAATATCAATAGTGATGTCAACAGTAAATGATAGTTTAAACAAACATGCACAGAATAGATAATATTTTAAATAATTCACTGGTTACAAAATAATAGATATTTTGATGTACTTAGAACTGAATATCATAAATAAGTATATTTGAATTCCACAGACCCTACAAAGGACACAATAAGGAGATTCTAAGAGGAAAAGTCCTTTACAATTTTATGTTTCAGGGTCTGGAGCTTTATTTTTATGACAGAATCACTCTAAAACAAATCATCTAGTGAGAAGAAAAGATTCAAAGATAGATTTAGCAAATGTCTAAAGTGAGGAGAAAAAAACAAATCTAAGAAAAAAATCTGATCAAAATCTGTCAGGTATTTTTCACCAAATGTAATCTCAACTTAAGTATAGAATTATTCAAAGTGAATGTCAATACTTACAGGGAAATATTTTATGTATACTTCCTGTATCTGTTTTATTAAACAAATATGTATTGAGCAGGTCACTGGGCACAGAGATGAATTAGACACAGCATCTGATTTCAAGGCGCTTAGATGGCTGAGAGAGGTAAATGAGAAAAATTACATCCCTTGAATAAAATGTGAAAGTTTCCGGGTGGTTAAGGATGAAAGCCTAGCACACGCTTTGGATTCTAGAATGGATGTGGAAAATGGTTTTCCTCCACTTGACCTAACTTCACAGTATGAGCAAAATTCACCAAGATGACACCACCCTGCAATATCCAAAGCGATATCCTCAACTTCTCATTGAGGCTACTCAAGGCAATTCAAGAGTTAATTCTAGTCACGGCCTCAGGCAAATAGAACTGAAGTAGTCATGTCTTGCAAAGTCCTACCTAAAATTGAGCAGAGAATTTAGAAAAGCCCATTAGAGTAGGTGATGGAATACAACAGCATAATGCTATCTTTTCATTCCAATCCAAACGTCAACATCTCAAATGGAAAGCATTCTCGTTCAGGCTGGCATAACAGTGTTTCCTGCTGGTCTCTCGGGAAGAAGCAAAACATCTGGGAGGTACAGATTGAGATTGATCAGGAAGAATGAGCATCCAATAACATCATGCTGATCAGTGAAAGGCAAAGATCATTAGACCCCATTTCTTTATTTATCCATTCCTAGTTTAAAACAGACTGATGAAAATTGCTCAAGCAAGTTTTCATCTGTCTCATTTCCTTCAGATGTACCCCTAAAGGAGACTTTGACTTACCCACTACACCGATGTCAGGACAGGAAATTATATGTAGGAGAGGTCTAGACACCACTTTGACAGATCTCAGTCACTTTGCTCAGAGGGTATTCTCCTGGGGCATTTTCAATTCTGAAAACAAAAATAAAAACAAAACAAATGTATGACATATGGAACACAGCATCAGCCAGCACAGCACCATTCTTGTGGACCAGTCTTTTTTCAGCTGGACCTTCCACTGAGCTGCGTTAAGAGCTGCCAGGCTGTAAAGAGCTGCCAGACAGAGTTGCTGGATTTCTGTAAGCTGTTCTTTCCCCTCCAGGGTTTCGCTTTTTGAAAACTGATATTTGTTCAACTCTGGTGTCCAGTAATCATGCTTGATGTTTGTCTACTTTATGTTAGAATGGCTTTTCAGACAGGTCATGCTGATTTGAGGCACTTGTACAAACTCTTCAAGATAGATTGCCACATTTTGAATGCTCTCTCTCTCTCTCTCTCTCTCTCTCTCTCTCTCTCTCTCTCTCTCTGTGTGTGTGTGTGTGTGTGTGTGTGTGTGTGTGCTCTTGAATTCATGTACATGTTTTGGAATTTGAGTACAGCAAATAATAAGTCCCTTGGAGTATGTTTTGCTTGTTTCCAGAACACAGGGCTATTGGAGTTTGGTTGATTTCCATAGCAAGAGCTCTGTGGAGTCAAAAGCAGCAGCTTCCCCTGAGAAGCACATGCAGGTCTCTCCAGGTACTCCCAAGAAAAAGAAAAAAAAAAAGCATGCAACATAGAAACACACCAGCACTCTGGAAAAACAGACTCAGGAATTTGCCACGTATCTCCTTGGACGAACTAGTTCTGATTTGACTCCCCTTGGTTTCAAACATGATCATCCATGTCACCTTAAACAAAGCTCAGCTCTCCCGCTGGTCAGAGAAAACAGTGAAAGCATCCATTGTCCTGGAAATTTCTGTAGATAGTGTTAAGGATTAGAAAAACTCAAAGCAAAGGAACTACTAGAATATTTCTATAATGTAAACAGCATCAAAGAATCACATAGACTGTAGCAAGATCATGTCAAATGACGAACCTTATTCTCTGGCCTAAACTGTTATTTTGTCTTGAAATTTAAAAAATTCAGAACAATGTCACAAACGAGTCAGAGTCACATGCCATCTGCACATATTTCTACGGACGGAAAAAACATTTAAATTCCCTTTTAAAAGCAAAGCAGGGAGTTTCACTAGTTTAAACTTTGTTCTTATGGATTCTTACTCCAGGACCATGAGTGAGTTATTTCAAAATAGTAAGTTTAGCAGTCAAGCCACTTAGGAAAGAATGATTGTAAAGGAATTTAATTGAAAATGCCAAACAAGATGATGGATATAGAATCGTAGGTTATGGACTATGTCAAAACTGAGGCTCATCACTGCCCTCGGGATGGCTGATTTCCGTGCACGTGAACAGAGAGAACCTGTGGGCAAACAGGAAGAACTATATCATTATAAAAAGACACGGGAGTGGAGAATACGGAAAAGGAACTGTGCCGGTTGTGTAGAGGCTCGGTCGAAGACGGCTGCTGATGCTGCTCACAGAGTTGTCAGACACAGGCAAAATGAATTCATGCATTTGTCAAGGTCCAATTTGCAAGAGAACATATAACACTTTTCATTTAACCTTTAGAGCTCAAAAAGCAAAAAGTTTTGAAACCAAGACCCAGTTGTTTGCCAGCTACAAGGCTGGGATAGACGTGTGACTTCGCAGGACCCAAATTTCTCATGAGAAATGCCTAAGATGGGCGTGTCTCCTTTGTCACAGGTTAAGTAACATCATGGGTCAGCACAGTGCCGGGGACACCGTAGTGAATCATGGTGTATTCACTGCCTTCCTTCTGTTTCTGACCAGTACTTCTCTCTCATCACTACTCTTTGTACCAGGGGCCAGAGTTTGAAAACTTTATCTCTGGATAATAAATTTCTTAAACCGTGGTTGCATCTTTGCAGCAAATTACAAAGAGCCTGAAAGAGTCACCCGACTGTCACCTCCATTGCTGGTTCTGCGCTTCAGGCAACTGTTGTGAAGCAGCCCTCACTAAGTGTTAGGTGAATGAGCTATGGGCCCCTCAGCCCTTCGATTATGTAGAGTTTCTGGAAAGTGAAAAAACGGGATGGAGGTGGGGTGGGGAGGAGTGCAGCCAAAGAGCCGCCTGTCAGCCTGTCTGACCCCCGAAAGGCAAAAGCCAGGCTGAACAGTGTGAGCTCAGAAACTCAGAAAGTTGCCTTGCAAAAAAGCAAACTACGTTGCTTTACTCAAAAATGAGGACTAAATGTTCTTCTCTCCTTTCTTCTACCGCCTTCTACCACGCCGTTCTGCTCGGTACAAATTCCCTTTGCAACAGAATCATGGTGTCTTTCTAAAGAAGTAAATACACGTCCTCATTTATGAACCACTTCTCACTTGTTTTGTTTTGTTTGTTTCTCAGTTTACCACTGAGAAGTCTGAAGCACCTCAAACCTCCGACTTGCATGCCACCTTGATTAAGGCACAAAATGTTAAAAGCAAATTACTGTGAAACAATTTGCACTTAATGTTTCAGTCATATCTGTAAAAAATATGACTTAAATATAGTTTTATTAATAATACATATTTTAATTAAACGGCTGGAGGTGCATCTAGCAGGAAAAAAATTGAATCTTCCCTAGATTTCACATAGTGGTATGATTCATGGGCAGTAAATATGCAAAGCTTTATGCCCATAAGGCAATCAAACTCCAAAGCTGATATGCATGCTTTTGTCTAAAGGAGTGAAATCCAGTGAGGGTTAGAAATAATAGTAATCATAACAGACTGCCAGAATAACCAAATGGATCAGCTTCCACCAATAGCATCCTCTCCGTGCAACCGAAGCACCCTTCCAGCTGAAATTCTATCTACACTAACATTCATTATTATTTCTGTTGTTCTCATTACACACAAAAAAAACAATCTTGCTTATGCACGTATACCTATTGAAGAACTTCATAAATATCGACAACAACGCAGTAACAATCAGATGCTAGTGACCATCTTTGTGGACTCAGAAATGCTTTACTGCTAACAGCTTATTCTGGGGTTGCTGAATCCCATAAGCATTTAACTTACAGTTCCAGGTGCTTGGCATTTACCTAGTGTATCAGTTACCCAGAGTTACTGCAGCAAGCACCAAGGATTCAGAACCTCAACAACAAAATGCATTTTCTCATGGATTTGGAAAGCAAGGGTCTGAGACCAGGGGGTTAAGGAGCTGCTTTCTCCTAGAATCTGGTAGAGTGCCACCTTCTCCCATTATTACCATGTGATCTTCCTTTTAAGTATATCTATTTCCCAATTTCCTCTACACATAAGGCTATCTGACCTATTGGCTAGGGCCTCCGTCTAATAATTAACTAATAATAATAATTAAAGCCTTGGCTTAATTCTTCAAGGATACTATCTCTAAATATAGAACATATGAGGGGATATGATTTCAGCAAGGGGCCTTTAGGCAGCATAAATAATCTCATAACACCTGACAATTGCTCGGAGCTTCACGGATTTATGCTATCTGGCACATGCCATTACTTTACCAAGAAGAACCTGCCAAATGTAGACAACAAAACCGTGAGCTTGGCACTGAGGTTTTCAGTTATTTATCATCAATTTTAATCTCTCCAAAAAAAAAATTGTCTTTGTTGTATCTATAGTTATCTGCTTAAAACATTTGATTAAAGGCAGACTATAAGTTACCAGTAATGAGAACATCAGGGATTATAAGATAAATGCTAAACCCATGGATGACTCAGGAACCAGTGGCATCCTGTGTCACAGAAGCCATGCTGAGTAAGGATGCCTCCCAAGGGACAAACCCAGCTTGCAGTGCCTTTTCAAGGTGGCCAGATGGAAAATACTTTTGGAGCTCTATGGTCAGATATATACACATTTATAATCATTCTTTTTCTTCTTCCTGATAACCTACTCATTTTATTGTTACAAAGTATCAGGAATACTTTAATCTTAAAATACATGTAATTTTAATTTAAAATGTCATTCTAGGGTTTATATGCTTATTATTTTCATAGTGTTTGTTTCAATTGTTCCATCGATTTATTTAACCAAGTTGTTTCTTCAGATTTGCGTATAACATTTGTAGAAAGTAGTTGGTAGAGTCTTGTTTTTATTTTTAATCTACTCTGTCAATCCTCCTTTTCTGGTTTTTTAGCCATTAACATTTAATGTAATTAGTGATGGCTGATGTGAGTTTTTCCTTTTTTTTTACTTTCTTCACTTGGTTACTTGAATATTTTTAGTGTTCCATTTTAATTTATCTGTGTTTTACATCTATATTTCTTTGTATTATATGTATGCATTCTTTAGGATTATAATACATATGCAAAGTCTTCAACAGCCTCCATAAAGATATGATTCTTATAAAATGAGAGCATCTTGAAATCTCTTTACCATCACCCTTCAAATGAAGATTGTATTAAAGTAGCCAACGTGCTACCCTTACTGACACTGAAAACCTCACACACATTATAAGTTTGTTTTGTTTTATCCATTTCTCACCCATATCAAATTTACAGACTGAAAATAAGCCATTTATACTTATCTCTGTGTACCATTCCTACTGATCTTACTTTCATTTCTAAAGATGAAGACTTATTTTCCTTCAGCCTAAAAAAATATGCCATTTAACTTCTCTTAGGGAGAAGGTAAGCTGCACACAAATCCTCTTAATTTCTTACACATGTGTGCACATACACACATACAAGAGCATGTGCGTGTACACACGCACACACACACACACACACACACTGAGAGAGAAAGAGAGAGAGAGAGAGAGAGATTATTTAATTTGAAATTATAAAAGATTCATCATCTCAGGATTTGAGGTTTTGGATTAACAGCTGCTCACCTCCACTTTTAAAGGGATGTTCTGTCATCTCCTATCTTCCTATCTTCCATAGATTTAGGTAAGAAATTCAAAATAATTTATGCCATTTATCCAAACCTGTGTGCAAGATATTACTTTCTCTGTGTGCTTTTAAGCTCTTTTGTTGGATCATCTGAGTAAAACTTGAATATAAAAGTCACTTTTATATGCCAGATGTAATTGTCATCTCTGGGAAGCTTACTGATGAATAAGCTCATGCTTTTTATTATTATTAAATTATTTTATTTATTTTCATTCCAACAGTTGCCCCTCTTCTCGGGTCCCCCTTCCCCGAGTTTTTCATTCCATCTGCTGCCCCCTCCAACCTCACCTCTAAGCTCATTCTTTCTAGCTCTTTGTGAACTCTGGCTGGCTGGTTCAACTCAGCTGTTTTGGCTCAAACTCATCTCCAACCTGACTGATTCAAATTGACTTCTCTTGGCTTCTGACTAAATTGCTATCCTCGGCTTCATTCTAACTTTGACAATAGGTTCTAATCTTCTAGCCCATTCTCATTCTCTGACTCATTCTGTCTTCACCCATTTCTAACTTGTTCCTTCTGCTACCTGCCTCTATAAAACTGTCCTTGTAAAACTACTATACACACACCACACACCTTTCTTCTTTCTCGCTGCTCTTAAATAGCCTCTCTTTCATGTGAGTTGGGCATATCCTATCTCCAACTCATTCTGTCAAATCTTTCCCTGATTCATCACTTTGTCTGCCCCTCAGTTAGAAGACACTCTCAAACATGGCTGCTTCCTTCTACACTAACCTTACCTTCATTTTTAGGGATAAAAGATGTGTGCTAATGGTGTGTCTGTATTCCAGCCAGATCATACTATAATCCAGAACATGTCTGCATTCCAGCTGGATCATATAAATCTAGAAGGTCTTTGGATGTGATCCCTTGCCAGATCAGCTATGGATTAAAATTTTTCCATACTTGAATTTCTGTTTGTGCCAACCTGTTTTGTCCTCTATTCCTTGGACTCAATAATTTCTATCAATTTGTTTCCAAGTTCAGTGACTCTCTTTGCTATCTCCATATTTATATTGAACCTCTCAGTGAAAGCTTTATTACAGATGTTAAATTCTCAGTTCTAAAATATCCAGTTGTATCTTTTTGATACCTTTTTCCTTAAAAAAGATATACCAACTTTCTTTTCATTTTATTAATTTATTCTTTGACAATTTCAAACGTGCATACAAATCTTTCACACTTTCTCTACTAAAATGTATACTTTCTACTACTTCATCATCAGAGACATAATAGCTTCTTCAAAGTCTTTGTCTAATAGTTCAGTGTCTAAGTCATCTTGAAGGTGGCTTGATGTCCTTTCTTGTAGGGATTGGTCACATTTTCCTGTTTCTTGTGTGTGTGCTATATGTGCATAATTATGGATCACATGTTGGACCTAACAAATGGTGTGGTCCATAGATTCTAAATACTAATATAATTCTCTGAAAACTATGTCTCTATTTTAGCAATCAACTCATTTAGGTACAGATTGCAAGTTCTTTCCTCTCTTCTGTTGAGTTGTGACTCAAATCTCAGCCTTGGTCTTGTGTATGAATAACACTGAGCCACACTAATGAGTTAGCCAGACACCTAATGTGTATAACTTCTGTCATACACATAAGCCATGTCATACACATAAACTATGTAGTGGTGGTTTGTATATGTTTGGCCCAGGGAGTGTGGTCCTATTAGGAGATGTGGCCTTGTTGGAGTAGATGTGTCACTGTGGGTATGACCTTAAGACCCTCACCCTAGCTTCCTGGAAGTGATAGCCTTCAGATGAAGATGTAGAACTCTCAGCTCTACCTGCACCATGCCTGTCTGGATGCTGCCATGTTTCTGCCTTGATGATAATGGACTGAACCTCTGAACCGTAATCCAGCCCCAATTAAATGTTGTCCTTATAAGAGTTGTCTTGGTCATGGTATCTGTTTACAGCAGTAAAACCCTAAGATATATGCCATACTACATAAGTTAGTCATACACAAAAACTATGTCATACATATAAGTTATATCATACACATAAGTAAAGAATCCCTTCCTCTGGGATCTCTTTTTCAAAATTCCCTTCAAAGTTTCTCTAAAAAAGAAAGAGAGAGAGTTGTAGATCTATCCAATTCTATCAAATAGTTACACTTCTAGGGTTCACTCTCAGGACAAAGCTATGAGATCTAGCAGGAAAACTAAGACTAATGCTCCATCTGTTCCTTTTGAGATAGCCCGTCATAACCTCCCTAATTTGGCTCATTTCAGTAACAAGTCTTCAAAATGTTTTAGTTTTTTTATAATCATGTATTTTTATATCTTTTCTACTTTTTAGTTGCATTCATTAGATAAAATAACTTTGAGTGAGATTTTATCATTACAGTGAAAATTTTCTTGACTTATCTTGGATTCTCCTTTCAAACTCAACAAGAAGACAAATCATGTGGAGTCTTCCAGTAAAGCTAATTTTGATTCACCTGTCATTTAAGGACTCCAAAACTTTATCTGCAGATAGATCTGGATATGGAGTAACATTGTCTAGTAGCTGTCATCCACTCCTGTCAGAGTGTGTTCATTCCCTAGTTTGTGGGTCAAGATCAGAAGTAGCTGACATTAGAGGTCATCTTCATGGCACCAGATATATACACCTGAGTAATTTGTATTAGTATAGATTGAAATGTATTTCTAAAAATTAAAATATAATTTCAAGGAAATTCACCCACTAAGTAAAAATCCAAGTAAATAAAAAATATAGAGTGCAAGCACACCAAGAAGTAACTCTTCATTTGTGTCTTTAAGCCACAAATAACTCTCAACCAGCTTCAAAATCAGGGCATTCATTTTCATAAATCCATTTTTACTCCAAGAAACTAATTATAATTAATTTGTAGAAGGTCACAAGACAAATATCAGCAGTGCCTGAAGATGCACACATTCCTTTTTACCAGCCAACAATTATTTATTGAGTGCCTACATTTGTTAGACACTGTTCTACGGATCAAAATTTCCTCAAAAGAGAAGTGCAAACTAATAGGTTCTAAAACTTGTTACAGTCTTTTGAATGAGCAGTAATCTCTTCCACTTTTCCACAATTACATTATTTCTGTAATTTGCTTTTTGATTTATTACAATGTTGTTCTGATTTGATTAATGCACTATATGTGAGGCTATGGTACAATTATAAATACTCTCAAAGAACAGAAAGTCATTGATTTGATGTAATCATGATATCTCAGTATACACATGAAACTTCATTTAATGGTGCCATTGTGTGACAGCTACCAGTAATTAGAAATGTAGTGATTATGCTTCAGAGATGGATGCAATGGACCTAAGCCATTACTTCTACCAAAACCAAAAGAAAGACAGATGCTTTCCACCCTCCCTGCAGGCAGCCTTGCCCTGCTTTCCAGTTGCCTTAAAATAATTTGGGTGTGGTCCCCCTCCTCACAGTGCCACTTCCCCAGACCAGCAGGCAATAGCCCCAACTTATGAGGCAAGACAACCCTCTCTGCTCCAGGGACTAGGTATAGTTTTCGAGGTCTGCAAAGCTGGCATGTTGGTTACTGAGAAAGGGCAGCAGTTCAGGAACAGTAATCAAAACACCAAAACATGTCAATGTGCAAACTGCAAAGAAGGTAATAGTCAAGTGGGATAGTGGGACCTCCATATCCACCTTGACCTCACAACTTTGTTCCTTTCCCATTCTTTCCAAGTTGCCTGCTTTCTACTAATAACCTCATTCTGTGTGCAGGCACGAATGTGTGTGCACGACCCTGTGTGTATTCATGTGCTTGCACATGTGTGCATGTGTGTGAGTGTGTGTGTGTGTGAATGTTGGTGTCAAAAATAGTGTGCTCATTCACTCTGCATACAGGTTTCTCCACGTCTTTTTTCTTGAAATACACTGTGCCAAGGCATTGAACTAAGTAACAGAGAAACAAAGATCCCAGAATTGAAGAAAATTTACCCCAGGATCATCTACATCTTTGGTGATACCTTGGGTCATTTTGTCAATTGTTGTCTTCCCTAAAGCTCATTCTTCCCTCTTGGCCAGCACTGCTCCTAGTCCTGACTGCCATAGTCATGTCAGACCATTTACACCATCACTCAACATCCTGTCTCCGCTGCCAGCCTTCTCCTGCCTCAGGAGGTAAAGACTGCTGCTGAAAGTTCCCTTCCCAGGAAGTTCCTTTTTGTTTATTAAGGAAAAAAAAAAGAAAAAGAAAAACTAAGCCCAAGACCTAATTCCTACTCCCTCAAAGCCTAGAGCATAACAAAGGGCTTACTGCACAAAAAAATTAAAAGCACAGAAGTTACAACAGCACAAAGTTTGAATTTTCACATTTCCTAAATCAATGAAAGAAAGACATTTTTCCTGTGGAGATGATTGCAAGTTTAATTTTATTTATATTAATAGTCCGTTTTTCTCAGGGAAGAAAAATAATACTTTTAAAAGGGAAGTCTCTAACTGCCTCCCATTCCCCTCCATACTGTAACAGAAAGACTATGTTAAGCCTTTCAGTGAGGTGATACCCACTCAATCCACCCTGACCTTGCTGAAGTCTTATCCAACTGGGTCTCCTCCAGTTCACCACATATCATAGCTCACACCCTTCTTATGTCTGTATGATCATTTTTACTCATGCAGTTCATCCCAGTGTTGACTCCATAGAACCAGAATCTGCATCTTTTGTCTCTTTCTCCTTCCCCTCTTTCTTTACTTCTTTTCCTTTCTTTTCTTCTTTCCTAACATCTCCAGTTGTGATATGCTATGGGAGTTTATTAATGTATCTAACAGCTTATCACTATTATTGTTATCATTACTATTAAATATCTAATAGTTTATTAATGTATCTAATGTATCCAGCAGCTTTCTGCATACAAATTAATTTGCAACTTTGTTTCCATTATGAGACCATGATAGATGCATTAGAAGGAGAGTCAATCCCAGGTATTCTGTCCAAACCACATACACATTTTAAAGCCTGTAGAACACTAGAAAGACTAGGTGTTCGTTATTGCTTATTGAATGACTGTAATCAATCAACTCTTATTCCAATAATCTTGATATTACTGTAATTTTATCTTCTGGCAATTTAACTGGCATAATTTAGAGGCGTTTGTGAACATTTTCCCCTTGCAGCTACTGCCAGGCTACTTTGCGTTCCCACAAACCTGTCAGTTAAACTAGCACTACTTCCTATTGAATTCTATTAGGGTTCTTACTTGTGAAATTAAAATATGCATAAAAAGTCATGTGAAAAATATCATTTCTGGAAAAAGAAGTCTAGTTACTCTTATGTTCATGGATGAAGAGGCATAATTGGCAGAGAAGAGTGGGTCAGAAAATCTCCATCATCCTAGGCTTATGCTCTCTTGCTCACGTAAGCTTCCCATAAGTGGCTTTGTCAAGCTTCACTTAGGAGTTGAGGGGAACTTGGGCAACACTTTCCCTTTAAGACTCAAAGCCATGCTGTTGTGACCCATCTTGCACAGCAGCTCCCACAGAGGAGTGGTGCTTGCCTTGCTCATCACTACTCTTTCAGCCCACCCGACCACCAACACTTAGCTCTTCAGCAAATGCACATTAGATGCAGGTATAGGTCAAAGTCAAGACTTGACCATCATGCAACATGATTTTGTTTCTTAATAACCCTTGAAAATACATGCAACAGGTTTTACCCCTGCTACAGATGAAAAGTGGCCAAGTCTATCATTAACTGCCATGTCTTGGGTAATTCCAAGTCTGTGCTGATGATTTTAAGTTACCAAACATATTATTTACTTGGCAGTTCTTGCAGAACTCAAAACTAAAATGATAAGGTGGGTCTGTGAGCATTGATCAGTGGCAGAGAGCATGTTCAGCTTGCAAGAAGCCCTGGATTTGATCTGCAGATTAACCAAAATAAATTGAGGCAATAAATGCAGAGAAATAATTTCACAGCTGATAAACTGTGGAAGAAAATCAAGGGATGTCAGACACAAAACTGGGCACATCAACCTGTCAGAAAAGGAGAGAGGGAGAAAGGGAGATTTTACAGGAAAAAGAGGGGTTTCATCATGCTGGTACTTAGTGGGTTGGTAAGTGAATGAATCTTGATTGTTCTTCTATTTTAGATTACATGTATGCATGTATTTATACTTCTAACATTTATTTTATTATTCTTTTTTAAGAATTCCATCCACCTGGGTATCCATCCCAGGTGCAATCACCAAAGGTAGACGCTGATGTGGATGCCAGAAGTGCATGCTGACAGGAGCCTGATATAGCTGTCTCCTTAGAGGTCTGCCAGAGCCTGACATGAGGTCTGCCAGAGCCGACATAGAGTCTGCAAGCCGACAAGAGTCTGCCAGAGCTGACATATACAAGACAGATGTCACAGCAACCATTGAATGATCATGAGGTTCCCAGTGGAGGATTTAGAGAGAAGATGAAGGAGCTGAAGAGGTTTGCGGCCCCATGAGGAGAGCAACAATACCAACCAACCAGAGCTCCCAGGGTCTAAACCACCAGCCTGGGAGCATATAGTAGGGAGGATGGCCTTGCTAGACATAGGTGAGAGAGGAAATCATTGGTCCCGTGAAGGCTGTATGCCCCAGTGTGGGGGAATTCGAGGGTGGGGAAGTGGGAGTGAGTAGGTGGGTGGGGCACACCCTCATAGAAGCAGGAGGTGGCCAAATGGGATACGGGGTTTCTGAGTGAGAGGGAAATGGGGAAAGGGGATAACATCTGAAAAGTAAATAAAATATCCAATAAAAAATTAAAAAAAAAGAATTCCATAAACAAATACTGTATTTACATCAGTGAGCAAGAGAGGAGGGGGATGAAATAAGAGGGCAGTATCAGGAACTGAAGACGTTGTGAGAGAGTTACAGACGGTCAGAAAATCGAACAGAAATATGTAGCAGGCAGATAAGAAACTGGGGATAACCACTGGAGGGTCCCAGAAACCAAGGAAATGTGAGGCTCCTGAGACCCATCGTGGATGACTTTAGCCGAAATAGGCAGAGAAGGGGGAGATAGAACCTGTTGAGACCACCTCCATTAGTTAGACACAGCCCCTGGTTGATGGATGGGGCCATGCACCCATCTCAAAAATTTTATCCCAGAAATGTTCCTGCCCAAAGGAAGAACAGGGACAAAAATTGGAACAGAGACTGAAGGAAGAGCCAACTGAGGACTGCCCCACCTAGGGATCCATCATGTCTGCAGACACCAAACCCAACATTGTTGCCGTGGTCAAGAGGTACTTGCAGACAGGAACCAAGTGTGGTGATTCCTTGGGAGGTCCAGTCAGCAATTGATCAACACAGATGTGGATGCTTTGAGCCAACCATCAGACTAAGCTCAGGGAACCTGGTGGGGGACCTGGTGGAAGGCCTGGAGCAGCGGAGGGAGATTGCAATCCCACTGGAAGAACAACATAGGTTGGCTTGACCACTTAGTTCTCCCAGAATCTAGACTACCAACCAAGGAGTGTACCTGGAAGGACCCATGGGTCCAAATACATATGTAGCAGAAGATGGCCTTGCCTGACAGCAGTGGGAGGGGAGGCCCTTGGTCCTGGGGAAATTTGATGCCCCAGGGTAAGGGGATGCTGGAGTGGTGGGGTGGAAGAGTATGTGTGGGTAGAAAAGCACCCTCATACAGGCAAAGGGAGGGTGCATGTGAGATGGGGGATTGGTCGAGGGGTAACTGGGAAGTGGGATATCATGGGATTGGGGGTTGGTGAAGGAGATAACCGGGAAATGGGATATCATTTGAGGTGTAAATAAATGGAATGATTAATAAAAAATAAAATAAAACATAAAAAATAAAAATTAATTAAAGAAATATGCATTTCTCATTTTTTTTGAAGGAGGGCATAAAAGACAAATAAGGAAATGGAATGATTCAACTCTCCAGGTTGATCAAGACAATATTAGTGTGGTCATCTACTTTACCAGCACAGATTCCCAAGCCATCTCAAGGAAGTGAAAGAACAGTGGTCAGCTTTCGTCCAAGACATAAATATGTATGTATAAAGTTCATTAATCCTGTCCCAGTCATACTAAAAATAAGGTATGTGTTTAGCCTGATAGAGTATCATATGCCTGTTATCCCAGGACAGGGTAGGTGGAGGCAGGCAGATCAAGACATAAGATCATCTTCAACTAAACATAGAAGGTAGGGCAAGCCTGGGCTACAACCCAAACAAAACCAACAATAACCAAGAAACTATGCAAATTTATCACCAGAATTCTTTTTGAACATCCCTAATGGAGGAGAAAGAAGAAAGCTACATCTGGTTGATCTCTGCACCTGTATGACAAATGCAGAGATAACCCTATTTGACCTGGTTCCAATACAACCACTTCATGTTATGTAAGCTTGAACAAGTTTTTCCTTCTTCCTATGAATCTGTTTACTTAGCTCTGAAATGAGACTAATTGAGGGCAAATGTAGGCAATTTAAGTGACACAAAACATTTAGTAGAAGGTGCCAACCTACTTGCAAGATGCAAAGAATCGATAGTACCATCATCTTTGTTCATTACATCAGTGTCTTCACTGACAAGCCTATGATGAGTAGAGAGGAAGAGGACAGTTGGCCTCTATTAAAGAACTTTCATGGATGTGCAATAACTTAAATACCTACTCACAGCAGCCTTGTGTTCTATAAAGGTTAAAAACCTCTAATACATGTATCTATACATGCAGAATTCCTACCAGTACAGACTCTATAAAAATCCCATTATATTTATATGCTCATACCCTGAGTACCTGAACGAATAAAATTGCATTAATGGCTATTTACATAAATTCACAATTCTAAATTAGACCTTTAATTTCTGTAATAAAAAAGAAAGTGGCTCGTGTAATTCCCCATTTTATCTTCCTACATGGAATACAGTCGCTCTAACATAATGTACGACTTTGTGAATATTTGCAGGGCTGCTAATATTTTATCTAATATTATATTTTGTGTTTTTTGATCTCTGACCCCTGTTTATATTCCCAGAACCCTCATGAGCAATGTTCACTATGATAACCTTTAGTGGAAGAAGCCGTGCTAAAATTGAAGTTAAATCATCCATGGCTGGAATCTCTCAAGGAGGCCTCTCAGGGTCAGTAGTGATTTTTTCCATGTATATTTCTCTACTTTAAGAATGTTTCTTAAATATTTGATTCATCAGGACTGAAATATAAGCCTTCTTTTCGAATAGATCACTGGCAAACACTGTAGAGTGTGACCATGACCTGAGCTCTTCTTGTCCTTTTTTTATTATTATTATTTCACATTGTTCATTATATCAATATATATTCCTGCATCCTCAGGGGACCAACAAACGGAAACAAGAAGAGCACACGAGAAAATGATGAGACAATACAGCTTTTAAAAGATGGCAAACGTAATTTATCGACAGAAGAAGAAATAGAAAAACATTATTTTTAAAATTAAATTGAATTGGTGCCTTAATATTTACAAAAGGAGATGAGTGTTGGAAACCAAAAAAAAAAAAAAAGGATATACTTTCCTCAAGGGAAGAAAAAGAATTATTAGAGAGAATTAGGATCAGGTGAGGACCAATTATGCGGAAGCACAACACATTAAGAGCAAAGGCAGGATGGTTAAGATGTAAGTTGTAAATGGGCAAGAAAGGATTTTAAGGCCAATAGAAGAGGAGGAAGACCTTAGTGAGAGAAGCTTCGCACCTCAGCAGGGAGCATCCATAAGACCACAGACAGGTAAGCTGTGAATCAGAAGTGACACTCAATCACCACCAATAATGCAGTTTTTTTACTCCAACTCAAACCAGATCATTGGGCAAAGGGAATAATGTGCATTTCTCCCTCACTCACTAACCAGAGGAGTAGCGCCCTCTGCAGCCAACTGACAGCCAGAGACATTGGTGTCCAAACTTTTCCCATCCTCCTACAGGGAGGGAACCACTTCCTTTCCACATCTGTGTTGCTTTCTGCAGCCCAAATCTGACACTAGGAGTATCCAGTTTAAAATATTTGCTATTTTGTCTATGCCTGTGGTCCAAAGGTCTCTAGGATTTGGTCATTCCTTCCCTTTAAACCCTCCTTTGCTTTCACTTCTGCAGTAGCTGGGTAGAAGTAAACTGACACACTTGCAAGGACTTCTCTGTCTTTTCCCTCCTGCCTGGAATGTTCTTTCCACCTCTGACTTCCCAAGAGTCCTCTGATCCTGAGAGTCCTCTGATCTTTTACACCCCTAACCCTGAACATTAAAAGCAGAGCTTTTTTTTTGTGTTCTTTGCACACCCCTTAATACCTACCAGGATGCCTGGCAAAGAGGCCAGTAAATCCTTATCAAGTGAATGACCACACAGAATATCCCAAGATTCAGAAAACTCTTTATTTTACTGTCATGTGCATTCACTTGACTCTATTCTTCTTCTTCCCTAGGAATGAGATGGACAGGGATTTGACCTTCTACCACAGGCCTTTCTGAAATGAGAAGGTGGCTATGAATGTAGAACAAAAGGGGTTGGTGTGAGTTCAGGAATGGAAGCTCAACCTTGCAGCTCTACTGGCTTCGTCTTGTGAAACTTCTCCTTTGCTTCTTTCTGTGTTTCTGAAGACATTGTCCCTGTTCTAGCACTGACTGATTCTGGTCAGTGAGTACCCTCATCTGAGGCCTGTTTGCATCCCTTCACCTAGCACGATCTTAGCCTCCCCAGGATTTTGGTATTGCAGTAGCCTAGGAGATCAGAGCCATAGGTAACTGGTAACATTAAAAGGTTAAGAATTTGTTCTTAATCAAATAGTAAGACAGTAATGGCACTACAAATAGAAGCACATTTTTTACATTCTCATTTCCTTCCATGGAAATGAGAATACTTTTCATTTGCTAATGAACTACAGGAAGGTCATAGCTGTAGTCATATTGAAATAGACACTCACTGGGTAATGTACTACAGAGGTGTTTGTATGCCGAGTAATTATTCAATCAATCAACTGGCTATTAAGTTAGTGCCTACTCGGCACAGGGTATTTTACTAAATTATGCAAAAAACATAAACATAAGGAAATGTAGGGCATCTTCCCTCAGTTCCAGATCCCAATGTATATAAACATACACACTAAGCAAAAAAAAAAAAAAAAAAAAAAAAAAAGTTCTCTCTCATAACCTGAAACCTGAAAGATATTAAAATGGAACTAACCATTAAAGTAAGAATGCTTCCTACCAGATGTGATGTATCTATATATTCAATGAGTCAGCCTTACCAAACTGAAATCATAAAAGATAGATCTAAGATGTAACATTTTCACTCTGTGCCTGAACGTGGCTTAGTTGGTAGAGTGCTTGCCCACCATGAAGCCCTGAGTTTCGAGCCCAGCACCATAAAATAGGCTGTGATGATGCTGGCCTAAAATACCCGGAGCTGGATACAAAAGAACCAGAAGTTAAAAGTCATCCTAGCCTGGACCACATGAGTCTCTATCTTAAAGGAAAAAGAGGAGGGAAAAGAAAGATAAATTGATAGAAAGAGAATGCTAGAAAACAAATTTCCAGCCTGAATCATTCATTCACTCACTCTCACATTCATTTATTCATCCAAATGAATGAATGGTCAAAGGAGAGGACAGCGTGAACTGGGAATCGAGAGCTGCAGGGTACAGGAAGAAAGAGGAAGAAAAGCTGAGGGGACTCCATGGCCTCCCATTGTCAGTTCTTGTGACGTTCACAAAACTCACACACGGATGAAATCATAAGAGAAAGAGAAACAATATAAAATGATTAAATATAGAACTAATCCAGATGTCAGGCTGTAGCATAGAGCTAACCCAGATGTCAGGCTGCAGCATAGAGCTAACCCAGATGTCAGGCTTCACCATAGAGCTAACCCAGATGTCAGGCTGAAGTACAGAGCTAATCCAGATGTCAGGCTGCAGCACAGAGCTAACCGAGCTGTCAAGCTGCAGTATAGAGCTAGTCCAGATGTCAGATTGAAGCATAGATCTAATCCAGATGTCAGGCTGCAGCACAGAACTAACCAGATGTCAGGCTGCAGTATAGAGCTAACCCAGATGTCAGGCTGCAGCACATAGCTAACCAAGCTGTCAGCTGCAGTAATAGAGCTAATCCAGATGTCAGGCTGCAGCATAGAACTAACCCAGCTGTCAGGCTGCAGCATAGAGCTAACCCAGATGTCAGGGTGCAGCATAGAGCTAACCCAGATGTCAAGCTGAGCACAGAGCTAACCCAGATGCCAAGTTGACATAGAGCTAACCCAGCTGTCAGGCTGCAGCACAATGCACAGAGAGAAGGGATCGTGTGTAAATGTTAGTGCTAGAAACCCCAGAAGGAAACAAAAATGGCCAAGGTTATTTATGACCCAGGTTATCTGATACTGTTGAAGCCTCTTGAGGCTACAGTGGCAAAAACTGTAGTGGAAAGTTTCTTTCCCATAGCCCAAGAGCTGGAAGTTCAAGTCTCTACCTGATTTGGAGTCTGATGAAGTTCTGCTTTCTGATTCTTGTTTGATGGCTACAGTATCTGACCTACCTCCAGGAACAACACTGAGTGAAAAGCATCTAAGATTAAACAAATGTCATTACAAATCCATTCTGTATAGCATAGATTTGCACAACAGGAGATGATCAGGGAGGGGAGAGAAGGGAAAGGAGGGAGAAAATTGGAAGGGAGGGGAGAGGAGGGGAGGGGAGAAGGGGAGGGGAAATATATATTGGAGGAAAACAGAAGTTTATGTGGAAAATTAATGATTATGTAATTGACATTTCCATTAAAGGAAAGGAAAGAGTTCTTTTGGTGCTAATGTTAATTTGGAAAAGAAAACAAATTACAGTCAGGTTTGTGTCATATGCAAAAATAATTGTGAACTAAAGATGCAAACACAAAAAGCAAATGTAAAAGCAAAAGAAAAGTTCAAAATTATTTGTATGATCTTGGATGGTAGAAAAATACTTAACCAAGTCAGAAGTTCAGTTGTCTGAAGTGAAGTTTTTTGATGTTTTAGAATCTGCTGGCTTTGCTACTAAATTATCTATCTGTTGTTTCACAAAGTTAGTCAGCCTATTTAAGGGCAGGGACCAAAAGAAATAAGCAAAAATTTGTGCTGCTCAGGTATGGGTGTAGAACTGTACACTAGGGCTTGGTTGATCTACCAAGAGCTGCAACTTTAAACTGATTATCCATCCCTGGAAGTCATTAACTGTCAATAACTCCTCAGGAGGAGTCAGAGCTCATGAGCCCTTTTTCACTCTATGCTAGAATGTCACTGGTTGGATCCTCTTCAGGTCTCTTGTAGACTATCACAGATGTCATGTGTCCTTGAGTGTATATATCATTTATGTCCAAAAGATCATGGTTCTCTCTGATATACTTCCTCCTCTGGCTCCTTCAATCTTTCTACCCCCTCCTCATTCCTTGATGGTCCCTGAGTTTTAGGTATTATGTGTCTGAAATAAGTGTTCAATTTGTGACTGAATATTACTATGTTTTTCTTTATAACACTTTGATCAGTTATAAATTGTAATCATAAGTTAGTTATGGAGGTCCACAAGACTCAATATGAGGTTGTTACTCTATCCAGGGTGTTCCCAAAACCCATATCCACCCAACCTAAAAGAGGGGACTTTCTGCTCCTAGACCAATCAGAGAGGGACACCCAGAAACCCCTCTGACTGGCGATCTGAATTCTTGCTTAGGCTGTGAGGCTAAGCACTGCAAGGGAATATAAATAAAAGTTAAAAATATCTCTCTGGGTTCCCTGAGGGACAAGCCTGACTGCATAGGGGTTGATGTCAAAAGTATCCTCATCAGGAGATGGGTATGCCCTCATGCCTCACTGGACAACGACAGGAGGACTGGAGCCACTACAAGGTCCCCTTCAATTATTGGAGGTCAGGCCTCTATCCCCCCTTCACAGGATTAGAATCGCCAAGGCCCTTCTATACTTAGAGAAGGAAGGCGATGTCAGGGGCAGCCCTGTTTATACACTGAAGGCCTAAAATCAACCATAGACCTAAAATCAGCAGTAGGCCTAACATACACACATGCTAACACAAAGTCTTGGGTCTCTGTGGAAAAACACTGAAACAGCAGGCTATAAGCTATTGTAAACAGGCAACTTTTGTGGAAATTTACCAGCCTGAGTAGTCATAGACCTTGTAAATAGGTAGCCTCGGCGGAAATACCAACTTAATAAGGACAAGTGAATCAAGGCAGAGTCATAGTGACCTGTCCCGCTGAACCTCATCCCAGCTGATACCCTGTTCTGAAAGATATCTGTACTCCTCCCTGAACACCTATCTCTGTGTCATTCCCCTTCCCCACATCCTGCTTTTTTGTTTATAACCCCTGTGTGAATAAGAAAAATTACATTTGATTTAAAAAGAAAAGAAAAGAGAAAAGAATTCTGCTGGCAATGGTATCTGAGTGGAGTCAGCATATAACCAGGGAAGAATATTTACATTTGGTTAAAAAGAAGGTACTGTCTGCATTTGTTATTTGCAATGCACAAACTGACTTGACAGCTCAGCCTGTTTTCAATAGTTCACCACCTCTGAGTCCCATCCACCTTCACACAGTAAAACTCCGAAAACCTACCCTCCCAGATCCCCTTGCAAAATTATCTAAGTTCTTCCTTGCTGTAACTGTATTTTACAGGTCAATATACTCAAGATTGGTAAGATAGTATAGATTTTATATGTTTTGAGTCTTGCTAACAAGTTTGCTGACTCATTCAGAACAGAAAACTGTGAGATCTCAGGAAATTCGAAGTGACGATTTGAAGAGAGTTGCTGAGCCTTGTTAGCTGTGTTCAGCCAGTTCCTGAAGCTACAGCACCTATAACCTGAGAGAGCAGAGCTGCATCCAGGGGGTCAGTGGGCATGCAGCAAGGCAATACACAGTTCAGGTGGACAGAATGGGTCTCTTCTTCAGTGACAATTTGTGTGCTATGTGTTTATTCTTTCCTCGGGTTCCTAATCCATTAATTATTCCAGTACTAAATATCTTTTAATAGATACCTAACTACACACCAGCCAGTTCCTATTGTTACCAACCAGAGAAGTTGCTACAACCTACAGGAAGAACCTCTATAAATTGATGTTTAAAGGAAAAAAGTCTAAAAGAGTCAGCTCAAAGGAAAAATAGGCAAGGAATACACATATATTCAAAAATAATTAGATTATAAGCATATAAAAGGATGCATATCTTAATAATGTAAGGAAGTCCAAATATAAACAGTGAATTAGAGAGACTCGTCTTACTCTTGTATGGCAAAAAAAAATTAGAAAGATTACAATTTATAACTGATCAAAGTGTTATAAAGAAAAACATCAGTAGAATATTCAGTCACAAATTGAACACTTATTTCAGACACATAATACCTAAAACTCAGGGACCATCAAAGAATGAGGAGGGGCAGAAAGATTGAAGGAGCCAGAGGAGGAAGTATACAGAGAGAACCATTTTTAATAAATATACTCAAGGACACATGACATCTGTGATAGTCTACAAGAGACCTGAAGAGGATCCAACCAGTGACATTCTAGCATAGAGTGAGAAAAGGGCTCATGAGCTCTGACTCCTCTCTGAGGAGTTATTGACAGTTAATGACTTCCAGGGATGGATAATCAGTTTAAAGTTGCAGCTCTTGGTAGATCAACCAAGCCCCAGTGTACAGTTCTACACCCATACCTAAGCAGCACAAATTTGACTCTGGGTTGGCTTTGGAAGGAGAAAAAAGACAGAAAGTGAGGAGACAGTGGGGAGTGGGAGTCTGCAGTTAGGGAGAGGAGTGACAATAATAAGCTCTGTAGGAAGCTCTCCAGGAATTAATAAAATATTATATTTCAAGAAAAATATCATCAACATTTTGCAAAGTCGTCAAGAATAAAAAGTAGCTTCATATGGTACTGTCAATACCCCACAGCCTTAGAGCAGTCAGATAATTATTATAGTGCCAAAAATGCACCTACGCCTGAGCTAGGACCCAGTCACTCCGCTCATCAGAATCAGACTCTAAACAGAACAGTTATGGGAAAGGATGTTTGTTGAAGAGTTGTTTGTGCTCCCCAAAAAAACAACCAAATTGTCCACCCATTAAAAAAAAAAAACAGTTGACTGAATTTTATTTCATTCATTATGCAACATTATTTTGAATATGTAACCAAACTTTTATAATATTTACACCACAACATATTAATTAACACATTTGGATATATGGTAGAGTACATAAAACACGGTGATGCTCTGTACACTGGGGAAATCTTAAGTGGGAAGGAAGCAGAGTGTAGGGCTGTTGAAAGTGAGGACAATGTTAATAGTTAGCATGAGGAGTGGCAGAAAGCGAGGGGAGAGGTCCACGTCTGTGGGATGGGCGTCGTCTTGTGCGGATTACCTCCTGGTGTAAGACTATTGAGCAAACAAGAAAATGATGGCTTGATGTTAAGAGTGCACCAGCTTCTGGCTATTATAAATATGACTGCTATGAACATAGTGGAGCATGTGTACTTATTACATGCTGGAGCAGCTTCTGGGTATATGTCCAGGAGTGGTATAGCTGACTCTTCAGGTAGTACTATGTCCAATTTTCTGAGGAACTGCCAGACTGATTCCCACCCATCTCCAAAATATTATCTAGAATTGCTCCTGTCTAAAGGAAATATAGGGACAAAGAGTGGAGCAGAAACTGAAGGAAAGGCCATCTAGAGACTGCCCCACCTGGGGATTTATTCCACATGCAGACACCAAACCCAGACACTATTGGAATGCCAAGAAATGCTTGCTGACAGGAACCTGATACAGCTGTCTTCTGAGAGGCTCTGCTAGATCCTGACCAATACAGATGCAGATGCTCACAGCCAATCATCGGACTGAGCACAGGATCCCCAATGGAGGAGTTAGGGGAAGGACTGAAGGAGCTAAAGGGGCCTTACCTGGCATCAATGGGAAGAAAGATCCTTGGTCCTATGAAGGCTTGATGTCCCAGTGTAAAGGAATGCTAGGGCAATAAAGCAGGAGTGAGTGGATGGGTGGGGGAGCACCCTCATAGATACAGGTAAGGGGAGATGGGATAGGGGGTTTGCTGAGGGGAAACCAGGAAAAGGAATAACATTTGAAATGTAAATAAATAAAATATTCAATTAAAAAAAAAAAAAGAGCGTGGCGCACAATGGCTGAGCATTTTGATGGTGACACAGGATAGTGACCTACAGTCACAGAGCATTTTGATAGTGACAGAAAGTCACAAACAGTTTTGATCATCTGTGCTGTGGGTTCCCAAACTATTCTGTACCTTCATAAATAAAACTTTGAGAGAAAAAGCAAGTTACAAAATAATTTGGACACTACTGTTTGCTTTTGTTTGAGGAAAACACATCATCTCTCTTCTCTATTATCACCTCAGAAAAATGACCGACTGTCACGTGTAGCAAGGGACTTTATAACTTTTGCTTTCTGTTTGTGTGTTATTAGATGTTATCAGGTGTTACTTTAACATTTTTTATAGTTATTAAAAATCATAGGCATAATTTTAAAAAAAAAATATCTAGCTTGAGTTCTTGACTGTCACGTTCTATGTGAGAATTTCAAAAATATTATAAAACATAAAGTATTTTAAACTATGTTTCTATTAAGTTTGGCATTGAAAAAGGGGCCTCTGCATATCACTGAGTCTCCATGTTATTATCCTCATGTCCTCTGCACCAAGTGAAGTACCTGTGCAAAATGAAGCAATCTTTGAAGAATGGGTAAGTCATTCAGGTTCTGGTAGCATATAACAGCAGCCAGTGACTTTCTTTTGCCCTTTCTCCTAGGAATTTGCTGTTGTCTAAGTGTGTGTATCCCTCAAACCTTATAGGCTGAAACTGAATTGCCAAGGCAGTGGTACCAAGATGGGAAAATGAGGCAGTATTGATCACAAGGCTTGTCCCTATGGGTGAGATTGCCCCCCTTATAAAGAAGCAAAGGACCCCTTCAATAGTTCATGTAACCTTTCCACATATGAGGATACCTTAGAAAACACCACCTACGTGTTCTCTCAGCACACAATGAATCTACTGCCTGCTTGACTTTGGACTTCCCAGCCTCTAGAACTGTAAGAAAATCTATTTACAAAGAAAGTATTTTTTATAGAAACCTGAATAGAATTTTTAGGTTTTTTTCATATTTAGAAAATTACTCTGAAAAACACAATTACTTCATTACTCAAATTAAGGTCCCTTTTGTTATCATCTGAATGAAAACAATATGATTATTTATCAAGAATCAAATTAGGAGCTAGAAAGACGTCTTGCTATCAAGGCACTTGTTACAAAGCATCAGAGTCTATTTGATCCCTGAGACCCGGAAGGTGGAAAGAATGAACTGATTCTGGCAAGTTATGCTCTGATCTCTATTCACAGGCTACAGCATGTGCATGCACACACCTCATGCACACACACACACACACACACACACACACAAACAAATCAATTATTTTTTAAGTCAAGAAGGAAATAAAATCATGCAAAACTAACTGAAGCATCTGAGCAAGAATTATTTTTAAAAAAGGACAAGTTTTTATTTATTATATTTTCTCCCATAGGATGTAATAAGTGTGTAAAATAGATGAAAGCAAAATGTAGCTCTTAATGAGACTCAAGAAGTTTCAGAGCCGGAGAACTGTCTCTGTGGATCAAGGAGCTTGCCTTGAAAGCCCGGTGATGGGGTCCATCGTCGGACACCGAGTCCTGAAAGCTGTCTCTTGGGTTCCTCATGCATACACCCATTCGACTCACATAACAACAATTATAAACAATTTTTTTAATTATAAAGAAAGCCCCAATCTGAGTCTGTAGTGTAGTCATTTATGTGTGTATTTAAGTGAACATACAAAATGGGAATATTTCAAGGTCTCTTCACTTGAGTTGGCAATGTGAGTATAACTTAAATAAGAATGAGGGCCTGAGATGGGATTTAGAAGTTGGAGGCTATTGATAACCACTTGCAAATGAAAAACTGGTTTTCTCCAACAGTCTCACCGGACCTCGAACCTTCTTAAGGGCAGGCCCCATACCTATCTATAGAGAGCTGAAACACATGAACTCAACACTATTTTTGGAAGTTCTTTGTCTCGTAATGTTTTGTCAGGGTTTTGTTTTCCACCTTAAAGGTCCTTTGCATATGTATTATGGTTTTGGCTTTCTGTTTTTATGGGATTTCTCTATATGAAAACATGTAACTCTGAATCTATATGTGTTTCTTAGGCTTTACTGGGGGGGGGGTCTTTTCTTCTTCTGTTTGTTTGTTCTGTCTATTCTGATTTGGTTGTTTTTATTCTTATTGTTTTTAAATTACTGTTGTTATTATTGTTCCTATTATCTTAGATGCCTGTTTATATTCTAGAAAGAAAGAAAGGCTGTGGATTTGGATGGGTTGGGGAGACAGGGAGAGGGGTTGGAGGAATGGAAACCTAATCGGAATACATTGTATAAAAAACTAATTTTTAACTAAAAAAAAAAAGAAGTTGGAGGCTTTTAAAAGCTTAAGGATTTCCATGACTTTACTGTTCAGCTAAAATAATGTTTTTCAAAAATAGATCCAAAGAGTTCTACATGCATACATGGTTGAAATATAGTCGTTCCCTTACTGAAGAAATTTTAATTTTTGCACTAAAATGAGTTACCAAGAAATTAAATGCATTAAAATATATCTGCCTCTAAAAGACTCTTAGCCTTGGGATTGCTAATAAAGTAATGACAATAATAAGCGATAAAAGGATCTATCATTCTAAAATGCCAAGACTTTACGATGAAGATAGCAAATGGCTTGTAAGCCTTAGGAGCGGTGTTACCTGAGTCTACGCTGTCCCTGAAGCTCATTTCACATGAAAAAAGATCACAGCGCCGCAGCATAATGGGAAAGCTGGTAGGTTAGAGGATGGGGTGTACCAAACATGTCCTCGCTGCTCTATCATCTGTGAAGAAACACAACCTCCCAGCATTATAGAGAAAGGGAAGTTAGGTAAACTCGGCCCATTATTTAAAGCATCATATGTATCTCATGGGCTTGTGCACTAGTGGCCCTCAGCACAGCTCATAGTACACTCCTTGTCCAAGCCGGGTTGAAAACAGATGTGCATGATAAAAAACTTCAATGTTGCATTGCCTTTAGCTAATCTAATATAAACTGAGTTCTGTCACAGCTTGTCCACCACCGTAATTAAACACAAAGCTTAAATAACATAATAAAAATGATCGAGATAAGGGGAGCAAAGGGAGTGTTTTGTCTATATCCCCAAATAGGACTCATGACCTTAATGTCTTTTCCCCCAGAGCAAAATGCATGATGCTTGAGTCAAAGTGACTTCTAATGCAATATTGCCTTCTGATGCTCTGGTAAGGTTTTATGGGTGCCGTTTATTTATCTTGGAATGTGGTCATTATTGTGGTATTGCAGAAAATGTCACTTTATTCTTGCATCACACACACAAATAAAAACAAAACCTAATTTCTCTTCTTCCAGACTTTGGCAACATAATGTCGCTAATCAGAGCAGATGGCAGCTGTCCTCTGTCTCACGTCACGCCTCTTCTGTGCAAAGTCAGGCCATGTGATGCTTCCTATTCATTTATATTTTCCCTAATGAAAGGATGCCTCTTTGTGCTGCAATAGATAGTTTAGATTTTTTAATATTGTTAGTGTTGAGAGATAAACACTTTGGTACATATTGGAGGGTAATAAATTGTGTTGAACATTGATAAACTAACGCAATTACCAGCAAGGTCAGAGAGTCAGCTAATTTAGAAATATCAGTCCGAGGATTTTGAGTTGTCCCCTGGAGAACTGCAGCCACTTTATTACAGCAGGAGGGTGAGGAGAAAATGGTACATTAGGATTGATCTTTTGATCTAATTGTGGGACTCTGCCATTCCTTGTTTGACCAAAAATGCTTACCAAGCAAGAGGAAGCATAGCACAACTAATTGAGGACCATCCCTTACACATCAGACACAGTAAAGGAATTCTGGGAAATACTAAACAAACTGCACTTGAGGTTACTGGTAAGAGGTTGTTGCCATTTCAGTGTATGTTTGTATTTCCTTTGCAAGATGCCTTCAACATCAAAGACAAAAATAAAACTGAGTGTCTTTAATCCGTTTAAGGTGAAATTTTCACTCTCCTGTTGTCTGAGCTGTTAAAATCTGAAAAAAATCTAAATGAAAGTAATAACCAGCACCCCACTATTGACAGGGGACAAAAAGTTGCTTTAGGATCCTCTATACATCGATAGATGTTTTTTCAGAATCAGAAACTGTCCCTTGTCCTCAAGCATTCATTGACGTTGATCTATTTACCCAACAGTGACCCAAAAACTGTGCACAGCTTATATATAAACCTGTTTGCTAGCACTTTATAAATAATTAAATTCCAGAACTCTATGGCTAATTATCTGCCCACATTAGTATTGTTCCAATATAATTTACTTTATCTCTGGCCCAAAATCCATCAGGTCCTGGCTTCTAAGGCTAATTTGAAGGATTGCATAAAGTCAAACTGGGTAACATTCTGAACCAGGGCTGAAACAAAGTTCAATTGAAATGAGATTCACGTCTGGCTGCCAGGCATTCCCAGACACCATCAACCGTGTTACTTGGGAAAGGAGCGTCATTGACTATGTGATCCCACTTGAGAAGGGCTTTCACAGGCTGGAAACAACAGACACAGCATCTTGAGAGGCATGAGATTGACAAGAGCAATAAAATATCAGAACCTCACACTCTAATCTGGTAACAGGGCCTTAAAATTGACTTCTGATATCAGCATGCAACTATGCAAACCACGGGTAAGTAGTAAGGCTTAGTAGGATACAGATGGATTACCTAAACACATTTCCGTTGAGCATTGTATCTCCAAAAGCAAAAACTAAAGCTTATAAAACAATCAGGAAATAGAAATAAAAATAGTAATCTTGCTTACTGCAGTTCTGATTCTAGAGTCCATTCTCCCTAAGACGAGGGAATTGGCAGAAAAGCAGGCATTCCTAAGAAGCTGAGGGAGGAAAGACATCAGTGTTGAGTGATTACAGACAATACTTCAGACTTTGCCAAGAGCCCACCAGTTCTACCATCTTCAGACTCACAGAAAACCAGCTTCCAGAATGCTCAGCGCCCCAGCTGCCTTAAGTGCCCCTGTATCCTCTCAGTTGCTATGAACTTAACTGCAGTGCAGAGTACTTAAAGCTCACAGAAGAATGGTGATATTTTAAGTGCAGGGTCTTGAGAACAACAACTAGAATGCTCATAATTCTATACAGTGAGTACAACTGAACTAATGCATGTAGCAAATAACTGGTATCAAATTGATGCAGGAGGCCCAGCTGCCTGCCCTTTGTCTATAGATTTAATTCTCAGGATGGGACTAGGATAATCCCTGTGATGTAATCAACTCCAGGGGTTGAGCCACTTACACTGCATTATTGGAAGGATGATGAACTGGTGACGGGCTGTTAACAGTAAGATGGTATTAGGCAGAATATGCGGTCAATTGCTGAGCTTAGTCTGTGGCTGGAGAATGTTTGGGGTGTTTCCTTTTGTTTTTTTCCTTACAGGACAGCTGAGACCATTTGAAGATGAGTCTGAAGTCCTTTCCAGGGATGAGATCCAGATTTAGCATAAATAAATACAATAACTATGATGGAACAGTCAGAATACATGTTTATAGGCCCCCTAAATGTATGAGCTTGGATTAAAAGTGTATGTCATCAGGCCCGACTCGGGGCCTGATAGTTAGTTATAGTATATATCTTTTCTCAAAGCATCTGGGAATTACTTAACTAAAGAACGACATTGATTCTTCCAAAATTCAAGGCGATTTATTTAAAAAATATATTACCACCATTGGACAACTGTTTTTATTTGATGGCAGATGCTGTTTCTTTATGTTTTTGTTAGTTTCAGTATTACACACATACATATAATGTGTTTTGATGAAATCTACCCTTTCTCCTCCACTTCTCTTGCCCAACCCGCCTCCCATCTTCATGCTCCCCTCCCAACTGGAGCTGGAGAGAGAGCTAGCTCAGCCTCAGTGGCTCAGGTTCACAGTTCTCTTTTGGTTTTGTTTTAAAGGGCAGAATTTAGTTCCTGTTAGACAAATTTAAGATGCTGCAGACTACTTAGAACCATTGTTAGTCTCCCTGGTCAATGAGTCGAATCACCTGGGCCTGGTGTTCTTCCTCTGGTACTGAGACATGTTGATCGCCAGCCCCACTCATGACCACGAAGCTGTGTGTGGGTTTGTCATGGTGGTCACTAGTCTAGATGACAGGTCTAAATTCAAAATCTGACTCCACCATCAAATAGTCCTTCGAGTTGAACAAAACATTAACGTCTGTGTCTCCATAAAAGAACCTTTGCAAAGCCTAATTTACATAGTGGCTGAGCACTATAAGTGTAATGTAGAAAATGTTCTCATGTTAGTGCTTGGCTATTTTAAGGTTTGCCCCAATGACTAACATTTAAGCCCAACTCTGAAAAAATAAAATCTAAAGAGAATATATTTTAGATGATAATTTTTCAGTAGCTACTTTTTGTTAATATTTCCCATGGAGTTAGTGTTTGTGGAATTGTGGTATATAGCAATTTGTATTCCCTTGTGGCTTGATCGTGTATGGAATTTCACAAGGTCTCACATTCAAGTGGCCAGTTGCTCTGTGGTAGATCAATTGCTAATGTATTTGTTGTCCCCGAGACCCAAAATGATAGTTGCAAAACATTTTAAGTCCTTTCCATAAAATATAAATACAGTTCAAGTGTTGTGGTTTAGTGAAAACAATACAAGGCAAAAACAAATTTCATCAGAAAAGTCAATATTTGTACTTGGTATTTGTAATTCTATTGTTAATGTGTTACCTCGTTGACATGTACAGGCACTCTTGATATAAATAACTTCTAATCTTTTTTAATTTTAAAAATAATATTCATTTAAAAAAGAAAAAGAAAGAAACTTACAAGAGCCAGGAGGCAGTCTGGTAACCCATAAATTTACACAGTGAATAACCTCTATGGGAATAACTTCTAATCTTATACTTTACTTAGTTATTTTTAAAAAGAATTCTTGTAGGTGTAGAGAAAACAAAAATCGCATAATGTCTCTTGCATTTTGTCCGAAGTTATAAAACACCATATGTGGCCAGTGTGTGTTTTGTCTCTACTTACACAATATGTGTCTGTCTTTTTGTCTGTGTCTCTATCTGTCTTTGTGTTTGTCTGTGTGTGTGTGTGTGTCTGCCTGTCTGTCTGTGCATGTGTGTGCCTGGGTCTATCTGTCTGTAGATGTGTGTATGTCTGTGGATGTTTATATGCATCCGTGTGTGTTTTTGTGTGTATGTGTGATGCACACAAGTCTGCTCATGTATGTTCACTTGTGCAAATATTAATATTGGACGTTTCCCTCAAGTTCTTCTCTCACCTCACATTGTGAGACAATGTCTCTCGATGAATCTGGTGTTCATCAAGTTTGGCTGCAATGGCTAGATGGGAGCTCCAAGGATCCAGCTGTCTACCCTCTAGCACCGAGGTTGCAAATGCACACCACCTCACCCAGCAACTTTGTGTGGCTGCTGGTGGTCCAAACCCAGATCCTTATGCTTGCCCTGCAAGTGCTATACTCTGTGAGTTGTCTCCCCGTTGCCCTCAGTTGTACAGTCATAAGGCAGTGTTCAGAAATCAAGCTTTGTAAACATCTTCTGAATATCACACGAATAAGAACTGTATTGTTTCTATTTTTTCTTCTTTGTTCCATAAATAATATTCTTAAGCACCCACTCAGCACAAGATATGCTCAGTGTTAGAGTTAGCAGCACATCACTACAGTGTCCTCTGTGCTGACAACGCTATGCAATACCATAATCAAAGCGGAGTGCTAGAGTAAGAATATCCGCTAATCGAAAGCTAAGAGGAAAATTTGTTTTAAAGCCAATGGTGGTTTTCACTCGTTGTTTCATTTACTCTCACCATCTTTGTTTGTTTTACTCCTGTCATCTTTGATGACTCAGAAAGTCTTCTTTTTGAGCAAATGACTAACAAGGGAGATGGATCCTTTGTGCATTGTCTGTCACTGAAGTGAAAACGCAATGCCATTTGCTAGAGATTATATTTTACAGATTCTCAGGGATGGAGGATAATGTACTCAGTGCTTTCAGTATATATCTAACTTCCCGGCTTTTTGGAATGAAGTGATTCTTTACAACAAAAGAATATATACTAGCCCCGATGTCTTAGTCAGAGTTTCTATTCTGCACAAAACATCATGACCAAGAAGCAAGTTGGGGAGGAAAGGGTTAATTCAGCTTATACTTCCACATGGCTGTTCATCACCAATGGAAGTCAGGACTGGAACTCAAGCAGGACAGGAAGCAGGAGCTGACACAGAGGCCATGGAGGGATGTTACTTACTGGCTTGCTTCCCCTGGCTTGCTCTGCTTGCTTTCTTACGAACCCAAGACTACCAGCCCAGGGACAGCACCACCCACAATGGGCCCTCCCACCCTTGATCACTAATTGAGAAAATGCCTTACAGCTGGATCTCATGGAGGCCTTTCCTCAAGGAAGGTTCTTTTCTCTGTGATGACTCCAAATTGTGTAAACCAAAACACAAAACCAGCCAGTTGGACACACAAAACTACTCTGAACAAAACTCATGTACTTCATTAGGTCACTGTCCACTTGGCTTTCGGGGAAAGTTAATATAGATCATAGGATGTAGTTATCATTGGGCTAAATCCCTTATTTTATAAATATAGTTGTTGAAAGTAGAGAGCTTTGCTTCCATTGTAAGCTCACAAATACCATCTAGACCCACAGAGCTAATTTCTTCAGGGACCTCAGCACCTGCACCTCCTGCAGGCTTGTGTAACACTGAAGATCAAACAGAAAATCTGAAACATATATTATCTGTTGGGAACTCCAGACATATGAGCTTTGCATTCAGACCTGCAGTGCACACATCTGTCACCCACTGCCGTGTTACCTTAAACACGTTCTTCTCTTTCCAGTGTCTTCAGACAGCAATGAGGATGACAACCGTGTTGTTGGGTTTGAGTGAGGATGGGATACATGTGTGTGCAGCCAATGCTTCAAAAGAAAACATCGTTTTGCCTCTGTGTACTTTTTGTCTACTGTCAATTACTTACATGATCTTCGTCTTAGGAGTGTCATGGTGTCTACATATTCTTCTTAGTGTCCTGGTCACTGCTCTGCTGATTTCTTTTCTCCCATTAGTGCCTCTGCTCTCCTTAATTGGGTAGATTTAGGCATTAAGTCATCCATTCTCTTCATTATATTACCTAAAAGGCTACTGACATTAGCTAAGGCCTAGCCAAAAAAAAAAAAAGAAGTGCTGTGATGATTTGTAATATGCTCAGCCCAGGAGTGGCATGATTGAAGGTTGCCCTGTTGGAGTAGGCATGACCTAGTTGGAGTGGGCGTTGTCTTCTTGGAGTGGGCGTGGCCTTCTTGGAGTAGACATGTTATTGTGGGTATGGGCTATAAGTCCCTCATCCTGGCTGCCTGGAAGCCAGTCTTCCACTGGCTACCTTCAGATGAAGATGTAGAACTCTCAGCTCTACCTGCACTCATGCCTGCCTGGATACTGCCCTGCTCTCACCTTGATGATAATGGACTGAACCTCTGAACCTTAAGCCAGCCCCAATTAAATATTGTCCTTTGTAAGACTTGCATTGGTCAGGTGTCTGCCTCACAGCAGTAAAACCCTAAGAAGGTGCTTAAGCTCCTACTTTGTGTTCTACCATTACTTGAGAGCCAGAGCATCATTCTCAGCTTTGCTAGCGTAATAGTTCAGCTTATATACTGAACTGGATCATACACAAAAATTAAAAATCGATTCAAGTCATCTGATCCTGAACCGAAAGTTCCAGTACATACATATGCATTCCTCCTCAGTTCTGGGCCTTACTCTATTCTTTATATTCCAACATCATTGTATATGTATTTCACTTTTGACATATTCGCTGTGGGTATTGGCACTGATTTTTAAAAGATTAATTAAAACATGCTTTCTCTTCTTTGCGGGAGCTTTTTCTCTCTCTTTAATTTTTGTTCCTGGAATTCTGCATGCCTCACACCGTTCCTCCAGGCTGGGGATCACCATGTCAGTGTCACTTGTGAAAATCATTCCTAGCTGTCATGTCTTCCTATGGATTCCAGCCTTTGCTTGAGCTGAGATTCTGACTACACACTATCTCCTTTTATCCCACTGAGATGGTTTTGAACCTTTCGTGGAATACCGTGAGATCCCATTACATTTTCAATAATTGTCTATTCTGTTTAAGTCAGCCAGAATCTCTTTATTCAGTTTGATTTTAGAAAGAGTATGACAGTGATGAAAGAGGTAGGGAGCTTCAAATTTTTACTGTCTACTGTGGCCTGAAATTACAGGGATAAAATTTTTTTATTGTTTTTTTTAATTTGTCAGATGATGTCTTTATTGTTTTCTTATTGTTATGACAAAATACCTGTATGGGGGGACTTAGAGGAGAAAAAGGTTATGTTGCAGTTGGGTACAGTGCATCATGTTAGGGATGAAAGATCAGGGAAGCATGGTGACAGGAATCAGATGGTCACATTATATCCACACTCAGGAAGCAGAAAATGAGCAGGAAGCAAGGCCAGGCTATCACGCTTCAAGGCCTGTCCCCAGCAACCAACTTCCTCCAGCAAGGTTCTACCTCTTAATGGTTCCACAGGAAGCAAGCAGGAGACCAAATGTTCTAGCATGTCTGCCTCTTCCCACACTTCATAGTCAAACAAAAATAGATTTTGAAAGGTCAACTTCATAAGACTCCTGTGTGACCCTTTTGTTAAGGCTCAGAGATCTACCTGCAAGAAGAGTAGAAAGATAAGAGCCGTAAGAGACGAATCACTTAAAGAAAACTGTTTTCAGACACAGCAATGCAGATGTCCATATGACCTCATACAAACTGTGACAGCATGCATAGGACATGCAGAAGACATGCAGAACGTCAGTCTAGGCAACATCCTAGCATGGAGGAGAGAAGACGGGCTGAGGTGCCATTGGCATTTGATTGCTACCGAGAAAGAAAAAGTCAGTTTTCTTTAATGGTGTGGCACTGGATACGTCAACCACACTCCATGGTGGGCCTCATACCCAGAAGTAGTTGGTCAACACAAACTGGACTCGATATGTTGAGAGCAAGAAAGACTCAGACATAGACAAACACATACAGACCACGCACACAAGACAGAGAGGCAGCAGACAGTCTCTCTCTCTCTCTCTTACTCTCCTCTCTCTTTCTCTCTTCCCAGAGGAAGAAGGAACAAGAGAACAAAAGAGAGAAAATGAAGTTAGATAGGTAATAAGTAGGATATGATCTGAAATGGACAGCCAAAGTTATGTATTTTGGATAGGGCAATCATTACTGCAATGAAACGCCATGGTCCAATGCAATCTGAGGAGTCAGTTTGTTTGGCTCAAACTTCCTAATCACTATTCTTCATTGAAGGAAGTCTGGACAGTAACTCAAAATCAGGCAGGAACCTGGAGGCCAAGGAGGGGTGCTGCTTAAAGCCTTGCTCTTTATGACTTACTCAGCCTGCTTCCTTATAGAACCCAGAACCACCAGCACACAGGTATCATTGCTCCAGGGGCAGGGCCCTCCCCCACCAATTGCTAATTAACAAAATGTCCTACAGGCTTGCCCACAGCCTGATTTTATGGAGTCATTTTCTCAATTGAACCTCCCTCCTCTGATTGGCTCTAGCTTGTGTCAAGTTGACATAAAACTAGTCAACACAAGCTCGTTGATGGAATATTTTTATACATTTTCTTCAAAATATGTAAGCCTAAAGTCTTAGTGGTACAATTCTTTAGGCAGAGTCTTAGTTTTGTTGGAAGTGGCTAGCCATGTAGAATTCTGCTCAGTGACAATGGAAAGTCACGTTGATCGTGTATACCTCTGACTTGACATGAGTGGCACTCTGAGGTCTGTGGCCTTCCTCTCAAAACCAATGACCCTAGTCTAATCCTGACAATAACACCAGACAGACCTAAATTGGAAAATTCTGCAAATTCCTGACCAGTGCTTTTAAAACTGCCAAGGTCATCACAGTTATGGGAAACTATTTGGTGACCTGTCACAGCCAAGAGGAATCTAAAGAAATGTGGCAAGCAGGTGAAGTGTAGCATCGTAGATGAGATCCTAGAGTTAAGAAAGGCTATTGGATAAAAACTAAGAGAAGCCGAATGAAGTATAGGCATACCAATGTTGGTGTGTGTGCACACGTGTGTGTGCGTGTGCGTGTACATGTGCGTATGTGTGTGTGCAGGTACATGGGAACTAGAGTCAGAGGTCAACGTCTACCAAATTCAAGGCTTTGTTCTTTGGTTTGTTTTTGATTTTATTCAGACCTAGGATCTCTCATTGGCTTTGAGTTCATGTATATAAGCCTGACTGGATTGTGAGGCCCACGGATTCCCCCTGTCTCTGTGCCCCCTCCAGATCTGGGATTATAGATGTGTACAACCACTGGGAATCCAAACATAGGTTACACTGCATGCTTACATTGCAAGTACTTTATCCCCTGAGCCACCTCCTAACCTCAGTGTTGGCTCATTAATAACAATAAATATATTACACTAATGTAAAATATTAATGCTGGGGGGAAACTGAGGCAGGGCACACTCTTTTGCACTATCTTTATGATTTTTTCCACAAACTTAAATATCTCTAACATGAAGCTTCTTTTCTAATACAGATAAAGTAAACTCTATTAATGTCACAATTTATATATCAGATTTATCACCAACAGAACAGAATTTTAGTGATCTGCTGTGCCAAAACTAGAATATGAAGAATGGCCATGTAGTTCTGTGGTGGAGTACTTGCTCGCATGAAGAAGGTCCAAAATCAAATCCTCGGCATCGCAAGAACAAATGAACAGAGCAAATCTGAGATCCACACCCATCTACATATCAAGCAAAACAAAACAGACACTGTGGTCTCTCTCTGAGAAGCTTTTGTTAAAAACAAAATAAAAAGTGGTGTTCAATTTTCAGACTACATATTAGCAATAAAATTCTCCCATCTGTAAATGATGTCTTGCCAAATAATGTGTCTTTGTATCAGATAAATGAATGTGGACTTCTAACATTCATTTGTAATGTGACAATTAGATACATAATTACATGGCAAGATACGTTTTCATGTCTGTAAGCAAAAAATTAAATATGCAATATAATTCCAGGGCAAGTGGTTTCAACATTGCTTATAAGTAGCCCTTCTTATTTTACTATCCTTATAATTACCACAGATCCTCAGAATCGAAACTTGGCTGTCAAAGATGGTAGCTGAGAAAATAAGAGCCTGGGGCTGACGCAACGATATTCGGCAGAAGGACTTGGGGGGGGGAGGGGAGAAGCAGCGTTCTCCCAGATGTAGGACTTAGAAAGAGTGCTGCGTCCATTCAGGTGTGTGTGTGTGTGTGTGTGTGTGTGTGTGTGTGTGTGTGTGTTGAGACCGAAAAACGTCGTTAACTTGGGTCAACTTGTTCCAAAGAATCGAAAATCGCCGCCCACCCGAGTCCTCGGAAGAGATCTCAGCATCCTGCTTACATCTGTCTTTTTGGCTTCTCTCTGCTCAGCGGAGCAGCTTTTATCACCACCTGGGGGCAAGCCAAACAGGCAAGGGCGCCTTTCCACCACTGAGTCATTCATAAATTATGTGTTTTCTGAGTCAAAAAGACGCTTATGATTTCAAATGATTGCTTGGCTTTTTCCCCAATAAAATTCAGTCATTTATTATATATTTCTTCTTCATTTCAAATACGATTTTAAAATATAAACTGATTTTTGTAATCCGTGAACATCGTCTTTTTGTTTTATCTCCCTGTCTCTTCTTATATGTCAACCTGTCAGAAAACTTTTGTAGTTACTTTGAACATATTTCAACTCAGGAAAATGTATAAGAAAAGAAGGTTGGAATTCTAAATGCACAGCAGTTAGTTCTTAATTACTAGGCAAGGCATTTGCCAAGTATTCACTAAAGAACTTTTAGATTGTATATCATACACTGTCAGGACACACCAAAAGAGCTTTCCTCCTAAAATTATTTTAAAAGCAAATTCATTTCAAATGATACAAAAAAAAATATTTTTCAGGAAACTTAAAATTTTTCAGTTTAATTGTTGCCTAGATAAGGTTTATACTTAGTACTTGCTTAATAAGCCACAAGTATAATTCAATATGGATCTAAACGATGACTAGCATTTCATTATATATGTGACACAACACACACACACATACACACACACACACTCCACATTGTCTTTCTCCACCCAGCCATTTGTCCACTGGTATGCACTTGAACTGTTTCCATTTCTGGTCCATTACATGTAACGCTGAAGGGAACATGGTTTAGTGTCTCGCTGACATACCACCTTCAATTCTTTTAGATATACACTGAGGTGTGGAACAGCTAGGCGTCCGTATAGTCATTCTTTTTTTAGGATTTTACTTCTTTTTCTGGCTTGTTTTGAGGTGAAATGGTGGGAAGGCTGGGACAGCTTTCATTCCCCCAAGTGCCGGAATTTCCAGCATGTGCCACCATGCTTGGTTTTATTCTTAGTTTTTTGAGGAGCAACTATACTATTTCCAAAATATCTATGGTAATTTACATATCTACTGACAGTATGTATCATAGCTCTCTTTCTATATCTTCACCAATATTTATCTTGTCAATAATTATGACTATTGGAACAGTGTGATATCTCACTATAGCTTTAATTTGCGTTTTTGATTAATAGACACTGTGTATTTCCATTTACCTGACATTATTCTGTCTGTCTATCTATCTGTCTGTCTGTCTATCTATCATCTATCTGTCTTCTTTCTTTCCTTCTCTGTCTCCCTTCTCTCTATTGATTTTTTTGAGACACAGTCTCATGCAGCACAGGCTAGTCTGAACTTGCTACATAGCCAAGGTCATTTGTTCTCTTGAGTTAGGGGACTGGCTCCTTGTCAAATGTCCCATTTGCAAATGTGCTCATCCCTGAGCTGTCTCTTCACTCTGTGTGCCTGACTGTGTAGCCTTTACACTGTGGTGCCCTCACTTGTCTCTCTTTGCTACTGCTACTTGTGCTTCTGGGCATCCACAGAATAATACTAAACAAACAATAATAAAATATGGACCACAGTAATACTATAAAGCTTTCTCCTGGGGTTTTTCTTACTTTTTAATATTTTTTATAATTTAATGTCTTTTTTCTAAATTTTTAATTCATTTTGAAATATTTTGAAGTTGCTGGAAGAATGGAGTTTTATCCTCTTAACCGCATAAAGGTAAATTAGGAGGCAATATACACATTAACTTAACCGACTCTGTCTAGAACACATACGTAGATCAAAACATCAAGCTGTATCACATATGTGTAATTAGTAACTGTTCATTAAAAACTACAAAGTGGACATGAGGGAGGTTGGAGATCCAGCAGTCTTGATGCAATTTCAAATGTTATGTCAACAAAACTATTATAAAATACAAATAGGATTGAGAAAACAAACTTGTAGATTCAACACATTTAGGAAACCTATCGCATGAGTCCTTAAATAAGAAACCCATTGGATCCACGGTCAAGTCCACAATGGATGGAATCGTCTCTTTGTGTCCAAGTCCCATTGTGTCATCCTGAAGCACACCATCACTGCTTTGCATGCTTGATATCTCTTGGATTGCTGAGTTCAGGCATTGTCGAATACCTTGTTCCATGACAAAAGGAGACATGATCTGGGCTCTTATTGACATTTCCCTATCTCAACACATGTATTTTGCTAAATTCACAGCTTTTCATAGAGACCATTTGAACAGGAAATCCTACTCTAAATCTGGATAGCATATTCTGCTGTCATTCCAGATAAAGGGGTGTGGAGGAAGGAATCATTTTTTTTCCCTTGCTTGCCTTCATTTTACTGGCAAGTTCATCTACCGTCTGTCTAAAGATACAGCATTCCTTCAGCACTATTAGAGACAATTTCTGCAAGGTTCCAACAGAGACGAAGGGCAGCATCTCTCCAGGGTCCTCTGGGGCTCTAGCACCACATTGGCACTACTGAGATATCTAGCCCCTGTAATGGGTGACTGCAATTATTGAACTAAACCAGACTACATTCTGTAAGTCAATCTAATTAAACACCTTTTAATAAATATTAAAAAAAATAAAGAAACTCATCCCATAATGTAAAACGAACAAAGCCTATTCCTCAGGCATCAAGATTCAGTAGCAGTTTCAAAAGCCCACAGCGAGAAGTATTTCATAAGCTCTCTAATCGCCCAAGACAGAAGCAGCTCTTGTTCAGTTGCACTAAATGTCTTCGTGGTGTCATGTTCAATATGTACGAATACTTACCAACACACTACGAAGCAACATGAGGTCAAACAAAATACCATGGATGTATTAGTCATCACTGCAACAAAGTCACTTGTTTGCTGTCCTTCCATCATTGAGTATGGTCTTGAAAATATAAGGAAAGGATAAACCATTCTTAGGGAGGGTACCTATGTCTTATTTTTAAAGCGTGCTTAAAATTTCAATAGAAATCTTAAAAATCATTAGCTAATAAGCACTACTTTTTTTTCTCACCCCCTGAGACTACAAAAACAAACTTGAGCAATCAGAAAAGGATGAGATGGTCACAACCCACAGCCATGAGGACAAGCTCAACATCCCTTTTGCCTACCTACATGACATGCTGCCATGTATCCCCTCGTATAGATCACACTTCAATTCGAATATACCTGATATAGTTTTTTAAAATTATTACTATTCATATAAAACATACTGTGCATACAAATGTATTTACCTTTACGATTTTATCTCTGTAAAATCTAGAGCCCACAAATGAGAGAAGACATATCTGAGAATGACTAAAGTCATTTCCCTTGATGCAATCATCTCCAGTTGCATACACTTTCCTGTAGACAATATAATTTAATTCTTCTTTGTGGTTTAAAAACATTCCATTGTTAATATATATATATATATTATATTATATATTACATTATTGCATTGTATTTGTTTGTAGGGAGAATGGGAAGCCCTGAGTGTGTTGTTGACATAGGCACACCCACGTCAAGAAACCCAGAGCCTAGGACCACAGGGAATGAAAAGCTTCCCACTGGGAGACTCAGAGGTGTGGCAAAGGCATTCCCTGGTCCATGTTGTATATGCTGACAGTGTGTGCAGAAAACGTTCATGAGGCTTTCTTCTCCCAGATATTTATGACCTGAATACTGCTCCCCTACAGAGAATGTGCCTACTGAGATTAGCTAAACTGTCTTCTTGATGCAGCTATATGCCATAAACCCACCTCCTTATTTATCTGTATGTAATAACCCAGGCTCTTTATTCAGCTGTATGCAACCACCTGCCTCTCTGTTGAACTCTAAATAAATACGCTAAGATTTCTCCATCAGAGAGTCCAGTCCAACCTATCCTAACCCTCCTTTCTCTGTCTTCTCTCTCTGTCTCTTCTCTCTCTGTCTCTCTGTCTCTCTGTCTCTCTCTGTCTCTCTCTTCTCTGTCTCTCTCTCTCTGTCTCTCTCTGTCTCTCTGTCTCTCTGTCTTCTCTGTCTCTTGTCTCTCTCTCTCCTCTCTCTCTCTCTCTCTATTATATTATATTATATATTATATTATATTATATTATATATATGTATTATATTGTGTGTGTGTGTGTGTGTGTATGTCTGTCTGTCTGTCTCTGTGTGTGTCTGTGTGTCTCTCTCTGTGTTCTCTGTCCTCTCTCACCCTCTGTGTGTATGTGCATTGTGCATGTGTGTGTGTTTGTCTGTCTGTTTATTTGTCTGTCTCCCTTTTCCTCATTCCCTCACTGGTCCAGTAAGATCAAGTCCCAGGAGTCATGCAGAGTCTCAGCAGTATTCTTCCTTCCTTTGATGGACACCTAGGACGGTTCCATATCTCAGCTATAGATATGAATAGTACTGCAGTAAACATGGACGTGCAAGTCTCTGCGGTGTTGAATTGGAGTCCTTTGAGCAAATGCCCAAGGATGCTACAAGAGAGATGTTTTATGAGATGATTAACCCCATGGTGTTAACACTTCATCTTTCTGATGCCATTTAACCTTAAAAGCTGCTCTCCAAACACACTCACATTGTGGGTTAGGACTCCAGCCTGCGAGCTTGAAGAGTGTCCAGCAGAGGGATTTCTGCTGCTGGTTCCTTTGAAACACTTGGTAATTTGTAGCATGAGTCAAAAGATGAGTAAAATCCAGTGGTTTGTAACATCAATCAGCCTCGTGGAGTTGATAAGCACAGGCTGCAGCTTGAGAGAGACTAAGAGCTTGAGGGAGGCAGAAATAAAAGAGCCTATGTCTCAAAAAAAGAAAAAAAAAATAGAAGCGCTTACATGCTGTATTAAATGTTTCCAACTCTGGTTCCTGGATCCTGATACAGTAAATTAACATTTTAAGTCTCTATCTTCATCATAGATTTATAACATATTTCCTGAAAGCCATCAGCAATATTAATCATGAAATATCAAATAATCTTTGTTCCTGAATCAAAAATATTTCTTTTGCAATATTACTTTTCTAATTTAACTTTTGTTTTCCCTTGAGAAACCAGTGTGTTATTTTTCATTTGCCTAGTTTTAATATAAATATAGGGCTTATTTAATCAAATGCTCCAATATATCTATCTGAGGTCTGTGAATATGGTTTAGATATAGTCAAATAGGTGATGTACCACTGCCAATTTTTTTCCCTTTGAAAATTCCATTCCCAAAGCCCTCTAAACTCCTTGGATTCTTTTCTGGTGACACCAGGCCAATTAATCTGGTTATTAAGGCATCTAGGCAATGGATAGGTAGTTAGTATATGGAGCATGAATAGCTAGACACAGTCTTGATTCACTTTCTGGGTGGGGCAAGGCAGAATGATACAGGATTTCCTCATATTGCTTATAGCAAGAAACAATTGAAAACTTAGGAAGTGTTTATTTCTGGAACTTTTTTCATTTAATATATTTTTACTGAAAACAAGGAAAGCAAAAATTTACCAAGAGAAGAGTGGTAATAGTCATCAGTTACCTCTAGGGACATTATATCTGATTGAGTTCTCTTGTAACTTGCGTCATACTAAAAACACTCTACCTCAATGAAGCTCAGATGTGTGGGAAATACAGGGAATTTGTTTATGCTTCTCCCAATTTGCTGTAATCTTAAAACTACTTTGAAAAAAATTATTTTAAAAAATAATCTTTGCAGAGGTTAATCTTTCCATAGTGTTCAGTCTCTGGAGTGTTCCTTCTTCTCAGCTTCAGTTGTTTCCATGGGGACCTATTTTCAGGGAAGCATTCTCCTCACTCCATACACTTTGTGTCCCCCAAATCCTATCCTCTTGTGTTGCTATTTCTCAGTCATCAAGGTCATTAATAAAAAGGAAGAGACAAGCACATTATATTAAAATAAAAATTACAGATTCACAACTTAAAAAACTAATCTTTGTAAATAGAATAAAGGAATGCTTTTTAAAGGCTAACTAATATTTTGAATAAAAAACTTTAATTGTAATATAATGTAACATTTTCCTTAATTTCCTAGTTTTGAAGAAATAGGTACTCCCAAAACAGGTAGCATATCTTAAATTTAGCTACACTGCTTAGAAACTGTTAAAAGCATACTTAGACATAGGCTTGATGTAGATATTAATCCAAATTCAAACAGTACTTTAACAGCTTGTGGTTTTTGCTCAACATTATGTTTATGAGATTTTACATATAGCTCTCATTTGTAACTGTATTTGCCAGATGTAATTGTCATCTCCCAAGCTTACAGCTGAATTACCTCACTCTTTCTAGCTCTTTCTGAGCTCTGGCTGTTTGGTTCAACTCAGCTGTACTGACTCAAACTCCTCACCAAACTGACTGATTCAATCTGGCTTCTCTCAGCTTCTGACTGAATTGCTCTGCTTGGGCTCAAACTAATTCTGGCAATTTGTTCTAATCTTCTGGTTCTTTCTTTTCTTTTTTTTAATTAATCATTCCATTCATTTACGTCTCAAATGATAGCCCACTTCCCAGTTACCCCTCCACCAACCCCTCATCCCACATCCATCCTCTCCCCTCCCCTTTGCCTGTATGAAGGTGCTCCCCAACCCACCTACACTCTCCTGTCCCATAGCTCCAGCATCCCCCTACCCTGGGACATCAAACCTCCCTGAGACCAAGGGCCTCCCCTCCCATTACTGTCAGGCAAGGCTATTCTCTGCTACATATGTATCTGGAGCCATGGATCTCTCCAGGTACACTCCTTGGTTGGTGGTTTAGTCTCTGGAAGAACTGGGTTATCTAGTCAGCCTATGTTGTTCTTCCAATGGGGTTGCAATCTCCCTCTTCTCCTCCAGTCCTTCTGCTAGCTCCCCCACCAGATTCCCTGAGCTCAGTCTGATGGTTGGCTTCAAGCATCCACATCTACATTGATCAGTTGCTGGCCGGACCTCCTAAGGAACCACCACACTAGATTCCTGTCAGAAAGCGCCTCTTGACAGTGTCAGGTTTGGTGTCTGCAGACATGGTGGATCCCCAGGTGGGACAGTCCCTGGATGGGCCTTCCTTTAGTCTCTGTTCCATTTTTTGTCCCTGTTCTTCTTTTGGACAGGAACATTTCTGGGTTACAAACTTTGAAATGGGTGGGTGGCCCCATCCCTCAACCAGGGACTATGCCTATCTACTGGAGGTGGTCTTTACAGGTTCTATCTCCCTGGTTCCTTCTTATTCTCTGGCTTCAACTGCCTCTGCTGAAGTCCACTGAACTGCACGAACTCAAAATGGACTGACTGACTCTCCCTGTGCTGCTCTTAAATAGTGTCTCTTTCTATCACATCTCTCATTCTGTCAAATCTTTCTGATTTGTTACTTTGTCTGCTCCTCAATTAGATATCATTGTTTGGAATTAAAGATATGTACTAAAGGAGTCCAGCCAGAAGGACTAAGGGTGTGTGCTAAGACATGTCTGCATTTCAGCTGGATCACACAGACCTAGGAGGTATTTGGGTGCTATCAAGCAGCCATATTGCTTGATTAAAATCCTTCTGCACTCATTCATTCATTCTAATTGCATATGGTAAATGTCTTATACAATAACTTGCTACTCTGTTTTTGAAGATTTCTTGTGTGTATTACTGGATATATATGCATGAGTATGTACACCTGTGTGTGTGTGTGCATGTATGTGCATGTATGCACAATTGAACTGAGGACAGAAGAGAGCATCAGGTATCCTCCTTTATCACTTCGTCATCTATTACTTCGAGGTAAAGTTCCTTCCTGAAGTTGGAGCTCATGTTTTCTTGGCAAGCCGGAAGTCAGCAGCCCTAGTGACCTGCCTGATCCTGCCCTTCTCAGAGCTTGAGTTACAGTCATGCACTAAATGTCCAGCTTGTATGTGGATGCTGCAATCTGAACTCCAAGCCTTTACAGTTGTGAAGTAAGCACACTTAACCAATGAGCCATCTCCCCAGCCCTCTCATAATCTATTTTTTCATAATCTATTTATTAGGTTATTTTGTGTGACTTTGCATTTTTCTCCATTGCATCAATACTAACTATAAAAAATTCCTGTACACATTTATGTGCTCTACACAAAATGTACATTTATAAAAATATATTGAAACTCATCTTTTGTAAGCTAACTAAAAATTTTTCAAGTCAATTGAAAATTGTGAAGTAAGACTTGCTTTCACAATCTGAGCAGTTAAAATAGTAAAAAATTAAAAGTAGAACCACCTCTGGTTGACGTCTATACTTTGATTACTTGCTCTCAAATACCAGGACTGGGAGTAGGAGCCCCTGAGAGAGATTGTAGGTGTGAAATAAGACTGTCAGTGGTCTCCAAAAGACATAACCAGGTACTGTCACAAGCAGTCAGAGAAACCTTCATTCCCCTCAAGCAAAACCACATCCTGGACTATATGCAGAAAAGAATTTTAGTACCAGCCAAAATGTAACAAAATTAATAAAGTTCATTAAGTATTTAGAGATACATGTAGGAAAAGAACAGGACACACCCTTTCCGAGACATGTTTTTTTCTCTCTCTAAACTGTTATACCACCTTTTTTAGAATTTGTATTTATCTAACTTGGGCATTGAGGTGGTTCTTTCTTCATACAACAAGGGGAAACTGTCTGACTGTAACACTCAATAGGAAGCAGTTACTGTTTCCTGAGGAGATGGCAGACCTCATCCTCTGAACTACCCTCTTTGAATTCTTCCTTAACAAGTTTCAATTTCCATTCTCTTTATTAGTCTAAGTGCATTCTCTTATGTCTTTCTTAATCATTCTTAATAGTCTATGGAAATCATTCATTTAATGTTTAATATTAAATTTTTAACATCTTTGATAAAACATTACACATGAGATACTCTCACATTTTAAATTCCCCACCATATCATATTCCCAAATACAGTATATGAGGTATATCGTATTTCTCCATTTCTGGTTGTCTTATTCCCCCTTTTCCTGGGTGTAGTTCACTCGGTGCTTTAATCATTCATTGATTATTTCAAAGAACAAATCTTAGGTATTGGCAGTGGTTTTTCTTACCACATACATTATATTTTGTTTACTTTGACACAACAAATACATGATTTCTTCTTTTTCTACACCCTTTTACTTTAACTTATTTTCTTCTTTCAAGTTCTCAAGAAGGATTCTTTCCCCTTTTATTTTCAAACTTCTATCTCCTATTTGATGCATCTAAATCATAAAGTTTCTTAAGTACAGTGTTGGCTGTATCCCACAAGCTTAATACTGAGCCACATTGCTATTTTAACTTCTAAATTATTTACAACTACAATTTTGATTCTCACTTTAAAAATTTTAGGATTTTAAATGAAAAATGCATTTCATTATTGCTAGTATAATTTACATAGTGTAAAAAATATTATGTCCACTATTAATTCAATTTTGGGAAAATGTATTTTACTTTAACTTGTTTTAAAATGCATGGTAAATTTATGTGATGTGCTATGTATTTTGGAACCAGTGTGTATTCTGTTGTCATTTAACTAATATATAGGTCACAATTATTATTATTCAGACATTTTTATTTTATTTTTGGGTTTGTAATCTATTTATTTATTGAATGGATCTTTTTGATACTAACATTTTACATTTCTAGAGAAATGTAAGTAGTGTTAAAATTATTTCACCCTGGTGTCTTTAGGTTTTTCAGGTCAATTACCCAGAATCTATATGAAAACTATGTGTATTCAATTCTTTGTCATCTGTTCTGGGAAATTCAGGTATAGTTTATGAGAACTAGCCACAAAGTACCACAAAACTAAAGGAAAGGGGAAGCAGATACCAGACTGGACACAATGTCATTTACTGAGTCTATCCTAGATACTGAGGGTTTATGGAGTGAATGAAGATTTTACACATCAAGTAGATGGGTAATTTTTTCCTACCTTTTTATTTATTAATTTTGTTGTTGGACACATTTGTACATGTATACAATGCATTAGGATTATTCTCTTCCCACGCCTCTCTTATCTCCCTCACATCCTTATTCACCATAACCCTCTTCACTAGTACCTATCTCAGGTTCATGTCTTTCCTGTTTGTTCTATGACAGATCTTGTTTATCCAGGGCCACCTGTGTGACCATTTGATTACAACTGTCCATCGAAACCTAGTGGCGTCATCAGGGATACACAACGGAATCCCTTGCTCTCTCCATAGCCAGTAGTTCAGCAGTGAGGGGTTGGGCCCCTCGGCTCTTCCTCCATCCTTCCCTACCTATGGATGAGTTCATTCTCATTTTCTGAATGTTTTAAAATTACACTTATATATTTTGTTTGAGTTTGTACATGTTTGTGTCTGCTGAGCAGGTCATGCATATGTGTGGAGACCAGAGGGCAACTTGCAAGAACTCATTTACCGTATGAGAACCAGGGATAAAACCCAGGGATCATCTGGCTTGACAGCAGGTGTCCCTACCCACTGAGCCATCTAACTGGCCCATTGGCCCATTCTTCTTTTTTTTTTTAAGACTTATTTATTTATTTAATTTATATATGTGAATACATTGTCACTGTCTTCAGACACACCAGAAGAGGGCATTACAGATCCCATTACAGATGATTGTGAGCCATCATGTGGTTGCTGAGAATTGAACTCAGGACCTATGGAAGAGCAGTCAGTGCTCTTAACCACTGAGCCATCTCTCCCCAGTGGTCCATTCTTGTCCAGACTGAAGGCAGACGTATACAGCTGCTATGATTTTGTAGTTGCCATGATTATGTTTCAGCTCAGGAAATGAGATATCTATAACCCTTTTTTCTATCTTCTGATGCTTACATCATTTTGAACCCCTTTCTGAAATGTTCCCTGAGCCTTACAGGGATGGTATGAACCTCTTCCTCAGGACTGAGTCCCCAACCATCACTTACTCTCAGCATCCTGGACAGCCATTTGTCTGCATTCAGCAGCATCCACTGAAGAAGGCTTCTCTGACTAGGACAGAGAACAGCACATGTCTGTGAGCATAAGCATAAATATTTGGAAGGAATCTTGATGTTATATCAGTTTGCTGGACAACAGTATTGAGATGGTCATTTTTAAATGAGTCCTTTCAAATGTTGCATCACATTTTCATAGAACGATTAAGGCTTGGATTCCTTTTTTAAACCAGGTGCCTTTTATAAAGAGAGAACCTATCACAATTTTTTAAAATATCTGAACAACAAAAGTTGACCTTACCAAGGTGAAAACAGATATTCTGTTGTGATCATGTAACTGTGTATGTGAGGCCATAGAGAAGGCTCCTAGTGTCCATGTTTTTCAGAAGTTTGGAGCCTGAAATACCCTCAGTTCAAGTGTGGCTGACTGTCCTATGCTTTCATCTAGGTCAGGAAGTGACCTGATTTGGGCTGTTGGTACTTACTGAATGTGAAGAAATGCTAACAACACATCTACCGGGTCTTCTTGTTTCTTACCTTCTTCTTTCAGGCCTAAAATGCAGATTGTTTTTCCCCACACAAGTGTAAAAGAGGAGTATCTCATTTTGCATTTGTCTGTTTGTTTTTCAGTGTATGCATTTCAAGAGCTAAAGGCAGCTTTCTCCCCTACACAGCCCAGTCTAGAAGTGAGGGATTCAAAGCCTCACGGCTATGCATTTTGGAAGCACTCTGAGCTTTCCCAATGTTCTAAGCCATATAAAGCATGGTACAGGTCAAGGGGTGTATGTGTCTTGGCCATCAGGAACTTGGGACTCTGAATAAGGTGGCACTTCCAAAACCATGCTGACTCTGTCCTATAAAGAGTGTGGAAATGCATAGACTTTGACCCACAGTGGTGTTTTCTGTCAGTGCAAACACCTGCAGAGTAGACAAGGTCACAGGTGCTTTAGCATTGTTTTCTCAATGATATTGACCCTGGTAAGCCCTGGAAAGGATCTCAGTGACCCTCAGAAGTTCACAAATTATGCCTTAACAACAATCAAGGGCATCTAAAATGTGATCCAGGAAGGCTGGGAAACAGCTCTGTGATAAACCGTCACCCAAGTAGAGAGCGCTGTCCTTGGTCCTGTATTTCTTTCCGCAGTCATCCACAAAAAAAAAAAAAAAAAACCTGCTTAAACTAGAAGATACATTCAGGAGACAGCACTGCTTTTCCCTCTCAGAGAAAGAATGACTTTGAGAGTTTCCTGTGGGGGGTTGAGGCCCCTTCCTAGGAGAGACAGGATGTAGGGCTATCTCAGATAAACAAACAACAAACAAACACAGAGTGCTATAATTTGTGCTAAGTTATCGGTCTATGAAAAGTCTTAGAACCAAAACCAACAACTGCATTTAAAGAATTTAAACTCAACATCATGATTACTGAAGGTGGGTAAGAAAAGGAAATGTTTTATTTGTTTTCTTTTAGCCACCTATTTAATTTTTAGAAAAAAAAGGTGGGGGGGAATTAGGCCTTTGATTTCTAAATTTAACTGTGTATTTGGGGGTCTAAGTTACTTCAGAAAACAATCTCTATTAATATGTATGAAAAGAAATTTATAGCCACTATCATGAAATACAAAGCAACCAGGAATAAATTCATTTAATAAAAGAAATTGAGTGTGCTGTATATATCCCTAGATGTTACATTTAAAATATTTCACCAACTTAATCTAGTTAGCTAGTAGTAAGGCAATTACACAGTGAAGATTTAGGGTCATACAGATTTAGGGTTCAGCTGCGATCTTGGCTGTGTCTCACAAAACACTTCATACGGGAAGGAAACCCCTTGACAACCTTCGCATCGCTGTGTTCAATTAAGTGACAATTTATTCTGTTTTTGTTTGTAATGGGGCTCGTCATTTACTGTCATTACTGGTCCACCAGAGAATATTCTCTTTACTTTTCTTCTCAGAATAAATCTAAGCCATCTAGAGTTTGCTCTTCTCAGCAACAGAAAAGCTGGCGACTGATGGAAAGGCAGCTCCACCTAGCTGTCCATCTTGTACCCCTCCATCCTCATCTATAAGAGGAATATTATGTAACAGCAAAGACCAGCTTCTCTAAACTAGAGCTTTACCAAATGGACATATCTGTGACCTCTTGCATAAACACTTTTAAAGCCGTTGATACTGATTCACATATTTCTGTTGTATTTTTCTCTTTCTTTATTTTTGTTTTTTACCTTGAACATGAAATTTGTTACTCTGAGGAAAGCATATAAAGTCATATTACAACATACACAGAAATCTATTCACTTCATCTCCCCGATTAAGTTTGAAATCTAGGCCTAACATTTCAGGAAGGTTAAAAGGTAACTGATTAACTGTTCAAATTGTATTATACATGAGACTGTTTATTATGTGCATATGGGTCTTTATCAAAAGAATGCTAAGCAGTTCTCCTGAGGCTTCTAAAGGGGTGCTCTCTAGTCTCTCTTGTTGAAATCAATCTAAAAATATTTAGCAAGTGGAAATATACGGTAGCCACATGCATCTTTATTAGACTGTGCCAATATTAAAGAGATTTACCAAAAAATCAGTGCTTGTTGCACATATTTCCTACATTGTTATTATTAAATTATTCTTAAAATTGTAAGATTAATAAATTCTATAATCTGTGCTCTTGAGTGAGTTAGGAATTCCACTGTCAACACTATTTTATCACTAAAGAGATGTGCTAACATCTTTATAAATTCACTGGAATCACCATTTCCCTTCAAGAAGCTTTACATACATTTCGAACACTTGGTTTTGCCACATTTTCTGTGCATTTCCATCAGTATTTCATTTTGCTATCACCCAGCCTTGCCTCTCTCCGCAAACAATAAAGCAGCAGGGCTGTTGGATGCTTTAACGGAGCTCGAACTGGGCAAGCACGTTACACTGTGATCTTCATTCAAATAGTGAGATGTGCTAGGAGGGGCAAAAGACTATCTGTAAACATAAATGTGATTTTATAAATTGCTCAGACTTTTAAGAGCAGGGCACATTCATCATCTGTAATTTCTTAGGTTGTACCATGTTCTATCTGGCTCACAATCCTATATTAATATAAGCAGCATGCATATCCATGAAGAATGGAAAGCAGATCATGAATGGAGATCTACAGAAGCTACCTGTCTGTCCAGCTCGGATGCCACCCATAATGCACTCAATCATCTATCTGCACAACACAAATTTGCAAATCTACTACAAACACACAGTTCTATACTGAGATAAATCTTTAGACTCTTAAGAGAAAGCTTGTCTTCAGATTTCCCAAGCACAAGAGTTATAAAGACAGTGTAAGGTGACTGATAACAGGCTTTATTCTCCTATAGTTAATTCTCTTCTGAGTTAAGGACAATCCCTTTGTCTGAAGTCATTGACATCCACCAATACTACAGCATGACTCTGATCATCAGAAAAACTAGAAGAGACACACTGAAGAGAAAACAGGGGTCTAACAATCAGAAGGAAGACACAGCACCCAGTACCACAAACGCAAATAAAGAGCAGAGCACCTTGAGTTCTAGGCAATAGCAGAGAGGGCGTGTATCTGGTGTTAGGCAAGACAAGTCTGATGTTTGGTGACTCCCAGGACTACCATGAGTAGTGTGTAGCCACTAAAAATACAGTTACTAACTTTTTGTTCCTTCACAGGCAAACTAGAAATGAAAAAATTCAAATGCATAATTATGTAAGCCTAAGATGTTGACAAACAGCTTCAGACTTGGGTAGGACAAGGACGTGCCCCATCTTAGCCCAAAACCAAATCATATTTTAGTCAAACACACAAAAGGAAGACTTTATGTTCCCTTACCAAGTGAAACTTGTCCAGGACAGACAGGGTCCTCCCAAACTTTTGTTTTCCTTCTATCTTTTCTATTGACATGACTTTTCAGTTTGTTGCCTAAATACACTGTTTAAAAAAATGTATTTTCATAAAACTACCACTTTTTGTCTGTGGAAAACAAACCTTTTCTTGAAATTGTGGTATTGTTTAGAATGCGATTTTAAAGCTACTGGGAGGCTAAGGCAGGAGGATTGTAAGTCTGAGGCTGGTCTGAGCTACACAGATAGTTCAACACTAGTCTAGGCAATATAGCAATTCCTTGCCTCAAAGATATAATTAAAAGCAGACTAGACATGTAATAAAAATATTTCAAGCTAACATATTAAGCATTACTAAAATCAAAATTGAAAGTGCATTATACCATAAATGAGATCCCATCCCTTCTCCTTGTACTATGCTCACAAAATCAGTAATTGTGGAAGCTTTAGGTTGATAACTGCAAAATGACTAGCCATGCCTCCACCTTTGAATGCCTTTTGGTTCATCTGTTTTACAAGCAACCAAAGAGGCAGTACCACTCTCCACAGAGATGTTATACAGCAAAAACTAATCATCACTTACACTGTGAATTTAATAGATAGCTTTAGCACAAGTATGACTTTCAACGTCTGTAAGTTAAATCTCTTTGTTTTTAGTTAATTTGCTGCAATCCTTTACTAATCGGTAAGTAAATTCTCATTAATCACCTCTAAACTTTTTTCTATTTATTTATTCTTCTCTTCCATATTTTTGTGACTCTAAGGAGACAATTTATGGGTGATGTGTATATGATACTGCAGAAGGACTTTAACCCACTAATACCAAAAGGGACTCTACTGTTAAAGTATGATCACCATTACAGTATGTTAATGAAGTTTTGCAAATTCAGGTGTCATTTCTTACTCTCATTTGCAGAATCTAGATTTTTATTATGACACTAAGGATCTGGACAGGTGGCTCAGGATTTAAAAATAGTGGCTGCTCTTCAGAGAACCCATGTTCAATTTCCAGCACTCACAGATCAACTCACACACCATCTCTAGGGGATTTGCTGTCCTCTTCTGGCCTCTGTGGGCACTGCATGTGTAAAATAAAGATTTAAATCCCTAATCTGGGCATGGTTTACACACCTTTAATCCCAACACTAGGTAATCAGAAGCAGGTAGAAGTTTTTGAGTTCATGGCCATCCTAGTCTACATAGTGGTTTCCAGGTCAGGACTATATGGAGAAACCTTGTCTCCAAAAGCAAAATTTCAAATCTAAGTATTTTTAACAGATCCTAAAGCAGATGGGGGTGGCTATTTGAGATGAGAAAAGGGGTCAGTGAGAACAGCAAGGACAGAGAGTAACAGGAAAGTGAGTATAATCAATGTCTGTTGTCTACACTATGAAAATGTCATAACCAAAGCTGTTGTTTGATACAGCTAATAGACATTAAAAATAGAATGAAACAAATTCCCACGCAACACCCATTGTCTGACAAGCACTGGTCTGTGTGACTGAGAAATGTATGGCATTCACACAGAAGCTACCTTTTACAAAGACAGTGCTGAAGCTACCGTTACCCTCTGTGAAAGGTAACTGACAACAGCCAAAGTCTATCTTCAGTTGCTTTGTTGAATCATGAACAGAACAGAAAATGAATTAGCATTGACAACACTGGCTTTCATTTAGATTAGAATTACCTCCTCTGTACTTTTACATATTCATCCATTGTAGCGATTGATGGCTTTTAAATTTCTCCAGAAATCAATCCAGATTATGAAACTTGAATACTTAGTTGTCACCGATTCAATATCACTAGTGGGAATAAGGTGTCATTTTCATTACATTTCTATCTTACATTGATTTTTATCCCATGGTGAGACTTAAACTTGAAGTGGTTCCAATCTCCTAAGATTTCCTCAACGAGCCTTTTACCCCAGTCAGTTTTCAGGCCTTGCAGTTCCCATACTCCACACAAAGGCAAAGCTATATACAGGGAACCAAAAGACAAAGAGAATTCCCTAACACTGGTACAACAGCTAATTGAAAACACTCAAGTAGAGTGCAGATGTACTGTAGCCCTGAAGCAGGATTACAGTCACTCGCCACACACTGAGTAAGCCTTTTAGCCTTGTACCCATCAGGGTCTACCTACTCCAAATGCCAACGTGCTGAAGGTGCCAGATCAGATGACAGGAAGGACTCTAGCTCAACGGGCCCTAAGTTCTTGTGTATTGTCCTTTACAAAAAGAGATCTATGCATAAGAAGGACAAGGAAGGGTTGTGCTAGGACACTCACCCGTCATGTACAACCCTGACTCAGTGCCATAAAGGAAGAAAGTTAAAAAAAAAAAAAAAAAGACAAGAAGGAAGGGGATAGGGATGGAAGTAAAGAGAGAGAACAGTCTCACTAGGAACCTTAAAAGTCCCATCTTCTACTGTCTAAAAGTCAGGCTGTAAGCACAGCAGCCCACTCTCAAGTGGAACAGTCTTTGTCAAGACCTATAGCCTTAAGCTGGGATGTCTGAAAGCCAAAGAGAAATTTCAATTTAATAAGCATGAAACAACTTAAAGATACAACATGATCCTCCATTTGAGAAGCTGGATGTTTTGATTAGTAATAAACAACAACAAAAAAAACCACTTGATAACTATCCAAAACATGAATGTTAATTAACTATATGATGCACCCTTGAAGAGGAAGGAAATTCTGCCTGTTGCTAGATGCATTGCAAGTATGGCTGCTCTGTCACATACGCTTCAAGAGGTGGCAGAGAGGAAAGGGCTACGTCTACGCTCAGTGTTCTGACCTATGAACATCTGGATGATTAGTACCCTGACATTCCCTTAAAAAAGGCAGCCTGAGACACCCTCCAGGTCTCAATGGCTCGCAGGACCAGGAGCAAGCCATACAATAGAAGAACCTAATGAGACTGCAGGCCCTTGGCAGAAGTGAGCCTAGATATACAACTCTCAAATGGGACCACTTGGGTGGTCCAGGCAAGGAGCAAGCTCAAGATGACCAGCTCCATGAGGGCTGGACAGGGATCTGGCCTGAGATGACCACCAGTCAGGCACCATGCAGGCCCATGCCCAAGATAACCCCTGCCATGCTCCTTAATGTACAAGGTGGGACACAGCACTCCTAAGGCCACTCCTGAAATAACCCCAGACATTCAGAGGCCCCAGGCCCCTCTAAAAGGTAAGTGGTGGAAAAATGAAAAAGAAAGAGAATGATATGGGTACAATGAAGAGAGGCAGACCTGGAGACTCAAGAGTAGTAAGAATAGACTGATGTGTGTAGCCAGTGATAGCACCTGGGATCATGGTGGAGTTCTGGCCTGTACTGCCATGGAAGTACATGTGTGGGTTCATGGTCCCAGCATCAGGGATCTCTTACTAACAAAGACCAAGAAGATATCCCTAGTGTTAGCTCTTGCCTAGGGACATGTTGATGTCTGAGGTCTATGCAGAACAGGGTTCACCCCTCACTTAGCATTGTGGGAGAGCTGGCCCAGGGGCCATGAAAGCCAGAGAGTTCATCCTGCCCCTAACCAGATGCCATACTCGGGGAGAGTGGGAATTGCAAGTGAGACAGCCCCAAGGGCATGAGTGTGGGAGAGCTGGCCCTGTAACTTGCCTGCTGTGCAGTGGCCTGGATAAGGGAGAGATGACCTCCCCTCCTGGCTTGCCACATACAGCAGGCAAGAGAACTGGCCCCAAGGTCATCAGATCAGGAAAGTTGGTCTTGCCCCTCCTCTGCTGCAGCATTGGGGAGAGCAGGCTTTGTACCTCAGCTGGGCAACACAGTAGAGGCCTGGATGTAGGCATTGTGGGTGATCAAGTCCCAAGGGTGTGAGTGTGGGAGAGCTGGCCATTTTGTAGTGAGTGACATTGGTGAGGGAGAGACCCCTATCTCCTTTGTTTTACTCTCCCACAGGCGGCAAGTGGGAGAGTTGACCGCAACTGGGTCATAAGAGCAGAAGAGCAGGTCTTGCCCCTCTCATGGCTAGCACAGTAGAACTGACCCTGGATGTGGGGGTTAAAATTGAGCTATCCCCAAGAGTGAGTGTAGGAGAGTCATCCATGCCTCTTATCTGCTGAACTACAGCACAAAGGAGGGAAATATGCCCTTGTCTCCTCCCTTGACCCTCACCACCTATGGTAGACAGGAGAGCTGGACCTGGGACCATAAGAATGTGAGAAGTGGCCATTTCTCTCATTGGCTGCAATACTTGGGAAGATAGGACCTACACCTCACCTGGGCAGCAGGGTAGAATGGGCCTTGGTAGCAGGAGTTTCTGGTGAGCCAACTCCAAGGGCATGAGGGCAAGATAGCCAGCAGCCTGTCCAGCTCAGATACCTCTCAGACCCGATCCAGGGCTTTGAATTTGCCCACTCCAATGTCTACTCCATCAATGAACTGCTAGAGTACATGAAAAGGCTGGTCCTACTGATCCAAAACTACAGGATCTCCATGACACAAGGCAACAACGAGGTATCTGAAAGTGAGGTTACAGTATTGATAGGGTAGCAGAAGCCAACGGCCTCAAATCAGACTAACAAGTCATTGCAATAAACAATTAGCAAGCAAAAGAATGTGGACAAAAGGGTACACTATGGGACACAATGTGACATACTAAAGCTTCTGCAACAAGATTTCTTTCTCTACTGAGCAAGGGGAGTTTTCAAGGGCAGAGAGTCGATGAGTAGGATTAGGAAGCATGGTGAGAAATTTACAAAGAACCAGTAAAAAAGTTTTTTAAAAAAAAACAAAGAAGAAAATTCTGGTACATGGTATAACATGCGGAAATCTTTAGAAGCCACTCTAATTGTACGTCACCAAAAACAACTACTGTATGGTTTCTTTAGTTACTATTTCTATCCATAGTTAGACTTGTAGACATAGAACACATAGAGTGCCTATTGCCAAAGGTTGGAGATGGGAAAATGGAACAATGTATAATGGGCACAGAAGTTTAGTTTTACAAGATGGAAAAGTTTCAGAGAGTGCAAACCCAGCACAGTGAACACACTTACAGCTTCTGAACTGAAAGCATGGCTAAGAGGAAGGGATCTATATTTATGCTATGTGTTTTCAGCAGAAAAAAAGGTATAAAAACGACAGGTTTTTAAGCAACCAATAATAGCACCAATGATTTTCATTCAGTTGACCCCACATTAAAGGAAGTGAAACAAATATTTTAACCATAGCCCAAGTCAACAAATATATGGAATCAATGGATCACTTAAATTTTCACAAAAGCAACAAAGAATTCTTTAAAAAAAAAAAAAAGGACATCCAAATCAATATATATGCTTTAAGGTTAATGTTATTCATGTTTATAAGTTGAGGGTGGTTGAGAATTAGAAGGGAAAATAATTCTCTGATACTTGAAGCATTGCTATTTGTCACCTTACCTACAAGATAGTTTTAACACTCATGTACATTTTTGTCAGATTTTGTGCTTAGATTATTTTTTTCTTTTGACTTTTGAAAAGTGCCTGAAGCCTATTACTTTATGCCTTTATTATGCTAAAGGAAAAAAACTGATTTGTTTGATCATAAATACTTAGAGGTGAACAGAAAAAAATTTTCATTCCTGCTGACAATTCTATACTGCTTGGCCCAGTGGGATTACACAATTATGAGATATTAAAACTTAGAAGGAAGAATTGGTAATGGAAAGTCTGAAATAGCTTAATTATAGGTAATAGTACCACTCAAATGCTTTAAAAACAGTTATTTGTGATGTGTTGACATAAAATAATAGATAGATAGATAGATAGATAGATAGATAGATAGATAGATAGATAGATAATAGATAGATAGAAGAAAAACTAGGGGTTGTAGCTCAGGATAAAGAGCATGCTTGAGGTTCTGGGTTTGACCTCTATTACAGCAAAAAGCAAATAAAGTAGAGTTGAAAAGGACATTACTGTTTAAAATTACTATGGTGTAGACATTGCAAGCATTTTTAAAGAAGCAGTGGCATTCTGCATTCATTGGAAAAATAAATTGACCCTAAATAGATTCTTCTATATTTTCATCTTCATGAATGCATTTTTGCCTCTTTCAGTAGCAAAACCTTGCCAAGTGCCAAGTCTCAGTGCATCCTCTGAGCTGAATAGTTTGCTCTGATCACAGAATTCACATAAGTACATCTGAAGATCTCTTGTTCCCCTATATATGTTCAGCCAAACACAGGCTTCTTCAGGGACATCCAGCTTCACCCTGCAGGCTTGAGACACCAGTTCTTACATTGAAATCTTTAAGTCTGACTTATGGAGGAGAATTAGACAAGTCTTCTTGACTAATCTAAGTCCTGGAATCCACCCCTTATCTGTCTTAATCATCTTTCCTAACACTTCTTTCCCACTTTCATTGACTCCATGACAACTTTAGGTTTAGGTCCCATCTAATATCTAGGACCACACAGGTCTCCAAAAATCAACTTGACTTGTCTCCATCAAACATATATATGTAAATCCACATATCAATTCCCATTAAACTTATGACTGTGATGCACCTTACTGCTTTCCAAATCTCTATCTAAACTCCCACTACTTTTTTCAATGTCCCTATCTAGAGCCTGAACTGTCTTCCTGCCAAACCAATCCTATCCATGATTTCCTGTATTGACCAGTCTTTTCCATCCATGCGATGAAGCCTGAAATTCTTTCTTGAATTCATGGAATAGATAAATCTTCTATGCTCAGATTAGTAATTCTGGACCCCAAAGTTGTAAAAGCAACAACAGATTTATGCTTTTTCTTTATCACTTAAATGAATATTACCGTCAAGTGGTGTAAAATGAATAGTTACATCCCTGTATATAGTTAATGTCAAAGTTATACCCAGGAGCAGACTCCAGAGTATTTCTCACTTTTCCTGGAAAACTCTTTTAGTGAAATGACTTCACATCATTCACATGCCTCCTGAATCAGTGAGCTCATCAAAAATACAACCAATAGAAATGTCTGTTGGCATAGGAGACAGGTCAGTCCAGATAGAAGACAACTGGAAAGTAAAGGAGGTTTTTTTGGTAAGACAGCTATGTCATGGAACTCAAGTTAAAAACAAACAAACAAAAGATTGGAAGAAGGGAGAGGAAGAGGAAGAAGAGAAGGGGGAAGGAGGTCAAGTTACTCCCTTGACACATTATTAACTTCTATTATTTGTTGGTTTTCATCTGAATAGGGAAAGCTAGTATGTATCTTCCATATTATAAATACTTGGAGGCGGGGGCTAGAGAGATGGCTCAGTGGTTAAGAGCACAAACTGCTCACTAGACAGGACGTCTGCCTTCAAGGGGACAATTTGGCTAATTTATTATTATTATTATATTATTATTATTATTATTATCAGGAGCAGCTGTGAAACCTTTTTGTGCTCTTAACTCCTCTGTAGTAATTTCCTTGTTTTTAATATTCTGTCTTTCATCATATCATCATCCATATTAAGCCTTTTTGTAATCTTTAATAGACTTTTCTAAACTAATTCCCCATTGTGTTACATCTTTACACATCTGTGGTCTTCCTTTAACTTTCCATAATAACTCTTGCTTGCGGGTGCATTCATGAGATTATTTGAGTTAATTGTCTCAAAACACATAAACTTCATTTAAGCCTGCTTCCTTCTCTCTCCTCTTACCTTTCCTCAAGCTCGGTCAGTACGAGTCAAAGAAATACACTCGATGTAGTACTCCCCTAGATGATCTAAGGATGCCAAGATTGATGAAAATGCATAGAATGTATTTTCAAATCAAGTATAAAAGGGTGTTCAATTGATTACTCTAAGACAATTTCCATGGTACAAATATGTCTCTAATGCAAACTATTTTATAAAAAAATAAAATATCTTTTAAGGGGGTAGGACTGGTGAGATGGCTAAGCCAGTAAAGTGTCTGCTACCAAATCTGATGACATGATTGTAATCCCAGGACCCACATGCTAGAAGATAACTAAGATAACTAGCTTACACACATGAACACACACTCCCAAATATACACACATACCAATATATATATATTATGTGTGGTGTGTGTGTGTGTGTGTGTGTGTGTGTGTATAATTTTTAAAAGAAAGTAGACTTCCTGGTGTTCTTGCTGGGGGGCAATAGCACATACAGGCTAATGAAGCTGAGGACCGATGCTTTATCTTCTGGAGATCTTTATGAATCCAGTGTACCCTCAACCTGTCCTAAATCATTGCTCCAGTTTCCTTTTGCCAAATCAGAACAATTGTAGGCTGCACAGAAGCTTTCTTAAAGGCAATGGCTCTGTCTTGTGGACACCAGCTAGGGTTACAGAAGCTTCTTAGGCAATCTTATCTGTGGACCACTGTTACAGAAGCTTTCTAAAGGCAATGGCTCTGACTTGTGTACACCAACTAGTGTTTTGTATCACATAAGTTGATGAACACGAGGGTTGAAAGATACAAATGGGAGCAGCTGATCTGTCACTAAAAACCCAGCAAATGAATAAATAAACTGCTTTATTGTCTTAATTTTATTTATACATATCATTCACTTCCTTATTCTAAACAACAAAACAACCTTAAACTCTAAAGCTCAAACAATAGTCGAGGTACACATATCGGAGCACTTAGTACATGATGGACTGAACTACAATCTGTTATGCCTTGACATATTGCATTAACAGTGCTATGTAAAATTAAGATAGAAATAAACAGTTTAATATATGTACACACAAAAAAACTAAGCATCCAGTCCATTAAATGAAGGAAAAGAAAATACATTAAAATTTAATTCTTTTAGGATATTGAGAAATTCAAACACAGTAGTTCTTGTTAACCGTAGTAGTTCTTGTTAATCCAAAACTTCATGTCGATGCTTGAAACTGCAAGTAGTACCACATCCTATATATAATGAGGGGTTTTCCTCTGTATACTCATTATAATGTCAACTTTCCAAGCTAGGCACAATGAGAAAATAACAAGAACAATAATAAAACAGAACAATTACAATCATACACTCTAATTAAAGCAGTGCACACGTGGTTTCTCTTCTCTGCCCTTAGCTCACTGTGTTGAGATCACCCTGTTCTTGGGAAGAAGAACGATGAAGCATGGTCTGGTGACTGTCATGGCCATGTGACATTATGGCACATCATCAGGTGACAAGGAAAGAGCTACTTTAAAAAGAGCTACTTAGACATAAATAATACACATCTGATAACTGAGCTGCCAACTGGCTAACAGGCAGGTAATATACACGGTGTGGATACTCTGGACAAAGGGCTAATTGACAAAGAGAGCCAAAGCAAAGGGCCAATTTCCATTCTGCTAGTCAGATGATGGACAACTGAAAACTTAAGAACTGTCTGCTCTGGGGATCACTTACTTAATATGTTTAGACTAAAGATGAGCATATGTATCTGAAATGTTGGAAACTACAAACATAAGAGCATGAATGGACCCATTCATGAAAATGAGCTTGTTCTCCCTTATTCAGAGGGAGTGTATTTCAATTAAAGCACAAAGGTAATAATAAGTTCTTTGTTATTTCATAGTTTCATTAAAGCAAACTTAATTTAAAATTTACACCTTAAAAAAAAAAAAAACTCTATGAATGTTCTCCTTTGCCATTTCCTCACAAAATATGGGGTCCGTCAATGAAAATTAAAGTGGAATGTGGGAGGGATCAAAAGTCAGAGCAGCACAGACTTCTAAAACTGCATTGTAATTGGTATCATTTTCTTCTCTTTCCTATGTACATCCACCTAGTACTTTAAGCACACAAGCACAAAATGTACAACAAATAGCTCAAAGAGTTTATGTTGTCCACAGGGCTCCAAAGGGCAAACGAGCATAAGAAATAGCTCCTGTGAGTTGTCTAACCTGGCTGAGCTAAAGGCAAATACATGGAAAGTATAGATCTCAGTCTAGTCCACTGGATTGGATGAATAAGCCCACTGGTAGACGCAAGCCCTGAATTGAATCAAAGTATCAGAAAAAGAAACGACTTGTTCTGAATCAACTTGAAACCTCTTACTCCAGACTATGGATCAGATCTCCACCACCGTTACTGTTGCTTTTTAGAGAATCCCAGGTAGCAGTGGCCCATCCAGATCAAAAGGAAACTGTATACAGCCGGCTTTCCCTGCCCCATAACTGCTGAGAAGTTGAACTTCCTCTCTCAGACTTACTATCCTTTTTTTCTTCACGGACAAGGCCTGCTTCCTGTGAGATGACCCCAGCAAAGGTTCAAGACCTTGGTATTCGGTGCCTGAGGCCTTTCACTGAGAAAATTGAATGTGAGCCCTTGATCTTCAATCCTATCTGTCTATTGTGGCATCTCTCCCGGGTCTCTTCACCCCTAAATTCTTCATTTCTTCACAGAATTTAGCTGAGCAGCACTTTCCCTTGCCTGTTTATCTCCATGTCTGTCTCCCTGCTGGTATTTATTGCTTATCACTGTAAGTCTTTATTGAATGTAATCTGTTTGGGGATATAGTTGGCATGAAAGATGCTCCACCAAACGAAGTTGTAAAGTATTATACATAAATACTTAATTCCTGGATTTATTTATTATCCTCATTACTTATTTACTGCTGTACGTACCCAGGACACCTTTGGAAGAAATAAATCTGGTCAGTTGCTCTCCCAAATTTGATCAGAATATCTTATAAGATATAAATTATGACATTACATAATTATTAATATTCTTCATATGACTGGCACAGATTATAGTTTACAGAAACTTTTTCACAGTTCTTCCTGGGCACCCAATGTTCAGAAATTCTCAGCTCTGAGGCGCAGGTCAGAGAACTGAGACTCAGCATTCTGAGTGACACAGCAGAGGTCACCTGAGCAAGAAACCTCACATACTGGCACAAACCCAGGTCTCCTGCTGCAGGCTCTAACTCTGTGAAACTTCATTGAGGATGAAGAGTTTACTGTGCATTATGATTTGTTTTCAGCTACATTAACCCAACTTTTTATTTAATCCAAGCCCATTAGAGTCTAAGTTTGAATTTGAAGTCTTCCATAGAACAAACACTAATGTTTTCTGTACAGCCATAGGCAAGCTTGGAAAGTCATTCTAGTGATCTCTCACTAATAAGCAAGTGTAGTAGTTTATATTCACCACAATATTAGCAATGGCTGGGCTACAGTTGTGGCAGTCAGTGACAATTCTATGATGTGTAGAATTAGGATCCTGATCAGGGGATTGTACCAATAAAAGGGGACAAAGATCCTCACAGAACAGAGATCAGGTTACACAAGTGATTTGATGACCTTTATTACTGACAGGCTGTTAGGGCACATTTAAATAATGAATGTGCATGGTTAGAAGTCTGATAGGCCTTCCAATTAACATCAGCTGCATTCGTTCTATCTCATACCTTTGTGTCCAATACAAGTAGAAGGCGAGAAAGAATAAGATATACAGATAAAGAATTTGCATAGCTAAGTCAGTACACTGGAATTGTAAAGATTCCTTCCAAGCATCCCACTGGAATGACAAACCCACAGCATCTTCTACTTCTGTCTGTTTATTTTGTATATACCTTTTGTATATACAGTAATGCTATACATACTATACATACTGTACATACTATACATACATACATACATAATACATACATACATACATATATACATCCCTGTAGAGAGGTCTTCAATAGAACAAATTACTCTTCCACCAAAAACTTTACAGTATTCCATACTTTATCATCCTTCTCAGGAAAATTTTCAGAGGAAAAGAAAATCCCTCTTACTCAGGGACTTCTACACTAAATTCTCCCTCAATCTTTATGCAGACCTAGAAGAACGTCTACTGAGCAAACTGAAAAAGAGAATATCAGAAGAGCAGTCCTTCTCATCACCAGATAGCATGCACACAGCCTTTGCTCATGACACACTTTCCAGTCTAACTGAAACTTAGGCTTTGCAAATCCAAGTAGTGCAAAGCCATCCTGCATTGTTCTCTCCGAGAGGAGCATTTCACTGCAAACCCCAATGGCTGGACACACACGATTCCCCAAAAGGAATAAATTAGCTATTGAATCTCACTCCAGCAGTCAATGAAGCGCATTAACTCCCTTAATAAATACACTGCCTGGGAAATTTTACTCATTTCATAATAAAAACAGATTAAATCATAGCTTTGAACCGAAAAGCAATTACTCTTCAACTATGTATTAGGACCAGATGCATCCATTTAAAAAAAAAAAAAAGGAAATAAACAGAAAATACAATTTCTCAATTATATTTGGAAAGTATCAGAAAGAAATTAAATGAAAAAATAAGAATACAATACACCATTTGTGTAGGACAGTAGATGGGGTAAATGTCTGACATGTTTCCTATTCATAGTTTTTCTTTAGTTCATTAATTTAAAGAGAAGTTACAAAACACATGAGTTTTAAATTGGGTACCAAAATAATTAACTTTTTTGGTCAAGTATCTAAAAATTAAGATATTCAAATGAGACTATGTTGTGTTACTCCATAACCCATTGAAGTAGCTAGCAACAGTTTTGTTTGCCAAATTTATTTATATCTCCAAAAATAATCTGTTAAAATAATGTAGTGTTACTTTTATGCCAGCACTGTGACCAAAATCCAACAACTTAAATGAAGAATGATTTATAAGTGCTCATGATACAGAGAGTTCTGGAGGACATCAATGTATACCACTACCTTTCTCTTTCTGACACTCTTATTCTACCTTCTCTGGGAATGGACACACAACACACACACACACACACACACACACAACGCCTAACTCATCTAGATGAATCCAAATCCAGTATAGTTGACAATAAGGATTAGCCATCACAAATAATAATGAGGATTTGCAATGATTTTCAACATAGGCTACTGAGACAAACTTAATAAAATGGAAAAGGAAGAAATTCAAAGTTATGTGTAGCAAACAAATTATACTAACTATAAAAAAGTATGATGCTATTACCAATAATCAACAAATTTGGGTTGAGTCTCTGTTTAACAGTGATGTGAGAAAACTTCATTTAATGATCTCAAAGAGGAAACAATCTCCTTGGGGTTACAATATATTCCTAGACAATAAATCCTGAAATAATGTTCACAGCCAGAATGCTTGCATATCAGAGTGCCAAGTAGACTAAGGGACAAATCCTCCAAAAAGAGTAATTCCTTATTGTCATTTTTACTTGTGTTAGTAACAAATTTTAAAGCTATGCTTACTGCATAATGCAAGATGTATCACACATAAATAAGACAATGTAACACATGGGTTAACATTCTGTGGGTCTAATTTACTTAGGAAAAGCATATCCTAGAAACTACCTTCTTTAAATTTCACCTTCTAAAGATTTCTTTAAATTTTTTTAAAAGGATGGAAAGACTCACTTATAGCTGAGCCTACACCTGAGGCTGAAGCCCACACATTTTATTTTGAGGAGAAAAATCAATGCCAACTCCCATGGACTAAGATCAGCTTACCAGTCCCAATGCTCATTCTTACAGTCTTGGATAATCTACAAAGCACCTAACACAACAACAAATGAATCCAACCATTGAGGTTTTTTCATCTCAAAGAGTTTTAAGCAGTTCAAGTAGTGTTCCCACATTGAAGCCTTTGAAGGGACAGGAAAGAAACAGTGTTGGTGTGCATTTGCATGTTACAACAAATCGTACAAGGGAATCATAATTGAACATGGAGTCACCAATGAGTGGGGAGCTTGTTCTTTCTCTCATACCCATTCCTTTTACATGGCAATGTCTGTCTACACACTAGGAAAGACTGCCCAAACATGGGTTTAAGCCAATAAAAAGTCTTTACCAGCAGGTGGTGACTACATGAGTGAGTGTTCAGGATCCTAATGTAGCCCTGGGATCTTTCTCGGGGTGAGCTTTTAAACACAAAAATCGTGTTCTGGATTGACATACTACCATTAGCAAGAACAGTTAGCTGCAAGTGGAACAAAAGAATTCAAAAGGCAAGGTTAGTACATTGAGAGACTTTCCTAGAACAATGGACTTTGATGGATTAGATCTTTGTTTTCATTTTAGCTGGTGAGGCTGTCTACATGTTGAGTTTTATGACCTGAAGGGTATTTCCATCATGGATCAGTTGTGCTAAGGTCGAGGGGCCTGGTACAAAGTTAGCTTGATAGTATAGAAATAGAAACATATGTCATTTCTGCATCGATCCCAACTCGTTAAGGCTGAGTTGGTATGAAGCTTACCCTTGTTCAGCCTTGCTACTTCAGAATAATCAATTTCGCCTCCACATTTTTCTCTATCCTGCTCGTTTTATCAATTGAAAATGAAGAGAGGGGACAGATCAAGAGGCACTTGATAAGACCTTGCCTCTCTCAATCTGTTTCACCTCTTGTGTTAATCTATAAAGAATTTCCCTGTGCCTCACACCAAGTAGTGATATAAGCTTCCCAGCCACATTGCATGTCAGCTTACATATAATGGCACTTACAGGAGGACTCTCATGTGGTAGCAATGCATTTCTGAGTGCTCAGAAAATGTTGTCCCCACAAATTACTGGAAGACTTCCTATTCTTGTGCATATTATGATATTGACTCAGAATGTCAATCTTCCTAGTACTTGTAAATCAAGATCCTTCCCTATAACTGCTTAAGCACTCCTGGATTTGTTCTTCTGATGTGGGGAACTTAGTGGGTGTTATAATGTTGACATCAACTCCTCAAGGAGTGCTTAGTATCTCAATATGTATCCACCAGTCATGTTGTGTTCTCTCATAAGTCCATCTACTGTTTTTCATAAGAAATGAGGTCACGTGCTAACTTTTCGAATTGATCAATTTTCTGAAGAGAGGGCACAGACGGTATCATTCCTCACATGTCCTTCCTCTTTTCACTGCCATCAATAGAAATGGAGTCTTTAGATAGGTTATGACCATAGGGAAAAACCTACTAATATGTTGCTAAATGAATACAGCAATAAAATGGCTCCTAATGACATATTTCTATATCAGTGACCAGTGCAAAAGAGGAGGCAGAAAGAGTGTAAAAGTCAGAGGTGGTGGAAGACTCCAGGGAGACAGCATTTTCCAGACACAATGGGGATGATGCACATATGAACTCACATAGACTGTGACAGTTTACACAAGACTCAGGCCAGAAAAAATCCCAGCACAGAGAAGGGGAAGTGCCATAAAGTTCTACCACTAGCCAACAAGCTATTGGAAATTGATTCTTGCTTGGGGAGGTTAAATTAGTTTTTTTCAATGAAATGGCCACATTTCAGTGGATATCAACCAAATTCCAGAGCAGGCCCCATGTGTTGCTGTAGTTTTCTTATGATTTGGTATTTCGTGTCATTTTTTGTCATTTCGTTGGGTTGTTTTGCTTTTGAAGAAAGAAAAAAGACAAGGAGAGAAACGGCACATGAAATTGGATGGGAAGGGAGGTGGAAAGACTTGGAAGAGGGAAAAGAATATGATCAAAAATATTATATGAACAGTTTAAAATAAAATTTTAATGTGAGAAAAGTAGAGTGACACAACCTAGACTTATCAAACCTCCTGCCCTAGGCTTCCATAGTAGGATTACAAGCATGTACCCCCATGCCCAACTATCATAAAGATTTTTCACTTTAACATGAAACTACTCAGTTTTGAATATAATAATACTAGCTCACCCATTTAAACAATGAAAAGTGGATGAATCATATTATTCTAGTATGCTTTCTGTTGTGGAGATTAAAACTGGACCAAAACCAACTTGTGGAAGAAAGGATTATTTAGGATGTTCAGGTTGTATATTCTATTATCTAAAGAAGACAGAGTAGATACCTCAAGGCAGGAAACTGGTTGCAAGACTGCAAGCAGAGACCATTAAGAGACACCACTTAATGGCATCATCAGCTATCTTCCTTACGAATCCCAGGTCTATCAACCCAGAGATGGCACCACCTACAGTGGCTGTCTCCCCAGTACTATATCAACCATTAATCAAAGAAATGCCTCACAGACATGCCTATGGAGACAATTCCTAAATCAAGGTTCCCTCTTCCCAAGTGAGTCTACTTTATGTCAAGTTGACAAAAACTAACCAGCATAACTGATCCCTTGTCAGCTTGATAAGCAAACATATCATTATTAAACAATAATTTTCCTTTCTTGTTTATCCCCTGATGTTAATATCACAATATAAAACACAGTATAATGGGCTGGAGAGACTACTCTTCCAGAGGTCCTGATTCAATTCCCAGCAAGCACATTGTGGCTCACAACAATCTGTGATGGGATCTTATGACTTCTTCTGGTGTATCTGAAGAGACTTACTGTGTATCCACATACATTTTTTAAAAACTGGACTCCCAGGAAGCCTTTCTAACCAGGCTCACAGGTAAGACACCCTACCCCCACCCACACCCCAATACCTGGTCTAACTGGGACCCCAACAGGGCCCAGCAGATGCAGGACTTATCTACCCTGGCAGAGACACATCATCCTTGTGGTCTCAACTGAGCCTAGGGAAAGATCCAGTGCTCCAGCACCCCCCCCACACACACACACACACACACGAGATAGCTTGGCTCCCAAGAGGTCCAGCATAAACAGGCTCACAAATTGGGAGCTCCAGACCCTTCTCACATACAGAACTGCCTGCCTCAAGGAGGGCCATAACCAGGCTCATAGGAAGAACAGGCTCCAGTCAGAGACAGCAAGGCCAGATAACCAGATGGCAAGAGGAAAGCACAAGAATATAAACAATATAAACCAATGCCACTTGGCACCATCAGAACCCAATCTCCCACCACAGCAAGCCTGGATACCTAACATATGTAAAAAGAAAGATTCTGACCTGAAATCTCATCTTGTGAAGATGATAGATGACCTTAAGGAGGAAAAAAATTAACTCCTTAAAGAAATACAGGAGAACACATGCAAATAGGTAGAAGCCCTTAAAGAGTAAACACATAAATCTCTTAAATACAGTAAAATACATTCAAACAGATGAAGGAATTGAACAAAAATGTCCAGGAACTAAAAATGGAAGTGGAAACAATAAAGAAATCACAAAGGAAGGCAACCCTGGAGATAGAAATCCTAGGGAAAAGATCAGGAGTTACAGATAGAAACATCACTGACAGAATACAAGAGATAGAAGAGAGAATCTCAGGCATAGAATAAACCATAGAAGATATTAACACAACAGTCAAAAAATGCAAAGTGCAAAAAGCTCCTAACCCAAAACATCCAGGAAGTTTGGAATACAATAAAAAGACCAACCCTAAGAATAAAAGGATTAGAAGTGAGAGAGTATTCTCAATTCAAAGGGCCAGAAAACATCTTCAACAAAACCATAGAAGAAAACTTCCCTATCTTAAAGAAAAAGATGCCCATAAACTTACAAGAAGCCTACAGAACACAAAATAGATTGGACTGGAAAAGAAATTCCTCCCAACACATAATAATCAAAACACAATACAATATTAAAACTGATGAGGGAAAAAGGCCAAGTAACATATAAAGCAGAACTACCAGAATTACATCAGACTTCTCAACAAGATTCTAAAAGCCATATCTTGAATAGATGTCATGCAGACCCTAAGAAAACACAAACACCAGCCCAGGATACTATATCCAGCAAAACTCTCAATCACTATAGATGGAGAAACCAAGATATTCTATGACAAAACCGAATTTAAATGTTATCTTTCCACTAGTCCAGTCCTATAGAGGGCAATAAAAGGAAAACCCCAACACAGATGAAAACTAAACCCAAGGAAAGCCAAGAAATTAATCATCTCACAACAAACCCAAAAGAAGAGAACCACACAAACATAATACTACCTGTATCTACAAAAATTACAGGAAACAACAATCATTGGTCTTTAATATCTCTCAACATCAATGTATTCGACTCACCAATAAAAAGATATGGGCTAACAGATTAGACACATAAAGAGAACCCAGCATTTTGCTGCATACAGTAAACACACCTCAGTGACAAAGACAGACACTACCTCAAACTAAAAGCTGAAAAAAAAATGTTTCCAAGCAAATGGTCCCAAGAAACAAGCTGGAGTAACCATTCTAATATCCAATAAAATAGACTTTCAAACAGAAGTTATCAAAAGAGATGGAAAAGGATATTTCATACTCATTGTTCCTATCTAAAGGAAACACAGGGTAGGAAATAGAGGAAAAGCCATCCAGAGACCACCCCACCATGGGAACCATCCCATTTGCAGACACCAAACCCAACAATATTGCTGATGCTAAGAAGTGCTTTCAGGCCTGGTATGGTTGCCTCTGAGAGGCTCTACCAGCACCTAACTAAGACAAATGCAGATACTCACAGCCAACTATTGACTGGGTCTGAGAATCTCTGTGCAAGAGTTAGGGGAAGGACTGAAGGATCTGATTGCAACCCCATAGGAAGAACAATATCAACTAACGGGACCACCATGATCCCAAGGACTAAACCACCAAACAAAGAGTATACATGGGCTAGTCCATGGCTCCTGCTACATATGTAGCAAAGGACTGCCTTATCTGACAACAATGGAGGGGAGGTACTTTGCCTGTGGAGGGTCATTGTCCCAGCGAAGGGGGATGCTAGAGGGATGAGACAGGAGTGGGTAGATGGGTGGGGGAGCACCATCTTAGAGGCAAATGGGAGGGGCATGGGGATGGAGATGGGGGTTTGTGGAGGATACCAAGAAGAGGGACAACATTTGAAATGTAAATAAAATAATTCATAAAATTTTTCAAAAAAAGTATAACATTAAAAGTCCCATGGTCTTTTAATAAAAATATAAACACTTTTAAAATGTCACTATCTCCTTATAATACCCAAGTCTCTTAACTATGAGTTCCTGATAAATCCAAAATAAATTATCTTCTAATTTTATTGTAAAAGTAAAGAGCCAGGCCATAGTTACAAATCAGATTAAAGCAAAACCAAAATGCAGCCATGTGAATCACTCAGTTTCTGATGTCTGGATCTCACTCATGATCTTAACAGCCCCACTTACCTGGCTCTGCCATCCACAACACACGTAATCTGCCTCATACGCTCAGGACAGCTCCCCTTCACAGCTGCTGCTTCCTTGGCAGCCATCCAACAGGCCTGGAATCTCAAATATTCTGGAGTCTCCACTGCAACTGATGCTGCACCTTCACCAATGGCCTCTCTGCATGCAAGTTTCAATTCTGCCAAGCAGTGTTACAGCTTAGTTGCTCTGCATGACCCCTTCATGTGGGAGACTCTCACACAATATTTGCCAACTTCTTCAGTTACCTTGGTATGCAGTCCTAATCCCGCACTGGGATGCAACCTGTGCTGGCCCTACAAAAGAAAATATTCCTTCATACATGTCATTTCAATAATGCTATCCCATATTAATCACAGCTGATTTTTCAGCCTCACCTAACCAGTATCTGCCATGCTAGCAAAGCAAGCATTTTATTCCAGAGTCTCAATTCATATTTATTATATAAAAGCCCTGACAAATCTAGGAAGGATTCTCAAACTTCTCTTAAAAATTTCACAAGTCACATGAGCCTCCATCACCTACATGTCTCTCAATTTTTATCTTACCAATTCCCACTTTTAAAAGGACATTTATGAGCCCTACCTGGTTTTAAATGCTCCCACAGTCCTCTCCAAAACAACATGGTAGGTCAGTACCAGCAACCTCTCATTCTCTGGTACCAATTTATATTCTTTTGCATGAGAAGAGGGAGAGAGAGAGAGAGAGAGAGACAGAGAGAGAGAGAGACAGAGACAGAGAGAGACAGAGACAGAGAGACAGAGACAGATACAGACAGAGAGACAGAATAAGACAGAAAGACAGAAAGACAGGAGAGACAGAGATCTGGAGAGACAGAGAGACAGAGCACTGAACAAAACCAAGCCAAGAAGGCAAGGGTTTACTTTGGCTTACAGTCCATAGTCAAGGACTGTATAGGGGAGGAGCTAAAGTCAGAAACATGAAGGCAGAAATGGAGCAGAGGCCATGAAAGACAGATGTCCACTGATTTGCTCTAAAGGTTTGCTCAGCTATCTTTCTTACTCAGACCTGGCTTACCAGCCTAGGGATGATACTGCCCACAGTGGAATGGGATTATCACACAGCAGTGCTGCCTCATGGCTTCAGAATGCTGTTATGGAATTCTACCCGATATTCATCCACTTCAAAGCAAGAAGGCATGGCATGAATATACAGAATGCATCATTCTACAATCTTCTATTGTACTGTGAAGCCATTGTTCAAACTGAGGTACTCAAAGGCCTCTTAAAATGCACTTGAGCTATTGGTATGAAGATAGGCTCACTCTCATAGGATGAGTTTATCCATCAGGATTTTGTAATTATGCCCCACAAAGAAACTTTCTATCATTTGGTGCAGTCCTAATAATAGACAGAATATCTTTCTTTCTTTCTTTCTTTCTTTTTTTTTTTTTTTTTTTTTGGTTTTTCGAGACAGGGTTTCTCTGTATAGCCCTGGCTGTCCTGAACTCACCAGGCTGGCCTTGAACTCAGAAATCCACCTGCCTCTGCCTCCCAAGTGCTGAGATTAAAGTGTGTGCCACCACTGCCTGGCATGACAGAATATCTTTAAGTAGGAATCAAGCTGTAGAATCGTAGAAAAACCTCACACTTCCAGTGACTCACTTGAATGTGTTCTTGCCATCCTATATATTTAAGGTTCTGATGATAAGGATCATTCCTACACAAATGATACAGTGAAGGTGCCAATAATGAATGTCTCATAGTCACACTGGGCTCCTTATGTAAGCACACAACAGAGATTACCAGTAAGATCAACTGAGCATCACAAGAAAATATCTAGTACTTATGAAATTATGAAGCATAAGGTTACATAATGTCAGGAACATTTACTATTCATGACTATAAATAGTCAATTATAATAACCTACTTTTTAAAGACAAAGAAACCAAGAGTGCATGTGTTTAGAGGATAAATCATTACACCAGTTGAAAAGATGGGTTACCTACACAAGCCAGGGCTGTCACAGAAAGGACTTGGCAAGTATCATCATGACATTCGCACCAACTGTAGAAGAGAAGACTGTGATCTATCTCAGCAATTCACCTAGTAAGTAGTTTCTTTTCCTCTGGAATTCTGGTCTCAGGATCCTTATGACTGGAGTTAATGTGTGAGGCAGACTGATCAATGTAATACAAGAGCAGACAGATGTTGATCTCATGCCCCATTCATATCCTCTTCATCAAATCACTATTTCCAACTTCTGTGAAAATTATCCTCGGCAAACAAGAATGGACTTACCAGAGAAGTGTCGCAGCATCTTGACCCACCCCACCTCCCTAGGACTGGCTAAAAGGGAGGTGTTGAATACTGCAAGCATTGCCTCTCACTGGGATAACTCCAGAAGCTGCTTTCATAAATGATAGCAAGGCAAGGTTTTCAGCTCATAAGACCAATGGTCAACTCCTTCCTCTTCCTTGTCTCATTTTACCATCAACTTCCTAAGGTTTTCTGAAAATACTTCCTCAATAAATCCTATGTTACAATTAAAGCTACCCAATCAAAGACTCTCTTCCTTGAAACATGGAACTAAGCTGATACCAACTTACTTGGGTAAGAAATATAGAAAGGGTTAGTTTAAGGCATGAGTGGTGGCTCAATTCTGTAGTTGCAGCATTTGAGAGGCTGGGGCGGTGAGGACTATCATCATGTGTTTGACGCCACCCTGGGCTACATATTGAGTTCCAGGTCAGTTTAGGCTGCAGAAAATAGACCCTGTCTTGAAAAAAAGCCTAATTTAAAGTACAGATTTTTATTTTGCCCTACCTCCAGAGAAGTAAATTTTATAAATATGTCACGAAGCTGAGAATTGGGCATTTTAAACCAGTGCTAACTGTGGATTCAAAAGAGAAGCCCACTGACCACTCTTTATGATTCACTAGACTGAACCGTCAATGCATATTATCAACAGTTGGATGCTGGGAACATTACTGACTTGGCAATACTCTCGTGATGCATCTGAGAACAAGTTCCTCTGTAGTTACTGCCAGGACTTTCCAATTCCCCCAGCTTCAACTTCATGATATGGCTTCCACTCTCCCCATGTTTACAACTTCAAAATGTTAATAAAACATGATAAGTGCAAAAGTCAAAATAAAGTAGAAGAGGTGACATGTAAGTAATGGACGGCACACTCTTAATTTAAATCATATATATTTATTCACTCACTCAGTAACTGAATCCTAACCAAATGAATTTGTAATATATTCCAGTCTAGTTTTATTAGGATTTGTGCTGTATGGGTAAATGTGAAAACAAAGAAAATATATTGCAACATCAACTTCTATTATTCATGCATATAAAGTTCTGTGTACCTGCCCACACGACTGAGAAGATGCATTAGGAAGTCGATTACAATAACAAGAGAAGGTTATTTGAGTCAAATCAAAACAATAAATGGGCTAGAGAAAAATTGTAAAATATTTGTTTTACATTTTCCTCCTGTGACACATAAAACATTATCTTCTCTAAGAGATTATGAACATTTCTACTCTGTCATGCCGCATAAACTAGTGATTTGTTTAGAATCATTTCTGTCTCAAAAGTTACACAAGCTTCCTTGTACTTTATAGAAACTATATCTTTGATTACTACAATTGCTGAATATTACAGTTGTTATTTATAATTATTCTCCGATAGTTGTAAGTATAAAAGATACTTTAACGAAACTCTAATTTTCTAACTTACTAGATTCACCACACTTGGCATTCCTTTGTAAAATACACCCATATACATTGACAATGTGGAGAGCACTTGTATATGTTTGACTACTCTCTTATGCTCACCCGTCTTCTTCTCTTGAAGGGTAGCACATCCCTCCAAGAGTTAGCTGTGTATATTCACACCTGTGACTCTCATGTCTCCTTTTTATATTATCTGACTTTGTTAAATGCCAAAGAGTCATATGAAGATGGTTCTAAAATAAATACATGTTTCTTTGAAAACTGAAATGAGTGTTTGAAGAAACTTGTTAATTTAAACCATCTATTAAAAACTTCAAGAAAGAAATCAAGAAAAATCCTACTCAAATACCTTTTTTAAAACTCTAGGAATAAACTTAACCAAGAAGGAAAAACAATATTTGCAATAAAAACTTTAAGACACTGAAGACAAAAATTGGAAAAGACACAAAGAAATGGAACAATTTTCCATGCTTATGGAATAGCAGAATTAATACTGTAAAAACAGTGACTATATAGCTAAAAACAACTACAGATTCATCATTCCAATTACATTCTTCACAGAACTAGAAAAACCCAATCCTAAAGTTGACATGGAACACAAAAGATAGCAAATAGTCAACGTAATCCCAAATAGAACGAGCAATGCCAAAGGTATCCTGATGTATGATCTCAAATTACAACACAGAGCCATAGTCACAAAGCAGTATGGTAAAGACACAGAACTAGATGTGTAGAGAAAACAGAATACAATAAAGACACCAGGAAAAACTTCACACAACTATAGCCATCTTATTTCTGACAAAACTGTAAAAAAACATACATTAAAAATGATTGCTCTTCAACAAAATGGAAAAACTGAAAATCTACAGGTTAAAAAGATGAAACAAGATCCCTAACTCTCACCCTGCACAAAAAATTATTTCCAATGGATCAAGAACCTTATTGTAAGATTTGACATTCTGAAATTTCTAGAGGAAACCTCTTCAAGACCCAAGGGCTTTGCCAGAAGAACTCCAGTCGCATGGGAAATGATTCCATTAATCACCAAATGAGATTACATAAAATTAGAAAGCTTCTCCATAGGAAAGGAAATAATCACCACAGTAAAGAGACAGTGTGTAGAATGTGAAAATATCTCTGCCAACAATAATTCAGAGTATGTAAGCACTATTGAGCTGAGATTATGGTAAGTACTTTTCTGTCACATATAAGGCCCTGGGTTCAAGCACCAACACTGTCAGGAAAAGAATGGTGGCCTAAGGATATGCCTAATTGAAAACTGTCCCAGTGTTCATGAAGACTAGTTTTGATCCCCAGAACCACATAAAACTAATTATATAGATACACCCCTGTCCTCTCAATGCCCGGGAGGTAAAAGCAGGAGGATCAACTGAAGGTCACCCTTAGCTACCTAACTAGTTGGAGCCTGGCCTATACATGATACACTGTTTAAGAAAAACAAAAACAAAAGACAAAAATTAAAGATTAAAGAAAACAAATAATCTAATCAATAAGCGAGTAACAAACTATATAGACCAGTAGTTCGCAAACTGTGAGTCACAACCCCTTTGGGAATTGAGCAACCCTTTCATAGGGATCACTATTAGATCACCTGCATATCGATATTGATGTTATGACTTGTAACAGTAGCAAAATTACAGTTATAAAGTAAAAACAAAACAATTTTATGGATAGGTTCAGCACAACATGAGGAACTGTATATTAAAGGGTCAGGCCAATGGGAACATTGAGAACCACTGATAGAGACAGTTCTCAAAAGAAGAAATACAAATGGCCAATAAGTACTGGAAAAGTGCTCGACATCCTTAGCCGTCAGAGAGATGCAAATTAAAACTGCTTTGAAATTCTACTTCATTCCAGTTAGAGCAGCTTTCATCAAAAACAAAAACAAAAGCAAAAACAAATGCCATGCCCATATTAGGGGAGTGGGGAAAGGGGAATCCTTATGCATCCCTGGAGGAATGTAGACAGCCACTTCTACTATGGAACTCTATTTGGAGATTCCTCAAAAAAATGAAAATAGGAATTCCATATGACCCAGTGACTCCATTCTGGGGTAAAAAGATTCTCAGTCAACATGTCACAGGTATTCTTGCACAACCAAGTCAATTGCTGCCTTGTTCATAACAGTTAAACAATGGGACCAACCTATACTTCCATCACCATATCCAGAGATAGATAAAATGTGACTAACATACAAAATGGAAGTTCATCAGCTATAAAGAAAGGTGAAAACATGATATTTTCAGGGAAACAGGTGGAAATGGAGACCATTGTGTTGAGTGAAGTAAGGCTGATTCAGGAAGACAAATCTAGACTGATCCTTTTGTATTCAAAACCCAGATTTAAATATGTGTGAGAGAGAAACAGCTGAGAATAGAAAGAAGACCAGACTGTGAAACAGGCAGAAAAGATCTGAAGTGGACAAAAAAGGTGAAACACACATGACGTGAAAGCAGAAGGGAAGAACATTTTTGGGAGGAAAGGTACTAACTAAAGAGTGGCGAGCATAGAGGGGAAGAGCTGAGTAACAATGAAGTGTGATGATGATGACGGTGATGTATATCCATGAGACTGTGACAGTGAAACCCACTGTTTGTATTACAACAGACTATTCAAAAACAATGTTCCAAAAGTATCTATGAAACACTCTCATTTACCACTCTGTAGATATAAAACTTTATTGTTTTAATTTTCAACTTGCTTAATAGAGCAGGCTTTTGTCATAAAACACCAGCCATTTGAACCTGTTCCTTCACCAATTGCTTTCTCCTACCCCAGGTGAGCTTTCCTCATCCTTGTAGATATGTTAGGTTTTCTAAAAAAAAATACTGAAGGTTCGACAGCTCACTGAAGACAGAAATCTTGTCTGTCATCCACTCCTGAATTTTTCTCCAGAGATTCAATCACCTCATGTCCTTTCAGCTGTTTTTCATAAAATTTATCTCCCCTATTTTGAAATAATTGATTATATGTTGTTATTCTTATTGATTTCCTTAGAGAGGGTGAGGGTTTAACATTCTTACACCATTATCTCATCCTCCCAATAAAATTATAACTCATTTTCTTCTTAAAATATTATAATTTAGAATGCTAGATTATATAAAAATCGACCAATGCTTAGACCATTACTACCATTATTGCTTTTCCTTTTTAAACATTAGTTTTCCTGAAATAAATAATTGCCCCATTTCCTCCTATGGCTTCCTTCACCAATTCTTCCTATACTCTCAGCTCGATTTCCACATAACAGTATCTAAATTATTCTCCTTTTCTTTGTGAGAAGCCCCTGTCCTTCCTCTCCAACATGGATTGTTCATTCTCCCAGGTGTGTTCACCTTGTCACTGGGATTCTGAAACTCACTTCACCCTGGGAATTTGGTCAGTTTCTCCTTGTGTGAAGAGGTCTGTTTCCTGGGCCTCCTTACATGTCATAAGCCATCCCCTGACACTGTGATTGACTTTTTAATTAGAATATACCACACATCAACCGGTGGCTTGATATACAATTCCTTTTTCTCTACTTTGAGTTTTTTCTTCTTTTGCCTGTTTTCCAATATTGTTGAAGAGTTTGGTGTAACTCTGACTCAAGCCCTCTATATTTAGGCCATTGCATTCTCCTCTCTAGTCTCTTTGAGAGTCTTTTGGTTTTCTCCAGTATTCTGAAATCTCATAATACCAGGGGATAGGGGTTGTCTTGTTGTTTGGGGGATTGATTTGGGTTGAGTTTTGCTTTTTGTTGAGGTGTATGTATCCCACACAAGCCAGAAATATCCCAAAATAAAACAGAAATTTGTTTTAATTTGAGCAGGGAAGAATCAAAGTTAAAGTGCTACTGGACCAATGTGCAGTCTTGACCCACATACTAGTCTTTCATTCATTGAATGTTCATAAGCATAAGGGGCAGAAAGATCACAAAGCAAATATGAATGTGAGGAGCTGAGTAGAGAGATCAGTCAGTATAGCATTTGTTGTGCAAGTCTGAACACCTGATTTCAGTCTCCAGCAGCCACACTAAAAGGTAGGATATGTGGTAATTGCAATCTAAGCCTAGTAGGAATGAGGCAGGCACATCATAGATACTAACCTGTGAGGCCCCAGGTCCTAATGAAAGGCCTTGACTCAAATAAATAAATAAATAAATAAATAAATGAAAAAAGTTTCTGAGTGATACCCAAGATTTAACTCTATCTTCTGTATACATAAACACATGTACATGTACATACATGAACACAAATCTGCAGACCCACATACACCCAAATGAACACATACCTACACACATGAACATACAATGCATATAAAAAGCGCAAGCATGAAAACAAAAAGAGAGGAGGTAAGCTCTCACCTAGAAACAAAAGATGTAGCTCTTGATAAGGACACTAATTCTACTCATGAAGGCTCTATTTCCATGACCTAAATACCTCCCAAAGGCACCTGCTTCTAATGCTGGGTTCAGTGTGTAAGAATGCCGGGTTTACACAAACATTCAACCCACAGAGTATGTGGATATGTTCGTTTTCACAGAATCATAATTTTGCTCAATAAAATAACATCTTCTCACTGATGCTTTCTTACACAGACTACATTACATCTACTCTTCTGATTCCTATCATCCCTCTTGTTCCCCTCTGTTTTCCTTGTTGGAGGCTTTCCTTGACTGTATGATGAGCCTTGACTGTATGATGAGCCTTGACTATGTGTAATAATTAAGAGTAGATTGCCCATCATGTTATAGCTTGTCTTTAACAACATCAACATGTTGACAACCAAAGTACATGGCTTGAACCTGAAAATGGACCCCCAGACAGAGTTATTAAATTAACAGGCTAGCAAGCCAAAACAGGTAAGATTCTGTACAGAGCCTTACTAACCTAAGACAGAAGTGCATTGCTTTGAATAATGCATATTCCATGATGGGTAAGGAAGGCATTCTTGTCAGAACAACCTAAGACAGGCTCAGTCTTGTTAATGAAATAAAAAATGGGGAGAGGTAGAGAGCCTTCGGGGCTGCTTGGCAAGAATCTGACATGGCCCAAGGACAAGGAAATAGGCTGCTTGGCAGGAATATGACATTGGCCAAGGACTAGGAAGTAGGCTTCAGGCAGGATGATCTGACTATTCAGAAACTAAAGGCAAACAAAGAAGTAATTTCAGGCAGGAATCTAAATTTTAGGCTAGAACAAGGAAGAGGCTTCAGACATGAAAATGACTTTGGGCTAGGACAGGTAATTTGGCTCAGATACTTTGGTCATCCTGATAAGCCCTTAGAATAGTGATCACAGAATTGTGTTTTATGTCTTGCTTGTTCCTTGACTATTTGCATCTATTGTATTGCTAGACCCTCAACCTAAATCTGACATTAATACCTGCATGTAGTTAAAATGATATAAAATCAAAAAGGAGGAGTGGGATGAGATGAGAGTTCTAGGGAGGGAAATGGGGAAAGGGAATGACATCTGAAATGTAAATAAATAAATTATCCAATAAAGAAAAGAAAAAAAGAGTATATTATTAGCCAGCTGATGGAAGCTTTATAAGCAGAACAGGACTTACTAACTCTAAGGCAAGATTGCAGAGTTGTTTTATTCAGAAAAACCATGAGTATCCATGTCTCTATTTTCTTGGTTACTCTTGTGTTGGGGAAGAGACATTTCAGAGACAGAAAAGACCACAGTAATCCTTACCACTGGTTTTTAGCTTCACAGGATCTAGAGTCACTGAAAAAAACAAGTTTCCGCCCATGTCTATGAGAGATTAACTAGGTTTGGTTAATTGAGATTGTTTAAGTAAAAACACACCATAAATGTGTGTGTGTCTCTGTGTGTGTGTGGTGTATGATTGTATGTGTGTGTGTGTGGTGGTGGTTTGAATAAAAATAGTTCCTATCGGTTCTCATATTTGAATGCTTAGTCATCAAGGAGTGGCACTATTTGAGAAGGATTAGGAACTGTGGCCCTGTTATAGTAAGTGTGGCTTTGTTGGAGTTTGCCTGTTAGTGTGAGTGGGCTTTGAGATTTCAAAAGCCCAAGCCAAGCCCAGAGCCTCTCCTTGCTGCCTGTAGATTAGATATAGAACTCTTAGCTCCTTCTCTGCACATGTCTGCCTGTATGCTGCCATGTTCCCCTCCATGTTGACAATGAACAAAATAAACCCCTGGAGATGCAAGCAAGTCCCAATCAAATATTCTCTTTTATAAGAGTTGCCATAATCATTCTGTCTCTTTATAACAGTGGAACACTGACCTGGGCAATATGAATAGTCATATTCCATGGCCTGGGGTCCGTGGATGCATAGAAAGGAGAAAGCTAGGTGAGAGCCAGCATTAACGGCTTCTGAGTATGGACAAAATGTGATACCAGCTGCCTCGTGTCTTAGCCACCATGCCTTCCTTGTCATGATGGATTGTACCCTCCAACTGTCAGCCAAAATAGACCCCCTTTGGTTGCCTTCTTGATGAGTATTTGATCTCAGCAACAAGAAAAGTATCTAATACATACAGATTACAAAGACATGTGATGCATCTATCTCAAGTTAATTCTAGTTATCACTAGAATTTAATGTAATGCTCCTGCTTCCTGCAAGGAGATAACCTCATCTCTCCTCCCAGGGCCTGCAGACCTACTATGTAGGATGAAAGTGGAAGGTAGTAGCACAAATCCTGGATTTTGAACTCTCTCCTACTCTCAGCCTTCTTCCTCTGCCCTCAGAGCCTCACATACTATCCTCCTGAGACCCCTGGGGTCTTTGAAAAAGATCAGCTCCTCTCACTGGGGAGTCTCTCTCTAGTTTCTTAGGTATTTCTTTTCTCTGCTCTCCCCTACCATCCATGCCTCATTTACTGGATTTCCGTCTTCCACATACATTGTTAACTTTTGCCAATGCCCATTTCTTCACATTATCCTTGTGACTAGAAGAAAAATAATGATAAACACTATGACCTACACATCATGGTTAAGTCGGAATTCTATTGCAAGTACGTTTCCTGGTCTACAATTCTGTCTTTGGGTTTGATCTTCTACATGATCATCATCACATCCATCTTTAACATGTTCTTGTGAGGTTCCAAAAGAAAATGATACATGATATAGAATTTCCCAAACTATCATCAACTCTAGTTGCAAATGTGGATGTTAACCTAGGGAGATAGGAGAAGAAAGGTTTATTGTCTCATGTTGTTGGTATGTTGGTATGGTATGCTGTGGTGTGCTATGGGATGCAATGATTTGGTATGGTATGCTATTAGGGATAAGAATGATGATAGAGCTATATTTATGCATTTTGGAAGGCAAAATATGAATGAGTATTCTCTATAAATGCAAGGAATGGATTCTTGAAGCTCAACCCCATGTTATAAAGTGCTTCTTAAAAGAAAAAAAAAATGCTGACTGAATATTTAAATGCCTCAAAGGGTATTGCTTGCCTTGTTGTTTTTCAAATGAGTGAAAATTTCTAATTTTCAGTACAACTTATCACTTTCTCTAAGTGAAATTATCTGTCCACTTAGCCAGACCACAAAGCTATTGTCTCAAGGAGTATAAGCTGGAGAATATATAGCACAAAGTAAGAGGTGATTATATTTTTATAGCAGAAGAAAGAGGTAATTAATATAAATAAAAAGGCGGGTTGTACAGGTTGACGTTAATTGGTGGTATGGCATTTGATCTTCTCCAGCAGGTACCAAGGTAATCTTCTTTCCTTCAAAAGAGCTGCAGTTACTTTCCAGGCATTTTAACAAAAGGGATCCTCTTAATCCTCACCATAATCCTTCAAGTGTCTATACTCAATCCTACTTTGCTGGCCAGAAACTGAGAGAGGTCAAAAGGCTAGGCCATTTCTCAAGCTGAATGAGAATTTGAATCCAGATCTCCAGATCCAAGGGAAATATCTTATTGACCACTCCAGAGACCAGCTACCAGCATCTCTTCCAGCCATGTCACTGGGAAAACATACTGAGTCCCATACAGGTGACAGAACAAAGTAAGGACACCATCAGCCAAAGAGGTTGTTGGCAGATGTCTCAGAACATATGCCAGCACATTCTGTCACCCTTAGGGCACTAGGGCATCAGGTGACCAAAAGGACATGTTGCGAAAAGACCTACATTCATTACAAATGGTTCCTCTTGCCTTTTGTTTCCCTCACTCTGAGCATCTGGTACCTTTCAGTGAAGTGTCAGAATTATACTTAAGACATAGTACATCATTAAAATAAAGCTCAAGGCCAATAATTATGTCTTGTTCAGGTGTTTTATGACTAAAGATTCTGACTTTCCCTCAAGGTTTCCAACTCACTCTTCAAAATTGCTTCTCTTGGGGCATTTGTTACATTGTGGATGTGTCCCCAACAATTAAATAGCAATTTAGTTCTCTATCTCTAGATATTTCTATTTGAAGCAGTATCCTGGAGCTCAAGCTGCCTCTACTTTTAAAATGACATTTATGGAGTCCTCAGTCAGCTCTGTAAGTGTGACTGCACACAGAGGCTCCTCAGAGTAGAAAGCCAGCTCCCATCTCTATGCCACTCACCTGCCATCAATTTACCTCCTTCTCAGCAGCCAAGCTAACCCTCCTCTACCCTGCCTTCATCTCACCAAATATTATTCAATAGCGATTAAGACCTCCTGAATGCTAAATTTCACTCTCCAACAGGAGAAGAGCACGGGACCTGGATTATACAAGCAGAAGCTCTTATTCTCGGTATCCAAATTTATATAATAAATGCTTCCCTCGGAGATCTATGTGTTAGGTTTAGCCCAGTGTGGTGTTTAAGGAGGTTGTGGGGGTGACTGAAAGCATGTTACTGAAGGAGATCAGAGAACATTAGCTTCTTTCCTTCTCTGCTCCATAAATCATGAGGCAGAAGGTTTGATCTGCCACACCCACACCTGTACACTCCCACCTACGCAGTCCTGTGAGCTCCCACCATGACACACAGCCTGCACCAGAGGCTCAAAGTAACAATGGCATTCTATCTGGGCCCGGACCAAGAACCAGGAGTGAAATAAATCTTCTCTTTTTATGAGTGAGTTGCCTCCAGGAACTCATTATAATGATGGACAGCTAGCATGCTTAGTTGTTTTAGGTTTTACATTATTATTGTGAAAAAAAACAAATAAGATTGTAAGATCGGGCATCTTTAATTATTTGGTAAGTTATGAAGAAGTAGTACTTCGGGGCTGGTAATAGCATTTTCATATAGACCGCCTCATTGAATGCTGTTCGGGAACTGGTGACCCTGGTACTTTGTGTAATAGAACAGGATCATTACTTTGTGTCATGTAAGAGAAGGATGCTTCTTACTGTTTTACATTTAAAGTGAAAAGCCTTCTTCAGCCATTTCCTTTATGGGTTGGTGTCTAACATGGCTCTGCCACATAGCAAAACAAATAGCACACATTGGGCAGCTTCTCTGACAACAGAAAGCAAAAGTGGTAAATGCATGTTAAAAGCTTTAGACACAGAGCAATGCCAAACCAGCCTTTCTCCACACATTTATGGACAGCAGTCTGTCCATAATAGTACTATTACTCTATCATCCATATAATGATGTAGTAATGCTATAAGTAGTAACGTTTCACGAATTATTCATTTATGTGTTAAGCTGCTTAGCTTTTCCACTGTATGGGAGAGTGAGAAAAGCACTTTGGATAGAACTTTCAATCACTGCCCTCATATAAATTCTATTCTGTTCACTCTGGGTAAATACTGAGATACCGCAGACTGAATGCTGGGGATTTATGGTCACATCGGAAAGAACACACCTGTCTGTGGGATCCCAACCTCAGGAGCCAATACACATTCTTTGTATTTTCAGATAATTTGAACCTTTCATTAATTCTACTAGCAAACGTTTTCAGGGCAGGCGATCAGCTATGAACCGAGGGTTCGGGTACAGAAAACCAAGTCCTATTCAGTCTTCACGGGGCTCAAAACTATTTAGTGGAGAAACCAGTCTCTTCAAAAGAGCACTCCTCTCCATGTGACTCACTGGGCCTTTGGTGTCTCGGGTCTACCAAACTTAGGTAAGTTCAACTACAACTAACTGAGCTAACTCTGACAGAACTATTCTAACAACTCATACCCACATTATATTGAGGGATCCTCTGATATATTACTTTAATGAAAGCAAGGCAGACTGGAAACCCCACTTGCTCATCTAAGTTCCTTCTGTCTGACTGAAAAGCCCTGCTGATGAAATCAGCAAGGCTGGGAACTTAATGATCACTGTGACCTCGGTCACTCTCAGATTAGTTAGCGCTGAAAAATTGGGAAAAAATCATTAGCAAGTATGTACATCATATTAGCTGATGTTTAGTAAACATTACCAATGTGACATGTCTTTACATAGGTTGTTTCCCTAATGTTCATGATAAAGTGACTAACACGGTAAGAGATAGAGATTATCTCAAATGTGGTGTGAGACAGTCTTCTCACCATGTGTAACCCAGCATGACCGACCTGTTAGTGGAGCGAGCGGAGTCCCTGCCCATTCTTATGCACTTGTTTTCCTTCGCTGCTTGCTGAGTTTCTACAGCATGCAAACCACAATGCTGGCTTCTGGGAAAAGGAGTAAAACTGAAGAGGCCGACATTCTACCCTCAAAACCTTTTAGAATCTCAAGGCGACTTTAGAGTGGGATGGATAGGGAACAGTAAGTCGGCAGATCAGTCCTCAATAATCAGAAACAGACACGGTCATGAGCATCGAGGCCACTTGGTCCTACTGCATTAGGCACGGTGAAAAAACATGTGGAGAAGGCCTGTTCAGCTCAGGGCAATCAGAGAGCAAAAGAGAGAGAGAGGAAGGAACCAAGGTTCCAGCGTTTCCCCACACCACCCCAAGTGGATCTGTGTCCTTCTTACTAGGTCCCACCTCAAGTTTCCCGCACTTCCCAATACTACCATAGGCTGGAGCTCAAACTGTTATTTAACACACATTGCTGCTCCCAGAGAACATGTAATAACCAAACTAGAGCAGGTACTTTGAATTTTTTCCTCCAAGTATAACTAACATATAACGTTTCCCTCAGAATCTCAGAGGAAAGAATATACAGTGTAGGGGGAAAGGCCCATTAGGAATCTTCTGAACAGCATGCCCAAATGAAGAGCATCCTTCTACCTCAGATCCCTCGGTCTCTCCTCAGTTCATCCCTATCTGCCCTTGTATCTTCCCACTATGACCAGACACTCACACCTACCCCAGTGAGTCTCCACTTTGTCTCTTCCTGTGTAGAAGCACCAGCCAAAGGTGGCCTGAAACCCTGGGAGAGGCAAGAATGGATTTGTTTTTTCCATAGCCTCATAGAGAGAGCGTGGTCCTCCTCACACATGGTCATCCACATGCCCTGACTTGTGACATCTAGCTTCCACAGTTGCCCAAGGGTATACCTGCTCTTTCCAAGACATTCATTTGCACAACCTCATTAGTCCTAAGAAAGTAATGATATAAGCAATGGAAGTGACTGGTAAAAAAAAACGTTCAGAAGATGTCAGGAGCAGCCCTGCATATACACTAAAGGCCTAAATCAGCATAGGCCAAAAATCAGCAATAGGTCTGACATACATGCATGCTAACACAAAGTCTTGGGTCTCTGTGGAAAAACACTGAAACAACAGGCTATAAGCTATTGTAAACAGGCAGCTTCTGTGGAAATTTACCAGCCTAAAGTCGTCATAGGTCTTCTAAATAGGCAGCCTCGGGGACAGTACCAACTTAGATAAGGACAAGTGAATCATAGGCAGAGTCATAGTGACCCTGTCCCCTGAACCTTCTAATCTGTACTCCCCCTGAAACCTATGTCCAGTGCCATTCCCTTCCCACATCCTGCCTTTTTGTGTTTATAACCTCTGTGTAAATAAGTAAATTACGATGTGATTTAAATAACTAAATAAATTTTTAAAAATTTCAGAAAAGCAAGGGAGGTAGAGCAATAAAATGTAGAATGGGCAGGCTGGGCTGCGTCAAATATTAAAGGTCACAGATGTTGCATTCTTCTGGCATCCTCTGAAACAAAGGTTTATTGAGAAGTTTCCCTAACGAAAAATAAAACATTCCCAGTTGTAAAACCTCATGGTCAGAGCAAGGAACCTTTTAGTCTCTCATGGTTAGTCACTGCCTCCCAAATTGTCCGCTGTCTCATCCACAAAGTCTTCTGTCGCCACGGTTCACCCCAAGGTGAGAATCCCCCCATGCTGTCGGGGAGCAGTTCACACCCTCACCTCCAGGCTTTCTGTGTCTCGAGTGGTGGCTTTAAACTCTGGACAAGAGGCAGGATCTAGGGGGATGAACAAATGGTAGTCCGTGTCCACAAAGGCGCACAAACCATTTGTGGATACAAACAGGCATCTAGATGGCTTCAACACCTCATAAAGCATAGATTCAGATTTACCTCTCCTACCACAGTACCCCTCTGGGTGTTCATGAGGAAGGGACACGCACTCTAAAGCCTTGAAATGCTGTTTCTAAGTGGGTGAGAGGAGGTGCAGTCAGTTAGAGTGTGAGAGGCAAGCTGGGATAATGGAGGACTGAGGGGCATGGCTAGGCGGCACTGCATTTGCCCCATCAACTTCAGATTTGGATAGACTCCCAGGGCTGCAAAAAGAAGTTTTGTGTCTGACAAGGGTCTGTGTTGAGGATGCTTCAGCAAGGTTAGGGTCATGTACTCAGGTTAGGACTCAGTTATAACAAAGGACAAGGAGAGGCAGTTCATGACAAAGTGTGTGCCCGCATTCAGGTGTCAGATCCATTTATTAAATCTCTCAAATCCAGCACATTCTCTAGGGGTTAGTCAGGTCAGCAAACACACACTCAAAAGTTATCATCATACAAAGGCCAGTGAGTCTCAGTAACTTGAAGATATATAAAAGCCATACAAGAAGCCCGAGACTGCCAGGGATCTAAAAACTAATAAGAAAATAAGAAAAAGTTTACAACACATATTAGGAATGCCACAAGAATGCAGATGGAGAAGGAAATTTACAGACATGACAAATTCAGGAAAAGTGAAAGAGTTAAATTTGTTTCCTGTAAGAACAGAATATGTCCTCATTATATGTATAGCCCCGTTATATCAGCCCTATGCCTTAAATAAAGGCCACATAGTTGATATTTGCTGAAGGAAGGGAAAAGGAGACAGAAGGAGAGAAAAAAATGAAAGTAACTTAGATTGGCAAGGCATAGGGGAGAAATTTCTGGACAAACAGAAAGGGCAGAGAAAGCTGGTCACTTTCACATCTCCAGTCTGACCTGCATATCTGGAAGGACTCAGGCCTGAAGGATCCTGGGAGTGCTCCTTAGAAAGAGAACCAGAGGAAATGGGCAGGAGAGAGAAGTAGGGCTCAAGGGAGGCTAGTGGACACCAAAGGACAGTTAGGAGCGTGTTAATCCATTCTCAGAACAATGTCTCTCATTCTTAGTATCTGCACCGGTATTTGTGCAGACAGAGCTGCCCTCTACTGAAGGCTTGCCTCAGTAAGCAGGAGCATTTATGGGGAAGCAGAATGTGTCTTCTTATCCAGAGTTCCCCCAGTGAGCACGAGTCCCAGAGATGCCATCGTTGCTGAACGATGGACGGGGTAGCCACCTGCAGTTTCCCAGGGAACCGGAGCGTTGTCACAGCAAGTTGGATCAGGAGAAGAGGAAAATGCTGGGCACGTTTGATTATGAGTAAAGCTAGAAAGCACAGACATTCCCCAGGACTTCTAGGATTACTGGAAAGAAATCGCCATGGGCTATAGGTCTCTCCAAGTGCACCGTCGAGAGACTGTGAGGTGGGGGAATACTGCTTTACTGCTTTGTGTCTGTTACTGTGACTCCTGGGATTCTGATCTGGAAAATATGAGACACAGGAGCAAAGCAAACAAAGTTCTGTCAGGACATCTGACCTGAAGTCTGAACTTCCCCTGACCCTGACATCAGAAGGCCCCAGAGAGGAGATGTCCCCACTGCTTGTCGCAGCTGGCAGCCACCAGCATAAAAGAATCAGAAACCAAGAGCCTCGATCAAACACTTAGGGGAATACAGATATCTTCCTGGAGGCAAGGCACAAGATACTGTGTAACAGAATACAGCTGCCTACATAAGCCCATCTTCATTTCAAAACCCTCCCCTGGCAGGGTTCTGCAGTGTGGGCCTATCAAGCTGAAAACAAAACTCTATACTAGAACAATGGCAAAAAGAAAAAGGTGTTTGATATCTTATTTTTCAGAACATCAACAATACACAATAATGGAGCCTCGATGTGGACTGTTAAGAGTTAGTCCAGGAAGTAGAATAAAGTTTTATAAAGAAATAAGGAGAAAATTACAACAGGAGGAATGAACGAGATGGGGTGTGGGAGGGCATCATAAAGGAGGGACTATAGTGAAGATAACTAAATGCTAAAGGCCTTTTGAAAAGCCAAATGGAACCAAGCAGAAATGACATACACCTTTAATCGCAGCACTCGAGAAACAGAGCAAGGCCATCTCTGTGAGTCAATACCTTAACTAGACACCATTATGCCAAATAAAAACCCCAGTAGCAAGAATGGTTTGCATCTTTTTGAGTTGTTGGCCAAAGTGATCCCGTAACCTTTTCTGAACATCACAGTCCTATTTCCGTTGCTATTGGTTACCCTCCACACCCTGACAAGACTCTATTGTTGAAAATACCATATACTCATGTCATCAAACATGGAGAGGTGGAGCTGGTGCCCAACCACTAGCTTCACCCCCACTGACTAGCATTCACAGTGCTGGAAAGGCTATACACACTACAGGAGCGAAGTGATCATCGACTCACCCAGATACGAACCATATGAGGAACAATAGTCACCTGACCAACCATCGATGCAATACAGGCATACATGTTAGGGGAGTAACAAACCTCTTTTTAATGAAGGTTGAGGTCTGCTCCACGAGATAGACCCCATACTTAACATTGTTAAGTTAAGCCAAGAATATGAGACTAGGTAGGACATGGGTCCTAGGAACAACCTATGACTTTGATCTGCTAAATGAGCATGGCAATAAAATAACTTCTGGTAACATGTTGCCATATCTATGGATCCATTCATCACTCAACCCCCATGAGAGAAACTTTTTGCAGTACATGGGAGTTGCCACAGAGACCCACAACTAAACTATGTACAGAGTGAGAGACTTTGGAACAATCTACTCTAAATGGGTTGTCTATATCAAACCCCTCCCCTCAAAGCTCAGGGATCTGTGTGCAAGAGAAAGTAGAAAGAGTGTCCAAGAAAAGTGTAACCAAGAGAAAGTAGAAAGAGCAGTATTTTCCAGACACAACAGGACTGATGCACATATGAACTCACACAGACTGTGACAGCACACACACACACACACACACACACACACACACACACAAATACTTGTACAAGCTCAGGCCAGACAAAATCCGAGCATAGAGAGGAGAAGTAGCCCAAAGGTCAGACCCCTAGTCAGAAAACTATTTGAAATCAAAAAGGGGAAAGGGTAAATCAGTTTTCTTCAATGAAATGACACTGGGTATATCAACTATACTCCAGGGCATGCCCCTTGCTCAGAAGCAGTTGGCCAACACTCTATTTGTGTGTTTGTCGGGGGAAGAGGGACATGTTTTGTTTAGGTTTTGTTTTCATTTCTGTTTTTAAGAGGGGGGCAGAATATAAAGTTGTAAGAGAAGGGAGGTGGAGGAGAATCTGGAGAATTTAGGGGAAAGGAAAATATAATTAAAATATATTGTATGAAATTCTAAAAAATAAATACTAATTTAAAAAAGGAAAGAATGAGTCCAGGGGCTGTAGAGAGGGCTCAGCAGTTAAGAGTATCGGCTGTTCTTCCAGAGGACTCAGGATCCATTTCCAGCACCCACATGGTAACTCTAGTCCAATTCCAAGGGATCATCTGGCTTCCACAGATACTGCATGTCTGTAGTGTGTAGGTATGCAAGCAAAACATCCATATACATAAAATTAATATAAATAAATTTTTTAGAGAGAAAAGGAGAGAGCACAGCCAGTTCTAGGAGATGCAGACTTAGGGCTGATATTTGATTCAGAGACAATGGAAAAGAAAACATTAGCACACCTTCAGATCACAGGATGAGGCACTGGACCTTCTTGGCCTCGAATTATCTTTCCAAGAGTGAAAAGAGAAGCTGACAATATGGCCTCTCAATGTTTTAAAAACCTGACTCATTTTTGAAACACTAGTAAAAAAATTAAAGTTATAGGGCTTACCTAACTAGAGGGGAAAAGCAACCTGTTTAGCAAGAGAAATTTTATATTTGCAAAATAATTATTGCTCAAAACTGTCATCTGGGGTGTCAGAGTCTCCTGGCATGACCCCAACATAGACTCTTCTGTCACTGGCTGAAGCCTTTGGCTGCAGAGAGATGTTATTTTCTGGATGCTCTGACTCTGCTGGCCATCATCCCAGAAGTATTGATCAGCTCTGTGTCACTGCCTAACCCTCCATCAGGATGGCGCCAGGGTGATCTGAAACCCCAAAGTCTATCATACCACCACCACATATATCCCAAAAGTCCTTCCTTGTCGTCCCAGATGGAAAGGCTCAGCATGCTTAGAAGGGCTGAACGGGGGTCCTAAGGGGTAAACGGGGGTGTTGTCCCATTTCCATTTCTGGAGGAAAATATGAGACATGCTGGTAAACTGCTCCTTCGAGGTCAGCACTAATGGATGGCATCCATTTGCAAACACTGAGATGCATAACGACCGCGATCCCCCTCCCCCACCCCAGGCCCCGCATTCCCTAAACAAAATCGGGAACTAAAGATGCAAATAGCACATTACTCTTTGCTTATTAATTATTTGAAAACTTTAGTTGAGGTTGAAGGCATGTAAATAATGATGGGACTGACAAAGACCATTCCAGCTCATTTGAGAATAAGCTGCTTTCTGGTGTTCACTTCCACCAGCTGACAGTTTTAATACAGTGTTTATTTTTTTTAGTCCCAAATAATGTAGTCTCTCTGGATATTTTCTTTGAGGTGGTATTTCCTAGATTGTGACTATTGTGACTTTCATGTTTTGCATGTTTTACTTTTAAAGGGCTCGTCTTCCTAAGGAACTATGGCTAATGCTTCTTCTAGTAAATCATGAAAATGGCTGCAGGGGAAACAGTACATCTGTGGTCACTTGGTCAGCAGGCTCCTTTGATCTCGTTTCTTCCATCCCTCTGGGTGCTCTCTCTGCAGAATGAGCTTTGTGGCTCTAAGCATTTCTCTCAGGACATCAGAAGATCCAACGCCAAAGCAGCTGCAGACTTTGCTCAGTGACAGTATTACTCAGCCAAGAGCTGCCCATGAGTGATCTATCAAGGTCACTGGCCCAATGGCCTCTTCAGCGATGTTGCTTGTCTAGCAAGTGACTACTGTTCTCTGGGTAATTGAAGAACTCTGCCACCGGGTGTCTGTTGATATGACAGAGACTGGGAACTTCCACAGTGCTCCGCTCGGGACTAGAGGTTCCTAAGAGGGATGTTCTAATTGCCCTCTGCTATTGAACTAGAGAACTTCTTATGAAAAAAAAAAAATTCTGATATTCTTTCAGTCTCATCCGGTGGAAAAGGGGTGGGTTCCCAGTTCATCTGTACACAGATACACAACGTTTTTTACTTTTGATCAAAGTAATTTTTTTTTTAGACAAAAAGTCGATAGAGCTATCTGAATGTTTCATCAAAATGTTATTGTATGCTAGTGTTTTAATTAAAATATTATATACTCAGAATTATCATAGCAGTCCTTTCTAGTCTCAAAGTTTTCCAAGATGGCATATCAAAGTAAATGGTTACCCTACATGATGGCATGTGTGATAAGGAGTGCAGAGTCCAAGTCTATACTGAGAAATAGCTATCTTTCTCCCTATGACACCCAATCACTACCTAAAGGCAGCCTAGACCCACCCAACATGCAACCACAGAAAGTTAATAACATGACATCCAGGCATATTGGTAGTGGTCACTATTGGTCCTGAAGGGATGAAGATAAAGCTGTCTCCCCAAAACATCCTCATTTTTTCTGAAGAGACTCCAAAGGCCAAGGAGCTTGTGAATCTGGCCGAAAGTTGCCTGAGACCTGCAAGGAGACTGAGTCATACATGGAGAGTTTCCAAGACCTGACCAATCAAATCAGAGCAGTTCAACTACATGATAAGAACCATTGACATGACAAGGGTCACTGACCCAGGAACCAGACAGGCAAGGAATGCTCTGAGGATGCCTCAGAGGCCTCCAAGGTCCTTCCTAGGGTCAGAAACAACTTCCAGCAAAGGACAGGTGACCATGCTCTTTTGGTAGAGACAGAGGGAATCTTGCCAAACAGTGCTGCTTTAATTGGATGTAATGTTCAAACTATAGTACACTATTGGGTTTTTTCTAGTTTTTTTTTTTTTTTCAAAACTTCACATTGGATAAGTTTGGTTTTTTGTTTGTTTGTTTTGGCTTATCTCCATGCAATGTATATAAGTTAAAAATTTCCCCATTTAAATGAACTTTAAAAGCATTAAGGACACGTCTGAAGCTTCCTCCAATGGATGAGCTTTGTCAGCTCGTGCGTCTGGATGGCACCACGTATACATCAGAGAACTCCCCCAAGCTGTCACTCAGTAAGCTCGAATGTGTAAGCGTTCCAGAGGGAGGGATGGGCAGTAGCAGCAATGATGGAAAAGAGGAGGAGGGACCCCCATGAGATTAAACATGGGAGGAAATTGTTAAGAGGTAAGAGAAATTGTGTTTACATTTCTCTGTTTGGGACCTATTGAATATTAACAAAAGCTGTCTTTGTAATTATTGTCTGTTATAAGTAAAGACTGGGCACTGAGAAAACAGTATGAAAATGTTTCCCAGCACTGAACATAAGAGCCTCCAAGTACAGAGTCTACAGGCCTAGCCATCTACAGGGATTATTCTATATCTTGTGTTAGTTTTTGCTGGAACACAAAAGATACCTTGTACCCAAGAGTCTTCCAGGAATTTAGAAACTTCAGATCTTGTACATTCCTGTCTCAAGTGTAAAATTACCATGCCCTATGCCCAATGGCTCCCTTGTGCTCTCTCTGATGACAATGTGGGAAACGCGTGTGCTAATCTGTTTGGGGACTCAGGGAAAGATGTTGGGAGAACAGAATATATTCCCTGGGAAGCCATTCGAGTTTGCTAAACAGAAAAATGTACAGACTCACTCCTAATTCACTCTGAAGTGGTGCATTTCAGATCCCTTGTAAAATACAGCAACACCACCTTGGAATGTCTGTCCCAGCAAGACATTTTTTGAGAGCTTAGGTCAAACAGAGCAAACCTCTCCAACAACTACCCACTATAAATCACAGGTCTTAAAACACAGCTCCTATGTGCCAGTGTTTGGGAGGTAGAAGGTTGGTTGGTTGATTTTTGTTTTGTTTTGTTTTGTTTGTTGTTGTTTTGTTTTTCAAAAGGAAAGGTACGATTTTGTTCCATGCACAAAATTAAAATGGTATGAAAATTTAGAGGAAGAGAAAAGTAAGACACGAAACAAATGACTTGTCTCCAACTTCAATTCCTTTCCCCCATATCTCATCCAATTCATCTCCACCCTCATCTTCACCATTTTCTGAGCTGAAAGACCACAGCGTTACGTCTGGCTCCTCCTCTCCAAGCCCTGCTGCCTGGACGTCTTTCTGTTGCTCTACATACGGTCTCACCCAGCTCTCTGTTGATTCTCTCTTGGTTACCTGCCTCATTCCCGTGACCATGAGCTCCGCCTCCTGCTATAGCACGTCTTCCATCAACCCTACTCGTTTGCTTCCTGTTTGGTTGAGCGAAGTGTTTTCCTTTTCAAATGCTCTTTTCTCTAAGTCGCCAGAACGAAGCTGGTGGAAACGCTTTGAAATCTTCGCACAAGGCAAATTCAGTTCAACAACCCTCCTTCAGAACCGTTTCTGATGTCTGTAGTTGAAATTGTCTCCCTTCCTCACAGATATCATTTCCTATTTCTCTCAGCCAACACCGACCATTTTCTCTCCCGTACTAATGTATGATTCGATTCCACGGCTTTTTCTTCGCTTGTGACTTCTTCGGATACTACAGCTGTCACATCATCACAGTGAAGGAAAGAGATTAGAGCAGGCACTTTGGTTTTGGAGCAGTACTGGTGGTGAAGAGCTATCGTGTACTAACAGACTTCTAAATAATTGATTGCTTTGAGGATGTCAAATATTTCAGTTATTTTTCATGGTTTCTTTAAACAGTTTTCCCAATTATTTCCTGAAGCCTCCTGCCTCTGCACACGCTGTCCACCCTGTATCTGGAGTTATAACATGCACCTTCTCCGTTGGTCAATTCCTCTCGCTCAAGTATTCTGTGAGTCCATCTCTGACATACTCAGGAATAGTCACGAGCACCCTCCCCTGCCTATATGGCAAGTAGTTTTCCTGTCATTATCATTTTTATCACTTACCTAGAAATGTCACCTTTTTCTATATACATCAATAAATTTCAGATTTCCTGGACAGAAGGCCTGGGGGCAGGGGGTCATCTAGAGGGACACCAATACCAGAGATGAGTAAATTGTATATGCATAATGTAAATGTTTATTATAGGAATGCAGTGCCTTATCACTAATAAAATTAACTATTTGTTATAATGACATCTCTGAGAATTCCATCCCATTGCTTTGATACTGAGTTTGCAGAATGCTATGTGCTTCTATTTCATATTTCATTTTCTTTTTTTTCTCTCCTGTCAACACATTTTCCTCCCTTAACTTGGCTTCTCTAAGTATGTAATCACTGTGTGTGTATGTGGTGGGGGGGGTGCTCTTAATAACTCAAACTAGCCTTGATCTCATTTTCCAGCTGAGGATGACCTGGAACTTTGTAATCCTCCCAAGTGCTAATATTATGTGTGAACCACCATGTTCATATTCTTCTTGTTTCCTTGTATTAAATTTGTTCTTTCATGATTTTATACCTATATACAGTGCATTCTGATTACTATATATCCTATATCAGCTTGACCCTCTGTTATCTCCCTCCAGTTCCTATGTCTACACACACACACGTACACAAATACACACACGCACACGTGCACACACACGTGCCCCTTTCTCACATCCAAGTCTTTTGTATCATTTTGTGACCGAGTTTAGCCAGGATCACATGTGTGATCATGGGTTTGGGACTGTCCCTCAGAGCATAATGGCTTCACCAGTGAGTAGACAAATAGGAGACTGTCTGCCCCTGCTCAAGAATCCATCAGTAACCCAAAGAGCAGCGGGGATGATAGGTCCCAATCTATGACTTACTGTTGGCATGACCATTGTAGGCAGCCACTGTGGCTATAGATAATGATTGATCACAATCTTCCTCATCAGTTTTTGGTTGTTGTTGGTTGATTGGGGGTTTTTTGTTGTTTGTTTTATGGCAGTTACGTTGTTTCATCACCCTTTTTGAGTTTCTCCCTAGGTCTTTGGAAAGACGAGATGAGCGTCCTGTTGAGGAGCGAGCACTTGACCATCCTTCATTCTCAGCATCTTGAGCAGACAAGTATCTTGTGTTTGTATCCACTCATTGGGCACAGAAATGGCTCTGATTAAGATTGACAGTAGCATTTGTCTATGGGTCTACCTAGGCCCACACAGAAACTGGTAAACTCTAATTACAACAACTCTCTTTCAGGAAGCACCGAGTGGATGCTCCTTCAAGAGACTCTAGGTCCATGCTTTGAAATCTTTGTAATGCTAGGAGCCTTTAGCACAGTTCCTCATGTTGTAGTGACCCACAACCATAAAATTATTTTCTTTGCTTCTTCATAACTGTAATTTTGCTACTTTTAATGAATCATAATGTAAATATCTGTTTTTCTGATGGTCTTAGGAAACCCTAGTAAAAGAGCCATTTGATCTCCTAAAGGTGTCAAGACCACAGGTTGAGAATGAATGTCTTAGACTCAGAAGCCTTAATTTCTAATTATTTTTCACTAGCATTCCAGATTCTGTGTTTCTTATTTATTCTCCAATCTCCACTCAAAACATTATGTATGCTATTTTGGTAAATGTCTACAAAGATGTATTCCCCAATAACCATGCTGGGGTTCAGCCCTTGTACATGGTCATTTTCCTGGACTTTGCTGCATCTTTCTGTTTCCTCAATAAACAGGTAGACTCGAGACTCCAAGATGTTGGAGCGGCGCTGTAACTGGGAGGTTGATCCTTGTGGCATCTCCTTCTCTTCCTAAATCACTTGATTCAGTTATGATCAAAACCCAGAACACTCTTTACAGAAACCTATGAACATAAGATTAAAATATCTTCATCATCTCCTCTGTCCTAGTTAGTGTTATAGAAATTTTTCAATCCTTACCTGGGGTTTCTTCCCTGCCTTTAACCTTTTAGTTCCAGGATAGAAGACATACAGATGTATTTATATTTACACATACACTTATATTTACAATAAGCCTTAAACAGAATAAGAGCTGGGCAGATGTCTACCCTCTGTACTATTAGAATCCACTTTCCTATCAATAACCCTGAGTTATTACTGTGTTCCATCTGGGTTGCTCTTAACTCCAATTGGCCAGCTCTTGTGACCATGTTTTCATGACTCACTTAACTCATGATGGCTTCTCTCCTCCTTCACCTTCTTCTCCTCCTCATGTTTGTTTTTCCTCCATTCCCAAGCTGAGGAATCCTAAATCCCACCTGTGTCTCTTCTGCCTAACTAATGGCTGTTAGCATCTTTATTTACCAATCAGAAATAACTTGGGGGCTGGGTCACTTAGTGTCTACATGCAGACTCTCTCAACCTGGGGCAACCAATCAATAGTAGCATTAGAATATAAGTAGTATCAGGCCAATCCACTACAAGTTAGGGTTTCTATTGCTGTGACAAACACCATGGCCAAAAAGCAAGTTGGAGAACAAAGGGTTTTTTCAGCGTACATTTCCATATTACTGTTCATCACCAGAGGAAGTCAGGACAGGAACTCAAACAGGGCAGGATCCTGGAGTCAGGAATTGATGCAGAGGCCGTGGAGGAGTGTTTCTTATTTGTTTGCTTCCTGGGCTTGCTCAGACTTATAGAACCCAGGACCACCAGTCCAGGGATGGCAGCACCCACAATGGGCCCTCTCCCGTTGATCATTAATTGAGAAAATGCCTTACAGCTGGATCTCAAGGAGGCATTTCCTCAACTGAGGCTCCTCCCTATCTGATGACTCTAGCTTGTGTCAAGCTTACACACAAAACTGGCTAGTATATCATCTTTCCAAATGGAATTCCAGGACTCTCTTACTATGCAAATATAAATTTAGCTTTGTCAACAACTGGTTTCCTGGTTCCGTAATACTTTCAGATTTTCAGCATCACTTCATCACCACCACAATCATTTTCATTATCAACTTCACCACCACCATCATCATCATCATTAATACAGATGACATTCTCAGAACGTGTCAGGTACTTGCTAAATGCTTGGGGATACCTGAGAAGCACATTTTCAAACAAGTAATTAAACTATATGAGGCCCCTTCAAAATGCTTTCTGAAGACGAGGTTAATGTTTTCCTTCTTCATGAAGACTCCACGAGCCAAACAGACCTACCTCACAAAGTTGTTCTGTAGCAGATTTCCTTTAAGTATCAGGGGAGGCCATCTGTCATCACAGTGCTATTGGCTTCCACGGCTTCGTGCCACTGAATTCTATTAAAGCAATTCCAGTGTTAGAAACAACTGAGCTGCTCCTTTCAGTATTAGAGGGAAGTGACTTCGTGGGAAGTATCAACTGATGAAATACATAAGAAAGGATTAAGTCCATAAGCAAAAGAAAAGTGGGAAACTTTATTGAGGAGAAATGCCTAGATTTTGCCTTTCACCTCCAAATAAAGAATAATAGATACTCTTTGCACACTGAGAGAGGTAAACGGGAAGTGGCTGGGTTTCCCAGCTAAACCATCAACTATACATTGTAATTTGACTTTTGCAACACCACACGCTTGACTTTGCGGCACCACCAGTAAAAATTCATTTTCAAGCAGCACACCTGAACAGCCTGTGCTTTGCCTTAATTCACTTTCTCTGCTAAAAGCCAAGAGGAGAGGTAGCCTCTCCTAAGGAGGATAGACGATGGTGCGCTTCATCGGAGGAGGCCTCGCGCTAAATTAATCATGTTCCAACTAGAATTTGCAATTCTTTGAGAGATGTTCAAGATGATATAAAAAATTTAAAGGTAGCAGGGAAAGGAGAGAGGTTGTGGAGCAGAAAGCATGAGAGGGCACTTTAAATGTAAAAGCTGCATTATGGTTTCTAGCACATGAGCCAGGTAGCCTGTCTTAGCCAGAATGTGATAAATAAGGACCGCCCTCATAGATAGGCTATGTGATGGGAACTCCCCTCCGTGGTCTTTTCAGTGAATCAGATTACTACTAGTTTTTGTTTCTGTTTCTGTGATTAAAACACTCTGATCAAAAACAAGTTTAGAGGAGAAAAGGTTTTTAGATTTACAATTCCAGGACACAGACTGTCCTGAAGGGAAGTCAAGGCAGGAAGTAAGAGCAGAAACCTAGAAGCAAGCCGCTTGCTATTCTATACAGCATTACCTCTGAACAAAGAAATTATTTCAGAGCCAAAGAAGTGTAGCAGGCATTGTAGAATATACTGCTTACTATTAGCTATGCTTATGCACAGCTAGTTATTCTTTTAGACATATCTCATGATCACCCACCTAGGGAATGGGGCCACTCACAGTAGGCTGAGCCATTCCACACGGGCAACAAAGATCATCTCCCACAGGCTTGCCCACATGTCAATTTGACCAAGGCAATTCCTCAACAAAAAGTCTCAATTTTACGTTCTATCAAGTTGACAGTTGGATTACATGGGAGAGTTTAAAGAAAAGAAAGAGAAGGGAGAAAAGATATAATTATAACCTCAACAATGGAAAATGTTATTTTAGAAAAGCTAACCAGGATATGTGAATATAAAACTCATTTGTCTTGAACTAGCATTGATTTGTCAATGCAAGGGTAGGGTCAGTCTGGTGACACAATCTCCTTAACAGAATACAGCCTTTGGCTGGAGCGATGGTTCAGCAGTTAAGAGCACTAGTTGCTCTTCTTGAGTTCAGTTCCCAACAACCACATGATGATTCATACCCATCTCTAGGGGCATCTGTTCCCTCTTCTGGCATTGGGTATACATGCAGCAGAGCACTCATACATTAAATAAATAAGAACACTTTTAAAAGAGAAACACAGCCATGACTCTGTGAAGGAGTCTTAGAGTCTTAGAAGTATTGCCTCGTGATTTACAACTCCTTCTCTGTCTCTGCTTTCTTTGATTTCCAGGAATACTCTTCTGAAAATATCAAATTACCTTTTTTTCCTGAATAAAAAGTAAAAAAAAAATAGACACATAACTTATCTAAAATAATAATGTATTTATCAATGCAATACAATTTTGTGCAACATTCCATGATAGCTGTAAATTTAAGTGAAAATAAATCCTTCCTCTCCCAACATGCTTAGGTAATATCTTCTGGGACATCTCTATCACATCTTGTTCTAAATCTCAACTACATCTGTGCATGCTCCTCTTGGAGAACACGCTTCCTCACTCCTAGGGAAACGTGGACTGCATGGGGTCAGCCTCTTCTCACTACAACTCACCTCAGAGCCCCAGATCAGCTCTTCACTCTCACCAGCTCAAGAAGAGAAAGGAATGCAGTGCTGCCTGCCTTTGAGCTTCCGCTGAGTTCTTCTGCTACACTACATTCCTCAGTCAACTCAAACTTCACAAAGGTTGATGGCCATCTTCCTGGGACATGGTCCATTCCAGACCATCCCAAGGTCTAACCTGGTCTCTGGATTTCAGTCTTAACAGAAACTTTATTGCTCACAAAGAACACACAGTATTTGTGCTGGGTGCTTATCCCAGTATTTCTACGATTATGACTGCAGCATACTTAGCCTGCTCTGTAATACTCACACCACTTACTCAAACTGACTCCCACAGCAGACTTCAAAAGCACTGGGACTACTGATCTAATACATTATATTATATTATATTATATTATATTATATTATATTATATTTATTATATTATATTATACTATACTATATTATATGTATTGTATTATAGTACAGTACAATATAGTATCTTATATATGTGAGTATATCTATATATATATACATATATATACATTGTTAATGCATAGCAGATATTTATCACATGGAAGAATAAAGACAAGAATAGTATTTGATTCTTCAAATGCTATTACAGTATAGCTGCTACAACATCTCATGTGGTAGCTGAGCCCTAATTAGCATTCAGAAAAATGCTTGTGGATAAATACAGGAATAAGAACCCTAACGATGACAGCTGAATTCAGCCTTACCCTGAGTCAGCTGGGAAAAGCCTTTCTACCGGGGTTCCTGCCTGATCTCTCAGTGGGCTTCTTGCTCACGACTTGGCTCAGATGAAAGCTAGAAAAAAACAGAGAAAAAAACAAAAGTAATAATGTGCTATAGAAACTAAACTGCCACATTCAAAAACAATATTCTTCTCTGCTTCTTTCAACTCCTACTGTGGAATACCACCCCTCCCCAGAGGAAAAGATCACTGGAAATACACGCATAAGAAAAGAATCACCACTATTTTTTATATAAAAATGTGCTATTTAAATTCGCACTCATGAATATGTAGCTAATATTGACTAATGGGAACCCTAAAAGGAAGAGAGCAAAGGCTTTTTAAGGCAAATCCATTGAAATTAAGGTCATCTGTAAGAAATTTGTTTAAATTTTTTTCTGAGCCATATCCAAAACTCCAGAGGGCATGTTAAATAATGAAAGTATAAACTATTGGGATTTGGTGCTGGTTGGTATATTGGCACAATACATAGATCCCTGTGTGGAGAAGAAAAAAAAAAACTAAAATTTCTCTTCTTCCTTTATCTAGAAGCTCCAAATTTAAAACAGTTTTCTTTGTGGAGTAATACATGCTAATCAAATTATACTCTAATATTTTCATTCAATGACTTGGAAAGTCTTGAAAATGCTTGTTTGGGGAGTTGCTATGCAGAAAGAGAAAGAAAGAACCATATCAGGAGCATTTTTTAAAGGGGAAGATAAAACAAAGAGTTCCAAGGATTGTCACAATCCGATCTGCATAAATAAAAGATAACGGCTTTAGTGAGCTGGCCAACCTTTCTGTGGAGTGATCGGTCTGTGGAGAGTCATGTCTGAGAGGCTGCAGGTCATTATGGCAGGATAAAGCCTATTTCTCATTTATATTAAAGAACCTTGCCTGTTAAGGGCTTGATTTGAATCTCAGACATAAATGTGCATGGGGCTGCACACCTTGTTAAGTCAATGGCTACATATGCATGCTCTTCCTAATACACATATAGATTTTATCGTCCACAACCCAACCGTTACTCCAACTGTTCTTTTCTTGACTTAGAAAGGATAACATTTAGGTAAATCAGAAGTGTTCAAGCAGACAGGATTAGAGCATACATTTTTCTCTTGACACGGATTTTTTTTTTTCTAATTCTGCGTAGAAGAAACAAATTTCCTTTCCCTTAAATGAGATTTGCCACATCGATAGAAAAAGGTTAAGTTGTTTCCAGTTCTGTTTTACATGTTTGATTTATCTGATTATCTGGTTTCAGGCAAGATGGATTGTTCCAAGTTAGCATTTGGAGACTTTGCAATGAAAATATTGATTTTTAAAAAAGAAGAAGAAAATGCAAAAAAACAAAGCTGATCAAAATGAACTAGGAAGTCAAGGAAAACCATAGCTCCATGGTTCTCAACCTTCCTGATCCTGCAGACCTTTAATAAAGCTCCTCGTGTTGTAATTTAACCACAAAATTATTTCATTGATACTCCATAACTGTAACTTTGCTACTCTTATGAATTATAATATAAATATCTGATATGCAGAATATCTGATATGTGACCCCCCAAAGGAGTCATGACCTATGGGATGAGAGCCACTGTCACAGTCATTTGAATTTTTAATGAGTTTTTAATTTTTATTTTATGTGCATTGGTGTTTTGCCTACATGTATGTCTGTGTGAGGGTGTCAGATCCCCTACAACTGGAGTTACAGAGTGTTGTGAACTGCCATTTGGATACTGGGAATTGAACCCTGAGTCCTCTAGAAAAGTACCCAGTCTCTTAACCCATAAGTCACTCACAGCTCAGCTCCTCGGATTCTTAAAGGAGTTGTTGGTATAACTGAATGGCGTCTTTGGACAGGAGTCTTGAGGTGGCTGTAGTTTTAATGGGAACCTACCCTTTAAGTCTTCTGATCAAGAAATCCATGTGGCATGTCCTTCAAGCACACAAGCCCTAATGAGATGATTGACATCAGCGATTCAAAATACTCTTCAAACCCTGATTTCAAATAAAAAGGGCAACTGATTCATCCTTACCTCAGTAATAATATAATGGTAGAAAATTTCTGGATAGATGATAAAGGCTCTCAATTTGACCTACTCAGCAGGCAGATGAAGCCACATGGCTTCTCTGGTTCATAGTTTCTTATATTTCCTAGTGGATAAGGTAGTAGGCATTGATTTCTATCTATGTAAAGACAATTCTGTATAAAAATTGGCAAAGTCTGGAGTAGAAGATAGCAAAGGGTTGTACTGTGATCGTCAAACAAAGCTAGACCCATCAGTAATGGAGTGGCTCGTACCAAAAAGTTTCTTAGCATAGTTTTTAAGGATCTCTGGACTATGAGTAAAAGACTTATTCTTTGGAGTGCTCTCCAGTCTGTGATGTGCTTGTCTGACAGAGAGCACAGACATATTTTACAGAAAGGGATCTAAAGCCATGGGTCTCAATGGGAATGTCACTGGTCCTTGAAAGAGGTTTTGGAAATGGGGTTGTACATGTATTAACCCAAGGGCTAGGACATTACTGGCTTTTGCTAGACAATGATCAGGGTTCTCCATGTCTTAGAGTGCACTAGGAAGATTTATTCTATCTCCCACAGAATGTCTACAGCAAGCACATTGATGACCACAGGTCCATTAATATATTCTAATACAAATGTATATGTCAGCATTATTTGCCCCATTTTAGCATGTGTGAACTTCTACCGTGGCAGTTAAAAACACAATAAGGGTATGTCATGCCCGTATTCAGATTTTTATCAAAAGGTTGACAATTTTGAAAATGTGTATATGTTGGGATATTTTAGTAAACATGTAATATTAGAATCCTCTGTATCTGTAGCTATAGGATGTATAGTGATTCTTTTTAGAGAATATATAAATATTATTTTAGAGAAAATCACTGTCTCTTCTCTCCTTTGTAATGAAGTCAATGTTTATAATGTAAAACTAAATTTTGGACATATTACTGTTAAGAACTCTCATCTAGGGCAAAGGGAGTCTGTATGAGAGATGAAGAAAACAAGAGAAGCTCTCAACAGACCTAATGGGAAGAACTGGCCTTTCTAGGTACATCTAAAAGTGATGGAAAAATAATGGAGAGGGGAAGGCAGACAAATATGGCTTCTGAAACCTCTTGACATATACAACCAGTCCCCTAATATATGGAGAGTTAGGGTGTCATGGGAACTTAGAGCACATTCCTCATGATGGAACCCAAGAAAGATGCTGTTTTGCTTTATGTCCAGGATACCTTAAAATACATACATACATACATACATACATACATACATACATACATACATAAATGTAAAATAAAATTTTAAAAAACCAGCCCAGTAGACATGGCAATGTGGTACATACAAGCAGCAAGCAAAAATGGTCGACCTAAGATTGTTTACACTGCTTATAGATCACGTGACAGAAGCTATACATCTATAGGTACTCTTAGTAGAGGAACTGGAGTACCAAGCCAGGAGGTTGTCTGAGCTTGTCCTGTCCAATGTAACATGCCTGAGTCACGCCCTATGGGATGGATAGTCAAACCCAGGTAGGATGTGATAGGATCTCATGCTGTAGCTGAGATGAGCACCTCAGCCTCAGGGCAGGAATCCCTGACAGTGCTGTAAGATCACAGCAGCAGAATCACGGATACAGAAGCAGCTTGAAATAGGAACATCTCCAAAGTGGGCAGCTTACACACCCACTGTGGTTTCACAAGGTCTCTTTCCATACCCAGAAGGCATCCTGAACAGAGAAAGGAAAGCAGAGCCAGCAGGAAAGCCTGAGCCACACCCAGAAGAGGCATCGAGCCTATCAGACACTGTGCAACTCTAGAGAGGTGTGGATACCTTCCATCACCATGTTTAAATCTTCTTCAAGGCAAAAGCTTCGCTTGCCCTACTCGGCTGCATAGCAACCAACAAAATAAAAAATCCAGAAGTTCTATTAATCAATCATTTTTTTTTTTTTATTTAAAGCACATTTCTATTCACCAAGTTTTACATTTGCCTTTAGTCTTCTGTGGACATCAGAAGCTGATCATCTTGAACTAAAAGAACTAGATGAGCTTTACATTCATCCTGAACCTGAGACCATTCAAGTAAAAACAAGAATAAGAATGCCATCTACTGGTGTGGAAGGTAGAGAGACTCTAATAAATCCACAGTGAGCAAGAGACTGAGTGAGGATGGTTTCGTTGTTTTACTATGGAGGTTAACAGCTAGAGAATGGAGTACTTAGTAACAGCAGATAATAAAGGACACAGGCAAGTAGAGAGTTCCTTCTTAACTAGTAAATCTTTCGCCATCATAGCAAGGTTCTGTAGTATTCCTGACGTAGGTTCTGTTCTGACCCAGAAGAGGTTAATGGAGCAGCACAGAGCATTTGCTTTACTAACTCATCAGGATGTTTAGAAACAACCTAATCTTGAACTTTATATTTTAAAGTATTTGCAAATTGGTTTGCCAGGCAGACAGGTGAAAAGTCATGTAATTGTCCTCTGTTTTTCTCTCTAGACATTGGAGTGGTGCTGGACTCTGGCGTGTTTTTGCAGAAGACACACTAGGCACTGGCGTGCTGTGTGCTCCGGGCTGGCCTCTGTGCATGTGATCATTTCTATGGTTTTCCTCACATGGCTGCAGATGCATTTTTTTCCAACATTTAAGTTGAAATATTATGGCTAATCACTTGTTTCAAAATCCTTTTCAAGTTGTAGTATTTCATTACATAATGTTCATTATAATGTCCACACTCTCAAGGATTACTTGATTGAAGATAAATATGCATTGTTCCAGCACATTATTAAAAAGATGAAATTATCCTTTCCCTGCACTATCCAACTTTGGCACATTTGCTAAATACTAATTGATGAAATATGGGTCAGATTCCTGGTCTTCTATTCTCTTCCACTGTTTAGCTATATACCAGTTTTTCACTGTTAAAAACTACAGATTTATACTAAGTCTTGAATTAGTTATTACAAATCATCTATTTGATTTTTTTCAAGACTTTAAAAAAATCTACTTTAGGCACTCACTTCCTAGTTCCATATAAACTTTAAAATCAGCTTGTAAATTTCTACAAAAAACTAGGGGCTGTGTTAATCATCTGAGATGATGTTGAATTTCTAAGTTAACTAGGGTGTGGTGGCTGTTCCCAGTTGTCATCTTGACTACATTCTGGAATGAACTACAATCCAGAAATGGAGAGCATGCCTGCAGTCCAGATCTTGAGGAGGAAAGAAACAGGCTTTTGATCCAGATCTTGAGGCACAGTAGCCATGAAAATCTTAGGCCCAGGCAAGGTGGTACCTGACTTTAGTCCCAGGAGACAGGCAAGCAGATCTCTGAGTTCGAAGCCAGCCTGAGATAGAGCAAGTTCCAAATACAAAAGAGCTTAGGTCCAGGCATGGTGGTACACATTTTAATCTGGGCCATACCTTCTGCTGGAGGCCTACATAAGAACAACGAAAGAAGAAAGGCTTCTTTCTTCTTTACCTGCTTCCACTTACTTGCCAGCACATCTGTTGGAACCTACTTCTTCAGGATTCCAGCTTATACAGAAGACCAGCTGAAACACAGAGTCTCATGGGATTGAGCAACAACTAGATACTTAGACTTCCCATTTACAGATGCCCATTGCTGGGTTAGTTGGACTGAAGACTATAAATCATTTGAATCAATTCCCTTAATATATACAGCCATTGCATAAGTTCTGTGAGTCTAGAGAAGTTTAACTCATACAAGGAGCAAATTGACTAATAATGTTGAGTTTTCTGTATGAATATGGTATATCTTTATATTTACTTAGGTTTTAATTTTTTTTAATTAAGCTGTAGGAGGAGCTAAGGTGGGAGGAATTAGGAGAGGAAGAGGAAAAGGAAGAGGAGGAGTTAGGAGAGGAAGAGAAAAAAGGAAGAGGAGGAGCAAGAGAGAGCAGAGATGTAGGAGTGACGGAGAAAGATGTTCACGTGTCTGTAGCAGTCAAAGGTAGTTGGTATACCTAGGTTGGGTATTGGGTTACACTTCCGATTGTATGGGTATCTTGTTACTGATCATTGCCAAATATATAAGCTTTGATTAATCTATAAGAATTAGAGTCTCATTCTCTTACTGGGTCCACATGGATGGCAGAATGGTCTGGGCAATGCCCTGCCTTGTGGAGACAGCGTGGAAGATTGGCAGAGCCATCTCTCAAGCTGGTATCTAGTGGGTGGCAGGGCTGGTGCTTCCGGCGGCCGGTTCTAGCAGCAGCACGCACATGGCCTCCGGCGGAGAAACATGGCGCTGGGCTAGGCAGAGCCGCTGCAGCTTAGATAGTCGGCCTGAGCCACAGGCGTTTTAAATAATTACTACAACATAAGCAATCATCTGTAGAATAAAACTTAATTCAAAATTAATCCACAAACCTAAATATAAAGGATTAAAATTATAATCATTCTGAAAGTAGAAAAAAGACACCCTATGACCCTTTGTTGTAAATATTTCTTAAATCTTAACAAAAAAAAATCCCACAAACTATGAGACTACATAATAACTGAAACTTAATCAAAATCACTGAAGTGTGGATAGAAATATTTTAAGACCCAGAAACCCGCTGCTATCTGGCTAGTGTCTCCTACACATGGCAGGGACGCTTCACACATGATGACTCATCAGTATCACTGCCTAAACAAGACCTGTGTAATGACAATCCCAATGCCAGCATGGATGGGGAAGTCTTCATAAGTCTCTACACACTGCTCTAGATGAAGAGCACAGGAGAAAGGGAGAATCAGTTTTCTCCCTTGACAATCACCATGATGGGCTATCCAGTCCCGGGTGATCAATACTAAACACAAGTGCATATGAGCAACACTAACAGATCCAGTATGTACACTTAAATGTGTGTGTGTGTGTGGTGTGTGTGTGTGTGTGTAACAAAAATTTAAAAAGAAGACATCATTAATTTGAGAAGTAATGGTGAACAGGAAGCCAAAGCGGGGTTGAAGTTATGTAAATATAGTACTCATACATGGAATTCTTACAGTAAAAAAATTTAACTAAATGAAGACTTATACTCAGAAAACTTAAATAAAGCTCTACCTTATTATTTTGAGAATTTGAAATGAATTAGCCTAGATGAAAAACTTAAAATGTGATTCTTCAGAAGACACTATAACAAAAGTGAAAGGCAAATCCCAAACTGAAAGAAAAATTTTGCAAAACATAAACTATTTACAAATAAGAAGTATATCTGGCTAGAAAGATGACTCAGCAATTAAGAACATTTGCTATTGCACAGGCCACACCTGCCAGAGAACTAGGTAGGCTGCCTGCAGACCTTCTCCTCTGTCTCTCTCTGTTTCCCCACACCCAGTTCCTAGTCTCTTTGCTAGCACTAAAACAGACCTCGAGCTGCAGCCTCCCTACCTCCCTGCTACATTTCCTGTGGCTCCCACAGATCATCTCCTTCTACCCTTCCTCTCCTAACCTGTTTCTATGACTCAACCCCCAACTAAAGTAGGCGTTCTTTGTGAACACAGCAGTCCAGTAAAACAGGCAACACACAGCCACCATACTATCCTAAAATCCAGAGATGAAACAGAAGCCAAGGAACAAAACACTCACTCAACAAAAACAAACCCAGAAATCAGCACCTAGACCTATTATCATCCCAAAGCCAGATGCCTAGACACCAGTATAAAAACACAATCAATAACTGCCAAGACAATATGTCCTCATTATACTACTACAGCAGTTTCTGAATGTTCCAACATAGCTGGAGCGAACAAGAACTACAGAGGCAAGCTTCCCCAAGAGAGTACAGTAAATAGAAGAGAGAATCTCAGGCATTGAAGATACAATAGAAGAAACTGATACATTGGTCAAAGAAAATGTTAAATCTAAAAAATTCCTCACATAAAACATCAAGGAAATCTAGGACACTATAAAAAGACTAAACCTAAGAATAATAGAAATAAAGGAAAAGGAAGAATCCCAACCCAAAGACCTAGAAAATATTTTCAACAAAATCACAGAAGAAATTTTTCCTAACCTAAAGGAGATGTCTATAAAGATACAAGAAATATACAGAACACCAAATAGACTGGATGAGAAAAGAAGTTCCCTTATCACATAATAATTGAAAAACTAAACATATAAGACAAAGAAGATTATAAGCTGCAAGGGGAAAAGACCATATAAATTAACATATAAAGGCAGACCTATGAAAATTATACCTGACTTCTCAATGAAGACTCTAAAAGCCAGAAGGACCTGGACAGATGTTCTGTAGACTCTAAGAGACCACAGATGCTAGCTCAGAGTACTATACCCAGCAAAACTTTCAGTCACCATAGATATTCCATGATAAAGTCAAATGTAAATAATATAAATATACAAATCCATCCCTATGTATGGTGCTAGAAGGAAAACGCCGATGTAAAGAGATTAACTACACCCATGAAAACACAGGAAATAAATAATTTCAACCAGAAAATATAAAAGAAAGAAGCGCGCGCACGTGCACACACACACATTTACTGGCCCCACAGCACCTTCACCACCAACAAAATAACAAGAACCTACAATCATTGGTCATTAATATTTCTTAATATCAATTGTGACCCAGAGTAACAGAACGAATACTGTTGCATTCAAGAAATATACCTCAATATCAAGGATACATATTACCTCAGAGTAAAGGATTGGGAAAAGAAATACCAAGCAAATGAACCTAAGAAGCAAGTTAATATGCAATTTTAATATCTAACAAAATAACTTAAACCAAAACTAGTAAAAGGAGAGATGGAGAAGGTCAGTACATATTCATCAGAGAAAAAAATCACCAAGATGACATTTAATTCTTAATATCTATGCTTTAAACACAAGGGCACACAAGTGTGTATATGAAACTCTACTACAGGGCTAGAGAGATGGCTCAGTGGTTAAGAGCATCAACTGCTCTTTCAAAGGTCCTGAGTTCAATTCCCAGCAACATATGTGGCTCACAACCATCAGTAATGGAGTCTGATGCCCTCTTCAAGTTAGTGTCTGAAGAAAGCAATAATGTACACATATAACATAAATAAATAAATAAATCTTTTTTTAAAAGCTACATACACCTTAAACAAACACTGATGCTCACACACTGAAGTGGGAAACCTTAATACCTAACTCTCACCGATGGACAGAGCATCCAGACAAAAACTTACACACACACACAACACAAAAAATACTGGACCTAAGAGATGTTATAAAGCAAATGGATATACAGATATTTATCAGGACATTTCACCCAAACACAAAAGAGTATTCTGACACTCATGGAACATTCTCCAAAATTGACAACATACTCACACACAAAACAAGTTTTAACAGATATAAAAAAATTAACTCCCTACATTCTGTAAACCACCATGATTAAAGCTGGATATGAACAACAATAGAGACAACAGAACGCTTATAAGCCATGGAAATTGAATGACTCTCTACTGAATGAAACTGAGTAAACAGAAATAAAGAGAGATAACCAAGTTACAATTCATAGATACAGAGAAGTTAGGAAAAGAGAAGGGGCCAGCGGGTGGCAGTGGTATGGCTCTCTCTTGAAAGGTGAAATAGAATATGATTTACACGTAAACTGAGGATGGATACAGGAAGGAGTAGGCAGTAGGGGTTGGAAGGAGAGAGGTACAGGGAAAGAAAGACTGCTGGAATTTGGAGCATTGTGGGTTCCTGTGGAAATCTAGAGCAATAGAAACTTCTTGGAACCTATGAAGGTGATTCTAATAAGTCTTCCTTGTATTAGAAGGAATGTCAAGTATCAACTGACCATGTCTTGTAGCCAGGCAAAGATTCCAACGGAGGGACTGAGTTGTGTTCAGTTGAGTTGTTGGCCAACGGCACCTCATGGAAATCTCCACTTAACCCAGGTTGATGTTAAGACAAAGTGTTGCTTTGTCAGTTGACAAACTGACAGCAGGACCCCATTGCCATCCACGGCTACTCATTGAACATGGAAAAGCCAAACTGACACCTTACCTCTATCTTCTAGTCTCTTTGGTGCAGGAAGGAACTCTGCAGGCTACTGAAAGAAAAACGTGAACACCAAGCCAGCCACAAAAATCTTTGACTTACAATCTTTCCTACCTACAAAGTATACTATGGCAATACTGACACAGAACTTGTAGGAGTAACCAACCAATGTCTGATTTGGCTTTAGGCCTATCATGAGAAGAAACTCATACCCAACACTGTTTGTGTAACCAAATACTAGAGACTCAATAGCTTATAGATCTAGGATAAATCTAAACATAAATAATCTAAAAAGAAAATGAATACTCACAGATGAGTGCCTTATTTAGTCATCGTCAGAGCAGCTTCCTCCTGCAGTAGATGGGAACAGATGCAGAGACTCACAGGCAGACATTATATGGAGAGAACATCTAAATTGGATGTCTCCATAAAATCCATCCCTCAGAGCTCAGGAAATCCTGCACAAGAGGAGGTAGAAAGAATATAAGAGTCAAGAGGGAATGGAGGACAGAAAGCAAACATGGCCTTTTGAATCAACTAAGCAAGGCACATATGAGCTAACAGAGACTGAAGCAGCAAGCACAGGGTCTATATAGGTCTACATTAGGTCCTCTGTGGATATAGTATAGCTATTGGCTTCATAGTTTTATGGGGCTCCTGACAAGGACAACGAGTGCGTTTTTGATTCCAGTGCCTACTCTTGGGGCTCTTTTCCTCCTGTTGGTTTCGGTGTCCAACTTCAGTATGAAATTTTTTGCTTCATCTTATATTTTGTCATGTTTGGTTGTTATTGCTTAGAAGTGTGTTCTTACCTATGCTCCAGTGTCATCCCCTTCCCCACATCAGGCCTTTTTGTGTTTATAACCCCTGTGTGAATAAGTAAAAATTACAATTTGATTTAAATAATTAAATAACTAAATAAAATCTAAAAAGAAAAAAAAAGAAGTGTGTTCTTTTCTAATGAGAGACAGATAGGGAGTGATCCAAGGGGAGAAGGTGTGGTGAGAAACTTGGAGAAGTGGAAGAAGGGGAAACTATAATCAGGATATATTGTATGAGAAAAATATATTTTTAATTTAAAAAAAAAAGAAAAAAAAATCATACAAATTATAAAATGTTCTGATTTTAGAAAAAGAACACCTGTTCTTGTAGGAGACCCAGGTTCAATTCCCAGCTTCCATATGGCAGTTCCCAACTCCATTGCAAGGATATCTGACACCCACTTCTGGCATATATGGATACCAAGCACAAGGTGATATACAGACATACATATAAGCAAAACACTTATATACATAAAATAAAATTTAAAAATAAATGAAATAAATCTTTTTTAAAAAGCCATGCACTTAGATGATATGAAGAACTGTTCCCAATAAATCAGAGTGAAACAACATGGCTACTAAAATAGCTAAAGAATTAAGCAGATATTTGATCAAAGAAAATCGGGGAGTAAGAGGATCATAGAAAGAGGGATGGAGAGGGGATCAATGATGCTAAGAATGTTTGCAACAGAGATACGGAACAATGTTTTACAAGCTAACTTAAAATGCATATAATATTCTATGTGTGTACATATGTGTGACATAATAATGTTGCACAGGGTAATTATGTTCCCCTGAAACTAAACTTTCTAGAAATTACCATAGCCATGGAGGGGAAACCACCCTGCCAAGTCCTGCATGGCCATGCAAGGGACAGAGCGGTATGATTCCTGCCCCAGAAACAGAGGTAACAGGGTCTCCTTGAGTGTTGATGGTTGGTGAGTGTGAGGCGTGTGTGTGTGTGTGTGTGTGTGTGTGTGTGTGTGTGTATGTGTGTGTGTATTACTTCATATTTCTCCTTCGGGAAAAATTCTCCCTGACAAGGTTATCAGGAAATAGTCTTCCAGCCAAGGTTGTCAGGGAATATACTCTCTACCAGGGTTAATAACTCTGTGATATTCAGAGACATCATGAGCCTGGAAGATGAGGGTGTGACTGATGTCTCAGCAAAAATGGTAGACCCTGAGACCTTCAGGACAGCCCATAAGGCTGTGGGAAAGAACTCTCAAAACATGAGTTCAAAAATATGTAATTTCTCAACTATGCAAAATATAAGGATGCAATATCAATAGCTTCATGGACCTAGAAGAACAGAGTCAGCTGCATTGTGAGCCAGCTTGTCAGAAAGATACAAAGGCAAGGAGATTTCTGAGTTCAAGGTGAGCCTGGGACAGAGCTAATTTGGTCCCAGTCATGGTGGGGATGATAATTTCAGGACAGGATCCTACCCAGCTAAACTTATTGTCTGTTCTTACAAAGGCAAGCAGATCTCTGAATTTGTTAGCAATATTAACAAAAGTGTGCTTGATGAATTTTTCTAAGAATCAGGGGCTGGGGTCATGGAATGCTGACTTGTGGGATGGTCAGAAGGGAACCTGGAATAAATGACTGAATTGATATGTAAATAAAAGACTGGGCCTTGGATAAGCTGTCTGGAGATCTCCAGAGAAAGCTGTCTCGAGCAGAACACAGACCATCAACTTGTACCCCATGATTGAACTTCGAGTCTCTTTTTTTTACCATTCTCAAACGCCTCTTCTTTCAAGAAACCCTCTCTAAGCCAAGGCTTATCCTTGGCACTACCCTTCAAGTGGTTATTTAGAGGGTTCCAAAAGACATCTCCCCCCAAAGCAAAATAAACTAGCATCATTTTCCTTCATAGCCCCATAGAACTTGAGGGTTAAGAGCCTGTTGCTGAAAACACCAAATACATGGACATAGGACCTGCAGGAATTAAACTGATATTTGCCTGGAAGTCTCCTTCCTGAGGACTGACTCTCATAGTATTTGGAAGGTACTTTATAAGCTGCCAAGGGAGAAAAACAATACGTTTTCTTATTTGGCTGTAAAGCCTGCAAAATACAACAAGATATCCTCAATGGTGTAACAATGGCATTAGTATCATGGGGATAACCAATAGCCGTCTAATTGGACTTAAAGGCTGATCAATAGGGTCGGGCTCATGCCTGTTACGGTAAATCTAGTCAACTACATATGACTGGAGTTGAAACAGACCCTAAAGAAGTGCCTATTACTGCTATTTCCCTACGTAAACATAGCTTCTAACCGTGTTTTAAATACTTCCTTCTACCCACAGTAACGTGGAACTCTCACCCTTTAAAGACATTTCTACATCTAAGGCTCAAGAAATAGCAAGGAAGAGGAGGCAGAAAAATCATGAGAGCCAGACGACCAGGATGCCTGATGCAAGATAGCGTCTTTTAGGCACAACAGGGAAGCTTCAGACCCCAAATCTCAACAATATGTCTGCCTAAGGAGACCTGAATAATGAATCACCATTCTCCCTTGTCATTATTAGTAGCCCTAAACATACGTACATATGTACAACACTAAATGTTCTCAGTGTGTATGCATTGTGTGTGCGGGTGTGTGTGTGTGTGTGTGTGTGTGTGTGTGTGTGTGTAAAGCAGGCATATTCCTTGCACAATCGAAAGCCATGGATGGAGTTGTTTTAAAAGATTAAGCAGGATTTCTATGGTAAGAACATAATAGCCAATCTCTAAGGGAAAAAAAGAAAACAAAACAAACAAAAAAATTACATCCTAGACTCTACCATCAACATTAATAATACAGTTAAGAATACCTAATCTACAAAATCCAAAATCTAACATTCTCCAAAATCAGGAGATTTTCAGTGTCAACACACTATCACAAGGAAAATTCTCAATCTGGCTTCTCATTAGGGTTGTAGTAAAAAAAAAAAAAAAAATTGCAGAAAGTTATCTTCAAGCTATGTGTATAACATATATGAAACATAAAGGAGTTTCAAATGTGGACATGGATCCCAGCCTCAAAATGTGTTGCTGTATGCGAATATTTTAAAATCCAAAGAAAAAACTGAAATCCAAAGTAGCTTTGGTTCCAAGTCCTTCAGATAAAGATATTCAATTTGTACTAGTCTAGTCGCATTACCTGTACCTCTGGAGGGAGTCCTTTGGGATCCATAAGGCAGATCACATTGCTCTCCACAAGAATACCACAAGATTTCCTTCTGTCTTAGGGTGGAAGCTCATCTCTTAGAAAGGTCAACAAGGGCCCCAGTCATCTACATTGTCCTATTCATTATACCCCCATGGTTCTTCTCTCTTCATCTGCCCCTGCTTCTTGATCCTCCCCTAATACACACACACATACACACACACAACATATACACACACATGGGAGGGCACAAACACATGTTAAGGCACATAAACACATACACAAAGGCAAGAACACATGCAGACACACACACCACATGCGCACAACCACACACACACACACACACCAGGCATTCCTTCCTTTCTTTCCATGCTGATGCCACCGATTTCTTTGAGATTCACTTCTTCCATGGCTTTGTTCAAACATTCCTTTTCCTAAGCATCGCATTTAAAATCACAAATCCCTTTTTACTGCTTTCTCCCGTAACCTCAATCACCATGGCACTCTGTATTTAGTCATTTGCCTTATCAGCTGTGGGTCTTACCACACTGTAATTTGCTACTGTCCACAGCCTGAAGAGCATCACGTTAGGCAATTTATATATGTTGACCTTGTTTGACTTGTGCAATGATCTAGAATGGTGATTCTTTGTCTTGTAATGAATAAGGAAGCAAACTAAAGGAGACTAAGACACCTTCAACTGTCAGGGTCTCCAAAAGAAGCATTAAACTTTAGTTCTGACAAAATAAGGTGCATTCAGGGTGATATGCCCCGCAACAGTGAGCCGTGGATCAAGGAGGAGCCCATGGGGTCCTACTCCCTGCTGATAAAGTATTGGCTAATGGATTCTGGGAACGAGGTAGTTGTTGCCTCCATTTGTCCAGCCACTGAGGTGCCCACCAGGCTCCGACAGCACGATCGGAAGCCAGAGTCACACAGATGATCCTGGTTGAACTCAATGGGTCTCACAATAAAGAAGACATGAATGTTTACCAACTATAGGGAGGAGGGAAGTTAATAGGGGTAGGAAAACGTTAGAGAGGGTAGGGGGTCATCAGATGTACTTAATACATGCATGAAAATAGCAAAACAATTCAGTTTTTTAAAAATCTCACCTCTGTCAGTCACCATTATTTTCTATGACTCAGGACCTTCTCTGGTGGGACAGACAGAGCCTGCGGGCAGGCATCCGAACTACAGACCCCTATCACTCTCATCCTTCACTGAACTGAAGTGTTCACTTCTTCGAGGTATCTTGATAGACGCTGTAACCTTGAAAAAGGAGAAATCTCACATTAGAAGTGTTCTCTCTTTTGGGAGTGGGTTAGATGACAAGTAAAAGAGAGTCCATACTGTGAGCTGGCGCTCAGCACAGGGACCGACAGCCTGGCGCTCAGCACAGGGGCTGACAGCCAAGGCCGCAGCAAACTCCGGAGTACAGAACCAAGAATTCAGAGCCATGTTTTACCAACTTCCCCAGGAACAGAAATAATTTCAAGGAAATAAGTGAATCACTACTTCCATTCTCAATTATAGATTGCCAACTGACAGTGAAATTTCTGTTGATGTACTATTGTCTTTTCTATAAACTTGAATTAGGGGAGTGCAGAATATTTATCTGTAAATCCTCAATGCCCAGCACAGAAAAGAAAGAAAGAAAAAGAAAGAAAGAAAGAAAGAAAGAAAGAAAGAAAGAAGGAAGGAAGGAAGGAAGGAAGGAAGGAAGGGAAGGAAGGAAGGAAGGAAGAGAATGAATGAATAAATGAATGAATGAATGAATGAAATAAAAGAAAGCTTAATGAACATTTGCTGACTGAATCAATGAAGTGAATAAATGAATGGTGTCACAAGCCCTAGGAAGAACTAAGAAAGGTAACTCTACTGAACAGCATACGGTTTCTTAAAGGGTCCTTTTATCTTTTCTCCTGACTTGAAACATAGACAGAACTATCTTAAATAACGCTATTGCAATGGGATTTTAAAGTGATTACTGCATATCACAATAAGTAATGTTCCAATTTAGAGCTGTGGGTGACTGGTTCGATATGGAACGGCAGTGGATGCTAAGAAACGTCTCTGAAATCCAGTAGCTTATTGGTTAAATATTGGTTTAATTTAAATCTGAATCTTAATCCAGGCATACGTCCCCCCCCCTCCTCTAGGCAGCCCCTTTTAAGCTTTCTCTATTGTGTGGCAGTGTTTGCATCTGTATCTGTGTACTTTATTACACCATAAATACTGGAAAGCGGGGACTGTAGCTTATTCTTCCAACTAAAAACAATGCTGTGAAGTTAGTAGGCATTCCCAAAGTCTTTCTGTAATCTAATAGATTTACTCTCTCCCCAGCCACCCCCAGCTACACATTTTTTTTCCAATGGAGTCATTGTGACGACTAGTTTACACACATATCAAAATGGGAGGAGACATATTTATAAATAGCTGGACTACCACTTAAATAGCTTCATAAACTATCAGACATACTACTAGGCCATCGGATGATCATGTAGTAAAAAAAAAAAAAAAAAATCATCATAGTTCCTCCATCCAAATCTTGGTGATTTAACATGCACAGGCCACATACAATCATCAGTCCTGGTACCAATATATTTACATTACACCAGCTCCCTTAGTCCTAACTTCTTTAATCTGAAATAACTATTGTCCATTTTCTGGATGAGCAAATTGAGGTAAAAAAAAATTGAGCAAATATGGAGTCACACATAAGGAGAACAGGACAGTGGTGGGTTGTATGAGCTGATAATAATCTCTGATTTAAATATTCTATTTATCACACTTTTTTTATTAAGAGATCATCTTTTGCCTGTTGCCATTTATTTGCTCTGATTATCTTTTATTTCAACAAGCTTTAGACTTCGATAGTCTTCCAGTGTAGGGTCTGGCTCTTTGGAGATGAGAGAGTTGATTCTTGATTGCCCAGCACTGTCCTATCACTTACAGTATAATTATTGTATAATTATTTTATACAAGGAAAAGTGTAATAAAGTGGGAGATTTTAACCAATATTTTATGAGTCACAAATGGGCTCTAAAAAGCTGCCATTTTATTATTTCCTTTAGAGATACTTAATCGGTAATGTCAGTAGTAAAGTTTAGTGCCCAACCAGCTCTTAATATTCCTTTCCCTAGAATGATAAAGCTTCCTTAAATGAAGAATCATCAAAAGAATGTGTGCAGAACACGTTCACATCACTGAGGTAGAAACTAAAATTGAAAGGAGTTGGATTAAACTGTTGCAACAACTAGACTGAGAAACCAGAAAAAAGCTGCAAAAACAAAAGCCAGAATGAAGATATTATCCAGAAAATTAAAATTGTATGTGGCTCTACTTGCAGCATATACTACCTGGAAGAAATGGCCCTAAATTGTAGACACAGCATGAAACAGGCGTTGCTGAGTTGGTTAGTTCCACATTAACTCGTATTATCTGACCTCCTCTGACATAGTTCAACATCTAAACATTTTTCATTCCTCTCTAATAAACTAAACATCTCTTCTCTTGGTACAGCTGTGTTTCCAATAACTCCTCCTAGACCAGAAGCTGGGTACCCAAAGCTGCCAATGAGCTGAATTCTTTCCAGTCCTTGACTACTTGTTTCAGTTCTGATTCTCGTGTTGCATTTTCTACGAAAGAAGAATATATTTTATGCTTGGGTATTACTGGGAGTAGTTTTTCAGCTCCAAAGTCAGTTCGCCCCAGAGTCTATTTATTCTTTCTCAATGCTACCAACCCAAATCTAGAATACTCACTCACTCGGGCACCCCTAGAATTTCACACAGTCCTTATTCCACACTATCTAAAGAGATGGACGGTTCTATCAAATTTTGCATTACATACTCAAGATATTTTATTAGAGATATATAAGTTTAGACTTGCTATATCTTCCTGGCAATTTTAGTATACAGCTATTATTTAAGGGCTTTTAGTCCTTTTATATGAAAGCCCATTATGTGTGCTATATATCTATGACTTTTGTTGTGGTTATTTCCTTGGAACATACAATTACATCTATTAAGCCACCCTCTGACGTTCTTTTATATTTTATATCTGACCTAGAATCCTTTAAATTCAATCTGACCATCCCTGTTATTAGCTAGTATACTCAATCTATGCCATAGTTGGTGTCAATAGGCATACCTAGACACACTGGGGAAGAGGGAATCTCGACATGTCTCCATCAGACTGGACTACTGGCACATCCGGGGCATTTTCTTTATTGCTGATTGATGTGGAGGGCCCAGCACTGTGGAGCTTACAGTCCCTGAGCTGGAAGGCCTGGGATGAATAAGAAAGCAGGCTGAACAACCCTGAGGAAGCAAGCCAGTAAACAGCACTCCTCCATGGTCTCTGCTTCAGCTGCCGCCTCGAGTTCATGTCCTGACCTGAGAGTTGTAATCTGAGCAGACCCTCTTCTTCTGGACTTTGTTTTTGCTTGTGGTCATTTATCACAGCAGCAGAGAGCAAGCAAGAACAGTCTGCTTCTCAGTGTTGTTTTATTGACATAGTTGGAACTTAACTTACACTTTTTTATTTTCCAGGTATTTATTTGTGGTCCTGCATTTGCCAGTTTCATGGCGCAGCATGCCATGGTTATTCAGTTCAAAACATTCTATCATTTCAGTTTTCTTTCCTTATTTAATTCATTGACTACTGACAACTATTTTTCTTTATTTCCAATATGCAGGGAATTAGTTATCTTTGATGGTAGAATCAGTTGAGACTCCAAAGTTCCAAGAATTCTCTGGTGAAAGGTAAATATTTCCTTTATTTATGGGTTTAATACTATAACTTTACATATACCTGTAATGTCTAGTGATCAGATCAGATTAGTTAACATCTTATCACCCCAAATATTATCATCTATGTGTGATAGGAACTTCTAATCTCTTCTACTCAAGTTATTTTGAAATGTGTGATTGATATTGCAGCTAGTAGCTAACACTCTTTGCTATAGAAGGCCAGATCCATCTTTCCGTCTGTGTGTTGGTGCCCACTCCCCATGCCATCCCTATACTCTAGTGACTTCTTCTACTCTGCTTCTCTCTAATCAACTCTTTTAGCATCCTTCAAAGAGTGAGAAGGTAGAAATTGATAACTGAACTGTTCTTTGCATCTTTTTATTTGGATTTGTCCCATCCTTGTTTCATTTATTTATCTGTTACTTAGTCTGTATGAACCTATCTTGACTCTCAGAGTCTCTCGACCTACCTGTTCTTTATTTCTGCTGTCGCTGTGGCAATAGCCACATGGGTCTCACACAACCTTGTAGCCTGGCAGTACTTGCCTCACTCTGACACATGCTCCTCATTTCCTTCCCTAGAGCTAGCCTCTTGGTCAAGCCATGGCTTAGGATGCCACCATGAAAATATAGCAAGTAAAAAGCCCCAGCAGATAAATACTTGTTTGCTTTCTCTCTGTCTTTCTTGGAAGACAAGCCTGAAAGTTATTTTCCATAGCTTGTCAGCCACATCGTTAATATTGGATTAAACAGCCAGTTAGTTACAACAGTGGGAACAGAAAGAAGTAATGGAGAAGTTTAAAGTAAAAGATCCTAGATCCTCACCTTTCAAGAGCCACTTTCAGTGGGCAGATTTTGACATAGTCTTATAAAATAAGAAAAAAATAATACTTAATTACCTCACTAATTCTTACACAATTCAATAGGGAATATAGACAAATCTATATTTTTAAGTTTTAATTTCATTTGAAAGTGCCATTTTACCATGCAGATTATTTATTATTGGTAATATGTTGGTTCTAATAAATGATTTCTGTAATCTTAAGATGATTTAATATGGATAAAATCAAAGTTATTTATATGCTAACAACAGTGGATTTGCCTTAAAATTATTCCACTTAGCTCTCAGTTTGTTTCACAAACACTTACTGAGTCATATTTTTCCTGTGGTGCTTCCACTTGGAAGCTGGCTCATTTCCAGATCTGCCTAAAGTATGTAATGTGGCCCAATTATTTACTATCTCTGGCCTCCTTTCCCTTTTCAAAGAATATAATAGGCATAACATCGTCACAACTAGGATAGCTCATCACCAACCTAGGATAACATCATCCAACACTAGGATAACATCATCACCAACACTAGGATAACATCATCACCAACACTAGGATAACATCATCACCAACACTAGGAAACTCATCACCAACACTAGGATAATCATCACCACACTAGGATAACATCATCACAACACTAGGATAGCATCATCACCAACACTAGATTGATATAAACATGGATACACCACAACACTAGATAACATCATCCAAAGATAAACCCACTAGGATCTCATCACAACACTAGGATAACATCATCACCAACACTAGGATAGCATCATCACCAACACTAGGATATCATCGCCCTAGATACATCATCACCAACACTAGGATAGCTCGTCACAACATAGGATAACATCGCCAACACTAGGATAACATCATCACCAACACAGGATAGCATCACCAACACTAGGATAGCATCATCACCAACACTAGGATACATCATCACCAACACTAGGATACATCATCACCAACACTAGGGACTTCACATAGATTGGAAGCCTGCTGCTTTACACACATCCACACAATGTGCTGCTACGAGTAGGTTCTATGAATCCAGGGATATTCTTTTCAGATCCTTCTTGTGTGCTTCACTAAGAAGGTTCTAGAAAGTGAGTGAATCATAACCAAGAAGGCTTTGTGCTTGATTTGGGCCTGTTTCTCTCACTACTTGTTTTACTTTGCCTTGTCAGACAGACTGTGGGAAAGACTAAGTTCATCAAAAGAAACTGGCACCCTGAGGTGCAGAATCTTAACCCTCTGGGGTTGTGCTGAGAGGGACAGCAAGTACTTCCTGAGAGGGAAGATCACTCAGACTTAAATGACTCACTTCACAGTGACATTACTTAGAATGAATGTCATGAGTAAGAACTTGTCTTCTGCCTGCTCTGAAAGCATACAATGAACACTTCCCTCCACCAGCACTTTATGAGGGAAAGCAAGAGGCATTGCTGCCTGAGACTGCAGCTCAACAACTCCCTGTTGGCCCTGTCTGAGGCTGAAGTTGATGCAAAAATTTCCATTTTCCTGGTTTTATCTCTTTTTTATGGTCGGGATATGTTATCTAGATCTTTGTACTGCCCATATTAATGTAGTCTCTAAACACAAGTCAAAATTCATTCTCTGATCCCAAAAGAGGCAATAACTACTTTAAAGAATTTCTCTCTACCAATTCTTTTTCCTAGGGAATCCAGCTGACAGGCCTGAGTTATTTGAGATGGTTTAGAGACAGGATTTTATGCACACATTTGTTTTTATATATACTCATAGGTGTTCACACATATCTTTCACCTCTTTCAAAATTTAGAAGGAATAAAAACACGAGCCTTGAGTAAATCATACAAGATCTACTGTCTGTCGGACTCGTCTCTTGTTCAGACGTGTCTCTTTTCCCCATCTCTTTTTTTTTCTCGTTTATTTTATTCCATTTGAAGAGGTGAGAGCGAGTCCCTTCGGCCTGCACTCCAAGGACCTTGTACTGTTGTTGTTTAACCTGGGAGAAGAATCTAAAAGCCTCTGCAGGGACTTGAGAAGCACCAGAGAAACTCCAGGAAGGGAGGTAAAGTAGAAGGAAGAAGCTGATAGTACTTCCCTCTGTTCCTAAGAGAAAGGCTGCAAAAGAAACGTGTTTACACCTAAGTCAATACGTCCAGAACATTCTTCAGCTTTCTAGGTAGGCTTCATATGGGGTTACAAGATGAAAGAGTGTGTTGCAGCTGTCAAATTATTTACCAAATAAAACAGTGCTCAGCCAGAAAAGGAAGGAACAGCTCCGGTAGTGTTGCCTGGTCTCTGTGGTAACTGCACTGAGCAAGATCAATCACATGCCTTCATAATTTTAATTTTTAAATGGAGCAATAAATTTACATGGTATAAAAATATCACCATGTTTAACATTTCCTATTTGTCCTGACATTTTTATTATTCCAAACATAAAACAGTTTATATGTAAATTGCCATATGCTCTTAAGTTAAACCAATACAATACTGTCTGGAAGAAAGAACTCATTGTTTTGTTGTAAATGTGTATAACAACCCACTGCACAAATAGTCCAAGAAAATTGTAGAAAAGTGACACATAGACATTGTAAGAAAACTTTTGTGTGAGACTCAACTGGGTCATGAATTCTGTTTTGAGTTATGTTCTAGCAATAAACATGTGCTGTTTTAGGTAAACAACATTAGGTGATTGCCCCAGTTAGGGTTACTATTCCTATAGGAAACACAACTTCCAAAGCAACTTGGGGGCAAGGGGCCTTATTTGGCTTACACTTCCATATTACTGAAGGCACTCAGGACAGGAACTCAAATAGGGCAGGAGACTGAAAGCAGGAGCTGGTACAGAGATCAGGTCATGGAGGGGTGCTGCTTATTGCCTTGCTCCCCATGGCTTGCTCAGCCTGCTTTCTTATGACCCAGATCCACCAGCCCGAAGATGGCACCATTCACAACAGGCTAGCCCTCCCCATCAATCACTAACTTAAAAACTGCCCTACAAGCTTGACTACAGCCCACTATTATGAAGGCATTTTCTAAGTTGAGGTTACCATATTTCAAATAGCTCTAGCCTGGGTCAAGTTGACATAAAATACCCAGTATAGTAATGAAACATTTTTCTTTTATTTTCAATTTAAGAGAGTGAAAGCAGACTGTGTGCTAATGTGTTTTCCATTGCCATAACAAACACCTGGGACAACCAGCTTTTTATAAAGAGTCCCATTCTGGATTGTGGCTTTACAGGGTTAAGTCTGTCATGCATTGAGCTCATTGATTTAGGGCTTGTGACACAACACATCACAGTGGACACACATGACAAAAACATTGACCTCATGACAGGGATAGAAAGAAAGAGAAAGAACGTGAAAGCAGAAGGGGCTGGGGTCTTTACTTTCCTTTCAATGACACACCCTCAATGAGTAGATGCATGTCATCTAAAAGGTTCTACCATCTTCCCTGTAGGAAGGCATTAACACAAAAGACTTTGGGATATATATCCAAACTATGGCAAGTTACATGGGTTAAAGACCATGTATTTTACTACTATGTTACTGTCTCAATTTTAAAAGACACTCGTATATACATACATACACACCATCCTGTACCTGGACACACAGTGTATGGCACCAAACAGGTATTTAGATATTTACCAAATTATGTTCAAAGAGGATTTTCTGTAAGATAAAATTAAATTCCAATTTGTTTCTCCCCAAAGTTATCGTGATAAAGGTTTTTTTTTTTCCTTAAATTTTTGGGAAGAAATAAAGAAAAGAAAGAGAGAGAGAGATGAAAGAGAGAGAATTTAGAGGTATAACTCAGTGGTAGACCAGTTACCAGCATGTGGCCCTGGATTCAATCCCCAGTGTGCTGAATATATGATGAAAGATATGAATGTGATGAAAGATAAACTATTGCATAAATGAAGGACTATAGCACTCATGTATAAAATGTAATATATTTATAATAAATAAATTTATTTTGATAGACAATATATTACACAGAATAAATAAATGGTGTATTATAACATAAATATACTAGTATATTAATATTGATTTGCAGAACTGAGGGCCAAATAGATGATGATTCAGTGGGTCACTCAGTAGGAAGAGTTAACTGCCACCAAGTATGACAAGGTGGGTCCAAGCCCTGGTACCACATGGTGGAAGAAGAAAAATGACACCCATAAAGTTGTCCTCCAAGCTTCACTCTTGCTAGGGACACAAAAGTAACAAATACAAAAGGTCAAGAAAAGGAAGAATGTATTAATATAAATTATAAGCATGTGTCATATACTATATGATATACAATATGATAATATATTTATAAATGAGTAAATTAGCATCACATGATAGGCATATTACCAGTCCAAGACAAAAGACAAGACGTGAAATTCCATATGTGGCTAGGCTTTGTGACTGTGACCCCAGCTAACCAGGAAGATTATATTTCAAATTCAAGTCAGCTGAGCTACACAGTGAGTTCCAAGTCAACTTCAACAGTTTACTGAGATATCAGTTAGAACCTATCTCAAAAATAAGGAGCATTTTTGTTAGGAAAAATATACAAATAACAAGAATAACATAAGCACTAAATTTTTTTTGGAACTGATGTGAAAACAGCTATGTGGGAAATTCTCCTGTGTGTTCTCCTTCGTTGCGCAGACCTTGGTGACTGACCGAGTATGCCTTTGGTAGTCTACATGCTCCCCAAACTTCCAACTCGGCCTTCATTCTCCTTCTTTTAATCTTATGAATTCTATCTTTAGTCTTTACATAAGCCCGATGTGACTGTGAAAAGTCACGACGTAGCTGTCGTCGTAAGGAGCAATGACGTCACTGCAATGATCAGGCAAGATGGTTGATGAGAGCTATAGCCTCACCTACCACAATGGTGAACTAGTGGGGGGGGGGCACTCTGAAATTGACAGATTAAAATTGAATTAATTTAAATAGTCATAGAATATATTATCCAGAAATACATGGTAGATACCACAAGAAGTTAAAGATGCAAATGTCAAAAATTCATTTGTAGGGAGACGGTTGAGGAGGAAGAGCAAGGTAGTGGCTGGCTTCTCCTCTATAGTATATACTCAGTAACTGTTTACTTGAATTAGTGTGTATCTATAATATCTAAATTTGGGTCACAAAGAACAGTCTGAAATTTATACCTCTACTTTCAAAAGATGCAATTTAGAACATGAAAGTTTCTATATTCTAAGTAACATGCCCACATCTTCAATAACTGACAGACACACCTTCAGTCCCAAGTCAAGCTTGTATGTCGTCAAAGCTATCAGTTAACAAAAAAAAGTCAGCATTTTAACAAGGGCAATAACATAATCACAGAAGTTATCAAACAGAACTCCACCAAGAAATGTATTTGCAGGAGTCAATTCAACCTAAACAAGCGCCCTTGGGTTGGAGCTCACTAACATGAGAACAAAGGTGAAGAAGAAATCAATAGGCTCTTTGTGTGGAATATCATCTCCTTACATTGGAAACACAAATGCCTTTTTGTGTCTTAGATTAATCAAAGCAACCTACATTTAGAATCTGGAAAACACCTGACAGTTCATCTCATAAAGATAAAACCCCATCTTGAGGCTTCATCCTCCTTGGATCTTATGGGGCGGGGGGTTGTTTTGTTTTGCTTTTTTGTTCAGGATGCTAAACAGCACTGAAAATTGATAACAAATCAAGTCAGCCTAGTTTACCGTCTCCAAGTTAACTGACATTACATTAAACAGATGATCAACCATCAAAATTACTACAGCGGTGTTTATTTTCCAGATCATATTTTGTAGTCTTTGAAATGTCAAATACGCTCTCCCACAGAGCAGCAAATGCGGATCTACATATGCAAAGCTGTCATCAGTCAGGAGAGGATTGAAGGCAAATTTATAAGGATTCATTACAGACTTCATCCTTTGTAGATTCTGATTAAGCGAGGGACTGACAAGCTGCTGGGTTCTGGCGGATTGGGGTTATTGATTATTGACACAAGAATTTGAGCTTCTGAATGCTGACCAAAGGAATTCCAGGATGCAGAGTGTGGCTTCCAGATATAGTCCATTCACTGGGGTATGGTCTATTCAGGTTAACAGTTTGTGCTCACATCTGATGAGAGATGAGAACTGTCATCTACTGTATGTTCCTGTTGTTTCATTAGAGCACCAAAGGGTACCTGTGCTCAGTAGCACACACTTGCAATTTCAGCCCCAGGGAAAATACGGCAGGAGGAAGAAGAGTTCTAGGCAACCCTAGGCAACATGATAAAATCCCATGTCAAACAAACATGACTGTTAATGGATCTGAAATACAGCATGGTGATGCATGCCTAAGAAGGTAGGTGGAGAAGTAAAAAGATTGCTATAGATTTGAGATGAGCCTCAAAAACAAAAAGAAAATACAGTAATGTCCAGGCATGGTGGCACAGTTGGTACCAAGAGGCTAAAAAAGGAAGAGAATTTTGCGTTCAAAGATAGACTGTGCTATATGGTGGGTTTGTGGTCAACCTAATAAAAGTTAAGTTAAAATTTAAAGAGAGGAAAGAAGAAGAAGAAAAGTAGGGGAATGAAGAAAGGAGCAAGGGAGGGAGGGAAGGAGGAAAGGAGGAAGGAAGGAAGGAGGGAGGGAGGGACGGGAGGAGGGAGGAGGAGGAAGGGAGGGAGGAAGGAAGGAAGGAAGGAAGGAAATGTTTTAGAACTCTGATGGAGAAATGTCATTCCAGATCTAATGTCAATCACATATCTGAGGGACTTGGGCTTTGTTTCCTGAATTAGCCAGTACTGCCTACGCAGCTCTCCGTCATGTCCTCTGTGTATATTGATCCACCACACATAGCAAGTGTCCTCCTGGCCACCCTCCTCCATTCATCAACCCCTGCTACTAATAACAAAACATCTTTCCTTCCTCCTTACGGTATGTGTAGAAACAATAACAAGGTTTCTCTTTCGTGGGGGGGAGGGTTGCTTAGAGCTTATGGAAACAACCAATCAGGATTGCCAGAGAGGGAGAGACAAAAATAGGTCACTCATGCATGATCCATCCAAAGCAGCATCGGAATAAGGCTTTGCTTGGAACTGTGAGGGGGAAGCAGTCAACAGAAGCTAATCCCCCAACACTCTAGTCTGGGGAACAGTATCCTGTAGGTGAGTTTCAGGTCAGTGAGGTTGTGAAGCCTTGTTAGGGAATTAAGGACACAAAGACAAATTTAGGAATAAATTATAAACTATACTGAGCTAAGGAGCTTGCAGGGGTTTGTCTTGTTTTCTTTTGTTTTGTATCCAAATCATTAGATCTGGCAGTGGAGTGTGATCAGCTTGGAATTGAATCCAGGATATTGTGTATGATATGCACACATCATATCACTGAGCCATATTCCTAGCCTCCAGAATGTTTAAGTAAAAAAGCAGTCTTAGAAGTTTTGGAATCAGGCCTGGGGAGATGGCACAGTGGTTAAGAGCATCAGCTGCTCTTCCAGAGGGCCTGGGTTTGATTTTCAGTACCCACATGGCAGTTCACAACTGTCTTCAATTACACAGTTCCAGGAGATTCAATGCCCTCTTCTGACCTGCTTGGACACCAATCAAACACATGGTGTACCTACATACAAGCAGGCAAAGCACTCAAACACATGAAATAACATGATTTAAAAAAAAAAAAAAAAGAAAGAAGAAGAAGAAGTTTTGAAATTAATCTGACTCTTCTTTGTCAAGTCTTTGGAAAAGTTCTTGCCTCAGAGTGTTTAGAAGGATTTACCAACCAATGCTACACCGACTAGTCCCAGCCCAGGGCTATGTAACAGCCTCCTGCAACATTAAAACTTCTCATCCTGCAGGGGAGCTCCTTAAACAGGGAGATAAAAAACAACAACAAAATAACTTCAATAACTCCCTGAAACTGAGCAGATTCACTAGGCCCCTCCCTGCCAGAGTAAGCAGAGCCCAGCTGCAAAGAAGATTCTCAGAGAAGCTGAGAGTAATAAGCTCAGCGAATAAAGACACTTGCCGCCAAGGCCAACGACTTGAGTTCCATCCCTGGACCTAAAAATGGAAAAAGAAAACAGACTTCTTGAAGTTGTCCTCTGACAACTGTAAAAAACATTTTAAAATGTTAAATATTAAATATTAAAATATTAGAGAATGTTGTTTCATTTTAATCCCAGCTCAGGCTGCTTTAGACGGTCCACAACAGCGGGTTATGATTTGCCTCATTCTCAAGCAGGAGCATGGTTTTGCCGGCTGCAGATAATTTCTGAGACTGTGTGATGTTTGGAATTCTGGGAACTTTCAGAGAGTGTATAAGTGCTAGGCCCCTGAGAGGCAGGGGTGGAGGGTAGTCTTTGTTTGGTTAGAAAGATTGGTTTCAGTTTATTAGTAGCTGTGGTCAAAGAAAAACAAAAGGAAAGAAATCAGATTCAGGGACTTTCCTAATTCTTCTCTCCCCTCTATCCTTGCTTCTCTCCTATCCCCTATCTAGAGTTAGGGTGAAGTCGGGTGGCGGCAGCGGGTGGGGAGACCACAAAGTAGCAAAGACCAGCTACATGACGTGTCCATGGAGACGCTATGGCTATCATCCGGACCTACTCACAAGACCGCGCCAGCATTTTACAATGATTGCTTCTGAATTTTCTTGTTAGTTTCCATTGTTTTTTGTTATTTTTTTTTTTTAATTTCTGTTTCCTTTCTTCTAGTGTCATATGTGTATGGAGGTCAAAGGACGATTTGTAGAAGTCAGTTCTCCATCCTTCATGTGGGTTCTGTCAAAATTCCTCAGGCTTGGCTGCAAGCATCATTACTCACTGAGCCATTCCTACCAGCCTTGGAAGCTTTTGTGAGGGTTTTTGTTTTGATTTTGATATTTGCTTTTAATTTTTTAAGACTCTTTTCAGTTTAGTTCATAAAACTGGATAAAGGGGTTGAGTGTTTTCTAAGCCACTGTTCTATGCATCCCATTTCCTCTTCACAAAGGCCTCATAAGACCTTTCCCCCATTCTACAGATGAGGAAAATGAGGCACTAATGCATCACACAATTATGAAATCTTGCAGCCAGAGCCAACTCCTAGTTTGTTTGGTTTTGTTGTTGTTGTTGTTGTTGTTTTTTCTGTTCGTTTAGTTAATTCCACTATACTAGGCTACCTCTTGGGATCTGCTGAAACAATTCCTGAGAATTCAAGAATAATTGGAAATTTCCTCTTGGAGACTATTTTCAGGATTTTGTATATAAACATGCACTAAAAGGGGTAGTGGGTGTGATGTAGACACCACACACTGCACAGTACATACCACACACACACACACATACCACATGCACACATCACATGTGTTTACATGTATACAGAGAGAGGGAAGGCGGAAGAAGAGAAGGAGAGGAGGGAAGAAGAAAAACGTGAAGGAAAGAAGAATTGCTGTCTAAGCAAAGATTAATTCCATGTTTTCTAATAAAAAATATACCTGGCTTTACATACGAAGCTAGAATTTCCACGTGTACTAAGTGTCTTTAGGGTTCCATGTTTACATGTGTACTAAGTGTGTTTATGGTTCCATGTTTTGCTGTTGTCATTGTCACTGTCGTTTTTTGTCTTTGAGACAGGGCCTTTCTATGTGGCCCTAGATGTCCAAGAACTCCCTATGTAGATAAGGCTTGCCTTGAACTCACTGAGATTCACAGCCTTTGTCTCCGGAGTGCTGGGACCACCTGCGGCTTGTTGACTTCTGTCTTCTCTAACTTTAAATCCTGTGGTCATTCCTGTGTCGATGCCCATCAGAGACACGGCCGCGGGCAGCCCGTGAGACATTTAGGAAAGTCCATGCTACGAGGACTGCGTGAGACTCTGAGCATGCGCCCTGGCTGGCGGAGCCTACGCAGGGTCGAGTGGCAAGAAGCCTCCATTTTCCCTTTCGTGACCAATTTCCTGCTAAGTTCTCACTTTGCTGTCCTGCCTCCTTGGCTATGGAGAAATTCCTTCTTCTATGATCCCTTAGGACCTCCACCTTCTTCCCAATCTGCATCCCAAAAATATATAAGAAAATGTTTTGTGAGATCCCACGAGTTAGATGGGACCAGGTGTTCCTTACAGAAGGAACCTTCTGGGGTCCAACACTAGAATCATCAAATTATAAATTGTATGCTTCTGATTGGTGGCATACAGTAATTAAATTATGTAGAAATTTCCTTAACTATGGGGCCGAACAGAACAAAATAGCAAGTAATTGGTCTCAACCAGAGTAAATAATGCCCGTCTTGGTATTTACATTTGGTTCTCCTATAAACTGCCTACTGGGTTGTGCGGAACTAAGAGGCTAGCAAAAACCTGAGTCCCCATCCATCAGTATTAATCTCACACTTTACCTCGGCCCCATCCATTTATCTTTCCGACACAAATTAGAAATTCAAGAGTTTTAACAAATGAGCCTGCAAATGTAAACTTATTAGGCCATATATTTTTACTACACACTGTGCAGTGCCCTCCACAAAGCTGTCCCTTCAGAGAGCATTTTCCTATTTTGTGTTATTGATGGCAGCTAACTAATCACATTTTTAATGTTGTCTTTGGGGAGGGCTGTTTGAGTGAATGTGCAAGCTAAACTACCCAGAATAAATCTACCTTATTAAATGCTTGAAATTATGTGTCTTTTACGATAAAGAAACTCCGGAGCACTGTTACATTTGCTAACCTTCTTTTTTGCAGGAATCAAAAGACTAGGATTAATTAAAATAATACATCAAAACTGGGTGTTGTACCGAACATGTCTGTGTGTGAGGAAAGGCCAAGAAAAATTGGTTAATTGGTCTCTTCATCCCTATTCACTCCCCTCCGTCGGTATGGCTTTAAGTGTTGTTTGAAACAGACTACAATAACAGGAGCTGGGAAGGAAGAGCTGGAGGCCTGTTTGCTAGACAATGCCTGGTCCCTATGCATACCTTCCTCACTCACAGGAAATTTGGGTTGCACAGATCCTCTCTGCTTAACAAGGAATGCAGAAAGAAGAAGAAGGAAAAGAAGGCTCCTGGATCTAAATGTTCCAAAACACATCAGAGGCATAACTATAACCCCAGACTTGTATTTTATCTAAACAAAAGTGCCCTACCCGGGTGTTTTTGAAGAATGTCATTGTTCATAAGTACCAAGAGCAAACATCTGGAAGGTAAAAGGTACTTCAAAGCCCAGCTCCTGCCTTGCACAGCTATGCTGGGCCCCTCGGTGCTCTGTGCAGCCATTTCATTATTCTGAGGTAGTTAATTACTGGCAGGTCCTTTATTACTGCGCTCAAGAGCTAATCCAAGTGAGCCGAATGCATCTGCTTCCTACCGCTCTGCAAGGTTTGTACTCTCCCAGGCAAATGCAAACGTGACCACACTTGTGTCTTGTCACATGAATTTCAAGGATGTGGAACGATGCATAAGCTTATATCAAGGGGACAAGGGTCACTGGGGAGCCAGTGTTCCCAATGGTGCAAGCAGTACAGAATCCACCATGCGCATCAGTACGTCCCATCAGGATGAAACGAGATGGAATAGGAATTTACTTGAAGAAACAAATGCCCAGAAAGTGGAAACATGAAGCTAGAAAACCATTCTTTGTAAATCTACATCCCACTACTTGACACTCTTGAGACACTCGGCTTTTATGAAACTGACATTTATATACATGGTAAGCATGTGCTCTTCATAGACATTAAAGTCACAAGCACTTCAAAGCGGGGGCTTTCCCATTCCCCTGCCGTCATAGCTCTTCTCGCTTGCTTGGCGTGGAGGAGAAAAATAAACTTGACTAGTACTTAACCAAAGTGTAACGGCTGATGAATTACCCTTAGTACTTTAAAACTAGACAACTCTGTGAAGGTTGCCTGGAATTTATTTATTAACTGTGTAGGTATGCTCATTTTTCTCACTCAGTCGCAGAATCCACAATTTAAGGATGCCGTGGCTCTCTGGAAGTTTCGTATTTACCTAGGATTAAGTGTTCAGCCTAGCGAAGGTACAGCTGAATAGAAGAAGTGATCAATTGAAGAGGAAGTCGTGTGTGGCAGTGGGAAACTCACTAGGAAAGCCTTTTGCATTGGAAATTTGGTTTGAAAAATTCAAGGTGTTTTAGTTAGGTAGTCAGCAAACATCGATCCTAGTACTTACTAGGAGCCAGGTCCTGGGACAGATAATAGAAAGACAAAGATATCAGGCTTTGTCCTTTAAGAATTACTAGAGAAGACATCCCTTCAAGCAGATGATAAATAAACATGGTAGGTTAGGGACCGATACGGTAGCCAACCAAGAGTCTGAGAGCTTAAATAACTGCTTTAGAAATGTTCTTGACTCCTGGGTTACACCTGTTAAATGTAGAGTCAAAGCTTCACTTGCTTTCATTGTATTCTCCGGGAGAAAAATAAATGCATTTACACTTAATGTTATTGGTCAATGTGGACATCTTAAAATAGTTGTAAAACAGGCAAAAATTTTCATCACAGAGTTTCCGCAAAGCTGGGAATAAGTTTCCTACACCTCACAGTAACAATGCTTACTCTTAAAGAACACCTTGCAGTGAGTCTTTTATTTAGCAAAGGACCCTTTTGTTGTAGGAATAAGGTTACTGCATAACTCTGGGCTTTCTTACCTTAGATTTGAATAGCACAAACCATAGTGAACAGTCCCCAGACAACATTGCCTCCTTAGGGCATTGTGCTCCCTCGAGTGACTTGCCACCAGGATAAGTCTCAGATCCCAAACCTCTCAAGAGTCTGGTCTCTCTCAACCTCCAGCCTCAGGTTAAGTGACAAGACAGTAGAGCTTTAGCCTGTCTGGCTCCTGAGTGACTAACAGAGCAGACATTCTCTCTCGTGGCACTCGGATCATGTTGCCTACGTAACATAAACCTGGAGTCAATGACTCTCCGAGGCTCCTAGATCCTGGGGCTGGTTTACAGCAGTGTAGCCTAGGCCCCCTTCAGTAATAGTGGGGTGTGGCCTATTGTAGCCAGTGCTTCCCACCCTGGAGTATCCACGTGTTCCTCCCAGTGTTCCCACGTTATCCATTAGCTTTTACCCAACTGAATGAATATGTTTTTTAATGAAACCACATATCACTGCTGCAGATGGAAATCCAGCATCATTTCCCATACAAAGAAAGTAACTATGAAAGACAACTCAATATTAGCTGATTATAGTGGATCACATTCAAGTCACCAAACACCCATGCATGGACCTAAAGCATTTTTAAGAATGCTGGTGGTGTAGGAAAGAAAGGCATAGGGCTTAGTATTCAACAGAGTTCAGCTTGACTCTCAGCTCTGCACACTACTATGTGTCCTCAGCTATGTTACCTGACTTCTCTGTTCCTCAACAAGTTTGTCTGTATGCACAGTAGAAGACTATTACGTAAGATCGGCTTTAAGATGACAGATGGAAGTGAAACACCCTGGCATTTAGCACATTGTTAAGTTGCTTTGGTATACTGGTACATCTTAATGCTCAGAAAGACCAGCTATTATCTCTGGTGTGAACTAAAGCATCTCATGTATTCACCAGGAGTCCTCACACTGCCCACTGCTGCCCTCTGCTCGTCAGAGGTACTAGGTCAATGGTCACTGAAACTCTCACAATCAAGGATTGCTTGCCTTCTCCAGGGTGTCCATCCCCACAGGTGAACAGCAGACTGTCTGTCTGTTCTCTCAGGGTCCCAGTGGAACCCCACTCTGGCCAAGCTTTTTCTGCATTCTGCTCAGAAACTAGTGAGGATTCTCATTGTCACAAGCTGCCACTGGGGTGGGAGAGAAAGACAGGAAGTCAAGGAATACAAGGAAGAAAAAGACTCCCTAGTCCAGCACGGAGTCTGGTTTACATTTCCAACTGACTGAAAGTCAAGCATCTCATGTACAAGGGGGGAGTGTGTGTGTATATGTACGTGCTTCAGGAGTGAGAGTACATTATGTGCATGTTGGATGTAGACCACAGGTGGACATTAAATGTCCTCCTTTGTCACTCAGACCTCACTCTGACTCCTCCTCTTTATGTCCACTTCATATATTCCTTGTGCAAGGTATGGTGTTGCACAAGTGAATACAGTATATTGAGCATATTCTATTCTCCAATGCCCCCTCCGTATCAGTTCCTTTTATCTCCGACCCCCCCACACACACACACACACATACACACACCCTTTTTGAAACAGGCTCTCCCACTGGCCTTGGAGATCAGCAGTTTGGCAAGACTCTGGCCAGCAAGCCACAAGCAGGGATCTTCCTGCCCCGCCCCCCACCCCACTCCCCAGAGGTGAGGAACATTTCCTGTAGGTAGTAAGGATGGAACTTGGGTCTTGTGCTTGCATAGGTCCCTCCCGCTTCACTGACTGAGCCATTGCTCCAACCAGAGTCAAGAATTTGGACACAACTGACAAAGCCGCTGACAAGGCTATCTGTAGGGAGACAATGCTGCCTTTCCTGAGATGGGCCTCAAACAGGAGCATGAGAGTAGCTAAGGAAGAATGTGTGCAAGATCTAAGTCAAACCCTGCGGCCACCAACAGTTGACATTGTCAGCACACTTGTGTCCTCCATAAGCCTGCACAGTCAGCTCACCATCCAGCAGACAACTTCATTGACAAGAGGTCATTCAGCATATGAGAAACATGTAGGCCATCTTTGATATTTTTTTTACCTAATTTTTAAACATTGTTTAATCTTGGAGCCCGGTTTTGAGTTACATCTTTTAAACAATTTCACTTCAACAGCCATAAAAGTTAGTTATTGCTAAAAGTATAGCTCTTTTCTAATGCCCACAGTCTAAATTTGTCTTTGAATGTGCACTAGTAGCCCTTGTCTTAGTAAGTCCTCGCTTTGCTTCATGCTAAGTGATCCAGAAACCCTTCTCTGCAGCATGAGTCTACCCAATGACACATGAGCAGAGGTTCTGAACACCTCAGGCTGTGTGACAGGCATGACGAGGTTGCTCCCCTTACTGTGGTGTGTTCTTTCCTCAACAAGAAAAAAAAATATGTATCTTGTCTTCTCATTAGCCAATATGCCGAACAGTGGGGAGATGGAACCTAGAAAGACCACCTCCAGTAGATAGATATGGCCCCATTTGAGACATAGGGCCACCCTCCCATCTTCAAAATTCTTGACCCGTAATTGTTCCTGTCTAAAAGAAATTTAGGGACAAAAATGGAGCAGAGACTGAAGGAAAGTCCATCCAGTGACCACCCAAGTTGGGATCTATCACATGCATAGGCACCAAACCCTGACACTACTACTGATGCATGTTGTGCTTGCAGACTGGAGTCTAGAATGGCTGTCCTCAGGGAGTGGGGGGTGGTCTACCAGCAGGTGACTGAGACAAATGCAAATACTTACAGCCAATCACTGGTTTGAGGTTGGGGACCCCTATGGAAGAATTAGAGTTAGGGGAAGGACTGAAGGAGCTGAAGGGGATTGCAACACCATAGGAAGACCAACAGTATCAACTAACCTGGACCCCTTTCAGACTCCCAGAGACTGAGCCAACAACCAAAGAGCATACATGGCCCCCATTACATATATAGCAGAGGGATGTCTTATCTGCCTCAGTAGGAAAGTTGTGCTTAATCCTGTAGAAACTTAATGTCCCAGGAGAGGGGGAATGCCAGAGGGGTGAGGTAGGAGTGTGTGGGTGAGTGGGGGAACACCCTCTCAGAAGCAAAAGGGAGAAGGAGGTGGTGAAGAATCATAGAGGAGGAACCAGAAGGGGGGAAATATTTGGAATGTAAATAAAATAATTTTTTAAAAAATCCCTTTGTCAGAAAGAAAAAAAGAAAAAAAGGAGGTTCACTAAGTCTACCAGAAGAAAATAGCTCAAGTATGAAGGTTTGATGAGTGCCATATAATTGAAAAATTAACAGAAGAAAAAGCCAGTCTTTATTTTAAGAAATAAAAGGATCTGGTCCAACAAGATGGCTCAGTGGATAGAGCTGCTTGCACACCATCCAGTCAACTTCAGTTTGACCCCCAGAACCATAGACAGATGGCTCCATAAGTTTGTCCTTTGACCTACACACACACACACACAGACACACACAACAAGAGGGAGAGAGAGAGAGAGAGAGAGAGAGAGAGAGAGAGAGAGAGAGAGAAAATGCAGATTTAGAAAATTATCTCAGGATCCATGATAAAGAGTATTCCTAGTTCTCACCTTTCGTGGACACATCAGAAAGTCATTTTGGGATGTTTAAGCATGTATAATCTAAGATCAAATAGTATGGCTTTGAGCATGGATCCGTCATAGACAAATTACTAAATCTTCGTCATCTTTAGTTTCCTCATTTATAATATGACCTTAATAACAAGCAGTCTTCTTTAACATCTTTCCTGGGAATAAATAACGGAATGCACAGAGCTTGAATGTGTGGTTGCTCAAAGCTGAGATCTGCTCAAAGATGGATCTGACAGCCGGCAAGAACATAGTGTTAGTAGCTGTTGTTAGCTAGTTGGATATTAGCAGGTATGAAGAACATCAGAGCTGGACTCCATTCTCATAACCAACAGCATGTTTCTAGGAGAAAGCCTTGGAGATACCATTCATATTGGGGTAGGCAATAGAAATCAATGCTACAGAACATTAACTCCAGATATCAAAAGATGGGACTACATGAAAACAAAAGGTTCCTGTACGGCAAAGGAAACAACCAGCATAGTGAATTGTCCATGACTGAGTACCATGAGTAAGAACAGCAGACCAGGATGTTGAGTCATTAAAACACCCAGGACCTCCACTCACTCACCCTAGCCAGTACATACCGCTTAGTAGTCGTCCTTAGGAATATCAAAGGGGTGGGGGCAGCAGCTCACTCATCTTCCATAAAAAAAGGAATCCAGCTATCATGGGAGCATGAGAATGTCTTCTACAAATAAATAGCCACAGTCAACACTCTCAATCACTGGGTCTTGGCAGTTATGAGTTCTCAGGATGCTATCCTTGTCTCACAAAGCCAATAGAGCACTTAGCAATGCTCCACAGGAGAGAATCACTAACCTAAGAGAAGACACTACAAAAGCTTCTATAATGGCTTCTCCCCAAGCATCAGGTTTAAGAAATGGAATCCCATCCCTAGGGAAAAATATAATTTTTACCTAATTCTCATATCCAACTCAATTATATGAGGCTGCCTGATACAATTTGCTTTACGCAGAGGAACCACCACCAAGAAACCATCTTCCCATAGGAAAAGCCAGCCCATTCCACTGGATTCTTCAAATTCTCTTGGCAAAAGAATACTTCTAGTTAACTCTCCCATTTCCTTGTGCTGCCCATAGCCTGTTTCAGTCTTTCACTATCAGACAACAAAAGCAAAGGTCTATCCCCTGACTCTTGGTCGTCATGTTCTAATTCCCCTTCTCTGCACCACTCACATTCAGTCTCCAGATCCACACCTTCCATCACCCACTCAGCCAGACATGTCTTAATTCACACTGACTAGGTTAGTCCTCATGCAGAAAAGCATGCACACAATTCTCTCCCAAACTAGTTCTGTCTCTTATTTTCATTGACATTTCTCTCAAGTTTGAAATAAATGTTCAAGCTTTCAGCTATCTTAGCTCCAGTTTGTGTCTGTCCTAGGGGTCTATTAATTCTTTTAATGGAATCTTTCTTTTATGTGTCCTTTTCAATTTTTCAATACCATTTTGATTTGGTGCAAAAAATCATTTCTAGTTGAGTCTCCATTCTCTAAGCGTTTCCTCATCTTCAACTTCAGCATAATCTTCCTAAAATATTATTCTTGTTGGTCATTCATATCTTACCACGACACATACAATATCACAATATCACCGACTACTTTACATGGGAATTCTTACTTTAGGCATGGATTTCCTCCTAAATAAAATCAAATTACTCATCCATATTAGGAAGACTGTAACTTTTCTCATTGCTATGACAAATACCTGAGAGAAGCAACTTAAGAAGAGAAAGGTCTATTTCAGCTTAAGGGTTTTGGTCTTTTTTTGTTTGTTTGTTTGTTTTCCAATATTGGACATTTTTACTCCTCTTATTTCAAACAATCTACTGAGTAAAACATTATCTCCATTTTAATTGATGACTGTTCATTATACAGAGAACTGAGTCGATAGGACATTTCCAATCACATATTCAATGGATCCTAACATATCTTCCTCGTCCCCTCCCCCTCCTCTTTCTTGCTATTCTCCCTCCAATCAATCCCTTTGTTCCAGTATTTTATGACTTTCAGGTCATGTACACATATATGAAATCTAGGATCCATACATGAGTGAAAAGATTTGACTTTCTGAGTCTGGCCTAGTTAGCTTATCATGAGGATCTTCAGTTGCATCTCTGTGCTTGGTGTGTGTGTGTGTGTGTGTGTGTGTTGGTAGTGTTAGGTGTACAGAAGCTGACATCAGCCATCCCACTCAGTCCTACCCCTCCTTATTGTTTTGCAGCAGGTCTCTCACTGATTCTGGGTTGGCCTGTTGGTTAGAGTAGTCTGCAAGCCCTCGGAATCTGCCTGTTCCATCCCTCCAGGATTCGGGTTCTAGAGATGTGCTGCTTTGACACTCTTTAGGTGGGTGCTGGGGATCCAGGTTCATGGTCTCATGCTTGTGCAGCAAGGACCTTGTAGTTAAAACACTTCTCCAGTCAGCTTAAGGTTTTAGGACAGTTTCAGGCCATCACGTAAGGAAGAATTCATGGAGATCATGTGTTGAGCATGTTCATAGAGCCCTTGGACCAGAACTAAGCAGAAAACAGATGGACATCAGAAACAAGTACAGGGGCTTCCGCTTCCGGTATGGGCCCAGGCAGCAGATCCCTGGAGGCAGCTCTGCACTGAACCTCACAAAACCCGGCAGAAGTGGGGCACCCAGCAGCTCTGACCCAGGCAGTATCTCTGGTAAGGAGACAGCAACACCCACCCCAAACAGGGAGTAACTGGGACCCACCGGGACCCACTGAGACCCAGGGATTTACTCCTGGCCCGAGAGCACTGGCTCCTTCCGGTCTGGGTCGGAGCTCCCAGCAGATCCTAGGCCGGAGCTCTACACCAAACCCCACAGAACCCAGGGGAAGCAGGGCTCCTAGGAGCTCTAACCCAAGCAGCTTCCTACGCAAGGAGGCAGCAACACTTGCCCCACACCGGGAGTAACTGGGACCCACCGGGACCCAGGTACTCATCCTGGCCCCAGCACTGGTTCCTTCCGGTTTGGGCCTGGGCGCCCAGCAGATCTCGGGCGGCAACTCTGCCCGATTGGGTAATCTCACAGAACCCAGAGGAAGCATGGCTCCCAGGAGCTCTAACTCGAGCAGCTTCTTAACCAAGGAGGCAGCAACACCTGCCCCAAACAGGGAGTAACCAGGTCCCACAGGGATCCAGGAACTCACTCCTGGCCCAGAGCACTGATTCCTTCCGGTCCGGACCAAAGCACTGAGCAGATCCTGGGCCCTAGCTCGAACCTCAGCAGCAACACCCAACCTAAACAGTTCTGACACAACCAAGAGAACAGGAAAGACAGGTTCCAGCCAGAGACAGCACAGGTAGCACCAAGGAGAACCAGATGGCAAAAGGCAAGCCCAAGAATACCAGGGCCAGCAACCCAGAACACATGTCATCATCAGAACCTAGTTCTCTCCCACATTAAGTCCTGAACTCCCCATATCACCAGGAAAGCAAGAGTCAGACCTAAAATCACTTTTAATGATGATGATGGAGGACTTTAAGAAGGACATAAATAACATTCTCAAAGAATCTGAGGAGAACACAGGTAAACAGGTAAAAGCCCTTAAAGAATCACAAGAGAACACAACCAAACAGGTGAAGGATTTATACAAAACCATCCAGGACATAAAAATGGAAATAGAAACAATAAAGAAATCACAAAGGGAGACTACTCTGGAGATAGAAAACCTAAGAAAGAAATCAGGAGTCACAGACGCAAGCATTACCAACAGAATACAAGAGATAGAAGAGAGAATCTCAGGTGCAGAAGATACCATAGAAAATATTGACACAACTGTCAAGGAAAATGAAAAATGCAAAAAAACTCTTAACACAAAACATCCAGGAAATCCAGGACACAATGAGAAGACCAAACCTAAGGATAATAGGTATAGAAGAGAGTGAAGATTCACAACTTAAAGGGCCAGTAAATATCTTCAACAAAATCATAGAAGAAAACTTCCCTAACCTAAGGAACGAGAGGCCCATAATCATTCAAGAAGCCTACAGAACACCAAATAGACTAGACCAGAAAAGAAATACCTCCCGTCACATAATAATCAAAACACAAAATGCACAAAACAAAGAAAGAATTTTAAAAGCAGTAAGAGAAAAAGGCCAAGTAACATATAAAGGCAGACCTATCAGAATTACACCAGACTTCTCACCAGAGACTATGAAAGCCAGAAGATCCTGGTCAGATGTCATGCAGACCCTAAGAGAACACAAATGCCAGCCCAGGCTACTATACCCAGCAAAACTCTCTATTACCATAGATGGAGAAACCAAGATATTCCATGACAAAGCCAAATTTACACAATATCTTTCCACAAACCCAGCACTACAAAGAATAATAGCAGGAAAGACCATTACAAGGAGAGCAATCATACCCTAGAAAGAGCAAGAAAGTAATCCACCTCCAACAAACCCAAAAGAAGATAGCCACACAAACAATGCCTCCCCTTTTAGCAAAAATAACAGGAAGCAACAGTCTCCTCTCCTTAATATCTCTTAATGTCAATGGACTCAATTCCCCAATAAAAAGACATAGACTAACAGACTGGATACGCAAACAGGATCCGACTTTTTGCTGCATACAGGAAACCCACCTCAGTGACAAGGACAGACACTACCTTAGAGTAAAAGGCTGGAAAACAATTTTTCAAGCAAATGGTCCTAGGAAACAAGCTGGAGTAGCCATTCTAATATCGAATAAAATTGACTTTCAACTTAAAGATATAAAAAAGGATAAGGAAGGTCATTTCATATTTGTCAAAGGAAAAGTCAACCAACATGAACTCTCAATTCTGAACATCTATGCCCCAAATGCAAGAGCACCCACTTTCATAAAAGAAGCCTTACTAAAGCTCAAAGCACATATTGCACCTCACACAATAATTGTGGGAGACTTCAATACCCCACTCTCAGCACTGGACAGATCAGGGAAATGGAAACTAGACAGAAGTACAGTGAAACTAACAGAAGTTTTAAACCAAATGGACTTAACAGATATCTATAGAACATTTCACCCAAAAACAAAAGAATATACCTTTTTCTCTGCACCACATGGTACCTTCTCCAAAATAGACATATTATTGGTCACAAGACAGGCCTCAACAGATATAAAAAAATCGAAATAATCCCATGCATCCTATCAGATCACCATGGTCTAAAGCTGGTCTTCAATAACAACAAAGACAATGGAAAGCCCACACTCACATGGAAACTGAACAATACTCTACTCGTCGATAATGGGGTCAGGGAAGAAATAAAGAAAGAAATTAAAGACTTTTTAGAATTTAATGAAAATGAAGACACATCATACCAAAACCTATGGGACACACTGAAGGCAGTGCTAAGAGGAAAGCTCATAGCTCTAAGTGCATACAAAAAGAAACTGGAGAGAGAACACACTAGCAGCTTGACAACACACCTGAAAGCTCTAGAACAAAAAGAAGCAAAAACACCCAAGAGGAGTAGACGGCAGGAAATAATTAAACTCAGGGCTGAAATCAACCAAATAGAAACAAAGAGAACTATACAAAGAATCAATAAAACCAGGAGCTGGTTCTTTGAGAAAATCAACAAAATAGATAAACCCTTGGCCAGACTAATCAGAGGGCAGAGAGACAGTATCCAAATCAATAAAATCCAAAATGAAAAGGGTGACATAACAACAGAAACACGAGGAAATTCAACAAATCATCAGATCCTACTACAAAAGCCTATACTCAACAAAATTGGAAAATCTGGATGAAATGGACAATTTTCTAGACAAGTATCAGTTACCAATGTTAAATCAGGATCAGATAAACCATCTTAACAGTCCCATAACTTCGAAAGAAATAGAAGCAGTCATTAAAAGTCTCCCCACCAAAAAAAGTCCAGGTCCAGATGGTTTTAGTGCAGAATTCTATCAAACCTTCAAGGAAGATCTAATACCAATTCTCTTCAAACTATTCCACAAAATAGAAATGGAAGGAAACACTAGCTAATTCATTCTATGAAGCCACAATTACGCTTATACCTAAAGCACACAAAGATCCAACAAGAAAAGAGAACTTCAGACCAATCTCCCTTATGAATATCGATGCAAAAATACTGAATAAAATTCTTTCGAACTGAATCCAAGAACACATCAAAACACTTATCCACCATGATCAAGTAGGCTTTATCCCAGGAATGCAGGGTTGGTTCAATATACGGAAATCCATCAACGTAATCTACTACATAAATAAACTCAAAGAAAAAAACCACATGATCATATCTCTTGATGCTGAGAAAGCATTTGACAAAATTCAACACCCCTTCATGATAAAAGTCTTGGAAAGATCAGGAATTCAAGGTCCATACCTAAACATAGTAAAAGCAATATACAGCAAGCCAGTAGCCAACATCAAACTAAATGGAGAGAAACTTGAAGCAATCCCATTAAAATCAGGGACTAGACAAGGCTGCCCACTCTCCCCCTACCTGTTCAATATAGTTCTGGAAGTCCTAGCCAGAGCAATTAGGCAACAGAAGGAGATCAAAGGGATACAAATTGGAAAGGAAGAAGTCAAAGTTTCACTATTTGCAGATGACATGTTAGTATACTTAAGTGACCCCAAAACTTCCACCAGAGAGCTCCTAAACCTGATAAACAACTTTAGCAAAGTGGCTGTGTATAAAATTAACTCAAACAAATCAGTAGCATTCCTCTACACAAAGGATAAACTGGCTGAGAAAGAAATTATGGAAACGACACCATTCACAATAGTCACAAATAGTATAAAATATCTTGGGGTGAATCTAACCAAGCAAGTAAAAGACCTGTATGACAAGAACTTCAACACCCTGAAGAAAGAAATCGAAGGAGATCTCAGAAGATGGAAAGATCTCCCATGCTCATGGATTGGAAGGATTAATATAGTAAAAATGGCTATCTTGCCGAAAGCAATCTACAGATTTAATGCAATCCCTATCAAAATTCCCACTCAATTCTTTACAGAGATAGAAAGAGCAATCTTAAAATTCATTTGGAATAACAAAAACCCAGGATAGCGAAAACCACACTCAACAATAAATGAACTTCTGGGGGAATCTCCATCCCCGATTTCAAGCTGTACTACAAAGCAATAGTGATAAAAACGGCATGGTATTAGAACAGAGACAGTCAGGAGGATCAATGGAATAGAATAGAAGACCCAGAAATGAACCCCCATACCTATGGTCACTTGATCTTCGACAAAGGAGCTCAAACTATCCAGTGGAAAAAAGACAGCATTTTCAACAAATGGTGCTGGTCCAACTGGAGGTCAACTTGTAGAAGAATGCAAATTGATCCATACTTATCTCCTTGTACAAAGCTCAATTCCAAGTGGATCAAGGACCTCCACATAAAACCAGCTACACTGAAACTAATAGAAGAGAAAATAGGGAAAAGCCTTGATCATATGGGCACAGGGGAAAAGTTCCTGAACAGAACACCAATGGCGTATGCTCTAAGATCAAGAATTGACAAATGGGATCTCATAAAACTGCAAAGTTCTGTAAAGCAAAGGATACGGTCAACAGGACAAAGCGGGAACCAACAGATGGGAAAAGATCTTCACCAACCTTACATCTGATAGAGGGCTAATATCCAAGGTATACAAAGAACTGAAGAAACTAGATTCCAGATCATCAAATAACCCTATTAAAAAATGGGGTAGAGAGTTGAACAAAGAACTCTCAACTGAGGAAACTCGAATGATTGAGAAACATCTAAAGAAGTGCTCAGCATCCCTAGTCATCAGGGAAATGCAAATGAAAACAACACTGAGATTCCACCTCACACCAGTCAGATTGGCTAAGATCCAAAACACAGGTGACAGCAGATGTTGGCGAGGATGTGGAGAAAGAGGAACACTCCTCCATTGTTGGTGGGATTGCAAGCTGGTACAACCACTATGGAAAGCAGTCTGGCGATACCTCAGAAAATTGAACATGGTGTTACCTAGGACCAGCTATACCCCTCCTGGGTATATACCAGAAGATATTTCAACATGCAACAGGGCCACATGCTCCACTATGTTTATAGCAGCCTTATTCATAATAGCCAGAAGCTGGAAAGAACCCAGATGTCCTTCAACAGAAGAATGGATACAGAAAATGTGGTACATTTACACAATGGAGTACTACTCAGCCATTAAAAATAATGAGCTCATGAAATTCTTAGACAAATGGATGGAGCTAGAAAATATCATCCTGAGTGAGATGACCCAATCACAAAGGAACACACATGGTATGCACTCACTGATAAGCGGATATTAGCCCCAAAACACACAATACCTAAGATGCAACGCATAAACCTCATGAAACTCAAGAAGAAGGAGGAAGACCAAAGTGAGGGTGCTTTTGTCCTTTTTAGAATGAGTATCAAAAGATTCAACCAGAGCTCCCAGGATCTAAACCTCCAGCCTGAGAACAGACAGGGGCAAGCTGTCCTCTGAGAGGCTCTAACCAGCAGCTGACTCAGACAGATACAGACATCCAGAGCCAAACAGTGGATGGAGCTTGAGGACTCTTAAAGAAGTATAGGTGGAAGGATTGTGGGCCCTAAGGAGATAAGAACTGCACAGGAAGATCAACAGAGTAAACGAACCTGAACCCTTGGAGCTCTCAGAGACTGAATCACCAACCGTGGAGCATACCTAGTCTACACAGACCTACCTCCATGGGCTGAACCTAGGCCTCCCTGCACATATGTTGTAAATGTGCAGCTTGGTTTTCATGTAGGTCTCAAACATCTGGAGTGGGGGCTATCCCAAAACATGCAGCCTGTATATGGAGTATGGTCTTCTAAAAAAAAACAGTTATTCAGTTATTCATGGAATATTATTTTTTTTATATCTCTTGTATTCAGTTTGCAACTACTTCATTGAGAATTTTTGTATGTATATTCATGAGGGATACTGGACTATAACTTATATATTTTTGTTGGGTTTATACTTGATTTCACTATTTCAATATTATTTGCTTTGTGAAGGAGCTTATTGTGGTTCTGAATTTTTTTTAAACATAACTCAAAAAGTATTGCTTGTTTGAAGGCTCTATAGAATTCTTGTATAAGTATATCTGACACTTGGTATTTTGCTTGTTTGTTTCTTTTCATTTTATTCTGTTTGAATGCTTTTTAATTTTTTTTGATTTGCTGAAATAAAAATAAAAAAAAAAAAAAAAAGAAACAAGTACAACCTTCAAGCCTGACACCTGGTGACCTACTTCCACCAGTGAGGCTTCACATTCCAAAGGATCCAAAACTTCCCAAAACAGAATCACCAGATGGGGACCTGTTGGGCTGACCATCCTTACTTTGTATAAAGGTATGTCTGTATTTTCTAGTTTTAATTCAGTACCAGCAGAGAGCTAAGTGCTGGCAGGATCTTGGTATTGTCATTTCTGTGGCCCATCACCCCTTCCTATTTGAAACAACCCTGAATGCATTCAGCAATCTAAGAGATGTTCAAGCGTTGTCTCGCTGCTGACTGGTTGTAACAAAGATCTGACAGCCAATAGCTGAGGTAGGAAATATGAGGGAGGAACTTTCAGGCAGAGAAGGATGCAGAGAGAAGAAAGCAGGAGAGTCAAACGTGGACATGGAACAGAACAGACAGACTAGACCTGAGCAGGGAGGTAAAGAACTAGCATTGTGGTGGGTTGTAGGTTAGAACAGTTGGGTTAAGTTTAAATGGGAGACTGTCCCAGCAAAAAGTCTAGGCTTAAAGCTATATAGAAGTCTCCATGTTTTATTGAGCAGCTGGTGGGATCTGCAGAAAGTCCAGGAATAGAGACCAAATATCCAAACACATGAGGCTGAGGGAACATATTTCACATTCAACCCATTGCATAAGGATTGTTTACTTTCTCTTTTTCCATCCTTCATCTATGTCTCTATCTGGTTGGCTTCTCATGTTCACTTAGGCAAACTCTATCATTTAGACTTGTTCCAGAAGAGTTTATGAAGATAAAGTCTTTTTAAAAATACAATGTAGCTGAGTATAGGTACTCCCAGAGCAGTATCCCACATGCCAAACATGATTTTTTTTTCTTCTTTAAATATTAAAGGGTGCCTACCTTCCACCAAGTCTGATGACCTAAGTTCAGGTCCTAAGATACACATGGTGGAAGGAGAGAACCAACTCTCTCATGTTGTCCTCTGACCACATATGCTTCACAGCATGCACATATGTGTGCGCATGTGCATGCACGCGAGTGCACATTCACACACAAATTTTTGTTGTATATATGCATTTTTCATGGTAGTATGTTACATAAGGATACTTTCATACTAATCCACATTGAATATTGACCAAATACCCCTATCCCCTCCCCCACTACTGTCCCTTTTCCCACTCCTCCCCAATTAGTTCCATTTGTTCTAATAAGTTTTTCTTCTCTTGTTGTCAAACATACATGTGATCTTATCTCTATATAAAATCTAGGTTCCACATATTCGAAAAACATATATATCTTCTTGAGGTCAATCGGATGTACTTTAATGATTGTACTAGGCAAGGTTCTCTAGAGGAACAGAACTTACAGAATGAATCTTGAGAGAGAGAGAGAAAGGGGATGTATTAAAGTATCTTTCAGACTGTGCTCCAGCTAGTCCAACAATGGCTGTCTACCAAAGGAAGGTCCAAGAATCCAATATTTGTTCAGTCCATGAGGCTGAATGTCTCAGCTGGTCTTCAGCACACACCAGAATCCCAAAGCACGAGGCTCTAATGCTAGTGACGGAATGGAGTTGCCAGAAAGAGCAAGCAGTTAACCTGAGCAAGCTTCCTTCTTACATGTCCTTTACATGAGCTGCCCGAGGAAGGTATGGCTCAGATTAAAGGTATATCTTCCTACCTTGAAAGATCTGGATTAAAGGTGAATCTTCCCACCTTAAAATATCTGCATACAAAGTGGGTTGTTGCACTTTAAATAATTTAATTAAGAAAAAAAAAATCCTCAACAGGTGTACCCAGCTGCTTGGATTTTAGTCAATTCCAGATGTCGTCAAGCTGACAACCAAAAAAAAAAAGCCATAACAATGGTTAACATTGTGGTGGTGTTCTTGCTGTTGTATAGAGTAAATTTTTCATGTTTTGCTGTGTTTTGAGACTGGTTCTCACTTGTAGCTTTTCCTAGTCTGTAAATCACTATGTGAACCAGGCTAGCCTCTGCCTCACAGAGATCTATCAGCCTCTGCTCCCTAGAACTGGAACTAAAGGCATACACCACCAGGTCCAACTTAATGCTTTCCTGAACAATATACATTTCTTATGCCACTTTAGTTTGAACATCCTAGTCTAGGACACATTTTTACAGAGACATTATCCACAACCATTGTCTATTATGTGGTTACAAATATTTTTCTTAACGAACTTGTAGGTTTCCTAAGGTCAGAGAAATATTTTATACAATGAAAACCTCAGACAGAGCAAGGAGAATAGAAAGTATTGTATAAACATAAGTAGGCAAGAGCTTTAGAAACTGATTTTCTTGCCATATTTCCTATCCATATAAAGACCATAAATGAGTCAAAGAACCACTCAAGTGCAGAAATTGTATTTTTCTCTAGGGAAGAGAAATGATCCCATAAAAATAATTCTTTTTTCTTTTCCTGTCTTTCCTCTGAACTAAGAATTCATATTTCCATATTAATTGATGGATTACTTTAATATTTTATCAAGTTTTAGGCTAAATACTTAAAAAATTCTATATATGTAAAAACAGTAATCTTGGATATCATAAAATCACAAAGAAAGATGTTGTTGAGCAGGTGGGATCAATATGCAACAACTATTCCCAAGAATAAAACATTAAATTGAACAAAGGAGGGACAGGAGCATCTCGGACATTCATAATGTTTTACAGATGGTAGAGGAAGAGTGCTTACAAATAATATTTTGAACAGAGCAAGAACTGGAATGTTGTCATTGAGCTGCTACTCATTGACTGCTTGATCTCAGAGACCACGGTTCATGTCTCCTGTCTCAGCGGCCATGCCTCTGAGGCACCGTTGCTTTCATCCAAAAGATGAGAAACTGGGGTTCATAGAGTCTATCTGAGGGCATATGACTTTGTATTTCAGCATCAGGATTTGACCTTGACCTTTCTGAGTTGGAAAGCCTGCTTTCCTGGGACCAGGCCACAGCCTCTCCTAAGAAAGGAACAGAAAAATAGGACACCTTGGTAGATGACAACTGTCATAATGTTTAAGTTATAAAATTCATAATGTTATTAATCAAGAACCAAGCCATTGGAGCATAATTCTAATAGCATCGGAAGATAATGTCACAGGAAGAATGACTCAGCTGTGAAATATAGAAGAAAAAAGTCGTGAATGGGACTGCAAGGCCACCCTAGTGGTTCAGAGAATTCTCACTGGACTCTTCACTAGAGGTAGGAAGACACAAAGGCAGGAAGTGCTGGAAAGGCAACCCCAGGTGGGCTGAGGAAATCTGTCTGTGAAGACAACCACCATGCAGTATTACTCACTTGACAAATGAGAGCAGAAAGGAAGAGGGACTATCTGGGTTAAGACATGGAACCATTAGGGAAGAGCAAGAGGGCAAAGGGAAGGAGGAATTGGGACCAAATACAAAGACACTGATGTATATACAGTGCTGTCTGAAAATCCATTACTTATGTGCTAATTTTATAAACTATTAAAAGGTAAAAAGTGGACCGGCAAGATGCCTAAGTTAGGTAAAGCTACTTGCTGCCAAGCCTGACAACATGAATTCAATCCCCAGGGCCCACTTGGTGGGAAAAAACTCATTCCCAGAAGTTTCGCTCAGACTTCCACACATGCACTGTGGCATGTGTACACCCCACAAAGAGAGACATGCACACAACAAATAAACGTAACCAAAAGTGCAAAAATGAAAATGTGCATCCAAATGAAGTATTCATTGTATGTGTCATGAAGCTCACCTCTGGAGACTATGAGAACCACAAAAGGGTGGGGGGGTGGGAGGGATGAGAGCCTTAAAGAATAAAGATACAGACAGATCCAATGACTTACAAAAGAAAGGGGCTGGGAATCTGGCTCAATGGTAGAAAACTGACAACATGTTTGAGGCTCTGGGTTTGATACACAGCATATCACACACACACACACACACACACACACATACACACAAGAAAACTGGAAAAGAAAAACTATTAAAATGAGTATTTGGTAAACTATTAGGTAAACTAGGGAACACCATCTAATATGAATAAAATGCTAAATGCCACTGCTTAGAAACCTGAGATTTACCAAAGCAAAAGTAATGTGTGGTGAGGTAACTGTCTGAGGGGACAGGTATGCTTATGAAATGCAGTAATCGAGCAGCATATTGGTGGAAATTACTGCTGGGACCAAATGCGCAAGCAACACAGCTTAAGGGTTTATGTTAGTTCACAGTTTGAAATCTCAATCCATCATAGCAAGTGGGGCATGGCAGAGCATGGCATTTCACCTCTTGGTGACCAGGAAGCAGCAAGAGAGTGTGCCTGTGCTCGCAGCCTTCTTCCTGCCTCTCCTGTTACTCAGTTTGAAGCCCCATCCAAGTAAATACTGCTATCCTCATTCAACGAGAGTCTTAGTTAATCTGTTTTGGAAATACATTCACTGATATGCCCAGAGATGCGTCTTACCGACCCAATCTCAACGAAATAACATTTGATGAGCCAATGAAGATTGGCCATCATAGCATGATATATTGAAACATCACACAGTACGCAAATATAGGTCATTTGATGTAGCAACTGAAAATAGAAACTTCAGACATCATATTTCAACGTAACATTTCAAAGTATTGTACAGATCCAAAATTTACCCTAACTACTATCTTTTGAACAAGTTCTAACATAAAACACTACACATTGGAGAGACGGCTCACTGCTTAAGCGCCAGTACTGCTCTCCCAGAGGACTGGAGTTTAGTTCAAAGCACCATTTCCAGAGGCTCGAAGCTGCCTGCAACTCCAGCTCCAGGGGATCCAATGCCTCTGACTCTATGGGCACTGGCACCCATGTACACATTCTCATACCCACACACACACAATACACACTCAAAATAAAATACATTTTTGAAAAAATAAAAGTAATGGCTATGCTATGAGGTGGTGCCATCACTTCCATTATGTAGAAGAGGAAGAGCATGGTGATGACAAAGGTCACATAGTTGCTGTAAGCATGACGAGATTTAAACTATTTCCCACAGTGTCATGGCTGCCTCCACAGCTATATAATTCATAATTAAGCAATGCAAAGTCCAACCACGAATGAGGAATGCAGCCTCATAGCAGAGAAATAACAAAATTAGGTGAGAATAAAAACAGAACGGACTGAAACTTACTCCTTTGTCTAAGGCTGCGTTGTGTTCTAATACATAACTTCTCTGACAAAATGCTTTGTTCAATTTTCCTTAGCACAGAAAATTGTTTTTGAGAGTATTTCCCAGATACTTGGGTTAAGAAAACAAAAAGACAACGCCCAAGTTAACATTTACTGTGGTTCCTACGTAGCCCCTTGAATTCCTATGTAGAGACTCGATGAGATTCTCAGTCATAATCAGAAACGGTAATGACAAAATCAGTCGTGAGAAGCAGAATCATCCCTCAGCTCCATCAAAGAGAATAGAAACTCAACTCTCAAGTTTGCTGTTTACATTTGAAAGGAGGAAGCTTCATACCACAGTCTAGCTCCTTTGATCTAAACTGAGGTGACACTCTAAGGTAACTGTGGATACCCAAATTTTCACCATCCATGATGAGTTCTGGCAAGAAGTCCAGTGTGTTGTTTTCTTTGGGTTCTTGAGACAGTTGTGTAAATCAATATTCTTCATATATACATACATATGTATGTATGTATATGTTTATTTTTTTCCACTAACCCACTTCTCATGACCTACTAAAAATAAATTCCCAAAGGAATGGTGCAATAAATGGCAGCCCACTCAAGTTTTGCAGGCCAACTGTCACCGTGATGCCACATCTCATTTTAGCCCAAGCTCAAGCTCAACGTCCTCCAATTCTCAAAGGCAATTTAAGGCACATTCAACCTTAGAGCATTTCAACTGTGCTTAATGCCTTCTTGGTGCCTGAACTTGCATGTTTAAAACAACAGGGACGAGTTAGTGCAGCAAAAAGAGGAGGTGTGCTGTTTGAAACAGGAGCGACATTTTCTCCTGTGAGTCTGGAAAAATGAGCACTGGCTACAGACATGTCACATGTATTGTTTTAACGGGCATCCAGAAATTACCAAGCTAATGCCTGTAAAAAGAAATTAGCTAAGGCATCTTTATAACAAATACTGAAACAAAGTACAAATTTTCAAACTGCTCATATTGTGTCCCATTTAAACCCAGCTGCTGTGATTGAGTGTTGGCAGCGAAGGAATTGTATCCATTGTTTCTAACACTGTTTCAAATGGAATCATTTTAAACCTTGATTAAAAATGTATACCATTATGTCAACTCAGGTATTAAGGAATCAGAATACGCTTTTCAGGACCCATTATACACTTTTGGTTATTTAAGGAACACAAAATAAGAAACAAAACGGCACATAAGTTTTAAAACCATATAAAGCTTTCGACAACACCCATCCTTAAATTCCTCTACCAAAAGGTTATATAAAGAAATAACATTTTTGAATTGCAGGCACACAGAGGCATGCACTGGCATTATGGAAATCGATTTAAGAAGTGTAAGTGCAGTTGTCTTCCTCTTTTAATTATGTGTTGTTTGCCATGGTGGCCTAATTTAGTCCAGAAGATGAGCTAACATTAAAAGCTGGTAGGAGAGGTAAGTAACCCCCAGGGTGGGCTGCTTGCACTCAAGAGTTTCACACTACACAGGCAGAGGCTGGAGCCAAGGTGCGTTGGAGAAGGGGGTCCACATGACAAACAGTGAATGGGGAGGAAATCAAATTTTTCACAATTAGTTGAACAACAACTGTGACAGGTTTAGCGCTTAGCATTTTCATTTGTGTGCTCAAATTTGGTTATCTGTCCTCTTTTATGCAAATGCGATGTGACAGGAGAAGCTGGGAGCACTGGAGCAGGCCAATCACTCACAACAGGGGCGAGGGCTGCTGGGCTGCGAGTCCGGATTAAATGGACTGGAGGCTGATGGATAAATGGCAGCAGCCTCGCTGAAAGCCTCATGAACTGATTTAAAACTTCTAAGGGAGGATGCTCAGAATATAATTATGCTTTATGCCCCAGCCTAAACTGTCAAAAAAATAAAATGATAAAGAAAAATATAAATTGTACCAAATGAATATTATCAGAATTCATAATTTAGCTAAACCCAATATGTTTATCCTGCACTGGAAAGTACCTACCGTTGGAAAGCTGGTCCCAAGGACTACTGGCCTTAGGAATGGAGGAAAGCTGGAGATTCGCAAGTGAAGTACCAGAGAATGGAATTCAGGACATCTTAAATCTCTAGCAGGACAGGGTCCCTCTGTGATACAGGCACAGCAGTGCATCCTTACTCTATTGTATAAAGACACCATACAGAGGGTGAAAAGCAGGCATTTCCTTTGCTCATAGAGCCTTAGCACATGAGGGCCAGCACCTCGGAAACTCGATGGACCATATTCCTGAATTTTGGGTGTTCCTCTTCACTATCACCTAGTTCTAATGTTCGGTGATTGTAAAATAAAATGACTGGAGCACATCAGAGGCTGTTCTTATGTGCTTCCCTTACATAGTGTGGTGCCATTGTGCCTGGAAGCTCTTAGTAGACCAGTTTGTAGTGCTGTTTCTCAAGCTCTAATCTGAAACAGTGGCCTGAACCATTGTTCTCAGTCCTTTTTAACATAACTTCATAATTATAGTATATTCCCCCTCCTCTCTCAGTGTGTGTGTGTGTGTGTCCATTTCTGGTATGTGTGTGTGTTCATACGTAGAAGCGAAGTGAGGCTATCCAGTGCCCTGTTGTATCTTTCCCTGCCGTTTTCCCTTGAGACAGAATCTTCTAAATCTGGAGTTTTGCTGGCAGCTAGCAGGCTCCCTGCAATCCTCCTGTCTCTGCCTTACTCAGCTCTTTGTGTTGTTCCGGGCATCTGAACTCAGGTCTTCATGCTTGTCCAGCAAGTGCTCTTGCTCACTGAGCCATCTTATCAGCTTGAATCCATTCTTTTGTCAGTACACACTCACACACACACACACATGCAAGCACGCGCACACGCACTTTCTGAGTGCTATCTCAATGATATCAGTCGAAAACAATACCTACATTGTATAACTATATTCATAAAGGGAAGACATGAGCTTAAATTCTTTTACAGAAAAAGGATAACAAACTAATTCAGTATGAAGACAACTAGATGGCAGAGATAAGAGACAGGCAAACCATGTTTGAAGGAGTTGTGGAGCACTCACATCGAATAAAATAAAGACATCTTCTATTTTCCTTCGGTTGAATTTTATCAGCTAATAACAATTTTTCCCATTATATACAAAACCTGGACATAGTTTATTAACACAGTCCATTTTGTAAAACGTGTCATTGCTGTTGAGTATGTTAGCGCATACCTGCAGTTCAACACTCCAGAAGCTGAGGCAGAAGAATATTGAGTTTGAGGCTGGGCTTGACTATATAATGAGACAGAGGACAGCCTAGGCTACATTGTGAGATCCCATCTCAAAATATGCAGAAAATGAGGAAAGGGTACAAATGTTAATCCCTTGTGCAAAAGTCCTTAATATCTTGTGCTTATGATAAAGAATTATGAAACTCATTTTTATGGGGCTAGTATATGTTTGCTACTTACCAATTGTAGTGTGTGTGTGTGTGTGTGTGTAGCATATATGGCCTGGAATGTACCTCTGTAGTACAGTGCTTACCTAGCATGTGTGAGGCCTCAGACTCAATCGCCATGATCATAAAGAGATGACAAAAAGGTACAAATATTTACAGTGCACAGTCATCACTGTTTTATATGTGAAGCATACAAAACAAACACAGCTACATACCCACTATCCATATCAAGAAAAGAAATATAAACATGGAATCCCTGAGCAGTCCTGTCCACCCAACTCTCAAAACAGAAGCAGTCTTCAGCATTCCATGCACACACCTCTGCTGAGCCTGAATCATATAAAATCTACACATTGTGGAGTCTGGTGTCTTCTTTTTGTGGTAAGAAATATTTTTTTAATCAACATTTATTTGCTGAATTTATTCACATTGTTATATAAATGGTAGCTTATTCTTTTTGTTATGTAATAGTCTGTTATATATCTAGAACATTCTGCCATTTATTAGCATAGGAATTATTTTCTGGTTTGAGCTACTATTCTACTTATAGTTTTCTCTGGGATGTAGTCTGCTTGTACATTATTTGGGTAAGTATACATTTTATTTCTGGGGAGTATTATATATCTTGGAGTTAGATTGCTAGGTCTTTGGATAGATACTTATTTTCTAATCTGAGTTTATAGCTTCGGTAGTTTCTCTCTAACCTTTTTCTGCAGTGAGATAAAGCATTCTTTATATAATAAAGGAAACTCACTATGCTCTGTAGAATTCTCTTTAAGATTATAAAACAAGAGAGGCGAGAAAATGGCCTAAATTAAACATACATCTCACACACAAAAACTCTCAAGTAAAATGAATGTGTCTAAATCAAAAGCTTAAATTGACTTCATCCAGCCCTGCCTAATTGGTGACAATTCACTCAAAAAAGGGGGGGGGGGCAGTGTTTTGGCTATCAATTCCGAGGTAACCTACAGAAGGAATTCATGAATTGTATCAGAAAACAATCACTCATTGGGTAGCTTCCAAAGTATGCTCATTTTAAAAGCAGACTACGTCCCTATAAACCTCACAGGGCGGACAAACACCCATGCTATGCCCTCTGGAATTTGAGCTATGTGTCACTCCTTTAACACATCTGGCTTTATCTTTCCAGAAAGCAAAAGACCTGCTACACTTTCAGGGATTGACTGGTAAGCTAAATGGACTGGCTGCTCGGATGAGAGAGGAGGAACCAGGCAGCTACAGAAGCCACCATGGCCCTATGTAAGTCATCTGTTGTCAAAAAGGACCTAAACCATGTGCAAAGCAAATCCAGCTGCTAAGGGTCATCTATAGGCATGCAGACACAGGCTGAAAACTCAGAGCTTTGGTGAGAAACAATTTATGTGTTAATTAGAATGTTAATTTCTGGATGAACTGCAACTTCTTAATAAAAGAAATAAGAATCAAGTCATAAATATCTTCATATTTGCGATTGCTGACCTGATATAGCCATTCATACTGGATATCATTTTTTACTCTTATAAGTCCAATCAGATGATAGTCTCAGACAGACAAAACTGGTACAAGGGGAAGAGCAGGACAGTGCTTTCTTCTGGTGCTGATAGTTTCTATTAGCTCACAGGAGGACACACATACGGATCTCTTCCTTCTTAGAAGGCCCTTGCTCTGAGAATTTTCACAGTTCTCTGGGGATCACAATACAGTCTGCATAGCAGACAGTGTTTTATTCTTTTCTCTTTATGTCATCTTTCTCACATGTATTAGCGTTGATGTTTTCAGCTGCTGGTACACAGTGGACTGGTCCCTGCATCATCTCCCCATGGCCACTTGTCTGCAGACAGACTCATACTGAGCTTTCCTGCCGTGCTCTAGAATATGATGCTGTTTCTATCTTCATATCCTTGGAGAAGCTCAGGGTTCTGAGAGGCCCTTTGTTTTGGATATCGATCGTTTCCCTTCTCAGCCAGCACATGTTCCTCGCTTCCCTCTGAGCTTCTGGTTTTGGTTCATGCCTCTGTGACTTCTCTTCTGAATGAGACCCCAAAGTCATCATCCACAGATGTGTAATAGGAGTATATCTGAAACCTCTGGAGGTAAAGGATGTTATCTGACAAATCCCATTTCCAGGCTCATATTATCTGGCCATAGATTCCTCAACAATTACCTAAACAATTACTAACAATGATGCTTCAATTTTCTAGACTCCATCTTTATCGAAAGAACCCCCCATAATGCAAATATTTGTAAGGAGAGAGTCTATTATCATTACTATCAAAACACATAAGCTATCCTCTGAAGGGGACATGGTTATTCATTTTGAGTCTGGGTGTCACTGCCTCTGAGGAATCTGCCAGAGATTCCTCAAGACAAGCTAGTCACTCCATTGTCTGAGCTTCACAAGACTATCACAGCATTTAATATGTTGTATTATAATTGCCTTGCAGGACGGCTGCCTTCCCCACTGGGCCATGAACTCCATGCGAGCAAGGACTGCATCTTATTCACCTTTCCATCCCCATTTCAATTCAACTCAGCAAATATTCAATACCCAGCACTGTGTCAATTTCAAAGTTAGCACTTAATACATATTTCATGAGAGAATGAAAGGGTGAAGAAGATAAATTTACATTATCTTAAAATACTTCCCAAAAAAGTTTTGGCAGAAACTACTTTTTAAATTTCTTACTTCTAAGAAAACGTGTGTTTTTCCAAAATCCATACTCAGATTAAGGAACTTCAAAATTTGTCCTTCTAGTTTGTTTTATGTTTATAAATTTAAAATTAGAAGACAAGTAAATTGAATTCTATAGCAGAGTTCAAACAGCCTTGAAGGCAATGTGGCCTAGGGAGACAGCTAATATATGGCACATATGGCCTGTTCTTCACCTCCTGAACCCAAAGCACACAGCATTAATTGATGGTGGTGCTTTCTCACAAAGGCTTGACTTGCCTTAGAATTTACAGGTTAGCACTCAGCAGGCTACTTTCAGGAGTTAGTTCTCAAGATGAATCCTACATGACATCATTGATCTACTTCCTTTGCTGAAGATAAATCCAGTGAGTCTCAGGGAAAATTAACTACTCTTTCAGCCATAGAGCTGTAGAGTATTCAGATCCTGGACTAGAACCCAGGTAACATAAGTCTCCCTTTACACTATAGTTACTAGAATATACTTTATAGCTGGTTAATAATGTGCATCTATGTGTACAGACTTATAAATGTGCATATACTACACAAAACTAACATCTTGAATGATAATTTGCCTTTTTAACCAGATTAACAGATATATGTGTATATATGCTACTATATTATATAGTATATCCATTATTATTTTATATATTCTACATTTTAATCAGAAGTAAAGTACTTTTGAAAGCATGCCATTAAAAATGGTGAAATATTGGCTGAAGAATTGGTTTAGCAGTTAAGAGTACTTGCTTCTCTTACAGAGGACCCAGGTTCATTCCTAGCACCTATGTAGAGGTTCACAGCAGCCTGTAACTCCAGAAGATCCAAAGCCCTTTTGGCTTCCATAGGCACCAGACATAGATATGGTACACATAAATAAAATTCAGGCAAAACACTCATACACATAAAACAAAAATAATTTACCAGCCAACCACTGGACAATGGTTGGAGTTAGAGAACACAATGGAGGAATTAGAGAAAGGACCAAAAGAGCTGAAGGGGTTTGCAACCCCATAGAAGGAACAATAATATCAACCAACCAGACCCCCCCAGAGCTCCCAGGGACTAAACCATCAACCAAGGAGTACACATGGAGGGACCCATGGCTCCAGCCACATACGTAGCAGATGGCCTTGTCAGACATCAATGGGAGGAGAGGCCTTTGGTTCTATGAAGTCTCAATGCCCCAGTGTAGGGGAATGCCAGGGCAGGGAGGCAGGAGTGGGTGGGTTGGTGAGCAGGGATGGGGATGGGATAGGGGTTTTCGGAGGGGATACCAGGAAAAGGAATAACATTTGAAATATAAGTAAAGAAAATATTTAATAAAAAAATAAGTAGGGCCGGGCAGTGGTGGCGCACGCCTTTAATCCCAGCACTTGGGAGGCAGAGGCAGGCGGATTTCTGAGTTCGAGGCCAGCCTGGTCTACAGAGTGAGTTCCAGGACAGCCAGGGCTACACAGAGAAACCCTGTCTCAAAAAACCAAAAAAAAAAAAAAAAAAAGTAAATAAAAAGACACCACACAAAAGGTTTAAAAATTTACTAGAAAATAGTAAAAGACAAAAGAAATCAAATAAAAATAAACTGATTCGTATAATCTTTCTTATTTATCTTCTTAGCATATTTAAGACAGAGATAAGAAAATAGATATGAATATTAAAGTAATAAGTAATCTTATAGTTTTTGTCCATTGCTTATTGACTGTAACTTATTAATTTTCAACTTTCACAGAGCAAACACTGATCCCTCATATAAAGGGAAACTGGAGGCCGAGAACAGCTTTAATGCTATTTCAATGCATTCAAATCCTATAGATGCCTATCTGTACCATGCACGAATGTGCACATGTAAAAGAATGTATGCCAAAGAAAACGGGATTAGCAAAAAGTAATAAGCTCTTGTTTTCTGTTTCAGCACAAACTTAAAACTCTCCAGAGGAATAGACTTGCTTCTTCCAAGTCAGTCAACAGGGAGTGAGGGGGGAAAAAAAACCCACAGAAGTTGAAATAAAATAGCATATTCCTTAACCTCCTTTTCTTTGAGAAGAGATGTAGAAAAACACTCTCCAAGAAGTAACACCCAGGATACCTCATTACCAGAAATAAAAAGACAAATGAGACCAAAGACAAAGAAAAGCAGTCCCACTGCCTGCAAACAGACAAAAGAGGACAAGAGAATGATTGTGGACACAGAGCTACACAGAGGTTAGTCACCTGAGGAAAAGAAATGAAATACACTATTAGAAAATAGTCACAGCAGCTTTGGAACTAAAATGGCTGATTTTTGTGAAGTAGAGAGTAGCTGTCACTGATTTTTGTTTACTACTTGGTATAGTGGTTTGAATAGGTATAGCTCCCATAGACTCATGTGTTTGAATGCTTGGCCATGAGAGTAGCACTACTAGGAGGAGTGGCCTTGTTGGAGAAAGTATGCCACCCTGAGGGTAGGCTTTGAGATCTCCTATGATCAAGCTACACCTAGTGTGGCACACAGTCTCCTACTGTCTGTGGATTCAGATGCAGCTACTCCCAGCTACTTCTCCGGCACCACGTCTGACGCACGTCAAGTTTCCCACCATGACAATAATGGAGCAACCGTCTGAAACTGTAAGCCAGCCCCAACTAAATGTCGCCATGGTCACAGTGTTTCTTCACAGCAATAAAACCCAAACACTTGGGCTTCACGTGTTCACCTGTATCACTAAGTTTTACATGATAGTGGCCCTGGAGATGAATGAGCCTTTTCAGACATGGGGTTGAGGTTGGGTTCCAAATGAAGGTCGTAGTGGTCCTAGTTTGCCACCAATCACAGGGAGGAATGCTGGTGGCAGGTAGGGCAGATATTTACCTACTGCCTCTCAGGCTCAGGCCAACCTTTCCAGCTTTTCTTCTGTAAAAAACAGCACTGGATTTCTGAAACTTTTCTCTCAGACTGGCTTAAGAACTGGTTTCCAGATGAAGAGACTATGGTAAATTCTAAAGTGGAAGCCAAAAGGGAAAGGAGAAAGGTTCTCCCACATCCAGCTCTTAGACGCCTACCTCCAGCATGTTCAATCACTTTCAGAACCAGCCATGTGTTGTACCCTTGAAAGTACAAGTAGTTACGGCTGTTTTCATTGCTCCTCTTCTGGGATCAACAACTATTCTCAGTCCCCAAAAAGCAGCAACTCCCATGCTACATTTCTAAACTGTGATAGCACGTAATTTTAATTATCTAGTTTGATAAAATATTTCAGGAGTTGATCTTTGAGTGTCAAAAAAGCAACATGACTACATGTTTTGCTCTGTGGTGTGTGTGTGTTTAAAGTGTGTATAAATTGAATAATGGGCTAATGATCAGTAACTAACAGACTTTAAAACAAGAACTAACATGATGGGGGAGGAGCTGGTACTAGTTAAAGGAACTATGGTAACTGATAGTTAAATGCATCTGCATATCCTAATGCAAGGACTGCCCACTTGTTCTGGTAAAACCCACTGGCATAACTGAATCCTTGACCTGGAAGTTTTCATTACTCAAGCATTACTCATCCAATCATATCTGGGCATGTCTTAAAAGATGGTGGCTTTAGCGACCATTCTTCTATAGCTGTTTTTATGGTCCTTGTCTGACATCCCTTTTCATAGTGCAATATGAACCATTTATCAATTATAAACCAAAGCATTCAGTTAGCATTCCTCTGTCCATCTCTTTCCCTTCCGTCTGTAAGATGTGCTCACTGTACCATTCTAAAAACTTTTCTTTCACCCCTCAATCACTGAGCCACCAACTAAATGTTGCTTTCTCTTCATTGTGCATACCATTTCCTACTTTTAGTCTCACCCTCTCTCAGTTATTCTTCATTCTACATGACTGTCTTCCATGGAATCTACACATGTCCAGATCTATAGGCCCTGGCCGTCCTGACAAGATTTGGCATCTTACTTGACTAAGCAACCACTTGCAAACTTTGGCTTACACTTCCATATTCCTGTTCATCATGGAAGAAAGTCAGGATAGGAACTCAAACAGGGCAGGAACCTGGAGGTAGGAGCTTACTAGCTTGTTCCCCATGCCTTGCTCAGTCTGTTTTCTTATAAAACCTAGGACCACCTGCTCAGTGGTGGCACCACCCACAATGGGCTAGGCCCTCTTCCATCAATTGCTCCTTAAGAAAATGCCCTAGAGGCTTGCCTACACCACTATCTTAGTGAAGCATATTCTTGAGGTTCCCTATTCTCAGATGGCTTCAGCTTGTGCCAAGGTGACATAAAACTATCCAGCAAAGTGGGTGTCAATTACATACACTTTCTTGGTCAAGGGTGGAGTCCCCTGTACACTTCCCCTTTCATTGCTGGCACCCCGTCCAGTTTGTACCTGTGCAGGCACTGCTTCCTGCCAGTCTCTGAGTTCGTGAGTGCATCCGTCCTACTGTGTGTGGAGAACACTGTTTCCTGGGAGTCATCCATACCCTCTGACTCCGATAATCTTCCAGTTTCCTCTTCCACATAGCGCCCTGAGCCCTGAGAGGAGAGATTTGATGAAGAAATCCTATTGATGATTGAGTGTTCCAAATTTCTCATTCTCTGCACATTATTCAGTTGTGGTTCTCTGTGTTAATTCCCATCGACTGCAAAAAGGCGGTTCTCTGATGATGCCGAGCACTGCACAGATCTATGGTATAGCTGAATGTTATTAGGAGTCATTTTACTGCTATGTTCCTTTAGCATGGGAGTTATCGACCTGCGGTCTGCAACCCCTTTAGAGTCAACCAACCCTTTCATAGGGGTCACATATCAGATATCCAGCTTACCAGATATTTATGTTACAATTTATAACAGTGGCCAAATTAGCTATAAAGTAGCAATGAAAATAATTCTATGATCGGGGTCAACACAACATGAGGAACTATATTAAAAGATCATAGCATTAGGAAGGTTGAAAACCACTGCTTTAGAATATTATTTGATTTTCCCCCTAAATCCGCAGTCTATCCATCCAGTCTTGGTTTCTTGGCCACCTGAACAGTGTCAGAAATGCATTCATAGAGTGCACCTTATTTCCAATTAGAGAGTGGTTAGTTACTCCTTCAATGTTTGTACTACTACTGATTAAGTCTCTATTTCCCTTTGTTTCTCCTGCTTTGCAAATTACTTTATTATCTTTCTGCTACACTTAAAAATCCCAAAGAAATCCATCTTTAATGGTACACACCTGTAGTCTTAAGTTATGAAGAAGATCCATGTACAAAGACTACTTGAGTCTCAGAGTTCAAAGGCAGCCTAGGCAACATAAGACTTAGTTTAAAAAAAACACTTGATTTTGACAAAAAAGCCAAAACCATACAATGGAAAATGGAAAGCATCTTCAACAAATGGTGCTGGTCTAACTGGATGTCTGCATGCAGAAGAATCCAAATACATCCATATTACCACTGCACACAAAACTCAAGTCCAAAAGGATCAAAGACCTCAACATAAAACCAGACACACTTAATCTAATACAGCAGAAAGTGGGAAATAGCCTTGAACTTGTCAATACAGGAGACAACTTCCTGAATAGAGCAATGGCTCAGGTACTAAGGTCAGGAATTAATAAATGGAACCTCATGAAACTGAAAAGTTTCTGTAAGTCAAAGGACACCATCACCAGAACACAATGACAGCCTATAGATTGGCAAAAGATCTTTACTAGCCCTACATTCAACAGAGCTCTAATATCAAAACAATAACAACAAACACAAGAAGTTAAACAGCAACAATCCAAATAACTCAATTTAAAAATGGGGTAAAGGGGCTGTAGAGATGGCTCAGTGGTTAAGAGCACTGACTGTTCTTCCAGGAGTCCTGAGTTCAATTCCCAACAACCACATGGTGGCTCACAACCATCTGTAACGGGATCTGATGCTGATGCCCTCTTCTGGTGTGTCTGAAGACAGCCAGAATGTACTCATATACATAAAATAAGTAAATCTTTAAAAAAAAAAAAAAAAAGGGCATAGCGCTAAACAGAATTCTCAACAGAGGAATCTCGAATAGCAGAGAAACACCAAAAGAAATATTCAGTCTTTAGTCATCGGAGAAATACAAATCAAAATGACTGAGATTCCACCTTACACCCATCAGAATGGCTAAGGTCAACAGCTCAAAGGACAGAAGATGCTGGAGAGGTTGTGGAACAAGGGGAACACTCCTCCACTGCTAGCGGGATTGCAAACTTGTACAACCACTCTGGAAATCAATTTGGTGGTTTCTCAGAATATGGGAATAGTTCTACCTCAAGACTCAGCTATACCACTCCTGGGCATATACCCAAAAGATACTATACCATATCACAAGGACATTTTCTCAACTATGTTCATAGAAGGTTTATTTGCAATGGCTAGAAACTGGAAACAACCTAAATGTCTCTTAACTAAAGAATGAATACAGAAAATGTGGTATAGCTACACAATGGAATACTACTCAAACATTAGAAACAAGGACATCATGAATTTCACAGGCAAATGGATGGAACTAGAAAATATCATCCCGAATTAGGTAACCCAGACCCAAAAGGACATGCATGGCATGTACTCTCTTGTAAGTGGATATGAGTGGATGAAGTACAGGAGAATCATGCTATAATCAAAGACTCAAAGAAGCCAAATAACAAGGAGGGCACAAGGGAAGTTTGCATCTTTCTCAGAAGGGGAAACAAGGCAGATAGCAGAGCTCAATGGAAGGAGAAAACTGGGTGAAAAAAGGATGGGGAGAAGAGTGGGGTGGGAAGATCATATGTAGGGAGAACAGAAGAGAGAGAAGGGAGATAGGCTGGTGGTGGCAATCTCTAGGATGTGCCAGATATCTGAGATGGGGCGAGGTCCCAGAGGGCCTAATCGAGTAACTCCAGCTGAGATTCCTAGCAGTGAGGGATATAGATCCTGAAGTGGACACTTCCTGTAGCCAGGAAGGACTCCCAGTGGAAGGATAAAGGCAGCAACCCACTCACAAAGCCTTCGACCTAAAATGTGTCCTGCCTACAAGATATGCAGGGACAAAACGAGCAGAGACTGAGGGAATGGTCAGTCAATGATGGCCGCAAATTGAGACCCACCCCATGGACAAGATCCATTCCCTGACACTGTTATTAATGATACTGCATTATGCTTGCGGACAGGAACCTCACATAATGGTTCTCTGAGAAACTCCACTCAGCAGCCAATGGAAAGATATGCAGAAACTCACACTCAAACATTAGATGGAGCTTAGGGAGTCTGAAGAGTTGGGAGAAAGGTTGATGGACTCAAATAGGACAGAGACTCCACAGGAAGACCAACAGAGTCAACTAACCTAGACCCTTAGGGGCTCCCAGAGACTGAATCACCAACCAAACAGAGCATGGGCTAGACATGAAAGTAGGAAGCAGGGGCATGGGAAGAGAAGCAGACTCACTGGAGGAACAAAGAAAGCAATGAACATGGGTATACTACAAACATACATGTATAAAACCAAATGAGAAGATCTGTTATGTTTTACTATAGAGTAACAATTTTTAAAAGAATGTTTTCTCCAACTGACCTATTGCTATTTTCAGATATTAACTGAACTTCTATGGGAAGCTTTTTTTTTTCATTTTTTTTTATTGTAAATTTTTTATTGGAAAATTTTTTTTTACATTTCAGATGTTCTCTCCTTACCCCATTCCCCCCCCTCCCTCCCAGGAACTCACTATCCCTTCCCCCCTCCTCCTGCCTCCACGTTGGTGTACCCCCACCCACCCTCCCCTGTACCTCACCTCCCCACCCTCAGTATCCCCCCCCCACGACGTCCAGCCTTCATGGGACCAAGGATCTCTTCTCCCACTTATATATAGCTCCCTTGCATATATAACTGGAGCCATGGGTCCCTCCCTAAGTGCTCCCAGGCTGGTGGTTTAGACCCTGGGGGCTCTGGTTGGTTAACACCACCACAGTTCAGCTCCCTGGTGCCTTACACCTCAACAGAGCCCTGTTCCATTCTTTCAGGCTTTTAAGTTGTATTTTTGCTTGTCTCTCCCAATTTTGGATGGCTTCAACTCTCTAGAACTAAGGTAAGGACTGGTAAGGCAAAGCAAGGGACTCACTAGTTTAATGATTCCCCCTGCCATTCCTCAGTTTAACAGCTGTACGTAACAACAGTAATGAAAAATAAACAACAGCACAGTCACTTCATCTAGACACTGTAAGCACAAGTGGGTTCTGTATCCAGATATAAACTCCATTTAGTTCTTTAAAAAAAAAAATCTTTTTAAAGAGTATTTTTGAGAATTTCATACAATATATTTTAATATTCACACACTACCCAAGTCCTCCAATAGTCATCCTCTCTACCCTCCTAGCCAACCTTTCCCCTTTTCCAGTGTATGTTGCCCAGCTAATCTTAGAAGCAGGACCTGCTCTATCTTGTGGCTAAACTACCAGGAATCACATCATGAAAACAGAACTAGACCTCTTCCTCTCCCAGCAGCTATCAAATGTCAATAGCTCCCCAGCTAGTGGTGGAATTTTGTATGGCTGGAGCTCCTGCAGGTCTTCTGCAAGCTGTCACAATCACTTAGAGTTCATCCATCCAACGGTTCCTTAGTGCCTAGAAAGCAGTTCCCTTGATGCTACCTACTATTTGTGACTCTTAGTATCTTTCCAGTTGTCTTTCCAGGAAGACCCCTGAGCTGTGCCGGGAGGGTATACCTCAAATTCTTACTTCAAGTACCCATCTTTTATGGGTGGCACATTTCATTTCAAGATATTTCTTCAAATTATTTTCATGATGTAGTGAACATGTTGCTGACTTTTCAGTACCTTTTCTAAGTCAAGCCTAATTTAAATTACACACAAACATGAAGGAACAGGAATCCAGGACAAGAGAGATGGTTGGGGGTGAAGAGCACTTGATGCTCCTCTAGATGACCTAGGTTCAGTTACAAGCATCCACATGACCTACAGCCACTTAACTCCAACTCCAGGGGATCCAGTAGTCTCTTCTGGCCTCCATGAACAACATAAGGACATGCACCTGGGCGCGCGGATAGTGTATTTGTACACCTTGATTCCTAGCACTCAGGAGGTAGAGGCAGGTAGATATTTTAGTGCAAGGCCAGCCTGGTCTATGTATCAAATTCCACACAAACAAAGGCTAGAGAGACCCTGTCTCCAAACAAAAAATTAGAGATTTCACAATGATTAAAAAAAACAAAAAACTAAATTTGCTCCAATTGTATTAGAAAAACTGTAATACACGGCCACAACCAGAACACTGACAATGACAGTCAAGACAGAGTTCTATCCTTAAAGGATGATTCCTTGAACAGGGTGTAGGGTGTTTTACACACTTGTGTTCTTATTTTCCAATTTCTCCAGTACCGTTTTTGTAGGACAAGATCATTTTCTCCACTTAACTGCTTTTGTCCCTCACAAGTCAACTGGACATCTGTGCAGGTTCTGTACTCTTGCCAACCGACCTGTCTCCACCCCTCCATCATGATCGTTCCTAAGAGCACAGTGTTGGTAAATGTACATTTTCAAATTGAGTGTTCTATTTAATTCCAATGTTTTTCAAAAATTGTTCTGAATGATTCCAATTCCTTTGTCTTTCCACATGGTTATCTTTTGCCTATAAAAAATAATCCCGCGAGAATTATGATACGAATTACATTAAGTCTATGATACGAATTACATAAATCTTATACATGAATCTGGGTCATCTAGCAGTACTCTCAATCTTCAATCCATAAACACAACACATTCATGAAGGATGAGTCCTCTGATAGGTTATCCAATCCCAAGTGTTCTTCTGTCTCTGTGTATGCGTGAATAACAGTAATTTTTTAAAAAGTCATGAATTTGAGGGAGAGAGACTTGGAACTGCAGAGGGCAGAGATGGAAATGATGTAAATATGGTATGAAATTCTCAAAAAAAAATTAAATTGTTAAGAGGAAAGGAAGAATAGGAAAAATTCTGATGAGTTTTTATAAACACTAAAGCAAAGATAAATAACACTCCCCCAAAACAAACCAAAGACATAGACAATGGGAGAAAAAAAGAAAGGGCTGGAAAAGACTCAGTGTCATTTGCTGCTCTTCCAGAGGACCCAAGTTCTAGTCCCAGTAGCCTCATCAGGTGGCTCACAATGCCCGTAACTAGGGAGATCCAATGCCTCTGTGAGTACATATGTCATATTCGTATCTTCTCTGCCTCTCTCTCACACAGACTCACAAATAAAAACTACTTTAAGGAGGAAATAAAGTTGGGAGGGGGGTCATGATGAGGGAAGGGTCCAGAGGAACTAATGGGAATAGATATGATCAACAGAAGACAGTAAATCAAAGAATAAAAATATACATTATTTTTATAACTTACAAATTCAAGTTCTTTAATGACAGTAAGACTACATCTTTCACACTTTTAGAAAACCAACTGATGCTGAAAGACTGACAAAGGGTCTGTAGCAAACAGAACTGTAAAATGTAGGGATGCATATATAGTTTGAGTTATCAAAGTATTGTAAAAAGCTCTAGACCGCTTCTGTCAAAAGAAATATGCAATGCTGTAACAACCAGCAGGGAACTCCCTCATTGTTAGAATCTGGAAGGCTACTGTGGCAAGTTACCTAGAACTGTACACAACAAAGCCCTTAAGTGGATTTTGGAAAATGAATAGTCTAAATGGGCAAAAACAATTACATTAGGTCAAGCCAATGTGATGACACATTTGCAATTTCAGCACCAAGGTTGACACAAGGGGACCACAAGTTCAAGAACAGCCAGCCAGCCAGCCAGCCAGCCAGCCAGCTAACCAATCAACCAACCACCCCATATTAATTCAGCACAACAAGTAAGATTCTGGGACACTGACCCTTAGCAACGGGTCTGACAGCATCAATACTTTAACTTTCATGTACCATATTCGAGTACTCTTGTAGGAGAGAAGGTAAAAAGTGCCAGGTGACAAAGTATGCACCTGTGCTCCCAGCTACTTAAGAGGTAGAGGCAGGGTGATGACTTCAGTTCATGAGTTCAAGTCCAGCCTGGGCAACAGTGAGGCTTAGTCCCAAAATAAAAGCAATGCAAAACCAAATGGTACTTCAGAGCCAACTCAGATTGCTGAGTGTGCTCTCTATCTTGAATGTGTCCCAAGAAGAAAGCAGAGGGATCCTAGATAGATGTGCTTCTTGAATGCTCCTTTTCATGAAGTTTTTAGAAGCTTGTAAGTTGAGAAAACAAAACTGTACTACCTATTTCCAGGCAGCTTTCAATCTAAAACAGAGCTTTCATTTCACAATACAGTTTATATGCCTGAGATCTTCCTTCTTATCCAGACATCTAACAAGGCTCTACTCTTACACAGCACAAAGTGGGGGTTGCAACCCAACAGAAGAACTATTCCTGTAACTAAAACACAATAAAGCAGGTTTCTATAAAACACTTAATAGATGTAGTAACGTGAAGTTTATGACAATTAGTAAGGTCAGTCATTACATAATTTTTCAAGCAAGTTTTTTACTGAAATTGCTACAGCCTTTCCACTCTATTAAAGCAATTTCATGTATAATTTCTAAATTTTTCTGTTTGACACTTCTTTAAATGAGATCTTAGGAATAAAAAACTTTGAACATTAAATGATTTCAAAAGTATCAAGGATTTCTATAAATTTACTTTAAAAAATGTGACTTGTACTTTATCTCACTAAGCAATTTCTTTATTAATTCTAAATCACAGCATCAAGACTGAGCTGCAAGCTCGATTGGTAGTACCCTTTCAGAGCAGGCAGAAGCACTAAGCTGGATGTCCAGCACCTTGTCTCCCACTGATAACATAGCAAGTCCTACCAAGTTTAAGATCAGCCTGGGACACATACAACTTTGGCCCCATCCTACTCAAAACTGCTAAGATTCACAATTTTCAGAGTATTGAAGATGTATTAAATTACACTTCAATAATGCACATTCTAAATATACCATGAATCAGTAAGAGAATGTAAAACTCCACAACAATGCAAACTCTCAATTACTCAAACCACAGTAATCCAGTCATACTACATTACATCCAGGATTTCCCATTTCTAGTTAAATAAAAACATTACCATCATGGTAATAACGAGGAAAATAGTCAGGGTTTTTCAAGAAAATTTCTTCCAAATGAAATGCATTATAAAGGTATTTTAAATTGCCTTTTCTAGGGTTAGAGATCTAGCTCAGTAGTGGAGCACATGCCTGGCATGCCCAAGGCCCAGGTTTCATCTCTAGGAACACCAAGATAGCCTTTTGACGACAGAAGGGAAAGCCAAGCTGATGCACGAGTCTATTAGCCAACTTCCTTTTCTCACTATTTCATGCTCTGTATCTATCAGCATGGGCTTCAGTAAAAATACAACATTTTTCTAAACAAAAGCTGGTTGGAAGATTTAAAATATTTGAAAATTTAGTAACAAATTTTTATTTGGCAGATCTTTGTTTAGTCTTGAAAATAATATGGTTTAGAATAGAAATTCCAACCTGGATTTTATCATTTATTTGAATAAAACTGAGCATTTACCTTATCTTTCAGTAAAATGTTTAATAACACAATAAAATTATTAGGAACTGCAATTCCAAGAAAAAGAAAAATCTTGGCAACTGTGTGTTGTGGAAAATATCACTAATAGTGTCACTGCATCAGATCTAGGGTACAGAAAAAATGTGGTTACTATCATAAAATGAACAAATGAATTTAATGAGTTCCAATGAAATGAAAACAAACTGTTTTGACTCCTAAAGGGAGGGGGAGGAGGGTTTATGGAGGGGAGACTGGGAAGGAGAATAACATTTGAAATATAAACAAATACAATGATTAGTAGTAATTAAAAAAAACCTACATGAATATACTTTGTAAAAGATCAAATGTAAAATATATCTCTAGGTTCAGAAACTGGTATATTTAAGTAGCTGAGAATATGTCACAAAGAAATAATCAGCAGGTGTTCTGCCTGCACTATGAACCCCAAATAAAAATTACTTCATTCTAATTCATAGTTGAGGAATTAAATTGTTAAACAAGCCAAGAAAGATATAAGTTACATAATCCAAATTTTAAACTAGCTTCTCTACAATACACAATTACATGTAATTTTGAAAAAGACTATAGAGAAAAAAGCCCATTCTTGTAAAGACATATTTTTGGGTAAAATGGAAACTGACAACGTAATCTAAAAATACTCACAGGTCTGGATATATATTTATGTGCATGTATATGTGTGTGTTTACATGTAGCTACAAATTTTAATAATTTTTACTAAGCACCATTTTTATTAAGAAATTTTACTATTTAAAAACTAACTTCTATATAGACCATCAAGTTATGCCCTTTGAGATAAAGATGTACTTTTAATCCCCAGAATTTGTCACAAGTAAACAGGTTACCATCAAGCTTTTTATAGGTGACAGATGCATAGCTAATAATGAAACACAAAAACTATGGAATCCCTGTAATAAAATTAACTGTGAAAGAAACATGCTGAGTATGGGAGAAGAAGTCAAGCTGGTGAAAGGGTCTGTCTCACCATCAGGTTACAAGGGGGACTACTGAACACATTGGATATGTAACTTCACCTGCATATTCCATAGCACTCACTCTTAGTTGTCACTGTAGGTTTCTATACTCATCACTCAACATAGAACTTTTTAGCCACCAGATGGAAAAGAGAAAATTCAGCAGTACAGAAATAGGAGGAACTAAGGTTTGCACTTGCGTGGGAAAAGGCACTGGGCTGATAATACATTGGAACCATGGTTAACTTTAACGAACTTCAAGTGAGAACAGAGGGTAGGGCGTGAAAGAGGAAACATTTGGCTATTTCTTCATTAACAGTGTCAGAAGTCTCCACTGTGTGTGCATGGTGAAGACAAACCTTATAAACATTAACAACTGTTTTTATTAAGACTATTTTATTTTTAAAATTTCAAAATATAAAAATAATAAACATGGATATTTAATAAACAACATAATTCAACTATAAATAATAGAAGTGTTGACAACCCACATAAACACAGTCACTATAAACATTCTGTGCATACAAGAGTAGTTTTCTAGTTCAAGTTTTTACCTTTTTCAGTTCAAGTTTTATCATCACTTTTAAAAATAAAGAAGGAAGCTGCTACAGCTTAACCAGTTACTTTCGCTCCACTCAAAGAGCAGGGAATTCCCCATGCCAACACGCATTCATGAAATGGGATAATTACGGGCACAGGTACTAACCACTGGAACAACCCAGTCTTCAGACAAGAAAAGACTCCTTTGGTGTTTTCAGATTCAACAACAGTCCATAGAAACTGAGTTAAAATAAATCACTTTAAAGGAAATCTTGTGCCAGACAGTATGTTCTGAAGTATTATCACACTCAAAACAGGTTTTGGATTCTGAGAATCAAAAGTCAGCATGTATGAATGCTTTGCTGATGCTTCACTGTATCTTACGAACATCCACTAAGGTGCTGGAATAAAATCTTGGGGCAGAACAACAAATACACATCAATGGAAAACTAGTACAATGTAATAACTCATTTCTTTATAACTCAGCAAATATTCTGTAAATATCTGTACGAAATACTCTGCCTTCGGTTGAGGAAAGGACAAATGGGAATTTAAAGCAGAGTAAAATTTCATAATTATTTTAGGACTAGAAAAGTTTTCCATTTCAAATATGGGGGAAAAACATGCTTGAGTATATCATTTTAAAATGCTACTCAAATTAATAGCCTCCCTCTTATCAAAATAAACTATTTTCTTTTGGGAGAAGCTGGGCACAAATAAGGATACAGTCATTCTGCATCATTTTTTTTTTTAATTATTAGGTGTTCTCTAAATGGGGCTGTGCTCTTACCCCAACTCAACAAATATCTCTTTATAATTCTGCTGCTTGCTAAAGTGTAAGCAATAATAGATTAAAGCCTAGAAAGACTAAACAACAGATTCAATGACACTGAAAGGTTTTATAGCACCAATGACTGTTTCCTAAGACACTTGAGGGGCCTGTATCACTTTAAAGTATTATCTTGTAAACAAGACCAAAAATATTTAGTTGATCTGTATTTTGAGCATAAATATTTATAAATTCTATTAAAAAAAAAAACAACAAATATAGCATGACTAGAGCGACCAATAGTGTAAAATCTAAGTATATTGAAAAATATAAAGATATATAAAAGGCTTCCATAATGCAACATGCAGAGGTAAACTGCTCCATTCAGTTACACAAAAATGATTTTGTACACTTATGTACACGCAGCTCCAGGACAAGTCTACAAGAAAAAAAATGTCAAAGAGAGAAGGACCTAAATGTAACTGACAAACTATATTTAAAAAAAAAAAAAAAAAAAAAAAAAAAAAAAAAAGGCAATGATCTTAAGGAGAAATCAACATGACCTCTGATTCCCAAGGGCATATTCCATTTTGTTTTGCTTCGTTTTTAATTCAACAGCAAATGTAAAAAAGCAATGGCAAAATTAGTTAAGGTGACAGTGTGTAGCATTCACCTATTAAAATATCAAAAGAGTTACTGGCAGGTATGGTCTCTTCAGACAATGGTCTTTGGCTCTAAATTAAGCAGCTACAACACTACTACTGTGAAGTCTTTTTTTTTTTTTTTTAATAAAAAATATCACCTAGTCTGTTATGAATACTTCATGGCTATCTGTCAATTTGTAAAAACCGAATCACAAAAAAAGTGGGCATGTGGTGGGCACAACCAACCAAAATGCCTTGTTGGCTATCCAAATTATTGTTTAAATGATAATCATCTAAAATACATGCTTTTCCTTTAACCATGCATGTATAATCAGTGTGGATCAAGACAAATCATTTGTAATATGACTAATGAGTTTGTTTAGATTTGATTATTCATGAAGACAATCACGGTGCATACTCAAGAGGGAAAAAGTGTTTGCAGGCATTAGCTTTGTAGAAGAAAATGTGACTGAGTAGAATTTAAAGAAAAAAGTAAAAAATCAGAATCAATATAATTTGAACTTTTCCAAGTAAGAGTGGCTGTCAAATTAGACTTCACAAATACTCCTAATAATCTATGAAGGAATACTCAAAATAACCTAGTGAAAAACTATTTTGGGTATACTATAAAAAGAATTTTGTTAATATTTAGAATGAGGATTTTAATTTTATACTTTTTAAAGTTTAAGCTATATTGCTTATAAATAATTAGTACAGTTATAAAGCAGCTGAAAACTATCCTTTAAAAAGAAACATGTAACACTATTTCCCCTTGCTTATAGGATTGTCTTTGATGTCTTGATTACAAGTGATGAAACTGTATAAATTAGACAAATTTAATAGATGATTTTCAATTTTAGAACCCAGAGGTTATCATTTATTATTTGAAAAGAAATAAAATTATTTTCTTTGTTTTTGAGGAGTTAAGAACAGCAAAAAAATCTACTGGAGTAAATGGCCCTGGCAATTCCAGCAAATCAATACACTCACAAGAAATAGACAAACTAATTACAGTATGTAAAAAGCACTTTACAATTTGCTCAAAATTTTTAGTGGCTATCCTAATTCAATAAATATATCCTAAAAATAAAAAAATAAAAAAAAAAATTAAAGCCAAACTTATGTTTAACTTTTTAATTCATTTTCTTCATTCTAATTCTGTCCAATTAATGCTCTCATGGCTTTATAGATTTCCCAAACATATTTCTTAGTTTGCCCAAGACATAATACATCTCATAAAGAAACTAAAGGGCCTTGTTCCTTCTTAAGGTGTTTTACAAATTAAGTTGCTACAAAGGGAAGAAAACATTTCTAAATAAGATCATAAACCTCACACATTGATACACGTCTGGACTCGGATGTACTTGTACAGAACTGTAAAGATAAAATGGTCATCAAAGTACATGTAAACATCTATTCAGATTGATAGAGAGCAAACCAAATGACAGGATGATATTATTAACAGTCGTCTCCAGACAGGACAAAACAGGGCTTGCTCGTGTAGTCACAAAGCTAAATTCAGGCAGTGATGTTCTCTCTCTGGTGGAAAAAGAAAACACTTATTAAAAAAAATGTTTTTTTAAATAAAAAGAATCCAAAATTCAAATCACAGTATTGAACTATCTCTAACTTAATAAAACATTTTTTAAAAATCTACGTGAAAAGAATCAAAATGAAAGTTACAGACAAATTTTATCAAAGATTACCTCAGGCTAAAGGGATTTTAACAAAGCCTCTCTGCATCCTGCCTTCTGAAAACATAAGTGTCAAGATCACAGCACTACAAAACAGCAATTATTCAGATTGGGGGTGAGAAAATTTACTAACTGGTCAGGTGGTATTTTTACATAGAACTGTGAGTAGGCAAAGAAATTTTTAAAAATCATCACTATGAATAAGCCAAAAGCAATTCTTAAAAACTGTCCCAACGATTTTCAAAATAATTAAAAAGATCCCTTATTTCCTTCAGTTCCAAACAATGATCACTTAGTTCTTTAATCATCCTATATGACATAAAATTCTACACCAAGCACCAAGTGCAACAACAAAAATGTAAAAAGGGAACACATAGTGAGACAGTGCCTGGCATACAGAGGAGGACTGACTTTAGATGGGTCAGATGAGTGGATGAAATAAAGAAATAGAGGGGAAATTTAGAAAAGATCAAATATAAAGTTGATATAAAAGTAAAAGAAAATCCTTATTAAGTAACAAACACAAAAAAAACCTAACAGACTACATAGAAGATATTAACACGTTCGGTAATTGTTACTAAGCATGTCTGCTTTCATTAGAAATAGCTGGTCATGGCAATCATGTCCAGCAATTTTTTCCTTTCCTAAGAGAATTGTGCAGCTATTTAGAAGGTTGTGATCCACCGAAGTGCATGTATAAGACAAAAAGCAATACCACTCTTTTCTACAGGACTGCATCCATATTGCTCTTTAGTTCAAGGGATAGACAAAAGTGAGCTTCTACTATTTAGGAGTAGTATGTCTTCTTTCTGCTTTATCAGGATTTTATACTGGGTAGTATACTGGTGGATTAAAATCTATGTTAGTAAATGTCCATTTTCAGTTACTGAATTTTAGGAAAAAAAAAAAAAAAAAGTCCTGGAAGAAAAAAGTTTGAGTATTCCAGAACTTCTTTAAGAACAATCCCATTTTGAAGGTTTAACTGACTTTTGGGGGTATGTGACATATAGTTATATGTATGCTAAATTAATTAATTAGCTAAAGCTACTTTTCTATAATTAGCCTATATTCAGTGTGGGGGAATATATTTTGATATAATCTGCATAGTACTGTGATACAGCCACTAATATTTCAATAAACCAAATAGGCAAACTTTAATTTCTTTTTGTGTGTCATTGTACCCAATAATGGTTAGTGTTGCAAGTGAAATGGAATCCATTCCCTCCGTCTTCCCACTCCCCAGGAAACAGTTCTGGTAACAAGAAGCTTTCTTCCATGAGGCTCAGCCATACTTGCTACAAGTAATCAGCTACAACAGTCAAGTCTTACTTCATAGTAACTACTGCTTTGTTACATTTGACCATATTACAATGAAACAGAACCTATAGAATACTCTTTTATTTCCTGGAACAATTTTTCATTAAATGTCTGGGCAGCAGTTACTTATTTGTTTAAAAAAAAAAAGTTACAATTATCCAATAACATTTAAAACATTGTTTAGAGATTTAAAAAAATGCAATGTGACAACCATCCTTGAGGTAATCCTAATCAATCTTTTAAGCAGAAATATATAATTTCCCCTGTACTTGCCTAATCGCCTTTAGTCTTTCTCCCACTCCCAACTCTACCTGTACAACCAGATAACCATGTATGTACAATAAAGCAGCAAACTGATCAGAATAGCTGTAGAATTAAAAGGTTTCTACTTTTAGGTGGTATACTGTGGAAGAATGGAGATGGAAAAAAATATAAATCTGGATTTGTTGAAAAAAAGGAGACAGGTAAACACTTTTTAAAAACATGTTTAAAAGCAAAGAGAAAAGCTATAAATGGGAATAGGAAGAACTTGTAAATACAGAAGTTTACTTGCATGTTATAGGCTAAATGCAACTTGTGCTGGCAAATGCAAGCATTTGGAGACACATATACAAAACTTTAGCAAGAGGTAGTGTATGGACTATTGTAATCAAATCTAAGTTGTTATACTGATGAGAAAAACATCAGATAGGAATAACTGGCTTAGATATAAAATTGTTTTAGAAATACTAATGTATCACCAGGGACATGAGATATAAAAGAGACTTTAGAGATCCTTCAGTCCAGTCCTTTTCATTTTATGGATAAGGAACAATCTCTGGATAAGGCTACACAGTTAGTCACAGAGATGAGAACGAAAGCTGAATCGATTAACCTTTGTTCAGTTCTCTATGCTAGGTCACCTATGGACCAATTTAGTGAGACGCTCTAGACTGGTGTTCTCAGCATTTCTAACCAGGTACTCCTAATTAAAAAAAAAAAAAAAAAAAAAAAGACAAATTAACTCCTGGAAATGACTATAGTACTTGCTTAATATTACACAATCTAGAGGACTAAACTGGGGAAATGTCAGAATGGATTCTAGATATCTATCTCCATCGCTACTTGTAACCCCTGTGATGAGACATATAACATTATCATTTAATAAAATGGCCCCAGTGACTGAGGAGACTATTAAGATTTTTAGAAAATTGATAAGAATTAACAAGGGAGGTAATTGTCAACCTCATTACTATAAATTTAAATATCCATTCATTCATTATTTCATCCAGCAAACATCTAAGTGCTCATATGAGCCAGGTTTTACTATAAGCACTAGAGATAAAAAGATGAATAAGACATGGTCCCCTTCCTGGAGGAGCTTGCAATCTAGTGGGGAAAGACAGACATATAAACCAGATAACTTATGTTACAACATTAAATATTATAACAGAGATATGAACAAAGTGCTTTTTAAAAGGGTAAACATGAACTGTCTAAAGACCAAGAAGTCCGCTAATTCTGTGCAGTATTTTGAGGTAAAGACTATCATGGTTATCACAATCTCATGGTTGATCAATAATTAGGAAGGACACAGCAGCAGAGTTCTGTGATTTTTTTTCCTTTTTGTAAATTTGGTACTAAAATCACAATGCTTATATTAAGAATATAGTACTTCCACTTACTCACTGTGACTTTAGGTAAACCACTCCATTTCTAACAGCCTGTTTCCTTATTAGAAAAACAACAACTACCATCTACTTTTAAAAGGTGTCTTACTTAGGTCTTAAATGAAAAAATGTGTACATAGAGTACTAGTATTTAGAAACACATTCATGAATTAAAACTCAATAGCAATTCATCACTAACATTTATAAATAAATGCAGATTAATGCTAATTAAAGTACAACTGTGAATCTAGTGAATACTGGGAATATGTAATCCTCATACTAGAGGACCAAAGAGTCATATTTGGTCTTCTGATTCATTCAAAGCACAATTTACAATATTAAATCTTAAGTTATTAGCAATTTCAGGCTAGAGAAATTGATGAGCTATTTATGAGCTTAACTGAATAGAACTGTAATTTCAGTTACATTTCTAGGGAATTATAATAAATTTGAAACTATCATCAAACCATAAAGCCAAATAGAATGGAGATTTAACTGGCCTGGAAAGATTTACTTTCTTTATAATACCTGTTTGGTTTAAAGAGAAGAAACGTGAGCCTCTGCCAATTGGCATCTTTCACGACTACTAAAAAGAAAAGAAAACAAACTTACCTAATGAATCAAATAACACATAGTAAACATACAAGAAACTACATAAAATATACCACAGTCTAAGTAAACTTAAAGTCATTATTTTAGCAAATGGAATCTGAGCCTGAAATTTTAAATATAATTGTGTACTAACTGCATATCAAACATTCCTATAAAATATTGGCATTAAAAGAACATACAACTATAACCCCAAGTGTAAGGGGGAAAGACACAAGTTATATTATGACCAAAGACTGGTGCTGGTGAAATTAGTTTTTAGTTGTGTTGGTCCCCAAATGGAAGAAAGTAGTTTTGTTAAAATGTGGTTTAAAAGAAAAAAAAAAAGGCACTATAATCTTAAGAAGTAGAAATACTTGAATACAAAGATTTGAAAAGATACAGTAACCTAGTAATCTCCTATCCTCACCTTCTATAGAATGTATTTCCTGGAAAACAGTTTAGTTAATGTTCAATAATTATATTCACATGCTAGAGAAATTCACTTAAAAAAAAAATCACAGTATTGTTGCAAATGTGAAAGATTTTTATATAAGTATAGTAAATGCACACTTAAAATATCAGACTGGAACACTTACCAAACAGTGTTTTCCTAAAGTAGTATCTATAGTACATTTCTTTATTCATATATCTTCAAATGGTCAAGTTTTCTTTCATACATCCAAAATGTAATATGAAGTTGTCTTATTCACCAAATGTTAGCGCTACTTGAAGTCTGGTTCCAAACTAATCAGCCTGCTTTTAAATTTTAAGACATCTGTTGAAAATTTATATGATCAAACCAAACTGAAGTGGTATAAATTTTAAACATTGGATTGCACATCATTGTAAAGGTACCAGTAACCATTATTATTTAGTGATTATAGCTCCTTTTGATAGTTAGGGGGAAGGCAGATCACCATCTGGAATGGTCTGTTTCATTTTCTCTCTTTTTTTTTCTTTTTTTTTTCTTTTTTCTTTTTTTTTTCTTTTTTCTTTCTTTTTTTTTTTTTTTTTAAATCAAGGAACATCGTCATGATTTTTTTTTTTGTCATTGCTTTTTTTTTCTTTTCTTTTTTCTTTTAAGAGACCATTCCACTTTATTTTTAGCATCCAGATGCATAAGGACTCATGTAAAGCAGTCATACACCATTATCATTAACACCCATGTGATAAGATACATACACAAATCCAACAAGCGGCTAGTACACAGTAAAGCCTAAGCACACGACTATGCAATATGATGAATACATAACTTGGAGGCTTAGTTAGCGTACTATGTCATCTATTCATTTTTGAAAACATTCATTAAGATTTTAAATGCAAATTCATTCCTTATTTGGAGTAAAACAAAATTCTCTATGTTATAACAAGTATTGGGTCATAAGTATTCAAATCTATTCATTAATTTACAAATAACACAAAGAATTCTGTAATGTTCAATAGAAGTATGTAATAAAAACATTGCATATGTCCTATTGTGATGTCTTTAGCAATTGTTTACGGAAATAAAATGCAAACATCAATCTTCAAAATACAAGATCAGAAGGTAGTTTTCTTCTCTTTTATCTATTTGTGAAATCCATTGTCATCATATTTTACCAAAAATTGTTTTTACAAATATGTAAAAGTACATTAGATAATACTAATGAAACACAGGTAGAGTTCTAGCATATGCAGATCAATGATCAGTCAAATCATCTTCTCCAAGACCGAGATTCAGTGTCCTCTTCGTCTTCGTCATCGTCCTGAAGTAATGAGTTCCACAAAGACTCTTCTGAAACTTTAGGTTAAGATGTATTTAGGATTTACCCAAAAAAAACAAAATAACAAACAAACAAACAAAAAAGAAAAAGATAGGAAAAAGGAAAAACAAATAAAAAGAAAGAAAAAAGTAACACTTTTAAACACGTTCTCTCTCAAGAGTTGAACACAAAACGGTTATTCTACAGCTAGAACACTTAAGAAACAGAGTAAAAACAGCCTTGTCATTTCCTCCTCTACAGTACCTGGTTTACTGCTCACATAAGCGAGCAATGAACATCAAAGCAAGGTTTAATACACCCACTTCTCCTCTACAAATCACGCCACCTGCTGACTTTAAAACACTGCTCACTGCCTTCTTTTAATAAAGAATACATTCATGATTTACCCATAACTCTCAAAACTCACCAATTTAATAAACCCTACCACAATTTCAATTTTTTGGCTACAATTAAAATATCTTAAAAAATAAAAAACGAAATTTAAAAAAACTTAACAAAAAAACAAAGCAAAAACCTCTGTCTTTTTCCCAATCCCTTCACAAAAGTTTCTCAGCTGCTTTCCCAAACTTTTCAAAATACCTAATACCAGGAGCTCTCTGCTTTTACTCCCCATTCAATTCAAACTCATGGAAGGACATAGGTATAATCAACTAAAATTAAATGACAAATCATGTACATGAGTTTCAAATACACATTTATTCTTTGCTTTGATTAATAATATGCGTAACAGATTTGAAATGCTCTGCAAACAAAGTGAAGCAGAATTATGGAATCAAACAAATGTTAAAACAATCTTTTAGTTTCTTTACCTTACCTTATTTTTACTCTTCAAATTGTTTTTATAACTTTTTCCGATTATTAAGCAAAATCAATTGTGTATTTTAAGTCTCTGTCTAGAGGGCCTTTTAAATTGCTATCCTTCTTATTCCATGCCATAATCCTTTTATCCTAGTAGCTAGGGTTACTTGGAAAAATTGCAATCTCCCGCATTTATCCTGATGCTAGAACTCTTCTGCAAGTGCCTTTCATTTTCTTAGCCCTAGCACATAGGTACAGAACACTACTTTATTGTTCAGGGCTCGGCTCTGTTGGTAATAGACCTTTAAGATTATTACGGACAGACACAATCATCTCTCGCTGGGGGCTCCCACAGCATGTTGTTCAGATCTGCATTCGGCACATCAGTATGCCTGTCACTGGAATTTGTTTCTTCTGTTTCTGCCACCACCCTCTTTTCCAGATTATAAGCTCCTTGATGATAGGGACCGTGTCTTATTCATTTTGTGACTATCACAAAATCTACCACATAGCAGGTAGTCACTCTAATGAACTAAAGCAATATGAATTTTAAAAGAAGGCTGAAATGTTGATACAGCAATTAAGTAAAATAAATACCCTAGAATTTAACATATTACAAGATTTCCTGTGGATAAAAATCTAATGAATAATTATTATCTTCTACAGTAATTGAAAATTGATATATCACATGTTATTTTGGGGTTAGCAATCCACAAGTCTTCTCATTAATCCAGAAAATATAAAGTTGTCTGCATTTATCTGATCTCCCCTGTCTGGAATATGGTTTAGGAATAAAAGTATTATGTTAAAATCACAGCCATTTAAAAAAAAAATCACCTTTTATAAATGAACTATGAATAATGATGGGATAACAAGTGAAAAAAAAAACATACTTCCTCTTCATCAGGTTCAACCTCTTCAGTTTCCACAGCTGACATATTAGTTATTGGTTTATTCCATGCCAGTTTTAAATCCTGCCCTTTGAAGCGAGCTCCATGAATTGCAGCCTAGAACAATTAAGAATATGGGAGTAAAAATCATTAACAATTTCTAGAGAAAATTTAAAATTGTTAATGTCTAATATTTAAAGAACTAAACTCAAAGACAGTTGCTTTTTCATTTGCTATTTGATCACTTAGTCTCAATTTACTGTTACAATTACTACTTTATAGTTATTTACTTCTTAAAAAATCACACTAGTGATATACAATGTTTTTAAAGTAAACAACAATTTCTCATAATCAACTATCACTTCAATCCTAGCCAAAATTTGAGTAGGAAAAAAATTTACAGTAAATTACAATTTACTAATAACTACTATTTGGATAATAACAATCCCAATATACATCAAGATTTTGGCTCTAGCTTCTAAACCAGTTTCTATTTTAAGATCAGCAGAGCAAATGAATTTTACATGCTATATAGTAACTATTAACTAGAAAACTTTAACAAAAATAAACTGTATATAAAAAGTCACATTATTTTCAAATTAATGATCAAAATCACTGCAAAGTGATATATAACTAATGCAAAATTATATAAACACCTTAACAAAAGGGAAAGGTGACAGCTCTTCAACTCTGAACCTTTCTACAGAAAGTACAGTACTTCCTACAAAAACACTTTATAACTGATGACAGGTGACTCAAGGAATGGTCAAGCCTAAGTTCTTCCTAGAACCTAGTCGTAGCTGCTTTGGAAAATACCACACCTAAAGTAATGTGACTGAACATAAATCAGTGTTGGTAACATTGTAAAGGAACTCAAAAGTACAGAATATGAAGTGTGGGAACAGTTACATATTCAATGACATCCGAACATGAGTTATGTGTGGTATTAATGCTCCCATGTACAAATTTTAAATCTGTACATATAAATTTATCATAAATTTAAAAGATTTCATGCCTATTAAAATTCAGCTTAGTTTTTAGTTAATGCTTGATCACAATGCAACACAATTTTAAAACATCACATTGAAGCTGAAATCATTACATAAAGTATATCAGATTACTATTAAGAAATGACAAATGTCACATACAAAATATTTTTAAAACTTTCTTTCCTATTTATTCAAAAAGGAAATGCAAAAAGAACAAAACTGTGACCAGCAATATCTACAGTAAATCTGGGTGTGGAGTTGTTTTTGCTTCTTAAAATGGGTCTTTGCTGTGTACACCCTACCTAGACTGTAACTCACTATCCTCCTGCTTCGGCCTCCTCAATAGCAATATAATTGTTTAACACTACACTGTACAATAACAGCCTACTGACAAATATTTCTAATGACCTCATTTTATCCATCTCTATATTCAACACACATTTCAAATTTGTAAGGTGAACTTTTAACTTTATATAGTTTTAACTTTTTTTTTTTTTTTTTAAAAACTGGAAGGAGAATCAAAAGATCTTGAAAACACAACCAATGCCATAGCTCTAAGGTACTGACAGTGACTCCATGATAAAACTCTATTGCTGAAGATAACTACATACTTTGCAGAACAAAGAGATTGATCCAAAAGTTAATTCCCTGATGGCTAGTAGAATGCTGAAGGATAACTATGCAGGCTGCTGAGGAACAGAAGACATCAAAGGCCTTCCTTATCACTGGACGCTGCATGCTAATTCTGACCTGCCAGGAAAAATATGCCTACTGGTATAATGGTGGGAAGACTACTACAGGGTAATTACTCACTTTCTAGTTGGACTTCAGGCTACTCTACAGGTGGGAATTTCACGTCTGGTATTGTAAACTGGACAAAAGTCCATGGCTGGGAAGGTGAGAGGTTCTTGGATAGAGCCTACTGTTAAGTTGGTCAACGTGTCAATGGTCACGTTGTCAAATTGCACCCTAAATATTTTGTTCATATTCACAGACCAAGGTTGCTCTCAACCTTCGTTAGAGAAGCTTCTTTTGGCAATACTCAGCAGCTAATAACTGGTCAAAGTGCTGAGAATCAAAGATTTGAGTGTACTCAATCTTTAATGGGACATTTTATCATCCCCACCCCCACACACCTCCCAGGGAACATTATGTAAGAGAAGGCACAAAGAATGTTAATGTTGGAGGATGGTGTCAGAACCCCTGAAGCTGGAATTACATGGGGTTCTGATCTGCTACTTGAGTGCTGTGAATCAAACTGGTGTTTGCTGAAGTGCTCTTGTTGCTGAGACATCTCTAATCTTGCTCTGAGTTTTTCTGAGGAAAGGTCAGGGTTTTGTTAAGCCAGGCTGTCCTCGGATTTCCCATAGACTTTAGCTAACAGATATTTTGTTTTTCAGTTTGAACTTAAATTTCAAACTTAAAAATGAGATATAATGCCTTGATCTTTGTTGTCATCTTTGTGTATGCTGCCCCAACCCCCAGTCAGTTGCCCAAATAGCCATTTAATAATGTTTTATTTTGTGTTCCCCCACCCTGCACCCCTGAGACAGGACTCTCTGTTTAACAGCTGTGGCTATCCTAGAACTCCCTCTGTAGAACAGGCTGGCATCAAATGCAGAATTCCACCTGCCTCTCCTATCCCAATGTTGGAATTAAAAGCATGTGCCAACACTTTATTTTATGCTTTTAAACAGCTCTTTTGTGAGTCTTTAAAATTCATATATATGCAGTAATATTATTCTTATAGTAGTTTTACCTTGAAGTATAATTGGATATAGAAATTAAAATGTTCATAGAATTGTCTAGAAAAATGGACCAGAAAATAAGGCCATTAGCAAAAAAGTTGAACTTCCTTTTCTCCAAATGCCAACCCTTTATCCTCTATCCATGTTGTCTTATGCTTTTATGTCAGAATCTTTTTTATTTTATAAAATGCTGATGAAAATAAGTGGCAAACATTTATTTTATATTGTTTCTTAGGCAAACAAAATGTTTCATTTTTATCTCTGTGAGTGTAGACCAGGCTGGCCTTACACTCAGAGATCTGCCTGCCTCTGCCTCTGGAGTGCTGGAATTAAAGGCATGTGCTACAACCACCTGGATTAAAAAAAGTCTTAAGGTAAAAAAGACCCAGACTTAGATCTTAGCTCTGGAGTTGCAATGAAGGGGCAGAGAGCTTGTTTAAATGCTCAAACTCCTGAGCTTAAGCTCCAGCATCAATGAACAAAAGCCCGGATTTTAAAAGATAATTCTAACATCAGGAATTCCTATTTTACAAAATAATCTCCTCATGCCAGTATCTTTACCCCATAACAAGATTATTTCAGGGTTCCAGCTGAACATAGTATTAAAACTAATGAGATCTCATCTTTCCCATGTTAAAATGCCCTGAAAGTAACTTTATAAATAAGCTTTTAGCAATCTTCAATTATGCTGGCAGGTGTATTCACTTAAAAGGATGACATAGCAACTTAGGTTTGTCAAAAAACTCATTTGAATATCAACTTAAAAGCTTCAGAAAGACATTTCATCTTCCATCCACATATGCTTAATTATTTTGATATAAAAGCAAGGACAAATAGTTACCGTTGTCTTTATAACGTCTTAAAGAATCCACAGGGCAAAAAGCTCACCCCAACTCCCAACACACACACCTCCTTTTCCCTACTACTCTTTAGAGATACCTTTCAGGATAAAGTACTTCCCACATAAACATGAGGACAGAGTTCAGACCTCTGGTACCCATGTAAATGCCAGGAAAGCATGACAGTCCAGAAGTAACCCCAGCATTAAGGGGATTCTTATATCAAGCTGAACTCAGTGAGAGACCCTATCTCAGTATAAAATGAGAGCAGTCAATGAAGAGACATTGGACCTCACTCTTTGGTCTCCACAAGCACATGAACACACACATGTAGGCATACCCACAGACCTGTGATCACACAATGTAAAAATGCATGCATGCATACACGCACACATACATTGAAGATACTTCTGGGCTTTTAAAAGACAATTAAAGTGCACATGTCTTTAATCCCAGCACTTGGAAGGCAGAGGCAGGTGGATCTCTCTGAGATCAATGCCAGCCTGGACCACACACACAGCGGTTAGCCAGAGCTACACAGCAATACCTTTTTTCCAAAAAAACAAAACAAAACCATACAACAACAAAAATGACAATTCAAAGCATATAGATTATATAGATAACAACATTACAAGGACTTTAAGAGCTGGAGCCTCATTGTCACTTAAATAACAGCAGTCTAATCAGAAGTTTGGTATAAGATAGAGATGCTTCTCTAGAACTAAAGGATAAATAAAAGGGGTGGGCAACAGAACTATACTTTCCTCTACATCTACCTTAGATAACTTTTAGCATTCATTCTACTAATTCATACTTTGTTCTGGGCCAGAGAAAATAGTAAACAGTAGAAAGAGTGGTGGTCCTATGTAGTGACAATTTTAGAATTTTGGCCTCTTTAAAAAAATACAGAAATAATATGTTTTCATTTCAATCCTGGGTGTGACAATATGGGATAGTCCAAAGCAGATGATTATGATTTGCCTCATGCTCTAGCAGAGGTGTGGCTTTGCCAGGGGCAGATGGTTTCTACAATTGTGTGACGTTTGGAATTCTGGGTTATCAGAGATTGTATAAATGCTAGGACCCCAAGAGGTGGTGTTGGTGGTTGGTGGTGGTTGTACTGTGGTTTGTTAGTAGTTGTGTTCAAAAGGAAACAAAAAGAAAGAAATTAGATTCAGGGATCTAGTGCGCGCGAGCTCGCGCTCTCTCTCTCTTTCTTTCTCTCTCTCTCTCTCTCTCTCTCTCTCTCTCTCCCTCTCTCCCACTATCCTCCTTTTCTCTCCTATATAGTGATAGGGGGCAAAACTGTTGGGAAAGGGTGGAAAAAAAAGAACCTACAAAGTACAAAGACAGGCTCCTTTAATCTCTGTAAGAAGAATGTATAACATGTTCAAGCTAGTATCTCTTAAAGTCAACTTGGTGTCAAATTTTATACACATTATATTTATATAATTTACAGATTTCCTAAGGAAATAAGAATATTTTTGTGGGCACAAATTTGCACTTAAAATATTCTACCTTCTGTCAAAGTACAGTTACTCAGTAATCTGAAAAATAATTTATATTAAAACTTAAGAAAATATTAATCAATTAAATCTGAAGTTTTAACAAATTATTTTTATACTTACTGCTTCTGCTTCTGCTCTTGTCTTGAATGTAATTATTGCATGAAGTGAAGAGTCATCAATCTGACAATCCTCAATTTCACCAAATTGCTGTAAATTAACAAATTATTTCCTAAAAGTGTTTTGAAACATCTAAAACCCCCAAAGGCATTAGAAGAGTAATGAACATAATCCAGAATTCATAATATCTATCATGAGACAAATAATTCATTACACTTAGTCCTGTCTTCCAATCTCATCTCTAATCCTATACTTTCCAGAATTAGCAACATTTAACTCTATTTGAGTTATAATGAATGAAACAATGGTTAAAGTCTTATTACTCCAACCTCAAGACAAGATAAATTTGTTCTTAAGCAGCATACTCAACCATCAGAACAAACTATGAAATTCTAGAATCATTTCCAATAAAAGGAGGATAAGATTCAGAGAACTTAAAATAATGTTTACAATTAGTCAAGCAAATTACCAAAATGAAGATACAGGACTTTATCTTACGAGTTTAACTTTGACTAAAATGGGTTCACTTACTATGCATTACACTATGGCAAACAAAATTTAGAACCCTTAAATACTAAGCATATTGCATTATGCCTGATTAGAGTTTGTTGCTTTACCCCCCACACACACATAAAGATTTTTCCTTTTCATTCCATAATAAAACTACAACCATATACTAATTAAAACCAATTTAAACTTAAACAAGTTATTTAATTTCTTCAAGGTTTTATTTCCTCATCTATAAAATGGGCACAATAAAGGTTATTCTTGTTGTCAATTTGACTACATCTGGAATTAACTAAAACCCAGTGGCTGGTCACACCTGTGAGGAAATTATTAATTAGATTTATTTGAAGTGAGACTAACCACTTATTGGAACCTGGATCTTTGAGGTAGGCTATACATCTTTACACCTTTAATCTAGACCACACCTTCTGCTGACAGCCTATATAAAGGACATGAAGACTGAACAACTACTAGAATCCTCAACCGTTCGTTAGTATAGGCAACCACTGTTGGCCTAGCTGGAACATTCTAATAAATCTCCTTTCCTTTCTCTCTCCCTCCTTTCCCTCATCCCCCTCCACCCCGTCCTATCTGGACCATTCTAATAACTCTCTTGTCTTTGTCTCCCCTCCGTGTGTGTGTGTGTGTGTGTGTGTGTGTGTGTGTGTGTGTGTGTGTGTTTGTGTGTGTGTACATAAAATCATTGGAAGTTCTAGTCCTCTAGAGAAGCCTGAACAAATCAGTGTTAATTCAAATTATTCCTAATATCCCCTTTAAGTTTTAGCTGTTTTATTACTATTATTACTGGTCTCCCTAGATAAAAATTTAAAAGCATTTTGCTATCCACAGTTGTTTTAGCCTCCTGTGACTAGTGATAAAAAGATGAAAAAACTAAACTCTGAAATGTGTACCCTTGCTTAACACTAGTATTTTTCATGTATAAATTTCAACTAACTTTGACAACTCAAAATCTCCACTTATGAAACAATTTTCAGAAATAAATGAATATTTATTTCTCAAGTCTCTTAGTCTCAGCGAAACATGATTGATTACAATGAACTCACCTTGTTTGGATTATTTTCGCAATTGATCGCTACCCCTAAGTAGCTGAGTACCTGTATGCAGGGCACTTAACTGTCTGGATCGCCTTTCCTTTGCAGAAGTGGGAACAGAGCAGGGGAGAGCTGGGCTTTATCTCCAAGCACCTTTCTAGTTCTCCTTCTCTATCCCTCTGAATCCAACAAGCACAGGACTCTCCAGGCTACCCACTGGGTAGATATTAATCACTTTAGTTACTTCTTACACATCAATCATTTCTTTTATAACTTCCTTATATTCAGATAGAGCATTAACTATTAAGCTGAGAGTGAGTGTCAAACACTGAGATATAAACTTCTAAAAAGACAAAGTCACCTTATACCACTTACAAGTTTACCTATTCTTCTAGCTCTCCATTTCAGTTTACTAATTGGTGAACTTCCCTCATTCATCTTTGTATCACACGCCAGGGGTAAACTTATTCCTCTGAGTCCTTGAGCTGTGTGTTTAATAAGCTACAGTTTATCTTAACTCACTTGTGTCAAACCAATGAATGTATCTACAAGAAGTGAGAGTAAAGATCCAGTGATTCTTCCTCTCTGAAGTATTACCAGAATACCCAGGGCAATACCGATGTTCAGTAACTTAAGGTCAGGGTAACACCACAAACTGAAATGGATAAGATCAAGGGTAAGGGGGTACAATCTCTGCTCTGCACATTAGCCTAATGAAGCTCAGAGTCCAAATAAACAATGGGTGGCTGAGGGCTAGAATCTGCTTTTCTTCCAAGCTACTCTACTGCCATTAGATAAACTCGATAAACTCTCTTAAATTGTATCCTTGGTCTGAATAAGGCAACTTTTATATCATACATCAAAGGAGATCTTGCTTCAGTCCTATTCAACTCTATCAAGAGTATAATATTAACAAAACTTCAGTTTCATATTTAAAAATCTGAATGTTTTATATAAAATGCCAATTTTTCCTTAAATTATCAACATAAACCTACTCTTGAGGTCCCTCTCTAAAACAATGAAGTTTAAATCATGAACCTTACAGTATTTGAAGGCACATCTAGTTTAACAATAACATTTTGGGCAATCAGTGAGTTTGAGGCCATCCTGATCTACCCCAAAAAAAAAAAAAAAAAAGGAATTATAACATTTCTCCCAAACAAACAAAAAGACCCTATATCTATTTTATAACTAACAATGAAACACTACTATAGATTAAGGAAACCCCATTATCACTGAATTTAAATTACATATGTCATTTTCCTATCGTTTTCTTTACTTGCATCTATTAACCTGAGTAACAATTATTAGTATTATTTTGCTAGGTGGTAAGAAAGTACCGCAAAGTGAGGAAGAAGATCTTCTCTATCACTCTCTGTAAATGCCGAGATCTCCAATGCTCTGGGCCGGTGATCCACTACAGCATGCCCAGGCACGCTGCGTCCTCGGCCTCTTCCCCTTCCCCGTCCATGAGCTGCACCTCGACCTCTTGTATGAATTCCTCTACCTCGGCCAGATGAAAGAATTCCTCTTTTAGCAGCCTAGAAGAGAAAAACCACACAGGTTACACAGTGTGGTAATCAGGCATTGAGATCTCTAATCTGAAATGCCTAACTGTCTGTTTCTGAGTTTAGAGTTTCAAATTTTGAAATATTTGCATGATTTTACTTGTTGAACACACCATGTTTCAAATCAGGAATACTAAACTGTGTTAACTCAAGCCAAGTGTTATATCTTGGAAAATGAATTCAAACTTTTATGCTGTTTGAGATAGTATTTAGATAATCACATAACATTAAAAATTCTAAAATAACTAAATGTACTCTCTGAAAATATTTAAAATATACAACTTTAAAAAATATTTACAATTTCATTATATTATTTTGTGTCTCTTTTTACCATATAGGTTCCAGGGAACAAATTCAAGTCATCAGGTCTGTCAGCAGCAACTGTACACACTGAGCCAACTTGTCTGTCACCTTACACTTCTTCCCTCTCAAACTAAGCTTATAATCTAAGACATCAAAACACATGACAAAAAGACTAGTAACTCTGGATCTCTTAATAACACAGAATGCTGGACATCACTTCAAAAGTCAAGTTAATACAGACTACAGCATAACCTACAGAGATAATAAACATATTTTTACACTGAACTATACTCTAGACTTTTCAAGTTTTATCTAATTTTCAAATAAATGCTTTAGTTTATTATCTGTTGACTGAGCTGATGTAAGTTTTCCCAAATGCATTGTTTTGATCACACCATAGAACAAAAACAGAATATTAATACTCTACCGCATAATTTCTTCTGTATAGTGCACCATTCCTTCATTCCACAAACATTCGATAACACCTGTGTTAGTAGTCCTTAACCTCAAGTGCAATTTCAGGCTGTGCAATTGGCACAGTAATTAAAGTGCTTATCATGCAAGCATGAGGACCTAAGGTCAAATCCAAACTCCTAGTAAAGTCCTAATGCACATCTGTCATCTCAGCAACGGGGGAGACAATAGATAGGGAGATCCCTGGGCCTTGCTAGCCAGACACTCAGACTAGCCAAATCAATGAGCTCCAGACTCAGTGAACTCTTCCCCCCACCCTCCAAAATGCAGCTTGAGGGATACACTCAACATTAACTTCTGTCCTCTAGCCTCCACACGTGCATTAGCGTCCGCTCACACATGCAACGTACAAACAAATACATAAGTGCCAAATGCACAAGCTCAATTCCTAGACAGGTAAATTACTGAGAGTCATTCTTACACAGGACTGGGGTTCGGTTTCATGCACCCACATAGTGCTTGACAGTCCCAGAGGGTCCAATATCCTCTTCTGGCCTCCATGGGTGCAAACCATGCATAGAGTACACAAACACACATGCATACTGACAAGCATTCATTCAAAGATAAACTGTGGGAGTAACTCATCTAAAATGTGGCAATTAGCTGGATGTGAAGGGTAAACAAAGGGTGGAATCACACAACACTCCTTCCACACTTCTAGTTTGGGTAACTATATATACAAACTTTAGAAGCAAGATAAACACAATGATGAACATGCTGATGAGGTTTTATGGCATCCAAGTAAGAATATCAAGTCCTAATATTACCAAAAATAAACATAGAATCAAATAATGCTAAGTGAAATCAGCCAAGCACAGTTAGAGTATTTACACACTAAGTCTATAACATCAATCTCACAGAACAGAAGAATGGCTATTAGTAAGAAAGAACTGTGCTGGTGTGGAAAATGGAGAAACGCTGGTCAAAATGTACGACAGAATGAACTGTACCATCTGCTGTACAGCATGCTAAGTACAGTTGATCAAACTATGTGAAAAGAGCAAGAGAAGAAGGTTTTAAATGTATTTTCACAAGAACTTAAGTATGTGAGGTGATGAACAGATTACTTTGATAATTCATTCCATGATGAATATACATATATTAAAACATGCTGTATACCATAAACAGACAATTAAAAATTTTAAAATAAACAAAACAATAAATTTAAAAGAAAAAGGTTAACTAGGTGGTGGTAGTACACCCCTTTGATCCAAGTGCTTGAAAGGCGGAGTTCAAAGGGATCTCTGTCATTTCAAGGCCAGCCTGGTCTACAGAGCAAGTTCCAGGACAGTCAGGGCTACACAGAGTAGATAGTCAGGGCTACACAGAGTAACCCTGTCTTGGAAAAAGAGAAGGGGTTGAGGGGAAGTATGAGGGTATAACATTAAACATGTCCTAAGTATGCCCTAAAGAGTATTAATGATAAACAGACACTCCCTGAAAAGTAAGCGTCAGCAGCCTATAATTTGGAGTTTAAACTAAAAGCCTCCAAGAAATCCTATTCATATTCAATAAGACCTTTCAAAATGTTTTTGATCTTAAAATCTTTGCTCACTAATTTGTTCACTTTCTATTAACAAGCAATAGAAAAATTAATGTAATGAGCATATTCTGGTATCTACTGATTACTGCATATTTGAGCACTGACTGTAAATCAAATCTGAATCATAAAACATTGGAAAATACTATTCTATCTTGGGTTGAATTACAATGAGCAAAACATGGAACAGTAATTTCTATGTTATTTATTTACTAAATTATATCGAAAAATTTTACAATGATATTTTTCTATATCACCAATGGCATGGAATATTTCTATGGAAAAACCAATTTTAAAATTAAGATAAGAAGCCTAATATTTTGGGTCGAACAAATAGGCAAAACAGATCATGTTTCAAGGGAATTCAGGTGCAGGTTTAGGACAACATTTCACAGCTTTTTCTAATTCTCATATAAGATGGAGCGTAGGACATGTCCAGCAGATACCAAAAGTGACATTGTTAATACTTGAAGAGCACTAAACAGATTTCTACTGTATTGTAAAGTGAGGAAAAAAAATCAGGGTCAACAAACTTTTAAAAAATATATACTCAACAGGCATGATGATCTCAGCCCTCGGGAGACAGAGGCAGATAGATCTGAGTTTAGAGGCCAGCCTGATCTACAGAGAGAATTCCAGGACAGCAAAGACTAAAGAGAAACCTTGTCTCAATAAACAAACAAACAAACGTATACTCAAATTAAGCAAAATAACCTAAAATATTTTTAAAAAATACTATCTCAAATTATGTCAGGTAATAGTGAATACAGACATTAATATATTTTCATATTTTATTATATAACATTTTTGCTAAATATTAAACATCCATGGCTTGTAACAGAGATCAATTCCACTAGAAGTTTCTCATATAATAATCATGTAACTAAATTATAAGTTAGTTTATTTTCTCTTTTAAAACACCCACAGCACCATCTATAGGCAAAATGTAAATAAGCATGTTTTCAACAGATTTACAATGCTGTTCTTTGGCAATTCAGTACAACGTGTCTATATGACTTTATACATTCAAAGACTCTTCCCATACAAATACCTCTAAAGCCCAAATATATTTAACCCCAAGAAAAAAACAAGAACAAAAACAGATAGAGGACTAAAGTTCAATAGAAATGGAGGCACTAGGGTGTTCAAGCAGAGGCAGTGTGTCAGCAAATACAAGTTTCTCAAACCAGCACAAACTCTCAGAGGGCCAAAATTCCAAACTCAGTCCCTGAGACCCACTGTAAAAGGAGAGAACCCATTCCCATAAACTGTCCTCTGACATTCATAATCAAATTAACAAGCAAATGTTAAAGTATTTTTTGAAAACTACTTTCTCCAGTAGTTTAGTAAAATCAATTAGCCTGTTTCCTCATCTCTATCCTAACACACAAACCACACACACACACACACACACACACACACACACAAGGGGGGAGAAGGGAGACTATTTTTTATATATGGTAGTGAGTAATTAACTAGAACCAAAAACCACATGTTCATGTTAACCATAATTGTATCTCCTTCTTTCAAGTGAACTGTGTAGCTGTGAAAAACATACTTCCAGCTGTAATTCCGTGTATTTTCTCCTAAGTTCAGTGACTTCTTCTCCAGCCTGCATCTTCTTATATAAATCCAATTCTGTGTCAAGCAATTCTTTCTGCATCTGAAAATCATTAATGTTTCAAATAACAATTAATACTCTGGGCTTATGTTAACATTTTTCTCATATTCACTCCTGTATCCTTTTCCCCACCCCCGTTTTTTTTCTTTTCTTTTTTTTTTGGCATGGGCTAGTTATACAGTCAGGATTCTCCTGTGTTGGCCTCAAAAAAGCCAGGATTTTCAACATTTTTTTTTTTATCGCCAGTAATATTACTCTAGTTTGTAAGCTTCCTTATTCCTTTTATTCTCATTGATTTCCCTAAAATTCACTAAAACCATAGCCAAGTGTGACTGCATGAACTAATAATGTGATAATGAGCTAATATACTATGGGGCTAATGAGCACTATGAGATGTAAATACCATGTCTTTATGTATGTAAACACATTCATCTGATCTATATTGGGGGATAAAACACAAACCAATGATGGTGGGTACATACAAAAAGTGGGGTTAGGGGTGGTATATTGGGGTTGAGGTTTGAGATGGTAGAGAATTCTATGTATATCTTTTATACCATGTTAATGTGATTTATTAAAAAAAAAAATTAAAGAATGAGGTCAGGAGAAAGAATCCAAAGCTGAAAACTAACTAAAATAGACTTAACTTTATATGATTAGTAGTACTCACAAAACAAAATAAAAGTTAATCAACATCATAACCTGATTTAATCTTTAATGAAATGTAATTAATTTGTAAGGGATGTAAATAAAATTTGAATCCAGTTTAAATGTTGGAAACAGTACTGCAACAATTGTGGAACTATTCTGAATGGATTGTGAGTCTACTTGAACGAATAAATAGATTTATGTTATGGGGCCAAGTTGTCATCATGGAAATTGGCAGTAAAATATGAGTTTTAAAAAAGAATAACCACATAATTCACATTTAAATTAGAAAATCAATATGGCTTCATACATATACATAGATGAACTATAAATATTGTACCACCTTTTTTCTATCATCTGAAAATATTGTGGACATTTGTTTGGATCATCTAGATTAAAACACCTAAGTTTTCCTCTCTGCAAATAAAATCCATTCTGGACAGTGATGCAAGGTTACTTCCTGTCAATAGTCTTTTATATCACTAACTAATTCCAATACATAGTTCTTTGCCACACAGTCAAGTAATCATGTCACTTTGTCCTCAAACTACCTTCCCAAAATTATGCACAAACATTTTCTAATAGTTGGCTTTACACCTCTAAGACTAGGACAGTTGTGAATAATCAGAATGATAAATATATATCCTTAAAAAATACTTTTCATATTTTTATTTTAAAGTTCTCTCTTCTTTAAGATTTATTTGTATTTATTATGTATGGGTCATTTTGCCTGCATGTATATCTGTGCACTATGTGTGTTCAGTGCACTCGGGGGCCAAAAGGCAGCATCAGATCCTCTTGAATTGGAGTTATAGAAAGACGTTAGCTGCCAAGTGAGGAAGTTGAACCTTGATGCTCTGGAAGAGCAGCAAGTGCACTTAACCACTATGCCACCTCTCCAAACTCATGTCGGACATTCTTAGTAAGTAGTCATGTGAATAACAAACCAGAATACCTGAGTCTTTGTTTTTATACTTTTTGGAAGACAGCGTCCAGGAGATGTAGATTTAACCTCATCTTTCAACTTGGTGATATTTTTTGTCAAAATCTCTAATGTTTTCATTATTTCTGCTTTATCTTCAGATTTCATGGTTTTGTTTTTCTCTAGTTTTGAAATTAGCATCTGGCAAATTTTAAAACAGAAGTTTAAGAGACTTATAAGAGAAAACAATTACAGTAAAAAAGTTAAAATAAATAACTATCACATTTAATTTATGTTCTCAACAAAGCTGACAGACTTTTAGTATATAAAGATAGAAGAACAGACCTGGTAAAGCTAACAGCAACTTAATTACAATCAGTTTACTCTGTGAAGAACTTTATTATTATTTTGTTCTGGACCAGAAAAGTGGAATGGGAGATCACACAGAATCATGTTCTCCTACTTACAACAGCTTCAGCTCTACATAAGCACTGTGCCTTAATAAGGTACATCCAAAATAAGAAAAGGTCGTACTTCTACTCTTAAAGAAGGTTTGAGACAGTCTTATTCTGTAGCCTAAGTCAGCCACAAACTAAGCAATCTGACAGCTTCAGCCTCTCCAGGTACTGAAATTCCATTTAAGGCACAACTGTAAACTAATAAAACATTGTTTCTGTATTTTTACATTTTTCTACCACACCAAGAAATGACTTCTAATTAAATGTCATAAATCAGAGCACTCTGCCCCCAAAACTGTTAGCCAAGAAATACCAGCCACATTAAGTAATAATTTTTACAATTTACTTTGTAATTTGTGTGTACCTGTGGTATGAGCAAGCAGATGGCCACAGAGGCCAGGAAAGATTGTCTGATCCCTTACAGCTGGAGTTACATGCAGTTTTGAGCCAACTGACACTGGTTTAGGAACCCAAACAGGTCCTCTGGAATAGTAAGTAGCAAATACTCTAAAATCAGTGAGCCTTCTCTCAGTATCCCCATAAGTTTTTTTTTTTTAACTCATCACATTAAAAAGATAAAACAGCATTGAAACAGAGGCTATAAGCTAATGTAAACAGGCAGCTTCTGTGGACACTTACCAGCCTGAGTAGTCATAGGTCTTATAAATAGGCAGCCTCAGTGGACAGTACCAACTTAGATAAGGACAAGTGAATCATAGGCAGAGTCATAGTGACCTGTCCCCTGAACCTACACCCAGCTGATACCCTGTTCTGAAAGGTATCTGTACTCCCCCTGAACACCTATGCCCCGGTGCCATTCCCTTCCCCACATCCTGCCTTTTTGTGCTTATAATCCCTGTATGAAAAAGTAAATTACAGTGTGATTTAAATAAATAAATTAAAAACAAAAAAAAAGATAAAACAGGAAAAATTAAATTAATTCAGTAATTTAGCTTAGTGTACCAAAATGTACATGTTAACAACAACAAAAAAAATTGAGATTTTTTTTCTTCATACTACATCTTTGAAATCTGTTGTGTAATTAACATTTTCGCCTCAATTTGGACTAGACACGTTCCAGATGTGGCTTTTCACTGTTCTACTGTGTAACACAGTAACAGAGGGTCCAGATTACTTAAGTCGATATCAACAATGAGAAAATGATTTCATTATGCACTGACCAAAACCAGTAACAGAGCTAAATGAACTAACTTCATGATGATAACCAGCTCCACCTAAACTATACCCATCACTTTATGTAAGTTTCTTCAAATCCAATGCTAATGAATTAATACATAATGTTGATACATTTATTAACTTTTTCACTTTTACCACTAATAATTACAGTAAATGTGCTTCTCACTGTGAATTAAACATTAAATTCACTAAAAATAACCACACTGATAATTCTGTCAAATTTAATTTTATTATATTACCTTCTGTGTTTCAATGTGCTTTTCTAAAATTTCTTGCTTCCTTTTTCTTACATCCTGCTGAAGTTTCAGTGCCTCCTAAAAGAATCAAAATTATCATTTGAATATAACTCAAGATAAATAAAACAATACAAGAGAAAAGTAGTTTTAACTGAAGCAGCATGGCAACAAAATTAATATACAAAATGTGTGTCTGTTAAGCTTAGACCACACAGATGAGTTTCAAGATGAACTAGAGGAAACTTCCCTTCACAGAAAAAGAGTGTAAAAGAATAATTACTATGATAGAAGGAAAATCAAACCATCCAGTTTGACCTTGTGGTAAGTACCTTAACAGACAGACAAACAGGCATGTACATACCAAATGGGGAGGGCTTCCTATATCCAAATTTTATGTGATATTATCTGTGCTTACCTGCTTCTTTTTCTGTGCTTCATTATTATCAACTGCAGGGGTAGACACTAGTAAGGTTTTTTGTGCAGCCTTCAAAGCAGCTGGATTGTACACCGTTTTTGTAAGACCAGTAGATGTAGACAACACCTACCAACACAAATTCAATTTCTTAAAAAAAGTGTGTTATCAGTCATATCAGTAATTTCTTAAGTCTTGCTTTCTAAGAAACTCCAACTTTAAAGCATTTCTGCCTAAAATTAAATATTAAACTAAATGTATTATATAGTTATAATAACTAAATGACATTTCATGTCTTTAAATGAATGGTATTAATGAGTAATAAGCCGTATAACAAACAAACAAACAAACAAATTTCTGGTGACTTAATACCTATAACAAAAAACAACAAAAAAAGCAAAGCCAAATATGTAAAACAGGAAATCAAAGGGAAAAAGGCCAGTCATTGTTATGTGGATGAATAAAGCACAAGAAGAAACTAAATGTCATCCTACAAACATTTTAGTATGATCACTGTAATCTGTAGTTCCAAAATAAACGAGGCAGCCATTCTCCATTCCCTACAAGTCATTCTTCCTCCTTACAGTGATCTTAATCTCATAGACCAAGCTTAGATAGAGTACAAGCTAAAGCACTAATCATTTTTCTTTTCTTTCCAATACTTAAGAGATTTTTATCCCTTCAGCTATGATATAAAAATATCATTGAATTTGCTAGGTAATATTAACTACTTAACAAAAAATAAAACAAAGCCAATAAAAACCTGATGTCTTCCTTCCTATCTACACTGCAAGGCCCTAGAAAAAAAGATTTAGTCTTTCTCTTCTTTGTGATTCTTGACCCTAAGTCTTTTTAATACATAATTATGAGACTTTGGTTAAAGTAAACTTGAGAGGTGGGGTATCCTAAATGTGCTCATCTACAAAATTGGGCAGGGATTATCTTGAGGGTATCTAAAACACAAACACAAAGTGCACTCCTTTTCACTTGTTTTATCACTATATTGTTAGTATCTAAAACAGTACAATCACACACATAATAGCGAATACTCATAAAGTAAACAAATGACTATAAGTTGAAGTGAAAAACACTTTAAAACATAAGATCTAATAATAATAAGAAAAACAATAATAAAATAATAATAAAGACAGTGCTGAGAGGTTACTTTTTATTTCTGTCACTAAGTTCCATGACATGACTGGTTCTTAGAAAAGATAGTATCAGCAGATTCTATAAAACCTAAGCAAGTAACCCTGTACCATGATTTTCCAGAGAAATTATTACTGCTTCTAACATCTTAAGAGTTCCTGAGCTAAATAAAATATAATACAGAAAGATGGAAGACTGTAAATAAAAAATATTACCCTATTTTTTAGCTACTAACATGTTAACATCTGATGTAGCATAAAAATAGAAATCTGGAGACCACTTTCTGATCTTTCACCATGAAATTAGAAAAAAAAAAACATGGGCAACTTATTACTCTTAATAATTCTCTGTCTCAGAATCTAAATGAAATTAAAACTATCATTATTCTAGCTTCACAGAGCACGACTTATGTTTAAAAAGTAAAGAAAAATAATATTCTACATGTATCAAAATTTCAGTTAATTTTCTTCAAAATAAAACCTGCCAAATATTACTAATAAATATGAAATACTGAGAAATACTTGCTTTCATTAGAAATCAAAATACAGATTTGGTTTATAGTCTAACTTCAGTGACTATTCTGGAATAATTCTGGAGAATTTCTTCACTGCTACTTTATTATGTTACAAATTGCTAAACTATATTAAAAGAGAGGATGTAACTTAGGAGAAACACAATACAGTCCACTTTTAAGTCTGAGTATACTGTTTCTTCATCATGAGAATTCCCTAACAAGCTAAAAGCTATCTACAGAATAAATAACTTGGAAGTCACAATGCTATTTTCCAGCATCAAATACACATTATAACAATTTGTTTAACCTAGCAATTTTCCCGCTTTAGTGGATAAGGAACACACAACTCTTTCCAAACCATCTTAGCATTTCATATCAAACTGAGTGCTGGCTGAGGGAGTATCTGATGAGAACAGAACACTTTCGTGTTTCTACAAGCTGTCTTAGAGCCATATCCATATCCAGTGACTTCCTTCTACAAAAACAGAATCTGTGATAAAAATACTCCACGAAGCCTCAATCTCAAGGGCTCCTGCGTACAATTGAGAAACAACAGTGAAGCGCTGACAACTGTACTTCCAACAATGGTGAAACGCAGTCCTATTCCAAAGGTGCCAAGATGTAAAAGTAAAATGTGCTTAGAAATAACTGTAGGATTATAATATTGTTTTTTATTTGAATCTACTAAATTCTAGAATGGTAGAGAATACCCAATTTTTTAAGATTTAAAATTTACCCAGGCGTGCTGGTGTATACCTGTAATTGCGCCACTGGGGAGCTGGAGCAACAGGGATGGTAAGTAAAAACCAGCCTTAGCTACATATTAAATTCAAGTACACGGTCAAGGCCCTGAATTTGACCTCTAGCTCTGTCAATAAGTATAGTAAGTAAGTAAGTAAATAAATAAATTTAAAGTGAAAACAGCAGAGGAAGCCAACATATCCAACAGTCAAGATTAAGTTACAAATCATAAGAACACAAAATATGGACAGAGGTCATTACAAGTAAACACAGCACGTTTATTTTCCAGTCATTTTCATGTGCTGTAATTTCATATGCTAACATATTAGCTTAACTTCTGATGATCTGACTACACTCACCTATTGCTTGAAAGTTTATTTTGAATTCTCTACATATGTAATACTCATGTTATCCACATATAAACAGATTCTTGCCTCTTTTTAATCTTTATAATGGTTTGTTTCATTTTATCACTTTATTGTATTGGTCAAACCCTATGGGAAAAAACCTGAAAGTGACTAAATGAACATCTTGTCTCATTCCTGATATTGACAGTAGTGGATATTCATTATATCTCACCATTAAGTTTAATGTTAGATCTGGTGGGAAGGATGCAAACATTCTTCAACAAAGTAGGGAAGTTCCTACTTTGCAAAGTACTAAGTATTTCAGAAATATTTCTCTAACAAAATAGTCATGCAAGTTTTTCTTTCCCTTACAATGCTAATATGGTCAGTTCTTAGACATATTCCTAATGTTAAATCATCTTGAATTTTTGGACTAAATCTTTCCTGGCCATAATGAACTATGTATTTTACATATCACTGAAAATTGCTAATATTTCCTTTGAAATATTTGTGCCTATGTTTATAACAGGTGTTAGCTCTCAATTATATTTTCTTGTAGTATCCTAGTTGGGATTCTGTAGCAAATATAAACACAGAAGATGAGTTTAAAGGCCCATTATGTGCTATGATTTTATTATTATCTCCTATGACAGAGACAAAAGTCAATTCTCTATATTAGTAAGGGGTTATGCTCCAATGATTTTCTTTCTTTTTTTCTTTGAAATTTTATATGTATTAGTATTTTGCCTCCATGTTATATATATGTATCATGTGCATTCCTAGCACCCAAAGAAGTCAAAAGGGGGCACCGAATCCCCTACACCTTCTGAACTTAGGATGGTTGTGGGTTCAGGGAAACAAACCTGGGTCCTCTACCAGAGCCAACAAGTTCTTTCAACTGCTGAGCCACATCCATAACCATATCTACTATTACTAAATGTAAAAAAAAAAAAAAAAAAAAAAAAATTCTGGCTAAGAATGAGAAAGAAAAAAAATATCCTATAAAGGATTACTATAAAGCTATCTAAAGTTTAACTAGCTCAAACCAAAATTAGTATGATTTAATAATATTTAACAGCTCTATAAGAGATAATAATAACCTAAATACTATTCTAAATAATAAGAATTAAATAATAAAAGTTAATATCTCTAACAAGTATATAAAATAGAAAAGAGAAACTCACTTTAAGTATCTAAAGAGTTATGTATAAGAAAATTAATATGCTCAATTTTTTTGATTAAGTATGTATTCTGTAAATTAGAATGTTTATTTACAATATTGTTTAAGAACACATAGGTATGCATTTTATAACACTGGCCAAATGGAGAACTCTGAAGAGAATAAAATTTAAGGCTTTATTTATAAGGTATTTTAAAGATTCTTCTCAAGAATATTAAGTACTTTTTAAAAACATCACTTAACCAATAGTAAAAATTACATTTGCCACTCTGTTTCTCTGTCTGTGACCCAGTACTTGGCACTGTCTCCCATTTTGGCTATGAGAACACTTAAAATCATGATTATTAATTAATACTTTTGTTCTGAAATTACTTTATAAGTGTTAGCCATTGTCTTCATAACTTCCTTACCCTGCATTCCTGGTAACCATCATTTGCTCTGCTTCATGAGTTCTACTTTGTAATTTTACACATATAAGGAATTAATGACATTACAGAGAAACATTTTAAACAAATATCAAAGAAAAACTATTTATAATCTATAATCAATTTTTGCTACAAACCCTAGTTCCCAGAAAGTGTAGCCAATATTTTTAAAAAGTCATTTTTTTTTTTTAATAAAAAACAACTCAAGAAAGTCTTCAGGAGTATTACTAAAATAAATAAATAGACAACCAACCATTAAAAGGGGGTTAGAAAAGCTTCACATATTCTCTCAATCTCTGGATTTATACTGCCAAAAGTGTACATCAAACCAAAATTTAAAAAGGCTATTAGCATCTCTATTTTATAGTCAAGGGAACTTGTTCAATGTCATCTCTAATGGCTAAATGAAAACCTGAAGTCTCTAAATGAAATGTAGCTCAATTGTACAATCTCCCATTTTTAAAAAATTCCAAATACAAATATTATCATTATGAAAGAGTTTTATATGTGTGTGTATGTATATATGTATGTGATTTAAAAATACTTTAACAAATGAACATCCTATAATAAACTTAGTATCTAAAGCTGGTATGCTAGGCACCAGGACATTCGATTGACAGGGTAAATGCACTCCAAGAGAACCACCACAAAGAAACTAGAGCTAGACAGAGACAGAAAGGGACAAAGAGTGAGCTAAAAAGAAAGTGAGAGAGAACAAGACAGAAATCTTGGGAGATAGAGGACAGACACAAGACAATAAACAAAAAGGTACTCCTCGAGATAGAAAAGGTACACTGCACAGCAAGAGTAACAGAACAGCAACCACTTCTGAAGTGTGAGGGGGAATATGGACTGTGAACTAAACAAAGTAATTGTAGCCAATAAATTCAAATTTTCAAACATTAAAATAGCACTGACAGAGAGGAGAATGACAAGACACCAGCTAAGATACGGCATCAAAAAGCCAGAGAACTGAAGGCAGTAGAGAAAAAGTGGGAGACTATGAATACTTGTACAACACCATTAAGGCTTCGAGACTATACTATTTAGACAATCACTTCTAGTGGTGAGGTCTAGAAATTAAAATTAATTTCTACACAGAAAATAACTCATTTTTGGCACTAAGATGCCCAAGAGGAAAATCTGATACAGACTGAGTTTTGAATTTCCAGCAATGTCGAAGTTTAACAAAGTAAATAATAAATCAAACAGTACTCTAAAGAAGAAAAGGTGGCATGTCAGCTAGATGCTTGCTTGATTCACTTTCAACAGAAATTTCCACTGTCATCTTCAGTCTAGAAATAACAGGGACTAGAAACCGGAGAAACACAAGTTCTTTATGTTTTGCTAATATTCTATAGTTTCATATAACTCAAATGAAAAAAACATGTTACCAGGGTAATTCCAAACATGAAAACAGCATATCTCTCTTCAGAAGAAAGACCACAAACAGGCTCAACAACCTCTATTTACCTTCTTATTTAAAAAAAGAAGGAATTTGTTGTAAAGCTTTATATGAAAAACTCTCAGCAATAAGTTTAAACTGCCAATAATAAAATAATTTATATCATTCTTCCCATTTACAGACTACTTTTAAAAGTCAATAAAGCAAAATAACTATTACCATCTACCAGTCTTCCAGTAAGTAAAAAGATTCAGAAAGGTTAAGTGCACTGCCCAATTATCATGCAGTTAGTAGCAAACAGCTGGAGATTATATTCATGTAACATTCCTAGCTCATGATCCTTTCATTAGACTACCAGAGTTTTCAATCTAAAATGCACAATGTCTATAAAGAAAATAAAAAAAAAAGAATGGAGCACACAGAAATAAGAGAAGCAAGTATTAACATGTTGATGTAAAAAAAGGAAGGTAGGCTAAGATTTTTCTTTTTCAGCAAACAGGTAGGAGTAAGAAGCTACCAATACTATTAAGAAGCAGGAGTTTGGAGCTATGAGGAAAAAAAAAATGAAGATGCCACCTGAAAAACATTTATAAAGCCAAGACAAACACATCATGCTATTCTTACCTTTTCAGTTGCTGAAACAGATGGCTTTGATACAAAACCCAACCTGTCCTTCACAGATAACTTAGTTACATTCTAAAAAAATTAAAATGGACATATTCAGTGTTTCCCCAAACATATATTAAGTCTGTTGGGATTTTGAACATCCTGATTCTACTAATATATATTGAGTTTGAGCAAAGCAATACTAGCCACAGAAACCTGGGCCTTTAAAAAAAAAATGGGAGAAACAAGGAGAAAGAAGAGGAAAGGGAAAGGAAAGGAGAAGATAAGGAGGAAATACGTGTGGAAAAACCAAAAAAGTCTTTAATATTAATTAAAAAATTATAATGTAAAACCCGTCCTCAAGTAGGTTCCTAAAGTCCCTTGCTGTAATTTTATATAACAAGCAGAAACTGCACATTTTAAAATGGCCTTGAATATTTAAAATATAAGCCTGCTTCACACGCTGAAAAATAACTATCATTCATTCCTAAAATATGTTTACAAGTAAATACATCATAATTAGTGATTATTTAGATATGATAATTTAAAAATAACAGCACATCATTTTGTATTCTGAACCTTCATAGAGAATCTCATTATATTATTCTACGAATTAGAAATTACTGACCTGGAAAGCAAACATGCATCCATTCTCTAAGTAGGTTACTACACCCTAACCCAATTTTGCATAGCAAATTTTAAAATGTCTAGAGAAAAAGAAAAGCTAAATTTTTGAGACTGAGAGTACAGAAACAAGAAACTGCCAATCAAGTATGGAGGTGGAAAGAAACAACATATGGAGACAAGAATCCCAGTCCACAGGAAGTGATGCAAAGTACTAAGCAGGGCAAGTGAGTACTTAAATCAATATAGCATCAATCAAGCACGTGTAACCTGATGGCTTAAGTCTTCCCTTCTCAAAAGTTCTCTGTTCACTCTACTGCATAATTATCAGGAGATAGAACTCTAAGTAAAAAGATAACAGAAAAAAATAAAATTTAGTGTACTGAACTTCACTCTCAGACAATTTTGTTTAAATACATCTCCACAAAGTAAAAAGAGGTCTTTCTCACGAGCATTAACTAGGAAAATGAATTTAAGATTAAAAAGTGTTATGATAAAGGTATAACTTATAGGTAGTCAAATATAAATAACATATTCCTATGTAGAACATACAACATTAACTGTAATTCTAGTTACCAAGGAAAATTAATTAATTAATTAATTAATTAATTAATTTGACAGAGCTGCTGGTAAAACCTGCTGTTTACCTGGGGAAGGTCTGAAGTAGCACTCTGGGCTTCTGCCGGTTCAACGGTACCTGAAGGTACAGGACCCAGCCGCTCTTTAACTGACTGCTTGACAGGTTAAAATGGGTTGCTGGACTAACGGCTGTATTACCTCAAAACAAAAGGAAAAGTAAAACAAACTAATTAATTAGTAAAGGGATATGAAGCATAACCAGGATGATTTTATACTCCTGTATCAATATAAAGAAAGTTTAAAATACAATTTATAATCAAACTCAAGTGTTTCAGTTTTAAATTAAATTTTCTTTGCAAGAAACGAATTATAAAGTATAAAAAATTAAATTCATCACTGTTTAATAATCAAAAACTAGACTACTCTATAATACTTCTCAAAAACAGCTAGTATTTTCTCTAGGGAGAAAAGTAGAAGGACGGGAAGAAAAAATTGATGTCTAAGAGGACTATGTCGTGATAAACTTAGGCAATATGTAGCCACCACTTGATTACTTCTCAGTAACTATTGCTCTAGATACTTCACACAAACCATTTTATAATTCCCTAAACTAAGATTAACCTCACAAGCTAATGAAAGAATGGTTAAGAGAAGTAACTTTTTCCAGCCTCTGTGACTAACAGTAGTGAAGCCATGATTCAAAAGCCTGTTGCAATACTGATGAAGGACCACAGGAAACATTAGACTTCACACACATTTCTCTCTTACCTTTGGTGAAGTAGTTTGTAACTGTTGAGTAGTTCCTTCTCTGTGCCAATAAACCTTAATAAAGCGATTATTTAATACTGCTTCTGTACTTGAAATTGCTTTCTTTGCTTCTTCATAAGTTGCAAACTGGATAAGGGCACCTTCAGGATCACCATTATAGGCAACCTAAGATTTATTGAGAACAGTTTTCTGTTAAAGGAATGCACAGCTTTCCAGTCAATGTCTTAAGATCTCAAGACTTCAGTCCTTCAAGTAAGATATTATCATTGAGCTCCTTACACTTTTGTGATCTGTACAACATATCTATCTTGTCATTCTCACAATATTTTCAAAGAGCTTGAGCAAGCCCTTTGTTTTTTGCCTGTTTGTTTGCTTGTTTAATGAAAATAGGGAAAGTTTATTCTGGGGCCAGATCTGAGTAACCATGGCCTGAAAACACTTAGAATGTAGAAGCATTTTTTACTTTTACAGAACAAAGAAACACCAGTCAAAGCGAGTTATCTGTGTCCGCAGTGTCAGTAAGCAGTGTGACTTTTAAAGAAATGAGGTCTAGTGGTAGATTATGAGATCATTTAGAGGAACTGCCCTTAAAGTTGTGCTAGGTGGCTCTCTGTCAACTTGACACAATCTAAAGTCATCTCAGAGAAAAGAACCTCAATTAAGAAAATATCTCCAAAAGATCAGGCTGTGTACAAGTCTATAGGGCATTTTCTTAAATAGTGGTTAACAGGAACGGGTCCAGCCCATTGTGGGTGGTCCCATGCCTGGGCTGGTGGTCCTGAGTTCCTTAAGAAATCAGGTTGAGGAAGCCATGAGGAGCAGCCCATAAGCAGCACCCCTTCACAGCCTCTGAATCAGCTCCTGCTTCCAGATTCCTGTCCTGCTTGAGTTCCTATCCTGACTTCCTTTGACGATGAAACCATTTCCTCATGAAATAGTTTTGTTCATGGTATTCATCACAACCATAACCCTAAATAAGACATAAGTTCTCAAGGATCCCTGAGCTCATGAGAGAAAACTGTTTAGGAGTCAGTCTGACCACTAATTTCATCTCTGATTACCAGTAGTCTTTAATCAGAAGCCAAACAAACAGCCTCACTTCATGGTTAGTATTTCTTCTCTTGTATAAGTTAGCCCTCATCAGGTATTTCATTACAGTGACAGATACGATGACCAACTTCCCAATCTTAAAATGTGAACAAATTTCCTATTTTTCTATGAACATTTTCTCAAGTTCTTTAAATAAATACTGAGAATATTATTCCAAAGCTCTTACCTGTAAGTTAACCAATGTTCCAAATCGACTAAAATGTTCATTGAGTTTGCTGATATTATTTAATTCTGGAGGAACTTTCCTAAGTTCAAGTTTAGTATTTTCATTTCCAAATTGAACCTTCTTCTGGAAACCTGGACTGTTTGTCCTATTAAAATTTGGTCTGTAAGCAAAAACCAAATTGATCAATATATTTATTTATAAAACTGATTCCAACTACTACAAAGAATAACGTTTTACATGTAAAATGGATGTTCTTAATTTAATCAATTTTTCGCCAAAACTGGAAGTACTAGTCAATGAAGAAATTTAAAGTTTTCTTTCAAACATCAGCTTCCAAATTAGTAGTGTTAGTATCTTTTATGGAAGTCACCTAGGAAGGTTCTCTACATCCCTTTTTATTTCTACACTTTTCATTTTCTGTTATTTTTATCAAAAAAGATACTACTGTCTGCATTTAGTCAAAATATACATACAAATCTTGTTCTAGTCTGGCAATCAGCTTACTGAAAGGTATTTCATTGTAAGACTTTTGTTAATTTTACTTGTAAATATAAAGATGACACCTAAACCTGTTATCAGTTTTGGGATTCTTTTTCGTTTTTTTTTTGTTTGTTCTTTGTTTCTGTTTTCTCAAGACAAGATTTCTCTGTGTAGCTCTACCTGTGCTGGAACTCACTATGAAGATCAGGCTGGCCTTGAACTTGGTGATCTACCTGCTTCTGCCTCCGCCTCCCCAGTGCTGGGATTAAAGGTATGAGCCACCACCATCCAGCCAGAGAAGTAAAATTATTGGAAGTACTTTTGGTACATGAAAAAAATACCTGTAATCCAATGAATTCACCCTTTTACTTTTACTTTAAAGTCACAAATTTAATCATAATACCAGATAGAGAAACTACTCTTTCTAAACTACTCAGAATAGCTCTAACTTCCCTTCATACATGTAAATATATAAATGTACAGTCATACACTCTAAATATTCTGATTTTCTTCCTTTATCCAAAGTTCTTCCTGACCAACTCAGTGCTTCTTCAGCCTTTCCACCTGGAAAAATCCTTGGCAGTTCCTAGCAGGAAGGGCCTATAAACAAAAACCTCCAACCTCCTCCAGATCTTCTACTTCCTTTTCTCCTAATGATGCAGGGCATATAACTATCCTGTGTGCAGCTCCTATTCTAACATGGATAACATGTATAAAGGGTTGTTTCTTTTAGAGGTGGAAGTGGAAAGAGAAAAAATTGTGTCCTCCATCACACCACATTTCTAAGAAAACAAGCTTTGTAGGGCCAAAGCAAACTCATAAATTTCTAGAAAACAACCAAGATTGTAACTGAGAACAATCTACAGATCAGTGTAACTTTAAGAGATTACATAGTCTCTAATCTAATAATACAGCAATAATCAATGTACAACAAAATTCTTCAATAGTCCCTGTCAACTTACTTATCAAACCATGTCTTCTTTGTAGAAACTCCGGTTCCCCAGACCCAATAGTTCTTTTCCTTGATTCTGAATCCACTACTATTCTCATACTGCTTTTATTAGGAGGCTTTTCTGTGTCAAGACAAAAGAAAGTATACATTACTATTTTGTGTTTATCTCAGCTACTTCTTTAAATTCCTACTATCTAGGTTTTCTATCAAACTACATATCTTATAGCACAGGACTATATTCAAATACAGTAGTCTAAGTCATCTTTTTCAGATGCGAGTATTTTTATTTCAACACTTAATTCCAAGACTCAATAAATTTCTCATGCCAAATGAATATGTGATAATGTAGGCTACTTCTTCAAGGTAAAATTACACCAATCCTCTAATCTGCCATCACTCTCACCACAAACAAAAGTATATAAATAAATCACCTTGAGACAAACTACTACTGCAAATTAGCAATTGTAAAAGTACTGCTTAAATCAGCAACATACTAACATAATTGAAACACATTTTAAAAGAAATATTCAGGACTGAAATGTAGTGTCAGAGAATTATAAACATCTACTATTTGATATTTTACATTCATTCTGCTAAAGCCCTCCTAGGTCAAGCTTTTTATGTAACCTGTTGTCTTAACTGGGCTTCTACTTCCAGATTTCTCTGGCCACCTATTTAAACATAAAGACAGAGGCTCTGACCTATGTCTCAGAGTCTCCCTGTTTCCTTTCATTTTCTAGCTCTCCTGTAACACTGGAACATCCATCCCAGCAACCCTTAATATTACAGCTCACATCACTCCACATTTACAAAGCAAACCTCACAAAGTTTCTCCTTTCACTACTCCATTTTCTCTCCATATCCCATAGCTAGTCCTTAAGAGATATCTACATTTGATTTACCATGCCCATTCATCCATTCATCCTCTGAAAATTAGCAGCTACCTTCATTACACTTAACTTGTTCATGGGAGAAAAATAAGTAATTAAGGAAACTATTTGATACTTATTGATGAATATTCAGAGGTTTTATTTATGTGTATGTATACTTTGCCTGCATATATGTGTACCACATATATGCCTGGTGCCTGCAGAAGGAGGTGTCAAATGTGAACTATCATGCATGGGATTGGGATCAAGCCCGTATTCTGCAAGAGCCTTACGTGCTTTTATCGTCTTAGTCACCTGTTCAATCCTGACTTCTCATTTTTAATTGGCCTCCAAGAGACATTTGCTGCTGTTCTCTTAGACTACCAGCTCTGGATTTTCAGGAATCCCTTTTCTTTTGTGGCCCTTGGTTTCATTGTTTTCAGTCACCCATGTGATTCCTACAGTCAGGTGGCTCCCTCACCTCATTCCATAATCCTTATGTCCTTCTTTTATCTACTCTCATTCATCTTTCACAGGGCTTCTTCAGGAGTCTGGGGAATATGGGGGTGGTGTGTTAACTGAGAATGAACAAGAAAGGCTATTTGTGCCTGTGTTAGTCAACCATGCAGAACTCAGTGTGGTTCATTCTACCATTCTTTACCTCCGTATTTATGATTTCAAGTAAGAATAGAATGAGTCATTTCTAGTCAGCTGTCTTCACAGAGCTCAGACTTTAAATATTTCTAATCAGATGACTTTCACATATAACAACTAAATTAGAAAATTAAACTTAACTTATTTTTCTACCAATCTGTTCTTTTTGTAGCAAATGGTATTATCATTTACTAATTACCAACACAGAAACTTGTATTTGATTTCAGCCTTTACATTATTTTCTTCTAAGCATCACGTTTAATGAACCATGTAGTCAAGTCTATTAAATACAAATCTTCTCAGTTCTGCTGCTATTTTAAAATTCTTCAAATGTCTTCATTGTCCCATGAACTCCTACACCTTTCTCCCTTTTGAGACAAACAGTTGAGTTGCTGTGGATGCTTTAGCTATCTATTCCCATTCTCTGGCCAACTGACTTATCCTACTACAGGTCTACAGCAGAGTAGTCAGAGAAAGATGGTACTAACATTAGTGATGGCCAGTTGGCAGCACGCATTCGCTGACCAGTGCTCCAACAGGCCTAGTTTTATCCCTGTGACCCACACTTAGATCACTGGCTTTTATGAAGATGAGCTTTCTGATATCCTTTTCCACATTAACATACTTTTGTTATCTGAAATCTAAGAACCCAATAAAGTGTTTTCACCCAGCATTTGTTACACCTCTACTTCTCACTCAGATTTACTTGAGAGAAGTATTAAACATAAAGTGCTTCATAATAAACAATCAGCAAATGTATCTAATAGCTACATCCACCACTCCCCACAATACTGTCCTTTCTATACTGTTTTTCTGAATAAAAACTGAGAGCACTGGATAGTTAGTTTCCTTATGCTATTAAACTCTCCTTCCTGCCTATATCCACCTGTGGGAACATCTACTTCATCTATGAACTACTGGAATGCATCAAGGGGCCAGTCCTGCATTACTAAAGCACCACAGACTCCATGACATGGAGTAACACCAGGATATCTGAAGGAGTCCTGGTGAGGATCCAGTGTTGATGGTATAACAGGAGCCAGAGGCCTCAAATCACACCAATGACTCACTGCAATGAACATTTAGACGTCAGGATGTGTGTACAAAAGATACCAGACACAATGTGACACACTACAACATCCATGAAGAAATGGGCTTTTTTGTTGTTGTTGCTTTTTATATTTTATTTTGGGGGGAGGTTGCAAGGGCAAGGGCAGATATGAAGAGATGAAGAGATGAGTGGAGTTGGGGTGCATGGGTAAAATTGACACACACACACACACAAAGTTAAAAAAGAAAGAAAGAAAGAACAGTGAGGGGAAAAGGTCATTTATTAGAATTCCATAGTCTAAATGGAAAGGACCTAAAATGTTTTATTTAATGATTGCCCCATACTAAGATTTAACATATGAAGCATAAAAGTCTAACTATTAAATAATATCCCATGATAAACTAATGCCATGTTCAAGCTACCATAAATGTATAATTACATGATTTACACTGTAGCTTTTTATGCATCTGTCATAATCTAGAACAAGAAATCTGAAACCTAAAATGGGGAAGGATAAGAACATACAGGGATGAAAAGAAGACTGAAAAGAGTTCTGGCAATTTAGCATTTAAGTGGGTTCCTAAATCAGCTAACAAATTAAAAGCAAAGTTATTAGGTAAAATGTATGTCTAAAGTATCACACAAAAATATACACAATGTATCTGAATGCTATTAAAATAATCATTGCACAATAAAGACACTATGAGAAAAGGCATTCCTATTTCTAAGTATATGTACATTTATCTCTCTATAGGAAGCACTTCTGGCAACATTATTTACAAAGCTGAAATTATCATAATGCAAATAGCTATGTGGTAAAATTTACATACAAAGGATTTGATCTTTCTTCCTTCTCTCAATCATAACTAGAAATCAGTCTGATATTGGACTGGGTTTAGAAATATTACACAGTAGCAGAATACATTTATGCCAATCCAAAAAAACAAAGCATTAGTGCAGGAGGAGTTACCAGTAAAAGCAGGGACTACTAATAAGACTTTTTTTAAAAACTGGGGTAGACAATTAAAAGGGGGTAGTACTCTTCTTACAGATTAACCAGAGTTCAGTGTCCAGTACTACATCAGGCAGCTCAGAACCTCCCGCTAACCCTAGCACCAGAGGAACTATTAGCTTCTGGCTGCCTGTCTGGGCACCTTCACTCTCACACACACTCACCACACACACAGAAATACATAATTAAAAATATGTATTTTTTTTTCTAATTGCTAAAGTGACCCAAAGAAAGGTTTTTGTAAACTAACCAGTATGGGAAAAAAATTCAGAGAATGAATAAACATTACAAACAACTATAATCTTAAATTGCTTCTTTTCCATTATAGGCAACGTGTATGCCTCACATATAGAAGCATATAGAAGAAACTAAAACAGAAAGCTTCTTTTCCTACTACTGATGATAATTATTAGATTACGTTAGGGAGAATTTAAAGCGTACTGGAAAGAATACATACGAAGAGATTCTGTGATACCTCAAAGAGGGCATAAATTTGAATTAGAATGTTCCTTACACCCTGCTACAACATGCTTTTCAAATTTATAAGGAAGATATTCAGAATCTGACAGATTTCAATATATAAACAACAAAAAAAAAAAAACCTCAAATTATAAGTAATCCTAAATTTACTAATCCACAATGGGCACTGTGGACACTTATACGCAACTGAAGAGCCTTGATGTTTCTAGGCTCTCTAAAGACAGCAGAGGGAAAAATTGGGATGCAAAGTAGTTTCAAATGGCATGATTAAGAATAAAAGACCTATTTTGCCTAACAATCTTCCATCTTCTTTCATCAAAATCTGTACCTGTAACTGCTACACTGTTTCAAACTAATGCAAACTCTAGCCATAGTTTGATGCTAGTGATGAATTTCTACTACCCTGGCTCACTCTAAATTTTAGTTTTTAACAATTTAGCTAAAAAGGCTGTCTTTCCTAGACTTCAAAAGATGAGTCGATTACTAGCCCCTATTTCATTTTACTTAAAAAATCTATGTGTCAAATTTTAAAATCTCAGGAATACAAAAAGTTACCCACAGAGCTTAAGTTTTCAATAAGCTCATCAACCAAGATAGGATAGGCTTTAGAAATACTATCATTTCTCTCATCAGTGGCTCTCATTCTTCCTCATGCTGTGTCACTTTAATGCACTTCCCTATGTTGTGCTGATCCCTAACCAACCATTTAAAATTATTTTGATGCTACCACATTAACAGTAGGGTTTTTTTTTTTTTTTTTTTTTTTACTGTTATGAATTGTAATGTAAATATTTTTTGGAGACAGGGTTTGCCAAAGGGGTCATGACCCACGGGTTGATTACCAGTTTTAGGTGAACTAGTAAGATCACAAATAAAACAAAACATAAGAAACAAGTTATCTAAGAAAATACATAGTATCAGAGAATTTCATAAATATGGTACTCATGACAGACTAAATAATCAAGTGGGTAAGATCATCATCCTTTCTTTATGCTTTCCTCCTTTTTCTGTTTTTTGTTTGGTTTATTTTGATAAAGATCAATTCAGAGCTTTGTGCATAATAAGCAAACATTCTACTACTGAACTATACCCAATCCTGCTTTTGTGAAAATAAGAAAAGATTGATCATAATACCTCTAGGTGGTAAGTCCATGTCCCCTGATGTTAGTCCTATCAAGTTAGGCCTTTGTGCATGGACTCTGTGTCTATACATAGGTCTGGAAGTGTTTGTTATGCTTGGGGCTTCAGGATTGTAGCCATCTGTATCATATGTATCTGGTAACACAAAAACTGTAATTAAACAACAATTATAAAAAACCATTTGGTAACTTTTAAATATTGATAATAGAAAAAGTAAACAATATAATTTATTATTAACAAACTACAACTAATATGTTGTAAATATATAGCAATTCTATAAAAACAAAAAAACAAAACCAAAAGAAGTCTTCTCAATGATTTAGTATTTATTCATCAAGTCCACCTTTCACTGTATAATTTTAGTGAGAAATTTTGTCCCGTATTTTTATCTCACTAGGTATTTTTAAAGCTCTGCTCTAAAACTGCATTATGAAATTTAGAGGGGGCCAAAACTGCACCTGCAGTAAAAAGAGAGGGTGGAGCAGGAGGAGGCTGGTGATGAATGCCAGTTGTTACCACAGTAGGAACAGAGCTGGTTGCAGAGTTAGGTGGTGCATCCATGCCAGATGGCTGCAAAGGAGGAAGTGGAGGAGGTGGTCCTGTCAAAACCAAAGAATAAGAAATATCATCTGAAAGCAAACAAACGAAATAAATTATTACATATTCAAACCTGATATTCTTTTATCAAGCTAAAATGTTTTCTACGAAGTGCAAGCTCTTACAAGTAAGTTAGCTTTTTTTATGGTAAATATTCTTTTAAATCTATTACAAAACAGGTTTGATGTAAACTAGGAAGGACTAAAGGCAAGGGGATTATTATCATAATGTATACAATTCACAGGCTTTTATGAATCAATAACTAGTTTACTAAAGGCTGAGTCATGCATGATATTGCAAACAGGAGTACACTTGGTTCCTACCAGGCATGTATAGGCCTACTTTACCAATTGTTTAAAAACACGAGCATGAAATTATTAATTTTACAAAAAGACTATAGGTGAACAAATAATGAATGGTAGGAAACAAATCTATCTTCTGACCTGTGACAGGCGGCAGACTGGGTGGTAATGGACCTGGAGGTGGCACAGGGGGTCTGAGATTCCCAGGTGGGGGAGTAAGAATCGGAGGAGGTGGAGGCAGACCAGGAGGAGGCGGTCCTTCAACAACTGGCGGCTGTGCTGGGAAAGGCAGCATGCCTGGCAAATTCACATCTTCTACAACTACTGGGTCACTTCCATGATCAAAAGGACACATGTCTCCTCTCATACAAAACCCCTTTTCTGTAAGTAAAGTATCATTAGAAATAAATGCAAAAAGCTCTGGAAATATAAACTATCTCTGGGCTAACAAATGATATCAAAAATAAGATTATTTTTAGTATTGGGCAAAATTATAATTTATATTTTTACAAGAGCTCCCTTCATTCTTAATAATATAAGCTATTATCAACTAATATTCTTTACACAATAAAAAAGAAAATTGAAATATGAATACTCATAAGTAAGATATGCATACTCATAAGTAAAATAACAAACATGTAACTTTTGGGAAATATGCCTCATTATATAATACACCAATAACTTAACTATCTCATTTAATACTAACACCATACTGCAACTATGACTTCAGTATTAAACATTATCTTTTATAGTAAATCCTTAAAGCATCTTTGATTCTCTTTGAAAAAAAATCTTACATGGGTCCTAAATATATTTCAATAATCACTGATTTCTAAAGAATGATTTAATCGAAAATACTTAAGTGAACAGATCCTGTGAAAAGTAACTCAGATGGTATTGACTCTTATTTGATCCAACAATATTATAAACACAACCTAAATTGTTAATAGCAGAGGAAGATGATATTATGGAATTCAGAAAGTAATGTTTCCTTTCCAATATCATAGATAAACTCCTTATGAATAATTACACAATATAAACAAATACTCTAGGCAGAAACTTGTACAAAATATATAGTACAAAATACATACACACAAAATAAATTAGGCAAAATTACAAGAAAATACATCATATAAGAGTTAAGTGACTTACCATCATAATCTCTACACCGTTTCTTTGGCATTGGTGGCCTGACATAAGAGTTGTGATCTACCTGGTCTTCATGAAATTCAGACCAACTTTCAGTAGTGTTATTACCATGATGAGTAGGAGCAATTACGGTAATGGTGCTGCTCAAAGTAGGTACAGGATAGTGGCCAGATGAAATACTGGATACTGAAGAGACTGGTGTATAATTATTCTCTAATGGATCTGTTCTATCCAGGTCATATTTAGGTTTCACCAGGTCCCTTTCTGCAATAAAATATAAATAACTTGTAAAACTACTTCTTAAAAGGAAAAAAAATACCAGGTATAAAGAGAGCAATAGTTTTTGCTAAACACAGAAAACAGTCTAAACTTTGCACAAAGATTCTCCTTTTAAATGCCTGCGAATCAAGCCAGTCAACAACACTCCAACACAGAGACAGAAGGACTCAGGAGGAGGGCCCTGCTGCTGATTGCTGAGGAGTAGGGAGTGTTACTTTACTTCAGTAGGTATGGCCTATGCCGTGTTGGCTGTGCTACATTGGATGGTGACCTAGATTCATGCACACATAACTTAGTCTATGTAGTGAATTCCAGGACAACCAGAGCTACATAGTGAGACCATGTCTTTTAAATAAATAAATAAATAAAATCTTAAAAAGAAAGCATTCACAGAAGCAAGAGGAGCATGTCTTTAATCCAGTACCCAGGAGGCAAAAGTGTGCAAATCTCTGGATGTTTGAGGATACCCTGGTGTATACAGCTAGTTCTAGGACAGCCAGGTTACACATAGAGGACCTGAGAAAAAACGGCATTCTCAAAAATAATAAGAAACATAAAAGACAATAAATACATTAAAGCAGTACAGAAGGTTTTCCCAGTAAAGAGCTGCAACCAAATCACAAACACATGGATTACCAACCCCTGCTTCGAGTCCTGCTCCTGCTCCTCGTCCTGCTTCTATCTCTATCCCTGTCACGAAGTCTCTCTTTACTCCAGCTTCGACTTCGACTCCTGCTGTAGCTGCGACTTCTCCCACGCCTTCTGTTATACCGGTCTCTGTATGAATCTCTTCGAGGAGGGTTTCGATCATAATCTCTTTTCGAGAACGATCATCTTTTTTCCTCTCATCACGGCTTCTAAAATATATATCATAACATAACTTTTATGTGAATAATGCCGAAGTAAATATAAAAGCCCCCAAATATGTAAGTTGTGTTACTATCTTAATAAGAACAAAGGCAACGTCAAAACCCAAAACCTGACTTTACTTATATTCTAAAAGCTTTTAAAAAGAAAATCAAACTTATCTCTTAATTCTTAAGTGTCATGTACACTATCTATACTACTATGTATCTACACATACAGACACCTACACACATCTTATTACAAATAGTTTATATATTCAATCACATTTGCAAGTATCACCTGTATCATACTCTGAACACTTTGGAAGCATAATGGGAAAAATAATTCACTCACACTAAAAAGAAACTTCAAGCCCCCACTCCCACCCCCACAACAACAACAAAAACTCAAAAACAAAGGCCTAACATTTGCCAGGTTGTTAACACATATTTATTATTATATTGTTACTATTTGAGACTGAGTCTTACTGAATAGCCCAGACTGACCTGCAGCCACAAGGCTGGCCTTTAACGCAGAGATCCACTGCCTCTGCCTCTGCCTCTGCCTCTGCCTGCCTTGCCTCTGCCTCTGCCTCTGCCTCTGCCTCTGCCTCTGCCTCCTGAGTGCTAGGATCAAAAACGGTTGCCACTATATCCAGCCCTATTTTTATTATTACTATCATATATTCATTACTTATTTTCATATGCTATTTACTTATAAACATGTACATATATTTACTATACTCTTAACTTACTGTAATTATATTACCCTTTTCTAACTTGAATATGGACATTCTTCTCTTCCTCCTCCCCAAACATTCCTTCTAGAGTCATTTTTTTCAGTGTTAACACTTTTTATCTCCAACACTTTGCCCTTATAAATAAATGATATCCTCTATAATGTAATAAATGAATCTTGATAAGTTATAGAAAGAAAAAGTGCAAAATAAAATGTCTCACTAAGATGCACTGTATCTGAAGTTAGGAAAAGCAGTAACAGCAATTACTATAAGAAGCACTGTTCTAAGAATCACTCCCAGCATATACATCACAATCAGATGTTCTTGGTACAAAGGATTTAGCTCTACTTCCCTAGAGCAGTAAGAGCAGCAGAGCTAGGTGTGCCGCAATGTAAGCCTAGCGCTCAGGAGGCCGAAGCAGGATTTGCCAGAAGTTGTATGCTACTAACCGGCAAGGTCCTATCTCCCCACACCCCAAGTCCAAAATCCAAAAGGATAAGCAAATGTAAACACTACTTGTTACTTTGGAAAATATCGTCAGTCTAAATAATAAAACTAAAATCTTTAAGAATGTCTCAACAACACATCACCTATTGTCTCTGTATCTGGAGCTTGACTGGGGAGGACTGTGATTCAACCTTCTAGAAAACTTCTTCTCTCGCTCTTCCTCCTTTGTGAGCTAATATAAAAAAAAATTGGACAACTTTACCAACAGCAATTCTCTGTTATGTTACTATTTCAGTTAATATTAAGCTTAATTTATAATAGGAATTATATCACAAATATTCAAACAAAAATAATTTTTCTGCCAAATACAATCCTTTAGCTGTAACTGGTAAACTTAAAATGAATAATAAAGTCATAAATCCCTACTTTAGATAATACTGACAAGAAGATATTTTGAGTAAATGTCTTCGTTTTTACAGATAAAAACCAATCTTACTCCTTGTTTTGAAAGTCTAATATACATTCACGCTTTCTGTTTTCTGGATTTGGTTCTCACATTATAGAACAGGAAACATATTAGTACTAATCAAGTGATTAAAAAAAAAAAAGAGAGAATACATGAGAAAATAATATACAAAATCAAACAGTTCTCTGTCTTTTTAGAGCATCATGTCAGCTATATACTATTTCCTAGAGGCCTCTATTCATGTTTTATAGCTACTAGAAAGCAACTACAAGAATATGCCTTTAGCCATTGTTATACTATCCAAATTATATTTTTCACAATACTGATTCCACAGGACAATATTATGTCATTAGAAATAATTTATAAGTGAAACAAATTCAAGATATTGTTAACAGATTCTATAAATGTCAGGGCTTTGAAGATTGTGTATTTTAAGTAAGAACATAAAGAAATTCTGATGCAGACAAGCTATAAGTACACATATCCAAGTTTATATCAGCCTTCCTTCCTAGTATCTACTTTAAAAAAAAAAAAAAAGGCCACAGGTATACAATATACCCCATATGAACTAATGGCCGGAGCCCTCAGGACACAGGAACCAAGGAGTAGCCTGCGACAGGATCCTTCTGGTTTCCATCTGTGCCTGGTGCTGACCCTGTGCCACAGCTCTCCATACCCAAATCCCACTGGGAGAGAGCTGGTCTCCCAGGAGTGCTGACACACCTGTGAGCACAGGTGAGACCACCACTTCTGCTCAAATTCCTGGCCCAACAGGGAACCCGCCCAGAGCCATCAGGACACAGGAAGCAAGAAACAGCCAGGGACAGGATCATTCCGGTTTCCATCTGAGCCCCAGAGCTGACCTGTGCCACAGCTCTCCATACCCAAATTCCTCCCAGAGAGAACTGGTCTCCCAGGAGTGCTGACACACAGGCTTGCAGGAGGGGCAAGCCACAGTCAGAGACAGCAAAACCAGCTAACACCAGAGATAACCAGATGGCAAGAGTCAAGGGTAAGAACATAAGCAACAGAAACCAAGGCTACTTGGCAACATCAGAACCCACTTCTCCCACAACAATAAGCCCTGGATAACTCAATACACCAGAAAAAGTCCCAGATGCCAGGAAAGCAAGAGCCTCCCAGGTCCCACTGGGATGGCATTAGCTGAAATAACCCATAAAAGGGAGGGAGAACCTGTCAAGACCATATCCGGAGGTTAGGCAAGGCCCCTGGTTGAGGGATGGGGCCACCCACCATCTCCAAAATTTTAATCCAGAATTGCTCCTGTCTAAAGGAAATACAGGAACAAAGAGTGGAGGAAGAGACTGAAGGAAAGACCATCATCCAGAGACTGCCCCATCTGGGGATCCATTCCTCATGCAGACACCAAACCCAGTCACTATTGCTGATGCCAAGAAGTGCTTGCTGACAGGAGCTTGATACAGCTGTCTCCTGAGAGGCTCTGCCAGATCCTGACCAATAGAAATGAGGATGCTTGCAGCCAACCATCGAACTGAGCACAGGGACCCCAATGGAATAGTTAGGGGAAGGACTGAAGGAGCTGAAGGGGGTTTATCTGGCATCAATGGGAGGGGAGGCCCTTGGTCCTGTGAAGGCTTGATGTCCCAGTGTAGAGGAATGCTAGGTCGGTGAGGTGGGAGTGGGTGGGTGGGTGAATGGGTGAGTGAGTGATGGGTGGGTGGGTGGGGAAGCACCCTCATAGAAGCAAGGTAAATGGGGGATGGGATAGGGGGCTTCCAGAGGGGAAACAGGGAAAGGGGATAACATTTGAAATGTAAATAAATAAAATATCCAATTTAAAAAGCAAAAAAACTTGTGGTGAACTTTTCACCATGTAATCATGTATTCTGAAAGAGGTATAAGTGCTAAAGACAAAGAGAGGAGAAAGCCCTTATCTCCTTTTTTCTTAAAACACCATGATTCCCCTTTACTTAATCCCAGGCTGTTTTATGATGAGATGCTAAACAGTTTCTTGCCTCAGAAGAACTCTGAAGACAGGTCAGCTACTGAAGCAAAGTGACTTAGACTTAAGGTAGGTAAATGTTTTATTATTATACAGCAATCCTAAATATCCCGTCAGACTAAGGCTTACCCCCGCCAACGCTCTTCCTTCTCCACCACCTCAAGAAAAACCAAATAAGAACTGGCAGGGCTGGCCCCCAGCAATCAAGTCTCTAACTTATTACTTAAAACAAACATTGCTGCTACAACTCATTTCAAGGGAATTAAGCACATTCCATGTGACCCCACTGAATCTAGACATTTGCACTTGCTTTCCACCAGATTTCCTCTCTTAAACCATTTTTCTTTGTTAACTTTTAATTCTTTTGCATTAATAAATCATAGCCATGATTATAACTAAATTCTGAGTTCAATAAGTACTCCTAGAAAAGTTCCTGAACTTACAAACAGGTATTTAGGACACCTAATAGAAAAATTCAGAGAAAAACTCAACTGATTATTTCTTCTGTGAACTTAAGGAACCAATACAGTATAACAAATTCTCACCTCTTCTTTTTTTATATCTTTTTCTTGGTGCTGAAGAAAGTCTACCTTCAGGCTTCCTGACGATGGCTGCTCTGGAGGAGGTAGATAACTTTTTGTATTCACAGCATCAAAAAGTTTTTCAACAAATATTTGTGTCTCTAAAAATAAAACCAAAGATCACAGATCAAAAGATATTTAATAAAATATTAATTCCCCAATTCTATCCATTAAGCTTCTCAACACCCTGACCAATAGCTTGCCAAGCAGCGTATATTGGTACAAGTTTCATGATAATCATTCATCATTCAAGTTTCAAAAGTAGAATGACAAAAGCCTATCAGCCAGCTGCTTCCATCCATAACTATTCTGACACACAGGACACGCAATATATAGACACAAATACTAGCCATTATCTAAATGAGGGAAAAGTACAACACACAAAAGTTGAAAACAAGTCCTATACACATTCTAAGAAGTTTCTTTAGTGCTGTCTTAAATAGCCAATCACTTTCTTAGTACATTAATGCGTATTACAAAATGAGCACAAAACATTGAGGAAGCAAGCCATATATATAAAATCAGGAATGTATATTCAACTTTGTTACAGCTAAAAGCTTTGTTACAACTAGAGGTTTAATTTTTTTAATAGTCTGTACATAACTTACTCAAATAATATTTTAAACCAAAGGTATTACCTTTCTGAAGAAATACATCGAGCTGATCAATACATAACGCCTTCAATTCTTTTTCACTTTTGTCTTTCTTTACCAGAGCCAAAACATATTTTGCTAGGGCTGACGGATCAGCATCACAGCTAAAGGAAAAAAAATAATGCTGAGTAAAACTTAGCCATAAATGATTTCATGATCTATAACTGAGGTAAAATTTGCAAAATATGATATATAATTAATATATGTAAAAACACTAGGTTCATGAAAGGCCCTGATGAATATATTTTTCTTATGTTACTATATTTTAAAAGTTCTATCTCTTCTTAAAATCATATCACTGGGGCTGGTTTCAGGAAAGGATTAGTGGTTAAGAGCACTTGTTCTTGCAGTTCCTGGGTCAGTTCCCATTATTCACCTGAAGACTTGTAACTGTCTAGAATTCCAGCTCAAACGATCTGATATCCTCTTTTGATCTCCAAGGTCACCAGGCATGCATGTGATATACATACACAAATGCAGACAAAACACTCTATACATTAAATATATATGTGTGTGTGTATACATATATATACATAAAACTCCCACATCTAAAACCACAGAAAGTAATGTCTAAAAACTGGCTCAAATGTATTATAAATTTAAATTTATAAAGGTAGTGTTCAAATCAACAAAGAAAGGAACTTATGTATCAGTGGTATTCAACATCTTTTAAAAACTAAATTAGATTCAAAATATCACATTAAATATGAAACTAAAACTATGAACCTACTACAGAAAATCACTGGCATTAGAGAAAAATGAGAGACAACACAAAAGTCTTGCCAAGAAAGAGTAATATCACTGTACAAAAGCACAACCTTCAGATGAGAAGAATCAAGAAAACTAGGACTAAAATCTCAACACTGGCTACAACACTGGCTCTCAACCTTCCTAATGCTGTACCCCTTTAATACAGTTCTAATGTTATGGTGACCTCCAACCATAAACTATTTTCATTGCTACTTCAAAATTGTAATTTTGCTACTGTTATGAATCTTGATGTAAAAATCTGATCTGCAGAATATCTGATATGTGACCCCTGTGAAAGGTCCTTCAACCCCTAGAGCAGTCGCAATCCACATGTTGAAAACTCCTAGCACTAAGTTTCTATAACTAAGACCAACTCTGTTCTGTAATCAAGGCAGGGGGTTAGGGAAGAATGTCCATTCAAAGAGAACTGGAAAAATTAATTAACTGCACATAGGAGAATGACAGAAAACAAGGTACTCAAATAAGAATATACTTAGAAAAAGCAACTTTTTACATTTAAAAAGCAAGGTATAGAAAAGTATCAATGTGTTACCATTTCTAAGGAAGAGATTATATACATAGACTATTACAAATAAACCATACATATACATAAGTATAGCCTAATAATTATGGTAATTTGTGTGAGGAAATGATGGCAGAACCCAAGTAAAGGAGAGACTAGGTCAGAAAGGGAGATCTGAATTATGTTCATCCAATTCAAAAAAGCAAAGAATTTGTAAACTAAATAAAACATGTTATTTAATTAAGGATCACTTTATAAATTTCACAACAAAATAATAGTAATAGCTAACTTTACTGAACCCATTCTGCTCATAAGAGGCTAGATCTACATATTATTTGGAAAGCTCTTCTTACTGAAGAAACTGAACAAAAACAAAACAAAAATAAACAAACAAAACAGCTAAGAGCCAATATTTAAGACTAAAACATTCTACTCTAAAGTTCACCTTCTGGTCAATGTGTAACTCCCTATTTGTGGGGCAGTGAACCATGTCACCGGACAGAAGAACTGGTAAAGTAGTAGCAAGTTCAGAACCCCAGCAATTGAGAACCTCAGGAGTTGGAACTAGCTCCTGACCAGGTTCCTGTCCTGGAGCACATGACCGGGACACCCCAGTAAGAGGACCATGACAACCAGTCATGTAGTGTTGTGAATACCCTCAGCCTTGTATTTAGATCCTAGTTCCCAGTGGATAGCCCCAGGCTTGTATTTTAATCCTAGTTCCACCCTCTGGGAGGGGCTGCAGAGGATGACTGAATCTGTACACAGGTGACGTCTTGTTAACCTTCTGTCCAATTAAAACCTGTAAAATAAAGGCTAGAGCCAGAGATTGGGCAGTAGAAGGGGAGGCGGAGAAAAAGGCTTAGGGGAGGAGAGAGTGAGAGGAATTTGATATAAAAGGAGGCAGAAGAAGGCACAGAAGAGGAGAAGAAGAGAAGAAGTAGAAGCAGGAGGAAGCTGGCGGTAGAAGGAAGCCGACCACAGAGGACAAGGACGAAGCCTGGATGAACCACAAGTTATAAGGGATCTCATAGCCGGGGATTAGAGTAGTGTAGTGGTAAATCTGCCCAATCCAGGCGTGCAATTTATAGCAATAGTTATTGAGTTGTGTCTTCCTTTACTGATCTCATTCAGGTAGGAGATTTGCCCCCGACAAATTTGGGGATTAAATAATCCCTTCTACTACAATGTAGCATAGAATCTATAGAGTTCTCCATGCTAATGAGGTATCTAGATCGACCCCCAAGTGTTCACCAAATGAGTTTCCCTTCCCAGGCATTCCTTCCTGCAAAATCTCTGGTTCACTCTAAGTAAATGTACTTTATCCAACATGAATAAAACAGTTCAGACAAGCAAGCACTGTTGCCTTTATCAAAGACAGACCAGAGAGGAGGCCTTTGTTTAAGTCTACTGTAGAAAGCCCCTCCTAGAAAGGCCCCTCTGTACTCCTCTCACTCAGAGCTAAACTGGACTGCCCCTCCCCGCAACTCTCTTCCCAACTTCTCATGGTCCCCTGGATACACAGAAGTTTGAAAACCACACAGCCTCCATCAAAACTCCTTCCCCCATGCTGTTTGTCACCGGAGAAACATGAACTGGGACCCCTATCCTAGACTGTGTTTGTTTAGCCTCTGGAGCTGCACATCGCTGGCTTTCAGATACTTCAGAGGCAAGGCAGAAACTCAGGAGTATACCCCTTCGCAATGAAATGCCCAAAAACCAGATAATCGACTCCTCATTTCCCTAAATGTCTAGTGTTAGCAATCACAAATTCCTTATCCATCTCCCAGATTATTTTCTGTAAAAGCCCTTTTGTAGCTTTACCTGTGGAGAGCCTTAGCTGCAACCCAAGGCAGTTTCCTTAGCTCATATCCTGCACTCTACCCTTCCCAGCTTATTTTCAAAGACCATTATTTCACAAAGCACCTAAATTCCTCAGATTCCCACACCCATGCCCTTGCTTCAAGGATCCTTTTAACATCCCCTCAGTGAAATACTGAGAAAGACAGACACCTAGCTTAAATTGAATGTGAAGGCTTGATACAAAAACTAGTCTTAGGCAGGGAGAGGACAGGTGGGTGAGCAGGGAGGTGATAGATTGCTGAGGGCTGACAGAAATGCAGGCAGCTGGGTAGGTGGTAGGTAATGGAGAACACATGGTAAATAAGCAAGCAGCTTGGATACACAGGTAACGTTGTTAGCTGCTTTTCATTTCACTGTGATAAAGCACCCGGAGGAAAACCACTGAAAGGAGAAAGGGTATATATGAGTTTATGCTTGAGGCTACTGTCCAACACAGTGTGGGAGTAATGGTGGCAGAGACTCACTGGGTGAGCACAGTCAGAACCCAGGGAGGGATGAACACTGGTCCCCAGTTCACTGGCTCCTTTCTATTTAGTCTGTGGCCCAAGTCCATGCATGGGAAGGTGACTGCATTCAGGTGGGTCTTCCCTCCTCAATTAGCTTAATCTAGATAATTCCTTCACTGGCACGCTCTAAAGTTTCTCTCCTAGTTGAACCTAGACCCTGTCGAGTTGACTGTCAGTGTTAACAAGATAGACAGTGTAACAACAGACAGTGTACAGAATGGTCTGTGTGACAACTTGAACAGTCATCAGAGAGGAAGAAGTCTCAGTTGAGAAAAATGCCTCCATGAGATCCACCAGTAAGGCATTTTCTCAATGATCATGGAGGAGGGGAGCAGCCCATGGTGGGTGGGGCCTTCCCTGGCTGGTGGCCCTGAGTTCTATAAGAAAGCAGGCTGAGCCATCCATAATAAACAAGTTAGTAAGCAGCACCCCTCCATGGCTTCTGCCTCCGGGATCCTGCCATTTGAGGTCTTTTCCTGACTTCCTTCAATAATAAACAGTGATGTGGAAGTGTAAGCCAAATATAAACACTTTTCTTCCCCCCCCAAAAAAAAACTACTTAATTCAGAGAAAAACCATTTTTAAAGATTCTGACAATACAAAAATTTAACAGCAACTTTTAAATATATATATTAAAAGATCAAAGTAACAAAGAGATTAGCTAGGTATGATGGTACAACCCTTTAATCCCAGCACTCAGGAAGCAAAGGCAGGTGGATCTCTGAATTCTAAGTCAGCCTAGTTCATATATATATATGATATTATATATATATATAATATTGATATTTATTTATTTATTTATTTCCAGGACAGACAAAACTACCTAAAAAGAACTCTGTCTCCAAACAAACCAAAAATACAAAGTGCCTGTTGCACAAGGCTAAAGACCTAATTTCAGATATCTAGTACCCACACAAAAAAAGAGAGAGTCAAAGGAAAAAAACAAACAAACAAAATGCTGGAGTGAAAAGGGCATTGTGGCATCCCTTGCTTTTTCTCAGTCATCTTTTTAGAGAAATCATATGCAATGCCAAGGGGCACTCAAGCAGTATCATGGAGAATATCCCAGGGCTATTAAATTAGGTTGCAAGGCAGTAGCGGTAAGAAACGGCTGATTCTTGCAAACTTGCAAACAGTACATGTAACAAGCCTCCAAGCAAATTCTGAAGTCCCAAGAGAACCTACATTTTATCTCCAACAAAGAGCCTGACTACAATCCAACAAGAAGACAGAAATAACCAACTAACCTAATACTAAATACCTGACCTATAAAACTGATATCATAAATGCCTGCTTTGTTGTTAAGTTCCTGGATAACTTGCTACTCAATTACAATAAATCAATGTTTCTCATAAAACTACTTCCATTTTTAAAAAGACTTTAAGTTAGCTGATAATCTAAATGTGGGGGCAAGAGGCATTTTAATGGTACATGAGAAACTATGAAATCTTCCTTTCGAAACTTAGTTTGGGCTAGAGAAATGGGTTAGTTAAGAGCATTGGCCATTCTTTAGAGGGTCACAGACTGATTCCTATTACGCACATGGTGGATGACTTCTTGCAAGGCTCAGAACTGTGTGAAAGCACAGTTCATGACTATTTGAGGAAAAAGACAGCCCAAGCCAGGAGAATCCAAAAGAGCCCAAGGTGGGAAAACAGCTGATACCAAAGAAAGATTCCAGTGAAATGGAGCAAAATTAACATAAAACATCCTAATTTCCCATGAGATTAATAGCTTCAGTGATTTTTGACAATTTATACAGATTAATATAGTCATTCACAAAATTACTTGAAAGCCAAAAAATAAAACTTCATCAATATCTGAATATACTTCAATACAACTAATAATGTTTTTATTTTTTAATAATAGTAGAGTTAGAAAGGTCCACAGGTTCTGCGTGTAAAGATAACTCAGCAGTACTCTAACTGCCACATGCACACAATAGCAAATGTGTCCATACACATATATACAAAAAAATAAACATTTTGAAAAATGTAAAAAGAAAGCATGGGGTAGCTATTAAGAGCAGTAATCTCTAGTTCTAGATAGGTAAGGATAAACCTGTATACATCAAGTCAGAGGATTAAAAGAAATGGATAAATTTAATAAAATTCTTTAATGTCTTAATAATTTAAACTGGAATTGACTGAGCCTAAAATAAAGCTGCAAGCAATCCTCTAAAATGCGTATACTATTTGTATTTTAACTTATAATGTAAGATTTTCAAAATGGTATGACAGTACAGAAAACATTGTTCCACTGCAATATTTTTTCAAGATACTTGTCTGTTCAACTATCCTGACCCTTTTAGAATGTCAGTGGAAGATAGCTAATGAAAGAATTTAACCCAAGCTTCCATTTTTAATATTCTTCAAAGAGAGAAGCTGAAGGTTACCTAGACTAGGAATTAAAACAAATATATTAATTCAATAGCTTTAGAACATAGATACAAAACCACATCTATTCTGATCAATTTTTATTTTATATTCATGAAAAATATCTAATTTGCATCAAGTCATAATTCTAAATTCTATACTTAGAATTACCCTTTCAAAAACACAAATTTCATTAAAATTTAATTACTATAGCTTATTATACCTCTTCATTCAATTAAATAAAGCAAAAATATTTGTATAATTAACTTACAATAAAGGCTATTCATTAAGAATTATGAAGCACCTGCAATACAAAATAAGATTGTAAAGCATAGTCTAGATAACCACCAAAATCCACTTTTTTAGTTATATTAATTGTAGATTTCACCACAACTTTCACATTTGCCTAATGTATAATTTGAGGATATTTACTCCACTCCCCTCCCTCACACACTTTCTAGTGTCCTCCCTCTTCCCAGATATTGCCCTCTTACTTTTATGCTTGGTTTTTAAATGTAGATTCCGAATAACATGGAAAGGTAGCAATAATTTCTTCCCAGGTCCAGTTTACTTCACTTAACATACATTCTTCAGTCCCACCCATCTTCTAGCAAATGCTTTAATTTTGTTCATTTTATTGCTAAATAACTTAGTATTTGTATAAATATCAAATTTATCCACACATCTGCTGATCCTCTAATTTAGCTACAGTAATTATTTCCAATATAAAAGGAGCATTCCAAGTATCACTGTTGATTTTGAATGTATATATATATATATACCCAGGAGTTGTACAGGAAGATAATATGGTAGTAGTATTTTAGATTTTTGAGGATCTTCCATACTGACTTCTATAATGTCAAGGCTAATAATTTACTTTTCCACCAACAGTGTTTAATGGATTCCTTCTTTACCCTACCCCAATCATCATACCCAGCATTTCTTTTTGTCATTCAAATTTGCATACAAGTGTGGGTATGTGGAAACCAAGAGTCAATATCAGGTGTGAAGTGGAAACTTAAGGGTTCTTTGAAGAGTCAGTTGTGTTGGATGGTGTTTTGCTGGGGCAAACATGTGAAAGAGTGTTTTCCTGAAGAGGACAAGGGGAAAGACTAAGGCAGACTCCTGAAGGAATGTTTCACTGAAGCTGACACAGAGAGAGGATGTTTTACTAAAGCAAACATGTGATGAAGGATTCTTTGCTAACAACACACATGTATTACATAGTTAAGTCCATTTGTTGGGACTCCTCAGACCTGGGCTGATTGGATGTATGTACTAAAGCATGTGGAGAACATGTGATGTTTGGAGGGTATAAATAGGACTCCACGGAGTGACGTAGACAGAGCTTGGCTTGCTGTACAGCTAGCTGTACCAACACTTGTAAGTCTCCATTGTGGGTCCCAAGTCTTTGCCGATCTTCACTTCCCTGAGAGATACACAGATGAGAACTCCTCCTAGTGTCCCTGCTGGACTCTACTGCTGACTTGAGCTGAGGCTGGCCTGGCTGTCTCTGCTAGGTCATGTCACTGCTATTGCTAACCTAACTCTACCAAACTGGACTGCTGGTGTATCCATGAAGTGTTAGCTGCTGCTGTCTGCTAACCCATGAACTGAAGTGCTGATTTCTAGACAACACAGATAGGAGTTGCTCCAAAGAACCTTTCTAAACAGGTCTACTCCCTGCTCCATCCTTTCTTTTCCGCTACCTCTGGTGGGTAGCGGGCAAGGGAGATTAAAGTGTTTAAGAACCATCATTAAAAATAGGATTTGAAAAAAATTAAAGTTACACAGGTATTATCTATGATCACTATCCACCTTATTTTTTTAATTAAAATATAATTACATCATTTTCCCCATCCCTTTCCTCACTCCAATTCCTGTGTGTCCCTTCAGATCATGACCTTTTTCTTTATATACACATATAATTGTATTAAGATATAAACACAACCTGATGAGTCCATTTAATGTTACTTGTATGTATATGACTTCAGCTCTGACCATCTGATACTGAATAACCAATTAAGAGATTCTCCCCTACCCCAAGACTAATTTCCTGCTCTCAGCATGCCTAAGTTGCCTATTGTTCTCGGTCTAGGGGTGGATCCCATGAAATTTCCCCCTTCCACTTTAGCATGTCTATTAGTGTTGTTCCTAGTTCAGGCCTTGTTTAGACAATCATATAATTGAGGTACCAAGGTTGAGATTTCATTGTCATTTCTAGGAGACATAATCTCAAAGCAGTTTTCCGGGTCCATCCCTGTGGGATCGTGAAAGGATAGCTTGGTTTCTGGTGGAGCACTGGCTAGAGATAGCCAGAGATCCACCCTGCAAGGGACAGCATACATTTTCGCCACACTCCTAGACTCAGGGAAGACCTCCATTGATCTGAGCCTTTCAGTCACACAGGGCAATGCCCCTACAGCCCCTCCCAAAGAGAGGTTTGTGTCACCTAACATAGGTAGAGGGGTAGGACTACAGGCCTCAGAGCCTCAAGAGATTTCCATATTAATGAGATACCTAAAGGCCAGAGGGCGTAGCCAATTAAGCATTCCTTCCCAGACCCTCCTCACAAACCTCACATTAACCAAAGGGGGGTGGGGGAGTTTACAACCACATCTACTTTCCACCATGACAATAAACCTTTTAAAACCATGGACTTCCTTGTGTCTTTGGGGCCCCACCGTGAAGGCCTTTGACTACTGAGCTGCTGCCTAATCTCCCACTAGAAGACTTCTCTACTTCTTGCCACAGAGGCCTGCCAATCCAAGAAAGCTAGCTGACCCAGCCAAGCGAGTGCAGTAGGATAGGATGCTGGAGCTTCTCTCCCTCTTGTCCCTCTTGGCTGCAGGCCTGTCCAGCCCATATGCCCTCAGTCAGCTCAGTTCTTCCACACCTCCCAGTGGCATCTGGGAGCCCAAGGACAGAGACCACTCAGCCGCTTCAGCCCGGAGACCCTTATTCAGGAGTTCTGCCCCCAAGTGACTTCAGGCTGAGACCTCTTCACGCCTGGGCGGAGCCCCTCCACTTCTCAGCCCAGCATCAGCCCAGACCCATGCAGTGAACTCAGTCAAATTCCCGCACGTCTGCCTCCCTGAGCCATGACAGACACTCGGGAACCACAACTCAGCCCAACAGGACCCACATCCCCACTTCCACAGTGTTCCTTGAGCCTTAGGTGCAGGAGTTGTATATAGATGTATCCACTGGAGCAGGGTGGGCACTCCCACAATTAGTTGTTCTCTTCATTTTGACCAGCTGTAGTTTACTGAAATGGTATCTGTTAAAAAACAAACTGTGATGACAGAGTGAGAGCTATGCAACTAGGAATTTCTTTTAAAACCAGCTTTTCTCAAGTTTTCTGTATACAAGCAGAATGTTGTCAGTGTCATAATACAAACAGCCCCTAGCCCAGTTAGTTAGTTTCCACTGCCCATGTCCTTTGGCATTCTAGTCTTCTGAACTCAACCAGAAAAGGTCGTTAAGCACAGCTTACAACATTCTAACAGCTACATTAGTCTAAAGTTCCAAATCTCTCTGCATTCTTTCAACAAACCAGTACACAAGGTTTATGAATCTCATGATCAGGTTTCTTACAGCAACTATCTCACTTCTCAATACTCATTTCTATATGGGTTATTTTCTTGTTCCTGTGACTAAATATCTGAAAAGAAGAAATTTAAAGCAGATGTTAAATCTGGCTCCTGGTTTAAAGGACACAGTGTATTATGGTGGGGAAGGTAGAGTGGTAGTCAAAAGCAAGAAACAGCTGCTTGCTAACATCTCAGTGCACAAAGAAGTCTGTACTTCTTTTGTGAACTGTTCAATTCACTTGTCCAATTACTGACTGGATTATTTATTCTTTTGGTATTCGGTGATTTGAGTTCTTTATATAGTTGGTATATTTAATCCCACAGATACAAATGAAATCAATTTTTCCTGAGCTTCTCCTTCTCAGAAAATTGTTTCCTGTGCCTAGATCTTGAAATAATTTCCCTGTATTGTCCTCTAGTATGTCTAAATTTCACCTCTTGTTTTATTCACATGGATAATTAGTTTTCCCTACATTGAAAAGGTTGTCTTATCTCTGGGCAGTGCTGGCACCTACCTTTAATCCCAGCACTTGGGAGGCAGAGGCACTCGGATTTCTGAGTTTGAGGCCAGCCTGGTCTACAAAGTGAGTATCAGAACAGCCAGGGCTACACAGAGAAACCCTGTCTCGAAACAAAACACAAAACAAAAAAAAACAACAACAAAAAATAAAATAAAAATCCCATATCACAAGAGGTTCTGGTTGGTCAACAAAATGATAGACTGGGTATTAGGTCTATCTTGTACCTTACTGATACAAATTGGTACTAGTTATGCTCTAATTGTATTTTGAGAGAAAAGTTTTATTTTAACAGGAAGGGTGATATGTAGGAGTAAGGAGAGAAGGAGAAGCTGGGAGACAAGGGGGGGGGGGGAACATGGAAGCTGATGTTTCATGTCTCTGCCAGTAAAGATAGTTGGTATATCTAGGTTGGGTATTGGGTTACACTTCTGATTGTATGAGCATCTTGTTATTGAGCATTACCAACTTATAAAGCCTTTGATTAACATTTAAAAAAAAAAAGTTACTAATAAAAAAAAAAAAAAAAAAAGAAAAAAAAAAAGCTGTCTTTTTTTAAGCTTTTAACACCTTTGTTAAAACAAGATGGCCACAGCTGCCTAGGTTGATCTTTGTATATACCATACTGGTTTTTGTTGTTGACTATGGCTCTGGGTATAATTTTAAATGAGGTATTATTATACCTCCATTTTTCCCTTTTACCTCAAGTTGCTCTGACATTTCAGTACCTTTTTTTGCTTCCAAATGAACTGTGGGGATTTTTCTTCTAGTTCTACAAGAAATGTCAATGGAATTTTGATGGTTATTATATTACATGGGTACTTTACTTTTGTCCATTTTTACAATAATATTGCCACTCTGTAACTCAAGGATTTTTTTCTTCAATTCCTTTTTCAAAGTATTCTAGTATTTTAGTTTTCACTGCATCTATTCAATTGCCAAAGCTATCATAATACTTTACAATAATAATGGTGAAAGTCTTTTGAAATCAAAGGCACACTCACAGTGAACTTCCTCAACACGGCTACAACTCTGAATCCTTTAAACCACCACAAAGCTGGAAAGCAAAGCTCCATATCTAGGTATATTTAGTTTTTATCCCAATTCACATACAAAGAAGAGTGTTTCCTTAGGCACTAGTTCACATACCTTCTACTTACTACAAAAGAAAATAAGAGGTATTCCATTGTTTTCAGGAACTAAAAGGAGAAGAAAAGGCATGTCAAGAAGAAAAGGCACAAGTATTCAAGAGAATGGGTCTGTAGCCAAACAATATAAAAAGGCAGGCACTGGAGAGAAAGTGCAGTGTTAGTGTGCTTGCCTAGCATGTAAGAAACCTGTATCACAGGAGGGAGGAGTTTCAGAGACTAGGTTTCCAATTGACAGCCCTACATACACACACAGCCAGTTGTAGCTCAAGAGGTTCTGCTTACCGCCAGTTCTGCACAAAATGTGCAAGCATTCATGCAGGAAACAGCTGTTATGCCACAAAATGTTTACTTTACAAATTGGTGCAGACAGCGGTGGTGACGCACGCCTTTATCCAGCACTTGGGAGGTCAAAGGCAGGCGGATTCTGAGTTCGGGCAGCCTGGTCTACCAGTGATTTCCAAGCAACCCGGGTAGCCAGAGAGATCCCTGGTCTCGAGAAAACCAAAAAAAAAAAGAAAAAAATATAGGTAAGTTTCACGCAAAAAAAAAAATCCTCAAGACTAAGGATATTAATCATAAAATTCTTACTAAGAAAACAGATGTTTCTAGCCAAAATTGAATTACAATCCAAATTACAAGTTAGATAAGCTATTTATAAACTAGTCAAGGCACAGTAAAAAAAATAAACAAAATTAGGAAATCACTAAAAATTGAAAACAAAAGTAAAAAATGTGGAAAAACTAAATATCTCCTAAGAACAAGCTTTAATTAAAAGAAAATCTGTTTGCTGTCTTTTAAAAAAAATTCTTTGCTCTTCAATCTATTACTATAATTGTACCGTTCCTTGAAACAGATTAGTTGCGGGTTCGAGGGGGGGGGGGGGGGGGGGGAGAGGAGGAGAGAAACACACAGTCAGCGCATAAACTCCAGAACAACTGGATTTAAGAGTATCCTGTCTGAGGATATTACTTTATTCAGAAAGTATATACTTCCGGGTTGGCATCTCCTTCTCTAGGAACCACGCCTTTTCACGAGTTTCCAGAGATGATTACAGATCCAAACTCTAGGAGTCAGGCAATTGTCTGTGCCGAGTCCTCCTCTTCACCTCTCTCTATTTCCTTCTACTCCCAGGACCCAAACTTTGGGCTTCACCTGCGCCTGTCTTGCCCAGTACTATCATGCCCAACTTTCCGACCCAGACTGCTGGGGTTAAACCATGTAAGCCACCAAGGGCTCCGACACTTACAATGCCTTTAAAAATCAAGATGGCAAGCCTCAGAGTATTACAATTTAAATTTAAAGAACAAATAAATTATCTGCTGAACTGCATTTTTACACTTGTTACATTTTTAATCACCCATTTTTCCATTTGTAATGAATGACTCCACTTAAAATTTAGTCATTTCCATATCAATTTATTGAAGAAAATAACTGGAAAACAGCAGAGGGAGTACAGGAATAGGATGTAGAAATTTTTGAAAACTCAAACACAGGCTATAATTTATACTGATACAGTAGCACCTGTCACTTCTTAAAAAAAAAAAATATGAGAAAATAGGAGAACTTACTGGCCATGATTAAATGAGCAACATCATAAAACAACTTTACCTGAACTGCTGCACTTAAAGAACCAAGAATGTGCCTGGCCCAGCTTTCAAGTATCTATGTCTTAATAAAGTTTTCAGCACCAACATTACTCAACCAATTCCTAATAAAAATAAAATATGTACCCACATGGAAACTACATTGGAGAAAATGTTCATTTCAGAATTATTTATATAAATATATAAAAACAACCCAATAGTAAAAACAAAATGGTAATATAAGCGGGATGCCCACACAGCAAACTGAAATTTGGGTCATTTTAAAAGGTGGAAAATTTATGTAGATACTGAAAGTGCAGAGAGGAAATGTGAAAAGCACTTTGCTTTTCAGTACACAGCATTCAACCAGAAAGTTCCAATTCTTACAACACAGTGACTAACTTAAGCCAGTTGAAGAAAAGAATCCCAATTTTTCTTAAGTATTATTGACCATAGATACCTATGACTTAGGTATCTCTACAGAAAGTAGAAATTTAATCCTCACTGTGACATATTATGACGTGCAACCAGGTAGGCCTTTGAGACGTAATTAGGATTAGGTGAGCACATTAAGGTAGGGCCCACAGAATGAGTAAGAGAGGCTCTTTGTCCAATTCCAGGGTAACACATCAAGTGAAGGCCACATGGTGAAACAAAAATGCTGCCCCCTTCCTCTATGGCTGAGAAGTGAAGGAGAAAGAAGAAAAGGACCTGAGTTCCCTCCCACTCTCTCCTTTGAGTTCACACCTATAGTGACCTAAAAGACTTCCCACTAAGATGCAGTTTTCACCAATCTGAACCAAGTCAAATGTTTCAGAAAACAGATCAATATATAAATATCAATTATATTTCTAAATACTAATAACAGTTACAAACTGAAATCTTCAAATGTTAGTTATAAGATATGGGGGAAAAAATCTAAACTTTGTAAGACCTCACCAGAGAAAACTATAAAAAATTGCTTGTATGTAAGCAAATATCTCAAAAGTGCAGTAAGAAATCTCAAACTTATTCCACTGCTTACAAATAGAAATCAAATTTTAAATAAGCTTTTTCTTGGTCCAGAAATGATCACTTACTGGTACACTGTCCTGTTTAATGTAAACTTGACACAAGTTGAGATCCAGGTGAAAGCAGGCAAGCCTGTAGGGCATTTTCTTAATTAGTGACTAATGAGAGGACCCCAACCCATTGCAGGCTGGGTCTCCCTGGGCTGGTGGTCCTGGGTCTACATAAAAGTAGGCAGATCAAGCTGGTAAGCACTACTCCATGGCCTGGGCATCAGTTCCCACTCAGTTTGAGTTCCTGCCTTGGTTTCCTCTTCCCTCAATGACCTACGATTCAGGATGCTTAAGCCAAATAAATAAACCCTTTCCTCCCTAACTTGTGTTTGGCCATGGTGTTTCATCACAGCAACAGTAACCCTAACAAAGGCATATACTAAAAAGAATTTTTTTCCTCACCAAAAAAAGATAGTGAGAGGGTAATAAATCTGGTAAGAAATGCTTATCATTACCCACTTTATTTCATTTATTCTCTCTGGAACAAAGAGAAAAAAAAAAAAAAAAAAACACTTGGGAAATTTTGTTCAAGCTTGACTTAGCCATTTTCAACATGCATACACCTGACAAGGTAATACTATATCTATTTTGCTCCCAATACTATTCCTATCTTGTAGTTTATGGGTAAAATAATTTTATTTGAGAAGCACCAAAATCCAAAATGAAAAAAAAAAAATCCTGCTAAATTTAGTAACTCAGAATTCAAATAGAAACTTTAAATAGAATTGCAACAATAAAATATGTAAAATATGGTCTTGAGAGGCATTTATCAAGTAAAGAACATAAAGTATTTAGAGTATTGGGCCAATAATTAATTGCACAATATTAATTCTTTCACCAACTAAAATTAATCAAATTACAATCATTTCTTCTGTTCAGCTCCATGAACAAAGCTGACTTGCACACAGAAACACATAACATTTTCTTAACTAAATATGGAACTCTTCAGTGCTCACCCTCGAAAAAAATTACTGAATTATTTTAATTAAATTTAAACTTTAAATTTCTAATCTTAGCCTGGCACAGAGGCGAATACATGTAAATCCCAGCACTTTGAAAGACTGAGGCCCACTAGGCTACAAAATGAAACTCTGTTTCAAAACAAAATTCTACAAGCCTGCTAGGATACAAGGCGAAACGTTGTCTCAAAACAAAAAGAAAAAAGTTCTAATTCTGAAGGTGCTATGAAATAAAGAGAGTTCTAGTGAGATGGCTAATAGAGTGCTTGCCACACGGTTTGATCTGAGTTCAATGCCCAGAATCCAGACCGAGGTAAAGAATCTATTCCTTCAAGTTGTCCTCTAACTACCATGTGCCAGTGCCTGAGCACACATACAAACCAATGTTTTAAAATATTGAAATAAGCTCAACAGTGGTGGCACATGCTTTTAATGGCAACACTTGGGTGGCAGAAACAGGCAAATCTCTAAGCTCATGGCCAGCTTTGGCTACAGAGTGAGTTCCAAGGCTACATTGAAAAACCTTGCCTCAAAAAATAAAATAAATAAACAAATAAACAAACAAACAAACAATTAGTATTAAAATAATAAGAGAAACAAACCCAAAGAATCCAATTTTAGTGCTGTTCATGTTAACTACTCTGAAAATTAAGGTAGCATAGTGTGGGTTTTAGTTTTATCCAAATGAGCTTCCCACTCTACTTAGACTTTCAGTCAACAAAGTAGAAATTTCAACTAATATATTAAATACTGAAGTCTGTGTCACACATATTGTACTAGCTGCTACTTAGAATCCAAACACAGTTAAACTCTAAGAGACAAAGCCTGCTTTCAACTGCCAGAGAATCCAACAATGATGCTAAAACAAGTAACGGTTAACACATGTATTCTGCCTGTGATATGTGTCATAAGTTATGTAAGAATAATTAAAGAGTTATATTGAAAGAGTCACTACCCCAACTAGACAGATCAAGTTTCTGGGAGAAATAGACCACGACGGATCTATATTTTAGTACTGACACATAACACATATACATATAAAAGATGCACATATAAAAGTCAGGAAGCACCACCATACACACAAGGCTTCACAATCAAATGTCTTTGGAGTCTGTCATCATCACTTACTGGCTATATTCATAAGACTGCAGCAACAGAATATGGTCTGGAGAGTCATTTATCAAAAGTTATAAAATAATGGAAGAAAGTATATTCATAACCAGTAAGGTGTGCTACTAAGTGGCCCAAGAATCTATTTTGTCTTTAACAGAACTTAGTTCACATTCAATAAAGTCCCAATGATCAGCATAGAATAAGATGTCAGTTAATTTTCACTTCTTAAAATTGGAGAAAGGGGGCCAAGATAAACAATATTGGTAGAGAATCACAAAGAAAGTTTAGCTTTGCATAAATTAAAATGCACATAAAAAGCAATAGGATGTAAGTGGAAACTAACAAGAATACGCATGTAAGAAAATTATTTTGAATATAATTTTTGCTTTTTGCTACTTCTGTTTAGTCTCTATTCAGGGTGGCAAACTGGCTTACTATGCCAAAGCGGCTACTCAACAGCAAGAAAGAATTCAAATGAAGGTTCAAGGGGTAAAAAGACCACTGAGCAGACAAATGCAAGCAAACGCAAACATACATACATTTTCCATAATTCACAATAAAAAAATAAATTTTAATGAAGTTTTTAAAAAATACTTGTTAGTAGCAGACATAAACAAAGAAAAAAGTACTACACAAAACTCCCAAAGAGTATCCTTCAAGCCGGGCAGTGGTGGCACACGCCTTTAATCCCAGCACTTGGGAGGCGGAGGCAGAGGTAGAGGCAGAGGCAGGCAGATTTCTGAGTTCCAGGACAGCCAGGGCTACACAGAGAAACCCTGTCTTGAAAAACAACAAAAAAAAAAAAAAAAAAAGAGTATCCTTCAAACTGAGCATAATGCTTTTAAAACCTTGTTCCTTTTCAAAAGGGTGACAAATGAAAGTCTAATAGTTTAAAAAGAAATATATACCATAATGAACAATATACTATCCACACTAACAGGCAACAGCATATTAAGAATATGCATGACTCTGGAACAGTGGTTCTCAACCTTCCTAATAGTACGATCCTTTAATTCAGTTTTTCATGTTGTGGTGATCCCCAACCATAAAATTATTTTCATTGGTACTTCTTAACTTTAATGTTCCTACTATTATGAATTGTAAATATCTGTGCTTTCCAATGGTCTTAGGCAACCCCTGTGAAAGGTCTCAGCCCATAAGCTGAGTACTACTGCTCTAGTGTATAATAAATAAGGTTTGGATTTAAGTACCTGTGAGGTAGTATCGTAACTTCACACTTCGGTGCCTCACTGTCATCATCCCCAGCAAGAGAGAGATAACACTCATCAAGTAAAAAGGAATAGAAAACACCAGCAGATGCATGAAAATGTTAGTGGTGGCAGAAGTAGTCAAGAGGCTATTAATCAAGCAGTATTTAAGGAAGGAGGGACAGCTGTAGACTGCTGCATGTCTCATTCTCTCCTAACTATACAAGGAAACAATCATTCTCCCTACTTGTTACTACTAAAGAAAGGAGGGTTCTCTTGCCTAGATCGTTAGCTAACTGAATGGCAGAACTGAAATTTGAATACTGACCTATGAGAAAAAGAAGTTGACTTTCATTCCTCCACATAACCCTACCTTCACAGCAATGCATAGCAGTAGAAGCAAAAACTAAAGCATTCCCATCTTTACAATTAAACTCCAAAGTCTCAGCGTTAGTCTGCCAATTTGAATTACTGAGAATTTGAGGAATTCCTTCACATCAAAGAAACTGATTTTATTAAATCACATGTGGTAATAAGCCCACAAAAATTGAATATAAAAAGAAATTTTTCTATTAAAAAAAAAAATGAAACCTTGGAAAAGCAGGTAAAACACTTTAAGACTTCTGCACAGGTTAGAACTTCCTGAAAAGGATTCAAACAGCACCAGAAAGAATCCCAAGAACTGACAAATGAGTTAATTCAATATTAAGAGACACAGGAAAAAACAAAAAACAAAACAGAGTGAAGAGAAAACCTAGAGAATAGGAAAATAATTTGCCAACTGTTCTTCAGACAGGGATTAATAACTAAACTCTATAAAGGACTGCAAAAATCAACCCCCACAAAATAGTCAATAATCAAACAGATGGTTCTCAAAAACAAAGAAAGAAAGAAAGAAAGAAATACAAATGGCCAATAAATAACCTTAGCCATCAGAGAAATGCAAATTAAATTCTTTCAGGAGGCTGGAGAGAACAGTAAAATGCCTGCCTCAAAAGTATGAAGAACCTAAGTTAGAGCTTGGGGGATGGGATTGGACAGGTAGGTCCTAGAGCTCATTGGCTGCTGGCTACCCTAGCCAAATCAAGGAACTCCAGGTCCAGTGAGAGACTTTGTCTCAAAATATAACGTGCACAGCAGTAAGAAAAGCACTTGATATGGACTACTGGCTTCCAGAGTCTGGCTCACCCCAAGTAGAACGGAAAGATCAAGAAAGCAAATGATAACCAAAGCTGGTAGGAATGTAAGGTAATAGGTTTTATACAGTGGTTGTGCAAAGATAAACTGGTGCAGCCCCTATGAATATCAGTGTGAAGTTCCTCAAAAGCCTAATGACTATGACCCAGCTATACTACCTTTAGGTATACACACCAAAAGGACTTTAACTCAACATAATACAGAAACATTTGTACATGTACATTTTTATTGCTTCACTATTAAAAACAGCTAAGAAACAGAACCAGCTATATATCCAACAGATGGAAGAATAAAGAAAATGTGGTGCATTTACAGAGAGGAATCTTTTCAGTCAAAAGTATAAAATCATGACATGTACACAGAAATAGATGGAACTGGAGATTACTGTATTTAGTGAACTAGACCAGACTCAGGATAAGAAAATGTTTGTTTTCTCTCATTGGCAGAACCTAAGTGCAAATGTGTTCTGTTGGTATGAGAGAAACCAACTGACCATGTGAGAGAGATCTTATGGAGGAGAAATGATGAAAGCAGAGAGTAATGAAACACATGACATGAACACACAAGGGAAGACTACTGAGAGGAGGAAAGGAGAAAGCAATATGGGAAGAGTGAGGTCAAGGCCACCATCAGTGAGAGGGGCATATAAAAACAAAGTATAATGATATAAATATATAGAAAGGCCATAATAAAACCCATTACTTTATATGCTAACAAACAAAATTTAAGGCTTAATCACCATGACAAAAATACTGGATTTTTTGGTTAGGACTTCACATTACCAAAAAATGCATGAACAGTAAAAGACTGACTAAGCAAACAGGTGAAATCAAAAGACATCAATTCTAAGTATTGAGAGGAAATTTCAATACCTAAATGTTTAGTGGTTTGTGAAAAAAAGAACAGAATCTGCTACAACTACAGAACTTATAACTGAATAAACAGATGCACATATTTGTCCTTAGGGCTAAAAATATAACCAGTCTTTCCCATCCTACTTCACTCTCCATCACTCTCAAAACTCAGCTACGTAAGCCCTTTGCTGGCTTCTACAAAAAAAAAAAAAAGCTTCAACAACACACAAAATGATTAACTTGACTCAACAAAGAACTGTGTGATCTCTGGCACTTCTGGCATCCCTAACCATTGCTAGTCTTCCTCTGCTCTTTTAATTTCTTTTAGTTTCTCCAGTGTTCCTCCATCTCATTTCTAAGACATTCATAAAATATATTCTCGAAAACTAGAAAGCTGTTCTTCATCCTTCCAATCTGAGATCCACTGTTGCCATTTCAAAGCAGCCTTTCTTAACTCCAAATAATGTATTTCCAAAGCATAGTAGAACTCTTTAACACACACAGCATTACAATTACTTGTTCAGCATCTGTGATCTAACAAATGAAAAGTTATTTCATCCCTTGCCAAATACTATTTCCCACACTGATTAGCACAGCATAAGTACTCAAAAGTTTGCTAATACAAACTTCAGATTAATCAAAAAAAATAAATAAAAATAAAATCATGTGATACATCACCATTATGAATTGGTAAAATCTATATAAAGCTCTTTCTTATATCCTTCCTCAAACAGTAGGTATTTTATTAATTACATGTCAAAACTATGCAAAAAAATCTTTATGTAAAAAAAAAAATTAAAAACCAAAGATGGTAAATAATTAAGCTTTTGTAAGTCATCACCTAGAAGAATAAAGAATACATGCAAATTAAAAGAACAAGAATAGGAGCTAAATTTTACAACAATGTACATTTACAAAGGACCACTGTGTAGACTCTACTAGCAATAACTGTTTATTGTAATCATGGAAAGTAACAGACATCTGAGTAGTTGCTACAATAAATGTGCTTTGTTTGAATTAAAGAAAAACTAAAAGCATATACACTAAGTATATATGTTTTAGGTTATTGAAAAGAACATGAAATGGCAGTACAGTTGATTTGAAACATACTAATTACACACTGGGAAAATGAATATATACATTCTAGGAATATATATATTCATTATTTTCCCCACTTTGCAGATTAAAACACAAGCATTGAGTTGTGACTTTTCGATATTATATAACTTGTAGATGAGTTGTTGTAGCCCAATTCAAAGCTAGTCCTTAGGCCCTGGGGGTTCTCCCTCTCACCTGTTACATGTTACCACTGACTTTCTGATCCAAGGAAAGAAAATGTCTTCTTTGTTTATTTAGAAGTGGAAGGTACTGAAGATTTCATCTGGGCCATGCATGCCACATATGCTACCATCTCTAGGCTATACCCTCCAGATCTCTGAAAACTCTCTCCTACACTCTAGTCAACTACTTTGCTTTGCCAAATCTACGAGCTCTGAACTTATTGCATGCATCAGTCTGTAGAATCCCATCAGGGTACTAAGTCCTGCTTCTGCCATACCTCCTACTCAATCCTGTCTACTCCTTATCTATACATGTTCCGAGGAAATCTCCCATAGTTTCATGGCTTCAAATCCTATTAGCATGATGTTGTAACTCTCAAGTCCTGGCCCAAGTTCTCGATTCCAGCATCCAACTTTACTTAAGATGAAAAACTAGTACCTCACACTTCATCATCACAACTTGTCAACAGCCATCCCTCCCCACCTGGACTGCCCTCAGGCTTCTGCATCATCCATCCAGCTCTTAAGACTGAGGCGTCATACTTAATTTTCTTTCTCTTTCTTCCACATCACTCCATCAGGAAGTTCTCTTCTTGTGAGGTACACGTGGTTCCATCTCCACCATCATCCAATACACTATCACAGTCGCAGCCTACAATACCTTCCTTCAAAGGAGCATCCTTCACCTAACTCTTACCACCATAAGTCTCCACAAAACACCCTTATTTGAAGTCAAATTAGTCCTGGCCTGCTTTAAAGAACCTATTTTTCTAGTGTGTGTTAAATAAGATCTTAATTCCTGACCTCAACCTAAAAGCTCCCCTATGGCCCTAATTCCATGTCTTTCCTCTCTCTTCCCTATTCTTTCTCTTTTTTGAACAAACCACATTGATCATGTCCTCTACTTGGCCTTTCATCTACTCTTCATTCTGAAAACATATTTTTCCTCAGACAAGGAGAGGGTCCTTCTCTCCTCTTTAAGTTTTATTAGCTATTACTTTTCAGACAGCTTCACTGACCAACAACACTGAAGCAGCAGCCCCTCCAAACCACCTTTACATGGTCCTCTACTATCATGACGGTCCTAACTGAGCAGAGCTGAAAATCTATCTGACTGCAGCTTATTAACCTGAGAATTTTAAAGTCCTCTCCCAAAGCCTCCCACAGCACACGGTAAAAACTTAATGCATGCATTAATAAGTGACTTATCTGCCACTGCATTTTAAGTTGCTATTGTAAGTCAACGATGCAAGATAAAGGAAATTTATCTATACATTAAATAATAAATCCATAAAATACTACTAAAATTTTTCAACATTTCAGCAGTCACACAAACTACTGAATTCTTCCTTAAGCTGCTAAATGTTCCATATGGATAGGGATTTGGGTGGTTTTTTTTTTTTTTCCCCTTCTTCAAATTAGTAGGGTGTAAGTAGAAAGGGGGTTAGGGTTTACGGGGTTTAGCACCTGTTACACCCTCAATCAGTTAAGAAAGGTGCGTATGAGCCAGACACCACATGCAAGACGTGGCCTTTCTTTAAGGGACTGTAAGTGAAACCTGAGGTTTAAACTCGGACTTCCCTAATCCCTAATAAAAAAAAAAAAAAAAACATTCACTTCGTTTAAAGAAACACTGTAAAAAAAACCAATAATAATCATCTACGGCCAGGAGGATACGCTAGCACTCGTGAAGAGCCAAGAATCCGACCTGGAGGGCCTCAGAGCACGCAGGTGTATGGGGAAGTTTAGTACCCATCGGTCTAGGTAACGGGGAAAACCGCAAGACACGCCGGTTCAAAGATCAGCTCAACGCTTCCAATAAAGCACAGCTCCAGCGTTGGCTCTCTTGAACCCGGAGGCAAAGGTGGGAGACGAGGGAAAACCAGAGCCTTGGGACCCCTGTTCTTGGCTTCGGCCTCCACCACAGGCATTCCGAGTAAACTGCACGGATCCGTGCGCCCGCCTCTCCCCCACCGCCATCCCTGCGGGCACAGCTCCCCGGCATACTCACATGGGCTCGAGGGTCTTGCTGAGCCAGGACTTGAGTGCCTCGAAGTTTTCAATGATCATCTTAGAAACCATCCACCGCGGCCCCGAGGCCGGTCACACTCCTGCGCTCGCCCAGGTCGCCGCCGCCGCCGCCGCCGCCGCCCCCTCCTCCGCGCGCCGTCCGCGTGGGCCGCGGTGGGAGGTGCCGGTGGCAGGTTCCCGCGAGCCGCGGTCGGGCGAGCAGCTCGGCGGGGCCGCCGCAGGCCACGCGCCCACCGGGTACGGGGAGCTTCCCTTCTGAGGACCCCGGCCCAGGCTGAGGCAGCAAACCGTTTGCCGGGCCCTCCCCCCTGCCCCGCTCCCCAATGAATCTTCCCGAAGCACTGCCGAGCGCGCTCAGACCCGGGTTTTTCTCTCAGCTTTGGGATTAGGTGCTTGTTGGCAACGCGGCAGGGCAGAAGTGAAGAAAGCGAAAACGAAGGGCAGCTCAATGGGAACGGCTCGGGGGTCTTCCCGGCTTCCAGCACCCCCAAGAAGATGGCTGCCGATAAATCTCGCGAGAATTAATTGAAGTCTCGCGGTGCGTCCCAGAGCATGCTGGGAAGAAACGCAAGTCCGACCGAGTGTACGCTGGGCAAATCCGGTGGTGTGTTTGGTACTCGCAAGGGTTGAGGCCTCACTCCCTTTTATCCATCGGCCTTCGTAGTGAAGCGCCGTCTTATTTCACAAGGATGGAATGGCGGCTGACTCCCAGACCTTGTGCTGTAAGAGGATTGTGCTTGTCAGCACGAGGGAACCTGCAAGATGGAAGAGCTCCTTGAGAAGCCGGCCAGCAGTTTTTGCAGGTGGCCTGCACTGTGCAGCCTGCCTTGTCTCAGCACCACTCGGTGGATAAACACAGGCTGGTCTAATCTAGCCCACACTGGTCTAATCTAACTCACTGAGACCTCCAGAGGATTACTGTCCTTATCCCAAAGTACATGACTTTTTGGCAAAGGTCTAATGACCTATTTATCCCTTTATGGATTCCCAGAAACCGGAGTGGGTAACCTTAATGATTTCCAACCTAGCTTTTAAAAAAGAAGAAACAGTTTTGTTACATTTTAAGTTCTGTTCATTTAGAAAAGATGCAACTTTTCTCCAAGAAATTACAATGTACCAAAGCAGAGCATTCACACCAGCATCCTATATATCATGGATGGTCCAGCAAGTTTGATTCTATTGTATATTATTAGGAGGCTACCAAAAAAATGGTACTACACTTGGAATGAAAAGTAGTTCACACGTCGAAAGGCACGGTCGGCGAACCAAAAATTCTTGATGAAACAATTTACAATATGCTGGAGTGGAGTGTCCTTTAAGCATTAACTCAAAAGATTATAAAATACAAAGTTAGACATTTGCTCTAAAATACAATATCATGAGTCATGTTAATTAGATTCAAGATAATGAATAATCGGGGTATTGATTAAGGTGGTTTGGCTAACTGAAATACGGCAGATATGAAAAGACAAATATTTAGAATTCCATTTATAGAGGTTGCTAAGAGTCCCCGGGAGTGACAGAATGCAGAATGGTGGTTGCCAGGAGTCAAAGAGAGAACTGGAGGCAAAGAGAGGGATCTTGGGAATTATGTGTCAGTGATACAGAGTTTCAGTTTAGGGTTCTGAGATGGATGGTGTTGGTGGCTGAACAGTTTGACTACACATCTAATGCCACAAAGTTGTACACATACAATTATTAAAATGGTAAAGTTTAGGTTACATATAGAATATATAAATAGGATACTACTGAGAATCATGTGTTTCTGTTTAAAGGCACCATACCCAATATTGTTGATGAATCAAAATTGAACTCGTGTTCACTGGCACTGTAGCATGTTTGAACGAAGCCATATATTCATGTATCTTTCTCTGTAAAAATACACCATGGCCTTCTTATACGTTGGGACCATAGAGAGCACTTCACTGTTGTATATGGAGAGCAGGGACATTTTAAACAGTAAAATTACCAAGAAGAAAAAAATCTCATAAATGAAGAAAATAAAACATGGCAGCAAGTGGGCCACAAAACAGGTACTTGTTTCCATTGTGAGAACTGAAGAAAAAAATAAAAAGAATGAAGATTCTTTTTTTCAACTTCAGGTGAGAACATACACAGCACTGGACTTGAATTTTTAATCACTCGGCGTATGGCCACAGTGGGCTGTAAAACCACCACAAGTACTGCCTTTGGGGTTACAGATGTTCTAAAGAGTGAGGAAACTCATGAATATAGAGTCTGTAAGCAGTAAGGGTTAGCTGTATTCTGAAAGACAACGCAAAGCCTTCCATGGAACTGTTCTCTCACCACTGAGTGGTAGCTCTCCCTCCTTCCACAGTACAGTGCTTCTTGTTACCAGTCTGCAGTCACTCCTGCTGCTCCCAGGCTTTCTTCCTTAGCCGTTGGTATCCGACCTGTACCACCCTATCACTTCATTTTCTTTAGTCCTTTCTTCAAAGATAAAAATTTGACAACTGGAGTCATCAGTACTACCCAGAGAAGGCTAATTACCGCCAGCATGCTGTTATTTCACATTTTCCAACATATATCTGTCTTTCCAGACCCTGTAACCATTAATGTTTCTCCTTTTGCACAGAATAACATCCCCTGTTGCTCACAGTCCATGTCCTCACCCACAGCCTAGACAATGGCTTTACTAATCTTTTGGTTTCTAAATGTAGAAGTTAAATTTTTTCTTTTAGTTTTCTAATCTTTCTCATCTCCAGATATGCTGGTTTAAATTAATTCCCTTTTATGATTCTTGACTTAGGTAGCCAAAACAATAAAAAAAAAGTTAAAGGCTATTTGCTCCACTTTGAGTAGGAAAGAAGCATAAAAAAGAGAAACTGTTTCAGCTGGCCGTGATAATGATACATTTTTTACAGACTTGTATCTCTTTGTGCTTTTTTTGTCTTGCATTGCGCGGTGTTTCCATTGCCCTACCCCCGGGAGCGTTTCCCTGGTGTGCTTAAACTTCTTGTTTCTTTCAGCTCGCTCTCATAGTTGATGAATACAGTCTTATCGCCCTCAGTAGTGATTTCAGAGCAATATGCTTCCTTTTCATCTCCAGCTGCTGAACTAGATTTTCTCCACCCTGCCCCTCAGAAGCCTATCATTTCCATAGTGTGAGATATTATTACCATACACTATATTCCCATTTATACATAATTGGGCTATGATCTCCGTTTCAGTGGGCCTGTTTGTCTATGACTACACCAGGACCATGTTGCTTTATTTACTGTTGTGTTAATATCTCTTCTCTGTGCTACTTTTTCAACTTAAACCTGGCTAAATGAGAACCTTTGACCCTGCAAACATTTAGCCACCAGGCTTTAGGAAGCACAAGAAAGAATCTGCATTACAGCCATGCAGACAGGAAGACTCAAGCATGGCTTCTTTAAGGACATTTTTTTTTTTTTTTTAGATGATTAGGAAAAGTGAATAGTAACAAGAATTAGCCATGTGAAACAAAATACAGACCAGAACATTTCAGGCTTATAGGATAGCTTGCAGAATGTTCCTGATACAAATAAAAGGCAAGATCTTGAAAAACGTATAGGAAGTGGGAAAGGCTGAAGTTGGATGGAGGAGAAGAATGACTGTGGTCAGTTCTGAGGTTAAAAGGGTCATTTAAGTTTTCCTTGGACTAGGATATGGTGAGAAACTATTGAAGGCTTTTCAGTACTGCAGGGACAATTACAGTCATGAAGCCACCTGTGCCTACTGCTCAGCGCTTGCATTTGAGAATTTCAAAATAAAACCAGAAAACAGGTAAACTGTTGTTTGGGATAACAATACCAGATTTTTTTTTGTTGTTTACCTAGAAATAATATCAAGGGCACACTAATAAAGAGAATATATTTTTCTTTTTCATTTCATTTTATTTTTTATATCATAATTTAATTGATGCATTTCCCTTCCCTTTCATCCCTCCACTCCTTTTATTACCCTACCCTGCCTCCTTCAAATTCATGGTTGATTATTAATTGCCATTGCACACACACAGTGTGTGTGTGTGTGTGTGTGTGTGTGTGTACATACAGAAATAGGTTTTCTTAACCAGACTAAGGGCTGCTAACAAGACGAAGAATGTTTCCTGGCAAGCATAAGTAATGCAGAAGAAAGCACTTCACCACTTGCTGACGACGTAAATTGGGATCAGAAGGCAGACTGCCATTTCCCCCTGGAAGCTGTGAGTTGCCTGGGTTGGGTGCTGGGAACCTAACTCGGGTCCTCTGAAGAGCAGGGAGCACTCTTAACCATTGAGCCATCTCTCCAGCACCCCATCATATGTCTTAAATTTTTCAGCCCAGCATGCTGGGTGGTTCATGCCTATAACCCCAGCACATGGGAGGCCTTGGTTGCTAAAGTAGTTCCAAGCTACATAGTGAGTCTGTTTTTTAGAAATAAGAAGAAAAAAAAATCCCTCAAAAAACCCCAAAGGTTTTATTCCCAAAACACAACCAAACACAAACTTCTACCTTAGGGACGCCAAGACAAATAGTCATTAGCAAGTTGGCACAGATCCCTGTTGAGTTGTCTAGGGAGTCTCTGTCACGTCCTTTCTTTCCTCTTTGTCAATGAGTAATTACAGTGCAGTGTCTCCATGCTCTAAGCCAAAAACAGTCAAATAAATAAACAAACAAATAAATAAATGTGTGTCTTTTACCCCGTCCTCCCTTGCCCTTCATTCCTTTCTAATTCTAATGGGGGGGGGAATTATTAAATATTCTTTTGAAGTCAGTCCACCTCCACATGCTATTCATGGTTTCCATTAGCCTTAGGACAGAACGGTCTGCTACAGAGGTAATAATGTAGAACCTAAATTACGGCTTTGGAAATTCAAGGCCATCTTTTTTTTTTTTTTTTTTTTTTTTTTTTGGTTTTTCGAGACAGGGTTTCTCTGTGTAGTCCTGGCTGTCCTGGAACTCACTCTGGAGATCAGGCTGGCCTCGAACTCAGAAATCCGCCTGTCTCTGCCTCCCAAGTGCTGGGATTAAAGGCGTGCGCCACCAACGCCCGGCAAGGCCATCGTTTTTAAAGACCAGAACCTGAAGAGAAGAGCAGAATAGTAGTGAGATAAACCGATACTGGCCTAATCTAATACCCCCATGAGGCATCGTCCATTCAGTTTGAAGGTTCCATGGTCTCATATCATAGCTATCAAAAATGTATGGCCACTGAGCACTTGTAATGTGGTGACATAGTATCAACTGTGGTAAACATTAACTTTAAAATACAGTGTGCTCTCCAAAGTTCTCTGGTTAACGTAGTATGGATTAATAGGAAAACAACACGTGTATATGCATATGCATCCCACAAAACAAACTTACATCAGTTTAAAGCTTATATAGCATTCTGAATTACAGAAAGAATTGGAGTTCTGGGGCTACGGTGGTGGCAGCAGCAGAAGTTAATAAGGACAAAAATAAATTATGGAGCATTAGGAGAATAAAAGGTGGACAGGCAGTGGTCTCCCTCTCCCTCTCACTTCAGGCCAGCTTGCTCTGGCCCAAAGGGTTTTTATTTATTTATTATATGCAAGTACACTGTAGCTGTCTTCAGATACCCATAAGAGGACATCAGATCTCATTACGGATATTTGTGAGCCATGATATGATTGCTGGGATTTGAACTCATGACTTCCAGAAGAGCAGTCAGTGCTCTTAACCACTGAGCCATCTCTCCAGCCCATAAAAGGTGTCTTGTTAGACAGGTGAAAGGTCATTCAGGTCATACAACTTCTTCCTCCATAACCTTTGGAAGAATGCGTGGTTATGCACATATGGGAATCAACCTCTAACACAAGTTCTCAACCTGTGGGTAGAGACCCCCTGGGGACTGTTGAAGGACCCTTTCCCAGGGGTCCCACATCAGATCTCCTGCACATCATATATTCACATTATGATTCATAACAGTAGCAAAATTAGCATTAGGAAGTAGCAACAAAAACAACTCTGTGATTGGGGATGTAACGACCACACGAGGTGGGCCTTCTGTGACCCAAGTTAATTTTCACCAGCAGATGAGATTTCTGGTAGGAGGATCCACTCCTTTTGAAGGATCCACCTTTAAGCACAGCAGGGAAGCTCACAGATAGTTTCTGCCTGCATCTATTGTTTCCAAAGATCTCTCAATTCCAAGTGTCATCTTTACATTTATTCTCTGATAATTTCATGCATGCATACAATGAAATATGATCATACTTGTCTTAGTCATTGTTCAGTTGCTGTGAAAAGATACCATGACGAAGACAACTCTTACAAGAGAAAGCGTTTAGTTGAAACTGCTTACAGTTTCAGAGGGTTAGTCCACAAACATCATGGCAGGAAGTGAGGGTGACAGACAAGCCAGCATGGCATTGAGAGCTTCCATCTGACCAGCAAGTTGCGGGCAGAAAGAGAAAGACTGGGTCTGGTGTAGACTTTTGAAACCTCAACGCCCATCCCCAGTGATATACCTGCCCCAACAAGGCCACAATCCTAATCTTTCCCACTGTTAGTTTTACTAACTGGTACCAAGCATTCAAATATATGAGCCTATGGGGACCATTCTCCTTCCACAGTGTCTACACCCCACTACCTGCCCCCCCCCAGCCCATCTGGATGCCATCCAACATGTGCCTTAATCATGGCCTGTTCTTATTTTCTTAATAACCCAAGCTCAGTTAGTGATGACCACATGTTGATGATGTGGGGCTATCCACTGGAGCATGGAAAGCCTACCAGTGGTCTCACACTCCCCTCTAGCAGCTATCAACTGTTTGAGATAGGGTTTCATGACCTCCTCCCCATCCATGCTAGAGGTTAGTTGACTTGATCTTGTGCAGGTCTTATGCAGGTAACCAGTGCTGTTGTGCATTTATCAGCATGGTGGCCACGTCATTTCCGGAAGACAGTATTCCACAGCCGCCTCCTCCTCTGTGAAGTTCCTTGACACTCCAGCGCTGCCACAGTACCGAGCTCGGGTGTAGGCCTGGGGGATTAAAGGAAGTCATAGACTCGGGTCATTCGTTATGAGAAAATGCCAAAGCTTTTACTGAGCAGGTTCAATACATACACCAAGCCAGGGAAGGAAAAACACAAACTCAAGGAAAAACAGGAACTCAACTCGGGGGCAGTGGGATGTCAAGTGTAAATTCCCTTCCTGGGGCACCATGCCTACATCAGGATGTTTTGGTCTTAGAAAAACCTCAGAATGTTACTTAGTAGACAGTAGCACACAGAAAGTCTCAGCCAGGGCATGGCAGCCCTTTGGGGTTCTACAATTCCTTGAGCCTTGGGTTGGCCAGCGTGGGAGATGTGATAAGAGTAAGAGGTATTCCATTACTAAGTTAGACTCCCAGTCACTTAGTCTCAACATAGTGGTCAGTTGGCTACTGCCCCCTACAAAAAAAGAAGCATCTCTGACCAAGGTGAGAGTAGCCCAGCTCTAAGGTTATAAACATAAATATTCATAAGATAATTTGAAAATATGACTGTTTATCAAAATAAAAAAATAGATTCCACTTTAACACCTATGAATTTCCCAGCATTGGGTACATTGCCATTCATTCCCTGCTGTGGAGCAGACTTCAAAGCAGGTTGCTATCCCCATAACACTCATGACGCTATTCTGCAAGTGGGTACACCTTGCCAGACAAATTGGTATCAATAATATGTCAGGTTCAATGCTGATCAAGACCACTGATATCTCCCCCAGAAGCCTGAAGAATACTTTCTAGCACTATGAAACTAGCCAAGAAGGAGAAAGTTCAAATGGACTTTTCCATGTCCTGAAGCTAAAGTGTTCCGTGTGTTCAGCAATTGGATCTAACCATGTAGTTCCGGTTGGTGACTGAGAGCAATGGCAGTAGCCTGAACTGTTCTGGAGACCTCAAAAGTCCTCCTACGTGTGTCACATTTGAGAGATTTCCTGAACTTGTTCAACTGCTTCTTTTCTATGATGGTTAATTTTTATTGTCAGTCAACTTGGCTCTATCAATAAGATGATGGAAACCCAATCCCGGGGTAGGTGAGTTACAGCCAACAGGGAACTCTGCTAATGGCCTCAGATATTGTGGTGGTTTAAGTAGGTATAGCCCCCATAGACTCTGTGTTTGAATGCTTAGCCCAGAGGAAGTGGCACTAATAGAAGTGTGGCCTTGTTGGAGTAGGTGTGGCCTTGTTGGAGGAAATGTCACCATGGGGGTGAGCTTTGAGGTCTCCTATGCCCAAGCTATGTTCAGTGTGGCACACACTTTCCTGCTGTCTGTCGATCAACATGTAGAACTCTCAACTTCTTCTTCAGCACCAAGTCTGCCTGTATGCTACCATGCTTCCCTCCATGATGATAATGAACTGAACATCTGAAACTGTAAGCCTGCCCCAGTTAAATGCTCATTATCATAGTTGCCATGGTCAAGATGTCTCTTCACAGCAATAAAACCCTAACTAAGACAGATGCTATCTAATAACGTTCTTAGCCTTTGGTTTGGTTGAATAATCTAAAAGGTTTCATCTGACAGCCATGAGGATATTGGGAAAGACACAGAGCTAGACAAGGAAAGCCTACTAAGGGGCTAGGGTGGTCCAAGAGCAATTGCACTTGGGCTCTGGACATGCATATCCAACCTCTAGACAATCTTTGAATTTTTTTTAACTTCACAGTAAGACCAGGCACATCAATGCTGGACAAGGCAACTCTCTAGGAGGCAAAAGTAGGCAAAAGAGTCAGACTTAATCCAGCAACTGATGAGACCAGATACAGAGTAAAGACTTTTTAATGAATCTGTTTTATACATATACTGGAGAAACATGCAATGCTGCCTACATTGGATGCAATCCCTGGCCACAAATGTGCACACCAGATCTGTGACAGCAGAACCTTTCATTTTGCCTTTATTGTTTACTATGACCCCTGCCCTATCTTCAAAATAAAGAAACATCCCATCTGGTCCTCAATGTGACTTTTTTTTTTTTTTTTTAGTTCTTGTTTGCCTTTTGTTTTCCAGACAGGGTTTCTCTGTGTAGCCCCGATTGCTCTGGAACTTTGTAGACCAGATTGGCCTCAAAGGCCTGTGCCACCACCACCCAGCTTGGTTTGATTTTCTTAACTGTGGCTATCACTGTGTTGCCCACCTAGCATTAGGACATGTGCTTAGCCATGCTTTGATTCCCTTCACAGAAATATTACAGATTTTTGGCTACTGTATTTTCAGCACAGTTGATCACAGCTTTTCCTGGGAGACCCTGGGAAGTCCAAAAGTTTGCTACAGAGGACCCAGCACGTCCTCATTTCTGTATGTTGAGTGCCAGGAGTCATAAAGGAAGTAAGTACAAGGGACTCTGGGATTTGAACTGGAGGCCCCACCCACTCCAATCTTTGAAGTTCTAATCAGTTAATCATCCTTATGGAAGGTTCAATGTCAGATGCAGCTTCCCTCCAGAAACTTTCATTCACAATACTCAGAGTTCTAGGAGCCAATGCTTAACAATGCAAACATTTTATATTCCTCTTTGCTCCCATATATGCATTGATGTAGTTAGTCAATGAATCATCAATATATGGATACAGCATATAGGCTTTCTGTTTCCTGAAATTCGAAGGTCACAATAAATTTGGTTTTTGTTTTTTTTTTTTTGTTGTTTTTTTGGTTTTTCGAGACAGGGTTTCTCTGTGTAGCCCTGGCTGTCCTGGAACTCACTCTGTAGACCAGGCTGGCCTCGAACTCAGAAATCCCCTGCCTCTGCCTCCCAAGTGCTGGGATTAAAGGCTGCGCCACCACCGCCCGGCCCACAATAAATTTAAAAACTAAAAATCTCTCATATATATTGTATACATGTAGAGAAATTTTCTATTAAAAACATTTAAGTGATACTACTTTGGGGGAAGTATAAAATCATTCAATCATAATTAAAATTTCAACATTTAGAATGAAATGCCAATGTTTCTAACAGTCATATAATACTTTAACATGAGACTATGAAAATCACATAAAATTGTTCTTTTATATTAGCATAGTGAATCCATAGCATGAACCGTGTCCCTGTTAGTAGACACACACACACACACACACACACACACACACACACAAATGTACATTTGGTTATGCTACTATAGATCCAGTAGAGGGAGCCCACACATTTTTGTTAAGTTAGTAAAGAAAATTTCCTGCTTTAAAAGCTACTGAACTTAGAATGACACTATTATTGATACAATAAAAATACAGTAGTAAACAAAAAAAATCATACTGTTGGCTCTAATAAAATTTTTTGAAGTGCAAAAAATATGTTAATGTTACTTATTTTTATTTAGAAGTGATTTTAAAATTACACCCTTTCAATTTACTTTCTATATATACATACATACATATTTACATAATATGTATATGTATATACTAAGATTACTAGTTTATAGAATGGTTAAAAAGAAATTTCCAGCTACAAGCATAAAACATTTTAGATAATATATGATAAATAAGTCAACTTAACTTTGACTCTTATACAAGAAATTAATCACATTCATTTAAATATTTCTTACTGACTTCATAACTTTGCGATTTCCAAGATAAATATAGTGTTTATCGTGCTAAGTGTAAGGTTTTAGTCTCTTCATAATAGTTTCTCTCACTGAGCAATATGCACTTAAGGGTCAAGAGTATTGATGAAGTTCTTTGTAAATGTAGCTTTTATTCTCCTGTAATAATTGCTGTCTGGGAGGCTTACTGCCTCTATCTTCTATCCTAGGCCTAGTCCTGGAAGTTCTAGCCTCCATACAATCTTATTTAGGACTAGTAGATTTTCAGCTTCTGAGACTTACTGCTGAATAAACTCACCCTTTCTAGCTCTTTCTGAACTCTGGCTGGCTGGTTCAACTTAGCTGCTCTGTCCCAAAGTCCTCTCCAAGCTGGGCGACTTAGTCTGGTGTCTCTTGCCTTCTCTGAATTGCTCTGCTTGGCCTCAGACTAACTCTAGCAATCTTTTCTAGTCTTCTGGCTCCTTCTCATTCTCTTGTTCATTCTGCCTTTGCCCGTGTCTACGTTGTTCTCTCTTCGATCTGTTTTGGTAAAACTCTGCCGGTAAAACTGCCTCCTTCTCCCTCTCTGTGCTGCTCTACTCTCCCCCTCAACTCTACTGTCCTGCTCTCCATGAACTCTACTGTTCTCTGTCTCGCCTTAAGTAGCTTCCCTTTCTTCTCTTCTCGTGAGAGAATAGCATATCCTATCAGTCAAATCTTTCTCTGATTCGTCGCTTTTTTCTGCCACTCAGCCCTCACTTTCAAACATGGCTGCTTTCCTTCCACAAACTAACTTTACCTTTATTGTTTGGAATTAAAGATGAGTACTAAGGGTGTGTCTGTATTCCAGCCACAGGGATTAAAGGTATGTGCTAAAGGCTAAGCCACACCCGAACTGGAAACAGGTTCAAATATCCTGTAACAGTTCTTGCCTGTTATTCAGAGGCCCCGTGTCTTATGCCCACCACTGCCAACAAAAACAAAACATGGGAACATTAAAGTCCCTCTGTGTCTTTTCAAGACACCATGGCTCATTTCTTTACAACTTACTCTTCATCTCTTACTACTAGTTTTCTTCAAGAGTTGACTGCTGTATTAATTACTTGTCTCTAGCAATGATAAAACATGGTGACTAAGACAAGTCATAGAAGAATGGGTTTATTTTGGTTCATTGGTCCAGAGGGTTAGAGTCCATAATGGCAGAGCAGAGGCAGCATGAAGGCTAGAGCAGAATGCTGAAACACACATCTTATGTGATAAACACAAGAAGAACGAGAGACAGAGAAACGGACAGACAGACCTAGAGAAGAGGTGGTGAGATGGAAGAAGAAGGGTTTGCTTGTTTTGTCATGAATGCTACCTTCTAAGCAAACCTATTCTTGCCCCCTTTGGTCTCTGTAATACACCCACACAAAATAAACCCAGATATTTTCATTCCCTGTTGCTGTGATAAACTATCCAAGCAAAAGCATCATGCAGAAGAGAGAGTTTATTTGGCTCACAACAACAGATCACAGTCTGTCATGGCAATGACGTCACAGCTGCAGGAGCTGGAGAGAACTGGTAACATTACATCCACAGTTGAGAAACTAGATGAATTAATGCATGTGTACTAGTGCTTGGCTTGCTTTCTCTACTTTTTCAAAAAAAATATTTTGTCATCATTTCATATACATAAAGTGATTTCAATTATAAACATGCAATACTACCTACATCCAAGTTTCCCTCGTGACTCACGCTCCATCTTTCACCCAATTCTGTGTTCTCCTTTTCTGTTGCTATGAACTACCCTGATGCCAGTCAGTGCTGCCCACTTGCACCAGTGTTGGTGCCATCTACTGGAGCACGTGATCCTGATTCCCTCCTTCATCCATCACCTGACAGTAGCTCCTCCCACAAGTATGAGGCCTCAGGGTGAGCTCCTGTCCATGCTGGGATCTGGGCTGGCTTGATACTGTGCAGCTAACTATAGATACTGTAAGTTGCTGTGTGCAATAGTTAGTCCAGACGTCACTTAAGCACGTCTAGTTACTTAGACTTGACATTTTGACAAATGAGGATATCTGAACTATCCACTACTTACTGGACTCTGACCAAAGTTGACAGCAACACACATCAATTGATATAAGCACAGATATTTAGAAGTCATCAGACATTAGTAGAAGGTCCCTTACCTGTGGTGGGCAACCAAACACAATGTCAATAAGCCTGTTGGGCTGAGCTAGTTTTATGTCAACTTGACCCAGGCTAGAGTGATTTGAAAAGAGCAAACTTCACCTGAGTCAAAACGCCTGGACTAGATTGGCCTGGGGGCAAACATGTGGTGCCTTTTCTTCATTAAGTGATTAAAGTGGAAGGCTAGGTGAGTAGGTGGTCCCGGGTTCTATAAGAATCAGGCTGACCATCCATGCGAAACAAATCAGTAAGCAGCACTCCTCCGACGTCTCTCGAAGATCCTGCTGCCAGGCTCTTGCCTCGACTTCTTGCACTGACTTCTCTCAGCGATACAGTGGGACCTGAGGGTTGCAAGCTGCAACAAACCCTCTCATCTCCAAGGTGCTGATTTTGTTTGTTTGCTGTTTTTTTTTTATTGTGATGCTCTATCAAAGTAATAGAAAGCTAACTAAGACAACTGTGTTTCTCTTTGTGCTTCTGACATCTCCTGACCAATAACTTGTAAAAGAGTATCTGGTACTTGACAATGAGATTTTCAGTTATTAATCTGTGCTTTTTGGAAACAGCCTTGTCTACCCACTCAAAGATGTGTGTATTGTGTATATGTTTGTGTGTGTGTTGTGTACGTGTGTGTGTGTGTGTGTGTGTTTTGAGACAGGGTCTCACTATGTACATAGCACTGTCTGGAATTCACTATGGAGACCAGGCTGCCCTTGAAATCATAGAGATCTGCCTGCCTCTGCTTCCAGAATGCTAGAATTAAAAGTGAGCACCACCATGTCCAGCCAATGGCACATTTCTTCTTTATTATAATAATTTCAAAATTTTATATTATAATATGATTACATAATTTCTCCATTCCCTTTCTTCTCTCCAACCCTTCTAATGAACTCATTTGCTTTCATTCAAATTCATAGTTCCTTTCGTTTTTTTAATCATTGTGATACAAGCACGTGTGTGCATGTGTGTACGTGTATGTGTGTGTGTACGTGTGTGTGTGTATGTTACCTGTTCTGTGATTTATATTTCAGGGCTGAGCATTTGGTCTCAGTAGTACTAGCTTTAATCATTAGGATTATGGCCAACAGGTTTGCATAAGCAAAAAACAAACAGGGAGGCAGGAAACAGATGAACTCATGTAAGCTCTCCATTAATACAAACGTCTAGCTGGTTGTGATGGCATACACTTTAAATTCCAGCACTTGGAAGGCAGAGGCAGATGAATCTCCGTGCGTTTGAGGTCATCTTGGTCTACATAGTGAGTTCCTGGACAGTAAAGGCTACATCGAGAGACTCTATTTCAAAAGTTAAATAAATAATAAAATCAAACATCTGAGGAAACCCATCTTACCTCCTTTGCTTATACCCGTTTGGTCAGTTGTGTGGCCTTCCCTACACATACAGAAAGATGAGAAGTGCATGGTTTAAGCTGGGAACATTGGCCCTTGAATAAACTGAATAAATCAAAATATGTTAAATAGCATGGAGATAAAAATAGATCTAAAATAAGCAGCCAGCTGTCTGCCAGATACACCAAATGACTTATAGCCTTCTCAGCCAATTTAAGAAGAAAAAAAAATGGTGTGTGGTTGGGAGGGAAAAGATGAAAGAGGAAGAAAGGTAAATCTATGACCCACACCCCTAAGTGTCAGATCTGTCTTTGCAGGCACACTCAATTGTGGTGACTAAATGGTTAATTTAGAAACTGCCTTTTCTCTCTGCTCTTCCATCTAGCTGAGATGGAAATACACTTTAAAATGTTCTTTCCTCTGAGTAGCAAAATAATTGTAGGAACCCAACCTCCCTTTCTCCCGAGTTGGCAATCCCAGTGGGAAGAGTCCCTATTTCTTAGTAACGTTCCTGTGAGACGTGAAAGGCACTGGTGGTCATTGGTATTAGATGCTCATTCCTGAGCCAATCAGGTAGACTCGGCATGTCTTGTTTACTTCATGGACCTCATCCTCTGAAGGCAGCTCCATCCGAGTCCTGTGAGTTAAGCTGAGGGTGGTAGTTCCCAGAAGGAGAGCTGCTCGATGGTGCCGGAGAATAACAGATGCCAGGCAGACAAAGATAGGGTTTGATAGAGAGATTAAAAACTTAAATGGGGGGAAAGGGTATTTCCTGCCTAGAAATGTTAAAGGGAAAATACTGAAGATTCAATGAACCCCATTCATAATATTTCATTTTCTTTAATATTTGTTGGGGCTGTGTCCACAGAGAGGAAGCAAACAGCAGGCCAATTCTGGACCTGTTTTGAGCTTCATGAAAGCACGTGCAGTTCTAAAACTGCAAGCAAAATACCAAGAGGGAGATTTGCAGGAGAGTGCTATTTATAAGGATGCTTATTTGAGGTAACTTCTTTAAAAACTTAAGTCGCAGACAGTCGAAGAGATGCACACTCACAAATGTACCCTTTCAACACTGCAACCCAAGCCCATGGATTACATCGTGAAGAGAATAGGACACAACGACTAACGTGTCCCCTGCCCTTCCCAAGGTCACGAATTGAATGAGTGGCCCAACCAAACCTGCTGACTCCTAAAACCCATGACTCCTTCTTGTTTCCATAGCTTATTGCAACGACTGGTCTATTTTGTCGTATTTTTGTAAGTGATTGGCAGAAAGTGAAAATCGCCATATGTTTAAAAAACAGCGTCGTCATCTGCCCTAGGGAAATAACACACTAAGGAGAAGAGGAACACAAATTCTGAGATGAAAAAAGTGGGACAGGGAGAAAAATAAATCTATATAGAAAATTTACCAGTAGCTAAAAACTAATGGTGGAATATAAGTCTGAGTGTGGGAATTTGAGCGTTTGGTATGGCAGTGAGGACATTTAAGACTATTTTTCTGTTTTTGCATTTAAGACTATTTTCCCTTTTTGCGTTTATGAAATGTTTCACCACCAGGAGAAAGAATTCAGAATAGCTAGCTTCTCCTAGTTTGCCAATGGCAACTTTTGTTACATTTCTAGTCTTCTTTCTTTTTCTCCCATTCATTCATTTTCCTGTTTCTCTCTGTGTGTGTGCCTGTACACACACTTGTGTGTGTGTGCACATTTAAGAACCATTTAAGTGTAAATTGTAGATATGATGTCTTTAACGCTACCTGGCTCAGCGTACATTTGCTAAAGCCAAGGATAGCTGATTATGTTAACTACATCGTTATTATAAAAACGTTGTGATCAAGGCTGATACAATACTACCACATATGTACAGCCTTTCTGCAGATTTCACTGATGGTTCTGACAGTGGCAAGTACAGCCCAAGAAATTCAAGATCATGTATGTTCATCTTTCATATCTGTTTGCATTCTGATATTAAGGAGAGCCGAAGACTTTATTATAGTTCCTAAAGCTGACATTGAAGTGTATAGGACAATTATTTTAAAGGTGTGACCCTCAAATTTGGGTTTTCCTTCTTGCTTCTGATCAGATTCCAGTTACAAACCGTGGACACAGCTTCGGGTGTACCACAGGAGTGATGTTGTGTTCTCTGGGCACTGTATTTGGAGGCACATGCTGTTAAGTTGCTCCATTATTAGTGACATTAACTTTGATCACTTGCTAAGATGGTGCCTGTCATCCCTTTCAGTTTTAACTGTGCGTTTGTTATAGTAAAAACCTTCTGAGAAGATAGTTTGAGACTATGTAACTGCTTCCTTAGCCCACCAGCATTTGTACGCCAGCTTTAACATCCGTGATGACACTTGTCTGACTCCACTAGAATGAGAATCTTTTCATTAAACATGTTTCTCAAATGTCAGTAACGCTGTGTGGACATAATTACAAGCCTTGTGTTGTAGAGTATTCCCCATAACCTCAAGAAATGTTTAAGCACTTAGATATACAAGTGGAATGTCATTTTTATATCCCTAACAGTTAAAGACAGTGATACCCATGAGGGATTCTTAAAGGGGAGAAAAAAGTGACTTATAGTGATAGTTGGTAGCATTTGATTAAAAATTACTGAATTTTATGTGAGAAATGGCAAATTTTATGATATATGAAGTAGGAGACCTTGTTAAAGGTAACTGATTGGTTTCAGACCCTTGGACAAAGGACTGAGGTGCATATTTTATATATCAAAGTAAACCTGGGCTCCAGGTTCTCCCAGCATCCCTCAGTCCCTACTGGGAATACCCTGGCCCCAATCCTGAACTTTCCAGCCCAGAGGCTAGGCTGCCCTTCCCCCAGAGACTCTTCCCTATATAGTCCAGACATTTTGGTCTCTCTTCTCTCCTCCGTCTCTTCTCTCTTTGTGTGCCCTTTCTCGATTTCTCTCCCTGCATCCCCCTCTCTTCATGGTGACTGCCCTGACCTCTGACCTTGGGCCCAGTGACCTCTAACCTTGGGCCAGTGAACTCACCTGAGAGCAGTTTTCCCAATAAACTTGCCTTTAATATATTCTAATTTGGCTTGAATTGACTCATTTCACAGTGGAGAAACAACCTATCAGAAATAAAAATAGAAAAATTAATTTATGGAAATAATATGATCTAAGTAATTCTACAAAATGGGCAGAAATCAAGATTACATAAATAACAAGCATTTGCACCTAAACATTTTACCTTTAACAAGGTCTCCTACTTCATATGTCATAAAATTTGCCATTTCTCATAATAAAGTTCAGTAATTTTTAATAATGCATCAATTGCTACCAACTATTAAACCGTAAGTCACTTTTTTCTCCCGTTAAGAATCCCTCATGGGTATCACTGTCTTAAACTGTTAGAGATTTAAAAAAAAAAGTTTCTTAACATTTTTTTTATCAACTGGACACATTTAGCAGAATGATAAAGCAGTATGGTCCTTATGAAGAGTAACGCCTGGGCCAGGCCTAATGGCACACGCTTTTAATCCCAGCACTGGAGAAGCAGAGGGAGGCATAAATATCTCTGAGTTCAAGGCCAGTCTAGTCTATACAGTGAGTTCCAGGACACCCAGAGCTATATAGTGACACCCTGTCTCAAAACAAAATAAACAAAACAAAACAAAAACAAAAAAAGGAAACATTATTCCCTGGATACAAGAATACGTGTGACTTTAAAATATGTTAAATGACAGGAGATTTAAATCTATGTCAAGTTAATGAAAAAGCTTATTTTTTGCAATTTATCTGTATGAAGGCTGTCATCATTTAGCCTGAACAAGAACAAGACATTTTGACAGGGCTGTGCACATCATTTAAGACTGAGTGGATGTCTAGCTTTTATTTGTTTGCTTGCTTATCAGAATTGATAATCTAGATTCGTAGTTTCTTTATCTACATCCCAAACGCTGCCCCTCCTCCCAGAGTCCATCCCTCCATCCCCCATTCTCTTCTTCTCTGAGAGGGTGAGACCCTCCTTGGGTATCCCCCAACCCTGGCACATCAAGTCTCTGTAGGGTTAGGTACATTCTCTCCATTCCCCTCCCCATTCCCACCCCACCCAGTTCTCTTCCTCCCTCTGCCTCCTATGACCATTTTATTCCCCTTATAAATGAGATTCAAGCATCCTTACTTAGACCTTCCTTCTTGTTTAATTTCTTTGGGTCTTTGGAGTGTGTTATGGGTATCTTGTACTTTATAACTAATTACCACTTATCAGTGACTACATACCATGCATGTCCTTTTGGGTTTTGGGTTACCTCAGTCAGGATGTTATTTTCTAGTTCAATCCATTTCCCTGAAAAATTTATGATGTCCTTGTTTTTAATAGTTGAATAATAGTATTCCATTGTGAGCCACAGTTTTGATATCCATTCTTCAGTTGAGGGGCATGTGCTTTTTTTTTCTTTTAGTCTGTTTATATAGTGGATTACATTGATGGATGTTCATATACTGAACCATGCCTGCATCCCTGGGATGAAGCCTACTTGATCATGATGATGTTCTTGATGTTCTCTTAGATTCAGTTTGTGAGAATTTTATTGAGTACTTTTTTGTCTATGTTCATAAGCGAAATTGGTCTGAAGTTCTCTTTCTTTGTTGGGTTTTTGTGTGGTTTGGGTATTAGATTAACTGTGGCCTCATAGAATGAATTAGGTAGTGTTCCTTCTGTTTCTATTTTGTGGAATAATTTCTGGAGTATTGATATTAGCTCTTCTTTGAAAATCTAATAGAATTCTGCACTAAAACCATATGGCTCGGGCCTTTTTTGGTTGGGAGACTTGTAATGACCTCTTCAATTTCCATAGAGCTTATAGGACTGTTTAGTTTACCTGATCTAGATTTATCTTTAGTAAGTGATCTCTGTCTAGAAAATCATCCATTTTGTTTAGATTTTTCAATTTTGTGGAGTACAGGCTTTTGAAGTACAATCTGATTTTTTAAATTAATTTCCTCAGTTTCTGTTGGTTATGTCTCCCTTTTCATTTCTGATTTTGCAAATTTAGATTCTGTCTTTTCTCCTTTCAGTTAGTTTGGCTAAGGATTTGTCTCCTTTGTTGATTTTCTCAAAGAATCAGCTCTTGGTTTTGTTTACTCTTCGTCTTGCTCTTTTTGTTTCTAATTTATTGATTTCAGCCCTGAGTTTGATTATTTCCTGACATATACTCCTCTTAGGTGTGTTTGCTTCTTTTTGTTCTAGAGCTTTCAGGTGTGCTGTTAAGTTGCTAGTATGAGATCTCTCCAGTTTCTTTATGAAGGCACTTAGTGCTATGAACTTTCCTCTTAGCACTGCTTTCATGATATCCAGTAAGTCTGGGTACATTGTACCTTCATTTTCATTGAATTCTAGAAAGTCTTTCTTTTTCTTTTTTAGATTTATTTTATGTATCTGAGTACACTGTAGTTGTCTTCAGACACACCAGAAAAGGGTATCGAATCCCACAGATGGTTTTGCACTACCATTTGGTTGCTGGTCATTGAACTCAGGACCTTTGGAAGAGCAGTCAGTACTCCAAATTGCTGAGCTATCTCTCCAGCACTAGTCTCTTTCTTTATTTCTTCCCTGACCAAATGATCATTGGGTAGAGAGTTGTTCAGTTTCCCTAAATATATTGGCTTTTGGTTGTTTCTGTTTTGGAAGTCCAGCCGTAATCTATGGTGATCTGATAATATGCACAGGATTATCTCAATCTTCTTGTATCTGTTGAGGCTTGCTTTGTGCCTAATTATATGGTCAATTTTGGAGAAGGTTCTATGTGGTTCTTAGAAAGTATAATCTTTTGTTTTTGGGTTAAAGGTTCTATAGATATCTGTTAGATCCTTTTTGTTCATAACATGTTAGTTTCATTATTTTTCTATTTAGTTTCTGTTTTGATGACTTGTCCATTGGTAAGAGTGGCACTCTTACCTACTATTATTGTGTGGGGTTCAATGTGTGATTTGAGCTTTACTAATGTTTCTTTTATAAATGTAGGTGTCCTTGCATTTGGGACATAGATGTTCAGAATTGAGATGTCATCTTGGTGGATTTTTTTCCTTTGATGAATATGAAGTGTCCTTCCTCATCTATTTTGATTACTTTTGGTTGAAAGTCTATTTTGCTAAATATTAGAATGGCTATTCTAGCTTGTTTCTTGGGTCTGTTTGCTTACCTTTTTCCAGACCTTTACTCTGAGGAAATATCTGTCTTTGTTGCTGATATGTATTTCTTATATGTTATATGGATCCTGTTTATATATCCAGTCTGTTAACCTATGTTGTTTTATTGGGGAATTGAGTCCATTGACATTGAGAGATATTAATGACCAATGATTGTTAGTTCCTGTTATTTTGGTGTTGATGGTGATAGTATGTATGGTATATTCTCTTCTTTTGGTTTGCTGTGTGATTAATTTCTTGTGTTTTCTTGGGCATGGTTATTCTTGTGTTGGAGTTTTCCTTCTAGTATCCTCTGTAGAGCTGGATTGGTAGAAAGATATTGTTTAAATTTGGTTTTGTCATGGAATCTCTTGGTTTCTCCATCTATGCTGATTGAAAATTTTGTTGACTATAGTAGTCTGGGCTGGTATCTGAGGTCTCTAAGGATCTGAAAGACATCTGTCTAGGATCTTCTGGCTTTTAGAGTCTCTGTTGAGACATCAGGTGTAATTCTGATAGGTCTGCCTTTATATGTTTCTTGGCTGTTTTCCTTTGGGTTTTAATGTTTTTTCTTTGTCCTGTACATTTAGTGTTTTGATCATTATGTAGGGGGAGTATTTTCTTTTCTGGTCCAATCTATTTGGTGTCCTGTAAGCTTCTTGTATGTTTATAGCCATGTCTTTCTTTAGGATAGGGAAGTTTTCTTCTATGATTTTGTCAAAGATATTTACTTTCCCTTTGAACTGGAAATCTTCACCCTTTTCTTATTATTCTTAGGTTTGGTCTTTTCATAGTGTCCCGAATTTCCTAAATGTTTTGAGTTAGAAATATTTTACATTTGGTGTTTTCTTTGTATTAATATTTTCTATGGTATCTTCTATGCCTGAGCTTTTCTCTTCTATCTCTTGTACTCTGTTCCTGTTCTTGTTCCTAGGTTTTCCATCTCCAGGGCTGCCTCCATTTTGTTTTTTTTTGTTTTTGTTACATTTTTTATATTGCTGTTGTTTAAGTCTTAGATTGTTTTATTCACTTCCGTCACCTGTTCAATTATATTTTCCTATATTTCTTTAAAGAATTTATTTGTTTCCTCTTTAAGGATTTTTACCTGTTTGTGTTTTCCTGTGTTTCTTTAAGAGATTTATTTATATCCTCTTTAAAGGTCTCTATCATCTTCAATGGATGAGATTCAAGGTTGTAGTCTTGCTCTTCAGATGTGTTAGGATATCCAGGGCCTTCTGTAGTAGGAAAGCTAGGTTCTGATGGTGTCGTACTACACTGGCTTCTGTTGACTATGTTCTTGCGCTAGTCTTTTGCTGACTAGCAAGGCTGTTTCTGATGTTGGCATAATAGTCCCTGGGAGTAATAAGCCCTTGGGACTGGTTGTTCTAGATAGCTCCAAGTCTCTCATAAGGCAGGCAGAGCTCTTGGCTTTGATATGGGATGCAGATCATTGATTGCAGATGGAGGTATGGGTGATTGCAGGAGCTCCTAGAGGATGGAGCAGAGCTCATGGCTGCTGGACTTGCTGAGGTCCATGCATGTGGGGAGGAAAGGCTTGGGGCAGCGTGTCTCACTAGTGTCTCCCAGATTAGAGTGGGTATCCTCTTAAACATATATTATCGTAGTAGATGTAATTAAAGTTTGCATAAGAAATGGATAAATTCTCTCAAAGAATACTGTTTAGTTTGGGAAGCCATAAGAAATTAATCTATGCTGAGTGTTTAACTGCGTTTCCCACAGTTCTAGAGGCTGAAACTTCAAGGTCAGGTTGCCAAAAGTGAGTGCATGTGCTCGTGTGCGTGAGTGTGCATGTGTGTGTATGTGTGTGTACGTGTGTGCAGGTGCAGATGTGCAGAGTTTGTGGAGTCAGTTCTCTTCTCCCACTGTGAGTTCTGGGGATCAAACTCAGGTCATCAGTCATGCATGGTGTCTTAGTCACTGTTGTGCTGCTGTGAAGAGACACCAAGACCAAGGCAACTCTTAAAAAAGGAAACATTTAATTGGCGGCTTGCATACAGCTTCAGAGACTTAGTCCATCACCATCATAGCAGGGCGCACACAGTAAGCAGGGTGTTGAATATGTAGCTGAGAAAAAGCAGGTAGGGGAGAGGAGGGGGATGGAGTACTGGCTTGAGCTTTTGAAACCTCAAACCTATCCCCACTGAGTCACTTCCTTCAACAAGTAGTGCCATTCCTAGTAAATAAGCATTTAATATATGAGCTATAGGGGCCATTCAGACTGAGCCATCCTGCTGGCCTTTTAATATGCTTACTTCAGGAAGTAGACTTTCAGTATAAGAATTGGATGGCAAGAGATATAAATATCCAAATCGTCCAAATCTGTTGGAGTTACAATTTTATTATGAGGTTATATAGAATGACCATTTGGTGACCCTGTGTTCCTCTTTGGTTAACCAGCTACAGTGTTTGCATGAGTCTATAAACAGGAGGGCAAGATTAAATACAGAGCATTTCTGACAGAATGACAAGAATAAATAATACTTTGAGATATCTCCAACGCATTTACCATGATATGAAAATATCTATGATTTCTATGGTGGCAAAGTCAAAGAGACTAAGATGTTTGCCAATACCAAAAGGAGTATCTGAATTTCAGTCAAATGTTACTGAAAACAATTATGTAATGGTTTTCACCCAATCAAGTTCCAAGATCCTCTGATTTTGTCTAAGGACCCCAGGGTAAGAGCCTCTTAAACAGAATTTATAACCCTCACATTCTGTCTCTGGTATGACTATAGAAGCCTTATGACAGAATAAATACACATGGAAAGCAATGAAAGGGAAATTCCTAGTTTGGTGTGTCAAATGATGTGAAAATAGATTCACAGTTCTATGTCCTTCAGGATTCTTCCCTGTAAATGTACTGTTTATATTTAATGCTGCTCCAACAAATGGCAATAGGACAGCTCTTCAGCTTTCTTGTTTCCGGGCATCTTTCCAGCCTGGGGTTTTCCTGCCTCATCATTTAAAATAGGAAGAAATTGATCTCTCACTTCTCATTCGTTGTTTCTAGTTTAAAGCCTATTTTTCTTCTTCCTTTTTGCATTCTCATCTACATTTTGGTATTGATTTCTTCTGAAATTCACTGTAAGATGAATCCATCTAGTTATCTGTTTTTTGAGCAGTTGATTCTTTTCTAATATAATTCTTGGACCCAAAACATGTTACCAGGTTTTTCTCTTTTACAGTAGGGAGGGTATGGACACTGCAGAGAAGATTTCTGCTACTTATACACTAGCCGAAAGCTAAGTGTCTGGAAGTGAAAGGAATTAATAAAGCATAATAAAGTTGTACTTGCTGGATGTCACAACTATGATTTAATTCAAATTATGGCAAATTAGGTTCTGCTACCACTGTATCCAAACCCTATGTGGAAAGTGAATGGTGATTTCTTATGTTATCTGTAAGCTGTTTCATACTCTCAAAGCCTCATTGGTCACGACTGTGTAACACAGGCATCCAGGGAAACTGTGGGCATGCCATGTCACTGGCATGGCAGGTTTGGTCATCCCATAGCTGGTTGGGAACTTTGTTGTAGTAATGGTATTTGTCACCAAGCCTGATGGCCAAAATGGTAGAAGAAAGAGCAACCTCCATACGTGTATTGGGGCAAGTCTGCACTACCACCATCCCTTTCTGCTGCTGCTGCTGCTGCGTGCGCGCACACACACACACACACACACACACACACACACACACTTTTTAGAAAGGTATTCTTATTCCAGAGACATTGCTTGATTGCTCAAAATAGAACAGAAAACCAAAGCAGCCACACCTTTTTGAGATACAACTGCTATCCAATAACTGGTTTTACCCTTTCTCCTATGGAAAGGAGTTTTCTGTTAAGTCCTACTGAACACAGTAACCCCATGAGAGTATATTCCCTCTAAGTGTTCCCTTTTCTTTCTCCTTCTGAGAGCATACCCTCAGCTAATCACTACAAAAGAACACTACTTCAGTCCTTCTTCCAAATTTTAACATGTCAGCTAATAAGTACTATCCCTCTACCTTTCTGTAAAACAAACTATTTATTTATTGAATTAATTATATGTATATGAGTGTTTTGCCTGCATGTACATAAATGTGCCATGTCCGTGACTGGTACCTGTGGAAGTCAGGAGAGGGCATCAGATCCTCTGGAACTAGATTTGTGAATTTTAGCTATAGGGTGATTGAAGCCCTGTTTGCACGCAGAAGCATTGTATAATAATAATAATAATAAAAATAAAACAACAACAACAAACCCAGAGTTCATGTCAGATGTAGTAGTGCACTTTTTTAGTGCTAGCACTGGAGAGGCAGAGGCAGGCATCTCTATGAGTTCAAGGCCAGCCTGATCTACAAAATTAGGAAGGCTGAAGATTGTACTTAAAATAAGCAGAAGTGAATATAGAACTATATGTTCCTATGTTCCTTATTAAACAGAAAACAAATTTGAGTTTTCACTTTATATGTCTAAAATAAATTTGCATTGTCTGCTTGAAGTATACTCAAGAGGTAAATGATTACTTTCAGAGAAGGTATTAATGGAAACTGATTTTCTAGCCCAACTGCACTGGGACCATGAGAAATGCAGAGGTAAAAGATTAGAAACTGATCCTACATTTAACGGGAATGCCCCAATAATTCCCCAATAGGTGATCTTTAACCACTGTAAATTTATAGCCTGAAGTCAGAGAACCGTTGTCTCAAGGTCAGTGAAGAACAGAATGATAAACCAAGGGAGCTAGCATCCTATCTGTGACACATCAGACTGTCACCGGTTCACAAACCAAGATTCTTTTTAAACTTATAATTGTTCTGAGGAGTAATGTCAGAAAATTTCTCTCCATTAAAGAGTTTTAGAAGCTGCACAGTTTTTTTTTTCCACTTTAAAAATATCCAGGCAATTATTTAACTGAAGAAATGTTAATAAGCCAGAGTTTTACCTGATCTTTGTAGATCTGGTACAAGCTGTATAATGTGTTCCTACCCACTTATCTGCATTACTTATTTCTGTTACTGAATAATTGAAGGTTAGCCTCACATCTGAGCACTTACTCCATTGTCTTCTCATACATTCTTAATATGGTATCACTATGAGGTTGATAATGTACCACCCATAGGTTAGAGATAAATAATTAACCCGAGGTGCTGAACACTGGTAATACGAGACGTCACCCTCTTTCCTTCCTAAATACCGAGTTCCGGGCTCTGATCACTTCAGCCCGTGGATGGAGTTAGCTTATCCTCCGATGAACACTCAATAAGCATTTTGATAAAGCTCCTTCTGGAAATGAATTGATTTTTATCACAGAGGGACAAGGACAGATTTATAGACATATTTGTAGTACTTATTAAAAAATATTCCCAAGATAGAGTTGTTATTGAAAACTGTGTGATGCCTTTTCAGGAAGTTTATATATCATAGGGTTTATATCACATTCACTAATTATGTGTCACTTGTCCAGTCAGTCCACAAGATTTACTGAACACACACTGTTAGGTCGTACTTATGGACCCAGAGAGGTGGCTTAGTGATTAAGAGCACTTGTTGCTCTTTCAGAGAGGACTGGCGCTGAGTTCCTAGCATCCACATACTGGCTCACAACCATTCATACATCTCAATCTCCTGATTATTCTGCCTCTACCTCTCATGTGTATCATCACACCAGGCCTAATTTTGAGGCCTAATTCTAACAAATGAAACAAATATTTAAATGTCTGTCTTCTCCATAGTGTCGAGCATACTTTAGGTGTTTTTTTTAATCCTCATTGAAGATAAAGCTAAAAACTCCTTGTATTCTATTGTGATGGTTGCCATAACAAAACAAAGGTCATTTTCTCTTGACTACCCCTTGTCTTCTGTACCCATATGTCTATTTTCAAATTTTCTTATTATGAGAATCAAAGTCATATTTAATTAGTATTCCCCATATAACCTTATTTTATCTTAATTACTTTAAAAAGGCCTTATCTCAGGGGTATGAAAGATGGAACAATATGACATATACATGTAATATCATCATGTGTTTTCTGAGTAGGCTGGGCTGTATATTGGAATTCTATCTAAAAAGAAAATGAGAGCCCAGGCTACCTCCACACTAGACACTAAGAAACTTCAACATCGGAATTTTCAGTGGTCAAAATAGAATCAATATTAATCTTTTATATTGTTCTTATAATTTTGACTCTTGATTAAGTTTATATTCTAAAAGAAAATAAATACTTAAATCACTTAAAATAAGAGATAAGAAATAAAAGCATTCTTTTTCTTGTTATTAGTTTGGAAATTTTTATGTGGTGGTGGCAACTTAGTCATTTCTGTGTGCTGTATGAAGAGAGGCTGGTTAGATAAATTGAGCCTCCATCTCCCAAACATCCCACATAAATAAATGTACAATTCTTTGATTGAAATAAATGTTTTTCACTGACACCCCATTTAATAAAGAAAACAAGTGTCTAAAATACACACGCTCTTTCATTAAAAAGTAACACAATTCTATTATCTTTCAGTATACTCATAAGTTACAAAGTGACTTCGGCTGTGCATAGGTAAGGAAAGCTCTGGAGCAGTTCCCAGGACGTTACTTTTCTTTGTGTTAACTGCATTGGGAGCCATGACGTTTCAATGAGAAGCTTTTACTTTGTAACTAGAAAGGAGTTTAAAAGTAGAACAAACTGTACTTTGAAAGTTGACATTCTTTTTAAACCAAAAACCATGATTGTTACAAGATAATATTATAGTATCTTGGGAAGAAAAAAGAGAGCATTGTGTTAATTTGCAAATGCCTGATCCACACGATTCATCTGGTACAAAAAAGCTTTATTTTAGTTTTATAAAATATGAACATCTATCACTTTTATCAACTTTACAAAATATGACTATCTTACCTGTGGTGCATACATACATACATACATACATACACACACATACACAGTTGGTAGGCTTTTTGCAGAAGCCCTTCACAGGTTGAAGTTCTTGTATGTACATGTATTGAGTGTTGATCATGAATAGATGTTGAATGTTGTCAGATTTTTTTCTACATCAACTGATAATAAATGTATTTGTCGCTTCCTTAGCCTCATGAATGCAGTAAATTCCCATGAATTTTAAAATTTGAGCATGTCTCACTTGGTTACATGTAGTTTTCTTTGGTTGGATGTTATTTGCTAATAGCTTGCTGAGGAAATTACAGGGTTGTAGGTGCAAACTTAATAGGGAGGGAGAGAGGGAAAGAGGGAGTGACAGAGGGAGGGAGAGAGGGAGGGAGAGAGGGAGGGAGACAGGCAGTGAAAGAGCTAGAGAGGGAAAGAGCCAGAGCACTGGGCAGTACACTTGCATAGCAGGAGGGGGCCCAGGAAACAGTACAGTATGAGGTGAGGCATGGGGATCTAAGAGCTGCTCAGTCCAGTTGGCAGGACTAGGCGTCTTGGTGTGTTGAGGAATTCTGTGTTTCCAAGAGATTGCAGTCATTTCTGTAAACACTGGGAGTAATTTTCTTGTGAAATATTCTGTGCCTAGCTTTTTTTTTTCCCCCCCTAGAAAAGTTTAAGCTGTCAACCCAATTTCTTTGGTTGTATGAATATTCAGGCTGCCTATTTCAATGTAAATGGGTTTTAGTATCATGCGGGTTTTCAAAGAATTCCTGTTTACAAAAGAGTTACTAGGTGTGTACACCTAGGGTTGTTTCTAACACCCACTTAGGAGCTTCACTTGTCTGTGAGGTCTGTAATGCTGGATTCCCCTTCATCGCTTTTATTTTCTTTTGCTTTGGTTTGTTGATTTTGATTCTGAGACAAAGTCTCCAACAGCAGAAACTGGCCCTGAACACTTTATCCTCCTGCTTCTGTCTCTCAGGTGTTAAGAGCCCTACAAGTGAGTTTGCTTCTGTGTTTCTGATGTTGATACTTTGTGTTCTCTATTCTTTTTCCATTCTTGATGGGGGTGAGTGAGAGAGTTTACTTCTTTTCCCCTTCAAAGGATTGCCTTTTGTTTCATCAGCTCTCACTGTTATTTGGTTTCAAAACTTCACTTCTGCTCCAATCTTCATTATTTCCTTCCTTCTTGCTCTGGGTTCACTTTCTTCTTCCCTCGCTTGTTCCTAAATTGGAAGCTAATATTATTGATTTGAGACATTTCTTCCTTAATAACATAAATATTTGATGCTATAAATATCCCAGTAAGTTCTGCTTTAACTTTAAAGCTTGTTGTTTATTGGGCTTTCGGACTGTGTGTCATACATCATTAGTACATGCACTCCTAGTTTGGAAGGATACTTTCACTTTGCTGGTGGTGTGGGGCTTCTTGATGGTGAAAAATAGCTTTTGTAACATCAAATTCATTATTTTATTACTACCCCTAGATTTTTGATGCATAGTTATAACTCCTTCACAATATCAAGGTTAAAGAAGAATTCACCAATATTTTCTTCTAAGATCCATAGTCAACTTGAAAGTCATTTTTGTGTATGATGTAAGATGGAAATGTAAGTCTATCTTTTTCCAAATAGCTACTTACTTGTCTCAGCCCATTTATTAAAAACTATCTCTATCTTATGACACTTATATATTTTTTTATTAATGTGTTTGTGTGTGTGTGTGTAAGAGGGCAACTTTTGGCACTCTGTTTTCTTTCCATTGTATGAGTTCCAGGTTCAAACTCGGGTTATGGAGCTTGAAAACAAGTGCCTTAACCCACTCAGCCACATTATTGTTGACCCTAAAAACTCATCTTTTATATATAATTGTATATACTATATGTACAAGTGCCTGCACAAGCTTAGGAAATCCACATGTCTAGTATCTACAGAGGATGCTGGATCCTATGAAACCAGTTACCGGCAGTCACCATGTGACTGCTAGTGAGAAACTAAACCTGGGTCCTCTGCAAGAGTAGCAAGTGCTCTTAACTGCCGAGACATCTTTCCAGACTCTAAAATCCATCCTTAATTCAGTAGCTTGAGATGTTGCATTCATCACTTCTTAAATTTAAGTAGCTATTTGGATATATTCTGGCCATTATCTCCTGTATCACTGTTTCTCTATTCTTGTGTCTATTCCATGCAGTTTTAGTTACAGAGGATCTGTGTGTACTGGTTTGACATCTGGTGGGCTGAACTCTTCCTGTCAATTTTTTCTTTTTCAGTGTCTTCCTTGCTTTTCTTACTTTTTTGTTTTTCCTTCATGCGTCAATACCAGCCTGTCTAATTATAATAGCTTATTGGTAAATGTATCCATTCCATATTAAACTCTATCTTGCTAAGTTGAGTCCCAAATTTAAGTTTAATGGATACATTAACACCTTGCTTTTCAATTTATTTGTGTCCCTTATGACTCTAAGTAAACAATAGATTTGAATAATGCCCTCAATCTATCATGAGGGCTGTAGATTTAGGTCAGTGACAAAGACCTTGGCTACTCTGCATGAGGACTTGAATTCAATTCCTAGGACTTCCTCTCCACAAAGCAAAAACAGCAAAACAAAGAATTAGCCATGTAATTTATCAGCATGTGATACATTAGAAGGCTGATGAGACTTTTGCCTCAATAAACTGGGCATGTTTCTCCAGGCAACACTAACCTGTGAACATGCTGGAAATGAATGTTAAACTACTCTCTAATCCAAGCCACCATTCAAATTATGGTTCCCTACATGTTTTATAATCATGTCATGGTTCACTTGTTTAATGTGGATGATGGAATCTAAGCCATTTTCATTATCTACTCTAAATGCAAACATCGAAATCCTCTCTTTAAGAAAACCATGAGATCAAAGGTGTGGTAGAAGGTGACTTAGTTAAATAGTACATAGTATACATGGTGTCAGTGTGTGTGTGTGTGTGTGTGTATGCACTCACATGTGTGCATGTTGAAGATATAAGGTTCTGCCTTACAGAACATAGTATATGCTCAGTGGACTTGGGGGTATCTCTTCCCCATCACATCTATTAGTGGGAATCAAGGAATACATTTGGGAGTATATTTTTTTAAAAAACACTTTCCGTGATAATTCAATTGTAGAGATTCTGCCTCCCATCCCATAAATTCTAGGCTTTGCTGCTGTTAAGATCTGACTCTCAGAGGAAATGCTTCCAGTAGATCAAACAATGCTTCTATTGAAATAAAATCTGAGTTTGCCACACTTCTATGTCTTGAAATCAGTTCAAAAGGAAGAACAAAAATAATCATTCAGCAAGCTGGTGTATGCTATGGTGATTCGCCAATGGGCACATGAATCACTGAGGGGAAATATGGCAGCTTCTATATGTGGAAGAAAGACTCTGTCTGGAACTCCTCAGATTTGCTGCCCTGCCCCTTAGTAAAGCCGTATGCTACAGTTTATGAAGAACACAGCAACAACAACAGATAGAGAAAGGTTTTTTTTTTTTTAAACATAGAAAAACAAGATGAATAAGAGTTAAGATTCTCCATTACTTGCCATTTCATTCTGCCAAGACAGACTCAGGTAGCTCATGTCTTCCACCAAATAATGGAAACATGGAAAGTCACTCAAAGCCTCATGGCTGATTCCAGAAACAAAGGCAGCAGTAATCTTGCTTATTTTGTGTATACACCTATTTGCATATGTTAATGATTTTCTCCTCCCCCATTTATTAATATATATACAAGTTTTAAAATGTAAGGCCGGCTTAGATTGTAGATAAATATTTGGTTGGGTTCTGATTAAATTATAATGCAATATGTGTGATAATCTTGGAACTGTGGGTCTTCACATTTTGGGAACTGAATGAGACCTTAGTTGGAATGGTAGCTGCATCTCTTGGGAAGAAACTTGAATTGTGTTGCTGTTTAGTGGAAGTCTATGTGTAGAGAAAGGTGTGGATGGAAGCTGAGAGGTCAAAGGTTGGGAATTCTGTAGTTGTTTGTATCTGACTCTTCAACGCTGCTTTTTTTTTTTTTTTGGCCAGGCTTTTCCACATACACCTGAATTCTCAAACAATTCCAAGGGGTCCATTGGGAAACTTGCCAGTTTGGTTAACTGTTGCAACCCTGTGTAGTAATACCCAATTAGTATATTTAATTTGATCCTGGCTGAGGTGTGTTCCTTGCTATCCACCCCAATGTTCTGGGTTCTTGAATGAAGTACACACCGCCTTTATATTTTGATATATCTAAAGCAGCTCAATGGCTGGGAAACTTCCTAATCTCCATATGGTTAATCCACATCCCTCCAACATTCCCGTTATTACTTACTAAAATCTATATTCCATCTTTGCTGCCCTGGACCTGGTCTGGCAGCCCTTTTGGGGCCGCTCTTCCCTGGCTCCTACACTTTCTCAGGCATGGTGTCGTTCCTCTCCTTTTTCCAGCATGGCGGATCTCCTTCTCTGTGCCTAGCCCAGGAATCCTACAAGTCTCATCTCTGTCTGCCCTGCCCAGCCAGTGGTTACTGGCAACTTGATTTCCCAATCAGAACCAATTGGGGCAAGGTCCCTCAATGTCTTACATGCTGACATGTAGATTCTCTCACAAACAATTTTGGGAACTCAAATTAACATACTAAAGCAGCATTAGGCCAAACCCACTACAACCATAAAATGCAAAGGCAGCAAGAAGTTACTTTGCTTTCAGGTTCCATTCCTTCATTATACAGTTATCAGCCAGCTATGCAGTGTGCTCCAGTTATGTGCTGAGGCCATGGTCTCACTACCAGAAGGGACTTAGCACTCCTGGCCTGTCCACCTTCTGCAAAGGTGGGCCACCTTCACAAACCGATGCCAACCTAGACTCTGCCAACCATGTTCCCCACTGGTTTATGGTGGATACTCTGTTGGTTCCTTTTGCCTCCAGTTAGGCATCAGCCCTCTACAGAAAACCAGTTCCTTTCGTCTTAGCTGGTCTGTGTTTTCGTAGAATGGAGCAGGAGGGGTTGCCACTGTTTTACATTGGATACAGTTTTAAATAGGGTCTCTCTATTATGTAGTCCTGGATGTCCTGGAGCTCCCTATGTAGACCCTGAACTTACAGATATTCCCCTGCTTTTGCTTCCAGAGTACTGGGTATGTGCTACCATGCCTGACTTACAAATGACACCTTTGGATTCCTCTGAAATTCCAGCTCCTCCATGTTGATTGAGGGCCACTTTCTGCTGTCAAACAATTTCTCATACTGAACTATTCCTGTTTAAATGATTCACAAGGTTCTGTTATTCCATTGAATCCTGATGCCTAAATTAAGTCTCAGTCCCTATGCATTGCTGTCATAAGTCCAAGAACGAGTAATTTATAACCAATAGAAGTTTGTGCTTCACAGATCAGAAAGAGAGGACACCCAAGACCAAGGCGGCTGCAGTATTAGTGTCTGGTGAGGGCTCTTTCCTCATAGATCCGACTGTCTAGCTGTCCATACATGGTGGCTGGGCAAGGTGACACAGAGGCAAAGGGCCCCCTTATACCTCGTCTATGGGGCTATACTTCCATTAATCAACCCCTAAAGACTGTCCCTTTAATTCATTGGACACTGAACTTTAAAATACATGCTTTTAGAGAACACCTAGTAAAAAGGAAGCTATATTCTTATGAAGCAGGTTGCTTTCTGCTCACTGAATGTGTTAGGACAGGATCAGGTCTCATTTCAGTTTGCAGTGTGCTTCCTGTTCTCTTAGCTCCTGTGCTCAAGGAGAGGAGGACGCGCTCGCTGGAGAGGGCCCCCCCCCCCCCCCCCCCCCCCGTCTCTTCTCTCATGACATACACAACGGGAACCTTCACGGCTGAAGTTGGGAGATGGTTTTGAGAAGCACTGCTGTACACGATGGCCTTAAGATGTAACATAACGGCTGGAGTGAAAACTAATGAGGGGGTACAAAGGCATCGGCGGTGGCTCGCAAGGCTTCTCTTTCGCGTCTTTGATTTTCAGAACTATAAAAAAGTTCATTGCAATTCTTGGCGGTTAGGAAAATGGCATTCTTTTCTATAACTGGGGGTATTTTTGTTTTTAACAAAAATGTTTGTGGTTGATCTCTAAGGCCTAATGCAACAACATCTCTGTCCTCGTCTCTCTGTCTCTCTGTCTCTCTGTCTCTCTGTCTCTCTGTCTCTCTGTCTCCTTTCTTGCTCTCTGTCTCTCTCTCTCTCTCAACAAAAGAATCTTTGACCTAGAATAATCGAGGCAGAAACCAGCCCGCAGAGTTACTCTGAAGCTGTAGCTGACATTTGAGAAAGGCACTTTCCTACTGTAGCATGTATCAGAATCAGAATCTCCCACTGGGCCTGAGAAAGCAGGATATCAAGCCCTAAGTTTGCAGCTTGCTCAGTAAGCAAGGCCAGGCGAGTTTGCACTGCCAGCACATTGTTATGTGATGTTTGTCTGGGGAGCCGTAGTTCAAAGAATCATTGTTTTAGAGAACAGTTCCCAGTATGCTCTCCCGTCTTGTGTTTGATCCTACACAGTTGGTGGGCATTATCACTACGACTTTTGTGATATCAGTTACTTATTGCTATGACCCAATACCTCAGAATAAATGTGTGGAAGGATTTACCCTGATCTTTGGTTTGAGAGCATATAGACTGTCGTGGTGGGAGTGGTATGGCAGAATTCATGGCATCGGGGGCCTGGGACTGAGACACTTTGCAGCTTGATGGACTGGGATGCAGAGTTAGAATAGTAAGAGACCTGGCTATAAACCTCAAGGCCTACCCCCCAGTCAGCAGAGGCCCCACCACTGAAGGTTCCATTTTCTTTTAAACAGCACAACGTTTTATTCTTTTTTTTTTTTTTTTTTTTTTTTTGGTTTTTCGAGACAGGGTTTCTCTGTATAGCCCGGGTTGTCCTGAACAGCACTCTGTAGACTAGGCTGGCCTCGAACTCAGAAATCCACCTGCCTCTGCCTCCCAAGTGCTGGGATTAAAGGCGTGCGCCACCACCGCCTGGCTGAAGGTTCCATTTTCTATTATTTTGGAAACTCGTCACCCTTTTTTCTTTTTGCTGTAATATAACTTTAGTATCTGTTTCAATTCCTGGAGTCATGATAGGCTTTCATTCCAGCCCTTTAACCAATTAATGTCTGCCCCCTCCTTCACCATTTATTTGGGGTACTCAGACACACCAACTACAGCCAGTGATGAGTGGTAAAACTGTAAGACTTAGACTTTTGAGTTCAGAGAATTTCAATTCTAAAAGATGATATATGTGATGCATACACACACACACACACACTCACACACACACACATACATACACACACATTGGTATTTTGCATGCATGTATGACTGTGAAGGTGCCAGATTTCCTGGAATTGGAGTTCCAAACCGTTGTGAGCTCCCATGTGGGTGCTGGGAATTGAACCCAGGTCCTTTGGGAGTACAGCCAATACTCTTAACTGCTCTTAACTGCTGAGTCAACGCTCTAGCCCACTGTGTTATATTTAATTATAACAGTTTAGAACTATAACAATGAAATGAGAACAGAAACAAACAAGCTATAATTGAGATTATTTATTTTTCAATTCCTTACCACTGCAGAGTCATGCAGATTGCGTGCTGCAGCTATGCATGCATTGATACCCTTCTCATTCCAGAGAGAACTGTGTGCAGAGCAATGAATAAACAGGTCGACATCCATAGGACCTTAGGGTTGCAGTTCTTCGCATTACTCTAGACAATTGCTGATAACATTATTGGGGAAATATTATACTCACTGTCTCATAGGATATAAGATCTTCTTGCTCTGTTTGTTTTTTTCCCCAAATGGAAAAGCAATTCTGGTTGGGAAATAGAACAATGAGATGCATAACAAATGTATTGATTTTTAAAAAGCCAATTATAGCATGTGTTCAAGTAAAAAAAAAAAAGTCTATGAGAGAAGTTACAAAATAAAGTAGACATAATGACTGCCCCATAAGAGGTCAATGAAAAGAAGGGAAAGCATGAGTCAAACCAGCCTCAGCAGAACTGAAAATTGAGGAGATTCTTCAGAACTCGGTGTGCAGTAGAGATGGGAGTGGAGAGCTGTCACCAGTAACCAAACATCCATCCAGCCCCAGCTCAGTCTGCAAGTGACTCTTCCACCAGAAGCGGTGGCTTGCCCATTAAAGAGACAGACATGACTGTGAGCTCGGTCTATGATGTTAGCTCTACGTGGTCTCTGTCTTCCATGGGATGGTCTGTCTGACTGCCTCTCCCTTCTCTTACACTCCAGTTGCCTCAGGAGTGTTCTTTCAGGACAATGCTACCTATATAAAAATGTCTGAGCATCTTTAGAGAAGGTGAAGATGCAATGCTTATCTAAACCCAAATCACTCTACAACTTCATAAAGGAAGATTCATACAGTTAGATCATCTGGGAAGTGGAGAAAAAAAATACTGAGGCTAGCCTAACAGTTCAAAGACTTCTGGTAATATGGCTGATCATTAAGGGAAGAATTCCTTCCAAAAACTACCAGAGAGCAAGTACTAAGCAAGGGGGAAGCAGGGAAGTCGGCACACCTGACTCTCTGCCTTCTCAAAATGGAAAACTAAGCAAAGGCCTGTTAGGTAAAGGTAGCAATCTAATTTCTGAAGCCAAGAAATACTGGAGCCAGAAAACTAGATGGCAAATTAAATCTGCCTGAATCTTCTGTTATAGGGAGAGAAATCATCTTCTGTTAGAAATGATTCTTTAGCCGATTAGAGTATATGATGTTTATTGTAAAACTATCCATATACTAAATTATTTGACTTTTTAAAATGTTGTTCTTTAGACAAGGGAACCCTGAAGGCATGTAAAGGTATAATAAAGACAGTCTATCTTCCTCTTGAAGATCTTAGAAAGTGTGTTAGCTTTCTGGAGGTATCACTGTTTCTCATTTCAAGCTGCATTCCAGAGCAATAGTAATTAAAAACTACATAGTGTTGGCATAAAAACAGATAGGTTGATCGATGGAATCAAATCGAACATCCAGAAATAAGTCCACACATCTATGAACACTTGATTTTTGACAAAAAAGCCCCAACTATACAATGAAAAAAAGACAGCACCTTCAACAAATGGTGCTGGTCTAACTGGATGTCTGCATGGAGAAGAATCCAAATAGATCCATATCTATCATCCTGCACAAAACTGAAGTCCAAGTGGGTCAAAGACCTCAACATAAAAATGGATAGAAGAGAAAGTGAGGAATAGCCTTGAATGTATTAGCACAGGAGACAGCTTTGTGAACAGAACACCACGAGCTCAGGCACTAAGTTCAACGATTAATAAATGGGACTATGTGAAATTGAAAGGCTCTGTAAGGCAAAGTACACCAACGATAGGACAAAATGGCAGCCAAAGAAATATCTTTAGCATCTGACAGAAGACTGGTAACCAAAATATATAATTGTATGTCAAAAAAAGTAGACATCAACAAACCAAGTAACCCAATTAAAAATGGGGTAAAGAGCTAAACAAAATTCTCAACAGAGAATTTTCTAATGGCTGGGAAGTACTTAAAGAAATGTTATCAAGGAAATGCAAATCAAAACCCCTGAGATTCCATCTTACACTCTTCAGAATGGCTAAGATAAAAAAATCTCAGCTTATGCAGTTGAGGATATGGAGCAAGGGACACACTCCTCCATTGCTGGTGGGAGGGCAAACTCATGCAACCACTTTGGAAATCAATTTTTCAGGTTCTCAGAAAATTGGGAATATTTCTACCTCAAGACTCAACTATACCACTCCTGGGAATATATCGAAAAGACAGTCCACCTTACCACAAGGACACTTGCTCAACTATGTTCATAGCAGTTTTATTTGTAATAGCTATGAACTACAAATAACCCAGATGTCCTCCAACCAAAGAGTGGATAAAGAAAATACGGTACATTTACACAGTGAAATATTACTTAGCTATTAAAAACAAGGACATCATGAAATGTGCAGGTAAATGGATGGAACTAGAAAAGATCATCCTGAGTGAGATAACCCAGACCCAGAAAGACAAACGTGGTATGCACTCACTTTTAAGTGGACATTAGCCATAAAGTACAGGATATCGGTGCTACAATCCACAGACCCAAAGACACTAAGTAACAAGGAGGGCCTGAGGGAGGATGCTTGAATCTCACTGAGAAGGGGAAATAAAATAGACATGGGGGGGTGGATAGAGGGAGAGAACTGGATGGGAGAGGGCATGGGAAGGAAATAGGAGGGATTAAGTATGGTGACAATGGAGAGAGAGAGAGCTGGAGTCAATGTAGGGAAGGGGCATCTTTGGGAAAAGCTAGGAACCTAGGACAATGGAATCTCTCAGGACTCTATGAGGGGAACCCTAGCTAAGACTCATAGCAATGGGGGATATGGAACCTGAAATGGCCACTTCCTATAACCAGGCAAGACTTCCAATGGCGGGATGGGAATACCAACCAGCCACACAATTTTGACCCGTAATTTTTTTCCTGCCTACCAGATGTACAGGGACAGAAAGTGAGAGAATGGCCAACCAATGACTGGCCCAATTTGAGACCTATGCCATGAGTGAGAACCCAGCCCTGATATTATAATGATATTCTGCTACGCTTACAGACAGGAGCCTAGCATAACTTTAATTTGGAAGGCTTCACCCAGCAGCTGATGGAAACAGATGCAGAGACACACAATCAAACATTAGGTAGAACTCTGGGAATTTTCGTGGAAGAGGGGGAAAAAAGACTGAAGAAGCTAGAGAGGTCAAGGACACCACAGAAAAACCTACAGAATCAACTAACCTGGGCATATAGGGGCTCACTGAGACTGAACCACCAACCAGAGAAGGGTATGCATGGGATGGACCTAGGCCTCCTATACGTATGTAACATGTGCAGCTTGGTCTTCATGTGGGGCCCCTAGAGCTGGAGCAGGGGCTCTCTGACTCTGCTGGCTGCCTTTGGGACCTGTCTCGTAACTGGGCTGCCTTGTCTAGCTTCAATATAAGAAGATGCACCTAGTACTACTGCAGTTTGATATGCTAAGGGAGGTTGATATCCACAGGAGGCCTACCCTTCTCTGAGGAGAAAGGGAGGTGGGGTAGGGCTAGAGGACAGGGAAGAGCGGATGAAGGGGAAGCTGCCTTTGATCAGGAGTAAAGTAAATAAATTAATATAAAAAAGAAAAGCTAATTATAATACTTCATAGATTAGTAGAGTGGTATATAAGGGTTAAATAATATTCAGGAAGTATTTCAGAGATTAGAATATAGTAAGCACTGAAAAAATTTGCAGTTGTTACTAATCCAAGGAATATTCATGATTAATAATATTCCCAACTAACAGTTGTATGGCTAAGATTGACATTTAATAGTTAATAATAATAAAAAATATAATCTTTTAATTTTTTTCCTTTCAAATAAGAGGAACTTGAGGGTGAGTGGCCTAGGTCTCAGAGTCACCATAGTCTTCTTAGGCCCAGCTTCTTGGATCTTAGCTGTGCCATTGTTGGCTGTTACTTTCAAGGTTTCTCATGGTCCAGCAGAGTGCTGCTGTTGTCCAGATACCATGCTAGATCTCCAGACAAGAAGCAAAGGAAAGGAAAAGAAAGATTCATGCATGTTGGTTGTTCTCATGACTAGACTTTTTAACGGCTGCTCCACTTGAGAGAAGGTTGTGAAAATTTAGCTGTCATGTGAACCTTCAATTAAAGGCAAAGCTCTGTTTCCTAAGAAGAATCAGGACGTGAACATTGCCCTTATAATGAAGGCCTGAGTTGATCAAAGCTTGATTCCCAAATTATGTTGTCTCCATTTTTGTCCTGTGGTAATAGTACACTTGAACCAATAGAATGTAGGTCTCCTTGAAGTTTATGTGGTTGTGATTTACTTGAAGCTACATAACTAAGATTTTCGAGTTCTGAGAATAAGACAGGTTGTTAGCCATTTGCGTTTGGTGCTAAGGACACAAACATACAGATACAGACAAAATACTTTGTCATTTTATACATTTAATTCATGGATCATAGGCTATCTCCAAGTTGGTATTTTAGGATGTCAGCCTATATATAAGGATCAACTCTTTCCTTGGCCCAATGATTTTAAAATTGTAGCACTAATAAGTAGCCTAAAATATAATTTTTATTTTATGTAATTTGACCTGCTTTTCTTATTCTCATAAGAATAATGTTCTAAGAGCTAAGCTGTGAAGTAATATGACAAACATACCTTGGTAACGTCTCCCAATTTATGTAAGACAGAAATTTTAAATGTTGGGAGCAGGGTCCCCCCCCACCCCCCGCAATGGGGCTAACAGTGAGTCATGCTTGCAAAGAGAATAACTATTAATAAATGAAGATGACTTGTATAGTGAGTTCCCAACTTCACTAAAGGTATTACATCATAATGCTTCTGATTTGCTCGAGTTCTCATGACAGAGAGCTTGCCAGCTCCAATATGTGGTCAGATAAATTTGGATTTCAAATGATTAAGAAACTGAGTTTATGTTTCCCACATCACATAAAGCATATTTATTTTTAAAATGTATCCATTACCTTAAGTTTAGTTTTATGTGGGCAGGCTTTCGTGAAGGAAAGAACACCATGGTGCCCAGTGGCATCCATCTCATTGCAGCGACCTAACCCAGTGGAGCGGGGGCTTTCACCAATTCCCACCAGCCAGTGCCGGTGTACCATTACCACTACTCCCTAGTGCTTGTGACTTCGCTGAGGACTTGGCTTCTCACTACCAGATTCACCGAGAAAAGGGGAATAGCCCGGCAAGGAAACCTAGATTTCCTGACCCATGTCCCCACCCCTTTGGCCTGTAATTTGTTTTCTTTTTTTCTTTTCCTTTTTTGGCGCTTTCTTCCTGTTGAAGGCTTCCCCCCCCCCCCCTCCCAGTGAGCAGCATTATCCCAGCTCTGGGAAGTTTACTCACAAGCCATCTATCTAGTCCCCGTCTCCACTTCCCACTGGCTATTTTTTTTTTTTTCCCTTCAGCGTCTTGATTGCCTTGGAACAATTAAGACACTTTGATGTTTAATCAAAGGCTTTTCCTTGGCTTTTTGGTGTCATCCCCTCTCCCCTTTTGATGGTCAAGCTCTTTGATACAGAGTGCGGAATGATGGGCCCCAACCTTGACTAATCACTGACATTTTTTTTCTTTTTCTTTTTCCTCCAAGATAGTCTCTCACTATGTATCCCTGGCTGGTCTGAACTCCTGAGTGGCTGGGTCACCGCACCTGGTTTGATATGAGAATTTTTATTTAAACGTTTGCTTTTGAGATTTCTCTCCAGGAATACTGCGTCCTCAGGCTGGCCACTGAGAGATGCGACCACATCTTTCCTCAGTGCCGCTCCAGCCTTGCTCTCTGTCTCTTGTCTCTGAGTGTCTGCAGGGATAACAGGGAAAAAGTCGCCCTCTCTGGATGCTCTTTGTGCCCCCACTCTCCTGCAGTACTATACCAACCTCAGACAGACAGTTGGGAATTCATATTTTAGAGGTATTCAATGAATCTCCTTGCTTTCAGGACAAAATCCAGAACTTTAGCAGGCCTAACAGAGCTCTTACTTATGAGCCCCTCTTCTAACCACGCAGACAAATCGTTCATCACTCTCTCCCGGAAGAATGCTTGACACCTGTAATTCCTCAGGGCACGGTTCATTCTTGTTTTCCAGGTTTTATTTGTGCAGCTCTGAAGCTTTGCTCTTTGGAACACTGTAGCCCAATCCTTACTCCTTAAAAGGAAGTGTTTACAGGGGTACATTTCCATTTTAGCTATTGATACTGAGTTCCTTAAAAGGTGGGGATCAGATTCATTTTTTTGGCCCTCACAGTATACCACAGGCCCATAATAGGTTGTTACAGGTGTTCTTTTTCCTTTTTAATTAGAAATATGTTTTCATACAATATATTCTGATCACGGTTCCTCTACCCCAACTCCTCCCAGACACTCCTTATCTCCCCACCCACCCAACTCCACATCTTTTTGTTATCTTTAGAAAAAAAAAAAAGCAAACATACCAAACTAAAAAGGCAAAAACATAAAAAAAAAAAAGAAAAGAAAAAAGAAAAAACACAAGAAATACAGACACACACATGAACACGCGCACATGAGCGGGCGCCCATAAAACACAAAAATTGGAAACCATAATACACAATTAAAAAATTGTTCTCCAAAGTCTACAGAGATATCATTGGAATTCATTCTGTCCATATAAATTACTGAATGACTGAAATAAGACTATAAGTCAAGAAGGCTTATCCCACAAATGAACATTTCAAAGGGTCACTTTTAGGTTTAATATTCTAAGATTCTCCCCCCCCAACCCCCTTGCTGAGAGAGCATTTCTCTGTGTAGCCCTGCCTGTCCTGGAATGCACTCTGTAGCTCAGCCTAGCCTCTAACTCAGAGATCCACCTCCTATTTCCCAGCGCTGTGTTAAAAGGCACGTGTCGGAGTCACCGTGCCTGGCTCAGCTGAAATGTGAAGAGTGAACAGAATTTCAGAGTTCATACAGTCCATTTTACAAATGTCTGGTGATTAAAAAAAGTAAAATATAGACTGTGACTCAGATTTGTGTCTACACTCTACCGAACTCGCTGATCAGCTGATCACTCTACAGTCAGTTGCTCCATGTGTTGCTTTCGGTTGCTCTTGTTTGGTTTTGTACATCGACTTTCTGGACTTTCATTTCTCTTCCCTGCAAGGGCTACTGCGTTTTCTGATGCATCTTGTAAATCCCACCAACAGTCTCAACTCAAATGCTCATATGTCCTTTCATGCTCATCTTTCAACATCTGTGGAAAGTAGGTCAAACGTGTCAGAATCCGTGCTTTACCCTTACTTCTTACCACCAAGAGTGTTTTAACTGAGTGAGTCAGCTTACTCCTTCCTACCTCTACTGACATTTATCATTGCCCTTTTATGTTTTTATAATCATTTTAACTATTAGTCACCGTCCCCACATGAACTAGAAATGATAAAAGTCTTTCTGCAGCAATCGAGTGGAGCCTTGTTCTTCCAGATGTGCTGGGTTCAGTTGTATGTATGTGCATGCTGGATTGACCAAACAATGAACTATAATACTTTGTCTCACTCTGTAAGTATGTTTGCTTTCTGTTGCAAATAGGATAAAGATAATAGTTTTCTTTAATGTTTTGTACTATTGTAGCAAAATATACAGAAGAAAATACACCATGTCGGCCATTTTAAGTGCACAGCCATCATCTGTCCTTCTCCAGCGTGCTTCATCTTGCAAAGCGTCTCATACGATGGTAAACCCCTCCCCCAACGCCTTGTAAACGCTGGCAGCCTTCACCCTACTCTGTCTCTATGATTTGATTATTCTGCCTCATGCAAATGCAATGTGTAGTACTTATTTAGTGATTACCTGATTTCCCTCAGGGTTTATACACATTGTAACAGAGTTTTGCTGTGACAGAATTTCTCACCTTTTTAGGCTGCATATTATCACACCATATACATACAATTCATATATATATATGTATGAATTTATATTTGAATTATGCTGCATTGAATATAGGTATGAAAATATTCTTTTAATTTTTTTAGTTATATTTGACGGATACCCAGAAATGAAGTTGTTGGATCATAGGACAATTCAATTTTTAGTTTCTGAAACAATGTTTCCTGTCCTCTGCAGTACCTGGATATTGTCCTGTCTCAGAAGCAGTGCACACAAAGTCCAGTTTTCTTACATCCTTGCTAACATTTGTCAGTTTTGCCTTCTTTTTTTGTCTTACTTTGATGGTAGCCATACTAATGAGTACCTTTATTTATTTTGTTTTTTCATTATGATTACTCAACTTATTACTGAAAGCTATATAAATACTAGTTTTTCTAGTGATGATTTTTGAACTTGTTTGTAAAGAGGTTTTTTTTTGGGGGGGGAGGATGTTAGCAAAGAACACATAAAACATTGATCTTTTGTTTTCTGATTATTTAAGGTCATTGATGCACTGCTCTGAGAGGTGCCATAGGTCAGTGGCTCTTATCCTGTCCTCTGCAGTAGCAATGGATCAATACATCTATGGCAGGGTTCTCAACCCATGGGTCAGGATCCCTTTCATTTTTATGTTATGACTCATACATTACAGTAGCAAAATGACAGTTATGAAGTAGCAACAAAAATAATTTTCTAGGTGTGGGCCACCAGAGCACGAGCAACTCTACTAAAAGGTCACAGCATTAGGGAGGATAAGAGCCAGTGACCTATGGCACCTCTCATAGCAACACATCAATGACCTTCAATTGATAACAGTTTCACATTTTCTGTGATTAAAGTCAGAACTTTGTTGTGAAAAGGCAAACTTTATTACCATATACATGAGAGTAAGAACTTCTGATGGGGCTTTATTTTTTTAAGCTATGACAACAGATATGTTCTGCTATGTTAAAAAGAGTCCTTGCTGGGATACATGTGTCATACATTGTTCAGGGTCCTATAGTAAGTCCTATAGAGTAGGTGGCTCAGACCACAGAAATATTTTTCTCACATTGCTGAAGGCTGGAAGCTCTGGCTTGGCTTGCATACTGCTTAGAGCATTCTTCAAGCACACAGTTTTACAGTAAATATTTCCCTCAGGAAAACAAGCAAATAGAATCACAAGACTATTACATAAATGAAAAATCAAGGATTATATTCTGTTGTATTGGTTGACTTCAAATTATTGAACTTTAAACTGAAAATGCATTATAGATACAGGATCTCTAAACAGTAAATCTGTTTAGAGGCTAGGAAGACCACTCAGTAGGTAAAATATTTGCCACATAGTCAAGGAGTTTGGGTCTGCAGAACCCATGTAAATACTGAGAGAAAGGGCAGGCCTACTTGTTGTTTTGGCCTCAGAGGTGGAGGAAGGGGGTGGGTCTCTGAGCAAACTAGTGCGGGAGACGAGCCATCACCAAACTCGGAGGTTTGAAGGGGAGACATATCACGAAGAATCAAATGGAAGAGCAATCAAGGAAGACCCTCCGACTTCACATGCATGTACATACATATGTGTCAAACACACACATATACATACACACAATCTCTTCTCTATACACAAATACACACTCACACACACACTCTTTTCTCTTCACACACATATACATACATTCTCTCCACACACACACACACACACAATCTCTCTCTTTACACACACACAAATGCACACACACACACTCTTTCTCTACACATACTCTCTCTCCACACATACACACACACACTCTCTCTACTCTCTCTCTACACACACACACACACACACACAAACAAATTTGCACCCACAAGTGTGAGCATGTATCCACACATGCACTCACACCATACTCACATATACACATATCTCAATAGATAGAGAGATATCTACAGATATGAATATTCAATATGAATATATAGATAAATATCAATCTGCCATGGTTGCCCTAACAAAATGCCCCAGACTGAGTAGCTTAAGCAACAGGATGAACTGTCTCCTGGCTCCGAGGCTAGGTGTCCAGGCAGAGGGGGGAGTGTTGACGCCTGCGGAAGCCTCTCTTCTGCTGTGGGAGGCTCTCACTTTAGTATCGCAATGGGACGTCTCTTCTGTGCAGAGTGGAGAGAGAGTCTCTGGTTTCTCTTCCTCTTCTTACAAAAGATTCTAAGTTTATGAGATTAGGACTACTGGTGATCCACTGAACTCCAATGCTCTCTAGTAAGGATACCATCTTCAAATAAAGTCACATGGCAGTTAGGGCTTCGGCCCCAGATTAGGCCTAAACAATAATGTTATAGATTTTAAATGTAATTACTTCACATATATACACATACACACACATATATATATATGTGTGTGTATGTGTTATATATGTGTGTGTGTTTGTGTGTGTGTGTTAACATTTCAGTCTTTAGAATACCATACCTAGGTTTTAAGTTGCTAATAAAAGGGGCGCACTGTAAGTATTTTAAATATATCATCATATAAACTCTGATACCAGCTTCATCAAGTAGCTAAGAATTTTGTATTTTGGTTAAAAATCTGAATAGAGACAGCAACTTCTCAGTGTTCTGCTATCATCTGGCGTTGGGAGGTCTGGGATTTGAACCACTAAATATGTGCAAGCTCATTCCTAATTACTTTGCTATCATTACCTCTCTTGAAATAATTTGCTTACAGAAGAATTAAAAGAAAATTATTAAATTCTAAAGCATGCTCACAAAATTCCTCATCACTTTAAAAAATATGTGTATGATATTGCTTAAAAAAGAGAGGCAGATTGAGACTAGAGACTAGCATGGGGTCTCAGACCTTTAATCCCAGCACTCGGAGTGAGGCCAGGCAATACGATGATTGACAGCTAGAGGCAAGCCTGGGCTACACCAAACCAAACCAAATAAAGCAAAGCAAAGCAAAGCAAAGCAAAGCAAAGCAAAACAAATATAGAAAATTATTAGGCTTAGTCTTCCTCAAAAGCTGTGTTTGGGGAAAAAAAAGGCCAAAATTCAATCTTTTGTCTTCCTTTTCGGAAATTTAATTTCTTTAGTCAGAAAATGTTTATTATACAACTATAGCTATTATATATATATTATTATAATATATTATATTATATATATATATATTATATATTAGGTATATTATAGCTATTATATTAATCTTAGCTATTAAAGTCATAAAGCATACTTAAAGGTTCTCTATGGTTTATGCTAGTATAAAAGTTAAAAAAATTTATAGAATCCACTCAAAGTATTTTCTAAGTGACTAGTGAAGATGGCTCAGTGATTAAGTGCTCTCTGCACAAGTATGGGAACAACCTGGGTTCGAGTTTGAAATAAAATCAACATAAACTGTAGGTGTGGTGGTATGCATCTGTGACCCAGTGCTGGGGCAGGGGAGGGAGGGTGTTGATGTAGGGTGTGGAGCAGGCAGAGATGGACAGATCTCATTGGCCAGCTAGTAGAGCTGAAACAGAGGCATCCAGGTATTGGGAGAATTTTTCACAAAATAAGGTAGAGAGCCAGGAAGGATGGATCAGCAAGATGGCCTCCAAGCCTGATGACTCAAGTTCCATCCCAAGAAGCTCCAAGGTTGACAGGGAGAACTGACTTCCACAGCTGTCCTCTGACTCCACATATGTACTGTGACACATAGGCAGAACCTCCACCCCTAATAAATAAATAAATCAAAAAAAAAAAAAAGCTGAGGAGCAATAAAGGAAAGTTGCCCAGAGCTGACCTTTGGCTACCACACCCACAGAAGTATGCACGCACACACACACAACTTTAAAAAGTTTAATTTAAGAATTTTTCAGAAAAGTCTCACCACTCCTCACCCTGGAATTAGTTTATCTTCAGCTGATTCTGAAGATGTTTTCTCTATAAGTCCATTTTCCTTAAAGGTATGATTTTATTTTTCTGAGAAATAAAGTTGATGCTGCTTAAACCAGACTTTTGAATTGACATTTTTAACCTCTCTGAGGTTGGCAAATAGATTATGGGTGGAAGACAAAGTACATGTTTCATAAATTATCCTTGTCTTCCTTCATCGATTTTAGCATACTGTAGAAGCTAAAAGTATCTTGGGCGTGAGCCATATATATTTGACCTAAGATGACTTTTCATAAAACAAGATATGTATTGCATACATCAGTCTGGATGTCTTCTTAGATGTGTGGTACAAACACATCAATTGTCTGCTATCAACGTGAACCGTGTCTAGCTGCCAGTTGAGAGATACCCAATTATTTGATGGGCTCTAGATACTAAATAGTTTGTTTTCTTATTAAATCTTCACTACGTAGTGAGGTGGGTATGTTCATTTTTTATTTTTAATGAGGAAATTAAGATATAAGGAAAATAATCAACTTAGCTAAAGTCAGCTGACAACCTAGTGTCATAGCTTTAAGTGTCATAGCCCAGCTTTAAGCATCGGTTTGCCTTGGACTATAGTAAGAGAGATTAAATTAGAATATCTCAAGTGGAAACCGCCTGATGTCAATTAAAATAATTATATAAGTAAATTGTAGTTTATTGTACTAAATAGAATATTATTTAGCCAAATAAACAACCCTAACACATGTTGTTAACATGGATGAAATCCTGATATTAATTGGAATATGGTTTGAAGACATTGTTTTCATTAGTGTGTGTGTGTGTGTGTGTGTGTGTGTGAGAGAGAGAGAGGAGAGAGAGAGAGAGAGAGAGAGAGAGAGAGAGAAAGAGAGAGAGTCAGTTCTCTCTGTCCATCATGTTGATTCTGGCAATTGAACTTAGATCATTGGGCTTGATAGCAGGTTCCATCCTCCAATGAGCCATCTCACCAGCCCAACATGGGTGAATTTTGAAGACTTTTTGGTAATTAAAATAAGTCAAAGAAAAAAACCCAAATATATAATTTCACAAAGATGAAGAAGGACTTTAATAGACAGAATGGCAGAGGCAGAAAGCAGAAAGGTGACCAAGTCCCAGAGACCAGGAGGAGAAAGCAACATATAGTTGGTGTTCAGTAAGCACATCAGGATGCAGCCGTGAAAATTCTGGATGTGGATGACAGTGGTGGTGGAGACAAGAAAACACAACTATGCTTAACGCCTGTGAGCATTTAAAATGATTAATATGGTAAATTTCCTATTATGTTTATTTTACCATAACAATATGGTGACGCTTGAAAACCTCAGTGACATTTTAACTAATTATAGAAGCAATACTTAGTTGAGGATCCTAAGAGACTCTATCTACAATAATAGATAAAAATAGAAAGAACAGGCAGTTAAGTGGTCAGACCCCACTTACATTTAGGGGGATCCAAGAACCGTTAGAGGCTTCTTAAACTTCACACGTGCTGCGTGACACTCCTGTTATTTTTTGAAATATTTCTTTGTTGAGAATGAAAATGCGTATTACATGAAATAGCATTTTATTGTCATCTCAACATTGTGATTGAATAGGAACCATCAATCAATCGGCGTCTATAAAGTAATAAGGGTGGACTACTCTGTGCAGGATCTATAGTATGCTTTGAGCGAGGACACGCCTGGTCCTCGTGAAAGCAGAGCTGAGGTAAGGACGTCAAGCCCAACCTGTGAAGAAGAAAGGCAAGGAGGCAAAACAGGTACAGCCTCTCAAGGGAACTTCAGAAGCAGTGGAGTTTGATGCTCACAGAGACGAAGGTACACACATGCATTTCCAAAACAGAGGTTGAGTAGTGAAGGAAAACCGCAATCTTCACATACGCTATCTGCTGATGGATGGTTCTTTACAGTTCACAGCTCCTCCCTCCGCTTTATAGGGTGATTTTCCTCTTCCATCACTGAGTGGCAGTGTCCTGGATAATTTTTATGTCAAGATGACACAAGCTAAGGCCATCTGGGAAGATAGAATCTCAACTGAGAGAATGCCTTTGTAAGATTTGCCTGGACTACATTTTCTTGATTAGTGATTGACATAGGAGGGCCCAGCTCACTGTGGGTACTGACATCCCTATGCAGGTGGTCCTGCATGGCATGAGAAAGCAGGCTGAGCAAGCCAGAAGGAGCAATCTAATAAGCAGCACTCCTTCATGGCCTCTGCATCAGTTTCTGCCTCCAGGTTCCTGCCCTGCTTAAAGTCCTTCACTGACTTCCCTCAGTGATGGACTGTTATCCAAAGGAATATGAAATAAATTCTTTACTCTCCAAGATGCTTTTTCTCATGGTGTTTTCTCATAGCTATAGAAAGTTTAATTAAAGCAAACATTTAAAAGACACTAGAGAATAATGCAGAAAAGGAGAAAAATCAACCATATGTCTACCTCTTGAAGTTTGCCTCCTAAGACCAAGAAGAATGAAAATGGAATCTATGTCTATTGGTAACCCCAAAGCTATATCTAGCAAAGGACTCATTTTCAAATGGTGACAAATCCAATACAAAAAGAAAATCAATGCTATAGACAGTAGACAAATAACCAGCTTAGATAAGATGATCAAGGTGCATCTACATGAATTCAAATTTATTACCACTATGAGAAGCAAGACTCAAAAATTTGCTAAATTTAATTTTAAAAAGTTTCTTGTATGTATGAGTATTTTACCTGCATGTATATCTGTGTACCTCTTGCAAGAAGAGGGTGTTGGAGCCCCTGGAACTAGAGTTACAGATGGCTGGGAGCTACATGTGGGTACTGGGAATTGAACTGAGGTCTTCACAACTGCTGAGACATCTCTTCAGCCCCTGAATAGTTAAAACTTAAGGGAAAAAAAAGCCCAAATTCTGGAAAGCTGTGGGTCTACTTTAATTCACATATACTATTAGGAGAGAAAATAAAATCTTATAATCATTTCTGAAAAACAATTTTGCAGCATCACCTAAAGCTGAAATACATACACATAGAAACATACATTTATTTATATAAACATTTATTATACAAATAATTACAATGCAGCATATGTACTTGTAGGGACATACATTTAAAACATGAACACATCTATTCATCAAAATATGCGAAGGTTTTTAGCAGTATAGTTCTTATCTTTAGTAGTATATCTTTCTTAGAGTTTGATTTTTTTTGCATCTCTTACATTCCTGTGTTTAAAGTTCCTTGTGAACCTAAATTTATCAGGAACTAATGTTGCTGTAGACAGGGAGGATGAAGTCAGGCAGCACTTTGGACCCTAATCCACTCACTATCTTGAAACCAGGCAGAAAGGAAACTTTGGTACCCACAGGCACATGGAGAGATAACATGAGATGATGAAGACAGAACCAGTGATACATATACACACCACTGGACATAGATGACAAACTAGGCGTGGGGTGTGGGGACACGGGGCGGGGGCACAGCATGGAGCCAAGATTCTCATGGATATCTGAAGGAAGTGGCCCTGCTGACACCCGATTTTGAACTTCTAAATACAGCACTATGAAAGAATACATTTCTCTCTCTTCCTTTATTTCTTTTGTTTTAAAGATTTGTCTAGTGATTTTATGTACATGAGTACACTGTAGCTGTCTTCAGACACAGCAAAAGAGGGGATCAGATCCCATTACAAATGGTTGTGAGCCACTATGTGGGGGCTGGGAATTGAACTCCAGACCTCTGGAAGAGCAGCCAGCGCTCTTAACCACTGAGCCATCTCTGCAGCCCCATTTCTGTTTCTTAAGCCACACAATTTGTGGCAGTTTCCAGTGGCACTCTAGGAAAGGAATATGAACCGTGCTTTCTCAGTAAAATATGTAAGTAATAAATGAATGCTACATTCACCAGTAGATATACAGTGACAAAATAGATATACAACCACCCTTAACAATATGAATAAACCTGAACAATATAAGGTTAAACAAATGAAACAGTAAATTTAATGTACATTTTTAAATAGTTGAAACCAATTTTTAGTGCGACAAGTAAAAATAATTGTTATTCTGTACACAAGGAAAAAGATAGGAAACAAGTCTTTGGTATTTTGGGTGTTCTGGAAATAATTGTATAGACATAGAATTATCAATTAATTCAGATTCTGACAATATGGTATTATGGGGTTTATAAGAATCATCAAGATATAGACTTATGAGTTGTGTACTTTCTTACATGTGATTATATCAAAATAAAATATTGTTAAAGTAAAACTGTAGTATATTACATCCCTCTTCCTTGACTTGCTTCTATCTTTTGGTAAATTTCTTCAGGCTGTAAGTTTCCTTTTATGTGGAAAGCTAGGAGCAAGAGTGCCCACTCCATGTGTTTACTTTGAGAATAGAGTGAGACAGTACGCAGGAAACATTGCTAGCAACATTGTCAGGAACCATTACACACTATTACCATAATTATGATGAGTAATCTGCCGTGTCATAATTTTACTACTGAATAATCCACTTCAGACATAGTTTCTATGGTTACACACAGTGAAGCCTATTATTTTATGATGACTTGGTATGTATAGTATAAGCCCAGTCATCCTAGAAGAACATGTGACGTGGTGAAGCTGGAAGACTTCACTCATTCAGTGTTACACAGAGATCATTTAAGTGTAAACATTTCGTAGCTTTTTTTTTTTTCCCTGACAGCCACTGGAACATTCATGATAGGAACAGGGTCTCCTGGAATAATAGTCCTTTGTATTTGTAGGTTACATTTTTACCTTGAGCTCTACAATAATCTGAGAGACAGAGAGAAGGAATTATTATGATTTAAAAATATGCAAACCAGCTCAGCAGGTTGACTTACCTAGGAGCTCCATGCTAAGACATGGCAAAGCTGAGAACAAGGTCGTTACAAACTTAGTTGGCTCATTCAGGAAGGAAGGTGGGGATAGTTTAAGGTGCATAGAGACTGTTTATTGAGCAATAATGCACAGTGGACTTTTCTATGATGTAAGTGTTCTGTATCTATGGTGACTAATATGGTAGCCACTAGACCTACCTGTGGTGACTGAATATTTAAAATGTGTCTTGGGTGAGCAAAAAAAAATTTATAGCTTTAGTGAGTTTGTATGTAAATGACCATATATGACTAGGGCCTATCATATTGGACAGTGTAGTTGTATTGCCTTAGGAAACTTCAAAATGGCCATGGCCATAGGTTTCGTCAAGAGAGAGAGAATCTATTTACTTTATCTCTGCTTTTAGGTTTTCTTACATCCTCAGCTCTATGTAAATGAAAAGGATGGTTTGCTTTCAAGCCTGAATATGTGCAATTGATGTTACCTAATATATTTGCAAAGAAATGACCTCTGGGGAACGTATTTTATTGCATTTGTCTAATGTCTCCCAAAGCACAAACCTGAAGAGAATTCATGCCTATTTAGACTTCCTTTTTTTATTTCTTGGCAATTGATTTAGCTGTCTTATCTCTTCTCAAAGAATTTGACACACTGAGTTCATGACTGCCGGAGTTCTATTTTATTGATTCACAATGGTAGTTGTGTTTTAGGGGACTATTTCTAGTCAGATGAGGTGGAAAGAGCCAAAAGTATTTTGGATTTTTTAAGTTTCAAGTTTTTTTTTTTTTTTTAAGTTAAGCAAAGCTGAGAGGAAAGTGGTAGTTGACTATAAGTATAGACTAAAGGTCTGAACTTTCCGCTCTCAGCTTCAATGTGTGTGTGTGCGCGCGTGTATGTGAGTGTGTGCACATGCATGTTTGGCATGTGAACATGTGGCATGAGGCAAAGAACACCACAGGTGTAATTCCTCAGACACTGTCTACTTTGCTGTTGTTGCTTTAGGCAGGGTCTCTCCCTGACCTGGAGATGCCCAAACAGACCTGGCTAGCTGGTTTCAGGAATCCACCTGTGTCTGTCTCAATGCTGCTGCAATTACAAGTATGCCACTGTGTTTGACTTTTAAGCATGGACTCTGGGGATCAAACTGTACAGACTGAACAATCTCCCCAGCACCTAGAACCTCAGGTTTTTTGTTTGTTTTGTTTTTTAAATGAAGACGTTGGCTTGGGTGCTCTTGTAGTTTTGGTGGTAAGTACATTCAGTTTTATGATTCTGTTTTCTAGACTGTTGGGCTCTAGCCAAGTGTCATTGTTATTCATAATCATCTGCTCCATTGGAACTAGTTTGGTTTGCTACTTTTTATGCTGAATATGTATGTGCACACATGTATCTGGATCACATGTGTGTGCTTTTAAGAATACCTGGAGAAAGACGGGTAAACTTGACGTCTTTGATTTAGAGGAACTCATGGCCAGAATTTGCTTGTTTGTTTATTTTGAGAAAAGGGTCTCATTGTGTAGCTCTGGCTAGCCTGGCATGTGCTATGTGGACCAGGAGGCCTTGAAGTTACAGATAACTACCTCCTCCCAGGAGCTGGGGTTCAGGTGTGCCCCACCATGCCTGGCTTGGCAGATCTTAGCTACCCAAGTTTATAGGTAAGGAAACGTTGTATATTAGTGACTATGAAGTGACCTCTCAAAGGAACATCGCTTTGTTTCCTATGTTTCTCTGGCTCTGTGAGCCCGCCAGCCTTTCCCCTACTTGAAAGTTAAGGACAGGAAATAGGTTTGAGTTGCTTCTTGCTTTGGAAAAAGCAGCCTGATTATTTTCCTTATTTATCTTTTTGGATGTTAGATGTCCTTTATTCTCAGCACTGAAAATAAAGCAGCCTCATATGGTGACATTACTGTCACACTGTTAGCGGTGAGACAGTGACTTGACATCAGACCAGGCTTCATAAAGAGACACAGATTCTCTGTGGAGGAAAGAGGGCCGGTGGTCCCTAACACGTTAGTGACAGTGCTCACTGAGGACTGATACGCAGTAGACAGCTCTTTTCCACCACCGTAATCATTTTCTTACACAGAGACGCCATATTAATCAGTTAAAGGAAACACATCATGTCAAACAGGCAGTAAAGCTCAGGGTCACACCTGCTTTCTTACGACGACAGGACTGCCTAGCAGAGAGAAAGAAGACAAAGTAATCACATAAAGGTCTGTTTTAGTGTGCCCAGAGAAGTAAAGTACTCAGGACACAGCAGAGATTATGTTAATAACTTATGTGTTGCTAACGTTCAAGCTTGAAATCTCCAGTGCAAGTATCTATTGATTTGTCTGCATTTGCTGTCCCACAGCCAAACAACAGGGGGAAAATGCAAATGCTAATTACATTGTCAGGACTGAGAGACAGCTAATCCTACTGCTGGTCTTCTTGAATTGTTGCCTAGTAAGGCCTCCATACATAACTCCACCTAAGTACTTTATATGAGATTAACCTGATGGGAAACAAATATCAAAAAATTATTTTAATCTCTAAGCTACCTCTTTTGTGCCTTTCCTTTATATCTCTTTTTTTTCTATTCAAGCTTTATCTTGATTCTACAGAAACCACTTTAGTTTATGTTTAACCAGTTCAGCACATCGATATGGCTATTAATCATTCAAAAGTAGGGTTGCTGGGATGGCAATTTAAAGTACGACTGAAGTTCACAATCAGTTGACGTTACCTGAACGTTATCCTCCAGAATCTGAACGGGCCTGGTTTGATCACTTAAGTGTATTTAAAAGCAGAAGTTGACTTCCCTAAGATTTTTCTGCCTAAGACAGAACCTTTAGCTCCTGCCAGAGTGAATCTTCAGTTGCTTAGCCAGTACTTACAGCTACATGCAGTAGTCTATGCAAAACAAGGCCACATGTAACACTCTCAAACAAAGGAAAAAAAACAACAAATCCAAAGCCAAAACCTTAACCTTTAATGGTGAGCCATCTCTCTAGTCCTCTCAGATACAGTCTTAATATAGATTTCCTTGTAGGTCTGCTTCTGTAGTGGAAGTCTGATCCACGGAAGACTAGCTACCCTTTAGATTTTCCCTTTCTACTGGCAGAGAATAAGGAGAGAGCAAAAATCATGTGCCTCCTCATCAAATCGCTTGCTTTACATTTTCTCTCTAAAATTGTAGAGCTGAACAGATGACAGAAATCCCATAACCAGCTAAATATGGAACATGGTATGATGCTAAATTGAGGTTCGAGCCTATAACTGCCGTAAGGACAAATAGACACAGCAATACTGAAAAAGTTTGCATTGATAAATGTGTTTAATTTTATTTACTAAAGTGAAAAGCAGACTTTTTTTTGTATGCTCAGAAATATATTTTAAAAATGTTAAAGTTCAGAAAATGACAATGGATTTAGTTAGCTATAGATAGACGTCTCCAGGAGATGGTAATTTACTTCTTTTCAATCACTCGATAGATAAATGTACAAAGCCACATATAGTCTGTCAGTGAATTGTCAGGATTTGGGTCCCACTACTCACTAAAAACTAGAATCTACTTTGAAGATAACATATATTTACATGTGAGACAGTGTGAGGAGAGCAACAAAACTGGAATTCTCCAGGAGACCTTGGATCCCTCGCCAGCTTGTGACTTAGACCTGTGGATCTCTAAGCAACAGCATCTATCTCTACTGCTCGTAAGCTTATGAGACTCGTAATGAAGAATTTGGTATCTGTATGTACAGCTCAACAGACCTGGTTAGGAGAGATGTTGGTGAATGAAATTAGTTTACTCCTGGAGGGAATGGCTCTGCCTCTGGGAAGGTGGAAGTAGTTCCCATTGAAAAGTAAGCCTGATACAAAGAGTTAGCTATGACCTCATGTTTTGTTCTATAGAACAACATCAAAGTTATCTTTCACGGGAAGGTTGAAGATACATTGTAACAGTATGAGAAAATGTTAACTTAAAAGTACTGAAAGTTACTGTGGGCATGAAAAACTAACAACACAAAGTGATAGCTGTGGTTGTTTTAGCACAATTTGTATAGTATCATTAATATTCTATCATTTTGCATCTTGGTACTTGCCTCGGCAGGGTTTTCCAGAAAGCAGATGCTGACGTAAAATTAAGAGTGTGAGAGATTCACTGAGGAGTAACAATGTCTGAAGAGAAAAGGGGTTGGGCAGGGAGAGCAGCCATCATACAAAGCAGACTTGACAAAGTACTTGCTCAAAGGTTTGGTGAGTTTGGCTGAAGTGGTCTGGTGTTATGAAAGAGCAGATAAGTATTGTCCAGCTGCCTCGCTCAGCCGATGGCTGGATGCTGTTCAGAGAAGAGCATCACGGCTGACCTAATGCTTCAAAGCCTACAGCTGGAAGGTGCTGGTTGCCCACATTCCTTACAGATGAGTAACTAAACTTTCCTGAAAGAGAATCTGGGGCAGATGTTCTACCCAGTATGGCAATGTGGCACCTGTGAACATTTGGGTGGCTGAATTTGGAGATGGAATTTGATTGGGTTAGCAAGAAATGTTGGTCAACTGCAGTGAAATTTCACAGTTCTACTTGAGGTGGCTTAGGACAATGTATCACCATCAGGTTTTTTTTTTTTATTTGTTTGTTTGTTTGTTTTTTTTGGTAAGTAGAGTTGTCACTAAAAGCTCAAGTGTTGAAACTATTACCAGATACTGTTTAAGACCTCTAGAGAATATTGTCATTTCTTGACTCAGTTCTCTTAAGAGGATTTCTTTTTCATCCCCAGGGGACGGCTTCCAGGGTCAGTTGAGCATCTTGCTTTGTTAAGGTCATAGGATGCTGAACAGGATGCCTCTTCTGCAATGGAAGAGAGAGCATCATGACTTCATATGAATGAAAAGGGTGGGATTGAAGAGAATCAGACTGGCTACTTAGGATGAATCATTCCTTTCTCTCTTCTTCACAGTGCCACAGTACAGATGGCCAGGAAGGCGAAAGGCGACAGGGACTTGCCCTGTTTTTAGGGTGCAATATTTAGCATGGTGCCTAACGTTGGAGGCCCAACTGTCTATCGGCACTTACTGGTGACATTAGCATTGGAAAAGTTGTTTCTCTCTCTGTTAAACATGGACTACAGTCATGCCTACCGACATCACAGAGTTGTATGGAGGCTAACATAACACATGTTCAGTGACTAGATCCAGCTCTCATTGTCTCATTGTTCTTTCAAACTTCCTCACTGAAAATATATTGTGCCATCAAATCGTGTCATATGCTCTGTGAGAGTAGAAACATTCAGAGAACCTGGGTGTGGATAAAATGGAAGAGTTGATATAGCAACAGGATTCAGGGTGTCTACTTTGAGTCAGGTCTCTGATTTTCAATGGCCTCTTTTTCTTAGAAGTAATAAAATTTAGAGACAAGTGAACCTAAGTATCTAATGAAAATAAAAGGACACAGGAATTCAATTCTAAATTACCTTTATAGATAACAAGTTATATAGGAAAACAAATTTTCTTTGATAACACTGGGTATTGTTTAGCTCATAAAGTTAATTCTATTCAGGATGATACTGTAAGGAGTTAGTACTTATGCTAATAATATCAGTTAAATGGCAGAGTTATTATCTTAGGATCTAAATATACTACATTGGAACACATGAAGAAAATTAGGTATGACAATACCAGTTGCTTTTTATTATTGCTGGACTGGCAATGCTAATATTGGATATTTTAAGATGAGCCTAATAGAGATCTGATAAATCATTTGAAAAATAAAAATATCAGAAAGACTTAACTTTTTTTAGCTAACAATTATCCAAAGTTTATTGAACTTTGTTGTATCTGGCTAGTTGAAACAGTCTCATCTGACTTCCTTTGTTTCTGAAATCTCTTCTGTACATGTATGAAGCAAAGTGAGCTGACCCCCAGGGGCTCTCCACAGTAAGAAAAGTTATGGAGGAGGGCTTGATTATCTTAAAAAAGATAGTTGGGCCAGAGTAAGTAGGGCCATAGATCTCAGGGTACAATAAGCAGATGTTTGGGTTAAAAGGTACCTTTTGCTGATCTACCATAGTCTTCTACTTGTTAGAGAAAAATCCTGTGTGTGTGTGTGTGTGTGTGTGTGTGTGTGTGTGTGTGTGTGAGAGAGAGAGAGAGAGAGAGAGAGAGAGAGAGAGACATATATAGTAGTTCATGTGTAGCTAGTCACAGGGTATTATGATGTACCAGAAAAACTGATACTTTACCATTATCTTAGGAATATCTGAGTATTAGCACCGAAAAATCCCACCTCATTTCATTATTTTCCTTTGTTCTTCCCATTTCCTATTTCTAAAGGCCTCTTTCCCATAAGGCATGGGAATATGTCTGAAGTCATTCATAAATCTCTTAGAAACAAGGGGGCAAAAAGAAAGAGGAGGGTAAAGCCTATACAGATTTTCAGAAATGAAACTGTTCAGTATGATTTATAATAGTGCATAGTTAGGGTATATTTGTCGAACTCCTACTACATACAATGTTCAAAATGAACTCGAATGCAATCTAGGACTCTAGGTGATTGATAATGGTATGTTGGGTTTGACATTTGTGACAAATGTGCTGTTTTAATGAGGAAGGCTATGTGTACTCAGAAGCAAGACTGTGGGTTTTTTTTTTTCCTTCGTCGAAATTTTACTGTGACTTTAAAGCTGATTTTATATATGTATATGTGGTTTTATATACGTATATGACTCTGATATTTGGTAATTTATTACTTCATTAATGGTTATTTTTAGGACTGCCCTGAGATGGATCTCTTTGAGATGCCTTAGGCTGGGGACTAGTAAAAGGGCGACCTGTCCTCAGGTGCAATAGGAATGCGGCGCCTCCACTCTCCTCAACGCAGGTCTCAGCAGTGACGATGCATTCGCTGGCCTCACATGAAACCTGCCCTCACGGGAAAATCCAATCAAGTGGGGCGATTTTTTTTTTTTTTTTCTTTTCCGCTTCTGTTGCCACCGCCCACTCTCGACTGGATGACAACCTCAAGGGCTCCCCGGGACTAGCTTGACTTTTCCTTCTCCTCCCACCTAGGGACACCTTCGCAGCCGGGCCGCGGATGGGACGCCGGAGGAGCCAGAGAGCATGCGCGTCCGCCCCGAGCATGCTCAGTAGCGCACGCGGCTCCCCGGAGCTCCGGCGCCGATCGGCGAGCGACGCGGAGGTCTCCGCCGGAGCCGAGGGAGCGACAGGAAGTAAAGCGGCCCGCCGGGCGACCGCGGCGGCAGAACCCGAGGCGGCGGAAGGGGCTCTGCGGCGACGACGTCGTCGTCCGGGGAGGCCAGGGGAGCTGAGCGCCGAGGGGACACGCCCGCTCGGAAGCCCGACCCCGAGGCGGGCAGGATGGATCACCACCAGCTGGGGACTGGCCGCTACCAGGTGGTGAGTGCGCGGGCCCCGGGGAGGACGGTCCCCGCTCGGCGTCCGGAGGGCCCCTTCCCGCCCGGCCCACCTCTCCTCCAGCCCCCGGCCGCAGCCGACGGCCTGCACCCCACCAAGCCCCCCTCCCCGGCGCTCCCAAGCTCGCCCCGGCTTCATTTCCCCTCCCGTCGTTTCCTTCTTCCCTGACTCAGACACCCGTGAGCCGGGAGTGGTGTCCCTGGCGGCGGGGCTGTGTGCACGTACCTGTCAGGGAGGCGACCAGCATATAGAGTGGGGGGGTTCAGCGGGGCTAAAACCGGCGTGAGGGGCTGGGGACCAGCAGAGGAGAGCTGTGATGGATGGGGATGGTGCCCCTCTTTACCTAACCTTGTCATTTTGCCTCTTTTCCATTGTGTTAGTATTACCGTGATGGCTTGTTAAAAAAAAAATCTGTCTCTACTTAGCGTGTGTAAGTGTGTACCTGTGTGGGTTTTGGTGGGAGGTACAGCGCTTTATTAGAAAAAAAAATTCTAATCTTGTTTGAAAAAATTAGTTTTCATTGAATACAGATTTTTAAGTGTGTAAACCACTAGCTTTGTTTAAATGAGTGAAATGTGCCCTGTATTTTCTTTGTCAGAATTTCTGTATTTTCCCCCACTGTGTGTTCTAGTGATGTCATTGGAGATAACTATTGTAAATATCATTGTCAGCAACATTTACTTTGTTGCGTTTTAGTGGAACATGCTTACTGGGGGAGAGAAGAAAAGGATTTGTGCATATCGTTGCTGTAGCATTTTTATAAGGTTGTACGGTTAGTCTTATGTCACCTTTCCTGCCTAGCTGCATGTGTGTTGTGCCTTCTGACAAATCTGAAGGATTGTGGAAGAGATTTAATTTTTCATTTTTGTTTGGTAAGAGTTCTCCATCATTTGCGTTTATTTGCTATAGCATGACCAGGTGATTCGGATTATGAATTTTCTGAAAATTATCAACATTTTCAGAATGGCTTAGGAAAAAAAATCTCGCCAATTTATTGAAGGTGCCTTTCAAGTTGTTAGTTTTTTATGACTTTATATTTTTAAAGACATTTTTTTTCCCTTTCTAAGTGTTTGCAATGATATGCCAAAGATACATCCTGGATACTTTTATCATTGATGCTTGTTTTATTTCTCAAATCTTTCCCATAAGTGATATAATTTGACTTGAATTCTTCTGGTTTCTTTTCCTTATTGGGCTCAACCATGGACGATACTTAAAATAGTTTTAATAAAATAGTTTTAATAGTAAATAATTTATTATATTGTCTCTTTTGCCTTTGATAGAGGTAACTAGTTGAGACTTTTTTCTTTTAAACTCTCTTTAGATAATGCTGGAGTTTACTTTTGTCTAAACTTTCAATATAGGTATAAAATAATACATTTTTTCCACCTTCAAAACTGAAGCTGTGTCCTATAGAGACTTTGAGTGGGTGGAGCCACTCCGTAAGTGCAGAGGGCAAAAATCAGTCAGTCATTCTAAATAAATTATTTTTTTTAGATAGAATATTCTTTTTCCTTATAGGGAGAAGTATGAACTAAATCTGTATTTTCATCCTTTTACTTTTGTGGTTACATAGTAAGTTTGTGTATCTAGGATGGTAACTCTTGGTTTGTTGAGAGTGGCTTTGTCTGGAACATGGCGTAGATACAACTGAATTTCCATTTTGAGTAGACTCTAGCTAGTGTTCAGTCTGCAAGCCTAGCTTATGTAATGGGCATGCCTATTTTATGGCTGCCTTTAGCTTAGGCCTTGTTTTGAAACTCTAGAATGATTAATAAACTGGAGCAGTAAACACCTGTTAGAGATGATGAGGTCAGGAGATAGGGAACTATATGTAGGGTGAGATAGGCTGGGCTGTGTGCATCTACTCTTGTTTAAAGAGCTAGGACTCAGCTCTGCATACTGGTGATGCCTGGTGATCAGAATGGCTTGCTGTCTTTAACCCATGTATACAACTAATCAAGAACCTTTTTTTCTTTAGGACATCCAAAGGGTTTATTTATTTATTTTTTATTATTGCTTTAGCTAACATATTAAGTATTGAATTTTTATAAGTCCTTTTTGTATTTTGTGTCCTACATATACACGTGTATATTTAAATCTACATTTCCTCGTATGATAGAAAAACGTGTCTTTTTCTCTGGCTTATTTCACTTAGCATATTGCATCCCCCAAGTTCCATCTGTTTTCCTGTTTCCTGAAATTGTTGTAGTTTCATTCTTTTCAGATGAATAAAGCGTCCTCACGCATGTATATATTTTCTTTGTTCATTTATCTCTTGCTGGGCCTCCAGGCTGCTCCCATGTCTTGATTACTGTGACTTTTTGCTACACTGGCCTTTGTACATTCTGGGGAAGCATTCAACCACTGAGTAGCCAAGGAACTCATGATCCTCCTGCCTCAGTGTCCTACTAGGATAACAGCCACACATCACCATTCCTGACTGTAGTAATTGTCCCTCCCCATTTCCTGTCCATTGTTAAAGGGATCCATCACAGTAGATAAAATGTACAGCTACAATGTCTTGGTAATTTTCTAACTTCAGAAAAAAAAAAAAAAAAAAGATGAGGCATGATGGTTATGTTCAGTGTTTTGGGAAACTGAGTTGTGCTTGATAGGAAAAGAGCGAGCTATTGCTGAACTGTTAAGTTACCTTGTTCTGCAGCGGCTATTCCAGCTTACGTTCTGGCTTTGATGTTGGCTGTTTTGAAGGCTCGTGTACCTGCAATAAAGTGACTGCTGTGGTTTAAAAGGTATTCTTTGAACAACTAAATCGGCAGTGTTAATTGTAGCAGCAGTTTACTGCACTGTGTACTAGAATGCCAGCAATAGGACCACATCATTAGTTTACCATAGTCATTTCTGATATCTGACTGCAAAGTGTTTTTGCTTCTTTTACATTTTAAGATAATATTAACAATTCTACCATGTCAGGTTTCTATGAAGCAAAATTTTGAAGTACTTGTGCTATAGAGTTCTGAGTACTTTATTTTTATATCTAGAGAATTAAAGTTGCACCTGGTAAATCAGCTAAGGAAGGAAGGAAGGAGGGAAGGAAGGAAGGAAGGAAGGAGGTTTGAACTGCTAAAATCAAGTTAGGGAGCTGGGATGTAGCCCAGGAGCTTGGCTCTGGTTCTATCTCCAGCACTACAAACAAAACAAAATAGGCATTAATGTCATCTAGACTTATATTTTATTTAGGTTCTGTTTGCAGTGAATAAGAAAACCTAAGTTTTATTTATATGTGTGTGTGTGTGTGTGTGTGTGTGTGTGTGTGTCTTGCATGTGCTGCTACCCAAGGACGCCAGGACCCCCCTGAAGCTTTAGTTTCAGATGAATCTAAGCCATCTGATGGGATGAGTGCTGGGAACTGAACTCTGGTCATATGAAGAGCATCAAATATGCTTAACCACTGAGCCATCCTGTTTGCCTTCTGTTTGCAAGTTTTCAAACATTAGATGAGTTACTTCATACCTTAAAGCATCATTTCCTCATATTAGTAAAACCTCATAGTTGTTATTTATTATGAGAATTAAAATACCATAATACAGGGAAAACGTAGAGCAGTGGTTCTCAACCTGTGGGTTTTGACCCCTCTGGGGCCAAATGACCATTTCACTGAGAGTCACATAATCAGATATCTTTCATATTTACATTATGACTGATAACAGTAGCAAAATTGCAGTTTTGAAGTAGCCACAAGAACAATTTTATGTTTGGGGATTTGAGTGTCACCAAAACATGAAGAACTGGAAGTCTGTAGCTTTAGGAATGTTGGGAATCACTGATGTAGGGACTGTCACATGGAAATAACCACTGTTTTCATAAGCTAATGAATTAGTCTGTTAATGTTTCATGGTTGTTGGCAGACAGCAGAAGACTCCTAAGTCAGAGCAAATGGCATTACTCATAGTACACCAAGCAACAGGAACACAGCGTAGTTGAGTAGTTTTCCTTGTTCCAAAGTCCTGTGAGGTTAATGAGTGTTTGGAGAGACACAGCAATGAGTTTGCCACACCTCTGAGGCAACCAGAGTCAAGGACCAAGCTCTTTATATTTATCTGTGTACTTTGTAGGAAGAAGCTAACACTGTAGAAAACAACAATGCTGGTTTATTTGCCTTCGAAGGCAGCTTCTATGCTTGCCTTAGTTTTCTCTGTTGTCTGTGTAACTTATTCCAAGGAAGATTTTGTCATAGGAAACTGACAGCTGTGCCTAGGACAGGCCCTCAGAAGAATGCTGGACCCAGGACCACTGCCTCCCCCAGTAGACCGTTGTAGGTGTCTAGTAGAAGGTGGATTTTAGGTGCTAGTTGTTTGTTTTCATTTTCCATTTAAAAAAAATACTACAGTCTTACTTTATATTGTTTTCTAGCTGTCTTTTTTGGTCTCTCCCGATTCCCATGACCTTCATTTGTTTCTTTTGAATTTATCAATATACATTATCTGTCTGGTATTACCACTTTTTACATTCTCAGGTTGCCCAGTTGCATAATCTGATACTTCTAGGCTCTTATTATCATACTGAGATTGAATTTTGTCCTCAAAACTTTTTTTTTTATTCCTGATGTTTTAGAAGTTTTCTTTTGACATCTTTGTCCTTTATTCTCCCTGTGCATTCTTCCCAGTTTCTTGAATGCCCCTGCTTTTCATGCTATTGAAATGATTACTATTTCTTCTGTTGCTTGGTCGCCCATTAGTTTATTGTTTGCATGGTATGAGTCACGTTCTTTTTATTATAAACTAGATTCCCCCTCCCTCCTTCCTCTCCTCCTCCTCTGTTTCTTTTCTCAAAAACTTTCAGTGGTTTTCTTTTAAAACCCATCCATCATTCAGTGGTGTTAAAACTTTCAAATATGTAGAAATATAAAAACTAGAGGAATAGTTTTTAACAGTTGTTTTATTTATGTTGTTGTATGTCTTCAATGTCAGTTTACAACTGGAATATTTTTTATTCTATGAGCATTTCATATGTGCATACAGTGTATTTTGATCATAATCATATCTATTCCCATGCTTAATCCTTTCTCCGATCTACTTTCACCAGATTTCCTCCCAACTTAGTGTTCTTTTTTTAATCTGTCTGTCTTTCCCTCCCTCCCTCCCTCCCTCCCCTCCCTCCCTCCCTCCCTCCCTCCCTCCTTTCTTTTTTCTTTCTTTCTTTCTTTTTCTTTCTTTTGGTTTTTCAAGACAGGGACTCACTTTGTAGATCAGGCTGGTCTGGAACTTGGAGATCCAACCACCTGACTCTGCCTCTCAAGTGTTCAAAAAAAAAGGTGTGTGTCTAGCCCCTCTTTTTAATTTTTAAAATTTGAGACAAAGTCTCACTCTGCAGCACTGAGAAACACAAATACCCAGTCTGTATCATTGTTGTTTACAAATAAAGCTCATCATCACATAGAATATTCTTAACTCCAGAAGGTTTTCCTGTAACTGCTGCCAGTCAATTCCTATGCCCCAGATGACTCTTCCACTTTAAATAGTGTAGCATATAGACTAACCGCCTCTTTCATGCAGCCAGAAGGTTGAGATAGACCTAGGTTATTATAAACGTCAGTGGATCTTTCTGCAATTGAATAATTTTACCTGATACAAGTTTTGTGATATACTTCTCTTATCTATGCTTTGCTGTAGACAGTTGTATGTTTTAGCTTTTGGGTATTATAAAGTCTTCCTGTGAGCATGGAGTTCTTTGGTAAGAATTACTGGGTAATAGCATGGATGTATAGTTACATTAAGAAACCACCAAACCTAGACTTTTTTCCCTGAAGTTTTTTTTTTTATGTCCCTATATTGATCTTTTTTTAAAGATCAATAAATTTTTGATCTTTAAAGTTTGGTCCATTTGGTCTTTAGATTTTTTTTTACTCTGATGAATTCTTTTATTTTGAGATGTGGAATTCTTAGCATACAAGTTCCTAGCAAGGGCCTTTCACACTGTATAGACTCTTCTCTCAGCAACCTTCCCTCTTTCATTTTACGTAATGACTGCTGATGTCTACAGGATGCTTTCTTGTTACTTCTTCACCACAGTCTATCTCTTTCCACTTCTCTTAGTTATATCAGTCATAATTTGGTTTATTTGCCTCACAAAATCTTATTTTTTAAAATTTATTTCTTTTTGTTTTATGTGCATTGGTGTTTTTGCTATATTATGTCTGTGTGAGTGTATTGTATCTTAGAGTTACAGACAGTTGTGGGCTGCATGTAGTGGCTGGGAATTGATCTTGTGTCCTCTGGAAGAACAGTCAGTTTTTGGTTTGGAGCTACCATTTATATGACTCTTCCACTGGAACTGAAAAGTTGAGAGTCTCAATATTAGAAAAGTTGTTTTTCTTGAATTACATGCTGATTGTCTTTCTACCATGTAGTCTAATGTTTTCCTCAGAGACACTTCAGTGGTTCTGTGAAGGGCTGTGATTTTTTTTTTTTTTGATCTTTAAAATAGACTTTTAGCATTTAGAAAATTCAAGTCTTTGTGTACCAAGTCATTTGCTAAGGTGTACAGCAGCACTCTGATGTGTCGGATTCGGTTCCTGTGTATTACAAAGGCAGACTGTTTTCCAGCATCTTAAAGCTCTCTTGCTGTTTTGTGCATGTCATAAGAATTGTACGTGTGTGTTTGACTTGAGTGTATTCATTAGAACATCTGTATGCAGGTGTTCCTGAGCAGTGCGGACTCAAGTGCACACCCGTATTAGATATATTGGAGCTGTACGTAGTCTAGTACTAGTGTAATAGATGCAGTAATCGTTATATGATTTATATTGTGAACACACTGTGATACAGACGTCCGTCAGCTGACAATCCTTGGAGACTGAAGAGGAGACTTGAGAGGTTAAAGGTGTGTACTATTGCAACGGACCTGAGTTCAGTTCCCAGCATCCGTGCTGTGTGACGTTTACCTTCAGGGTCACCTGCTCACATGTGCACTACCAACATGTGCACATACCCCACACAGACATATACATAATTAAAAATATAAAAATCTTTTAAAGAAAATGTAAAGAATGTCAACAGGAACACCCCAATTCTGTGTGTGCTTTCTTAGTCTTCTTAACATGCCTTCTCAATATGGCCTTGGCTTCTGACAGCATAGGAGGAGCAAGCTGCTGCTATTGTTTGTGAGGTCTAGGCTTGAAAGTTTAGAATTCAATTGCTCTTGCTTTTTTTTTCTTTTTTTTCTTCCTCTCCTCCCTCCCTCTCTCCTCCTCCTTCCTTTCTTTTTTTTTTTTTTGTCAAAACAAGGGTAAGACAGCCCAGATTGGAAGGGAAAGGGAATAAACTTGCCTACCTCAGTGTCACATTTGTTTTGAGACAGAGTCACACACTGTAGCTCAGGCTGGACCTTGAACTCTCAGCAGTTACCCTGCCTCTGCCTCTGAAGTTCTGCGGTTATAGGCATGCGCCTACACTGGTTCAACACTCATCTTTCAATGGCATAGAGGATACACCTATGTTGAGGGAAGAAATGATGTTCATTTTTACTTCAACATTTTGATCCCTCTGTAAGTAAATACCTGGGATATTTGGGACAACATCCACTAGTAATCAGGCTTCAACTAGACAGAGGTAGGAAGATCAAATGGGTGAGGGTACAGGTATGATAATACGATACGATAATAGGCTTACATGAATTTCTTTCTTTAAGAGATAGAATGCCATGAGGCTTCTGTGAGGTGGGGTGGCACTGGCCAAACTCAGAATAACTTGTATCTGAATTTGATAGGCAAATGGAACTCCACTGGTAACTCTAGTTTCAAAGTTTTATTTCATGAGAGCAGCCAGGTTTGGGTAATAACAAGACAGAGTCAAAGAAGTGAGACTAACCTGAAGTGAAAACAAACGGCTCAGCCTTCAGTAGTCTGCTGCTTCAAGCAGACAGACCTCAGGCCCAGAGTTTGCCATCCCCATGCTAGGACAGGCTATTATCTGAATCAGCAGTAGTGTGGAGGCTCTGCTGATCTGCTGGCTGCTTAACGTTCTAAGGTGATGTCAGCCTACAGTACATGGCTACTACCTATGGATCTGTAGGAAGCTGGGAGACAAACTGACTGAGAAGGCAAGCTGATTCAACTCTTGCTGGACAGGCAAACCGTGAGCTGCGATTGCAAGTCCCCAGCAGTGCTCCATGGCAGTCTCCTGGAAAACACAAAACTTAGATTCAAAGAGAAGATTGTTAAGAATTTCCAGACAGTGACTATAAGTTATATTAAACACTTTTAAATTATGTGTGTATGTGTATGTGTGTGTGTGGATTTATAAATTATGTGTGTACGTGTATGTCTGTGTGTGGATTTATATAGAAAAGTGCAGTGTTGGTGGAGGCTGAGTTAAAGGCACTATGAGCTACAGGATACGAGTGTTGAAAATGATTTTACATTTCTGCAAGAGAGTTAAATGCTCTTAAACTCTGAGCCATTCCTCTAGCTTGTCATCACTTGTTTTATATTGATTAGTTAGCAGTTATATTCTCTCTATTATTTTCTTGGTATCCAATTTACATTCTAAAATATTGCCTAGTTGTATATGTATTGGTAACATATTATCTTGCAATTCTGTTTGAATTCTATATAGATAGTCTTGACATGCGTTTAAATAACTAAGGAATATAGTCAATTGACATTTATTAGAGGTGAGTTTACTGATGTGATCATTATAATTAAGGCTAGCCCTATCTGCTCTGTGATTTTAAGTCATCATTATTGGCTATGTTTTCTGGCCATGTTTTTGTGGTTTCATTTAGAAGTTTGATTACTTAGCTGGAATTAAGGTGTGGGTAAAATTCTTGTTAAAGACATGCCAAGTGCAAGTTGGGAAGTGTTGCAGGAGTTTAAGATTTACTCTCAGATTATTTCACTGTTTTGACTTGCTTACTTTTAAGATGTGTTTGAACATGAACAACTTAATAATTTTAAGTTCAGGAATGTTCTGTGTTTCATTCACCTGTGATGTCTCTCCAGAATAATCCCTAAGATTATGTAGAGGAAGTCATGCCACTTGGACAGCAGATTTGAGAATAAGTTTATTTAAACTAGAATTTATTTTATAAACGTGTCTTTTAGTGTGACAGTGTTAACCTCTTTACTAATAGACGTGTAGAATGTCTATTGGAATGAAGTCTTATGGCAGTTTTTAAAGGTCATCTGTTTTTGACACTCAGGAGAGCTTTTATTGAAGTCAGATGACATTTTGTGTAATTTCCTCCAAAAGACAGAGTATTGAGATAAAACTTGAGACTTTAGTGGATTGCTTGTAAGCTTAGACAAGCTTAGTACACTCAGCCATATCTACATTCTTAATTCTCTTGTTTTCTCTCCTTTGTAATCACCAAGCTGGTCTTGGCCTTCTGATGTTTAAATATACTATTTTCCTTTACTCTGCTTTCCTTCCTTCTAAGGACGAATTTATTTTATTTTTAAAAATTGGATATTTTCTTTATTTACATTTCAGATGTTATCCCCTTTCCTGGTTCTCCCCCCACCTCCAGAAACCCCCTATCCTATCCCCCCTCGCCTGCTTCATTGAGGGTGTTTCCCCCTACCCACCCACTCCTTCCTCCCCGCCCTCGAATTCCCCCACACATCCAGCCTTCACAGGACCAAGGGCCTGTCCTCCCACTGATGCCTGATAAGGCCATCCTCTGCTACATGTGCGGCTGGAGTCATGGGTCCCTCCATGTGTACTCTTTGGTTGGTGGTTTAGTCCCTGGGAACTCTGGGGGGTCTGGTTGGTTGATATTGTTGTTCTTCCTATGAGGTTGCAAACCCTTCAGCCCCTTCAGTCAGGACTAATTTCTAATCTTGATTTGTGTGCATGTCGATGTTTTTTTCTTTGGAGAGTGCTCACTCACTTTCTGCCTCACCATTGCCCTTCTCCACTTTTTACTTTCAAGTTATGCATGCCTTTTTAACACCATTTGCTCACTGGAATAAATCTATAGCAAGGAAGAACTAAATGTGTCTTGATTATAATAGTATATTATAGGCTAGTACAGTTTGTTGTGGGCCTCTTTATCATAGGGATAAAATAAGTAACTTCTGGAAGAAGTGTGAGCCAGATGTGGTGACCTACACCCACAGTCTCAGTACTTGGGAAGCTAAGGCAGGAAGATTATGTGTTGAGGCTTGTCTGGGTTACATATCATGATACTAGCTCCAAAAACCAGAGCAGGCAAATACACACGAGAGAAAATGAAAATAAATAGCTGACTGGGTTTTTTTTTTTTTTCCCTGAGTAATTGGAAGTGTAAATAAAGATATATAAGTGTATTATAGAGTTTTGTACTAGAAAACTAAAGTATACTGTACAACTTATATAATATTAACATTAATGTTTAATATTAGGATAGGTGCTGTGTTTATGTACTTTTACTATTTAATTCTGATATTTTTACATAATGTCTTTTCTGTTTAGCTGCTTACATTTGTAAGAGTAACCATGGGTAGATTGTTCTATCCATGAAAGAAGAATAATTGTTCCTAGGTATTTTGTAAGTAGGGAGTACTTGCTCATTTCTTCAACCATCCCGTTTGATGGAAGTCCGTCTACAGGAGCTTCTATTTGAGACTATACAGTAAAACTTGGAACACTAATTTTATTACTTGTTATGAACTGTGGTATGAACGTTGTACCAAATAATACAGAAGGACAAGGAGGGAGGATGGATAAATAATTCTAAGGATGATTGAAAACAGCATAGGGAATCATTTTATATTTGCCAAAATTGCATATAATACACATTTGAAGCATATATGTATGTGTTTGTGTAATAAATACCTTAAATGAAGTTATTCCACTTGGCATAATAATACTTTCCCCAGGAGCCATAGACCATCTAACAAAAACTCTAGTACCATGCCGGAAAAACTTAAAAGTTTTTGGTCTGGGGTATCTGAGAAACTCCCTAAACAATAGAGGCTGCTGCTGTTGCTGAAGACACCACTCGCTGCTGACACAGGGTTAGGAGGGTTTGAGCTGGAACTCATCTGGAAGCCTCCTCTAAGAAGCACCTGTCACCATACTGCAGGTCTTACGCAAGCTGCCAAGAGCCAGCTGGGACGCCGATGAGCTACAATGACCAGCATGGGAAAGAGTGATCGTCATCTCTTGGTGGTAACTAGCAGTTGTCTAGTTGGACTTACAGTCTACTGTAACAGGAGAACAGTCATGTCTGATAGCACAAACCTAGTGAGTTGTCTGTGCTGAGTGAGGTCATGGGTCTGGGAGGAGAATCTACCGATGCCACTTTACAGTATATTTCCCAACTGCATTCAGAATACTTACCTGATCCAAAAGCTTCCTGTTGCAGCAGATGGAGATGACATCACTGAGGGCCATGGCTAGCCAGGCTGCAGAGAAACCTGACCGTGGAGTCAGTTGGTATGCTACCTCTACAGTACACCCTGAGCCTCGGGGAACATCAAGAAAGAGCGGCTGGAAAGATTGGGGGAACTCTGCCACAAGATTGTGGCTTCTAGAGAGGACAAGGAAGCTGTACTCTGAAGTCTTAATATGGCTGCCTGAACAAGACCTGAACAGTGACAACACAAATTGACATTCTAAGGTGGTCAGGGAAATGTCAACAGGTCTCCAGCTTAGAAGAGCACCGCAGGTGATTAATAACTTCTGCAAGTGGGAAAATTAGTTTTCCTCAGGAGTGAGTCTGTCCGCTGGTTATCCAGTGCCAGGTAGTCACTCCTAATGCATACCAGCCACACTAAACAGACTGTGCAGGATGTGTGTGTGTGTTCCTTTATATTCCAGAACATTCTCTTTAATATGGAGAATTGTCTAGAGGCTTGTTATTAGTAATAGTTTTTCCTGAGTTTATAGTTACAGTAAGCAAGAGCATATCTTGCAGTAGGAAGGCTGGCCTGTAGGTGGCCACTACCGTGTTGAAACAAGTTTTTGAGATTTTTCACTCCCTGTAGTAACTTTCTTTTTTGTTTTTGCTTTAATGTTGGAGGCCTTAGACTTCTTTAGTTGCTTTTTGCTCCTTTGTGTCTGTTCATACTCTTGTAAGCTGAGTTTATGTTCTTTGCTTGTAGTTCTTTGGTTTTAGAGTTGTGTCATTTCTTGGAGAGCCAGAAATTTCTTTTAACTGGAGGCCTCGAAAGCCAGTGTCTGCTATGTAGGAAACTATGGCCATGCACAGTGAAGTTTAAAGTGGTTTGGAGGGTGAATTGGAAAGTTGGTCAGTTGATATACACCTACAGTTAGCTAAGAATAAGTCCTGGGGTTTTGTTGCTTAGTTATATAACTATTGTTTGGATGGAGCTAGAAAATATCATCCTGAGTGAGATGACCCAATCACAAAAGAACACACATGGTATGCACTCACTGATAAGCGGATATTAGCCCCAAAACACACAATACCTAAGATGCAACGCAGAAACCTCATGAAACTCAAGAAGAAGGAGGAAGACCAAAGTGAGGGTGCTTTTGTCCTTTTTAGAACGAGTATCAAAGATTCAACCAGAGCTCCCAGGATCTAAACCTCCAGCCTGAGAACAGACAGGGCAAGCTGTCCTCTGAGAGGCTCTCACCAGCAGCTGACTCAGACAGATACAGACATCCAGAGCCAAACAGTGGATGGAGCTTGAGGACTCTTAAAGAAGAATAGGTGGAAGGATTGCGGGCCCTAAGGAGATAGGAACTGCACAGGAAGATCAACAGAGTAAACGAACCTGAACCCTTGGAGCTCTGAGAGACTGAATCACCAACCGCGGAGCATACCTAGTCTACACAGATCTACCTCCATGGGCTGAACCTAGGCCTCCCTGCACATATGTTGCAAATGTGCAGCTTGGTTTTCATGTAGGTCTCAAACATCTGGAGTGGGGGCTATCCCAAAACATGCAGCCTGTATATGGAGTATGGTCTTCTAAAAAAAAAACAAAAAAACAGTTGTTCAGTTATTCATGGAATATTATTTTTTTATATCTCTTGTATTCAGTTTGCAACTACTTCATTGAGAATTTTTGTATGTATATTCATGAGGGATACTGGACTATAACTTATATATTTTTGTTGGGTTTACACTTGATTTCACTATTTCAATATTATTTGCTTTGTGAAGGAGCTTATTGTGATTCTGAATTTTTTTAAACATAACTCAAAAAGTATTGCTTGTTTGAAGGCTCTATAGAATTCTTGTATAAGTATATCTGACCCTTGGTATTTTGCTTGTTTGTTTCTTTTCATTTTATTCTGTTTGAATGCTTTTTAAATTTTTTTGATTTGCTGAAAATAAAAAAAAAAAGTTATATAACTATTGTTAATAATGTATATTTCAAAATAGCAAAATAATTTTGCATATTTCACTACAAAAAAGGAAATAAAAGGTATAGATAAGGAAATAACAAATCTTTGTTGGCAGAGTCTGTGTAAAATATAGAAGAACAAACAAAACTCTTGGAACTTATAAGAATTGCAATAAGAATATGACATTAATAGTTGAAAAGTCAGTTCCTATGTAACCAGTGAACGAATAAGGTCAGAAGTTGTAAAACATTTGGCTCGTGTACCATATTCACATACAGTTTAGAGTAGCTTTCATTGTAATTTCCCAAATGGAAACAACTAATATACCTTTCAGTAAGTGAATAAACTGTAGTGCTTCTAGACAGTGACATTTAATTAGACCGAAAATGAGTGATTTCGATATCAAACAACATGGAGTAAATGCCTATGCATATTACCAACTGAAAGAAGCCAATGTGACAGATCTAGGTACTGTATGATTTCAACTGTGTGACATTCTGGAGGCATTTTTGGAGACGGTTAAAACATTATCAATGATTTCTATGTCCTGGTGAGGAAAGAGCTTAGGCTGAGTATATAAGAGGAGGTTTAGTATAGTGAAACCTCTGTTTGATACCGTGAGGAAGGATAGAGGTCCTTCGACATTTGTCATCAGCCACAAAATTAACAGCAAGACTGAACTTTGAGTGATAATGACATATATCATGGTGGGTCCATCCATTTTAACAAGTGTACCAGTTTGGAGGGGATAAAGATAATGGGGAGGGGCCTTGTGTCTCTAGGGCAGGGTTATATGGGAAGTTGCTACTCTCGAGACCGACATTTGCTGTGAGTTTAAAATCTAAAAACTTACTAAGACTTATTATATGATAAATAAGTTTAGGGATATATTATTGCTAACTTGGATAGAGATAGGAAGGGAGAGGTGATTGAAATTTGTTTTATATGTTTCCACAGGTGTTTGTTTTCTAACAATACTCAGTTGATGTGTTTATACCTTGACAGTTTTTGAGAGATTGTGGTTTTGAATGTAACCCTTTGGTGGATCAGCCTTTTAATAGGTCTGTAGTGGTATCTTGGCACTTGCTACTTCCCGAATGCATCAGCAGTGGCAGCACGCCTTAGTAACTTATGTCACTGTATTTAGTTTTGCTTGAGAACTCTATTCTTAGTTTCTTGTCATTTGTAAAGGGAAGAATAAAGCTTTCTATGAAGAAGTAGGCATTTGGCCTGGTCCTTGGTAGCCTTGGTCACTGTTACCTATGATCATATACAGTCAGTCTCCTTTATTCTCCGCAGCACCAGCTGTACTCTGTCACACCGTTCCCTAGAGCTCCTTAGGTTCGCTAGGTGCTGGGTATCAGTGGGACTGAATCTATTACTGTGCCCACGATTATACTAGGAGCTTATTAGGTTTAGTAAGTGTTGGTTTTAAAACTAATTAATGACTGGTTGGCTGAGTAAATAAAGCTACAAGAATCACAGAAATCAAGTGAAGCTTACTAAGATTAACAATGCAGTCAAGCAGTTTAGTTAGTAGGATATCTGTATCTTAAACTTAAATCTCCCAACACCAACTCATGTTCTCTTTTAGTTTATTTAGTTAGCAACTACCCTATCTTCTAGAACAGTGCTTCTTAGCCTGTCGGTCTCCATCCCTTTGGGGGTCAAATGACCTTTTCACAGGGGCCACCAAAGACCATTGGAAAACATGGATATTTGCATTATGGTTCAAAGCAGCAAAATTACAGTTATGAAGTAGCAGTGAAAATAGTTTTATGGTTGGGTCACCGTAGCATGAGGACCTGTATTAAGTGGTGTCAGCATTAGGAAGGTTGAGTGCCACTGTAGCATATGAGATAGGAGAGTGCATCATGCTGACTTGTAAATGTCAGATGAATGCTCGTGACAGTACACTGACAGTAACGACACACTAGGTTAGGGGCTTTAATGCCAGTAAAGTTAGCCCAACCCATTATGTATTAGCTAGCTTCTACCCAGCTCTTAGGTATGAGACAGTATCTGTTGCTCAGGATTCAGTTTTAGCCGACTCTTTGTTTCAGCTACTTTTCTATTGCTGTGATGAAACACCAGGACCAAGGCAACATATAGAAGGGAGGGCTTATGTGGGATTCATGGATCCAGAGGGATAGGACTGAATCCCCATCATGGCATCTTTCTGAGGATAATGGCTTCAGGCTGGCACCGAAGCAACAGCCGAGACCTGCCATCCAAATCCACAAACAGGAAGTAGAAAGCACACTGCGGATGGTAGAGCATCAGCCTGCCCTCAGTGACAACACCTCCTCCAACAGCACACCTGCCCATCCTTTCCAAACAGTGTTTCCATCTGGGGACTAGGTATTCAGGAATACGAGCCCAGGGGGCCGTTTGCATTCACACCACCGCAGTCTGTAGGAAAGTCTGGAACACACGGTCAGTGAGGAGAAGAGGAAGGGACTGGAGTCCGTGCTCGGTGTGTTGAAAAGTGTTGAAGGCCTTTGCAGGCTGAGGGCTGGAAGTGAATTTCACACTTAACAGGTAGAGGTCCTCAGTCTTAGCCAGAGATGTCTGAGGGAAAGACTGTGGTAAGGTTTTGGGGAAGAAATGAAAAATGGAATCACAGAGAATGAAATTTGACATCTTTTAGTTTATTTTTTTCTTTTTCAGGATGTTTGTGAATGAAGCATGAGACAGTTCAAAAAGCAGGAAAAGAGTAATTTTAAGCAGAGCAGGTTTCTGTGTGCTGTTGTTTGTTAGTATGATATATAAAATACATGTGGGTGATGCAGGTAGACAGCAGTAAGTCTGAGGAGTAACTTACATACGGCGGAGCTCTACTGGGAGACGGGGTCTTCTTTGCTTGTTATCTGGGAGTGACAAATACGAGCCAGGATAGGTGCCTGAGACGAAGGTTAGAGATGCAGGATGCAGGAGAGAGAAGTTGAAGGATTTTGTTTAAAAAAAAAAATTAAGAGCTTTTTTTAATTCCTTTGTGAAGTAGAAGGCAATGTTTTTGACTATAAATTTTCTGGTTGTAAGTGGGTAAGGAGAAAGGAGGAACTGAACCCCCACCCCATGTGGAAATGAGAGGACAAATGCTGTCAGTCCTGCTGGGTTAGGGGCTAAATCATGGCAGTCCACATGGTTTTCTGATTTGTTTCCCTTCCTCTGTCAGAAGGCAGCAGGCTCACTGATGGGTCTGGGCGGAGTAGCTGTGGCTCAAGACGGGACTAGGGGTTGGTGGAATCTTTGCATTCGTTTTTTGTGTTATCTTCCAGAGGATAGAAGGTAGTAGACTGAGGAATACACTCAGTGCGGATAAAGGACAGAGAGTGTGAGGGCTCAGAGGCTGGGATTGGAAGTGAGCTGGTTTAAATTCAGTACCTCTTCTCAAAAGCTCAGTATTGATCAGACTAGACCTCTCTGCCTTGGGAGCAGAGACCACAGTCACTGGGTGCTGCACATACATATATTACATATACATATACATATACATATACATATACATATACATACATATACATACATATACATATAAAGGGTAGAGATGAATCATTTGACTGTTTTGGCTAAAGTAGGATTTAAAGTCAGGCCAGTGATATTGGGAAACGGGGCTGACAGTTGAGAGTGATTTTGAACTTATGTGAGTACTAACAAGAAGACCATGAAAAGTGTTTCCAACAGTGGGAAATAAAACTTGATCCTAATATCCACACAGACCTTTCTACTCAGGTATATCGGAGATCTTGGCTCACCGCAATAAAGAAATTCAGAGCAAGTCATTGTGAAACAAAATGAAGTTTATTGATCGGGAGACTACACACTGTGTGGAAAACCTACAGAAAGGGCACTAGGGCCTGCAGAGATGGCTCAGTGGTTGAGAGCTCTCATCTCTCTCTCAAAAAGGACCTGGGTTTGGTTCTCAGAGCCCACTAGCTCATGGCTGTCTGTGGCTCCAGTTCCAGGGGATTCAACACCCTCACATAGACATACATGAAAAATAACAGTGCACATGAAAAAAAAAAAACACTAAAATGCCATAACAGTATGTGTGATTTTTGTGTCTTTTAAAATACTTTGTTCTAGAGATATAATCTGTAACTAAGTTTAAAGAGTAAAGTTTAAACAATAAAATTTAAAAATAAGGTACAAAGGTTTATTTTATCTAAAGATTTCCTTCATGGGATTGAGACATGGTTTATACAGGGTGTTATCCATGTTTATAGATTATAAAGGATTAAGATAAGATTAAACAATTGAAAGTCACAAGGGTTTAAGCCTGTTTTGACTTTGCCATTGTTCATTAGCTGTTTTAATGCTCTTGTTTAAAATATTTCTTAATATTCCCTCCCCCAAAAAACCCATAACAAAACCAAGATGTAGTCACATTGTCTTGTAATTTTGGTCCTTTGTGTTGAAATTTTGACTTGGTTAGACTTAAACCAAAAGCAGGAGAGTGAGGGGTCTTTGTTTTTCATGTTCCCTTCATTTTCCTATCTCTCTACCTTGTCTGAAAGGGTCTGTTAGGCTGCGTGGACTATAGGAACTTGGAGAGAGAGAGAGAGAGAGAGAGAGAGAGAGAGAGAGAGAGAGAGAGAGAGAGAAGATCTGTGATCTACATCTGTAGTATCCCAGATAGTTTTGTTGTACTTAGGCAAGTGGGGATAGGAATAATGTTGTTCTTTAAGTGGGTGAAGAACTGCCGTCGCAAAGGCGGATCGCCTTGTGTAGAGGGGCTGTGTCTGGTGGAGAGGAAGAGGCAGTGTCATGGTTTTAGAGGCAGCGTGCGAAGTGTAGTCTCTCCTGACAGTTTCGGAAAAAGTCAGGGCAGGTCCTTTGTAGCACAGCCTACAAATGCCTTGGTTTTAAAAAGTGCTCCTTTACCTACTGGCTTTAGGGTTCATTGACTGATGTTGGCTGAAGTAATACGATAGTGGTAGTCAAATGGTAGCTCCCCAGTTCATTATTTCCTCAAGAACTTAGTAATTTTCATTCTACAATGAGGAATTTTCCCATGGTCCAGTTTGTTTATTCACTTTTATCAGATTGAATTCACAGATTCGTGTTTTATTCTATAAGTTATGATTGCATACTTACTGCTTCTACTTAATACAGTATTCAGATCATTCCAACTTATTCAGCAGGAGCCTCTTTTATCTTTCCTCTGTCTTTGTGGCATGCTCATGATTTTGGCGCTTTCTTACCATATAGTGTTTAAATGAGGCATTGGGTTTGAGTTCTTGAATGTAGTGTGATTGAAAGACAGTTTGCGCTTGTAGGTAGGACAGTGGACAGAAACTGTTTTCTTCCTTGCTGATGTGGCTTAATGAGCATTTCTCATAGGACCGTGTGCAGTGTGCATCGTTCTTCTGAGGAACAGCTAGTGCTAGTTCAAAACTGAAAACAGAACGCTTTTCATAGTTTTATTTTTTTTGAGGCAGGGTCTTTCTAATGAGGAGCTTGGCTTCAGCATGCCTTTTTAGATTCTATAGGTGGTTTATATACTGTGTGGGAAAGGGACACCAAGAAGGAGACGTGCGATTACGGGTGGCAGAGCAACATGAAGTCCTTAAGACATTCATCTATTGACCTTTAGGCTGAATTTCATCAGCAAATCATCCCATGGAAGCAGAGCATGCTGACAGGACAGGCTTTGAGTGCTGTCAGACGCTGATGCGACAACAGCATCATATGGACTTATGGACGCATCTCCTGACGATGGCTACTAAAGGGTTTAAATATTATGTGAGTCTGTGATAATCTTGGTCAGTGTCATGGAGAGATTTTACAGATGGAAGACTTCCCTTTCTTTTTTCTTTTTTTATTAATGTTTTATTTATTTACATTTCAAATGTTACCCCCCCCCCAGGCTTGTTTTCCAACTTACAGAAATCTCCTTATTACATCGTTCTGTCCTATGTTAGAAACAAAGAGTGGTTCCTACTTTATCTCTCTTGTAGAGATCCTGGGAAAGTACAGCCAAGTAAAAAAGAAAAAGAATTTACGATTTACAAGAATTCATTTTACCCATTTTGTTTATTAGCAGTCATTTTGAAACAACCTTTTGTCTTATTAAAATTGAAATAATGGAGATGGAATAGTCATTTAGAAATAACCCTTTGTTTTATTTAAAACTGGAATAATGGGGCCTGGTGAGAGGGCTCAGCAGTAATGCCGTTTACTGTGAAAGCCTGGGGACCTGCATTCAGTCCAGCACCCACACAGAGGGGAAGGGAGAAAAGCAGCTTCGTAAGCGATCCTCTGAGCGCCCATGTGTCTGTTGAATCAAACTTGGTACTCTTAGAAGAGCAGCCAGTTGCTAAGCCTTAGAGCATCATTTCTCAACCTGTGGCTGGGACCCTTTTGGGGTTGTATATCAGATATCCTGCATATTGGAAATTTACATTACAATTCATAACAGTAGCAAAATTATAGTTATGAAGTAGCAACAAAATAATTTTGTGGTTGGGGGGTCACCGCAGCATTGAGGAACTGTGTTAAAGGCTTGCAGCACTGTGAAGTTCAGAGCCACAGCCCTAGAGCGTCACGAAGCAGCACCGGCTTGGTGCTTCCTGGAAGAGAGTGGTTGTAATTAAAGTTTGCTAGCTTCTGTTTCCTGTTTGTGCCTTGGTAGCCCGTACCCCAACACTTGTGTTTTAAAATCTTCTAGAATGTTCAGATTCTATAGCTAAAAGGGACATATAACAAATGCATGACATCTGTTTTGATATCTATGATCGTTATCTATCTATCTATCTATCTAACCGAAACTTGGTATCTCAGCCCTTCATTAGGAAATTGCTCTTACACAATTTTAGTCTTTAAACTTTACCAACTACCGGTTTGCTGACTTAATTTTAGTTTATGCAAATTAGAAATTTTCTGAGGATATGTCAAAATGTTCTTGTTTAATTGGATTTGTTAGCAGGAACAGGAAAGGAGTAACAGCTTTGATTACAAGTTGCTGTTACTGTTGTATTGTGAAGTCATGTATGGAATAGAATGTACAGTGAAGTATAAAATCAGCATTGGAATCTTTTTAAAGCTCAACATTTAAATGGCTTTATGAAGCCAAACATTTATCTTTTAAATTTTTTCTGCATAAGAAAATGTTTCATAGCATTTTTTCTATACGGGTGTCTAAATTTTGGTTCCCAAGCCATTTAAGGAATGGAAGCTAAAAAATTATGATTTCGCTGTATTGTTATTTCTTAATATGTGATTTTATGTGAAGGATATTTGTCTTGAAGATGAGTAAGCTCTGTTAATTTGTGCAGACATGTACCTTGATGTTTCCTTACTTGTGTAGAAATTTTCCTTTTTTTTCCTGTCCTTAAAGTTGTATACTTTTGAGTATCCTTTAATTAGGTGATGTTGTTATTTTAGCTTCTGTCTTTGTCCCAGGTCCCTTCCTGGAAGGAGAGCCTTGCTGAGTGTTGGGAGTCATTTGCTTTGCCACAGGAATGTGATGAGGGATGTAAGTAGTCTCTAGGTCTGCAGTGGGGAGGGCTGATGCCCACCCAAAGTGGTGTGGGTCGTAATGAACAAGGGAGGAAAGTCTTGGGGGGGAAATAGCTATCTACTTTCCTTAGTTCCTTAAAACTGTAGTGTACCCACGAATAAATACATCTGAAAAATCTGGTTGAAGTGATGAAATAGAATAGTGTGTCACAGACAGATACCACACAAAACCTAGAGACTAGATTTCAAAAGCACACCCAGGCCTGACATGGTGGACCGGGCCTAGGTCCCAGCCCTCAAGAGCTGGAAGCAGTGTACCTGGAGTAGTTGGGTCAGAGTGTGGGCCTTGGCAGCCGTAGCAGTTGGGTTCAGTCACATACCCTCAAGAAACAAATGGAAGAGACAAGTAATATAAAGCAGACAAAGAAGATTTATTCAATTTGATCATATTGCCAAGAGGAACATTAAAATGTCCAGTTACCCCAAGTTTTCCCCCTTTTCTTCCTTAAGGACTAAACTAGGTAAACAATCTGCTAATCATTTTTTAAGATTATAGTTCCCAGTTGATAAAGAGGAATAAATATAAGGCAGATTTATAAATATTTTCATAGCAGGTGTCTAAGTGAGCTACTATTTTAATATATATTTATATTATTACTATACATTAATTGTGTGTGTTAGTGAGTGTCAATGCACACATGTGTGTGTGTCCCTCCTTGATTGCATCTACCATCCCCACTGCTCCCTTTAACCCTTCCTTCCTTAAGAGTTTATGGAGTTTTGTTGATACAGCATCTTAAGTAGCGTAAGTTATTCACCCGAGGGACTGGACTTAATGAGTGTGCCATATAGAGGCAGGGACTCCCAGGTCTTGCAGACATTTATGCTGCAATGTTAGCATATGAGAAGGAGTTCAAGCCAAGGGTAATTATCTTTGAAAGTAGAAGTTTATATAAGATTTTTACCCCACCTACATGATTTTTTTGTTCTTTGGGAGTCTTTGAGATAAAAAAAAAAACTTTGATTCCTACTGTCTAACTTAAGGAAGCCAGTGACTAGCTGTGAGGGACTGGTCTCTTTCATTTCTCCTTTATATTCTCTTTGTGAACAGTAACCTGTAATGTATACTATTTTCATTTTAAGCAGAGTTAAATAAGTGTTTTTGGAGGTTACTTTTACTTTCACTGCATTTAAGACAGGCATAACCTCCACTTTTATAGATATCTTTGGTCAGTAAAACATATGATGGATTATAGCTTCTTTGACAGCTCTGGCACTGCCCGCGGTACCAAGCTCAAGCGTAGGCCTGGGGGATTAAAGAAATACTCAGACTCAGGTCATCCTTGTGAGAGAATGCCAATGCCTTTACTGGGCATGTTCAATATTTACACCAAGCCAGGGAAGGAAAAATACAAACTCTGGAAAAAACAGAAAGTCAACTGGGGGGCAATAGGATGTCAAGAGTAAATTCCCTTCCTGGGGCATCATCCTTCAACAGGATGTTTTTGATCTTAGAGGAACCGCAGAATGTTACTTAGTAGACAGCAGCATACAGAAAGGCTCAGCCAGGGCATAGAAGTTCTTTGGGGTCCTACAAGTCCCCCCGTTTTTATTTTATAAGCGAATAGCGTCTGCCTTAGGTCACCTTCTGTCAATACCAATTCCCGGTCATTGGGAATCCCTGCCAGCCTCAGGGCCCCTGTCTTAGGTAGATAAGGACTGCAAAGAAGTTGCCTGTCATTGACTATTCTGGTAAAAGGCTGAGCCAAACCTGGGCAGAAAGGTTCTCTCGTGCCAGCAACACAAGCACCTGCTTAGAAACTGCCTTAGTAATCTGCTGTCTGTAAAAGCGGTAAAGAAATATCAATCCTGCTGTGGCTGCCCCAAAGGCTAGAACTCCCAGAGACAAGAACCTCTAGCCCATCCTTTAAGGAGCCTTCAGCCAGTTTGAGTCCTGCTAGAAACTTCTCTCCATACAATTAACATTAATTTTAACATAAAGAAATTGTTGGTTTCTCAGAATTAGCAGCAACTTTTCCAGTAGTCTTGTTGGTGGGAACTATGACCGGCCAAGTCAAGCTGCTTATCCCCATTAACATCTGAACTGGGGGTTCCTCACAATGGTCCAGTAGATCTTCACTTGGGCGAGGCTGCACACAACACTCAGGAATCCAAACAGGACTTTCAGCATCTTTAGGAAAAACACAAACAGAACCTCTCACCTTGACTAATACAGGGTCAGGGCCTTTCCATATACCTGCTGACAATTCTTTCTATTTCACTAAGCCCAGTGCCTTCTGGGCTGTTTCCAATGTCTGTCTGCTGCAGACAATGCATCCTTATCCACTAATAAAAAATTTAAAATATATAAAATAAAGGATAATCTTGCATGGGTGAGGTAAACTCCCCCGTTTTTTGCTTTTTCAAGATAATATTTCGAAGTTAAATAAGTTCTTTCTACTATAACCTGGCCTTTAACAGCTGAGCTATATCTCCAGCCCTGAGTTACTAGTTAAACCAACTTTTAATCATATCCAATAAACACTTTTTTAACATAAAACATAGAACAACAATCATTTAAACAATGAAACAAAAACATACAATTAATGGATTGGCGCACCAAGGACAGACAATAGACAGGGAAAGCAAACTAAGGATTTCTCCAGTAGCAGCCAGAGAGAAAGCAGGACATATCCCAGAAGGGCTCTGAAACAGTCTTTTCTTTCTCTTTGAGTTTCTCTGCTTTGAACTGCTGGGTGTAGTCATCGAAGAGTTTCTGGTTCATCTCCATGAAGAGTTTCAGAGCATTGTATATCATGCCATGTATTGTCTTGTTCCAATGGGTCTCTGAGTTGCGTATAAGGATGGAAACATGATGGGCAGAATTTTCGCTGCATTGTCACTGATTAAACTCATGATGTACTCATTATTCCAGTAATAGAGTGCCCACTCTGCCACCTGGAAGTGAGGGCTGGAAACACATTTGGCTAACTGTCAGAAAAGAGGCTCCATGATCTTCACAAATTCTGTATGGTTCAATTACATCTAAATTTTTTCATAATTCAATTTAAGAACATTATTTCTTTTGGACTGTGAGTCTTTGGCCAGTATTTGAGAAGTACCATACCACTGGTTCAGTGAGGGTGCTTTCTTCTCTAAAAACTGCATGACACAGTATTACCAGCTTGGGATGGTAGACAATCAGCAACACCTTCAACAGGAAAATCTTGTGCTCTTCCTTTAGATGTAAGGCAAATCCATTAATTATACTTTCCAGGATCTCCAGTAATTTTGCTATGCCATTGTGGTGCTCTGTCTCATAGATAGACCTATAAAATATATTATTGATCTGTTTCCTGATGTAAGTGCACAGGCCTAAGAACTTCACATAGATTCTGTGCTGGGTCGTTTTTAGAAAATCTCTTTCCCAAGGATCCTCACTGTCAAAGAGTGAAGGATGCTGCAATACAAACTTCTGATCAATGTATTTCTTTGCTAAATTGGGCCGGAAATCTGGAGAGTCTAAAAATCTTAAGAAAAATTCATGAACAAGCTGCGGATGAGGCCAGGCTGCTTCTAATGTTGGTTTATCAACTCCTGGGTCGAATTCTGCTCCCGTAGGATAGGAGGAGGCTGGCAAAATTCGAAATATATTAACTACAAACATGTGGACGGCTTCCGGGGTAAATGGGCTCTGTGATCGCATTCCAGTTGTGGGTGATATACTCCACTGTATTGCTTAGCGCAGCTTGCTTTACTTCTTTCCACTTCAGGTCACTCAGTGGGTCAGAAGCAAAGTCAAAGAGGACCTAACACTGACGTAGCTTCTGGATGAAAAGCTTCTCTTGACCCACAGGAGGAACATCTTGTAGAGATGTGAATTTTTGCAGTTCTCTATTATTGCTGGCATTAAACCGTGAAGAATTCTGCCATTTGTCTTTCTTCACAGGGACTACGATTGGCTGAGGGACTGGTACTTTTATTTTAGTAGGTGTCAAAGACTGGACAGCTCCAAGGCTGTTTTTCCTGCTGGCTATCTCTACTTCTGCTGTATCTTGTCCTTCTTTTGAACCGTTCCCACTTTTCACTAGTTTTGGTGGTTCTTTCTCTTTCTTGTTTTTATTTGGTATGACTGTGCAGACTGTGGCCTCCGTAGCTCTTGCAGCCGCCCGCCACCACTGCTGCTGCAGCAGCAGAAATGCTTCCAGCCCAGCCATCGTGCCATCTTGGCTGTTACTGCCATCACTGGGGAACTGAATAGTTCGTTCGTTCTTGTTTCCCCTTTTCCAGGCTCGCCTTCCAATTTTTTGTCCTTACATTTCTTCAATGTTTCTTTTTCAAGAATTCTCCCTCATCTTCAGAGCTGGAGCTATTCTACGCCTCATATAAGGATTCCTTACCTGCATCATCCTGTGCCAATATTCGTAGAAAGGAACTCACAATTCCCATGGCACGATCAAAGCTCACACTCAGTAGCGCTGCTTTCAGTTTGATCCCACGCGCCTTCTCCATATGTTCCACTCACTGAGCCGCTGGCCGGCTTCTTCCAGGAAGGATCCCATCAGGTTCTCTTCTCTTTCCTGATCTCGGTGGAACCTCCACTTGACAGCTCTGGTGCTGCCCGCGGTACCAAGCTCGGACATAGGCCTGGGGGATTAAAGAAATACTCAGACTCGGGTAATCCTTGTGAGAGAATGCCAATGCCTTTACTGGGCATGTTCAATATATACACCAAGCCAGGGAAGGAAAAATACAAACTCAGGAAAAAACAGGGACTCAACTGGGGGGCAATAGGATGTCAAGTGTAAATTCCCTTCCTGGGGCATCATCCTTCAACAGGATGTTTTTGATCTTAGAGGAACCGCAGAATGTTACTTAGTAGACAGCAGCATACAGAAAGGCTCAGCCAGGGCATAGAAGCTCTTTGGGGTCCTACACTTCTTAAATTGTGGGAGTCCTGAAACTGAATGGTGGGGCACAAAAGTTTGGCAACAATATTGGTTTCTGGTTATTGTCTTATGAAGGGTTTCTGTTGCTGAGGTTTTGATGGTCATAACAGTACGTCCAAAAGCAAGGTGGGAGGAATGGGTTTATTTGGCTGTATGTCCACATCTTAGTCCATCTTTGAAGGAAGTCAGGACAGAAACTCAAACAGGGCTGGACCTGGAGGCAGGAGCTGATGCAGAAGCCATGGAAGGGTGCTGTTACTGACTTGATCCCTAATGGCTTCCTCAGCCTGCTTTCTTACAGAACCAGGCCAGCAGCCCGGGGATGACACCACCCATAATAGGCTGGGCCCTCCCCATCAGTCGTTGATTAAGAAAATACCCTACAGGTTTGTCTACAGCTAGATCTTGGAGAGGCATTTTCTCAGTTGAGGGTTCCTCCTTACTGAGGGATACACTAGTTTCTGTCAAGTTGACAAATCTAGCCAGAACAGATGTGCAACAACCAAAAGTTAAGTACAAATGAAACATGTACTGAGTTTAAGATGCTTCTGGCAGGGCTTTGTGGTGGCTGTGCTTGCTAATACTGCGTTATACAACCTCCTACAGTTTTGGTTCTGAATACACATGTAGTTGGCACATGCTGTTGCACCGTGCAGTGCAGTGCCAACTGACACTACCTAAAACATCTCAGCTTAGATTCGAGACTAGTTGTATGTTAGGAATTGCAGTAGTTTTACTGTACACACAAAATGTTTTGCTTTTAGAGAAACTGGTTTAATTACAGAAACCAGACTTACTTTTCCCACTGCTATTTGTCAGTGTGTAAGTATAAAATTAATACATCCTTGGGTTGCATTGAGTTACAATGTGTAACTTTGTATTTGCTCTTTGAGGGGTCCTTACACTCAGTAGGTAAGAGCACTTGTACAAACATGAGGATCTGGGTTGTGATTTTAGCTCCTACATAAAAAGCTGGGCCTGGCTACATGTGTGCCTATAGCTTCATCACAGTTGGGGACAGAGACAGAAGGATCCCCTGAGGCTTGCTGGTTACTAGCCTGGGGCTCACAGTTGGGGACAGAGGCAGAAGGACCCCTGAGGCTTGCTGGTTACTCGCCTCAGGCCAGGTTCAGTGAGAGGTCCCGTCTTCAAGAATAAGGTAGAGTGATAGATGTTGATGTTCTGTATCTTGCAGTTTCAAATATTAAATCAGCATTTGTTTCTTTATGTTATGAATAAGTACATCTGTCTAATTCATATGGAGATTTGCTTTCATCTTTAAATTATATGTATATCAAAGACCTGCTTCAAAATAAATTTATTTTCTAATGTTTTGTTAGTATATATTAATTATACTTAATAAAGGGTTTTTTGAGAGATTTCCATACAAGTACATGCAAGTTCTATGCAGTTTCAGTTGTATTAACACTCACACCCTCCGATTCTCTTTTCTTTCCTATGGATCCACTGCTTTTCCCAACTCACTGTCATTTTGTTTTTATGGCTTGGTGAGTTGATGGTGGCTGCTTGTAAGAACATGGGTCAGGGTTTGTATGGGTATCTAGTGGCTACACTGCTGAAGAAAATGGCTCTCTTTTGTCCATCAGTTAGTAACTGTATAAATACCCAAGGAGGGGCAGAGTCTCCTGAGCCCATCCCTTCTTCCATGACTGCTGTTGAGGGCCAGTCTTGTGCGGATCTGGGGTAGTTAGGTAATTGTCACAGCCCTGTGAGTTCAGGAGTGCAGCAGACCTGTGATGCCTGGACACCATCCGTCCACACCATCCCCTTCCTCCTCACAGCTTTTACGTTCCTTACCCTCTCCTAGGATGTTCCTGAAGGTTGGCAGGCTGATGTCATGTGTGCCGTTCCTGCTGACTCTTCAACAGTCACTTCTCATTCTGACACTTGATGGATCTTTGCAGTTCCCACTGAACACTACATAAAGACGGTCCCTCTGATTAGGGTTGACAACAGCTCTAATCTATTGGGCATAAACATAGTTATTTAGAAAGCAATTTGATGACTACATTGCTCCATACAATAAATTTCCTTTTGATTTCTTGTCACTAAGTGTTTGATTTATATACTTGTTTTTATAGCCTCTTATATCCATGGTTACCTAAAAAGGTCTCCTGTGAAAAGGAGTTGTGAACCCTGTTGGAAATTCTTGATTACATCAGTGAAGCGCTCTAAGACCTTTGAAGAGCGCGTGGGTTAGCAATGTTAAAGAAGCTGTGGGTGGGGATCTCTGTGGGAGGCCCTGGGTGTGCTTCTTATCCCGCAGGAGACCCAGACTTGTCACCTGTCAAGTGAAGTATGTGCAGTAGGGAGAGCTGCGTGCTCGGACAGTCTCCAGCTCAGAAAAGGTGTGTCAGAGAACTCTGCTCAGAAAAGGTGTGTCAGAGAACTCCTGCTTTTAGGCCGCTACGAGTTCCTGAGATTTAGGTTTTAAGCTGAGATCTCAACACCATATAGATATTAGCTGAACACTGAGCGAGATGATAGAAAGAATTGAATATAAATCAAGAGTCCTCTTTTTGGTCATCATTATTATTTTTTTTTATAAAGTGGATTAGTAAAGGGATACATAGGCTGAAGCTTAGAAGAGTCTAGTCTTATAATATAAATTTTATTGTCTATTCTATAATTATTTGTAGACTTTAATATCTTTCCTTTCCTTTTCTTGAAAATATAGGGACCTTTGCCGATTTGCATTATTTAGGCACATTTTTGCCGGTTACAGTTCCGTTACAGTACAAAATGAGGTGCTGTAACAATCTCTGCCATGTTTATGTCAGAGAAAACCTTTCTTACAGGGGATAGTGTTTCTGAGAGATGCAAAACTAAAAGTTCTAGCTTCCCTCTTTATTAAAAATATTAAAGTGCCCAGGTGTAGTGGTGCCTGCCTTTAATCCCAGTACTCCAGACATGATCTCTTTTGAGTTCCAGGCCAGCCAAGGCTACATAGGGAGACCCTGTCTCAAAAAAACAAAATGTTAAAGCTTATTAATTTACATATGGAGTAAAAATTTCAAATAATAAGAATGAAATTTCTTCTTCCAACTTAAACACTTATTCTTTGTGTACCCATCTAGAAATTTGGGATTGTTCTTTTGTATTTGTATTACACAATGGTATTATGTCCTCATTATCTTAAAATCCAGTTATACCCTATACTGTTCTGTAGCTTTTCATTCATAAAAGTAGACAGTAGCAATGCGCTGGTTAGGGGTGTGTGTGTGTGTGTGTGTGTGTGTGTGTGTGTGTGTGTGTGTGTTTTCAACCTGACACAAACAAGTATCATCTGAGAAGAGGGAACGTAGGTAGAGAAAGTGCTGCCATCAGACTGGACTGTAAGCAAGTCTGCAGGGCATTTTCTTATTGAGTGACATGCGAGAGCCGACTGTGGGTGGTGCCACTCCTGGGAAGGTGGTCTTGGGTGCTTTAAGAAAGCAGGCTGAGCACACCTGGAGAACATGCCAGTACAGCATCCCTCCATGGTCTCTGCCTCCAGGTTCTTGCGTGGTTGCATGATTCCTTGATGACCGGCTGTAACCTGTGGATGAGGTATGCACTACACCGCTCTTGTGGTCGTGTGCTTCTTACAGTAATGAGCACAATAGGCACCATTAGATAAGTGTTGACAGCACCAGTTGTGTTTGATAAAAGTCCCTTTGGACCCTTGATTTTTAAGCAGGTATGCAAATTTGCTGGGGTGTTGGGATACTTAGAATATTCATGTAGAATATTTGTGTGTTCTGTTGATGAACAAGAAATACTTTCACTTGCAGAAACAGTATATTAACATTATAAACGTGAAACCAGATTTCAGTGCACAGTCAAAGCAAGATGCTGAGGACTAGGCACAGTTTCTCGAAGGGTAATACTGATAGATTTATTTCCTGGTTTTGCTTTGCCCTGTACTGATTAATTTTTTGTTCACATTTTAACATATAATTTTTCTTCCTTTTCCCGAATACCTTTACATTTTAAGATAATTTGAAATTAGCTGAAGTGAAAAGAGAATAACAAATTGATTGCATTAATTTTCTTCTTTGTTCTTTAGCTTCACAATGAAGAAGATAATTCCGAATCATCTGCTGTAGAGCAGCCGTCAGCTTCCGTCTCAGCAGCACAGGCCGTGGACGCTGCTGCCTCAGCACCAGCCCTGGACACTGACTCTTCTCCTCCGCCTTACAGCAGCATCACTGTGGACGTTCCTACAACCTCAGGTGACAGGGCCCAGACACTCACCACTTCCTTTTCTTTCTGACACTGATTGTGTGTAATTATCAAGTTTATAACCCGGGCTGGCCTGGAACTTACTGTGTAGTCCAGGATAACCTAGAGCTCATGATCTTCCTGTGTCAGCCTTCCAACTGCTATGTGCTCAGAGTGCAGGCATGTAGCATTGCACTTGTTAAATGAACTTTGAAACAAACACACACATGTATGTATGTGCACGTCTGTTATGCATACATATATGTTTCTGCTTATGTATTCATGAGGTTTAATGGAAAGCTTATAGTGAGAGGAGTAACGTGGTGGGTGGGTATGAGAGACATGGGCAGTGTGCATAGTGTTATGCCATACATACCGTAAGAATGCTTTATTACAAGTCAGTGCTTCCTGCTTGCTGCTGTTTGTCCTTTCTGTCAGGTTGTCCTCTTAAGTTATTTCTCTAACACAGTGTATAATCTCTCAGAGTGTTCAATTGGTCATAGGATAATTCTTATGTTTTATATACTCTTGTTTATATATATAGTTGTATGATTCGAATTTGTCTATCATCTGAGTAGTTTAATAATTTCTAAAAGTATCTGACGTTCTCTATTTCACATGCATTATGAAGAATCTTAGAAATTCAGGTTACTGAAGGCAACAGAAGGAAGCCGCCCTGTGTGAGTTGGACTGTGGCTCTGGGCAGTGTTTGTGTGGCAGCCTGCAGGCTCCTGGAGTGATCACCGGCACCCAGAACAAGCCCGCAGTTCATTAATTCTCTTCCTGTTTCTTTGTCTAGGGAAGGCTGACTCCATGTGAGAGGCTCACGCTAACTTTGTCTAGTCTCACCTTTGTGTGTGGGATCTGTGAGACGGTCAGGCACTTGCTGTTCACTTTCAAGGCAGTTTCTCAGAGTGCCGTCCTTAGGCCCGCACTGCTCGGTAGCTGTGTGCTGTTAGACCACAGCTGTGCCGTCCGGTGCTGTGTTAGTGCTGCTTCATAAGAACTCTCAAAGACTGAGCTCCTGAAGCTCTGCCAGCTGCATCCTTGCTCTGCCTTCTTCACTAAGTCCTCTTGTGCAGTCTTTGCCAGATCAGTAAAAGGCTCTCATTGGCCAGAAACACTCTAAAGCGCTAGTTCTCACCTGTGCGGCCAGACCCCTGGGGAGTTGAATGACCCTTTACATAGGGGTCTCCTAAAAGCATCAGAGAACACAGATATTTATATTACAATGAATAACTGTATCAAACTATAATTATGAAGTAGAAATGAAAATAATTTTATGGTTGTGATCACCACAGCATGAGGAACTGTGTTAAAGGGTCTCGGCATCAGGGAGGTTGGGATCCACTGCTCTAATGTTGTTCTTTTGTACTTAATCATAAAATTACATAGTTTTTACATAATTTTTGTTGAAATAAAATTATATTACTAGATTTCCAAAAATACATCCACCTTTACTTTTGGAATGAATTACCATGCCCATGGCTTAATCTTTCCAGATTAGAATTGCAAACACTTTAGAGAGCTCGCACACCTTACGGGATCTCCAGCTTTAGATGCTGCCTTTGTAGTTTTACTACTCAGCAGTATAAAATAAACTATGGTCTACAGAACACAGAAATGAATACTTGGGTATTCATTTATTATTATAGTATCCTCTGTAGATACGAGTCTTCATTGTTTTACAATTTTAGCTAACATGATATTCATATCTTTAACCACAGGAACTGATTAATTCTAGATTGGGAATCTCTTTAGTGAAAAATTGTTGAAAATTGTTTTGGGTTTTGGTTATGTGTTAAACATGATCTTTCCTAGTTTTCTATGGTATTGTATTCCCCATTAGTTTATGATGTTATTTCTGGATCTGAGTAGCATGTGTGACATTTGTATGTTTCACGGCTACTGCTGTTAGATGCTACTTCCCTCTGAAATACCACTGTGTGCACGGGAAGTCGAGCTCCCTGGCGTGTCGGTGACTTGCTGAGGCCACAGTCCTCAGGAGACTGGGACCAGAGCATCCAGACTTGAATGTTGTTGACAGGCCTTGTGTACAGAGCAGAGAATTAAGTCATGAACTTAATTTTTGTTAATGGATTGATTCTTTTCTATGCTGAAGACCTTGAAGATGCTACATGCTGTTGATAGTGTAGCTTATAGCTCCTTAGATGATGCACGTCTTTAGATGGATAGTTTATACATTTATAATTTAGTGCTGTTGCCTCAGAATTAACAATATTGTTTTCACTTAGGTTTTGCTTCTCAGTTGCATTGTTATTACCACTTTCTGTCATTAGATTATAAGCAACCTCACTTCAGATTCTTAGCCTATATTGATAACTTATTTTTTTCTTAAAGCCTCTATAGCTGAAAATATCATACTAAAAAAAAAAAACCTTTTCATATTGGAGATGCAGAAAGTTCTAATATAGAGAAAGTATAAGTTAGTATAGAAAATATCAAAATATTGTAGTTATAGGTAGAGGAAATTCTCTATTTCACAATGTTTGACATTGCTTTTAGAATCTACATTCTCCATGGTCATGATTCTACTATAAATGTCATCAGTTAATGCTGAACTTGACTTACTCTAATTGTATTGAAAATATAGTCTGTACTTCTATTTTTAAAATGAACAGTTTATACTTAGTATTTTACTATAATTTTTGAAGTCCATTTCTCACAAATATTTTTAAAATCAGAGACAGAAACTGTTAATTAAAAGAAAAATCTAAAGAACTGTGTGGATATTGGGAAAACTGAAGGAAAAATGGTTGAAAGTGAAAAGGAAGAAAAGTCCATCTAAAGTCTAAGCAAGAGAGCACAGAGTGTCTTAAAAGATCAGGGACTCTGGCAGCCCCTTCCTCCTGACTGGGACTTGTAGGTCACTTCATTCCCCAGATCTCAGGGTTGCCAACATTGACATGAGAGAAGACAGCCGACAGGGTCAGCACAGAGTCAGCACTGCATAGCTGCAGTCATTCCTCAGCTTTACCGCCTTTGCTTTGATTGGCTCAGCTGTGAGCCGATGAGTAAAGAGGTGTGCTGTGCAGACTAGTGAGCACACAGAAGATGTTACATACATCTCTGTGGTGTTCTCACCTCCTGTCTGAAATCCCGTTCAAATTCTCAGGTTCAGATTAGAAAGATGACTTAGCCGGTAAGGTCATTCGTTACCAGTCTGGGAGTTTGATCCCAAGAATATACACAGCTGAAGGAGAGAATGCACTTCTGAGTATATCCTCATGTGCACACATGCAATATACAAAGTAAATAGTATTCAGAAAACTCTGAGTCTTGAGGTATTTTTTTTTAAATTGGAACATCCTTTAGATGATATTTATCATCCCATTCTTTTTATAATAAATGTGGGACAAATAAAAGATTGTACAAGTGTTTGTTAGCAGTGTTTTGTGTTGTGTATACTATAGACCTACAGGAGCAATAGTAATCTTTAATGTCTTATTATAAGTTATTAAAGTATGATCATGACTATAAAATCACATTAAATTATTTTAACGATTGTTCTTCAATCTTCTTTCTCTTCAGATACTGATGTGTATAGTCGAGTTTTACCCTGTGCCACCTCCGTACAGTGTTGCTACCTCTCTTCCTACATATGACGAGGCTGAAAAGGCTAAAGCTGCTGCCCTGGCAGCTGCAGCAGCGGATGCGCCTCAGAGAGTAAGTCTGCACACTGCCTCAGCTTATGGCGTCCTAGAACGCATCACTTCCCTCCCAATAGTTGATCTCAGGCTTAACCCACACTGACTTTTTCATCCAAGTAAGGCCAAGTCAGCTCATTCTGAGCAGTGCCACCCAGATAACTCTTCTCTTTCCTGCGGACTCCATGTCCCCATGTCCACTGCTCTCTTTTCTGTCCTGGCCCTCTTCTCGATGGTCTGTCATCAAAGCTGCTATCTTATTGTCTCCTCATGCTTCCTTTCTCCCTTCTTTTTCCTCCATCCCTGATATACCACTTACGCTTTGTTTTTTCCTTTTGTACATGCATTTATACCTTTTACAGTGTGTGTAAAAAACTTGACTGTCTTTATTGTCTCATTCCATCTGACTGAGGTATGGACTCTGGAAGAGCATTCGGGGTTGTTTGGTGTGAACTGATAGGGCCCACAGCTGGGAAGCAGAATCTTGTGTAGTAATATTTCTTAAATCTTAGAAGCCATCAGTGATAACAGATTTTGCAAGTAACTTTAGAGTTCTTTATATTTATAAGCATTTATATGTTAGTGTATTATTTTTAAGCAAAAAGAATACTATACAAACAGTATTTTATTAGTGTATTTTAGAGATTATTAGAATAGTAAAAACATCAAGATATTAAAGAGTTGTTTAAATTTACCTGAATAGTTTAGTGCTGAATAGGCTATATATCTAATAAATTATTAGCCTAGGAAGAACTGAGTGAACTTTAACGCACACAGCTTACAGATGTATTAGTTTCCAGAACTTTGGGAAGAAGGAGGAAGTACTTGAGTCAGAAGTAAAGGCTTCATTGTTCACAGCAGTAGCAGTGTCCTGCTCTTGCTGTTCATCAGCCACCAGGCCCACAGGGCGACAGTAGGGACTAAGTGAAAATCCCACATGCTGTGGGTTATGTTACTGTGATCCCAACTCTTGCAATGTTGGTTTTTTTTTTTTTTTTTTTTTTTGTTTTTCGAGACAGGGTTTCTCTGTGTAGCCTGGGCTGTCATGAAAATCACTCTGTAGACCAGGCTGGCCTCGAACTCAGAAATCTGCCTGCCTCTGCCTCCCAAGTGCTGGGATTAAAGGTGTGTGCCACCACTGCCGTGCAATGATTGTTAAGCATGCCCGCACCCTTGCTCTGCTGGGAGATTCCACTCCACGTCAGAGCTTCACTGTGTAGGTATCCAGAAAAAGGCAGTCATCATTTCTGTGTGGAAGACGCGCAGAAATGGAAGGAAACATGCATGTAGTGTTCTCTCAGCACTGCCCACGTTTAGGTCATTTCAGTTGCGCTCAGTCTGCTCTTTCAGATGCCATTACTGCAAGAAATTTGTAATGCTTTATTTCTTATAAGTGGTTGTATGTGTGTGTGTATGTATGTGTATGTATATGATTTATTTCAAGAATCAAAATTGTTGGATCAGACGGCATATTCATTTTTATTTTTAATAAACACTGTCTACTTGCTAACCAGAGGCTGTACGAATGTACGTTCCATCACTGATTAGGAGTGTTCCTGTTTCCCACTTGGCATTTATGCGGTAGTTCACATCTGCCTGCTTCGTATCATTTCCTGAAGTTAATGTTTCCCCGCTCCTCCCCTCCCTCCCTTCCCTCTCCCCCCTCTCCCTCCCTCTGCCTGTGTAGGATTGAGGTGACCATTGGGTGGTGTATTATTGGGGTTGGGGCACCTTCCCTCTATCCCTCTCCACTTTCTTTTTTGAGACAGACTGTCACTGAACCAAAAATGGATGAGTTTAACCAGCCAGTGAGCTTCAGGAACCACCAGCCTCTGTCCCAGCAGTGCTGGTGTCTGTGGCACTGCACATGCCACAGTGCCACGCTCTGTAATGTGGGTGTGAGGATCCCCACTCAGGTGTTCGCACTTGTACTGACTGAGCCATCTCCTAGCCCTCAGCTTACCTTTTTTGGTGTTTGCCTTTAATAAAGATATTCTCAACAGCACCTACGATAAAGTAATGCTTACTAATGTCTTATCTGTAGGACCACTTGAGAGCATTAGTTGTTACTGATGTTCTAACTCTCAAGTTGAAGGTGAGAAAATTGTAATTATTTTAGTGAGATGTTTTGGTGTTTTACAGACCCAGGAGGAAGAGTGCACACCGAGGGATGACTTGAGTGACGTGGACCAGCTCCGAGTGGGCAATGATGGCATCTTCATGCTGGCCTTTTTCAGTAAGTGACTTGTCCTATTACTTTTAAGAAATATTGGTGTATAAATATTTAAAATAACTGAAGAAAAAATACTGCTAACATGAGTATACCTCATTTAAAGTGTAAATTGCTTAAGCATTGCATTTGTAGGGTAATTTTGATTGGATAAGGTAGATCCAATGAAAAGGCAGTGAATTCATCGGTTACAGAGAACTGCTTACTGCTTTTTTTGTACTATTAGTCTAGTGAGCCTTAGTTGTGAATCTTTGATTTTTACTCAACTAGTAAACTTTTATATTCATATCAAATTCCTCACATATTTTGTTTACATAAAGAATATCTTAAACATTACTTCCTTTCTTTGTTAACATCTTTCAAGAAATCTTGGGGCCTTGCAGGTGGCTCAGCTTGCCATGTCCAGGGTTCAGAGCCCCGAAACCCATGTTGCCCAGGTGTGGCAGCGGCCTGTAATTCCAGCACTTGAGGAAGGGATACGGTGTCCTTGGAGCAAGCTCTGCATCTAGACTGGCTGATTGAGGGCCTTATATTGTTTCCTTTAACCCAATAGCCTTTAGTTAATATGTCTTTAGTGTAAAAATACTTTACTTATAAAGGTTGTAAATGTTTGATAACTTAGATATACTAGATTATTTTTGGTCAGTGACAGTATTTTGATATATATATATATCAATGAATATATATATATATTCATTCATTCATATTCATGGAGATAGTACAACATTTATTGATTTTAGTAAAATTCTGTAAAATTATGTTTCTACAAGTTATTTGTGTTTTGCAAATACTTCATATAATAGTAAAAAACCTTTTTTTTTAGTATGCAAGAGCCTGGTTTGAGAACCATAGATTTGTTTGTAATTACTGCCATCTAGTGGTTTTTCTTCAGATTGCAACTGGGTTTATAGTTCATGCTTAAACTGTCTTTAATAGAGCTTGTAACTTAAGCATTTCAGGTTATATTTGCACAAGCAAAATCACAGAAAGTATATGATTTTTAATAAAAATCTTTAATAGGTTCAATTCTTGACTTTTCTACTTACAGCATTTATCTTTTTGCTTCTTAACTCATGTAATGTTTGAATTGAAAAGATTTACAGTTAAATTAAGTGACATACAGAAAATAAAAGGGAAGAAATGTGTGTATCTCTGAATAATGTTTAGTAAGAATATTAGAAGTAATCTCACTCAGGTAGTATCATAAAGTGCCTCTTACACAAAAAAAACTTTTAAGAAAATAGAGTAGGAGTTGCTTGTCAGTTAATTCAACTCTAGATTTGATCCAATAGATGATTGATCTGCTTGGAAATTACTTTGAATGCTAGTGCTTTCAAATGTGGTAGATCATTTTGAGAAAACTTTTTCTTCAAGGTTTAGCCATTTGTACTATGTGTGTCAGAATCCGAATCCTCTTTGTATCAGAATGCGGCATTACTGTTTATTACCCAGATCTTCTTATTTTAGACTACAGGAAAACTGAAAGAAAAATCAATGTTCTTGTGACTTATACAACAGTAACCAAAAGGAGACTCAGAAAACTGATTAGAAATGTGAATTGTGACTTGTAGGGAATGCTGGATTTATGTCTACTTGACACAAGCTAAAGTTATTTGAGAGGAAGGAACCTAAATTAAGAAAATCCCTTGGATGGAGAGATGGCTCAGTGGTTAAGAGCACTGGCTGCTCTTCCAGAGGTCCTGAGTTCAATTCCCAGCAGCCACATGGTGGCTCACAACCATGTGTAATGAGATCTGATTCCCTTTCTGGTGTGTCTGAAAACAGCAGCAGTGTACTCATGTAAAACAAGCAAGTAAATAAATAAATCCTTAAAAAAAAAAAAGAAATCCCTGCATTAGATCAGCCTGTAGGTCATTTTCTTAATTGGTGATCAATAGGGGAGGTCCTAGCCCATTGTGGGTGGGGCCACCTCTAGTATGGTGGTCCTGGGTTCTATAAGAAAGCAGGTGAGAGAGCCATGCAGAAGCAAGCCTGTAAGCAGCACCCCTCCATAGCCAGTGCATCAGTTTCTGCCCTGTTTGAGTTCCTGTCCTGACTTCTTCCATAATGACCAGTGGTGTGAGGAAGGTTATTTGCATCTTACAGTAACTGATGACTGATAGATCTGCAAACAGCAAGCTGTGGTGGTCTCTAAGGGCAGCCCATGTGTAGAGTTCAAATAAACTTCTGTTTCATTCTAGCAGTGAAGTATTGCTGTTGCCATGTTTCTGTTTATTCGTATAGAAATCATGACCTTAAAAACGTATTTCTGTTCCTTTTAGTGGCGTTCATATTCAACTGGCTTGGATTCTGCTTATCCTTCTGTATTACCAACACCATAGCTGGGAGATACGGTGCTATCTGTGGGTTTGGCCTCTCACTGATCAAGTGGATCCTCATTGTCAGGGTGAGCGGCTCGGAGTTCTGCGTCAGTACCTGTTCCTCACCTTGTCGCTTTCTGCGCGCAGATCCCGCTGAGTGAACGTTTACACTTCTGATTCTGTGACTGGGACACGTCAGTGAAGCTGCATATGCCATAACTGTGTGAAAGATTGTTAGAGGAGAAACTGTGATAAGAAAATGCTTCCAGAGTTTGCTATCTGAGTCCTCATTTTAAGTTATTTAAATGTTCTCAACATTTTCTTCGTTTCTTCTTAAGTTGATTTAAAACTGCATATTTTAATCATTATTTCTGAGAATGGAAAGGAGAGTACCTTGCTCAGTTACCTAGCGTATTCAGAAATAATAGACAGCATTTATGTTCTGGACAAATGCTTTCTGTTCTTGTGATGTAGTACAAGGAAGCCTTAAATAAAACTCAAGTTTTCTGTTTAACACATTACTGTGAATGGAAAGTCCACCAAGGTGGTTTAAATGCCCACTTGATCTTCAGGTTGGCCTGAAAGATATCGAGGGCACCGAGAATAATGTAGAAGTTGCCAAGAACTTTTAAAAATTATATTCAATCTGACTGAGAACTGTGGCATTTAGAAATACAAGAAGAGAAGAGTCTTGAACAAATCCTGTTTCAAATAACAACTAAATAGTTTCTCCCTCTTTAAAGCTTTGAAAGCTCAAAAGTTAAGGCCTGTGAAACGGTTGTCAATACTTACTCTTGCTGGGCATTTGGTCACACCCACAGCCCAGCCTGTGAGGTCAAGCCAGTAAGATTTTGATAGGGTCCATTGTAAGACCCTATATTAGAGAGAGAGGGCGGGGGAAGGCTTATTGGAAAACCCTCATCCCTTGCCCCATGTGTTCTTTCTAAGCCTTTCCTAATTTCCTGTTCCTGAAAATAACTTTCTGTACTGTGCATCATTTAGGAGATGGTGTTAGGGGAAAACAAAATAACCTTTTCTTGCTCCTGTCTCAACAACTGTTCTTATCAGGCAAATTCATCTAGCTTGTTTCTTACCTTTGCCTCTTGAAGGTTTCCTTTGTTTCTGCTCAGCTTTGTTAGCTTTCAGTGTGTGTGTGCAGGTGCTTGCACTTTTCTGTCTTTCTGTGATTTGACAATCATCTAGAGAGAGTCTATCCTTCCCTTCCACTATATGGATTTTCAGGGTCAAACTCAGGTCACAAGGAGCCATGTCTGCAGTTTCAAAGGATGGGCCTAGAAAGATGATCAAGGGCAGCTTTATTCATTGTGTCACGTTTTCTGAGAAACTGTCTGTCTACCACTCTAAAACCAGTGGACACTGGAGAATGGAGGCTGAAAACGGGGGTGACAAAAGTCTTAATGCAGTAGCCAACGTCATTCAGTGCATCACACAGTTTATATGAGGCTTAAGAAAAGTCAGATGAGTAAAGTACAAACACAAAGACAAGCCGCATGTTTGTACAGGGAGGCATACGAATACCACAGCTGAGGTAAACTCACGCCTATTCCCTGCACCTGGGAGGAGCATGAACGCATACTATATATAAGAACAGTTCTGTGTGTTTGCAGAAACTAAGGTCACAAGTCTAGTCACAGAATTTTAAATATTGTTATACAATTACTAAATTAGAGTATGTAATTATGCGAACAGTATTTATTTAAACATTGCTTTCTGATTGAAAGAGCTAAATCTTGCTAAAGTTTTCAGTAGAATCACAAGTCTAAATGTTTGCTTCTGTTAAATTCTTCAGATGTTTTGATAGTGTATCTGTTTTATTAATTTATTAAAAGTAGCCATTGTACAAATATTAATACTCTGAATGATATTTTTTTTTTGTTTTGAATTTTATAGCTTTGCAGGATTTTGATTCTTTTAACAGATCCTATACTGGTACATATAAGATTATAGGTTTTCACTGTTAATCTATTGGGGTCTATTATAAAATGATTGAAGGTTAAACCATTGTTAGAACTGTCCTCTGTTAATCCCAGCACTTGGGAGGCAGAGGCAGGCGGATTTCTGAGTTCGAGGCCAGCCTGGTCTACCGAGCGAGTTCCAGGACAGCCCGGACTACATAGAGAAACCCTGTCTCGAAAAAACCAAAAAAAAAAAAAAAAAAAAGAACTGTCCTCTGATAGTTTTTTGTTTTAAATTTACTTTAAATGATGTCCTGTGAGTTTCTACCACGAGCTTAAATCAGCGAGATGTTATATACACACAAAGATAAAGCTACAATCCTGCCCTTGCAGATTTTCTTGTTAGGGAAACTGACAAGAGTTGGAGTTAAGTTTGTCCAGACTTAGCTGTATTGCCAACAGAACTGATGCTATTACTCAAATGGAATTTTTCATTGAAATCATAGAACATGGTAAACTATTCAAAGACTAATTATTAAATTTTCGTAAGTTGACAGTTTACTAGAGTCGTTCCTGATACATAAGAAGGAAGTAATCCATTCTGTGTCGCCTGTACCTTGAGGCTGTTAGAACATCAGTCTCTCATTGGAGTTTCTGGTTGCTGCTTATTGGGTAACATATGTAGAGCGTTGAAAATACATTGTTTTGGTTCTTTCACTTTTATTTTCTACAGCTACTAAGTCTCTTATGAAACTTCTCTTAAATAAAAAGTAATTTTTCAGTTATCAATTTTTTCCTCATTGTGTGGAAGTCTGCAGCAATGACACTTACAGTATATTCCAAAGGGCTGGGATATTCTAAATTTTGTGAATTTCTACAACTTTTAGCTTAGAATATAGATAATAGCTCATTATTAATTTAAAATTATTCTAAAGAAAGCACTTCAGAGGTTTTAAAAAGATGATAATCTTGATTTTGATAATCTTCACTTATATGCCACGCAAGCTGCAGCAGCATGCATAGCTTGTATTTTTACCATTATCAAAGCACTCGTGGAAGTTACTAACAAACAGTTGGAAATGCTTTTAGTTAATTTCAGATTCAAGCATCATTCTACATTCTCCACAATTTTTAGGTAAATTAGATTCAATTTGGAAATCAGTAGAAAGAAATCAAAACAGTCTTTGTTTTTTTGTTTTTAACTTTTAGAATATGTTATATGAAACACTTAAAAATAATTATTCTGAGGCAGTTTAAGATACTTTGTAAATTGGGAAGAATTATCCATAATAGGTTAAGAACACCGGACTGATGAACTTTTTCAGGTTCCATGAGTGCAATGCCTGTTCTAGAGAAGGTGCCAGTTCTCTGCTGTGAGGCCCTGCCTCCAGCTGCCTGCAGAATGCCCACCACACACAGGAATAACAGCTGTTGAAATGCCACTTCAAGGTTCATTTAGCTATTCTCAGCTCACTGTTGGGAGCTGAATGCCAGGCATCTAGCTTGAAAATAAAAAGTCTGTAATGAGTTGGGGGGTCTTTATGTGCCTAGTATTTTTGGCAGTGATTAACAGTAGGGGGTGTAACAGAAGGTCAAAAACTCTTCATTTTAGAGGTCACCAGAACATCCCCATCTGATAAGATTAAACTAATATGGCTTTTGTGCTAATATCCAAAGCAGCAGGTTGCTCTAACCAGTCTGGGATTATAGTTGTGGCTTTGGGAGAGTGTAAGAAACTGACTCAGACTTTTCAATGAAAAACAATGTTTAATTCCAATATATAACATTCAGGCATTTATCTTCTTGCAGGCGATTTAGAGTTTCTATTTCTAAAGTATTTTACAGAAGTTTGCAATCACATAAGGGTTTTTTTTTCAAATATACGTGTTTACCATTGAGTATTGTTCTGTGCTTTCCTTTGTGCTGTTTTTATATGCTATTTTTAAGCGTTAAAGATTTAAAGAGATAATTTATTCTAAAACCTAGGATAATATGAATATTCAAATTTAATTATACAAATATGATTAATATATTTATGTTTACCCCACAGTTTTCTGACTATTTCACTGGCTATTTTAATGGACAGTATTGGCTTTGGTGGATATTTCTTGTACTTGGTAAGTTTATTCTTAATGCAGTTCAATTTAAATAATTTTAGTTTATTACGCAGTTTAACTGATATTTCTAAAATCATAAAGTGCAGGTAAGTTGTGTTGCTAGTGGTGCAGGAATAAGTTCCCTAATGTGAAGGCTTGCACCCATTTGTCTCCTTATCACCACAGGGGACAGACATGGTTGGATGAGAAGTACACGCTACAGAATATGAAATTTCTACCGTGATTAAAGTAGTTATCTTTATTAATTATCTTAGGAAACACACATGCATAATTTTAATGATAATGTAGCATGTAGGAGGGTTTCAGCATTCAATGCTCTCTCTTGTTTTGGATCACAGAAACATTCTTTGTGCTTTTGAAATGTGCCTTTTATTAATCATTAACCCCCAGTGCAGGGAAAGGGTTTATGCCCAGTGATCACAGTACTTCTGTTTAGTTGTCTCTTTTGTAAGGCATATTTTTTAATTATGTTGGTGCAATTTATGAGTTTTCAGTAGTATGTGGTAATTAAGTTTATTTTAGCATCATATTATACTCTTGGCCCGTATTTCAAATGTCTTGACTGTCGACTCATTTCAATTCTGTTAGATTTCAGTAGGTGGCAGTCTCCTCTCTAGGTGTTTAGTCATGCTGTTGGACTTTGAAGATTTCTTGGAAAATATATTATTGATGGCCAGTTAAGGTCACTAAATTTTTAATATAATACTGTGATAAAATTGTCTTAGTGTTGTAACTAGGTTGAGGAGTCATAATTATATAAGGGTTAAGATGGATTTATATATTATTAATTATACCCTAACTCTGAATTATTTGCTTTTTATTGAGTCTCTTACCTTAAAAGTTGAGAAAAAAAAAAAACCCTATGAATTCTATGAAGCATTTAAATGCACTTGGGCATGTATTTGCTTTTATGCCCATTTATTAGGATGAGTGCAGTTGGAGGAAGGTAACTGTGGGGCACAGTGCCAACGATGATCCTGGTTCCACAACGGAGCCGAGGTCTAGCATTTACTGACAGGAATATGCAGACTTCGTCGACACTAAAAATGGTGCCACACATACTTAACACAGTGCTGAATACCAGTGGGCTGCTAAGTAGGGGCCACTGAGTAGGCTTTAGAAATGAATTGGCTCAATCTAGAAAATGCCTAAGTAGAACAAACAGTGTCTGAGAATCAGCCACCATAGACAAAAGAAGGGATCTCACAAAATGTCTGCTGTTTTTCAGTAGTCCTTTTTGTATTTGAAAAACAAAAGCAGTGTTTATGTTTTTGCCTTGCATCTGGTAGGGAATGAGGGTAGACTTTGGAGAGACTGAGGTATGATAGCAGATGGGATGAGACTTAACTGACATCTAAATCCTTCACTTAGTTATCGTGTGTGTTGCTCTTCTCTAGACTGTTACAAGCTCTTCTGTGTGCTCGGATTACTTTCTGATAGTGGGGTAAAGATTAGTTTCTATTCACAGCACTGCTTTCCAGTGAAAGAAGTCACACACACACACACACACACACACACACACACACCCCTCTGCTTTTGTTTTCTCCCCACTATTTCTGGTTATGATTTTACTGGAGTTAATAAGTGCTTCCCAGAAAACTGTATGCTTAAATATTCTACAGACTTGCACTAGTAGTGTTAATGCCTCTGAACTTACCTAGTATTTTTCATCTGAAACTCTAAAGTATTTCATAGGCATTGCTTTTTAAATTATTAAAGATGTATGTGATATAAATGGGTAGTATTTAAAATTAGTGCTTTGCATAGAGAGCTCCATCGGCCATCTAAGCACAGAGAGATCATTTGAGGGACTGCTTCCCAAAGAATCCTGACTCGGCATAGTTTTTGATACTAATCTTTTATTAGTTAAAATTAAAAACTTATCCATCTTTAAATATAGATTTCACGAGTGGCAGCCACTTTATGTTGCAGACAGTCTTATTTTTTATCTGTACTGTTAACATCTGTGTGCTCTCATTTTGTCTGATTACTTTAAAAGCCAGCCCCTTCCTTTCTCGGTGTTTACAGTCATTGGAGTGTGTCGGCAAAGGTGAGACTTGTAGGAGTGGGCCCACGTAGAGTGTGCTAACCTTGCTGTGTAAGCTATCACTGCCTGTATTCTTCTATGTAGCTTTGGATTTCTATAGCTTACAGTTGCTTTAATTTTGTTACAGTTAGGATTAAGAAATTGAAAGAATGTCAATAAAGTCATATTTTATCATGATGAGGTTATCATTGTCATTTAAGATATACTGTAGAATAAATGGGCTCTGCATAGTTACCTCCTTGAGCAGAAGAGATTGTTTCATACTTGCTCATCATGTCATGGTCCCTTACAGTAAGAGTGTGTCTGTATTTCACTCTTCCCAGGTCTGCTCCTTTTCTTCAGAGGATTTGTTAATTACCTGAAAGTCAGAAACATGTCTGAAAGTATGGCTGCTGCGCATAGAACAAGATACTTCTTCCTGCTATAGAGGTAAGGAATGGTAATGTCATGGCTGTGTATTCATGTTACAGCCATATTTTCCACATACATATTCAATATTTAGTGTGTACTTCGAAGCTTTACTTAGTATATTATGGCTGTACTGTTAATAGCTTATTGACATTTAGTAACTTGCTGACCTTTTTAGACAATTTAGATAAAACATTTTAAGTGGAATTTCATGAAGTTAAATTTTAAAATACAAAATTATAAACAAAAACTATATTTTTTCATGATTTTTAATTTTTTAATCTTTTTTAAGTTATTAATCATTCCATTCCTTTACATCTCAAATGATATCTCACTTCCCACTTACCCCTCCGTTTCTGTGGTTGGGATGGAGCCCAGAACTTTGCATGTGGAACAAGCAAGCACTTTAACCTCCGCCCTTGGCTCTTTTGAGACAGACTTGTGCTTTGTAGCCCTTGGTAGCTTCAGACCCGGGCCCTCCTGAGGACTGGGATCACAGGTGTGCACGGCTGCACTCAGAGAAACTTAAATCCTACTTTCCAACTTCTTTTTAATGATCTACCACAGGCACATTTGAATTAATTGGTAGCACAAAACTTGAAGACTTTAAAAAAGCATGATGTTTATAACAAAATACTTACATAGGAAGAATGGATATTCTGAAAAAGTAATGCAGAGTCCATGCAGACATCCAGTAAAAAAATAGACAGAGCACAGATTTGTGATTGAGAAATACTTTGTCCCATGGTGAGAGCAGAAGGAAGTGAGCGGAGAGAACTGTAGTTCCCGGGGGAGGTTCTGACATTGAGTGTAGTCGCATTTATTAAACAGCCAAGGAGGCTCTTCACATAAACAGGCTATTTCCTTACTTTGTGGGTTCTGTGTCTCTGTGCTTAACCAACCATGGATTTTTAAATATTTGACAAAGAATTACATCCATACTGAAGATGTACATTTTTTTCCTGCCACGGTTCAAAACCAATTCTGTATAGCAATCATTTGTGTGGCTTTAAGTTGTATTAAGTATTGTATGTAACTGAGGTGATGCACTCTGGATGTATGCTGCTATGTGTACATGCCACACCATGTTATCATGTGTGTCTGAGGAGTGATATTGGAGAGAGGTCCTGAACCCAACCCACTGTAGCTACTGAGAGATTATACTCTTTCCTGTCCGTAGCCTGTGTGATGTACGATTTGGCTGTTTACACTTGTAGCTTATGTGACGTACTATAAGAGTCCCGTCCGTAAACAAAGAGCTACAGGCAAGCAAGGAATGCTGGGACTGGGAGAAATAGTTTTCCCAGGGATGAGCCACCTACTGGTTATCCAGTACCAGGGGGTCAGCCTTGAAGTTGTGTACATGCAAGTAACACTAAATGGATTGTGCAGGTTGTATTTATAAATTTACACACACAATGGGAACAGTTAAAGAAAAAGAGGCCTTGATTCTAAGAGGGACTTAGGTGAGACAGGAAAAAAGAAGGGGAAAATGATGTAATTATATCGTATTTAAAAAATTTAAAAGTAAAAAGGATATACCATTATTTCTGCTGAAGAACACACATGTAAATATAATGTCTATATAAAATGTATTTCTGGATTATGTGAAAGATTCATTTTAAGTGTTCCTTAATATTCCCTACTCCCAAAAGATACTAAATTTTCTTTTTAATTGTTAGAATGTTTTTGTGAACAGTGGCACCAAGTTTGATAGTATTGACAGTAAAATAAAAGGCAAAGAATTATTGGTAAGTGAACACTTCCTGAGTAGTGTGATTATTTTATAGTTTTTAATGAGTCAGATATAATGTAAATAGCATAGACTACGTGAAGGTCTTTTATAGAGGTTTTGTCTTTTAGAAAAATATAAAAAGCGTATTATTATTCTTCATCCAAAGACTGTTATGTAGTTGGTGAAACGGAGTTGTAAAATGTGTTTTTATTGTATTATAATTACAAGTATAGCTTAGACTTTTTAAGACGACTTCCTTTCTTTGTCTCTAGGTGGCATCAGCCCAGCATTCCTTTCTTACCCAATGTGAAATGTCCCCAGCATCTGTAAACCTACAGCTTTGCTAAGACAGAAGACTACTGACAGCAGAGGGAAGTGCAGTAAAGGGTGGGGCTCCGGAATTAAATGACAGGGTGGTTTGTGCTAAAAGCCATTTCTGTTCATTCCTTAATTCTCTGTATTTCGTTTATTTTGCACATTTGCATATGTGCCTGTCTTAAGGGTATGCATATACTTGAAAGAATCTGTAAAGTTGTAGCAGCAAAGTCCAGTCATACTTGGCTAATCAGTGTTTGATACAATTGGAAGACTTGAGTAATAAACGGTCTTCCAGCATGTAAATGCTTCTGATGTGACCTTAGCGTAATAAAAATTACATTATTAATCTTGTCAAATGCTTTAGTTTCTGCCTCTTAGATTCACCTAGTAATTCCACACATGAAATATTCTTTGTTATATATGATGTTTATTAAAACTTGCGGTGTGATTATTAGAAAGAATTTGTCAGATTTTTGAATATGATACTGTTTAGGAAATCTTCTGTAAATAACCATGCATAAGTTGCTTTTTACATTGTTTTCTTAAATTGTGTCTAGATATCTTTTCATTAATTTTAAATTAAGAAAACTAAATATATAGAAATAAACTTCGTTAAAGATGGAGTGGTTTAGGGTGAACTTTAAGAAAATCTGAGTATACCAAATGCCATTTAAAGAACAAGTTAGGGCCGCACCAGTTTGGGGGTTTTCAAATGAGAACCTTAGATTTTAAGATTACTCACCTTATAGTTCTTACAAGAAGAGATTGCTTTAGATCTTATATTTATTTACATCTAAGACAATTTAAAAAATTAATTTACCAAATATATTCTCATCTGCATTTGCCTTTTAAAAAGCCAATAAAAGTATCTTTCAGTATTACTGTAATCATTTTTTCTTTAAATGTTTAATTTGTTAAGCTTAGCAAATAAAATCTTGTTCTGTTAATAGTGCCTCGTTTAGTGATTGCACGACCTGAATTGAGGTACTCAGAATACTTGGTTTCATGTTGTTGAAATGCATCTATGGAATGAATATAGGGTGTGGAGTGTGTGTGTGTGTGTGTGTGTGTGTGTGTGTGTGTATATGTGTGTGTATGTGTGTGTGTGTGTGTGTGTATGTGTGTGTATGTGTGTGTACGCACTCCCATTACTCCAGCTGGATCTGCTCTTACATCAGAAGCTGCAGTGCTTGCCATCTTACAGGTCATTTTCTGACTTTTGTGGTTTTCATTTTATCTTAGCTTATGAACGCTAATAGTAAAGATGATGGAAATTACATTACTGCGTACATATAAAAAACATTTAACATAGCCATAAAGAACATATAAAATTGATTGCGACATACACTGTGACTAAAAAGCACATCTAACCCTTCAGGGCCGTTTTAACCATATTAAGGAAAAATAAAATTTATTATTTATTACCTCTTGTATTTTATACTTTTCTCAATGTTTTAATAAACAAAACATATAGTTTTGTGTGCTAATTGAGCCTCCTAACTTGTTTTCCCTAGTTCACTTTCCTCCTCTCCTTCGTAGAGTCTTTCCTGTTGACTGGAGTACAGGGCTCTGCCCCTTGAAGTGACCCAGCTGTGTGGGTGAGATGCAGTGTGTGAGCTTCATTGCCCGACTGGGAGAGCGCAGTAGTAACAGAGAACTCATACCGGGTTCAGTGTTCTCATTTCCTATGGGAAGTCCGTTTATAAACTGTTCATTGATGTTGCGGATTGAGTGAAGTAACTTAAAATAGAAGGAAGCTCAGCTACCAAACATCAATTTAACGTTTCACCTTAGCTTTTGAGAAATTCATATTTTATTGTTGCATATGTATGGACTACTTTTGATTCAACATAGAACTTCATTTTTATTTCTCTCTTAAATCTGTAAAGTGCAAATGTACATACTCTGTGGTTGTAATAGTTTAATGGCAGTCATACATCTCGTCATCCAAGCAGGACCAACGAAGTGTTATTTAGAAACTTTCGCCTGCCTTTTCAGGTATGTGGAACTCCACATGTGTCCTGTGAGCTTGGACAGCTGTGTGTTTTGGAGAACCCGTGACCACCTTTACATGACGCCTTAAAGACAGTCAAAATGCAAAGTGGCTAAGCCATTTGAATGCATATGATCAAGGGCTTGGATATTAATGTAAAAATACCTTAAGGGATTTTTATGTTTGAATAACCTTATTATGGGTTAAATAATCCATTTTGATGTAGTTATGCAATAGACTTTTATAGCAAAATGTGTATTTTTATGTAGTGCATTAGGATGGAGTTTAAAATTGAAAGTTAAAATATGAGTCCTGTTATACTAAGTTTTAAAGTGAAAGTCTCTACTTCAAAAATAAAAGAAAACCACTAATCTTTAACCAATTACTTTAAGCCTGTCAGCTAGATCTCAGTTGTGATATGTCTTTGAAGTAGTTCATAAATTTCAGTTGTTAAAGTGATAATCACAAGTATTTTTTCTGCTTCTCTTTCTACCCTCTCCCCATTTCTTTTTCAACTAGGGCCTCGTAAAACCCAGGTAAGCATCCTACCACTGGGTTATACCTCCAACCCTCCTCTTTTTATTCTGAGATAAGAGTACCCCAGGCTTGTCCCAGAACGTACGCTGCAGTTCAGAGCAACCCTTGAGTGGCCAGCCTCCTGCTCACACAGCTGAAATCACACAGCTAGACCACATTTTCCAGTTAAGCCTTTGATAATTGGAAAGTAAATTCAATAAGTCTGGTCAAAAAGTCAGATTTTCTTAATACTTTTCCCCAAAATGGTATTTGCTGTTTTAAAAGGAGTGAGCATGGTGTGAGTGACTCTGATAGATGCTCTCCTGACCTATGTCTGGAGTCTTCTCAGAACAGCTGTTAGCAGAATTGTGCTCAGCTTTAAACGTGCTTCCTCTCACTATATCCAAAGTCCTAGGTACTGAAACTCGCTACCTGTGAGAAAATGAACTGGGGGAGGGGCAGGAACTAAAAGAGGTTAAATTCTTTTTTTCAATTTCATTTTTTAAAATATTTACTTTTATTTTGTATGCGTTGGTGTTTTGCCTGCAAGTATGTCTGTGTGAGGGTGTCAGATCTTGGAGTTACAGACGGTTAGGAGCTGCCGTGTGGGTGCTGGGAATGAACCGCAAGTAACTGCAGTCCGTGTTCTTAACCACCGAGCCTGCTCTCAGCCCCGAGGGTCTTAAATTCTTGAACAACCATTTCTCTGAAATGGTTGAAAAAGAGGCATAGTTATATTTAAAAGAAGTTATATTTGATTATAGTTTATAATTTTAATAAACAGTGGAACTTAGTTTTTAATTGTATCATTTGAATTGCTCATTAAGTAGTCATAAAATATTAACATTTTAAGATATCTTTCTTGATAAAGTTCAGCTGTTAGATGAGTTCTGCTATTCGTTATTTCAACAGTGTTCCTCTCTATATAAGGAAACATAATGGTGTGTAGTTTGTTAATAAAATGTGCGGAAGGAAATGTCATCCTTTTGAAAACCAGTTAAGAGTCGAAGTATGATCATCTTGATCTCTCTGACATGTTTATATACCAGACTTCAAGATTCGAGACAGAAACAAACTCCACTATGGAACTAGGTTGGCATGTGCAGTGTTATTTAAACTTGCAGGTTTTATTTTTCTAGGACATAGATGTTTAGTACATACAAGCAAATTACCTTGAAGGTGATGTTTTTGTTTTTATGTTGCAACAGATAAAAGTGCAAAGTGTTGATTTTTCAACTCAACACTTGTATTGACACCCTCCCCTCCTGTCCCATCCCCACCTCTCCTTCCTTCTCCTCTCCCTCTCTGTTTCCCCTCATCCCTTCCTTTTGTCAGTATTGGGGTAAGACTCAGTACTTCATAAGCAGGGCAAGCCCTAATTGAGCTCCATTCCAATCCCATACTTCACTTCTTGATGCTCTCAGCTTAGATATGTTTTTGTTAGCTTTTATTTTGAAGGGTTGTACCATCTGCTTCTTAAAAATAAATCCACCTGATTTCAATGAAAACCACTTTTAAAACTCCAGTCCAGGCACTGGCAAGATGTCTCTGAAGGTAGTCATGCCGGATGACTTGGGTGTGAGCTCCTGAACCCACATGGTGGAAAGAGAGAACCACACTTTATAAGTTATAGTCTCCTGACTTCCACATGCATGTAGAGACATAGACCAATCACTGCATGTGCTCTGCCACCCAGAAAATAAAGCCTGAAAATAGAGAAAACCATGCAAGAAACCAAAGGAGACAGGCAGGGAATAGAGGCTATTCTGTTTACAGAGGGCTACTTTGGTACTCTCCATCACTCTGTGTCTGTCTCTCTGTCTCTGTCACACACATATATACCTCTGTCTTTCTCATCTTTCCCCTCTCGTGTGTTCACCTTAATTAAATTATCACTTTGGGACATGCAGAGGCATAGTTTGTTCTCTTGGCTTTACGTTCTCTAGTACGTTCAACAAATTCTTACAAAGCTCAGATGAAGTCTGGAGAGCAGCCACTTCATGTAGAATATAGCAAGTAGCAAATAACCATACTGGAAAATGTGGATTCCGCAGGGATACATGCCATATGTGGAAATATATTTCTCACAAAATAGGTTGTCAGCCATCTGAATTCTAGAGTAGTGGTTTGGTTGAGCTATGTGATTTGGGCTATAAAATTCTAATTCCTGTTCATTTCATTGAGATCCAAAGAGTCTCTGTTGCTGCAAGTATTGGTATTCAGTCAATCATGACAAAATAGGTTGTGAAAGAGTGTGACGTATCATGTCCTAGGTCCAGATTTTTTAATTGAAAGTAATTTCTTTTACATGTGATGAATTCTGGTCAGTTTCCCCTCCCTTTTCTGTATCCAGCTCTGTCTTTCTTTTACCCACTCAACTCCATGCCTTTCCCTCTCTGTTTAGAAAACAAAAAGGTAGCACCACTGTAGTCCCCGCGCTTTGGAGTCTGAGGCGGCCGTCTCTCCCGAGTTTGAATCCCAGCCTGTGCTTGTTCACCAGAAAAAAAAACTTTAGCTGGGCAGTGGTGGCGCACGCCTTTAATCCCAGCACTTGGGAGGCAGAGGCAGGCGGATTTCTGAGTTCGAGGCCAGCCTGGTGTACAGAGTGAGTTCCAGGACAGCCAGGGCTACACAGAAAAACCCTGTCTTGGAAAAAAACAAACAAACAAACCAAAAACCAAGAAAACAAAAACAAAAACAACAAACAGGTAAAACTTAATAATAAGATAAAATAAATGGGAAAAAAGAAAAAGCAGGACAAACAACATGTGTGTGCACAGATACACACACACACATACTACATACCGTAAAAAGAACATCCAAACCTTATTATATAAGCAGAAACCCTATAAGGTGAAAAAAAAAATGCCCAGTCAAAGCAATCTAAAACAAAAAGTCTACAAAAATACCATTGAGTTCATTTTGTGTTGGCTGTCTACTGCTGGGTATGGGGCTGCCCTTACGTGCAGCTTGTATACCCTAGCGAGACTCCATTGGAGAAATGGTTGACATTTGAAGCCAGCTTCTGGGTTGTGGATGAGGGCTGTGTTCACTTCCTTCTCAGCACCCAGACCCCATATGGCTTGGACCTCTACAGACCCTGTACATGCTGTCATGGTTTCTCGAGTTTGCATGTGCATCAATCCTGCCGTGTTTAGAAGGTGTTGTTTTCATCGTGTCTTCCATCACTGCTGGATCTTACATTCTTTTTGCCTCCTGAGTCCTAAAAAAGAGGGGTTTGATGAAGACTTTAAATAAAAAAATAACATCAGTTCACTGAAAGCTATGAGCATAAAAAGTAAGATTGGTTTTATCTTGAGTTATGTGTAGTCTGCATAAATACAGGTGCCTGCAGAGGCCAGAGGTGCTGGTTGATAGGTGGATGTGAGCTACCTTTTGAACACATGTTCCCTGGAAGAGCAGCAATGACTGAGCTGTTTCTCCATCATCAAAAACTGTGAACTTTAAAAATTGTGTTTAAAATACTTGAAGATATTTCAAATTTACATTTTACACTTAAAAGGTTTTATTGATTAGCATATGAAGAGTTGGGGTCTTTGAAAAGACATTTCTCTTATCTTTAGAAACTCTAGGGATGTAACCTTGTTTGAATGAGTCTTATGGGACCTCTCTCCAGGGCAGAGGTTACTATCAATGCGCTGTGTCGTATATAATCAATTGGAGGGTTTTTGAAAGTTAACATCCCAGACCCAATATCTAGAAACTTGAGCACAGTAAGTGTGCCCCAGTGACAGTGCATTTCCTCAGTTGAAGTTGTGAACTGACTGACATGTTGCTGCCAGTCCTCGCTCTTGCACACATACAGTGAAAAACTGAAAACAACACATGTATGTAAGATTTCAAGGCATATAAAATCAGGTTATAGAAATTAGGCATTTTTTGAGGCCTTGTCTTATGACTTACGTGTTGAACACCTTTCTGATTTTGATACCTTACTACCGATGACACGACTGCAGGGCCAGATGACCTGAGTATGGCAGTATTGGGACAGAATGTCAATTACTTTCTCCATTGTGATAAAAAGAACATGAGTGTCTATCTCCCTCACATCGGTGATTATTCTGACTGAACAAATAGGATTTCTTTCTACCAGCAACTTCCCTTCCCCATCCTTGTAGTTTACATAGAGAGGCAGCTTTGTGTTACCGAAAGGAAGGATTTGGTTCTCCCAGACAAGTTCAGACACATTGCTTAACCGAAGCCTCCGTTTTCTTGCCTGTTTATTGGGAAGCACAGTCAGGTACCTGAGGATTCCTTGAGACCCAAGATATGCATCAGTACATCTGATGTCTGACCTTCCTGAGCTGCCTGTTAGCTTAACAGATGGCCTCAGAAGTTGAAATAAGCTATTGTGTGACACCATCATATCTTTATGTCCCTTTGAAAATCAAGGCACCTAGGATCATGTTAAACTAGTGTTTATTCCTCTTTGTTACAAGAGGAAGGAAAGCAAAAGTTGCTTCTATCACGTTTTTGTTTTGCTGCAGTTACACATGGAGGCAACAATGTGTTCCAGCTTCAGCTGTTAGGAAGCTCACAGATTGTCGAGTCCGCCTTGGCCAGCAATTAAGACATGACACGGTCGGATCCTTCTCAGTCAGCTTTATTCCAGGAACGACTCTTGACTTAGGGACGGGGAACTGGACGGGGGCCTATGGATGGGGACCGGGGACCGGTAAGGGGCCCTAGATAGGGACGTATGGCCGGGGACGGGGACGAGGACTGGGACCGGGATGGGGACCCCCAGCAGCCGAAACGAGCTGCTTATATATCTGCCCAAGGCGGGCTGGGTGACATGTTCTCTCAGGATAGGTTAGACTGCCAATACCTCATTAGCATAAGCCCACTCGGGAGGGGCTCGAGGCCTACGCATGCATAAAGGACTTGTTTACCAGTTTAGCTGAGCTGGCCAAGCTGGAAGCCAGCTGCTTACATTGTCAGGTGCTAGTCATAGGACTTTGCAACTGTCCCAGGTGCTATCTTAAACACGGCTGCCTACAACAGATCCTTCTCAAGAGAGGGCCCTCCGGCCAGCCTGTGGATTTCCTGTGGATTCTGATGTAACTCTTGTATGTACAAATGAGGCACTGCCCTGAAGTCCTGGTTAGGGGAGTGAGGAGGACATCAACAGGTGGTTTCTGATTCCAAGCTGGATTTCCTCTGCAGCTCCTGTAACTGAAGGTTAACTTTGGATTTATTCTCAAGAATGCCTTTACTTCAAAAAGGAAACATTGAAATGAGAGGCTAAGTCCGTTAGTCTCCAGGTCCTGTAAATATGGTCACGTGTGCCTGTTTATGGTATTTGAGGAAGTGATGTTTTTACTTGTGTATAAATCTATCTTATACTCTGTCCTCTGTTTTACCTTTGAAAATAATTCAACATGTTCATATACATCTACATACACATGTGCTTATCCATACATACACCCACCCATTAGAAAAGGAGTTTCTGTACCGAATCTTTGGGGGAAGTCCTTCTCTTTCATCCTACCTTGATACTTTCAGTCCAAATATCATTTCTGTCAACGTCTGTTCAAGCTTTGATTATCTTTCTCCTGTTTATATATCTTTCTCCTGTGCTTTTATATCTTTAATTTAGTATTTTTATCAATGCTTACTACAGAGCTCAGAAAACTCAACAAATTCATGGGTGGAATCAATTCGGCTTCCGAGGCCTGTGGATACAAAGATGTTTTCTGACCTTTAGCTCTTAAATCTAAAAGAGGAAAATTTATAAACAGGAAAAATGTGTTTACATTAAGGTAGAAATAATGCTTGTATATTATTTATATTATATATTTATATATGGGTTAGAACAATTGAACTTGAAATTTTCAGGTACCTTTTGCTTTTTTGAAACAGCCAAAATTCGGTCTTAAAGAGTAAAAAGAAATATGTAGGAGGTTTATTAATCATTAAGTCTTTTCGCTATGTTTCTAGTTTTGAAAGGTATCATTTTTAGATTTTATATTTACGTGTGTGTGTGTGTGTGTGTGTGTGTGTGTACATGTGTGTACAGAGGCCAGCAGAGGGGTTGGATTCACTGAAGCTGGAGTTACAGGTGTTTATGAGCCACTGCCTACTGAGGGTGCTAGGGTCTGAACGCCAGGCCTCTGAAAGAGCAGCAGGTCCTCTTAACAGCTGAGCTATTTCTCCAGCCCCTTGTGTGTGTGTGTGTGTGTGTGTGTGTGTGTGTGTGTTTCAGTTTGCTTACAAAGCAGTAGATTTCATTCTGGAATGTTCATGCAGAGCTTGTTTTTGTTGCTCTTCCCTCTTCTTCTCATCCATCCGGCACCCCTTTCCCTTTAGGAGTTTTCTGACTCTTGTGTTTGCCTCTCTTGATCTTCTTCAGAAGGAAGTAGTTACCTTTCCAATTCTCATCCCACTTCATTTGAGCCTCACCGTGTGTCCCAGTCATTATATTCATGCCTCATTACTTTGCTTGGGGTCAGATGTCTGGTATAAGCATAGCCTCTGTGTGTCGTGAACATAGTGTCTTCTCTTTTTAAAGATGTTAATACTTTATTTTTGAAATTATATACATCATTCCCCCTGCTTTTTTCTCACTCCAGTGCCCCCATGCACCCCTCTTGATCTCTCAAGTTCATAACCCTTTTCTTTAGTTGTTACACAAGTGTGTGTATGTATGTATGTACACACACACACACACACACACACACACACACACACACACACCACTGTTGTCTAAATATATAAAGACAACCTGCTGAATGTGTATGATGTTACCTGTATGTATGTGACGTCAGTGCTGACGACTCGGTATTGGATAACCAGTTGTGGGCTCTTCCCTGGTGAGTCCTTGCCTCACTCTCAGCATCACCCAGTTGCCTACAGTCCTTTCCTAGGGCTGAGATTCTTCCTTCCATGTCAGCATGTCCCTTAGTGTTGTCATCGTTCAGGTCCTACTTAGGCAACCATGCTGATTGGATGCCGTGATTGTAGCCTGTCTGACATTTCTAATAGACAGTATCTTTAAAGATCAAATCAAGGGGCCAGAGACATGGCCCAGCAGTTTAGAGCACTTATTGCTCTTGCAGAGGATCGAATTTCGATTCTCAGCACCTACAAGATGTCTCTCAACCATCTGTAACTCCAGTTCCAGGGGCTCAAATGCCTTCTGACCAGGCCTGCACAGGGTGCATATCCCTATATACAGGCAAAACCTTCATACATATAAATAAATATCTATTAAAGTAAAATCAAGATGGTCCCCATATTCTTGAAAGTGACTTGTCTTTACCACTGTAGTAACCCTAACTTCACATGTCATTACTGGCATCTCTCTATCCTAAATACACTAATGCAAGAAACAGTAATTGCAAGCAACTCCTTCGCCCATCTCTGAATGCCACCTCTTTGCCCTGAATTAACTCCTGGGAACAATTACAGACTTTTTCCTCCATAAACTTTTTACTAGGATGATTGAATCTGTGTTCTCCGCTGTCAGCATAACTTCTGGTTTCGCATCCACGTGAGAGAATCCCAGTTACAGTGTCTTCCTTTCTCTTTGTATTCTAGAAGGTCTCTGCTTCTTCCTGCATAGTTTTCTTCTGAGAACCCAGGCGTCCTTTTCACCTTTTGTCTCTAGACAGAGGCAGACTTGTGGTTTCAGAGTCTTTGAGTGCAGCACTATTCCAAGATCTTATGTTTGCAGCATTTCAGTATTCTACCTTATGATGTTAAAATTCTATTTGGTAAGAAGTTTTCTAGAACCAGCTTGTTAGAAGGAGCTCAAGACTGATGAAAAAAAAAAAAGACCAAAATGATTCTGGATTCAAATGAATTACTTTTACTTTAAGATCAAAAGTCCCTCATTGATTGACAGGCTAGAAAACCAGGAAAGCCTGTCTTGTAACTTACTGAGTTCTATGGCCTAAAACCATGGAAACGATGGTGTGACTCCCAATCTATACCCCAAGGGTTGGAGGGCATTGTGGAGAGTGAAGAGCATATGTTTACCCATTCTATTTGTTCAAGTGCATGTCTTCTGGATGCATCATTACAGACACATCATGAACTCAGCTATCTGGGCATCTGTGGTACTCAGCTTTAACTGTCAAATTGACATAACCTAGAGACATCTTAGAGGAAAGCCTCAATTGAGTAATTGCTTAGATCAGATAGAACTGTGGGCTTGTCTGTGGGGGAACTATCTTGATTATTAATTGTCTAGCCCTTTGGGTGGCACCATCCCTCAACATATGGTCCTGGCCTGTCTAGGAAAGCTGTGTAAACCAAAACCAGAGAATGAGGCTGCAGACAGTGTTTGTCCCTGGTTTGTGCTTTTAGTTCCTGCTTATGCCCTTGCCCTGATTTCCCTCACTGATGGACTATGTCCGGGAAATAAAAGTTGTATTTGTTATCTTTCTTTTTCTGGGATGAAAAATGCCATAACCAAGACAATGTAGTAAAGAGAGAATTTATTTGGGATAATGGGTTAAATACCATGATGTTGAAGCAGAGGCTGCCAGAAGCAGACATAGTGGCTGGAACAACACCTAAGACCTTGTATCTTGTGCTTCAAGTAGGAAGCTGAAAGAACAAACTGGGGATGGCATGAGTTTTGAGACCTCAAATCCCACCCTAGGTGAAATGCAGTACCAGATTTTTTAAAACCCAAACAGTACCATTAACTGGGGACCAGGTATTTCAAATATTGGAGCCTGTTGGGTACATTCTCATTAAACCACCACATAAGATGGATCTCTTTTTCCTCTAGTCAACATCAGAAAGGGAACTAGAAAAGTAAGCCTTAGCTCAAGTAATCCACCCTGCTGCTTTCTTCCTAAGTTCTTCCATCCTGAGTTCAGTGACGTCTGTAGCCCAAGTTTGGGTGCTGTGGACTAAATATACTGACTCTTAGAAGTCTTTCAGTATGCTTGAAGGTAAAATCTCCATGGCCAAGTAGATGACTAATGATGACATGGGAACTCTTAGTAAGGATGTTAGAGATGCTACTATAATGCTCTTTCCCTTGCCATCAGAGTATGTCACAGTAGAGTTGCTCAGACTTCCTGACCATTCAGATTCCTGGTACCAGGTTCATGTCAGCTGCTGTATATTACATTAGCAGTGTGTAAGTTATGGCTTTGCCTGTTTGACGCTCTCTATTCTCCAACTGTAAGTCTACAGATGACTAAGTTCCTGCTTCCAAAAAGGGGCTACTGACCCTGACCACCAGTAAAACACTTCCAGATAAATAGGTGGCATTTCAAATCCCTGCTAGGTGAAATGGACACACCTTTGCATAGTAATCCAGCTCAGATACAAGATGTGGTTTTCTTTTTCAGAAGTAAAACCAAGTTTGATTCCTTTAAACCAAGGATAGTCCCATGTGAAGGCCCTGCTATTAGTAGGGAGGACTTTCCCTTCCATTCCTCTCACTCCTCCAGCCTCCACTTAAACCTGTCCCCAAAGCCTTGTCCTCATGCTCCATTGCAGGATTAATGACCTTGAGACTCAATGGAGGTCCTACCAGGGAGATCTGACATCGATGCTTCTCGGAAGGGTAGCCACGACCATCACAGTGTGTGCTGCTTTGCTCTCCTTAATGGAAGGTTGACATAACACGTTTCCCCACTGAAAAGTCCATTTCACAAGGATAATTTATGTTCAGAGAGGAGCGAGGGTAGAAGACATGGTAAAGTCCTTCAGACGTAGATTCTTCCTGCCTGTCAAAGTTACAGATTTTGAAATGATTGTTCTTTCTAGCCAGAGCTGAACTCAAGGGATATTTATAGGGAAACATCTTTGGATTATTTTTATCTACTTGTAAATCAGTTACCACCCCACTCCCACCCCACGCACACACAACACACATAGACACACTCCACCCCCAGTCCTCCTTTTGGCTTTTTTTTTTCTACATAGGCCTGTCAGTCCTGAAACTTACTATGTAGACTTGGCTGACCTTGAACTCACAGAGATCTGCCTGCCTCTTAAAGTTGTCCACCACCATGCCTGGCCACTTTAAATTTCAGTGAGCATGTGTGTTTGTGTGTGTGTGATAGTTTACTCATATGCAGGGAGGTTAAAGGACAACTTTATGGCATCAGTTCTTTTCTTTGTGTCTTTGGGAAGGGGTGTAGGAATTGAACTCTGTAGGCGTGAGTAGCAGGTGCTTGCCCAGTGAGCCATCTCATAGAAGTTCCTGTTCTCTGGAGCATGTTCTGTCTCTGGAAGTTGGTCCCATGCTAGGACTGCTTGGGTCAGGGACCAGGGTGTACCATTCTAGGGTTGACTTCTCTGGTCATTTCCTCTGGTCTAGTTTGATGAGGAATAGAGTTACTATTTTGATTTCCACATGGCACTGCTTGTTATTTACTTATTAATGGATATCTCAGGTAGGAAAGAAAGGTGCCTAACTGCTATATTCAGAGACTCAGTAACAGCTCACAAGAGCTGCTGTTCACTAGCTGTCCCATGTCCCAACTTCCATATAGATGACTCAAATGGAGGATTGGTATGTGATGTCTCTTATATGAGGATCTTGTTTTGTTTGCTTGGTTTTTTTTTGTTTGTTTGTTTGTTGTTTTTCTTTCTTTCCTTTTCTTTCTTTTTCTTTTGGAACACTTAGAAGAAATTATTACCCTCCCAAAATTACCAGCACCTCCTCTGGGGCTTGAGCCAGATGAACCAGTACAATCAATGTGTTGGTTGTATAGTTTTCAGTCACTTGGACTTAGGATGCCTGCTCTTAAGTCTGTTTCACAGTACCATTTAGAGTCCGTTGCTGCTGTGACAGCATTGTGTTGCTGGCAGTGACTGACTTCCAAATTCATGAGTAAGGAGGCAGTTTGCATCTGTGTCTCTCCCTATCCTTCCAGCCCTGTCCCGTGGACCACTCTTCACCTGGCTTGCTTTGGAACATGTGTGGTGATAGTTGTACAGTGCGCAGGGCTGAGTGCGCAGGGCCACTGGTGGTCCACATGTGTTTTAGTGGATTCTGAAAATGAAAAACTGAAAGATTACATCATTAAGTAAAGGAACAATAACCTGCTGACCCTGTATTTTACATTTCTCTTTACTCAGGCCTGACACTCTTTCACATTCACATATCTATAAATCTATGTGAAGAATGAATTGTTTGATTATGCAACCAAATTGTATTCTCTTATTCATAAGAAGAAGGAGGTTTAAAAAAAAGATGTGCTGTATTAATTTAAGGGTAATGACTGAATACCCATTGTGTGGTTTGACGGGGAGTTGTTAGATGGATCTGTGAAGGAGACTTGGTTCTGCCCCTTGCTTACGCCCACCGGGAATGGCCTGTAAACCCTTATTCCTATTCTCAGATTCAGCCTTCCTCCATTTGCCATATAAACTTAATGAGTGACCTATTTGCAGGACTCCCATCTAGATTAGCAAACACAAGTTGATAGAACTTCAAACACCATTTCCCTTGTAACTTCTCTTTCCTTGTGTGTTTGAACCAAGGTTGCAGTAAAGTCCCACAACACCAGCAAAGGCTGGAAGAAATACTTTGGACACATTACATATTTGCTTTTGGATTGGTTTAGGGGCATTGTATGTTTAAAAATGTATATTTTACTGACGTCCATATGTATGTGTGTATGTGTGTGTGTATGTGTGTGTGTATCCCCTATATTCAATTACTCAACTTCATACAGGATTGTGATCCATGGCTTAAGAAAATATGCTGCAGTCTATGTAGGGTTTTTAAAAATGTAAACCAAAAACTTCTTACTGACTCGTAAAGGCTTTGCAGTTGTTGAGGTGGCCCTACACTCATGCATACACACGTATCACTAATACACTCAGTGGGTTTTTAAAAAGCGCATGAAAGTAGGGAAAAGATGGGGGAATTGGGGAGAGGTTGGAAGGAAGGCAATGGACCATGGTTTGATCAAAACACAGATGCATGTATTAAATTTTCAAACAAAAAAGGTTATTAAAAGAGAGAAAAGAGTAACGTGACTATAATGACACTTGGAAAAGAGAAGAAAGAACTGTGGCCTATTATGCTTAATTTAAATTAATAAGCAATTAGAATACACTAATGGCTCTGAGACAATTTTTTTAAGATAATCTTACAAATAAAGGCAATGTCATACTTGTCCACCCAAAGCAAAGCCACTTAAACCAGGATGGTATTTCCTTTTCGTTGTTTGCCTTTCCTCTGGAATTTGCATATAAGATGTAAATTAGATTAAGCTCTGAATGAGGAATGAAATATGAAAGCATCACTGTCCATGGACTTCGTTACTAGCCAAGTATGATTACAGTCCCCAAGTGTACGTATTTAGGGGGAAGGACAGTGCAGCAGGACTGTTTCTTTCTCTCATTGTCTCATAAATACTTCTCAATTACCGAAGCCTCCACAGAACAATGGAAGGATAGTCTGTGTAATTAAAGCAACAAGGCTCTGAAGGAAAGCCATTCTTTTTCCTAGGCTCTTTAAAGAATATGAATAATAATCTTCAATGAGAAACTGACGTACGCCTAAGCTTAGAGAATGTCAGTGGTCTTCTTAAAATTCCATCAAAATGTAACAGTATTTTATAAACATGGAAAGAGAAAAGAAGCCAGCCATAACCCCATTATGTTTGTATAATTTTCATTCTGGAGTGTTTCTCTACTTCTTGACCACATGCACAGTTATTGTTAGTTTTCAGGCAGACTTGCATCTCTTTTAACAGTGTTTTATCCTAAATCTGATTTTTTTTATACAATTGTCATAATTATCATTTGGAAGAGTTTTAATAATCTCATTTATGGGAATTTATCACATGGAAAAAATTCGACAGAAGGAAAAAAAATACTCTATAAAGATGTTCATGGCAGCGTTACGCATGAAAATAAAACAGTGAATGCAGTCATTGTCCAGCAGTGGTAAATCAGGGCCTATAAACAGGATGGAACATGACATTGGTGCTTTCAGCAGTAGCCAAAAGAGTGGAGATTCTAATCATGGCTCTTGGGCTGCTCAAGGGACTCTAATGGTCCAGCAGAGGTTCACAGGAGGGTGATTCATGGTCCAGCTCTGCTTCTTTTGTTATGCTTCTTATAAAATACCTCACTTGGCAGAACTAGAAGAGTAATGAGTGCAGGAGGCCCAGGGTACAAGGTTAGCACCAAATGAAAGGGAATCCCTTCACCCATCCCCTGTCACCGTCCCCCACCCCCCACGGCTCCCAACAGAGACCGGACTCACAGAATGCATAGGTGACATTCTTTCCACACACTGCTTTGTTTTCGGACAGGTATGTTGCTCTGTCTTGAGTCACCTGGTTCTGAAACCCAGACTAGGAAAATGTGATTTGATTAGTAAAGGAGCTTCTACTGCTATGGCGAGACTGGAATAACTCCGTGGTTTGGATCAGAAGGTTCAGCGCCCGTGCCATGGCTGGGATGGCTGTGCTGCTCTGTGCAGTTCTGACGTGTGTGTGTGTGTGTGTGTGTGTGTGTGTGTTGTGTGTGTCCACACACAGGAGAGGGAGGTGGCCAGAGAAAACTGCTACTTTGGCTTACTGTGGGGCTACAGTTATTCCAGCAGCAATATATTTAGAAGCTGTACCTTTCCTCATCAAAGGGAAATTCTTCCGTTTTTACTGCTATATAATTTTACTAAATAATTTCATTTTTTTTTAGTACAGTGAGATAATAGCTTAAAATATTAATGTGTGGTCCTTTCTTGGTCTTTTCTGTGACTTCTGACCACTTACTCTTCAATTAGGTAATAGGTGATTTCAGTGTATAGCCATTTAATCACAACCCAAAGCCTAGCATTAAAGGATCTAACCAAACAAAAAGTTAATGTTCACTTTCAAACTCTCAAACAGGTATTTGAGACTCAGGGCAAGGATAACTGATGAAGGGAGAAGGTATTTCTGCATTGTTAAAAACAATGATTTAAAAAAATCAATATCTTGGAAAACTGAAATATCAAACAATGACATAAACCAGAGGCATAGAAGAAGATTGGACAGAGAGAGGGCATCCACTCACCCAGACTAAAGTCATCTCAATCTGGAGGAAGACGGAGACAGAAAAGGACAGCCATGGTTGAAAGATGTGGTGAGGAAAGGAAGGAGTCCTTGCACATAAGGGCATCAGTCATCCCCCAGTGCTGCTCCTTGGGTGGGCTCTGGGAGGAGACGAGACTCTACATTTCTCCTTTGCTATGGTACAGACATGGTTCTAGACATGGCAATGGAGAGAAAATCTAAAACTTTGCTGTATCCTTAAGATAACAGAAACAGAGCATGTAGGGGCAGGGCTCGAGGGAGAGTTATCAGACCTACAGAGTCCCAAGGTTTATACAATGCTGACCCAGAGGAACTGGGTCAGTTTATATGGAAAACAAGACAGTATTGTGGGCAGTGAGAGACATTGCCATGGGCCATTATCCTGTGTTAGAGACTAGTGAGAAGGAGGAGAAGCAGAAAATGCTAGTTTGCATGGATGGAATGGGTTCTGGTGCCCTTTACTAGTACCTGGGTATTGTTTTCATCCTTGTTCATCGTAGATGCCGACTTGTGGAAAAGAAAAACAGAGTAAGGAAATTTTTCCGAACTGTCTGGAGAAGTTTTGCTTTGACTAGCATTAATTTAGATGTCATTTATAAAGGAAAGAATTTCATTGAATAGAAACTATGTTTGTAGTCTGCATTTGTAGATTATGAGATTAAAAGTACATTATATGTTTGTCTAAGAACCTTCTTAAAAATTATGTCACATATTCAAATCAAATACCATAAAACGTTCACATATGAAAGCTTAACTATCAGCCTTCGGTGAGGAAAATTTCCAATGTATAGATTAATTTCATCACTATTTACTAACTACCTTAGGGAAGTATCTTAATTATTTTTTTTCTATTTCCATGGTAATATACTATAACCAAGGCAATTTATAAAAGGAAGTATTTAATTTGGGGCTCATGGTTGCAGAGTCTGTGACCATCATGGCGGGAAGCATGGCAGCAGGCAGGCAGGCTGGCAGGCAGGCAGGCATGGCACTGAGGCAGTAGCTGAGATCTTATGTCTTGATCCACAAGCAGGAAGTAGAGAGAAAGAGACACTGGGCATGAGGACAGCTTTTTTTGAGGATGTGCCCCCCTCCCGCCTCCCCACCCACGATTTCCCCCACACTGGGGCATCCAGCCTTCACTGGACCAAGGACTTCCTCTCCCACCTATGCCTGACAATGCCATCCTCCCCTGCATATGTGGCTAGAGCCATGGGTCCCTCCCTATGTGCTTCCAGGCTGGTGGTTTAGACCCTGGGGGCTCTGGTTGGTTGGTATTGTTGCTCTCCTCATGGGGCCGCAAACCCTTTCAGCTCTTTTGTCTTCACTCTCACTCTTCCATTGGGAACCCCATGATCAGTTCAATGGTTAGCTATGAGCATCGAGGAACTCAAAGCCTATCCCCAGTGGCACACCTCCTCTAACAAGGCCACACCTCCTAATCCTTCCCAAACAGTTCCACCAACTGTAGACCAAGCATGAAAATATGTTTTCTTTCAAGTCATCACAGGAACAATCCTCATTTGTATTACAAAAACCCATAGGAAGAACAACAATATCAACCAACCAGACCCCCCACCCCTCAAGAGCTCCCAGGGACTAAACCACCAACCAAAGAGCACACATGGAGGGACCCATGGCTCCAGCTGCATATGTAGCAGAGGATGGCCTTGTCTGACATCAATAGGAGGGGAGGCCCTTGGTCCTATGAAGGCTTGATGCCCCAGTGTAGGGGAATGCCAGGGCAGGGAGGCAGGAGTGGGTGACTGGGTGGGGGAAGCACCCTCACAGAAGCAGGGGGAGGGGGATGGGATAGGGAGTTTCCAGAGGGGAAACCGGGAAAGGGGATAACATTTGAAATGTAAATAAAGAAAATATTCAAAAAAATTCTTATGAAGCACATGTCAGCAGTATTGTTGTAATTTAGTCATAGAAAAAATATTGTAATATTAAACCCAATTTTGAATTAACTGGCTAATTAATTAACTAATTCATTAATTTGAAACATTAAGATTAGTTAATTCATTATTTTTTAAAACACAGGACCTTGCTATATATATATCTTACACATATCTTACACACTCAGTCCCAGTTTGCCTGTTGCTTTGACCTTATTTAAGAAGAAGTCACCAGGGAAGCCCAAAGACAAACAACAGGAAAGAAAAACAAAGATGCTAAGGGAAGTCTCAGCCTCTGACACATACTACTGAAGATGGTAAGTACAGTTTAACTGCTAGATAAACAGACATAAAGCCTCACAGTAGGCCTGCTCACCCAGTCAAAACCAGGCTGTGAACAAAACAGTGGTGACTTCCCTTGCTCCAGAACCTGCTCACACAACCTCACATTGAAATACGAGTCCTTATCCTCAGTCAGAGAAGTTCTGTGCTCTGAAAGCATCCTAGCATCCCAAAGTAGTCAATAGGCCCAACTAATTACCTCAGACTGTTTTCTTTGTCATCTTTTTAAATCAAATACCAAACACTTCATTTAAATGTTATCACTTCGATATGTGAAAGGGGCACCACCTCGGGCACATGTGTTCTGTATCCATCATTCAGCACAAGAACAGCCGAAGGTCCAGTGGACTCCAGCTTTGTCCAATTCTTGGATTTATTTTAAACTGTATTTTAGTGTGTGTTTCCCTTAGTGCTGCGATGACAGCCTACCACTTAACAGAAAGTTCAAGATCAGGGTATTAGTATTTGATCTGTTTGGTGCTCTCCTACCATGCCCTCACATGGAAGAAGGCAGAAGGACAAGGAACGACCAACTTTCTTTGCTCATTCTTCAGGAAGTGACCTTTATGGTCTAATCACCTTTTCAAGGTCCCACCTTTTACTATTGTCACATGGACAGTATTATAACTTGGACACCATTAGAGGCTGGAATGACTCCTACAAACCTTAGTATTTCATCCATGTTCCCCCAAATTAATATCTCATACACAAAATGCATTTATTCCATCTTAACAGCCCCCAAGGTCTTAAACCAACTTATTGTAGCAACTAAGTACTCAAAAGCTTTCACATCAGGGTATCCTCTAGCTCAGGAAAGGAGGAGATGAAACACACCATCTATCCTGTGGTGAATTCTCCTCCAGCAGTGACCCGGGACATCAAACAAGTTGTGGTTTTGAGAAACAAGAATGGGACAGGTATGGGAAACATAGGCTTCTAAGCTTGGGCTTGCTAGCCAAGCAGTCCAGCCAATGGGCAAATTCCAGGTTCAGTGAAGGATTCCATCTTGAAAAGAAGGTAGAGAGTCATTTAGGAGAGGCCTGTTGACCTTGGGCTTCCATACACATGTGCACATGCACCCTCCAGTGGGTACACATAAATACACACATCTACACACATGAAAAGAAGAAAGATGCCCGGCTACCATTAGGAAGTTCCATGCAACCTTCTGAAGGCACAGGAGCAAGCCTTTGGCTACTTGGAAGACTTGTCTTTCCTACACTGGAAAATGGGTTTTAATAACCAGCTTTATCATTTCCCTACTATCCAACCATTGATAAACCCTTAGCCTTGATGGGTTTGTTTCCTTATCTTTAAATTCTGTCTCCATACAATACGTGTTTCTTCTCAGTAAGGCCTTGTTTTGTAGCTCAGCATGGTTTGAAACTTGCAGACTTCTTGCCTCTGCTTCCCTCGTGCTATGATTGTGTGCATCGCATGCTTGAGTTAGAAAAAAAAAATTAAGATCTAATAAACTCAGATATCTTGTGCTTTCTGAGCTATAGCTGAGTGGGAGTCTTGGTAATTAGTTCTTCTTAGTTCTGATTTCTTGATCTCTAGAGAGCAACTCATATATAGTCTACCTTGGTGACTCTTCTCTTCCTAGGCATGGTACAGCCGGTGCTCAGGAGGAGATAATGACCTGGGTAGGTGAGTGGACAGGTTGGGTGGTTTTGGCTGTGGGAATGGACTTTCCAAGTAAAGTAGGCAGTTCTGTATTGTTTTAAATTTCTTCCCTATTTGCTGGCAGAGTGCTGCAGTTAGGATTACCCAATACACGATGTTTGAAGGCTGCTAAGTAGAGTAAAGATCTGAGGTAAAGAGGGCCTTTTCTAATCAGGTAATGTGAACACAGCGTGCTTGTCAAGAGCATCTCAGACAAAGGATCTCAGTAGCCACCTCCTTCCCTTGACGGGGCTTGGGTTTGCATCTGTGGCAAACTCTGTTGAGTGTTTTTGGTTTCAGTTTTGTCACAGCTCTGGCTGACATGGCAGGCTGAGGCGAGAGTCTGACTGGGAAAGCTTCTTGAAAGTCAGGTTGGAACAAAGCACGCGCATGCTTCTTGCAGAGGATGTGGGGCTTGTTGACTGGAAGCCTGCCTGCCAGAACAAGATCCTTCTGCGCACACCAGAAACAATCCGCCATTGTCTCTAGGGATAAAACAGTGCCAATAAAACACTAATGCTCCAGCCAAGAGGAGGAGTGCTGCGTTAACTGCTTCATTGCTGAGAGGAATTATGGGAAAGGAGAGGCCGAACAAAACTTGGCTCCTTGTTTTTCCATCTTCACATTTGACATCATACAGATGTGGTACCCAAAGTCCACCACAGGCCCATGTACAGGGAATGAATGAACACTCCCTCACACACACACACACACCTTGCCGTTCTGGGGGTTTTAATGCTGCTGGGGATGGCCTCTGTGGCCTCTCTTTTGTTGCCTTTGGCTCCAGATGCTATTACCTCAGAGAAACCGCCAGGCTAGGACTAGGAGTAAGGCAATACAATGTGCATAACTCTCAGGAAAGCTTAAGGGTAGGGAATGAAATGCAATGTCCTCAGGGGAAGTAGGGGGGAGTGAAGTAGAAAGAAATTCTAAGTGTACTGATTTAGTTATGGAAGGTTTGTCTTCATTTTGCCCTAGTTCTCCCCTAGTCTCTCGATAAGAACCAATAAAGGAATATTAGGGGACTGAGGTAGTGACTAAATTTCTTCAGTTTGGCTGGCATTGTGACTTGCAGAGTGTACTCTGATTCTCTTATCTTCACCTTTATTACCAACCCAAACTTCAAGCACGGTGCAATAGTTCAAGACTTCGCAAGTGTGGGGAAAGTCTGGCTTCGTGGAAACAGTTATTAAGGTGTAAGGAATTGCACCTATGGGCTAGGTTCGGTGCCGTAATCTCAGCGGTTGGGAAGCAGGGCCTGGACGATCAGGAGTTCGAGTTTACCCTTGAACTTATCCAACTGCATAGTGAGCTTGAGTCCAGCCTGGACTATAAAGACCCTGTTCCAATAAAACAAACCAAGCCGAACCAAACCAATAAAAGAAGTACAGTTGTGGCCAGTGCTACAGAAGGGCCTGGGAAGATGAATTGGTGGGTCAATTGCTTGCCTCACCAGCATTTTGGATCCCCAGTGCCCATGTAAAATGCCAAATGTGGTGGTGGGTTGGTCAGCACATAGTCAAAGCTTTGATGGGCATCTCTGCATCGTTTTCTGCCCACCTTCTCAACCTCTGCACCTTGGCTTGGTTAACTGAGATCCTGACACTCTTAAGTTTGTGATTACTTTTATGGTTCTTTTGGGCCGTTGGTAGTTCTTGTGTGTCGTTGGCTCTGATTCCCTACAACTAGAAGTTTTACAACCAGTAGTATAATTGGTGTGTTATAAGCACAAAAGTGAAATCCTGCTCTTTTTCGTACCACAGTTGGAGATGTTCCACAGTTTGGCAATGGGCTGGCCAGATTGAATTCATGTGATGAATTTTAACCTGAGAAGTGATAGCATTAAGAGGTGAGGCCTTTGGAAGGCAATTTGTTCATGAAAGCAGAGTGCTCATAATTAATGCAATCTCATAACTAATCCGTTAATGGGATTAGTGACCTTGTAAGAGAGACCCTTGGAGATTCTTTGCCCTTCCCATCATGTGAGGGCAATCTGTACACCAAGAAGTAGGCCCTCCCAATGCCAGGCTGACAGTGCCTGTAAAACTATGAGAGAAGATGTCTTTTACATCACTTGGTCTTAGGTATTCTGCTACAAGAGCTAGAAAATATCACCTTGTTTGCTTTCTCTTCTGCCTTGTTTAGAACCTTTAGTTTTAACCTTAAGAACTTTGCCTGTAGTTAATGAAATAGGACTCTTCCCAGATCAGATATGTGACTCTAACAGACAGCTCAGTCTGTTCGCTTCTCCCATTGTGATGTTCAACATCAGGGCTCTAGAATAACTGTGGAATTAATGAACATTTTCCCATCCCACTGGTAAGATATTTCTCTCACTGGGACTGCAGCTGCATTATTCAGGGTGTCTGCCAGACAGAGATGTCCGGCCTGTGACAGGACAGGCCATTTGCACCTCTCTAGAGGCAAATGGGAAAGAAAGCCAAAAGACAGATCACTCCCATTTCTTTAGCTGTAAAATGAACACGACAACTCTAGAGATTGTCAAAGTCCTTCCCAGACCTGAGTGGCTGAACATTTGTTGAGGAACTCATCCTTGTTTTTCGGTCCCTTTATTACGGACTTTTCAAAGACAGTGTCACAACTGCATTGCTGTGTCCTCAGCCACCTGTGAGCCCTCTGTGATAGGGAGTCTTTAGTTTGCATGCTCATTTTTGTACACATTTGTTAGTTCCCACCCAAGGAAAGACCATTACTTAAATTCTTTTAGTTGAATTAAGCAAGCTTTACTTTCTGTCAGTCAGGCCTGTTTCCCTAAAGCAGGATTTGAGAAAATGGCATCAAACACAGGAGAAGATAAGGTTTCTGTGAGCCCCCATCTTGCAAGGCTAGGAGGTTTCAAGGGGTTTTGGTTATGTAGGAACTTGGCAGAACATTTCAAAATTATTTGGCAGAATGTCTTATCTGGGTGGAGGTTAGCGTATACAGAGTTTGGCATGTGTCAAAGTCTAGCAAATGGGTCAAGACCTGTTTAAATCTAAGTTTTACAGAAAACAGGAATGTACATAGTTTTGACCTTGTAACGAGATGGCTTTTAATCCTAAAATGGAGTCAGGCTGGTGCATCAATTTTCCTCAGCAGTGTATTAGAATCTCTTAAGGCAGATGTAACAAGTTACCCCAAACTTAGTGGGTTAAGACAAGGAAATTCAGACTGAAGAGGCAGATCAGTGGCAAAGAGTACATGTTGTCCTTGCAGAGGACCTGAGTTTTGGGTTCAGTTCTCAGCACTTGCTTGCTGGCTCACAACCATCCGTAACTCCAGTTTCAGGAGATGAGATACTCCAGTCTGACCTCCAAAGGCACCAAGCACTCATGTGCCACACCCATACATAAAATCAATACATCTTTTTTAAAAAAGACAAAAGGAAATTCATTCTCCACTAGTTCTCGAGGCTAGAGAGTCTGAAATGAAGTTGGCAAATTGGGTTTCTTCTCAAAGCTCTGAGAAAACCCACCCTTTCTCTCTCCCCTTACTCCCTGGAGTGCTCTCCATCCTGGCCACACCCCATTCTGTGCTCCATCTCTGTCTGCCTATCATTGCTTTCCTCTGTCCATAAGGACACCAGTTATTGAGTTAGGGCTCAATCTACAGGACTTAATCCCAAGATCTTTGCATCGTTACATCTACAAAGACTGCTATTCCCAATTAAGATAGTATTCTGAGGCTCTTCATGGATGTAAGTTTTTGAAGAACTCTATTTAATAGTCACCTACATTTTCATCACCATCCCTTCCTCCTCCTCCTCCTCTTCCTTCTCCTCTTCCTCCTCCTCTTCTTACTCCTCTTTTTTTCCACCCCCAACTCCCCAGTACTGATGATTGACACTAGAGCCTTGTACATGTCAGACAAGGCTTCCAACACTGAACTATATACTCCCAGCACCCAATCCTAAAACAATGGTTTATGTAGACAGGAGTTATGTCCACTAGACTCTTCAGTGCTTCAAGTGCTGCAAAGGCACCGAGTATTTGCTGAATGAATGAGTAAATGAGGTTGAAACAGGGCCCAAGCCATTCAGTAAATGATGTAGCCACTAGGTTCGAATTAAGACGTTATTCCCATGCCAGACTTCTGTAGCTCGCTTGTTATGATTTTTCAGTGTATTTATATAAAGTTCTATATCTTAGTAGGCTGACAGAAATGTAACCCATTACTGCAAAAAGACTGATGCTATTAAAATACTGATCTTTGAATTATTTTCCTACTTTGATATTCTCTGCTGTTGGCTTTCTTCCTTTTGGTCACTATCACTGGGCTTTTTATTTTAATCTCCATTTCCTTTCCTTTCTCTCTTTCTTTTTTTTTGTCCTCTGTCTTTACACCACTGTGCTTTTTTTAAAAGAGATGAGTCTAGAATGTCTTATAGACACACATGTATATCTGACTAATTAGTAGTGTACTTTTTTTTTTTTTTTTTACCAGCGGTATACCCAAAGGATCGCACATATACAGGCAGATTTGAATCTGAGCACAGTGAATCATCCTTATTTAGTGATTTTAGAGTTTCCCCAGAGAAGGGAGAAGCAGCTTGTTTTGTATTTTAAATGAATCATAGAAGAAAAGAACTCTGAGTTTCCAGTATCCCGTCTTTTAAGGTAGTAGTGTCTGCATCTTTTCTGACTATCAAACGAGGCCATAATGAGTGAGGCGCCGTCAAACATAATAAGCTGCTCCCAATCCAACCCAGAAATCCTTTCTCACGCCGCGTCCTGCGGAGTGAGATTGTATGGATGCCTGCAAGGACGAAACTCACTGCGCTGTTGGAACATCCCTAGTACCTTTCTCAGCCTCAGATCTAGGCTTTGATTTGTTCTCTCGAGCTCCTTAAAGCGTCTTCTGTGCCGGTTTGGATGGTATTTAGGAATCTTGATGAATATGCTCATTATTTAATACAAAGTGACAAAAACCACTCCTGCCTCGAACTCTGCCACTCCTGCCCGTACCCCGCTGAACTCCCGTGATTCATTCAATACTAGATTAATAGCATTTATATTATTCATATATCTCAGTTGACCTTGATCTGCTAGCAACTCCCTCCTTTTTAATCTCTGTCCCACACTGGGGAGGTTTTGTCCCACAACAATGGCTCTTTCATACATCAAAGCACCGCCCCCCCAACATCCCAAGTTTTAATTTTCCTTGCATGCATAATATGTATCTCTCTTCTGATCACTGTCTGTTACTTTTTACCTAGGACTAATTGATAGATCATGGAATTTTCTACTTATTCAGCAAAAGCGACACATTTAAAAATTAACTTTTTAGCACTCGAATAAAATATATTTATGAATAAGATTTATTTGCACAAATAATTTTTTCATCTCTTTCAAATTTAAGAACTATAGATCATATACTTCAACAAGATCTAGTCTTATATACTATTTGTCCAGTCTTTCAAATACAGTCTTTGTCTTGAAAAACAAGAGTTTTAGCCACTTTGTATTTGTATTATGAATAATTGACCATATTATGAGCAATGACTTTAAATATAATATCATATGTATTTCTAAAATATATAATTTTTTTTTCTGTGCTCTAGTACAGACATTGGAATATCCAGTAAAGGTCTGTGGACAACTGAGAGTTTAATTCAGTGAATCAGTCCTGTTATACCTTTAAGGAAACATTATTCAAAAGCTTTTTACACAAAGAGGAACAATTAAACAAGATCAGCAGCGAATTCTAAAACAAGAGCCGCAGAAATTAGGGATTATTTTCCTCATTCTTAGTAATGGGAAATCACTTCCTTTTGGTTATATTTACCTTCAACTTTTGTAATCAATGAATACCATCTGATAGTTATGGGTAAGACAGTGATAACTTGGTTTTTAGCAATTATTCTAGTAGTAGTCAAATAAACTCTTTTCCTACACCCCTCCATGGTATTTTTTTTCTTGCTTAAAGATTCAAATATTTTCTCATGTGCTGCTTGTTTTGGCCTATTACTTCTCTGTAAGAAGGTACTGCATAGTCGTTCTGTTGGCAGGCTATATGATATGAATTTATAAAAATTATTTAGAGTATCAAACATTGGTGCACACAAATATCACAGACAGCTGCTCAAAGGGCACATTTGTTAGCCCCATCTTGAGAAATATAGATGGACTTGGTTGTGGACACAAGAGTGCATTTTAAGAAGCAGCCCTCTTGGTCCTTATGTGCCTGGCCACTATTGTTATGTTAACTTCTTAGACAGAAGCCACACCTATATCAAAGACCCTACAAGGCTTATTAATTAATTTGAACTTAGTAATGTGGACAGTGGATTGTTGCAGATCCATAGGCTATCCCTTTAATTCACATTTTGTGGCCACCTTTTGTGTGTCACCTAATATCTTTTCTCCACTATCAGATCAAACATTTGTAATGTACTAACTCATAAAACTACCAGATTAGTGATATTCTTCCCCAAAACTGAGACAATCATTAGATGTGCCTATGAAACCTTCAGTAGAGTTTGCCTGTTTAACTACAACCTACCTACCTGTGGTCCCCATCAATGTATATGGTAAATGTACACTTATGTAAACTTATGACTTTTTTTTTTGTTCTGTGACTATAAAAGTTTATGTAACTATTTTCATGGTGGAACATGTCACTTGGGGCAGTCAGAATCCATGTTCCTGGGCCAACAGTGATTACTCATATTTGGCTTAGAGCAAACCATCACTTATTCCCTTGGAGGGAGGAGCTGTGTTTTGCATCGACAGGGCCATTAATGAATAATAAACTCTGTTCTAAAATATCGTAGAGCAAAGTGCCTAGTCCTGTTGCTTAGCAGCTTGTAGTCTGGGGACTTGGAAGATAGACTAGAAATGTGTTTTGAATACAGAATGTTGCTTCTGGACATGTAGCAAAAATGAACAGAATATATCACTATGAAGAATAAATATTTAACAGATTTGACTTTTCAAATCTTCTTGCCCAGAGCAGGAAATGAGGAGATCCTTATTAAAAGGGTTTTAGAACAGAATAGGGATGGCAAATGCTGCTGGAGGTGACAGGGGAGGCTGATTCCCTCTTTGGCCTGTTAGGATTGTGTAAAATGAACTGGACCCCATAATTACTCATGGGAAAATGAAAATGATCTATGGGAATAAAGCCATTCACCAAGCCAGTAAAATATACTTTGCTTTGTGCTCTAGGGAAACTCGGGAAATGAAAGGATTCTAGTCATCTTTCTAACTCCTCCAGGAGAAGTTGCTTATTTGCCCAGGTGAACGGACTAGTCTGCATTACCGTAATTTATGAAGGTTAGATAGCTGATTATTCAGAGCTACAGTTGGTTTTAGTTATGGGAGACAACATATATGAACCTTCAGTGTAAATAACACGAAAGGAGCGATGTCCATGCATCCTGTCGGCTATTTAGCACCTCTGCCTGGTTTACTGTCACCTCAGGATCCACATAGGTCACCCTGGACCATGTCTCTGCTTCTTCTCCAAACTGTTTTCCAAAGCCACCCAGTTGCTGAGACCATAAACCTTTGCTTCATCCTCGATGTCCTTTCTCCCTCCAGATTCCATTGATTGGGTTTTCTAAATATCCCTTAAATTACCCACTTCTGTGGGGTGTGAATGAAATTCTTAGTGAATGTGCACATAACACACAAGCACAGTCATATCAAGAATTCCAGTGCCCCAGAGCCATGGGGATGTCAAAGCCTTCCCCTGATCCAAGTACATATATTGAGAAATGGTTGATCTTTAGTTAAAACCATATACAGAATCTCTCAACGCCAGTCTCCTCCTCTGAGACGACTACAGTCTGAGACTGCCTTCGTATAGAGACCTCCTACCAATGTTAGCTGACCTAACATTTTTGTCGGTATCACTGTATGTAATAACTGTGCTGAGTTTTTGGGTTGGTGTTTGTAGCTCTCCATCAGAATGCACAGCCCACCTGATCCCAGCTTTTCTATGTGTCTGTTATTTCTTCATTTCTCCATCACTCTGCTCCCGTCAGTTCCAAAGCTGTGCAGATCTTGGAACACATTACAGATTGCTCTTGGAGGACAGCTGTGAACCAAGCAGTTATGCCATAGACAAAGCTTTTTTTTTTTTTTTTTTTCATAAGCGGTGCAGAGAGCAAGTCGTGGGAAGGGGATATGGAGGGCACTTTACACTGTGTTGAGAATTCTGAAATTTGTTTCCAAGGAAAACTTTGAAGAGTTTTGATCAAGACTGACACTATCAGGTTTGTGTCTGAGGGTGATTGTTTCTATCTATGTCTCTCCAGACCTCATTTATCACACTATTTGACCACAACTACCCATCCAAAGAAGTAGAACATCAGGGTCCTTACCTCCAAAATACTCCCCTCAAATGTTTGTTCCAAACTGCAGTCTAGCAACAGGAACCAAACAAACACGTGGGAATACGGAGGTGTGGCTGTCTACTCTTCATCCGGTTCTTCCAACAGTTGAATGACTTCCGAATCCAAGGAACCAGCACTGTGCAACTCAGTTGGGATGGGAGAGGTGTGTGAGCTTCACTGTGTTCATGGTGGTTTTCTGAGGCTGGACTCTGAGAAGTTCTTGCTAATCCTATCATTCCTCCCACATTTCTCAGGGATGTCTTAAGTCATTTTCCAACAGTTGTGTAATACTTTCCATCTGGCAAATTCTGAACTCACACCTGCAGGAAGAATGAACGAGAAGTCCCTAATAGGTTTCTTCTAGAGAGCCTACTAGACAGAAGGAAGATGTTCATTATGATATATTTGTTTCTAGAGAACAAATTTTAGTCCTATCAATAATGGGGAGAGTAAAGATAACTGAATAAAGTTTTACATAGGTATGCAGGAACTGGTAGTTTGGATAAGTAAGAAAAGACAGACACAGGAAATGATGGTATTCTAAATAGATGATGGTCAGGAGCTGTTACATAGGATCAATTTAGGAGCTTACATAATGCTTCCGCTTATTTCTTTTGTGATCACAATGATGAATATTTGAAACCTTTTGATATTTTAGAAAGTGATGTTCACACATATGCCTAATTATGTCAACACCTGTATTGTTATTGACCCACTAGAAAATTTAGTTCTAATAGTGATGTCACCTGGTCAAGTGGCAGGCTGGTATTCGAACCTATGCTCTGACTTCAAATCTCCCCTCTTCTGTTACAGCCCATTCATCTCTGAGGTATCTGAAAACAAAATGAACATTTAGTAGCTGTTTACTTCTGGATACAATTTTGTGCATGTCATTATTCAATCTGTTCAAAGTTGAAAACAAATAGGAGGAAAGCAAGGGGGAAGGGACTACTGTGCCCAGGAATCAAATCAGGACCTGTAATATTTGCCACATAATGAGGCAGATGAGTAGGCCGTTCATGGCTGGGATGTTCAGGCAGTAGGTTGACCATCTTATGAATAGGACCCTGATTCAGCTGCTATCAAGGTTGATTAAGTAATAAGCAGTCAAGCAACAGTGATGAGATTCTACAAGGCACTCAGAAAGACTACAAGGAAGACAAAAAGATTGTTTCCCCCAAATATAGCGAATAAAACTCAAGTGAACCTTCTAATCTACAGGTAATATGAACAAACAAGACCTTGAAACCTCTACGAACAATAACTCAGATGATCTGATGAATTGATGCTGGTGGATTTTAACCTTAGCTTCACAATAAAACTATTCAAAAGATCTTAAAACATTTAGATACCTAAATGTTAGCTCAAACTACCAAATCAGAGTCTATCATTGGGTTCCAAGCACTAGGGGTAAATTTTTCCAGGTGATTTCAATGTTCAGGCAAAGTTAAAAGTGTGACAGTGCTGCCTATAGTACTCTTGACAAAACTAGGAGTTATCACAGACTTAGTCTGACAGCTCCTTGTACTGTGTTTCTGGTTATTTAAAAAAAAAAAAAAAAAAAAGTGCTGACCAGTTCCCCAAACATTGACTCCCAAATTTATTTAAAACTATTTTAACTAAATAAGCACAGCAGAAGTAACAATATCCAATGGAGTGTCCATTAAAGTCTGGCGTGGCTCCTGGTCTAAATTATTATTTAAACCATTAGAAATGCAGGAACCGTGGGGATCTCATAATTCTTTTGTTTGACTATGAATGAGCTGGATTTGGGTACTTAGAATACCTGTCCAAATTCGTATAACTACACACTATGACACCATTTCGGTTGAATGGTGTCCCCTCCCACACTAATGTTGAAATCTCATTAGATGAGGCTGTGGCAGGTGAGGGATGGGTAGAGAGACATCCTGCTCTGTGACTAGGCTACTGCTTGAGAAAAGGGCTTGTGGAAGGAGTCCATTTTCTTTTTCTTCTGCTTTGCTTTCTGTTTTTCAAAGTAGGGCATAGCATTGAGCACCATCTTGGAAGCAGAAAGCAGTCAACTCAGACACCCAAACCTGCTGGTACCTTGATCTTGGACTTCCAGACTCCAGAACAATGAGAAATAAATTTTCCTTATAAATTATTCGGTCTTTGATATTTTGCTGTATCCACATGAACAGACAGAGACAGGATGGGATCTTAATGCTATCAGTCACTTACTCATCCTATACATTCACTGGACAAAACACAAACACACACACACACACACCACACACATGCACATGCACACATACACACACCACACACCACATACAAACATATATACACACACACATACACACACCACATACACATAACAGCAAACTACATGTCCTGAAAGGTTGGAACTCATGGAGACTCACAAAAGATTTAGAATATTGTCAACTACCACTGAACAACACCCCTAGCTCCACTACTGCTTTTCAAATTTGTGAAAAAATCAAAGCTATATGCTTCATATTTAAGCTAAAACTGGATGATGGTGTTATTTAAAAAAAAAAAAAAAAACAATATGTATAGTTTGCATATATACATCCAAAGAACTAAACTCGAGTTCAAAAGGGTTTTCAGTGTAAAGTGAATTTCCTTTCTGTTCCTATTTCCCAGCCCTCTGAGACAGTGACTAGACTCTTAAGGAATTCAAAAAGGAATGGAATGACCATCACTGGCATAGACCCTTCATGATAATCTCCAAGGCTGAGGAGGACGATTAGCAAAATAGAAGAAAGCAAAAGTGTCTGCTAGGGTTCACATGCCCTGTGACTTATTTAGTGAAATGCATGATTCCTGGGAATTCTCTAACTCCTGCTAACAAAAACGGAGCTGCAGTGAGGATAATTACATATATATTGTTTTGTACATTCATAAATATTTACACAGGATTAAGTCCTAGAGGCAGAAGATAAGGGATCAAAATATACACATGTAAATTTTGGTAAATGTTACCCATTGCTTTCCTTAGCACTGGGTCCCTTCACACTCCCATTATACCTACATGTGCCCGTGTCTCTACACTTCACATTGCTGTCTGTTATTATCAGACTCTCTTGGTTTCACTCATCATAGGAGAGGGAGAGAGGCTCAGCTTTATTTGAGCTTTTAAAATTACTCTTTAATTGAAGATCTTTGTGTGTGTACACACAGATCCGTGTGTATGCAGATGTGATGGCTAGTCTTATGTCAACTTGATACAAGGTAAATATAGCTTAGGGGAAGGAACGTCAATTAAGAAAATGCCTCCATATGATCAAGCTTCAGGAAAACCTGTGGAGCATTTTATTAATTACCAATTGATGGGGGAGGGCCCAGCCCATTATGGGTGGTGCTACCCATGGGCTGGTGGTCCTGGGTTCTATAAGAAAGCAGGCTGAACAAGCCATGAGGGGCAAGGTAGTAAGCAGCGCCCACCTCATTCGTCTATCTTCCCCCCTCTTCCCTATCCTTTTTTCCCCTCTAGGTTTTCTCAAAATAATTCTCTGAATACACCAGTTTTATGGGTGAAACTATAATGGGGGAAAGGGCGCTTGTTCCTTTAGAGTCCCACAGGTAGAGACTTCAGCAGTTCTAAGTCAGCGTTTTGTTCTTAGATCCAACAGTAAATGCCAACTGAAGCGGACTTTACTATTTATTCCAGTGTTTTGAGGGATGGCTAGAGTTGTTTTGTAAAGACTGATACATGCTATGGTGGCCTCAGTTCTCAACCAGCAATGGTGAGGTCACCTTGTTCAGCTCATACCAAAACAGCCTTCCCTACTCTCCTGTTGGCTTACAGGAGGGGCAACCTAAATGCATGCTTATTTGTCCATTTGAATCTTGTCTTAAATTCAACAAAGGAAACCTGGACCTTTGAGAAATCAACAGCTTGGTGAAAAAAAAAATCCTTATCAATGTTGGGCTGTAATCACAGTGTCTTTGTCTGAGACGTGCATAGATTGTGGCCAAATATCCTTTGAGTTTAGAAGAAGGAATGTAAGTTTTAGAAACCGGTTCTGACTGCTCTGCATGCTCAGGCTTGCTGTAAATAAAGAGCTTCCTCTCACAGCCTTCCAGTCTGCTTGATCACCACATCTTTAAGTTTTAGGAATGTCTGTATCTCAGAGGTATAATTTGAAATTATTGTACTCCATGCACCTGAGATTTAATTGAAACTACTCCTGCATGAAACATATAGGCTAACAGCTCTATTCCAGAGATGAGCATTTTTCTATTATTTATATAAACATATATGAATGCTACTTACTCTTTGGAGATGACAGGAAAATTAAAAGTTAGTGATAGATTAATCTTAATTTATTTAAACATTTAATTAAGAAAACACGAATCTGTTTGACTACTTTCTTTCCTAAAGATATGATTGTATTAATTCTTTGAGAATTTTAGACGTGAACGCAATGTATTCTGGTTATAATCTGCCTTACTCTTCCTGTAATTCCTGTCATATCCATCTCTGTCCCTCCCAACTTCATGTCTTTCTATCTAAGCTAGCTAGCGTCTTAAATACACTTTAAGTAAAACACAGTGACATGACTTCCCCTTCCCTTTCCTCCCCCAGATGATCCCATGTCCCCTTGCTCTAACTTTTTTTTTGTCTGCTTTCACTCTTGTATTGATAGCTTCTTCTTCCATCATTCTTGTTACATATTTGTATATATGTATGTATATGTACACACCAATATATACATTTAGGCTACTAAGTCCGTTTTGCTGTTTGTGGTGTAATGGTTTCAGTTTGACTACTTTATATTATAGTACTGTTGGGCCCCATTTCTGGATACTGGTCAGAGATATAAAGTATATGCCTCAACAAGGGTGGGCTGACAATGACATTTCCAGGGAACACATCTTCCCTGAGAACCCCCCCTATGCTTCTTCTGTAGGAGACCAAGATGATCAAGAAAACAACCCTGCTGCTGACATGGATGCTGCTCTCCATCTCGACTGAGGGAGGACTCAGGTACCCCCGAGGAGCAAGAGAGAGTTTCAAAAAACAGTCGAGTTCCAAGACAACCCATTTTGGTCTAGATTTCCTGGCCTATTACCCTATTTCCTCCCCTTCCTTAGACCCTTCCTTCTTCTTATCTTGACTGTCCAGACATGTGTGCTCAATAAGCTCACTCAATTTATCCATCAGAGGCTACAGGTGGTCTGGTTTCACTTAGTTGAGGTCCATTACCAAAGACTTGTCTCTTCCAAGCCAGGCTCTACATATCTCTCTGCCTATGAACACCCCTCTTCAGCTCTACCCCGACCAATGACGGGTAAGATCTCAGATGTGCTGAGACAACCTAAGACAGGTCATGGAGCAATCCCCCCTCCCCCTTGAGCCAGAGTGACACATGGTATCCAGAGATGGGTAAGATCTCCATGTGGCAGACAACCTAAGACAGGAGCCATGTAACCTGCTCATTACAAAAACAAAAGGGGGAGATGTTGGGCCCCATTTAGGCCTGGTTTGGGCCTTGAGAAAAACCCCAAGCCTTATTCGAGTTTGAGAGCTGTCTTAGTCACTTTCTTACTGGAGTGACTCAACAGGACCTGTTTAGCCCTGCCTCTGCTCAGCTGTTGCTGATGTAGAGCTTTGCCATTGGCCCTGTCAGTCACTCCATACCCTCTGTCACACTTCCCCACCCCCTACGTCATCTCACCCCTCCAAAACCCCTCCTCCCTATGCTCCGAGTTTATATAAACAAGAGGTTGTTACATTAAAGTTGAGTTCCTGCCTCGACAAGACTCCTGGCTGGGTGTGTTTCTTTGGGCTGCAGACACTCACCATCCCACTCAGCTCCGGAGAGACCCAGCTGGACCAGGAGCTAGCTCTCCTCTCACCTGGACCTGCTGACTTTAAGGAGTACATAGTACGTTTTTTTACAGCACACCAAGTTTAAATTGTATTGCCCATATATTCATGGTGGTATAGACTAGCCTTGAACTCTGTGTAGTTGAGGATGACCTTGAATTCCTAATGTTCTTACTTCCATCTCCACAGTGCTGTGATGACAGGCATGGACCACTAAGCCTTGAACCAACAGAGTTACATCCTTACTATGTACCTGCACAGTACCCAATTAGAGCTTGTGACACCAGATGACATCAAGGTTTATGTCATATCCAGTAGGAAGTAGGGGTAACGGGCAACCTCCTGACCACCCATTGTTTGTTTGTTTGGTTTCTGTATTTTGAGAGAGACTCACTGTGTAACTCTGCCTATCCTGTAACTTACTTTGTAGCCAATGCTGGCCTTGAACTCATAGAGCTATGCCTGCCTCTGCCTTCCTAGTGCTGAACTAAAGCCATGTGCCACTATGCCCGGCTAGAGTCCTCTTTGGAGAATAGTCTGTTCATTTCATTAGCCTCTGTGTTGATTGGGTTGATTGATTTACTGGCATTTTACTTTTTGAATTATTTGGATATTCTATATATTTAATCTTTTGTTAGATATATAGCTAGCAGAGATTTTCTGTTTCCCCCTGTGCAGTCTCTCCACATGACTAATTATTTCCTTTGCTATTCAGAAGCTTTTTATTTCATAAATTTCATTGTCAAGTGTTTAGCATTATTTCCTGAGCAACTGTATTTCTTTCTAGAGTGTCCTTGTTGTGGATGTTTTAGAACTGTTCCATTTTGAGCTGCATGTTTCTCAAGAGGACAGTTCACTACTGGAATTTATACTTTAATATGACTGTTCAATGCCAGTCAGTTTACTTACTGGAACGAGACACTTTTAAAACTAATAGATTATTACATTATCAATGTTTTCTTAAATCAAGAATGGCAAGAGACACAGAGCATGTACGGATATATGAGTCCCCTCTTCTTTTTCTCTTCATGTAATGCCACCAGTATACGATCATGGAGCCTCATCTGAATGTATATACTGAGACCTAATTATTTTTCAGCATTGCTTTCAAACACCATATGAGCCAAGTTTTTATCCTTTCAGTCTTTCCTAATGGAATGAGAAGTCAGCATGAACATTTAGCATTATTTCTAGAAAGAAATACAGTTGCTCAGGAAATAATGCTAAATGGAGGTGTGTGGTGGTTTGAATAAGAATGGCCACCATAGGTTCATATATTTAAATCCTAAAGGAGAGTGGCACTATTTGAAGGGATTAGGAGTGTGGTCTTGTCAGAGGTTTCAAAAGCCCAAACCAGATCCAGTGCCTCGCTCTTCCTTCCTGCTACCTGAGGATCTGGATATAGAACTCTTAGCTAGTTGTGCCATGCTTCCTGCCATGATGACAATGGAATAAGCCTCAGCTAAATACTTTCCTTTATAAGAGTTGCCTTGGTTGTATATCTGCACAGCAATAGGACAGTAAGACAAGGGGACAGACCATATTTAAGCACTGGCAAACACATTATTTCTCCTGACCATACTTAATAGATTATGTTTACTGCATAATCGACTATTACATTACGATCTAATGCCTTGCTAATGGCTTTCTATTATCTGTTTTTGTGTTAAATGACTTTAGTAGAAATAACCTTAACTACTAAGACTATAAGTAAAACAAAAGATATTTGCATCTATTATTTGAAAATACCAATATTAGTAACATTGTAGGGCTTATTTACTTGCTTGAGGTAAGTGCTAATTTCTAGTATCATTATAATGTGTCATCATATTATGTTATAAAAAAGAGTAAAGTATCTATATGTCAATCTAGCCTCTGAAAGCACCCCTAGCTCATAGTAGAGTCTTGGTAAAAATTTATAGAATTTAATGTGCTTGAATTAAGATTTGAAAATAAGTATTGTTTTAAAAGTTTTTGAAAATTTTTATTTGTATTCATTCAGGAAGAGATAATCTCAATGAATCTCTCTTAATGCCTAAGGGTGTATGTGTCCTCAGAGATCTCAGATGCAAAAGTTGCCATATCCTTCTCTTTATCTGCATATAGTGACAGCAAGAGTTCCATGGCTTTAGCTACTTTAAGTTAGTGACCTACAGAAGAAAGAGAGGGAAACCAAGTCTTAAAGAACTTACGCGGTCCATCTGTTTATTTATCAAATATTTACTGAACACCAATACATGAGAGGCACATGTAACAAAACTGACAATAGAAATCTAACACAGTGGAATTAGTTTGGTATGAGAGTGTGAGAGGAGCGATGTGATCAGGACTGAGTGGTAGAACCTTGTAATTGTAGCAGCTCTGTGTAAATGTACCATACCAAGAAAGAAGACAACCATTTGCCCATTATTATGATTTGCTCATTCCACTATAAAGCCACAAGTAGATTCCCACACCCTGAGTCTTGGATGCTTTCTTGCTATCTGCCATAGCAGATCTGGTATTTCTATTCTATTTAGTGAGGACCATTGCTTTCTCCCAGAACTACCATAGCAACACATCAGGTCATGTCCCTGGGTGCTCACTGGCATGCTAAGTGCTATCTCATAGGACAGCATCACATCACAGAAGCATTTGCTTACTCACTTGCATGCTGTGCTCCCATCAACCCACCTTTGCTGGATCCAGTATCCCTCCAGTTTCTCCCTGCACTTTGGGGTCCCGCTGTAATATAAGACATCATCGCTTTGCTCTCTGAGCAGACTGAGTGCTTCTTCCATGACACAATATTTTTGGCTTAACGCTAGTTATGGGTCTGGTGGCCAAAAGTTGGAATCTGTGAGTTTCAGCATCACTGAAATTTAGCTTGTCTGTACTCTACAACCAGCGAGAGTCTTCACTGCCAGCACGCTGATTAGCTATATGGTTAATTCAAAACTCTCACTTCAGTTTGTGCCTCTGTGGACCTCATGGGGTGCTGTGGAGTCAGGCTCTGGATTAGGTGTAAGATTATTGGAGAGTGTGCATGTTCAACATGAGAGGGGAATAGAAGGGAACGTGATTGACAGAAAAGCTGAAACTCAGTGTGCTTATAATAAATTATTTAAACCTAAGAGCTTTAATCAAATAGTCAACCAACTGCCAGGCTGATCTTGAACTGTGGCTCAGTGATTTTCCTGTTACAGCCTTTCAAGTAGTAGTCCTATGGGTGCACCAGAATGCATGGGGTAAATGTCATCATCCTGGTCCACTTATCCCTTGGGGTAGCCAGGCCTGTTGCACACTGAGCTGGACTGGAGGGAGGGAAGCTTAGCTGGGCATGGGTGAGTGCTGTGGCAGGTTTCTCAGTCATGGGATGATGAACAGCTTTGAGAACTGGTTTGATATGGAGGAGGGGATTTATGCCCTGTGGAGGTGCCAGGGTCTCTGGGAATGGTTTATGTGGCTACATACCACTGGCCAGGGTGGTTGGAAGAGGGTCCATCTGTGTATTAGGAGGCTATAGGATTGGGACCTTATAAAGTCAAACAGGAGTAACTGATAGCTAGCAGGGTAATAAGTTCTTATGGGGTTGAATGATGGGGGAGCTGGCTTTGTGGCCCAGTTTGGGAGTGGTGGGTAGCCGATTCCTGCCTCCTCATATTTGAGTATCTGGGTTGAAGCTCCAGCTACCCTTCCTTATAACTGGGCATTTACATTCTCTTAAACCATAACGTCAACTAGCAGTCTTTGGATGTGTGGAGTTGGGACTGTTTTAAACACAGGTCAATTACAGAAGTAGGTTTAGGCAAAAAACTGTTAGCCACCTGACGGAAACAACCAGGAACTAGACATTGAAATGGAGAGTCGGAACCAGGCTAGAATCAGCACATTAAGTGTTCAGTTTAGGCAAGCACTGAGCCACCTCCTCAACCCCAATTTTGTATATTTTTCTTATTTATGTGCACTTCCTTTTTTAGTTATATTATAAAGGATAAATTAAGGTGCATGGAGAATTTAAAGAGCTTTATTTGAGCAGACAGTGATTCATGAATAGGACAGCTCCAGAAGAGGCCTTCAGAAGGGCCAGGCTGAGAAGGCTTCCAAAGGGGAGCTTGAAGGCAAACCGAGCAAATATTTGATTAGCTGGGAAAAGCAAGATCTGCGTTTGGATTGTTGCAAAGAAAATTCTCTGGTTCGAGGCTAATGACAGTTTCAGATTGGTTGAACTTAAATTTCACTTTATTGTTTACATTGAGTTGGGTTTCCATTTGCTTGCATAGAAACTCCGGTTCTGGAGCCTCCTCTGTCTGATGGTCTCCTAATTAACTGAGGACACAGAGACTCTCAGGAATTAAATGAGTCGCCAGCCTCCACAGTACTGCCTCTTATAATGCATGCCATTTTCAAACACTACAAGACCTGGTATTTATTTATGATCTCTTGCAGCCAGAGAAGTTAGCAATTCATCTATAATTCAGAAATCGAGGTGGGGCGGGAAGCAAGGGCCCTTCTGAAACGAGTCCAATTACAGGCACAAAAGAAAAAGAAGTTTCACTTTGCCTTGGGCCGTGAAATACCTTGGACCCACCCTGCATATAGGAAAAGAGAAAAAGACCAAAGAGACGAGAAGAATTCCAGAGATTAACCCCAGGGTAGGGAAGTGACTCTGCTGAAATGGCACCTGAAAACCACATTTGTTCTGGGAGCCTGAGACCAGGAAAGCTGTAGACGTTTTCTTGGAAAAGGTTCAGACAGGGAGTCAGGGAGATGATTGAGGGCTTGGGGCGTACTGAGTTAGGAGGACAGGGTGAAGGAATTAAACAGGTTGGCCTTGGCTTAGAGACAGCAAAGATAGGGCCTGATAACCATCTGCAATTACTTGGTTGTCTAAATAACAAGGAAGGTAAAGTGCTACTCAGAGTGGAACAAAGGATTATAATGACATGAAAATGGAGGCACAGGAAAAGAAGCCAGCATATGCAACAATTCGCCTTTACAAGACAGGTCAAGGCAATTCCGTGACAAATATCTCAGCTTTAGAAGATCGTGGAACAGTAGACAAAAGCAACAGAATGTCACGTATCACGCCTCCAAATAATCTTGTCTCTATACTGTACATTTTTACCACACTTGAATTCAGGCATTAAGCATAAAATCCTTCGAAGTTTAGCTGTGCTGTTCTAACTGTTGTTTAGCAGGGATCCAGGGTGCTCTTCGGGGATCTCATTCCTGAACGAGAATGACCCAGGGAGGTAGGAGTCACACAAAGTTTCCTGTCCAGGACAGAAGATCAGTGATCCAAGGGCTACCTGAGAGAGCTGGTGTTGAGAAGGTGTGCATCTTCGAATTGATTAACTGTGACTTTTGAACAGTCTCTGGCTCTCCTGCAATTTTAAAGCACAGCCATAATCTCTCTGAGCGCTTCATTTTGCTTTTTGTAAGCTTCTCAAAAGGTCTTATGATCTGTAAATACTTGTCTTCCTCATGTCAAATTCCTAACATACACTTCATTTATTTTAAACCAGTGCCCATAGTCTGGATGTTCCTTTATTTTAAAGAGGGAATCTTAGAGTTTAAAATGCTTTTCAAACTTCCTGTGTGATTTATTTACTCTCTCTTGTGTGTGTGTGTGTGTGTGTGTGTGTGTGTGCTATGTGTGTACATGTATGTATATATGTGGGTGCAAATACCCATACATACACCTAAGGAGGCCAGATGTTCCTTACCTTAGTTTTTGAGACAGGGTGTTTGCTGACCTTTGAATTTGAGCATTTGATTGATTACTATGGCTGGTGGGCGAGCCCCAGGGATCCCTGTCTCTGCCTCCTCCCAACATTGGAATATAGGTGTGCACCACCATTCCAGACCATTTATGTGAGCACTGGGAATCCAGATTCAGGTCTTCATACTGGTCTAGCAAGTACTTCACACACTGTGCCATCTCCCCAACTCCAAATGGTTTCTTTAAAAAGAAAAAAAAATCAAATTCTATGCACTGATATTTTTTAGACTATAATAAAGTTTATTATAAGAAAAAAGGAAATGAAACCCCCTACAGGTACAAAGTACACACTCTATTTTTAGATTTTACAGGAAAGAGTTTATATCATAAATTACTAAAATTATTTTTAAAAGCTTGTAGTAAAGGATTTTACTTTTGATTCTGCTGTTTCCTGATAATCCTGTCTTGGGAAACACATTGTCCACCTACATATGAATTTGCTTATCCTTTTCACTTGCAACTTAGTAAAAAGATGTGTCATATTGAGGTCCTGCCGAAGGCCCCATCCATTCATTCCTGTTAAGCAAGTAACTCTTTCTTCCCCTTCTTTCCTTCCTTCCTTCCTTCGTTTCGTTCGTTCGTTCGTTCGTTCGTTCGTTCGTTCGTTCCTTCCTTCCTTCCTTCCTCCCTCCTCCTCCTTCTCCTTCTTTCTTTTTTTCTTTCTTTCTTTCTTCCTTTCCTTCTTCCCTCCTTTCCTTCCTTCCTTTCTTTCTTTTTTAATCTACTTGTACCTCTTAAATGTAAGTATGTGCTTTAAATTTACAACTATTTTCTTTTTCTTTCTTCCATTTTTCTAGGCTAGTCTGGAACTCACTATTCAGCCTAGGCTGATCTTAAACTTGCAATCCTCCTGCCTTAGCATGCCCCACCATTCCTAGTTTGAATGTTTAAGTGTTTCAATCTTAATAATAATAATAATAATAATAATAATAATAATAATAATCTGGTCAGGAAAAGCTAAAATCCCAGAAGCTGCTGATACAAATCTCAAGAAGTTGATATATGAAAACTTGGAGTTTGTCCAAGCTACCCGTGTTTCCTCCCTGCTCTGGCTTCTACACTCTTCACTCTTTTTTCATCCAGGTTGGGTCATGATACTTCATAGTTCATATGTGATCCACTTTCCCTAGATTTTAGCAGCTTGCTTACTGGTACAAAGATAGGAGCTTTGTGAAGTTGTACAGCTTGAAAGAAAAAAAAAAAAACCAATCTTCTTGTACAGTATTTGATATCTCAGGTCTCCACATGGGTTTAGTTAGTAGGGGTTAAGAACACCGTGTCAAGTCCATGGAGACTCAGACACTAGGAGCACATGTACCTGCATATTAGTTGGGGAAATAATTAGCTGGAGAAAACCCAAACAACATGGAGATCATCTCTTCAGCTTGGAATATCACTGGGTGCACAACATAACAGATTCACCATGATTATGATTTAGGCAAGAGTAAGCTGTCTAAGAAAAAGAACCCTAACTGTCAAACTTTTGTCTAACTGTCAAAGAAAAAGAACCCGACAAACTACTGAACCTCCAAGAAAAGATATCTTGACTTGATTTTGCTCGATTATCTCTCAGCTTTCAAAGATGCAATGAAGGCTAGGGTACCAAAGGTTCCTGGATTCTGGACACAAGTCCTGTGCCCCACTGTGGATGGGGTGACATTCTGATTTTTCTATGTGTTCATACTAGTGTGTTCATCCAATCACTCATTCATTCCACAGAGTCATTAGCCATTAGCCATTTGTTTATGTTTAGTTTTTCTGTGCACGTGTGAGTTCCTGCTAACATTTATGAGCACCACGTGACTGTCTCATGTCCCCAGAGGTAAGAAGCCAGCATCAAGATGTACAGGGACCAGAACTACAAACATTTGTGAACTTCCGTGTGGGCCACTGAGCCACCTCTGAATCGCATTATTAGTCCTTTAATGTAGAAAATAATTTTTACAAAGGGAGATAGCTGATAGATTTCTTTATGCATCATTTTGTGAGTCTGTTGTATAACAATATATATGACTCTGGACATACGTACAAAAGCCTCAGACAATATTCTGGAACAACTAATAATTTGGAACCATAAAGATGTCCAGAAAACAGTGCATGCAAAGTTTAACTTCACATTCTTATTTTAGCACAGTTATTGACAGTATTATTTATTATTATATAATTATATACAATATAATTATTATTGTGGCATTATCATGATTCTATTGGTTCAAAATGTAATGAGGTATTTACAAAATGCTAACAACGGGACTAAAAATGACACATATATTTGCAGTGGAATCGTGTAGGAAAGTGATACTGGAGGAAGGACTTCCAAAGTGCCCATCCATGTTGGCATGGAGACCTAGAGGAGACTGATGCTTTGTCAGTTACTAACTTGGTGGGTCACCTTGGCAAGTTACATACTTTCTCTGAGGCTCAGTTTTTTTTTTATCTGTGAAACATATCTTGCCTTCCTTGCAGACTTGTTACCAGAGTTGAACAAGAAGGGGTTTAAAGGGAAAAAGGTAGGGGGGAGAGGACAGAGAAGGTATTTTATGATACACTTCCCTTTTAGCAAGCCTTGGGGACTCTTGGTTTGTATGTTTCCTGTTTGTCAGGGCTGTTGAGTCATGTAAAATGAAATGAAAATTGCTAAGTCCTCCTTCCCTCTCACAGACAAAGATAACAGAATCAGATTTCGGCTTTGGAATGTAACCAAAGCCATGTTTCTCTTCCAGCTACAAAGTGGTTTCTTGACTGCAAATGTAACTGTTCGATTTATATCTTAATAGAAGTTATTTTTAACGATCATTCTATTTGTTTCATTGTTAGTCCTAGGAGCCACGGAGAGGCAGTGGGATCTACTAACATGAAGGTGGAAGCCAGTTGGAACACCAGAGTCAGGAACTGTTACTCTGAGTAACATAGGCATTTTTTTTTTTCATTGACCATGTTTACCTGATTCTCACACAGCAGATAGTAACAATACTCTTTTCCACCCTTGTTCAAGTACTTGTTCTCATAATTTGTCATTTTAATATGCTTTTTTGTTTAGTGTTTTCTTATCTAGAATTTTCAGTCATCTTATCCCCCTCTTTCTGTTTATTTAGCCTCACTGACCCTCCTGGTGCAATGGTATGCTGTTCTTCTTTCTCAGGATGGGTTAGGTCTCTTTGCTTTTCTGTCTCACAGGCTTGTCTACTGACAAGACCAGTTGAGAGGCACTGAATGCATACTAGTGGCCTTAACACAATGCTTTTGAATGGATTTTTGTTATAGTAAATAATATCAGCAGTGAAAAGGATGAAATAAGATTCGAAGCATGGAACTATCTCTGGGTACTCTTTCCTTAACACAATTTTATATTTTAGCAGAAAGACATATCACCCTCTGTGCTTGATCTCTTCATGCTACTCCCGGTCATTTCAATTAGTGGAACTGTGAACAACTTGTTGGGGGTTTTGTTTTGTGTTGTTTTTGTTCTTCATGAACATGGGTCTAAGATTCACGTAAATAAAGGCTTGAAATGAAAAGAGTGATCCATAACTGTGTTACATGCAAGAGTCAAAAGATAGATGAATGACAAACAGGTTTGTAGATAAATGGGGAGAAGGATGAAGGAAGATAAATGATACATACATATAACAGAATACTACTTCTCACTGGGTGGACAGGTCAGTACAAAGTGCATACACAGACAATAGAATATTGATCAGCCTTAGAGGAATGCAATTTGGACTTATTCTGCACAAAGGGCAAACCTTCAGAACAGTACGCTGAGTGAAAATTTCCAGTCATAAACTCAAAGATTCTAGGCTAGAGAGATGCCACCATGGGTAAGTGTGCTGGCTCTAGAAGCATGCAGGCCTGAATGAAAAAACGCAGCATTTATGTAAAAAGCCAACATGGCTATACATTCAGTAATCCCAGCATTGGGGGGTTAGGAAGTATGAAGACAGGTGGATCCCAGGAGCTTGTGAGCTAACTAGCGAGCCTCGAGTTCAGTGAGAGGATCTGTTTCAACAAAATGAGGTGCAGAATGACCTTCACATGCAGGTTTTGATGGATGTTTGTACACTCACATGCATATGTCATACATATACACATTAGCATACACACACATGCATATGTCATACATATACACATTAGCATACACACACACACCCCTCTGATTTCATATGTGAGGTACCCGGAGTGCTCTATAGAGATGGCAGAATGTTGACAGGAATTGTGAGGAAGAGAGAGTTTTAGTTTCACAAGGCGAAGAATTCTGCAGCTTGCTTGCACAAAAATGAATGTACTTTCTACTCCTGAATCATGAATTTAGAAACAGTTAAGACGGTGACTTTCATGTTGTATGTATTTTAACACAATTTAGAAATTGACAATAGTACTTTTTAAAAAGGGGGGAAAAAAAAGCCCAGAAATACTAAATAAAAGAATATTGCTAGTTTATGGAATTTCTCTCCCTTTATGACCTGCTGTAATCCAGTGTACAACTTTTAAACCACACTAACTTCAGCATTAGGACATCAGGGATGTAATTTGTACAATTAGAAATGTTGTCTTTCCACGTGACATTCATTGGCCTCCATCAGGATTATATAAACAGTTCCACAGAAAGGTCACAAAGGCTGAAGAACCGACTGGTTTGTTGAAACATATAATGTGCATATCAGTTTTCTCTGATCTTGGCCAAGGCCGACTACAGAACTCATTAACTTTACCATTTTTTTGCACGTGTGTTTCCTCTGTCGGTTTCCATTCCTGTCAGTCTCACACAGTACTTCCGGCTTCATCCCTGCCTGACAAGGTTAAGCCTGTTGATTACTGCAGCCCTGTTCAGCTTTATTTTCCATAGATTTCTCCTGATAACCGTGGCTTGAACTCTAAACTATGTGTTAGGGACTGAGACGAAGCCAGAAGGTTTTTATTAGGGCTCGAATTCCCATCTCACTAATTTTCTCAGTGGCAACAATGGATCTGTGTCCTCTGTGGGGGTTGTATAATCAGGAGAAAGTGGGGTTTTTTTTTTTTTCCTATATTAAGTTCAAAGATAATCTCTATTCATGGTCTTTACCTCTGTCTTCAAAGTCAATTTAGCAGATTTCTTTATTTGCTTTTTAGAATCTAATTAAGTATTTCATTCTGTTGTCTTGTGCTTTGTAATACTTGGAATTTTGATGAAAATTGATATGATTGAGCCATTCTTTAAACATCAGTAAATATTTTAGGAATAGTCATAATCTATAGTCGGTATGTAGTATTTTCTTTTATTCTAATTATTAAGTGATGACTATCCTAATATTGGGGATTTTCAGTAGGCTCAGATTATAGCACAACAGTATGTACATCCATTATAACAGTCACGGCTTCTCTGCCCCTGCTGCTCAGATGATGAGTGTCATCAACTGCTGGGCCAGTGTCCTCCCTTCAGGGCACTGTCAGCTGTCTCCTTTGCCCACCTAAGGTGAAACATTAATTTTCAGTACCTGGGGATAGATTTTCAACTAAAAGATCATAATGACTTTTATTTTGTTTACTTTGACAACTACAGCAGATCAAGAATACTTTCCATAAACCACAGCCCAAAGTGGTATAGGAGATTACAGAATCGAATCAAACCTTATCGGAAGCTAAGAGATTGTGACTATTTAGGTGTTTCAGGTCGGATCTACCCTGTGTTATTGAGATGACTCAGTGGATGATAGCGCTTGCTGTCAAGCCTGATGACATAAATTCATTCTCCTGGACTCCCACGGTAGAAGGAGGAAACTGACTTCAACTAGTTGTCCTCTGACTTGTACACATGTTGTAGCATGTGCATATGCATTCATGTGTATGCACACATGCAAAATACATCTCAGTTATTTACCATAGTCAGTTCTGGCTATGATACAGGATGGTAGATAATTCTTACCAAACTAGAGACAAAGCAAGGAGATGTGTTGATGACAAGGACCGAGGAGGAGAAAGGAAAGCCAAGGATGGAGTTGTGAGAGGCAATGCCCGTCCGTGCCCAGAAGTTTATAGATCAGGTCTGGATTGGATATCACCTGATGCAGGACTTGGTATGGAAGCTCTCATCTCTCATGGAGAAGCAATGGTGAATGGTGAATTCTCAATTTTTCTATTGTGATGATGGTAATACTTTTTATTAAAGGGGAGTCAGGGAGCTGGAGAGATGGATTAGTGGTTAAGTCTCTTGGAGCTGGAGTTATAGATGGTTTTGAGTCACCATGTGGGTGCTGGGAATTAAACCCAGGTCCTCAGCAAGAACAGCCAGTTTGCTGAACCACTGAGCCGTCTCTCCAGCCTCATGGAGCCAGGTCTTCTGGCTCCCACCTGCAGAAGTAACTTTCCTCAAATTTAAACTTCAGTTTTGGTTTATTATAGGAGGCTCCTCTAGGACAAGGTTTCATAGCACAGTTGTTGTTAAGGCACTCCTGATGGTCAGGGGAGATGATTTTTGTTTTATTTTATTTTGTTTTTAGGGACAGGGTCTCTCAATGGAGCCCTGGTGTTCTGGAACTCACTATGTACACCAGACTGGCCTTGAACTCAGAGAGATCCACTTCCCTCTGCCTCCTGAGTGTTGAAATTAAAGGTGTGAACCACCTGGCCAGCTGGAGGTGATCTTTGAAAGCTCACAACCAGGCTTCTCTGTCTTAATCTACTTTAATCTGTATCTCTACTATTTAGAAGTAAATAGCAGAAGCTTACCAGTGGAAGCTACTTGAATTTCCTCCCTCCTTCCCTCCATCCTTCCCTCCTTCCCTCCCTCCTTTCCTCCTTCCCTTCCTTCTTTTCTGTCAGGGGCAGCCCTGCCTATATACTGAAGGCCAAAATCAGCCATAGGCCTAAAATCAGCAATAGGCCTGACATACATGCCTGCTAACACAAGTCTTGGGTCTCTGTGGAAAAACACTGAAACAGATAGCTATAAGCTATTATAAACAAGCAGCTTTGGTGGAAAATTACCAGGTTGAATACATAGACCTTGTAGATAGGTAGCCTTGGTAGACAGTACCAACTTAGATAAGGACAAGTGAATCATAGTTAGAGTCATAATGACATGTCCTCTGAACCTTCATCACCCTGATACTCTGTTCTGGAAGATATCTGTACTCCTCCTGAATACCCACATTCCTGTGTCATCCTCTTCCCCACATCCTGCCTTTTTTGTGTATATAACTCCTGTGTGAAAAAGTAAAAATTGTGATCAGATCAGACTATAGACAGATCGTCTTTTTCTTGTGTCCACCTGTTTTCCCCCATCTTCTCTTTCAGGTGATCTCCCCGGACCCCTGTTTAATGTCCTGCTGGACAGGACACTTTTCTTCCATCCTCTCCTTCTCCTCCTCATGGGTGTGGTGTATTAGCATATATATATACTATGTGCATGCAGGTGTGTTCAGAGGCCAGAGGTCAATGTTAGATGGCTTCCTCACCTTAGTATTTGAGACAAGGTCTCTCACTGATCCTTATGCTCCCCAGTTTGGTGAGGCTGGCCTTGAACTCAGAGAGGCCGTCAAGCCCCGTAGATGTACATTTCACCATCTTCCATTACTGCTGTCTCTTGTGTGGATGTTTGGGGTCTGAGATCAGGTCTTCATGCTTGCACAGGCACTCTGTACAATGAGCTATCTCCTCAGCCCCAAGTTTCTTAAATTGATGTAGTCTCTGTTTCTTCATATATAAACTGCTTAAAATATTAACCTCACCATGTATCAGTGGGTGATGTTCTTAGAAGTGCTGATTTTCCTTTGATGGCCTCATTGTGTCATTTCATAGTGCAGCAATGAGAGGGAGAGGGTAGGGGATATAGAATGGATCTTCTGATGCAGATAGAAACCCAGCCTCAGGTGCCTGCAAATTACATTAACTGGTGCTCTGCTACTAAAGTCAGTAGGAAAACCAGAGCCTTCTGATTTGTATTCTGTGTTTTTTTCCCCTAAAAAGTAAAACAAAAGAATTTGCAAGAAAGTGTTTCCTACTCCTTTTATTTTCAAAATTATGGTCAACATGGCCAAACAACTTGTACTTCTTTGTTCTTTTCTTTGTTCAGTTCATGTTGCTGCTGTTGCTGTTTTTGTTCATTTGTCTCTGCTAAACATAGCTGCAACCCAGGTAGCAATGGAAACATTTCTTAAAGAAATATACTGATTTTTAAATGATGCACACTTAGCCTCCTCTGTGTATCAGGCCTCAAGGGCATTTAAAGTGGTTAGGTATTTATGTCCCTTGTCTGTATTTAGGGTAATAAAGCCGGAGTGAAGGGCACATACTCGGTCCCATATTGTGGAGAGAGAAGTGGCAGATTGTGGCTTTTATTCAATGTGTCTGGCATTGGACCCTAAAAACCACTTATTTTCTTAATTACGCCTTTATGTGAGTGTTCAGTGCACTTGTAATTTATTGTCATCTGTCTTGGTATTTTATATTGGTAAAGTAAAGATCTATTTAAACCAGGGGCACTAGAGCGGAGAGGTAGCATACACTGGAAAGAGGACTTTAGGTTTCCAACATCGTACCCAAAGAACCAAACTTGGAAACCTACTGTGTGGCAATTTCAGGCTATTGCTTATAGAGGATAAGGCAGACTGAAGATCCAAGCACAAGGAGGCCAGGCATATTGCTCAGAGAAGACTAGAGCAGGCTGTAAAGCAAAAGCGGTCTTGACTTGTGCAGTGACTGATGAGGAAGAAGAGAAGGAGGGAGGGGATGGAATGCAAACCTGAATCATCTATTTCAGATGATATGATTATTCATGTGTATGATCCAAAATAGTTTATCAATAAATCATCAAATTTTAAAGATGAAGCTTAATTCTTTAAGGTCTTCAGGGAGATTCAAATAGCTTTCAAGATCAAGGTCATTAGACGTGGACATCTAGAAAGATATACGTAAGCAGAGAGCACATTAATGACCCCCAAAACTGAAAGCCATGGATTTGTCACCAAACTAAGCTGTCTGTCAAACACTGAGGCTTCAAAGACTAATTCTCCATGTGCAAGAGCGTGCCCGATGCAGTGCTCGGAGAACCCGCTAATGTGTTAGTGGAGAAATGTAAGCGAGAAGACTGGTGCATGGAAGTGCACCAAAGAGCATGAAGGTGAACAGTGAACTTACAACTGTCATGTAGTATACAAAATACAAACAACGCAATAAAAGTCTGAGCAAGGAAGAAAATAGAAATGAGTTCATCATTACAGAAGCTAGACATCAAAGGAGGCTGGATGACAAATGCTAAAATTCAAACATTAAAAGACCAAGGATGCTGAGAACACAAAGGTGACCATGACAGACCCAACAGTTAAAAAAACAAACAACAAAAATAAAACAAAGATAAAAACTAAAGCAAAAGGGTAATAGCCATATAATGCCAGAGAAAGAGAATATTCAACAAAAATTCATATAACTTAAAAACATTATGTTGGTTTAGACAGGTAGATCATTTACATCTATGGACTGATATATAGGTTGGTTCAATTCACCTTATTGGAAGAGGAAGATTGACTTATGGCACACACAAAGATGGACATGAGTCGTAATTTCAGAGGCCACCTGTTATTCCCCTTGTTGAAGCAACTCAGAAAACTTTCTGCACAGGGTCATTGTGAGATGTGTAAAATGTTGATACTAGGTGTTTGCTCTGTTCAGTTGAGAGTCTGAAGAATCCTGAGCTCATCAGCTTTAGAATCTAGAAATAGAGGCTGACACAGATTGTGTACCAAGCAAAACTATGAAGAAAAGGAAAGATGAACTAATGTTTACCCTAAGAGGGAAGGAAGAGGTTACTAGGGAGGGAACCCATGAGTTCTCAAATACACTAAATAATGAAAAGATGTATGTTTTCTATATTTGATATAAACGATATATAAAAATAACTTAAGAAGAACATTGCCTGGAAACTATCTCATAGTTTAATAAGAAACTCTGCCATACAGAATATTTCTTATAGCTTAGAGGTTAATATATAGAATATTGAGTCTCTCTTTCTGTCTTGTTTGTTAGCTTAAATGAACCAGAACTTTTTTAAAAAAGACATTTCTCGGTTTAAAAATGGGGTCATGAGTTTCAAGACTGCCTCACTGATCAAGGAAAAAACAGTGAAGATAATAACTTGGCTTTGGTTCCAACCCACACTTAAGTTACTCACTCGGCCATCTGCCACGCAGTGTGCAGCCAGGCCAGGGCCAGCAACTCATGTGAACTCAGCATCTTATCTCTCTGACATTCTGGACAGAGCGCTATCCATTGAGCCAGCATTTTCCCACAGTCTGTCTCAAATTTCATAGCCCTTGTTAAGTAGTTGATAATATCAGTCCTATTCCCAGTGAGCAAATGTTACTGTCATTTAAATAGAATCTGAGGAGGGCATTCGATGAACCAAATGAGTCTCTGAAGGTACTGTGAGCTCAAGAGAAATTAGGACAAAAGAGAGAGGAGACTGTGCCTCACCATTTTGTAAACCATTTAAACATGTGCTTGAGGGAGTGGGAGGGCAGAGTTGAGAGAGAAAAAGAAAGATGGGGAAGGGAGAGGAAGGGAAAGTGAAAAAGACTGAGTTTAATTCTACAGTTTTGTTGTGAGCAGACAAGATCCTCTCTATAGCTCTACTGTTTTTTAAAAAAACATCTAATATTCCCAATTGTCAATCCACTCTGTGGGAACAAGTTAAAGTTAAGGAGTAAGAAAAATGACCCCCACCCCCACCTCATTTTCCTTCAAAAAAGTTAAATGTGAGAATAGATGACTTCAGTTTGCACAAACTTGTATCAGTACTTAACGCCAACTATCATGGGGGAAAGGCAGGAAGATCAGGAATTCAGGGTCACTGCTGGTACACAGTGAATGTGAAGCCTGCATTATGTAAGATCCTATATCAATAAACAGACAGATATAGACTTAAAGGAGTAAACAGATAATGTCCTAAACTATGGATGGAAAACCCTCCTATCAAACCGTTTCTGTGAGCACAAAGTCAAAGCTGAATGAAGATGTAATATGGCCAATTTTGAGATATGAAGTCTTCATCTCACAAAAGAATTCTCACTGTGTTTTCTGCCTGATTCACATTTATGTGCACTTGTGTGTGTGTGTGTGTGTGTGTGTGTGTGTGTGTGTGTGTGCAGCACAAAGTGAAGTGTATTTTAGGGTATTTAGATTTAAATAAGTAATTAGGCTGACAACTCGATTGTATCTACAATCCACATTCTAAAATGAAGTCTTCTACCACTTGTTCAACACAAGTAACAATAATCTCATTGTTTTCTTCTTGTAGGAAATGATTGGCATAGATGACGTTCCCAATAATTGGAATATTTGACCAACTTTCATGGGGAACTTGACGTTTTCTCCAAAACTGTTATGGTTGTATTATGTGACAAAATTTTTCCTGGGGGGATACAACACACACATTTCTCTACTCATCCCAAAAAGGGAGCCAAGACAGACCACAGTCCAGTGTGATGAAGCATGAGTTTTACTGGGGTTAGTTACAGGAATATGGGTGAAAGTTTGTTACATAGAGGAGCAGGAATGACTTCAAGACAGTTGCATCACCAAAGCCCACACCAGCATGGGTGACAGCTCCCAAAGCTGGGAACCTGGAGCACACTGCACAGCCTGCAGGCAGCTCAACAGGCTGGAGAGTGTCCTTTCAGAGTGCCTCAGTTGATTTAAATCTCTTCCAGGCAGCTCTGCAGGGTTCTGCTTCTTCCAGCTAGATGGTTTGGTCTCAAAGACCTTTATTGCTCACGCTAGCAGAGAGTAGCCTAGTGAATCAGGTCAGTTTCAGGGACTTCCTGAAGCTATTTTGAATTGTTTACTTCTCCGCTTAAAGAGCGTCCATGTAAGATGGAATGTTTCAGTCTCTTAGGAAACTGTTTTACAACTGATTTGAATATACTTTCAACCTTCTCAGAGATTTGTGGGTAGGGAACGTGGTCTCTAGAATGGCTATGGTAGTAGATAATATAGTACAGCTTAAACACACTTCTGGATATTTGGACTGCCTTTTGGAGTATGAGGAATTGGAGTTTCCTTTGAACCTGAGGAGTGGGGACCAGTCTTTATGTCACTGATGATGAGAATAAAACATTTTCAGGAGTCCCCTGAGTTCTCAAGAAAGTGTTTGGTTAAGAGTGTCAACGTGGGGTCCTCCTGTCTGCTCATCTCTGATGGCCTCGTCTGGAACACTCTCCCCTCTTGCTGCCTGAGGTCAGAACTGAGTCCAGCTGGGTGTCATGCCCTTAAACTTCCAAAGGTGTCCTTAGCACACCACTTCTTTGTAAAAGTAGCTTGTCTCCATTAGTTTGTGATGGCAATGCAAAACTGAATAACAGAAAAAACAAGCTAATCTGAAGAGATTAAGGGAGAATAATCGGGATATAAAGGTATGTCTGGAAAAAAAAAAACGTTTTCTACTGTTAGTTTGAGCATTTTGCAAGCAAAAACAGAAGGTAAAATTTACTTTGAGCACATATGACATGGAGTACCAAATATATCATCACTGTAGTGTGGGTTTATTTTTCAAGAAGCCAAAATCAGAAAAAAAGTGAATAAGAACATTTTACAAATAGGATAAGGGAGAATTAGTGTAAATTGCAGCGGACAGTGCTGCACTTTGAGATCGTTGGGATGGCTTCCTGCAGGGTTTCCATTTGAACAGAGGACCCACACCTTAAATGAAAGGGATTAAGCTTTTACTGAGGGGATTTCAGGCTTCACCCAGCATGTGAGGGTGTTATCTAGAGGGACAGTGAGACATTTTTTAAATCTTCTTAAAACCATTCAAGGAAATGCAGCTGTTTACTCTGATGGGTGCTTAACAATTGTGAGAGGGGTGGGGGGCTCTTTAAGTTGGTGTTTCAAAAAGGAAGAAAGAAAAAAAGAACGAAGAAAGGAAAAAAAGTTCAAAGTTCAAATTGGTAGTTAGCGCCCTGTGATACTTTGAAGTGTAACACCTATTTTTGTATATCCTCTGGTATACCTGATAAAAGAGATCCATTTAAATAGTTTTCTACCTTTAAGAAGTTTGCCACAAGGAAGGAATAATTAGGGAGAAGGCAGCTTTGAAAGGAAAAGGAAAAGCTGTTTGGAACTGGCCTCTGCTAACGAGCTTAGGGGACTTTGATTTAGCCACAGAGCCCACCCAAGTCTCTGCTTCCACACCAGAAAACCTGGCTGGTGTGTGAGGCTGTCCTAAAATTGATTTTCAAGGACTTCCTGAACTACTGTAGTGATTTAACAGATGGACCTCTATTGGCTAAGGACCAGTGACAGAGGGAGTAACTGCTTCCATTACCAAGCAATGAGTGCAGTTGTGACACACGTGATCAACTTGGACCATGCATGGACCTGATCATGGCTTCCCAGGAAACGATGCTTTCCTTGAGACCGCTTTCACTTCAAACAAATGATAAAGAGGAATCCAGTTGTCTTTTAGAAGAGACTTGATCTCGTTGGCTTTATCCATATCTCTGACTGTCCTTGATATTTTTCATTAATACTATTTAGTCGTTGTGATGGTTTGTATTAGCTTGGCCCAGGGGGTAGCAGGATTAGAAGATGTGGCCCTGTTGGAGTAGGTGTGTCACTGTGGGTGTGGGTTATAAGACCCTCATCTTAGCTGCTAGCAGCCTTCAGATGAAAATGTAGAACTCTCAGCTCCTCCTGTACCAAGCCTGCCTGGATACTGCCATGCTCCCACCATGATGATAATGGACTGAACCTGTGAACCTGTAAGGCAGCCCCAATTAAACATTGTCCTTATAAGAGTTGCCTTGGTCATGGTGTGTGTTCACAGCAGTAAAATACTAACTAAGACAGACACTGAGGTATTATAGTTTTCCAAAGTGGGGGATTTCTGTGAGAAGGGGCCTGAGAGGTAGAAAGACAAGATAGCAGGGGAGAAAAGAAAGAAGAAAGTCTGCGGAAGGCAGAGCTAACCTCTGGACCACCAAGAAGTATCTGGATGGACAATTTTGGAGTTAGGTTCTTCATACTGAACCGCTTATATAATCCCACATTACTTTAAGAGCTACATGGTGGGTCTTAGAATACTGCAGAGTTGGCCATCTTTGATATTCCCACTCTAGACTTTGTCATATTAACTGCTTTTAATGACAAAAGGCTTTTGCCTAAAGACCCTCACAGGTTATAGTGTTATGTGGCTGTGAAATGTCTTCTGTAAACTCACATGAACACTTTGTCTTCAGCGGCCATGTTTTCTTGGGAGGCTGTGGAGCCTCTGAGACTTGGAACCCAGCAGCTGAACCCAGCTGCTATGATTGGACCTTTGAAAGTCATGCTTGCCTGTGCTTCCATCCACCAGCCCATGAGAAAACCCATGTCATACTCTCTCTGCCATGTTGGTACAAAACAGTGGTACAAAAAGAGTGTCTCCTGAATTTGCTTCCGACAATATTTTGTCATAGTACTAAAACAAGGAACTATTGTGAAAATACTGTCCTGAAGGCACAAAAGCCATTGCCACCTTCGTCAGAGGAGCCCCTCAATAAAGGCAGCTATGTTGTCTTTCCTCCCTGAAAGAGGACTCTGGCCATTAAATCCTCACCTGAGACAGCAGCCTCTCCCTCCTGTACCTCTGTCCATGCAGAATGACAATCTGCCCCCTACCCATAGTCTCAAAGCTAATTAAAGGGCTGAAGAGGTGACACTACCTTGAATCTATTGAGAAATTGTTGTCCATGCTGGGGTAGCTGTTTTGGGGTTACCCATACTCTGTAACTAACCCTTCGCCCATCTGTGTAGGAGTAAGCTAGTAAAATCGTTGAGTCACCAACCTGAATTTGAGTGGCATGATTACTTTGGTCTGTTGTTGTTGCCCTGTGTGGAATGAATAGACATTTGGTCATGTCTCCTCAGGAAGAGTTCATGCAGCATTAGCTACTACATACATCACAGGTGGCACATTAACACAAGATAGCTTGCAAGATGGTGTATTCATAAGTCGCTCTGATGATGTATTCTGAGGAATGATTTATTACGGAATCTTATTGTTTCATGGTCACCAACAGAGTATTTGTCCACACACCCCAGGAGTTCAGCCTGCCGCACACCCAGGCTCTACCGTGTGTACTGCCACATATGTGTCCACCATGGATCAGGGCATCCATACATGGCGCATGACTGTAGTTCATAGGTCCCACATTCTGTTAAAGTTTTTGGTTGCTTTGCTGACTTATATAAAGCTCCCTCTATTTGTTCCCAAGCAAAGTCAGGCCCACGATTAACTGAATTCCTTTCTTAGGTTGCCTCAGTCATTTTGAGTACTTATCAAGAGAGGTTCCACAGCAAGTATCTTAAGCTAGGGTGACAATTATGCTGTGTATTGTCTGCCCTGTATCCTAAAACCCATTTCATGTCAGGTGGTACTACTGGTTCAAGGTTCTACCTTTCTCTGCCTTCCCATACTGACAAAAATCTCTGAAGCTAACGATGGACTGAAATATACAAGTGGAGAGGGACCAAGCCACATATAAAGTAGATCTCTGACCTATTTCGGTATCAAGCATCCCAGAAATAAACCAGTTATTTAAGTAACCTGTCTGGGGAAGGCAGTCTACTGTCTGCAAGTGATACCTGGGAAAGCCAGACTACTATGTCTAAAAATAAGCCAGAAACCCAAACAGTTACCACTGTAACAAGCAGGTTCTGCACTTCCAACACACTTCAATCAGCTCTTACCCTAAGGCCACCCCTCTCCTCATTTTCTGATGCCTTTGAGTCTGTGCAAATGTGGGCAAAGGCATCTATTTATTGAGATTATATTGATTTCTGAAACGTTAAATTAAGGGATAAAAGGCAACTTAGAATTGAGAAATCCACCCGATGGTGGCTTGCTACAGCAAGCTCAGAATACATAGCCTTCATTTTGTTTTCTTGTGGTTGGTCTTCATGTGTTTCTATGCCAGGTCCCGGTATGGGTTAGCAGGACTTGTCAGGTTGGTTTTTTATACCAGTTCTATGCCTGGCCTGACAAAACATGCCATTTCTTGGTTCCAGCTGCTGCCCCTGTAGCCCAGCATGGCTACTTCTTAACAACTCCGGTCACTCAGCTCAGAGTGAGGCTACACACAAGTCTCTGGAACACAGGGAATTGGTTCTCACGGCCTTGCTGGATTGTTTATTCCTCTCCTAGATGTCAGATACACATGTCCTTTCTGAGAGCCAGAAATTCATCCCAGACCCTTCCTACAAGGGAGACAGTGATCTTTTCTCTCCCTTGGTAAGGCAGAAAATATGTATAAGTGAAGTGTTTGACCCAGTTAATCCAATATCATTCATTAGAACCCAGATAATTTATTTGAAAGTTACCTAAATGCTAGAAGGCAGGTAGGTGTTTAGCGAAGGAATGAATCAAGCTAAGTATTTCAATAATGGATTCTACGGTGAGCACTTCAATGGTGATATACTTGTCCTGACTTTAATATACCATGCCAATAACAAATGATCATTTATATGTCAATAAAAGCTCTTCTGCCAAACTATGTTCTGTGACCTCAGCCCTAGTTTATTTTGTAATCTTCTATTTCAGAATTAAGAAAATACGAATTCTTTATTAGTTAAAAAGAAAAGAAACCAGTTTTCCCAAATCAATTGTGTGCTTTATTTACAGTAAATTTGTATCTGCTAGATTTTCTTATGTATTTCTTTATTGTTCTTCTGGATACACAATACCTTATTGTTTCACTACATCCTTGTGATGCAATCTTTTTACAATCCACTTAAAAACGATGTGTTACATTTCGTGCATTGTGCAATCTATGCAAATAAGCTAGGTGACTTCAACTTGATGAACCTGCTGAGTTCATGTCCTGATACATGCTAACTTTTATCACACCCATTCTCTGGAGTTTTCTTTTGATTCTGTGTATATGGCAAACCCTGGTTTCAGAGACATTAAAGTATAAAAAAGACATCTTAGAGCTTAGGCAATACGGGCCCCAATAAATCTTATCCCTTCCTAATTGATATCTTTAGCCAGGTTTACAATGAAGGTGGTTAGGCATTCAAAAGAGATGCCACCTTTGTAGGTCTGCTGCAAAAGCTGATGCTTCAAAAAACAAACCAAACCTGCATCTTTTGTATGTCAAAGACAGTTTGTTAGTCATCTTCCAAAAAGTATCTGTGCTCTGTCCTTGACTGTCCACTGTGAAGTCCTAGCATCTCTACCGTGCCTCTCTGACATTACCCATCCACCATGGCTTCTTCCTTTCTTTCCTCCATAGCACAGGTAAAAAGTACCTTAATCTTTTGCTAAGATGTTTTCACTGAATTGCAGGTATACATCAGATAAGGCCCAAACTCATCTGCCCATCTCTGCCTCTTCCATCACAATGCACTCACACTGGCCTCTCCTCTCTTTGCATCACTCTGGTTCCTTGCCCCGGGGACTCACGCCTTGGGAATACCAACCCTGTCTTTTCATGGTACACTCATTACTTCTCAGCCTTTGCTGAAGTGCTGACACGGAAGAGGGACTTTCCTGAAAGCTTGTATGAGGTTTCTTCTGCCTGTCAGCTGCAGTCCTTAGATTTCACACTTGGGTTTTATGACAGTTATGTTTGTTTGTCAGTGAATAGACTAACCTGGGAAAGCAAAATGCCTACATCTTCATGAATCAGGGGGCTTGGGCATAGTTTTCTGTAATTACCTGTGGGAAATGGTACAAAGGGAAAAGAGTCTGTAGACTCAAGACTAGAGGTCTGTGTTGGTAATCAGGGTCTCAACTGAGATCCGGGAAGAAGAAGCACTTCTAGAAGTCTGTGGAACCTACTGTTCCTTTCCACCTGGAAAGAATATCAGCTGAGGTCAAGCAGTTGGGCTTCAGGTCTTGGATGATACCAGCACTAACTTCAGTGTATCCTGAACCTTCATAGGAGTCTATGGCTTTATTTTTTGTAAAAGAATGATAATCCCTTCACTATTCAATACTTAACCCAAAGATGGTATGAGGCAGTTGGAGGTAAAGTTGCCTTGCAAGACCAAGTCACCATGTGGACGTGGAAGGAAGAAACTTATTATAGGAAGTATTTGAAGACAGGCACTTGGCCACAGCTGCTGAGAAGACCTGGGCTGAAGTAGTAAGGGTATGGCTGTGCTGTAACTTTCTAGGACTGCAGGGTTTGGGTCTTTTGTTTTCTACTGTCATAATTAAAATTTACCCAGTAGGGACATAGAGAGAGCATCCGTAGGATCCAGGGTCAGTTTGTAGGTTTAACCACAGAGGAAAGAATTCTACAGCACCCTTCTTGTTCTCTGTATTTTCAAGACTTCTTTCTGGTATCCTTTTTACCCTGTGTATTTATTTTAGAGGAGAGGGAAAACCATGAATTAGAAGACTATTTGCCTTAGGAGATGGTCATAATTTTAAATTAATAAATGCTTTGTAAAATTTCAAGCATTATCCAACAAAGTGGGAAGCATGTGAGAGTAGCGTCCTTGTGTACCCCATCCACATAGGTGAGCCTCAGAGCAGAGGTGACTAGCTCCCTCTTTCAAGGTACAGTGTCTACAGGTCATGGCTGTCCAGCCAGGACTCTAAGCTTGTGTCTTACTACCTTATTACTCTATGCCGCATACATATACGGCTATGTTGGTGATGTGCACCACATGAAGCCCAATGTGCTGTCCTTCTCTGTGTGTTTTTTTATCTCCTGTCACTGGTGACTATGAAACATGACTCAGTGCCTAGTCCATGGCCACTCGGGGAAGCTCTCGTGTCCTGAATGCCCAGCCTGGCTTCCAGACGAATGAGAAATCAAGTTTTGTTGTGTTGGATCACAGAATTGTAAGTATTTTTTTTCCTTATTACAACCACTACAATTATAACTGCTATTGAAATAACTTGTTAAGATTAAAAATGAATAAAAGAAGCAATTTTGTCTGCTTGTAATTATGCACATATAATATGTAAATTATTTACTTTCCAAACCAATTATATACATACAACTATATAATAGTGAAAATGACAATTATGAGAATTAATATGGAACAAAGAAAATAATTTGCTGAATAAAAATGTTTGACTATGCAAATAAATTTAGAAACAGTTTTGCTCCATCATCTAAGCCATCCAAACTGCCAAAGTTGAATTATGAAAACCTGTAAAACAAGTTGAAGGGTGTTATCTTTGTAGCTATCAGACAATGATGATTTATTTTTATTTTTGACATTGTATCTTCCTGCCCTTTTTATCTTTGTCTGCCTCATTGTTTCTTATGTTACTTTGAGAGTAAGCCAGGAGGTGGTAAAAGCCCTTGTTTTTCCAAGTCACGGAAACAGCTGACATCCTGTCTCTCTCTATTAATGAGTAATAGACAGGTGGATATTTACCAGTGGCTCCAGTTGAGTTATGACAAGACCCATCATGAGCCAGGCAGGGAGGCTGTCTACTGTGTGGTGTGAGTAAGGATAGCTCAGAGCACGCTCCTGGTTCTTTTAGCAAGTAGGGACAAGTTTACACATTGCTGACTCTCTCTAAATAGACCTAACAGTTGTTTTTGTAAAGGGCATTACGATTATTCTCTTGGCTGATGTTTATTCTGTAGGAAATCTCTCTCAGGTCTTTTGTTGGAGAAGCTAAAGTACACAGAATTTCAAACAAGCACTGAGGGTTAGTAACAACACCAGAGCTCCGTGTTTCTGAGAACTTGCCATGTTACCGGGACCTGTGGCGAGATGTTGGCCCTTACACATTGAAGCTGTACTAATGACTTCAGGGCAAAGTCATTAGGCCACTTGGTGGCCATTGAAGTTGTGCAACGTGTTAAAGTGTTACCTGGGAAAAAAGCCCTGTGTAGGGTAGAACGCTTCCAGGCTTTACAGTCATTACCTCATCCACTCTTTCATCATGGATCTCCACAGAGCAGGTGTGAAGTATTACTGTCCTTTCAGAAGGAGGTGGAGACAAAGCAATCTGCAGGAGATATTATTTGCAGCAAATGTTTTCTTTAACTTTTCTGGGCTGTGTCTAAACTGCCTGACTCAATGTGGCAGCGCAGGAAGTGAGCTTCGGAATGACTGAGTCCATTTTGGGAGCATGATGTTCTTTCTATTAGCAAGAGTCTCCCTAGGATCAAGAAAGAACAGCTTGGGGCTGCTATTTTACAATTCTTATCTCAGGATATTTCTTAAATGGGTTCAACCTTGCTCTCAAATGCTTATTAGTCTACTACAATTAATAAAAACCAATAAGAAGTTTCTTGTCTTGTAAAAATGAATCTGGAAGCCAGGTTTGGTGACACATATCTGCAATCTCAGCGCCCAAGAAGTTGAGACAGGAGGGACTGCAAATTAGAGGCTAGCCCAGGCTATGAAGCAAGCGTATGCCAGTTTGGGCTGTGTACCAATGAGACCCTGTCACAAACAAACAATGAAACAAAGCAAAGAAACAAACGAATAGAGCTAAAAGCCTCTACCATCCCCAATTACTGTGCTTATGGTAACAGCTGAACAGATGAATAGATAAACATAGTTGTCTGGGAATTAAATAATAGGGAAATAATGCTAATTGTCGTGTCTTTCAAATAAAAAGAAAATTGAATTGTGTGATGAAATTGGGGCGAAAAGATCAGTATGGAAGAGGAAGCAGAAAGAGTCTAAGAGTCAGAGGCAGTGGGTGACAACTGGGAGACGGTGTCTTCTGGACACAGTTGCAGCCAGGCATAGGGATTCATGACAGTGAGAGAGCATGCAGGAGACCTGGGAAAGGCCAAGTCTGAGCATGGAGGAGGGAGCTGAGCCTGAAATCTGACCCCCAACTGTGGAGTTACTGGCAATTGTGAGCTACAAGAAGAGCAAGACAATTTTTCCTAAGAGCTTAGCCCCTAGTAGGTTGATCACACTCCAGTGCAGGACCACATTTGGGCAGCAGAGTTGATGTTAGTGGATTTTAAAAAGACAGGCACAAAGTTGACTTAGGAAGGAAAGGGAGTGGGCCTAAGGCGTTGGGAGAAGAGGTAAGTAGGATCAAAATAGGTATAAAGCTCTCAAATAACTATTAAACCATTTTTAGATGGTAGTTGGTGCATACTTCCTTCTGGCCCATACAGCTGAAAACTAAAGCAGGCTAAAGGTCAGGGTCAACACTGAGGTTGTCAGGTCACTAGAAAGCTGGACTCTTCAGCGGCTATGATCAAGCTCTCAGTACCGGCAGGAAGCAACGCACACTCTTCTCACTTGATCCGCATGACTCACGGAAGTCAGCATCACCTTGTTCACTCTCCAGGTGAAGAAATAGTTTTTAAGAGACACATTATGAGACTGACACATATTAGGTATGTAAATGTAGACATTTTGACAGGTTTTGATTTTAAGTTCCTACTAGCTTAGAATGAAGTCTTATCAAATGCCCTTTGAGTATCAGGCATAGTGCTCCATGCTGGGAATGTCACGAAGAACAAAGTTCTGACCCTTAAGGAGGAATACATTCTCCTCTCTCAACAATCACAGACCCTCTCCCACCTCTTCCACATATCTCTCCTCTGCTTAATCACCTTCCTTGCTGTAACACTGATTACATGGAATTGCATGTATGTCCACATGTATGTATGCAGGTGCAGATACCTGCTGCTTTTTGATGCATTGCCAATCAACAGGAGAGAGAAAACCATAGAGCCAACCTCCACTAAGCATGGATATCAGATATATGCATCTACCACTTGAAAAGGTCGAATCCCACTGGCCAGTTGGAGCCTCCGTTTGTCTAACTCAGAGAAGAATAATTATATTCAAAAGATATTTTGTTAAACAAGGAAAGTCAGAAAATCCATAGGGATAAATGTTTGTAAATCTTTTGGAGATAGAGTCATGGGAATATATAGTCTTTTCATTTCCTAACATCCAGTTTGTTTCTCTATTCTCATCTTTATTGACACTAACACATATGTTTAGGACTTATAGAGCCATGTCTGTGATCACAGCAGCATAAAAATAAAGTGTGTGACAATTTTTCTATTACATAAAATGGAACTTTTTTTTCACATACCATTTTTGTTGATTCACTGGGAGTTTCACATCATGTACCCTGATCACAAACCCTTCCAAGTCCTTCCATTTCTAACTTTACTCCCCCTTGTGACCTACCCAAAGAAGCTACTGCAGCAGGGGGTTGAGTTCAGGGTCTGTGCTGAAAACGAGTGGAGGTCATGATCTTCCTCCCACTAACTGTGAAGAGCAAGGAGGCTACTTTTACCTTGATATCAATGACTGCAGAAACACAGTTGAGGAGGAACATGGAAGCCTTTGGCAACAATTCCTTAAAAAATACAAGCTACTCAGTTATTGACTATGGTCATATTCTGTGACTTGATCCATTTAAAGTTGGCCAGGCTCACTATGAGGTCCTGAAATTGTTAGAAACCCAGGGATCAAGAGCTCTCATTAGCTAGGGTAGCCAACATGTGTAATTTTTGTAATTAGCCTGTGAGTTACAGTTCTACCACTTGCAAATAGTTGACCTGGACAATTTCAAACTCCAGCCTCTATTTCCACACCCATGAAATCAGTGCAACATTGCTGTGGAGGGCTCAAAAGATGACAATAAACGTCCTCGCTGGTGTCTGCCCTGAATAAGTGATAATTACCAATTATTATGATTATTTTAAATAATATAATTATTAAAACATCAGATTTATATTTTTACATATCCAAACTATATTTTTAATTATGTATTTTTGTTTGCTTCTCTGGCTCTAGTTTTTTTCCTTGTATGCCTGTCTATTCTTGAAAAAAAAATAATTTTATTCATGTTTCTATTAATCTCATAATATTTTGCCTACTGTGCACGGGACTGGGAAAGAGAGGAAGGGAGGCAGGTAGGAAGGGGATGAGGAAGAAAGAAAGATAGCCTGCTGGTTTCTGTCCCAGGGAAGTAGTTTTGCTAGATGTTCAACCTGCAGGATCACAGTGGGTTGCAGTTAAAATGCTGTTTCCGATTTAGCCTGTCTGCTATGCCTGATAACTTGCAGTTCTAGTGGGCCCTTCATGATGTTAATGCTGCTGGCCCAGGAGTCCAATTGGTACACAGTAACTCACAATTCAATAGAATTTCATTTCAAGAGGAGCAGAGACTAGTGTTGACCTTACCCTGCCCATAATATTAACTTTAAAACATTTGCTTTTTCTAATCTTTACATGGGTAGGAGTTTAACATTTTTCTCAGCAGTGCCAATTTTCATCTACTGAGAGGAGCCTGGGTAATGCTTATAATTTATCCATAGCCATCTTGAAAACAGTGAAGCCAAATATGGTCATTTTTGTCCTGAGGTCTATTGTTTCTTTAAATTCCTACCCTATTAATTTTATTAGGTATGTTTCCTGTTGTAAATCATTCAACAAATCCTTTACTTGAAAAAGAGTAGACTATAAAGCAATGCAATCAATTCCATAGTTTTATTCATCTACCACTGGTTTAAAAGAAAATCCAAAATTCTAAGTCGAAAGCTAAAGCCATGTGAAAAGGAGAATATTTTGGATAACTTAAACCATGGACCCTTTGTAAACCATGGACCAGAAACCCTCTTGTGCAAAAACAACAGAAGTTTTGTGTTAGAAATATATTGAAAACACGATTGCCATTTCTTTTTGCTTAACTATCATGATGATCGACTAACAAGTTACTCATGCCCTTCAGAGGTGACTGTGGTAACAAGGACAGAATCCTAGATGCAAGGCTTTGCTAAGTTATACAGACTCAAGGATTGGAATGTCAGTGAGGGTTGTCAAGACGTGGCTGGGTTCAAAGACAGTGGCTGGTGGACTTCTCCCATTTACTTCACAGATATCTCTGCCCTATTCACTTTTCTCTGCTATTATTTCTTCCTTTGTCTTGCTCTGCTTTCATCTTGCATATCGGGAGTCGAAACCTTCATTCTTCTAATTGTGTCTGACTTGAAACTGTCAATCTTATCTCTGAGCCTTTATTGAAATGTTCCAGATGTGTGGGCAGAGTCTAGGCTTGTGGGCTCGACTGGCCCCTGATGCTTAAATGTCATGTGTCCTCTCTTCATCCAGCCTCAAGGGCTGTCCACCAAAGCCATGCATGTAATGGTACTTCAAAGCACCTTTTTGATCTAGCCCTTTATTTTCCTTCTTCAGGAATGATCAGTCTAGTGTGTCATTTTCTCTTACCGCCAGTCAACAAGTCTTCCATTCCCTCAGGAGCACTTCAACATACCCAGCCAAGATTTTCAGGAAGTACACTTGAATAAAATAGCTGATGTCATTATCATCTTCATATACTTCAAACGTCAAATACAAACATATTTAAAGGGAGTATCCTAAAGCATTGATCATGTGACTATCATTTGGTTATTTTGAATGACCTTTAAGATTTTAGGTCCCTAGGGAGTTTTCTGAAGACTCATATGATGCTTTTTTTTCTTATGAATGTTTTTCCCTTTCTGTTCACTTTTGATCTTCATTCTGAGCAGACATGCGACCCAATGATATTCTACTTTGATATAGACTATTGGATCAGTGGGACTGTCTACACTCTGGCCATGATCAGTGGGACTGTCTATACTCTGACCGTGGCTTTGGTTCCTTGTTGTTGCTTTGGTACCACACTCTGATAGAACATTCTCCTTTCTCACCCCTAGTTCTATATTGCTTTAATACCACCAATTTATTCATCCTTGGTGAATACGAGTAAGTCTAAAGTTTGTTGTTTCAGCATCGTTCTCCTACCTTTGACTGACAGTAAGTCAGTAAGGTACATACTAGACACAACTGGATATTTATGTAGACAAGCTGAACAACACAAACTTTTGATTACTTGTGGCTCCTGATCACTTTAAAATTTCTATTTGTGTAAGTTTTATGTATTTGCCCATTTTATTGCTTTTTATTCATGTGTGTAGCTGAGACATGAACTTGAGTTTGATTTCCTAACTCCTGGAAAGACAGAAACATCTGTACTCACAGGACATCATTGACATCCAACAGATGAAAATCTGTCATTATAAAAGTCTGTTTACTCTTTTGTTCAAGTTATGAAATAAAATAAATATACATTCATCTATTCTGAACAATATGTTCATTATTATGAAAATGAATTACATGTCCCTGGTGAGGGAAGAAGTATTGAACTTGGGTGGCTGATGCTCTCTAGTTTTAATTGAATATTAATATAGACACAGGATGGAGCCAAAGAGGCACATGGCCAAAGCTGTTGCTGCTATTCAGGGACCTTATTTTAAATGAAGAGATCCTTCAGGTCTTAGGCTTTCTTTCTCCTCAGTTCATAACTAATGGCTAGATTTGCTTGATAATTACATAAAATTTTGATTAGTATGTGTTACTTGAGGTTGACTGTGGTATTTCAACACATCTATGCAATGTGCTCTAATGAAATCCAGTCCCACCTCCTTTTCCCTCTTTCTCTTTCTAATCTCTGGTCTTTACTCTTGCACATTCCACATGGAGTTGTTGTTGTTTCCATATGAAAGAATGCACAATACTTGTTCTTTTCCAGATTCATTGTTTTTCCTTTATCCAAGACCACTTATAGGTCTTTTATCCTTTTTAGTTTAACATAAACATTAGATGTTATTTAGAATTATGTTAAGAAATAAATTTATACAAATAAAGCTTTAAAAATTAATTATTGCATGTGTACATGTGTGTTTGTTTATGTATAAGAGGGTGTGGGAGGTCGGAGAACCACTTTGTGGAAATCATTTCCCATCTTTACATAGTTCAGAGGATCCATTGCAGGTAACCAAGTGTCTTTAACCCCTGAGCAATCTCCTTGGTCTTTGAAATCTCTTAAGAATAAAAACGACAGCATAACTTTAGAGCCAATGTTTATATGAAAATAGTTTAAAATAGAGTAAGTAAAAATCTACAGATCCTAGAGAAAAGACACTTCCAAAGGAATAACAAGAAGAGAGTTGAATGACACACTAGTTAAAAATGGAAACAGTCAGTTCCTTGGGTGGGGATGACAGTCTCAGAGGGATTCCCTGGAGGCCTAGGTCTGAAGAGTTTGAGGACAGTGGCTGGATACGGATACTAGGTTATACCCCTTTGGGGTATGCAGGTGACAAGGCCATCACCACTCACCCAGATATTAGGGCTAGGGTCACCAGAACCTTTCACCCTAGGCATATGGAGGTGGGCTGTACTGCAGCTGCAGGCCAGCTGTGTGTTTTCTCTGGAACTGAAGCAACATGGCTTTCTGGGGCAGTGGCTGTTTGACTTTGGGGAAGCATAACCGGCCTAGCAGAGAGGCCCACATTTCCCTGAGTGTGAAGCTGATGGCATATGTTCCAGGGGCCCTCATAACCCTGACAGCAATTCTCCACCCAGGAATGGGTGGGTGTTTTATACAAACAGGCAGAACAAATTTAAAGTTGCTCTTCAATGGCTCTGTAGGCTACAAGGACACCTGTGTTGGCTTGAGCTTGGAGTCTTTGATTCTACCCCAGAGATTCATAAAAGCAAATACCTGTGTCTTTTTCTCTCTTTCTTTCTCACTTAAAAATAAGGATTTCTGGCCAGAGGATTCTCTAAATTCCAGCTGGAATTGGAATGACCAGCCTAAGATCTTAGCAATTAATTTGACTGAGAAGCTTTCTGCAATAAAAAGACAGTCTTACCTCCCTCCTAATCAGGCTGGAAATATGATAGATTCAGTTAATCTTCACCAGGCAATTTCAGACATTTTAGATCCACTTCTACTGTGTGATTAATTGCTTCAGCATTTGGCAAGTCTGGAACGGGAGAGCTGAGGAAAGCGAGCAGGCTGCAGCTGGCCCGCTGTTTGTTACTGCTCAGGCCCGGCCTCTGTTCTTCCTCAACAAAGCGCAGCTGCTTTATGTCTGTCACAATCAATGGGATGACATTTCCGAACTGGTAATTACCAAAAGGATTCCTGTTGATACCTTTTGGAGCTGCCAATCTTTGGGGTAGCTCTTGGCTCCTTCTGAGGACAGTGTGTCTGCAGTTGGCTTTTTATCTCCCTCTTCAGACTTGAACTGAAAGAGAGGTCTGTGTGGAGACTTGTAGCTCGCTCCGTGGTGCTCTTTTCCTTCCCTTCATCCCCAGAGGGAATATTTAAGAATATCACAGAGACCTTAAAGCCCTCTGCACGTGGTACTGGTTGAGGAGGGAACTGGGGTGGGGGGGAAGGTACCTCAGAAACATCCAGGAAAACTGAAGTGAGTTATAAATGTTTTTTATGTTCTGTGGAGCAAAGGCCTTAATTTTCTAAGGCTTAAATGAGACACTTCCTCAGAACTTGGTGCACATCAAAAGGAAGAATTTAGATAATTCACTGACTTCAGTAATCCAGGAGAAGTGCTCCAGGTTGGCCTATATCTCTTTATGCGATTATAGTCTTTCAAATATCCAGATGCCATTTAGTAGGCAATTTTGGAGGGAAAACAAATAATGCTTTGGCTTAAGGGCTCTTTGGGAGGGAGAAGCCATAGGCTATGCACAGGAATATGTCTTCTTCTTTCTCTTGACAATGATTTCTTGCAGGTGTGATGGGCCAGGACTGTTTAAAAGCTTCGAATTGGAACGATACCAAGAGTAGGCTATAGTGGGAGTGGGAAAAACATTATTTAGATAGCTTCCAAAATTGCATTTTGAGACACTTTCTCCTTTTGTCTTTCCCTTCCCAATCTTAGGCTTTAAAATCCTAATAACTTACATATGTCCTAATCATCCACACTGTCATAGTTTGACGATAAAATGTCTATTGCCTCCGAGCCTTGGAAGTCATAAGAATGAATACTTACTGAATGGCGATGAGGTTGAAAACAAGGCACACAATTCTCAGCTAATAAGAAAGTTAGGACAAAGCACATATTCAGAATGATTAAGGAAAGTCAAAAACTGTGAAAAACAAGGGAAAGGAAGAAAAACGATTACAGATGCCTTGGGATGCAGTCAGTTGAAAGTAAATGAATGATGCTTTCAATATACACAATAAAACAGCATGGTGTGTGCTCACTGTACGTCACAGATCATGGGTGGTTTCCCCTTGGGATAGCTTGCCAGCCTGGGTGTTATGGTTCATGGGCACAGCAATTGCATGCATAGATCATCCCACATATCCCTGACCCAAGAAATAAAGTTCCAGGCTTGATGTATAGACATGTATTGCTTTCATACTAGTAAAGTGAAAAACAAAACCACACAAATCTGATCATGAGCTGGGGACCATCTGTACTTCACACAGACTTTGTTGTTCTGGAAATGAAAACAAGAGGATGGAGAAAGACCTAAATCCATTGGTGGGTTCCCGAGCCAAGACCACAAAGTCCATTGGTGAGTTCCAGGGTCAGGGGTAGAGGAGAATGAAGACAAAGCTTTTTGTTTGTCTGTTTTTAGTGATGAAAATGTAGCTTCATATTCCAATATATTATAAACATATCAAACAACAAGTTGCCAAGAGTTGTAAAAAACTGAATATACCGCAAGCCCCTGAATTACACAATCTAAAGGAACAAAGTTTATGGTATGCGAGCAGTGTCTTAAAATAGCTGTTGTTTTTTAAGGTGGGCTACTGGGACTGGCTCAGTGGGCGGATGCACGTGCCCAATAACCTGGTGACTTAAGTTTGATCTCCAGAACTGACAAGGTGTAAGGAGAGAAGTGATTCCTGAACATTTTTCTCTGGCCACCACATGTGATCCTTCCTAAATAAATAAACAAACAAATATTTTTAAAAAAATGAGATACTAGCTCAATCTTGTTAAAGTAAACACCATTTTCCTGTGATGTAAGAACCTAAGCTAGTGTTTAGTCAGCAGGTAAAATTACGACTGAATTACTGAATGTATTCAGTTTCTGCATGGGACAATTTTGAAGAATCCTACCAAAGTATGTACTGTGTGGGTAACAGTTGGTTGGCTGAGGAAAGAGGAAGCAGTATCATGAGAACCCACTGCTATGGTCCAAGTAGTATTATACTCAGACCATATATAGTATTTAAGTACACATAGGTGAACTTACAAAGCATAGGAGAAACAGGTGCCAAGTGGGTAATATGAGTTAGCTTGCCTCATGGCTCTGTGCAGCCGGGATGGTGACAGCAAGTCACGCATGTGTTTAAATTAGTTACAAATGAACAAATCTAAAAAGTTTACTTTGTCCTCCATCCTGGCTATAATTCATATGTGCAGTAGTCACATGTCTTCAGAGGTCCCTGGGTTGAATAAATAATATATAATGCTTGATTGCTCTGCTCTGGATGATGAGTGATGTGGTAAGACAGCATAGAGCACTTTACAGTTTGTTTCTGTGGGAGAATCTAGACCAGAGTCCCTTTTCAAGAAGCTGTGTGTAAAGGCCTCCAGTCTTCAGGATAATAGTGGATTATCCTGTGAAGGAGAAAAATCCCTCATCATTTTACCCATTTGGGGGAATCTTGGAATTTTCCCTAAAACATTGTCTTTGCACTCATGAAATCTGGATAGCATTTTGATTACTGTATCGGATAAACACCAGTGGTCATCTGACAAATATTTGCTCACTGGAGCATTGTTTACAGTTGGGAACATTGTCTTTGCCTTCTTTCCCCCTTTTCTTATACAGTGTTGGTTGGAATTTGTACTTTCCTTCAAAGTGTCAAACTAAAATTGGGGGATTACTGCGGGGTGCCACAAATAAAGCAAGTGTAATTCTTAGATGTTCAAATGTCAATCATTCTTAAGAATATTGGATAGTGCACAATAATATTTAAATAAAAAGTTTAAAGTCACGTGTAAGAAATTTCTCAGAGGAAAGTATTGTAAGCATTTGATTTTATTCTTTTTCCTTTGTTTCATATACTAAATATGTAATCTCTAAAGATTGAAATTATATTGTATATTACTTAGCCTTTTAGTTCTAAGCTTTTTTTGACTTCTCTAGGTCTAGTGGCTAGAGTTGTCACTAGCTGCCTGTAAGGGTTGCCTAGGCAACATGCTAGCTCCAAGGCCTTGCTCAAACTCCTTCACCTCAGTGGCATTTCCTTGATTTGTCTGATGACTGTAATGTGCTTACCTCCTGGGTAGCAGTGAAGATTGGATGGGCTCTCGAGGACAGAACAAAGATACATGTCTCACACACATCAGTTGCTAACTCGATTTCAAAAATGATCTACTTATTCTTTCTTAATGGTAGCCCTCCCTGAAAGATTTGTCCCCATTTCAGTGTTTCTGAGCTTCCCAAGAGAACTAGTCTTGAGTAGTAGTGTTTTTTTCATGTTCTTTTTTCTCTTGCTCTGTCTTTCTTGTATTAATATTCTCTTGAAGTGGCTAGAGATGCCTTTACTGTTACTAGAGCCTGGAGGTGGGTCATGAGAATCCTGGTGCCCATGCCCCAAACACTATATTTCTTCTTCTTCTTCTTCTTCTTCTTCTTCTTCTTCTTCTTCTTCTTCTTCTTCTTCTTCTTCTTCTTCTTCTCCTCCTCCTTCTTCTTTCCCCCCCCTCTCTTTCTCTCTCTCCTCTTCAAAAAAGATGCCAGATGGTTGCTGGTTTCTGTGTAAAAGCAGAAGAAAGAGCCCTTCTAATGCAGCACGTACAAAACCCTAACTATACGACAAGGCTCAGCATTTGGTTTGTTTCTCGTGGTAAAGCAGATAATTAAAAGACAAAGGTTTATCTTTCGTGCTTTTAATCAGATGGGTTGGAACAAAGTGAGAGATGGGAAGGGAATCCTGCATTCATTAGACATATAGACTCCTTGAAGCTTGTCTTTATCTACTGCCTTTGCCAATAGACTTAAGATCCTGGACCAAATAAAATCCATTGGATATATTAGAATATATTCTTTGTTATAAGAAACAAGCAAACTACTATCGATTAAATTCTAAATAGTACATAGAAGATACTGCATGTTTTCCACACCTCTTTGACTGTAAACAATTCTTTGAAATTATACTTAATGAAAAAAGCATGTATGTTATGTGTACCTCAAAATATTTATCTAAAAACAAATCATTGTATTACATTTTGGATATATTCAATCTATACTCATTGTTTATGTTGAGAGAATTTAAAGAGATCCCTAAATATATATCATTATATTTAAAATAAATTTCATTTCTTTCCTACTTAGTTACATAAACAGCCAGAGCTGATTGTTTAGTTCAGCAAAGCTAGTTGAAGCTTGGGTTTGTAAAAGATGTTATTTCTCTCCCACTGCCAGGTGAGTCACTTATGACCAGTGCTGAAGGAGACTTGTACCTTATGAACTAAGCATTTGAACTCCCCCATCGCTTAAGGACCAATCATCTCTTTCTAGCTTCAGACTCAATGGAGTCTTCATGAAAAAAAAAATCCTGATATCCAGGGACAAATCATAAGAAGTTCATTTACTTTAGGTCAAATATTGAAAGACTTCTGATATGCAGTCGTTAAGGTGAGTGGAGCCAACATCCTCCTCTTTATCCAGGGCAAAGAAAGCTCAGGGTAATTCCTCTTGTTCCTTATCTATGCTTTCGATGAGGTGTCACCTCGTAGACAGTGGAATGCCCCACTTCCTCTGCTGAGACTCCAAGGCAGATCTGTCAGTTATTTGAAGCTTAATGTTCCTGTTGTTTGATGGTGATGGAATGACTTAAAAGCACTAACGTATTTAATCAACACAGTATCTTTTCTTAATGTATTTTAGATATAATCGAAATTAACTTCATAAAAGTATCAGGAAATTATATGGAAGTCTGCTGGATCCCTTGCCTTTTCTTTGTTACTTGTGACCTTTGGGTCATGGGAGCTTGGAATTCTCATGAAAACCAGAATGTTGAGGTAAAAAGAGTTACGCAGAACGAGAGATGTTCACACAGGCTTGCTCTGCCTCATTATTTATCAAATACCTTTGATTAAAATTTTTCCAAAACCATATTCACTCTTATTATAAAGTGTTCTGTCAAGATAGTTTTTTTTAAAAATAATATTGACAGTATTTTTATTTTTTGAAAAAAAGCAAAACTAATAGCTTGCTATTGCAGTGCTGGCTGGCCTCAGCGTCAGAGGGTAAAGGCAGACAGGACTCAGGGATGGATTGCTGGAGCTTGCTGGCCACATGCCAGCTGAGTTGGTAAGCTCCACCTTCAGCTAGAGACTGTGTCTCAAAATACGAAGTGGAGATGACTGAGGAAGATACATGATGACAGCCTGTGGCCTTCTCCTCATGCACACACATTCGCATGTATCCGTATCCACATGCTCACACAAGTATGACACTCACAAAAGAGGAGACCTATTTGTAACGTCAAGTGTTAACACCAGGATTGGGTTGGCTTATTAACAAATCAATGATGACAGGATTAAGAATATCTCATATAATAACATTTAGCCCTCAGGAAACGCCCAGGAGGAAGTTTTGGATAAGCAATGCTTTTTGTTGTTTGTTGGAGACAGGATCTTATTGGTAAAGCATTTTTAAGTTATTCTTGGAAGTTTCTCTGACATGACATTAATTAGGACTTCCCAGAGTCAAAATGATTGGTTTGGGTATAGTGGGACATATATTAACATAACCATTTGGCCTAAAAATAGATACATGGATATTACGTATAAAACATGAATTAAAAAAAAAATCTTAAAATGAGAGCATTTTGCCCTTAGGTAAAATATTTTATTAACTAATTAGTTATGATATATAAATTCATTTTCCTATATGGGTTATGATTTTAAAAAAACTTACATCTTGACTGTGATAAAATTTATTACTCTATATGGTAATCTAAAATATAATTTAAAAATCTTACTGCTTTTCTTCAGCTTATTAAATTCATTGTTTTATAAATTAACTGCAGAGCAATGATATGAAAGGTAGTTTGTAGGAACAGTGAGACACAGCAGTCATTTTAGATCCAGTAAGAGAGAAAGGCAGTACTTCATGATTAAACATAACATAGAGCCTTCTTCAGAATGCTGTAGGAGTGGTCAAGGTGGCATCTGACTCCCAGAGGCATGTTAACCAGAGTAGACTTTGGAAGGAAAGGAGCTCCCCTCATTCTGACCCCCTAATTCTCTATGCCACCTCTCACACGAGGACCTTGTCCTGTTTTGCTCATCAGAACCTTGTAGAAGAGGTTCCTACGACCCAAGTTTAGCAGACTCTCCAGGTCATAGCTCTTCATAGACAACAGAATTCAATCTTGATAAGTTGCATCCGTCTATAATCACACATTGTGGCATGGAAGAGAGGATGTGAGAGGAGGAGGGGAAGGAGAAGGAGGAGGAGGAGGGAGGAGGAGAGGAAGAGGGGAGGAGAAAGCTCTAGGAGAATTCTTGTGGCAACAATGCTGGATAATTTTCCTTTTTAGTAAGTTTTGGTTGAGATATTTGCCAATGTCATTATGGGAATACAGAAGAACAACAACAACAACAAAAAATCTGGGAAATGTCCTCCAGGTTTTCTACGCAGCTCTCTAAGTCTTGGTACTGTTTTCACTAATGGTCTGTGGTTAATTCCAAAGAAAGCCAGACATACATACAAGAAAGGCAGCAAAAATAGTTCTAAGTCCTAAAATTCAACATGATGGCATAATGATGTTGCTTCTACTTTAGCAAATAATAATAATAATAAAAATAAGTTGAGCCAAACCACCCTTACAATCCAAGGGTTAGCTGCAGAGTGAGTGATCCCATTAAGTATCTGATGAGGGATCAAATTTGAAGTCATACATTACCTTAGGCCCAAGAATTAGTTACTGCAGAATGATTGCCAGAAGGCAGCTGACATAAGGACTGGAGAGACAGCTCAGTAGGTAAGCAATGCTTGCTCTGCAAGCATGAGACCTGAGTTTGGATCCCAGTGTTCACATCAAACAATGGGCATGGCCATACACATCTGTGGCACTGGCGGGGACACAAGACAGGAGGTTTGCTGGGGCAGATTGCCCAATTACGGCTTCAGGGAAAGGCCTATTTCAAAGGAATAAGACAGACAATAAAAGAATGGGTCATACTGTGCACCTGCTCATGTATGTGTTTATAACATACACACACGTACTTAATTTAAATGGAACGATAAAATTGTGTCTCTAGCTCTTTTGATACAATGCATTTTTAATGTTTTTCTATTCATTTACTGATTGACTGATGAGTTACACTCTCTCTACTGTGTATGTGTTTGTACTTATGTTCACACACTTGCTATTGCACATTCGTGGAGATCAGAGGGAAATTAGTTCTCTTCTGCTACCATGTGGGTCTGGAGGATTGAACTCGGGTTTCCAGGGTGAGCAGCATAGTCTTTTACCCAATGAGCTGTCTCTCTGACCTCTGGTATATTGTTTTTTAGATTCATCCATTAACAGTACATGGCAGTAGATGGCCATGAAAATGAATGGGAATCTGCAACTGATGGAGGGGGGGCATCTGCAGTACAAGACAGAGGCTTGGTGACTGCACATGGGATGGATACTCAGGTGGAATGGTCTGCAAACGGCCCCTCCTTCAGTTTATGTCCTGCACTTTGTATCCATATTTGCTCCATTGAGTATTTTGTTACTCCTTTTAAGAAGGACTGAAGCCCCCCCCCCACTGGTCATCTTCTTCATGAGCTTTATGTGGTCTGTGAGTTGAATCTTGGGTATTCAAGCTTCTGGCTAAAATCCAATAATCAGTGATGAATACCATGTATTCTTTTGTGATTGGTTACTTCACTCAGGATGAATTTTCTAGTTCCATCCATTTATATAAGAATTTATCAGATTCATTGTTTTTAATCGCTGAGTAATATTCCATTGTATAAATGTACCACATTTTTTGTATCCATTTCTCTGTTGAAGGGCATCTGGGTTCTTTCCAGTTTCTGGCTATTATAAATAAAGCTGCTATGAACATAGTGGAGCATATGTCCTTGTTACATCTTCTGGGTATATACCCAGGAGTGGTATAGCTGGGTCCTCAGGTAGTGATATGTTCAGTTTTCTGAGGAACCGCCAGACTGTTTTCCATAGTGGTTGCACCATCTTGCAATCCCACCAACAATGGAGGAGTATTCCTCTTTCTCCACATCCTCGTCAGCATCTGCTATCACCTGAGTTTTTTATTTTAGCCATTCTGACTGGTGTGAGGTGGAATCTCAGGGTTGTTTTGATTTGCATTTCCCTGATGACTAGGGATGCTGAACATTTCTTTAGATGCTTCTCGGCCATTCGTATTTCCTCAGTTGAGAATTCTTTAGCTCCATACCCCATTTTTTAATAGGGTTATTTTGTTGTCTAGAGCCTAATTTCTTGAGTTCTTTGTATATATTGGATATTAGTCCCCTATCAGATGTGGGATTGGTAAAGATCTTGCTGACAGGAACCTGATATAGCTGTCTCCTTAGAGGTCTGCAAGAGTCTGACATATTCAGAGGCAGATGTTCACAGCTAACCATTAAACTGATCACGGAGTTCCCAATGGAGAAGATAGAATGAAGGCTGAAGGAGTTGAGAGGATTCGCGACACCATGAGGAAAGCAACAATACCAACCAACCAGAGCCCCCAGGGTCTAAACCACCAGCCTGGGAGCGCTTAGGGAGGGACCCATGGCTCCAGCTATATATGCAAGGGAGCTATATATAAGTGGGAGAAGAGATCCTTGGTCCCATGAAGGCTGGACGTCGTGGGGGGGTATTCGAGGGTGGGGAGGTGAGGTACGGGGAAGGGTGGGTGGGGTACACCAACGTGGAGGCAGGAGCAGGGGGGAAGGGATAGTGAGTGTCTGGGAGGGAGGGGGGAAAGGGGGTAAGGGAAAAACACCTGAAATGTAAATAAAAGTTCCAATAAAAAAAAAAAAAGACAGAGTCTTGGGATAAGGGAGGCACTCTCAAGAATCAATGGGGTGGACCTTAGCTATGACTCACTACACCAGGGGTATGGAACCTGAAGACAGTGCTACTTTTAACAAAAATTATGAGACAAAGGGATTTGACTGGAATGTGACTGTTAGAAAGACAGAAATCATTAAACAAAATGTTCTTGTCTGTGCCCGGTCTTTATCCAGGCATATCCAGGGGAATGTATCCAGTGAATGTGTGATCTGAAAACGGTATTGGCCATCTACTCCAACATTTAACTGCACTTAAAATTGTGCCACTTACTAATGACTGCTGGAAGAAGGACAATTAGCTTCTCCTGTGCACAAACACCCTTATTGGTTATCTTGTGCAAAGTTGTCACCTCTGAAACCACACAGACAGACAGACAGACAGACGATAGACAGACAGACAGACACACAAACACACACAGAGACATACACACTCAGAGAGAGAGAGACATATTCACAGACACACAAACATACACATATATACACACAGACACACGCAGGCACACACACAGACACACAGACATACACACATGCACATACACAGAAACAAACAACAGTAGAATTCAGGTGTTGTGATTACATACATTTGTGCATATACATAGATACACATATGTGTATGTATCAGTGATAAAGAAAAAGAGGCTGTGAACTTCAGTAGGGCATGGGAGGGGGTTTACAGGGAAACTGGAAGGTGCTATGGGGAGGGAAAGAGGGGAAAGTGAAACATTCTAAAATTTAGTAAAAAGAGTTTTAAAAAACTAAGGTAATAAAATAGGCGGCCACTCAGGGAGGGTGCAAGGGTTAGTGAGACATGAGAAGGAGCAGAAATCCAAAGCACAGTTCCAATCTGTCTGTCCCCTCAGGTGGGAGAGCACACGGGTAAGGTAGGTGACGAGACGGGAAGGGAATGACCCCATTGTCATGTATGCTTCAGGAGGGATGGCTCGTAATTCAAAGGTCATTTATAACTTTCATAGGGTCAGTAATTTAGATAAGAAAAATCAATTTCTGTCTGGGCTCTTCCCGGCAGTCTGTCTGTGTCTGAGTTCTGCTGGAGGGAGCATTACTGTTGCTTCCTGTGCAACTGCTGCTCTTCGAAGAAGTCTGGATTTTGTGACCCCCATGCAGGATGATGAATGGGAAAGTAAGAAAAACACCGCAGCCCACATGCAGAGGGATGTGTGTCAGAAGCCTCTCATGAACCAAGAGTCACAGTCAAGTCATAAAACGGAAAAGAAGTGAGCAGAAAGTGGAGTTAGGAGAAAGAATAGAGAAATGCATGGCAGATTATGCTTTGACAGCTGGCCATGACTGAGGGCTTGCGTCCCAGATGGTGCAGACAGCCTGGAAAGGCTATTATGGTTCCCTCCAAGGAGCAAAGTCCTATTCCCCTCCTTGTTTTTGATATTGTACGAAATAGGTGCCTGTGCTTGTGCCTCTGATAGACATGTCCAGGTGAGTCAAAACATCCGTGTAAAGAATCACTGACTGACTCCTTCATGGTAGGAAAAGCAAACAAGAACCCAACCCATTCTTAGGGCCTTGTTTCTTGTTAGTAATCATGGGAAGATTAAGGTTTGTAATAGCAGAATGGATACATAAAGATAGATTGTACCGTCTTTCTGCCTCTTCTTGGTATCCTGGATCCATGGAGACAGGGAATTCCTTAGACTCCATGCTATCCATATGAACACTTGTAAAAGCAGGGTAGGCACATGAATCAAACTTGTAATCAGCTTTTCAAATGTCTGTCCCCAAACCAATTTAAGATCTAATCATAGTATTTTCTTTGGTTCTATTCTTTATCCATATCTATTCTCTCTCGATACATTTGCTTTGGAAAACATCTACTTTTGTAGTTTCTAGACATCCTCTATAGGCTTTCACTAATGTTTCTATTAACCTCCAAGATTTGACCTACTTAGCAAACTCTAAACTCACTTGTTCAACTAACCACCCAGCCCTGGATGGGTTCTTTTTTTTTTTTTTCATATTGTAGGTACACATAAACACTTCAGTCCTCATGTGAACATTTTATCTTGTCTCTTACAAATACTCCTCTGGCTGCCTGTGTTATAGAAATCAGGTCATTCATCCACATGGTCTCCCAGCTTGCCCTTGTGCTGGTTCATTCTGTGAACTTGTCATAAACCTTGACATATCTAGGAAGAGGTAATCTTAGTTAAGGAAATGCTTCCATAGGATCAGCCTGTAGGTCAGTCTGGGAAAGACTGTCTTGATTAATGGTTGATGTGGGAGGGCTGAGCCCAGTGTGTTCCACTCCTTGGCAAGTGGTCCTGAACAGCCTAAGAAAGCAAGTTTAGCAAGCCAGTAAGAAGGACTCTTTTGCTTCAGTTCCTGCCTCCAGAGGCCCTGCCTTTGCTTCCCTCAATGATGGTGACCCAGGACTTTTTTTTTCTTTTCTTTTTTAGTTTTTCAGACAGGATTTCTCTGTTTAGCCTGGCTGTCCTGGAACTCACTCTGTAGACCAGGCTGGCCTCGAACTCAGAAATCCACCTCCCAAGTGCTGGGATTAAAGGGTGCACCACCACCGCCCGGCGACTTTTAAGTGGAAATAAACCCTTTTCTCTTCAAGTTGCTTTTGGCCATGGTGTTTTATCATAGCCATAAAAACCTAAGTGAGACAGTCTCCTTAGTCCCACTTACATTTAATCTTACGGTGTAGCCCAGAAGCATCTTTGGGCTTTCCTCTGTACCCCTCTCTCGCTCCATCATTTTGGGTCTCCCCTTTCTCTTGCTTAGATTCTTGCAGGAACGCTCTAAATGATTTTGCCAAGGTCAGACTTGTTCCCACTAGTACAGCTGCCTAAGCTATTCCAGTCAAGCCTTTGTTGTTTTTTTTGTTTGTGGTCTGAGATGAAGCCCAATTCCGGAAACACATATGTATACCTAGCATTGCTTTATGGCTCACCTGGAGACATGTATTGCCATGCAATGAGTTCTAGCTAATGGGTGTTTTCCTGTTCTTCAAGAATGTTACTCTATTTCCTATGCCTGCTCTTGCAAAGTTTGGAAGAAATAACTCAGTATTCTCTTATTACACATTCTTTTATCTATGTTGATAATACTCTGCTCTTAGTTTCTTATACTCCTTCTAAGGAAAAGTTGTGTGTGTGTGTGTGTGTGTATGTATGTGTGTGCGTAAGTATGTGTGTTTAAGAGTGTGCATTTCTTTTGCAGACACTCGTTTCTCTGTCAGTTTTGCGCACTGTGTGAAATCCTGGGGACATTAAATTTCTATGCCCAGTGTCTAGCATTATAGCAAGCTTTCATTACATGCTGAGTGTATGACATGAAAACTCATGAAGGATTTAATAATCATATAGCCTGTCTTACTAGTGTGGCTAATTTGACACTACTCTCCAGTGGCCTGGAGAGAAATTTGTAAAGACTGAGTCTGTCCTAGGGGTCAGGTGTTTTGACTCAGGCTTCCACAAACTAGCATGGTAGGACTCAAGAAATGGTTTTCTAGGGAAGGAATCTTAGTTTTAGAACCAAGGGAATCTAATGAAGACAATGGAATTTATTGTTTAATAAGAAAGAAAAACAATGAACACTTCCTAGGAGTTATACTAATAATTTCTGTACTCGAGGCAACATACCTGCGAGTGCTACGAGGAGAGAGAATTACAGTCATGGGAGGCTCTCGGTGGCAACACTGGAATAGACTTTTCATTAGCACTGGATACTTTAGAGATAACGCTTCCCTGTGCTTGAGAGTAATAGCGATGAGGAAATGTCACTGGGGATCCATGTTCTCCTTGAGGGATCAGCAATGAAGGGAATGGGGAACTAACGTTTCTTTTGAAGGGAAGCCAAGAGCATGCGTCATTATTCTGGGCTCCCTATGTAAGGTGAGTAACTTGTTTGGAAATATCCACGTCTAGAGGAAGTTAACTAAAAAGGTTAGTTGTATAAAATTAATGAGGTCTGGAGAGAAAAAAAAAACAAGATTAACATTTTATCTTGAAAGAAGGTGCTAAGAGGAATGCATTTGTGATGGAGAAGACAAATTTGGAATGTTTCCTTTATTTAGTTAGTACAAGTACACGTAAGAGTCACTTGGTAGAGAAATAATGAATCAAATCTTTACTGTATGTGCCTACCTCACAAACTAAACTGGGAGAGATGCAGGCTCCATGAGAGTAATGTATTTCTTTTTAAGAGAGAGAAGTTAGGAATGAAAACACATAGTTTAAGTATGAGTGTCACTCCTCATCCACTCACTGGTTGAGGACCAGACTTAGTGAGCTTCCATCGGGGAACCAGTTGCTGCCCTTGGGGAAGATAAGAGTAGGAGGTTAGATCTGGAGATGTCAGGGAGGCTGTGCTGAGATGGCTCAAGAGAGAAAACCTGAGTGTTTGAGCACTGAATGGGCCAATTGTCTCTTCCTGAGACAAGGGTGGGAAAAGCAGTGGAACAGCAGAGAAAGAGATGGTCATAAGAATTTCTATCAGGAGGGCCTGAGGGATGGTACAAGCCACCCAGGCCAACCACTGTGAAGAGCAAGTGCGTGATGGAGATGTGGGAAAGATGGAAGAGAGGAACAGTACAAGCACTGCGAAGAGAGGCAAAACTGGAGACTTGAAGGCAGTGGCAGGTATGACAGAGACCTAAGGTTGATGATGCTGATGGGTGGGTCCCTCCCAGTGGGGTCAGTGAGGTGGTGTATAATAGCCCGGAGCTTAGGCAGATGCAGTGGTGGTTGTGACCTAGGGAGTGGCACTTTTGGGAAGGTGGCCTTGTTGGAGAAAGTGTGTCATTGTAGGAGTGGGCTTTACATCCCTCCTAACGATGTAAAAGCCAGTTTTCTCTTGTTTACCTTCAGAACAAGATGCAGAACTCTTAGCTCCTCCAGTGCTACACCTGCCTGGATGCTGCCATGCTTCCTGCCTCCATAATGGACTGAAACCTCTGAACATCTTTCTGTATACTTTGAGTCACTTCTAGAATTGTTATAACACTTAACACAGTGCAACTGGTTGTTTTGTCCAAGGATTGTGACTAGAAAATAATGTCTGAGTGTTCAGTATATGAATAATTCTTTTAAATCTGTGGATTTAGTTGGATCTGCAGATATGGTCTCACAGACAACAGACAACATTATTTTAACACAGAATGACTTCAATTGTTCAAGTCCTATGGGGGTCATAGTGCTAGACACTCTGTAAGTAGGATCTGGTGATGTTTCAGAAGGACAGGAGGGCTTTCTAAAACATTTTGAAAATGCTGAATTCCAATGTCTTACAACAAGATAATGCGTGGATTATTTGGGAGTGGTTTACATGGAAAATCCTAGTCAAAAGGAAAATATTAGCATTTCTGTCATTGTAAAGTCCCAGAACAGGGAGAGCTGTGGAATTTGCAACTGAATATCCTTCTCCGGGCCCTTTAGCACCTTCTAACGATTTCAAAAATCAGGGAATAGGCCACAGTTTGCTGAAGGGATAAGTGTTTGAGAGGCAATGAAGTTTACTTGAAGCATTTAGAGTCCAGTTTTATTTGAAGTACAGTGTGAATGGACTCACAGTCCTGAAGACCCTTCTGGGCCTGTTTAAATAGTGGCTCCGCTTTCCTTTTTGAACAGTTGTGCGTGTCAGCCAGTGAGGGTCACAAATACTGATCTGTGCTCTGTGAAGCCCTCTTCTGGGACAGGGCATAGTGTAAACTCCTTGCAACCTAATCCTTTAAGCACCAGCCCAATCCACACACCTGCAATGAAGTTTGTCTCCAGTCCTTCCACCAAACAGGTACGCACTGGTTGTGGTTGCATTATTGATCTAGTCTCTCACGTATGTGTCACAAGCTGGAGAGTTTCATCTACAGAGATTCTGGGGACTGCCGCTGCTTAAGAGAAGATATCACATATTTATTAACTTCCTATGATGAGCCAGGCACCATCCAAAGTCTGGACACTTAGCAGTAAATAAGGCAGACAAACATTCTGGTCGGGGAGACAGGCAATGAATACCAGACAAGTAAAGTGGAAGCAGATGAGATAATGGCAAACATGGTTAGAGTTTGGAAGACAGACATCAGGAGCAAGCGCCACATGGTGACTCTGTCTAGGGTTTAGGAGGGTCACACGATGTGACTTTGTATTCCACGGTTATGTGCACTGCTGAAGACCGTCCGTAGGAGTGTGAATTTCCCAAGGAATATGTGACATGGTTAGGACAACAAAACCCAGCATCATTTTTCCTCACCATGTTGCTTTCCTTGGGGATGTAGGAAAAACCTTGGGTCATCAACTCCCTGATACAGTCTAGCCATTCAGTATCGCCAACATACTAGTGACTCCAGGAACAGGATTCTGCAGCGCAACAACGGGTTTTGTCGCGTTTCCTAACTTGTTTTGTGCCATGATGCTTTTGACAGTTTGTTGGCTCCTGTAGAGTTCTTTTCTGGGTAACCGTGTATAAACACAGTACATGAGCTTGCCATGGTAACTGATGATAACAAATACAGTCTACAGGTCTCTGAGCTCAAGGCTGATAACCACTCAAAGACTATACAGGGTTTTTGCTTGTTTGTTTGTTTTTGTTTTTGCTTTTTTTTGTTTGTTTGTTTTGTTTTGCCTCATCAGAAATATTACAAAAGCAGAAATGTCTGGAATCAGATGTCTTGTTCTGTAGATAGAGCAGAATGAGCATTAGGAACCCAAGCCAAGCACAGCTAACCCTGGAGAAAGAGAGGGCAGCAAGTCTTCTTTGTTTACCTATATGAAGTTGGACACATGTCTAATAATTAATGAGAGTAATTAATGATTCAATGGTTTGGTATGGTTTGATGAATTCTGGGATGCAAGGTCAGACTACTTGGGTGAGGGACCATCAATTTAAATGATCATGAACTAGACAGAGAATAAAGTGGGCTTAGAGCCTCAAACAGGCAGGATCTTCCCAGAGCCAATGCACCGGACACCTGGATGGTTGGGCTAAAGGTGCCTATAGGTGTGGGGTAAACAGGAGACAGAGATGAGGGCCACAGTGGAGGAGCCAAGATCCACGGTCAGGGTCACAGCCTGTGGTAAAGCATGCAAGGGAGAAGTCACTACACTAACCACGAGGTCCAATTCTAAGTGACAGTTGTCCAGGAACTGGCCCAGTCCTTCCAGAAGAGCTGTACTATTGAATAAAGCTCTGACTTTAGCTTTCCCAGGTGACTGGGTGATGGATAAAAGAGCAAAAGAACTACTTGTCCTGGGACTTCTGATTCTCAGAAAGTCACAAGGAAAAGCCCCCCCGCAACGTCCGCTGTACCAGGTAACGTGTTCTTCTCCTTCTTGCTTCTGTCTCATATGGCCTGGCCCATCTCCTGAGTGTGTACCACAATGGCATCAACATAGCCAAGGCTGATCTTATCATGTACTTTCCTTTTTTTTTTTTTTTTTGGTTTGTGGCAACTTCCCCCCCCCCCAAATTGCATTCATTTAAAACAAACAAACAAACAAACAAACAAACACTAGAGGAGTATTTTTAAACTTTCTTTTCTCTGTTTCTTACCACATGTAAAAATGTCATGAGAACTCTACGGTTCATGCTTTTAAAACAGATCCCATCTTTGTTTACTTGAGGACAGCAGCTTTTCTGAAGGACATTATTGCCTCAGTTTTAGACATCTCCCTAAACCTCGTGGCAAGCATCTGAGTTTTGAATTGGTTTTGTTCTTTTTCCATTAAAATTCTCAGTTCTCATCCTGGTCATACACTCCTTCCAGAAACACAAAGCACCTCCAGTAATGTTTAGTACTTTTTAACGTTAATCAATCCACTTTTTATATTAATTAATCCACTTATGTTAATTAGTCCACTTTTTGTGTTAATTAATCTACGTTTCCCTGGATACGGTTATGTTTTGCTAGCTTCTTTGCCTGTTTGCTTTTTTTTGTTGTTGTTGTTAGAGATCAAATTGTGGATTTTATAACGTTAGGTGCTCGCTCGATGTTTTTCTTGTTATTTAAATCTTTGGGGGCTTTGTCGTGTATAATTAGGGTAATATCAGTCAGACTCTTTAGAGGCATGCTTTGAAGCATTTTTTGGCAGGTCTGGTGCAGCCTCTAGTCTGTCTGATTTAGTGCCACTGCTAAGGGGTATGAAGGTGTCTTTGTGTTGTGAGGATGTCTCCTCACTTTGACTTCTGAGGAATCAACTTGTTCTTAGCTCTGGCGCATGTTCCTTCTCTCGTGTAGTAGTGTAGTAGCGAGTGCTCAGAGAAGCCAGACAGCCCTCTAGGTTTCTGGGCTTTCCTTGTCTCTCCCATCTATGGGATCAAGTGCTATTAACTCTAGCAGCTTGTGACTTTCAAGTTTACCTTGTTCAGATACACTACAGACTTTTTCAGGTTCCTTCTCTCTGTGCCTCACTGGAAAACGAGCCTTAGATTTGAGCCAGAGAACACTGTTTTTTGTTTGTTTTGTTTTCCCCATCTCTCAAGGTCCTGTGCTTCCTGTCAAGAGTTTTCTTCTTAACATACACTAGTAAGTTACACAAAAAAATTGTCCCTGTTGCTGTGTCAGAATTACATGACTAGAAACAGAAGATCTTACTGGCTTCGCTGCATTTTCTTTGTCTGTTCTTATCTCTCAGCATTTCCTGGTTTGCAATGTATTTTATTAGGTTGCTTATTCATTCCTACATTGGAGCCTAGTGCAGTCAGCAGGTCGAATGTGCCTGGATGATTAAGAAGAGTCCTCTTTCTAGTTCCATCCATTTACCTAAGAATTTCTCAAATTCATTGTTTTTAATAGCTGAATAATACTCCATTGTGTAACTGTACCACATTTTTTTTTGTATCCATTAAACGGATGAACTAGAAATATCATCCTGAGTGAGGTAACCCTATCACAAAAGAACACACATGGTATTCACTCACTGATTATTGGATATTAGCCCAGAAGCTTGAAATACCCAAGATTCAACTCACAGACCACATGAAGCTCATGAAGAAGGAAGACCAAGTGGGGGCGCTTCAGTCCTTCTTAGAAGGAATAACAAAATACTCAAGGGAGCAAATATGGAGACAAAGCGTGGGACAGAAACTGAAGTAGGGGCCGTCTGGAGACCATTCCACCTGGATATCCATCCCATGTGCAATCACCAAAGGTAGACGCTGATGTTGATGTCAGGAAGTGCATGCTGACAGGAGCCTGATGTAGCTGTGTCCTTAGAGGTCTGCCAGAGGCAGATGCTCACAGCTAACCAGATCAAGAAATTCCCAATGGAGGACTTAGAGTGAAAACTGAAGGAGCTGAAAGGGTTTGTGGCCCCATGAGGAAAGCAACAATACCAACCAACCAGAGCTCCCAGGGCCTAAACCACCAACCTGGGAGCACTTAGGGAGGGACTCATGACTCTAGCTGTTTTTGTTTTTGGTTTTTTTTGTATTTTGAGACAGGGTTTCTCTGTATAGCCCTGGCTGTCCTGGAACTCACTCTGTAGACCAGGCTGGCCTCGAACTCAGAAATCCACCTGCCTCTGCCTCCCAAGTGCTGGGATTAAAGGTGTGCAGACCCCAGCTGTATATGTAAGGGAGGATGGCCTTGTTGGGCATACGTGGGAGAGAGATCCTTGTCCCACGAAGGCTGGACATCATGTGTGGGAGAATTCGAGGGTGGGGAGGTGGGAGTGGGGGGCGTAGTTAGGAGCACGTCTGCAGAGAAGCAGGAGGAGGGGCGATGGGATAGGGGGTTCCTGGGTGTGGGTAAGGGATGACATCTGAAATGTAAATAAAATATCCAATAAAAAAGTAAATAAAAAAATAACAATTTAAAAAAATCAAACAGTACAAAAAAAAAAAAAAAAAAGAAGAGTCCTCTTCTCTTGCACATTTTCTGGCCTAGTGAACAGATCCTACACAACTCCTGATCAAGCAGTATTCATAGCTGAAGTGTATTTATCTTTAAGATGCTCAGAGAATAAAACTAATTTTATGTTTCACGGTAAGAGGGATAGCAGATCCCATTGAAGAACCAAGAGCTATGCACATAAATTTTTTTTTTTTTTTTTTTTTTTTTTTGGTTTCGAGACAGGGTTTCTCTGTGAGCCGGCTGTCCTGGAACTCACTCTGTAACCAGCTGGCCTCGAACTCAGAAATCGCCTGCCTCTGCCTCCCAAGTGCTGGATTAAAGGCGTGTGCCACCACCGCCCGGCTTATGCACAGTAATTTTTACCGCTCCTCCTCCCTTCTCAGTGTGCTTCATCATTCGGTCCTCCATTCCTTCATCCAGTTCCTTCATTCATTCATGCTAAATAGCATGGTGCAGTAGGAGCAAAGAGAGTGCTGACAGATTCTCTTGTAGATGTCGCAACATGAGTCCCTTATGGGCACGTTGTCATTGAGGCTTCCTGCAGCTGAGCTACAGAGATTTACACTCTGCCATATCTCATATTAAAGTTTACTAAAGGCTGCTAAGGGCTGGAGTGAAGGCTCAGTGGCTAAGATCACTCACTGGCTGCTCTTCCAGAGGATGAGAGCCTACAACAACCTGTACCTCCAGCTTCAGAAGAGTCAACACTCTCTTCTGACCTCCAAGAGGATCTGTACACATATGTCGCACATGCACACACATGCATGCAATGCACACACATGCATGCATGCACACTCGTACTCTCACTCACTCACTCTCACACACAAACACACACACATAAATAAAAGAAAAATTCCTTAAAGGCTATTAAGATAAAACCCATTTTATTCTTAACTAAGGTTTGGAATAATAGTTATTCCAAATAATATTGGAATAATAATTGGGATAATAGTTATTTTCTTGATTTAAAATGAAGTATAGACTCTTGATTTAAAAAAAAAATACAACTCTTTTTCTAGTCAGCATTCACCACTAACCATCTTATTTCAGGAGCATGTCTATTGAGTCCTTGGAATAAAGGGAATGTCATTGTCTCTATTTAGACACCTTACCCCTCTGCTACTCTTCTCTGATCAGCGAAGCCAGGAAGGAGAGTAAGGAGGGAAGAGCCAATCTTGGATGTCTCTGACTTGAAAGAAATCTACTTGAGAATAGCAGCACCTCAGCAGTTTCTGAGTTCTTTGACATCTCTGTTTCCTGCTCTCATCTTGGATCTTAGGCCTTTAACTTCCTTGGGAGTGAAGACACCCTCTTCCATGACCACCTAGAGCTCAGTCCACATTTTGAGACCTCCTGTGGCTCCTACAGAGTCTTCTCATGGGCATTTCTTTGTCCCTGTCCCACACAGAATGCATGGTGGCCTGTCTTCCACTGCTTGCCCGTACATCGGTCTGAGTGTGTGAAATGGACACTCGTGCCGTCTTCTGCCTGGAGAATGATATTGCCTCACAAGTTACTTTGTACTGATGCTTCCCCGACCTGGGTGCTGTCTTTAGGTTCCTCAGGCCTGAATCAGGCACAGCCCACCGCGCTCCTCAGTTTTCAGGACACACAGGAGCTGAGAGTGGTCTTCTCAGTCTTCACGATGAGCCCCAAGGTTGAGACACTGCTCTGCATTTCTATCCTGCCTTCAAAATGGGGGTGGATGAAGACACCACACACAGCTGTTGCCTGTAAGGAAACTCTCCCTGAATGTCCAACTCCTTAGTATTTCTAAGTTTAACTTTTTTAGTGTCAACGAGTGGGCATGAGGGGTGACGGTCACAAACTGTCCACCATTTCCTTTGCTGATTCTGATGTACATGGACATGGAATTATATTCTTTACTAGGACAGTAATTGTCATTTCCTGGCATTAAAAGCTAAGACCAAAATAGTTCCATGTTAAAAGCCTTTCACGCTTCCATTTTAAAACATGTTAACTTGTCCAGACCACAAAAAGAAAAATATCCCCCAAAGGAACCTTTGAAATTGACATTAAATATTTGCTTTACATTCTCAGTGTTTGTAGGAAGCAAATTTTCTGTGCTTTTAAGTTTATTTTCTGATTGGTTTGCTATTTTAATGTTACATTCCACTGCAAGAATGCAATCTTAATTGACAACATGTGCCTTTAGGAAGTCAGTTCAGGGACCAATTACATTGTAAATCATAGATTACACTGAGTCATGTTTCATCCACAAAATTCCAACTTGGCGCTCAACGTAGAGACAATAGAGAGGAGTATTGCTTAGCCCGCGGAACTCTGGGGAGTCCTCAGGGAGACACATATTTTCTTGGAGGCACAAGGTGTTCCTTTTGGTATTCTTCATCATAGCTGTGAAAGCAAACACTTGTTTGGACTTTCTTCCCTTTCCCACCCTTGGCTTCCCCTAGAAATAGGAAAAGGTCTTCCATGTTGAATGCAATCTTAATCCGGGTTCCAGCTCTGTGAGTCAGTAGATGACCACCAGGGGGCAGTTATGTAAAGCTTATGTCTGCAGGCACTGGGGAATTATGGAAGGTCTCAGAGCAGGGTAGTAGTGACCTGCTCGGAAGATGAATTTGGCAGGCAAGGTGAAGGAGAAAGAGTAGATGCAGAGCCAGATCCTGGACCTGCATGGCTCTGGGGAGGAGTGGTGCATCGGCCTTGGGGAAAATATGTCAACAGAGAACAGCATTCTGAGATAACATCGAAGGAAGTATGAAGGGAGTTGCAGGCTGGTGACTATGGAGGGGGGAATGAGACATGGAGAACAAGATTTCTGTGCCTGGAATGTTCATTCTGAAGATGTTAATTCTGAATTATTGCCGCTTAGGCATTTCTCCTTTATATGAAATCCATTTCATTGAAGTAAAATTAATAAAAATTTAAAATATATAATGAAATAGTCATTCATCAAAAGTCTCCTAGAATACTTAAAGTGTCAGTCTCTGATATTTTGGAGGACTTAGGATCAAAGCATCAGTTGGTTCTGTGAGAGCACGTGCGTGTGTGTGTGTGTGTGTGTGTGTGTGTAGAGGGAGAGAGAGAGAGAGGAGAGAGAGGAGAGAGAGAGAGAGAGAGAGAAGAGAGAGAGAAATGTACTGTCTGCCTTCCTGTGTTTTTCTCCTTTATTAAATCACAGATAGTTGGAAAAAGAGGGCCCTGTACTACCTCTCTGGTCTGATCTACCTCCACCAGCCAATGAAGTGTCATGAGTACATGTTTCAGGAGACCTTTGTGTTAATCCACACTATGCCAGAGCACTTTCACCTCTCTTTTATAACAGAATGGAGACCAAATGCAATGTCTCCCTAATATCAGTGAGTTCAGCCCATGATGGAAATAGTTGCATCTTGGAAAGTTTTAGAGCAAACCCCTAAAAGATGGAAGCTAGAAAGCAGACCCTGTCGAACACCGCTGTTAATGTGACCGGTGGATTCCGACGTTTTAGGTTTCAGTTCTGCGATTTCCCCCGTCCTTTCACTGGTGCAGCTATAGCAAAAGTAGATGACGTCAATTACAAAAATAAACACTAAAGTTTGAGCAGTTCGCTATTAGAGAACCTGAATTTTTGGTGTAAGATTCAAGATAAAGAACATCACGCCAGACTTTCCAAATTATGTAACTGGCTCTCAGCAAATAAGCACTTAGGATAAAATAAGTTTCAAAAGTCACATGTGTCTGGTTTCTCTATTACGGTCCCCTGGAGTTTTAAAGCCACCTTCCCCAGGTCCCCACCACACTGATGTGTATTTTCCTGATGATTGTCCCTTTCATACTGTTGGGACCACGTGTGTAGTGGTAGTCATTCTTCATGGGCTTTCTGATTCACCTTTTCCCACCACCTGGAAAGGCGCTGTCAATCATGAGTTTGGATAATGCATTCTTTTATATTCTCTAAAATATATTCAGGGCTGAGGAGTTGGCTTAGTAGTTAAGGAGCATGTTGTGCACCCAGCAACTCTGAGGACCAGAGGTCAGCTTTCTGGCACTTAAATCAATGCTGGGTGGGGTGGCGGCCTGCTAGTGATTCCAGCAACGCCTTTAGTGCAGAGTCCTAGGTCCTGGGAGTGAGCTGACAGCTAGGCTAGCTGTATGGGCAACTGCTGTTTTTTTGAGAAACCATAGCTCAGTGAATAAGATGGAGAATAGTCAAGTGAAATTCCTGATGCCAAGTTCAGGTTTCCACACGCATGTGCATGCATGTGCACACATATATACATCCAAACATAGGCAAACAATCACACATGCATATACATTACACACTACATAAGCCCTCCCCCATATAAGAAAATAAAGTATATTCAGAGAATAACCCTTGACAATCCCCTGTGATCTCTTCCCTGATTCGCTGTGATCGCCACGAGCCAGTCTCCCTGTATCCTCCACCGCTTCTTTACAGCCTGCTTCTTGACCCTGTAGGCAAGGATTGTGGATCCAGTTTATGTCATTTGGCTGAAAATTCTACCATGGCTCTTGATTTCACTTTTTAAAAAAAACTTAAAAAAAAATTTACATCCCAATCACAGCCCTCCTCCGTCCTCTCTTCCCAGTCCCACTTTGGGTACCACCCCATCCTGGGGCATCTATTCCCAGCAGGTCTAGGCACATCTTCTCCCAGTGAGACCCAACCAGGCAGTGCAAGTAATGGAGAAAGGGATCCAATGGCAGGGAACAGAGACTTAGACAGCTCCATTTCCACTTGTTAAGGGAACCACAAGGAACACCAAGCTGCATGTTTGCTACAGATATGTAGGGGGGTCTAGGTCCAGCTCCTGCATGCTTGCTGGTTGGTGGCCCAGGCTCTGTGAACACCCATGGTCCCAGGTTAGTTGAGTCTGTGGGTCTTTTCATGGTATACTTGACCCCTCTGACTCACTTACATCTGTCTCCCACTCTTCCACAAGACTTCCCAGGCTCTGCTCGATGCTTGGCTGTGGATTTCTGCATCCGCCTCCATCTGATGCTGGATGAAGCTTCTTTGGAGACAGTTACGCTAGGTTCCTGTCTGCAAGCATAATAGGGGCCTTTAAAAGACTTAGACCTTTGTGCTACTCTGACCTCATCTCCTATGTCTTACCCCTCCCTTAAGGTACTCTGCTTAAACCTGCCTAGAACATTCCAGGCAGAGTAAATAGCTCATTTACTTCAAGCTTTGCTACAGTGCTCCCTTCTAGATGAGAGCAACCCCAGTTACCCTCCTTTATGTTTCTCCTTTATGTTTCAGCCCGATCTCTACCTTACTGATGTCGAATTCCTTTGTCCAGTCCATGGTGTGTGTGTGTGTTCTAATATGTAATATGATTTATTTACTTACTTTGCTTTTAATTTAAAAACAATGATCTATTATTTACCCTCTATCCATTGGGATGAAGTTTCATATGGACAGAGATTTTTGTCTTTTTTTTTTTTTTTCTTTATCGAAATACCATGGCTACCTAAAACTATGGCCAAAACAATGCTTAAGAAAGCACAATATCATCTAATAAATACTAAGAGTGCATACTGTCCCTTCAACCACAAAGGTTCACTGGTGAAGCCAAAACAGTTTGAGAGTGGTGTTTAGATATGTATCAGTGCTACTTTAGTAATATTCCTGGTGATGACAAATCATGTAGAGAATGTCCTTGTTAGTAGGAAATGAACAAGGATGCATCTTGGAGTCGTAGAGGATCAGCTAGTATTGGCTTTTGTGTGTGCATATATGTGGTGTATGCATATGAGCAAGTGTGTGGTATCTGCATGTTTGTGCATGTGTGTGGTATCTGCATGTATGAATGTGTGTGGAATGTGCAAGTGTATGCATATGTGTAGTATATGCATGTGTGTAGTAGATGCACGTGTGTACATGTATGTAGCATTTGCATGTATGTGCATGTATATGGTATATGCATGTGGAGTCCAGACTTGGAAGCTAAGTATCATTTTCTTTCACAGTCCACCTTATTTTTGAAGATTGGTTCTCTGAACTTGAAGCTCGTGATTCAGCAAGACTGGCTAGCCAGCAAAGCCCAGAGATTCTCCCATCTCTACCTCTCCAGGACTGGGATTACAGGGGCATATTGCTGCACCTAGCTTTCTTACATGGATGCTAGGGATCCAAACTCAGGTCCTCAGGCTTGCACAACAAGTCCTTCTCCAATGAGGCCATTTTCTGAGCTCCGACAACTGGCCTCCAAATCATGTTCAAAATGGTAATTTGTAAGAGTGCAGCGTTTGTCATGATAGGAGACACAGACTTGTGGAATAAGTGATCCTCACATTAAAAAGTTTTGGAGGCTGTCTTCTGAGAGGCTCTGCCAGAGCCTGACAAATACAGAGGCAGATGCTCGCAGCCAACCATTGGACTGAGCACAGGGTTCCCAATGGAGGAGTTAGGGGAAGGACTGAAGGAGCTGAAGGGGTTTGCAACCCCATAGGAATTACAACAATATCAACCAACCAGACCCCCTCGCCCCACCCAGAGCTCCCAGGGACTAAATCACAAACCAAAGAGCACACATGGAGGGACCCATGGCTCCAGCTGGATATGTAGCAGAGGATGGCCTTATCAGGCATCAGTGGGAGGAGAGGCCCTTGGTCCTGTGAAGGCTTGATGCCCAGTGTAGAGTAATGCCAGGGTGGTGAGGCGGGAGTGGGTGGGTGTGGGAGCACCCTCATAGAAGCAGGAGGAGGAGGATGGGATAGGGGGTTTGCAGAGGGGAAACCAGGAAAGGCGATAACATTTGAAATGTAAATAAATAAAATATAAAAAAAAATAGTTTTCTATGACCCTTGACTCTTACCACCTGTGGCATTTGGCTGAGCCATGAGAGCAGGAGAGCTATGCCTGCCCCTTTGGGCCAGGGTTTGGGAGAATGGATCCTGCACTTTGCCTGAGAAGCAAGTTTTTTTTTTCAGGAGAAACAAATCACTAAGGACAATGAAGATTCAGTGGGAAAAAGCAGCAAAGGATTTATGAACAAACTTAAATGTGTACTCTGCATTTTGGTAAAGATTTCTTACATCCCTCCATTTGCGTGTCTAAATACCTAGTTCTCCTTGTTCTTCAGCACTGGCTTCAAGTCCAGATGTAAGACTCTCTATTGAAGCTCCTTGAGCTTCTTGATCTGAGGCCTTGTGATCTGGCTTTCCTCACCATTTCATCTAACCCTCAACACCAGGGAGGCCTGGCATATCATAACCATAGGCATTCAGGTTCAAACAGGAAGACAAAAGCCCCATGAGGAGCCACTGGTGACAACATGGAATCTGCACGTAAAGTTCTTGATGAGAACTTCTACTCTCTCAGGACTGTTGCCCATGGCTGTTTTGATCTGCTCTGTGGATTCCTGCCTGTGGCTATTAAGTCAATTTTCTTTTCTCTACGAAATGATCCTTGGCTTTTATAACTAAGCTTAAAGAAAGGGAACCAAACTGTTGAAATCAATGACCACACCTAGCACTGAGCAGTCTGGTGCCCTGACACTGGATGTTCACATGACTTAGATATTTATATTTGTATACTTTTGACTTTTACTCAATCTCAAAGAAATAGAAGCCCATTTTAAGTAACATATTATATATTTGGGAGAATGTAGCATGAATAACAAAGCAAATGCAAAGCAAAGCTTTCCATTTCCAGTCTTATGTGGCTTTACATTGATGGGAAAAATCTAGGAAGAGTTCCAGCTTTTACTCCTGATTCCACCAGAAATAAATGGTAGCAAAGAAGGAAAATCGCTGGCCCTCCCCCTCCTCCTGATATTTGCTATTGCTTTTATTAATTTATTTAATATTTGTTTCTGCAGATGGAAGACAAAGTTTCTTTTACAGAGATAAGAGGAACTACTATGGCTCATATTTTTAGCTACAACTCATGATCACCATGAACATCCAGAGAGCATTTTCCTATCATCAGACTTATAAAGACATTGAGACCTTCTGGAAAATTGGTGGATTTATGCATGCATATTAAACTTCTTAATGTGATAAAGAAGCATAGAATCAAACTGGACATCAGGCCAAGTTTTTTCCAACTTTTTAAAAACTGGCTTGCAGAGATGGTTAAATCGCAAATTTACTACAATCTTACTTATGCTTTTTCTCAGCAGCCTGGTAACTGTTGGCTTTTTTTATTTTGTTCTCAGGCTAAGGGTAGATAGGCATGTCCAGCACACACTTGGAACTGATGACAGTCGTGAGCTAATGACTTGATGGCATACATATGTTCTTCACTCTTTGATTAGAAGCTTGGGTGAGTATCAGTTATGACAGACTGGGATTCCTTATCCGACTTGGACTGAACCAAACCAAATATTGTTGGCAGTTTTCTGCTAGAAATAAGATATTTCTTACGAAGCAGCTAAATTCTGACTTAGAAATAAGAACTCTAAAGCCAACGTGCTTCTGTTTGTATCTTCGGAGGTGACTGTCTGTGAAACAGCAGAACCTCTGTGGAAGATCCAGCTCAATAGGGAAGCTGGACAGGGATCAGACAAAATAAAAAAGCCATATTCACGAAAATAGAGGGTTTAGAGAAAGCAACCAAAGTTTTAATTTTACAAGAGGGAAAAGATGGCAGCTGATAAGCTCTTCTGACCCACAAAGTATTGCTCCTACAATGTGTGAGAAAATAAACTGACCACAGGGAAACCACACCGAACTCCGAAGAAATTCTGTGCAGACTCTGGTGTTGATCATAAAAACATTTAATGTACCTCTCCTATTCTACCATGGGAAGAGCATATTTGAGCGATACCTCGAAGTTAGAGTTGGAAAAAAACATTAAAAGGTTTTGTTTTTGGTTTTTTTTTTAGCAAGTCTATAAGCAAAGGAGTCTAGGATACTTAGCTCAATGCTTCTGATTACATTGCTATCAGCATAATATTTGGCTGGAGGCCTCTGCGTCTGTTCCCATCTGCTGCTGGAGGAAGCCTCTCGGATGATGGCTGGATAACACATGGATCTATGTGTTGCTGAGTATCATAGCTTTGGATGATGATCGATAACACCAGTCTATGGTGACTGAGTCATAGCCTCTGGATGATGGCTGGATAACACACGATCTATGCGTATAGCTGAGTACCATAGGATTAATTTTATTGATTTTTTTTTTCCTTTTTTAGAACAGTGGTATTTGGTTTTACCTTAGATCTCTGGGATCTCTAGTGTCTAGTTCTTGGTTACCCAAGCAGTGTTGGGTATGGGCTCCATCTCATAGAGTGCGCCTTTGTGAATACAAGGCAAGCACTCTACCAGTTGAGTGGCATAAGGTTAAGTTAGGTTAAGTTAGACATTGGTGGGCTACTCCAACAAGTTCTGTGCCACCATGACCCTAGTACAGTTTTCAAGGAAATAGGCAAGGAAGAGGTCAAAGGTTTTGTACTTGGGTCTGTGCCCACAGTTCTCTTTCAGTAGCCTACAGAGTATCATCCCACATCTAAGAGAAGAGAAACAGGGGTAAAGGCTACACGGAGGCACCAGCTTGACTTCTCCATGTTCAGTGAGTTGTGTGGGTGTTGTCCTCAGCAACGAGGCCTCTCTGTCAGTTTATAGAGAGCAATAGGTTGGGATATTTGGGGATTTCCAAGGACCCGTTAGCCAACAACACAATGAATGCAACCTAGTCCCACCACTGGAAGCCTTGTCTGGCTATAAGAGCCTGCATATCCCCCATTGCTAGGAGTCCTTGTTAGGATCATGGTCATAGATTCTAGGAAGTTTCCACTGTACCCCTCTAGTTTTAGCCACCCCACCCAGACTCTCTCCCTCTACCCTATCTTCCTCCAACCTTATCCTTCTTCCCATCTCTACCATCTTTACCTGCCTCCAGTCCATCTTTAAAATCTCTTCTATTAGCCTTCCCAGGGAGATTCCTGTTTCTCCTTAGACCTTTCCTCTTTACCTGGGCTCTCAGGGTCTATAGATTGTAGCTTGGTTACCATTTACTTAACTGTTAACATTCCCTTATAAGTGAATACATACCATATTTGTCTTTGGGCCTGGGTTACCTCACTCAGGATGATTTTTTTCCCTAGTCCCATGAAGTTTGCCTGTGAATTTTATGATGTCATTTTTTTTAAACAGCTGAGTAATACTTTGCTACCCATTCTGCTGAGAGACATCTAGATTGTTTTTAGTTTCTGGATAGCATGAATAAAGCCACAATGAACATGGCGAGCAAGTGTTCTTGTGGTATGAAGGAGCTTCCTTTGAGTATATATCCAAGAGTGATAGATCTGGGTCTTGAGGTAGATCAATTCCAACTGTCTGAGGTCTACTATACTGATTTCTATGGTAGAAATGTACAAGCTTGTACTCCCATCAGCAATGTAGGCATGTTCCCCTTGTTCCACATTCTTACCAGCATGAGCTAACAGTTCTATTACTGATCTTAGCATCTGATCTGACTGGGGCAATGAAACCTCAAAGAGTAGTTTTGATTTTCATTTTCCTGATTGCTAAGATCATTGAACCTTTCTCTAAGTGTTTCTCATTTGATATTCCTCTATTGGGAGTTCCTGTTTAGATCTGTACCCCATTTTAAAATTAGATTATTTGGTTTTTCATATCTAGTTTCTTGAGTTCTTTATATAATTTGGATATTAGTCCTCTGTGGGCTGTGGAGCTTGGTAAAAATCTTTTCCCATTTTGTAGGGTGCTGCTTTGTCTAATTGACAATGTTCTTTGACTTATATCAACTTTTCAGTTCCATGAGATCCCATTTATTAGTGGTTGATCTTAATGCCTATGCTAACAGCGTTCTGTTCAGAAGTTCTTTTCCCATGCCTAAGAGTTCAAGGATATTTCTCACTTCCTTTTCAATCAGGTTCAGTATATCTAGTTTTACATTGGAGTCTTTGATCTACTTGGACTTGAGTTCTTGCACAGTGATAGACATGGATCTGTTTGCATTCTTCTACATACAGACATCAAGTAGACCAGCACCATTTGTTGATGATGCTTTCTTTTTCCAGTGTGTATTTCTGGTTTTACTTTTTAATAAAAAATTAAGGACCCATATATGTGTGGATTTATATTTCTGTCTTCAATTCTTTTACCAACGTTTTTTAGTTCTTACTATAGAATTTTTCAATTTTTTGTTTAAATTTACTCCCAAATAAACTTGGTGAATGTAAGGCAAGCACTCTACCAATTCAGTGGCATAATTAGTTCCTTATTTGTTCATCCTATCTGGACTTTGCCTTTATCTATAGAAGTTTTTACATTTGAGGTAATCCTATTAAAATGTTTTGTTGCCTATACTTTGAAGATAATAGCAACATAATCATTAGATGCTATTTCCTATTTTTGATTATGGAAAAAAGAAAAACAGAATTCCCTACAACATGCTAGTAGATGACTACAGAAATTATTTTGATAGAAAATCTTGAAGGCAGCATTTGGATGTATAGCCATCATTCTGGAATTCATGAGGAATTGATTCTAGGACCCCTGAAATAGCTCAGTTCTTAGATTTTTTCAAAGATGTCACATAAAATGGCATAATTGTATATATCTTAAGTAAATTTTCCTATATAACTTAAATAATCTCTAGGTTACTTCTAAAATCTAATATAATATTAGTATCATGTAAACTGATGCTATGCTGTTGTTCAGGAATATGACGTATATGTTTAGTACAGACACACTCATCAGGCATGAGTAAATGATGCTTGCATGAGAAGTGAAGTCAAGGGTGCACACATAAGGAGCCAAAGCAAATGCAGATCGATGAAAATGGCAGGTGGCTGCCACCAGGACATACTACACATCACCTCATTGACTTTAATTCAGTTGTTAGTATGGAGCTTGGTACGCAGTAAATTCAAAACTTTCATTTTAGAACTTTCTGGAATTTTTCTAACAGTTCAATTCACAACTGACTGAATCCATAGATGTGGGGCCCATGGATATGCTGGGTACAGCTTGAAATGAAGGTGGGTTAGGAATGGATGGCTTGATTTAAGCCTATCAACTGTGAGGGGTCTCAGACTCATCCAATGTGAAGATGCAGTTGGTGACTGTGAGCAGCTGAAGCCATAGCTTTCAAAACTGATGTGCTAGTGATTGCTATACACAATACCAGTTATCCATCTACCACACTCTGCTTGCTGCTTCTCAACCTCTCAAGCACACACACTGTCTCCTCTCGAGCTGCTTTACTCACAGGCTTTTCATGTGTTTTATATTTTCTTTTTATCTGTTCACAATCAGTCTTTATCTTTTCTCACATTCTCTTTTTCCTTTACTCTTCTCATATCTTACTAACATTATTCTTATCTGAAGTATCAAAGCTTCCAGGGGTGGTGACACACACCTTTAATCCCAGTGCTCAAGAGGCAAAAGCAGGTGGATCTCTGTGAGTCTGAGGCCAGCCTGGTCTACATAGTGAGTTCCAGGACAGCCAGAGCTACATGGAGAAACCTTGGTTTTTTGTTGTTTTATTTTGGTTTTTGTTGTTTACTGTTGTTGTTGTTTGTATCAAAACCTATATATTAGCAATAAAAGTTTAAGTAATATGATATTTCTTTAAATTAAGTATATCATTTAAATTAGTGCATGAATTTAAAACTGTATGTTTCATGGTAATATAGAGAAACTATAGATATTGATCATTAACATGTGTATTTGTACTTGACAAAAAATTTTCTCAAAGATGTAGAATAGCAACACTGAATTTTTATATTTCTAAATGTATCATAATGATGTTTTTCTAAGTTGGTGTCCAATATAGTTAAGTTTTAGACTTTTTGGGTTACTTTAATTGTAGTGGACTTTTACATATTTTCCTTTTTGTCTAATTACAAAAGACACACAGAAACATCCATTTTATGTTTTTTATATATTTAATAAACAAATTTATGAAGATAACTCTTTTTTCATTTTTTTTCTTTTTTAAGACAGGATTTCTCTGTGTATTCCTGGCTGTCCTGGAACTCATTCTGTAGACCAAGCTGGTCTTGTACTCTGTGATCCACTTGCCTCTGCTTCCCCACTGCTGGGATTAAAGGCGTGCACCACCACTTGGCTCTATTATATTCTTAAAGAATATCTCTTGGTAAACTATGGGAAGTTACTTCTGTGAAAGAAAAAAAAGGATGCTTCTAATAGGAAAAAAAGACAGTGGTGTTGAAGGTATTGCTGGTAATGCCAGGGACTCACAGGCAGATGATAGCATGCACATGTGATCATGGAAGTCTTGTTTGTTGGAAATTGAAGAGAATTTCATTATTGTATATGTCAACTCAGTGTCTGGAAACAATATTGAGATTACGGTCTTAAGTGTAATCTTGATTTGTTATAAGAAGGTAGCAACTACCTTTAGGTGAAAGACTTTTGGGGTACATTTTTCTCATTACCGTTTTATCTTAGGGTTTTTTTAAGTTCTGAAGTAACTTCTAACTCTAGCCAAATTGATAGTAGAATCACTTTCTTCACTCTATTACCGTTTTAAAGTAACATTGAAAAACGATGAAACAGATTGTCTTATAAAACAAGGTTAGCTGAAAATGCTCCATGTGACCTTCTACTATCTGCTGCAAGAATAACTTTTATTTGCCTGATGTAATTTCATTCTAAAAGCTAACTACCTCTGTCTGCTAACCTAGGCCTAGTCCTGGAAGTTTCTAGCTTTTGTACAAACTAATATAGACCTAGAGTGTTTTCAACCTCTGAGACCTACTGCTGAATAAGCGTATCCTTTTAAGTCTTTCTGAACATTGGCTGGCTGATTCAACTCAGATGGTCTGGCTCAAATTCCTCTCCAAGCTAACTGATTCAAACTGGCTTCTCTCAACTTCTCACTGAATTGTTCTGCTTGGTCTTGAACTAACTGGCAATTTGTCCTAATCTGTCTCCTTCTCCTTCTCTGGAATGTTCTATCTTCATTTGTGTCTAGTTTTTTTTTTTTCTCTACAACCTGTCTATGTAAAATTGTACCTGTAAAAACTGCCTGTGAACTGAACGGCTACAAAATAACTCCTGCACTGTCTCTCAACTCATTCACTCAGTTTGACTGAATAATTAGCACTCAGAGATGTAGATGCCTCTGTCTCCTGAATGTTGGGATTAAAGATATGTATGTGGGGCAGTGGACCATGCCATCAGACAAAGGAACTGGTAAGGTTGAGCAGATTAAGGCACCCCGGAATTCTCATAATTGAGAGTGGTAGGTCTTTAAATTTACTCCTGACCATGTTCCTGTCATGGAGCATGTGACCACGACAACCCACTAAGAGGATCATGACAACTGGTCATGTAGCATAGAAGCCCAGGGTACTTCATGCTAATGAGGTATCTAGATAGGTCCCAAGGGCTTAGCCAATAAACTTCCCTTCCTGGGCATTCCTTTTTGCTAAAGATATTTAATCTTTGGTTCATCCACTATGAATAAACAGTTTGGACAAGCAAGGACTGTCTCCCTCATCAAGGACCACTGTTGGAGGAGGCCTTCGTCATACAGAGCCAGGCCCAAGTCTCCCACAGAAAGCCTCTCCATATTCCTGGCACTCACCCTGGGCTGAGCTAAGCTGGATTCCCCACCTCAGGCTCATCCCCCACCCCCAGTTATAAACTCTTCCAGGTTCCCAGTGGCACTGGGTGCCCAAAAGTTTGAGAACCACAGCCTCCGTCCCAGCCCTTGCTGTTTCTCACCGGGAGAAACATGGGCTGGGCCTTTATCTTAGGCTGCATTTGTCTCCCTTGAGGAGCATGTCGGTGTCCCACAAGCCTGGCACCCCAACAGGGAGAAAGGAATGTAGACTAGCGCCCCTGTGTTTCGCCTCTCCAGGCGGCGTCTAGGCAGCAGTCCAACACCCCAGTGGCAAAGCGATAAGCAGAACCACATGTGGTGCCACAATATGGACCTACCCAACTGATGGATACCGTAACTAGTGGCCTAAGTAGGCCCACATCGGAACTCCAGATTAAACAAAGACCATGAGTAGCCCCTGGCCCATGGCCCAACGGATTTTGGCACTAGCTCAAAAGTCCCGGGCCTTCCCACTCTGAAGACAGATATTCTGTCTTCTTCTCACTTTTGTTTTTGGGCGCTACTGCACTGACCTGGTCTAAAACCAGACAGTCCAATCAGGTCGTTAACAAAGACTCTGATCCCCATGCCCACGCCGGCCCTGCTGATATGGTACCACCAAGCCCCTATATGTCTCTTTCCGCTCTACTTTTAGGGTTTACAAAAAGCAGCACACCCCGCCTTATAGCAGTACTACCCAAGACAAAACACTTGAGAAGCCGGGGACCTGTCCTGCTAGAGCAAATGGCCAGCAGCTGCAGTGTGGTCGAGCAGGTCCCCCCCCCCCCCTCCAGCTAGGTGAAAAGACACACCAAACAAAACATAATGGATGAGAAATACACCTGAAACCCTTAACCCAGATTTTTCATGCATCTTTGTTTAAATGCTCGTTCCTCTCCCTAGCAGGAACACCTGAAACAATGTTTGTGACTTTTAACCCAAAATTTTCATGCTTCTTTGTTTAAATGCCTGTTTTTCTTCCTAACAGGAACACCTGAAACAACATTAGTGCTTCTAACCCAAAACTGTTCTAAAGTTTTCAATTTGGGTTTAAATTTCTTTTAAACTTCAAAAAATCATATTTAATATAACCCCACAGTTCAAACCAAGTACATTAAGAACCATTATTTAATCTTTAATTAATAAAATAATACTATCTACTTATGTCAGTTTCTTTTTACAGACAAGCTGTTACTGCTTATTCCAGATACATAATCAATATGGTATTTTCTTCCTCAGCTACCTGAAGCAGATGAAGTCCCAACTCTTCCCTCTGCTCTCCTTAATGCAACACAGGTAACTCCACACTTAAAGGATTCCTTCCAGGACTAAAATTCCTTAAATAGTCTTGCCGTTTTATTTTTTTAGAACCATAGAAAAGACCACCGATGTGCTCCCAATCAAACTGCAACAGGCTTACCGTGAACGTTGAAGGTCCTCCTCTTTTTCTTCCAAAGCGTGCCGATGCATTCAAGGCTATTCCCCACCTTCTTTTCTTTGAGATTTAGGGCATCCAGTTTTATTCTGAGGTCCTTGAAACACTTGAGTTTTTTGCAGGATAATAAATATAGAAATTTGTTTTCTTCTACATGAAGACATCCAGTCAAACTACCACCATTTGTTGAGAGGTTTTTCTTTTTTCCGTTGCATGGTTTTAGTTTCTTTGTAAAGAACAAAGTGTTCATAGGTGTATGGGTTTATTTCTGTGTCTTTAATTTGATTCCATTGATTACCTTGTTTGTTTCTGTACCAATATAGAGCTGTAAAATGTAGGTTTTATCCTGATTGCTCTGTAGTACAGCCTAAGGTCAGGGATCGTGATTCCTCCAGTTCTTTTTTTTTTGTTCAGGATTGTTTTGGCTATCTTGGTTTTTTTTTGCTTTTCCATATGAAGTTGAGAATTGTTCTTTCAAGATCTGAAAAAAAAAAAAGTGTTGGAATTTTGATGGGAGCATTGAACCTGTAGATTACTTTTGTTAAGATGGCCATTTCACCATGTCAATCCTACCTATCCATGAGCATGAGAGATCTTTCCATCTTCTGAAATCTTCAAATTCTTTCTTCAGGGGCTTGAAGTTCTTATCATACAGATCTTTCACTTGCTTGGCTAGAGGTACACCAAGATATTTTATATTATTTGTGGCTGTTATGAAGGGTGTTGTTTTCCTAATTTCTTTCTCTATTTATCACTTGTATAAAGGAAGGCTACTGATTTCTTTGAGTTAATTTTATTTCTAGTCACTTTGCTGAAGCTATCAGCTGTATGAGTTCTCTGGTAGTATTTTGAGGGTTGCTTATGTATACTATCATTTCATCCATGAATAGTGGTACCTTGACTTCTTCCTTTCCAGTTTGCATCTCCTTGATCTCCCCATTGTTTTATTGCTCTAGCTAGAACTTCAAGTATTATATTGAATAGATACAGAGGGAGTAAGCAGCCTTGTCTTGTGCCTGGTTTTAGTGGAATTGCTTCAAGTTTCTCTCCATTTAATTTGATGATGACTATTGGCTTGTTGTATACTGCTTTATTATTATTATTTTGGTTTTTTGTTTTGTTTTGTTTTAGCTATGTGCCTTGAATATCTGATCTCTCTAAGACTTTTAACATGAAGGGATGTTGGATTTTGTGAAGGCTTTTTCAGTATCTAATGGGATGATCATGAGATTTTTTTTTCCTTTCAGTTTGTTTACATAGTGGATTATGTTGATGGGTTTTCATATACTGAACCATCCCTGGAATGAAGCCTACTTGATCATAGTGAATGATGTTGTTGATGTGTTCCTAGATTTTTGTTTGATGTTTTTATGTGATCCTAGATACTTTTGTGTCAATGTTCATAAGCAAAATTGGTCTGAAGTTCACCTTGTTTGGTGAATCTTTGTGTGGTTTAGGTATCAGGGTGATTATAGCCTCATAGAATGAATTAGGTAGTGTTCCTTCCATTTCTATTTTATGGGATAATTTGAAGAGTATTGGTATTAGCTCTTCTTTGAAAAATCTGGTAGAATTCTTCACCGAAACTGTCTGGGCCTGGCCTTTTTTTTTTTTTTTTTTTTTTTTTTGGTTCGGAGAGGTTTTCTTTTGGATATTTTCTTTATTTACATTTCAATTGTGTTCCCCTTTCCAGGTCTTCCCTTTAGAAACTCCCTATTCCTTCCCTCCCCACCCCCTCCTCTATGAGGGTGCTTCCCCACCCACTCACCCACTCCTGTCTTCCTGTCCTGGCATTTTCCTACACTGGGGTATGGAACATCCTCAGGCCCAAGGACAACTCCTCCTACTGCTGTCCAACAAGGCCATCCTCTGCCACATATTTCACTGGAGCTGTGGGTCCTTCCATGTGTATTCTTTGGTTGGTGGTCCAGTCCCTGGGAGCTCTAGGGGTGGGGAGGGCATCTGGCTGGTTGACACTGTTACTCCTGGTTGGGAGACTTTTATGACTGGTTCTATTTCCTTAGGGGTTATGGGGCTGCTTAGATAGTTTACTTGATCTTGGTTTAATTTTGGTACATGTTATCTGTCAAGCAAGTCATCCATTTTATTTGGCTCTTCCAGTTTTGTGGAGTACAGGCTTTTGAAGTAAGAGCTGATGATTTTTTTTTTTTTTAATTTCTCAGTTTCATTGTCATGTCTCCCTTTTCATTTCTTATTTTTTTTTTTTTTTAATTTGGATACTGGCACTGTGCCTTTTACTTAGTTTGGTAATGGTTTGTCTGTCTTGTAGATTTTCTCAAAAGAACCAGCTCTTGGATTGTTCTTTTTGTTTCTATTAGATTGATTTCAGCTCTGACTATTTTCTGCCATCTACTCCTATTATATGAGTTTGCTTCTTTGTGTTCTAGAACTTTCAGGTGTGCTGTTAAGTTGCTAGTATGAGACCTCTCCAATTTCCTTAAAGGGACTTAGTGCTATGAATTTTCCTCTTAGCACTGCTTTCACTGTGTTCCATAAGTTTGGGTTTGTTGTACCTTCATTTTCATTAAATATGGAAAGTCTTTCATTTCTTTCTTTAGTTCTTCCCTGACCAAGTGATCATGAGCAGAGAGTTGTTCAGTTTTCATGAGTATGTGGACTTCTATTGGTTCAGTTGTTGAAGTCCAACCTTAACTCATGGTGATCTGATAGAAAGCATAGCATTATTATCTCAATCTTCTTGTAGCTGTTGAGGCTTGTTTTTTGCCTGATTATCTGGTCAATTTTGGAGAAGGTACTCTGAGGTGCTGAGAAGAAGGTATATCCTTTTGTTTTGGAGGGAAAAGTTCTGAAGATATCTGTTAAATCCACTTGATTCGTAACATGTTACTTTCATTATTTGTCTGTTTAATTTCTGTTTTGATGACCTGTCCTTGGTAAGAGTGAGGTGTTGAAGTCTCCCACTATTATTGTGTGGGATTCAATGTGAGATTTGAGCTTTAGTAACGCTTTTTTATGATGTGGTGCCCTTCATTGGGCATAGATGTTCCTAATTGAGTTGCCATTTTGTAGATTTTGTTTTTCTTTAATGAGTCAGAGATGACCTCTATCTCTTTGATAACCTTTGGTTAAAAGTCTATTTTGTTAAATATTAGAATGGCTATTCTAACTTGTTTCTTGGGTCCATTTGCATGGAAACCATTTTCTAGCCCTTTAATCTGAGGTAGTTTCTATTTTTGTTGCTGAGATGTGTTTCTTGGATGGAGCAGAATGATGGATCCTATTTATGTATCCAGTCTTTTAGCCTGTGACTTTTCATTTGTGAATTGAGTCCTCTGATGTTGAGAGATATTAGTGACCGATGATTGTGTGATTGTTAGTTTATATTTTGATGTTCTCTCCCTCCCTCCCTCTCTCTCTCTCTCTCTCTCTCTCTCTCTCTCTCTCTCTCTCTCTCTTCTCTCTTCTGTCCTTTCTTCTGTGTGTGTGTGTATGTGTGTGTGTGTTTTCTCTGTGTGTGGTTTCTCTCTTTTTTTTTTTTTTTTGGTTTTGCTATGAGTTAACTAATTTCTTGTAGGTTTTTTTGGGTGTAGTTACCCTCTTTGTGTTGGTCTTTTTTTTTTTTTTCTTTTTTTTTTTTTTTTTCTTTTTTTTCTAGTAGCCTCTGTAAGGCTGGATTAGTAGAAAGGTATGGTTTAAATTTGGTTTTGTCATGGAATATCTTTGTTTCTCCAACTATGCTAATTGTGAGTTTTGGTGGTTATAGTAGTTGGGACTGGCATCAGTTGTGTCTTAGGGTCTTCAAGACATCTGTCCAGGATCTTCTACCTTTTAGGGTCTCTGTTGCTAAGTCAGGTGTAATTCTGATAGATCTGCCTTTATATGCTACTTGGCCTTTTTCCATTGCAGCTTTTCATCTTTCTTTGCTCAGTAAATTGTGTTTTGATTATTATGTGTGGAGAGGGGGTGGAGAATTTTCTTTTCTGGTCCAATCTATTTGATGTTCTGTAATCTTCTTGCATGTTCATAGTCATCTGTTTCTTTAAGCAAGGGAGGTTTTCTTATATGATTTTATTGAAGATGCCTTCTGGCCCTTTGTACTGGGAATCTTCACCCTCTTCTATTGCTATTATTCTTAGGTTTAGTCTTTTCATAGTGTTCCAAATTTCTTGGATGTTCGAGTTAGAAACCTTTTACATTTGGTATTGTCTTTGACCGATGTCCTAATTTCTTCTATGGTACCCTCTACCCTTGAGATTCTCTCTTCTAGCTCTTGTATTCTGTTGGTGATGCTTGTAGTTCCTGTTATCTTTTCTAGACTTTCCATCTCCAGAGTTTCTTCCATTTGTGTTTTCTCTATTGTTTCTATTTCCATTTTTAGGTCTTGGGCCATTTTGTTCATTTTGTTCACTTGTTTAATTGTATTTTCTGGTACTTCTTTAAAGTATTTGTTTCTTCTTTAAGGGTTTCTACTTGTTTGATTGTGTTTTTCTGTGTTTCTTTAAGGGAATTACTTATATCCTCTTTAAAGGCCTCTATGATCTTCATGAAATAGGGTTTAAGATCACAGTCTCATTCTTCAGGTGTGTTAGGATATCCAGAGCTTGCTGTAGTTGGAAAGCTGGGTTCTGTGGTTCCATATTACATTGGCTTCTGTTGATTATGTTTTTGTGCTTGCCTTTCACCATCTGATTGTCCCTGATGCTGGCTGGTCTGGGATTCCCAAGTTGGAGCACGTTTCCTGGGAGGCAGGTGGAGCTGTATGTCCTGGATTTGAGCAGACCTCCTGGGAGGCAAGTGGAGCTGAGGGGTGGGGTATGTTGGACCTCAGATTTGAGACTGCAGGTGTAGGTACAGACTGGAAGGATGGTGGAGTTCTGACAGGGTGGGGCCCAGCCCAGGAACTGGGCTTGATAGGGTCCCAGCAGGCGAGGGAATTGGGGGTGGAGTGGGGATGGGGAGGTCTTATCTGTGTATCTAAAGTTAGAATATGTCCTCCTGAGAGGCAGGCAGAATTGTGGGGTGGGATGCCAAGATTGTCTTTTAAACTCTAATAAAATTATCCTCTTTAGGGGAAAAATGTAAGATGAAAACAAAAAAAAGAAGAAGAAAAGACTTGGGCTTAGAAAAAAATTTAGATCACTTGTAAATTAATGATAAAACTGGACCAGAAAAGGAGATGTAGGCAAACAGGGGTAATGTTTTTTATGAGAAGAAATATAAAAGTATAAATGTATGAATACATGTATCTTCACTAGAAACAGAAAATGCAACATTAAGAACATTGCAAAGTAGAATTTTTGATCTATTAAGTTGGCAAACATTATTACACTGGGCAGTATTAAATGTCTGTTGAGCAATCTCCCATGCTTCTGCAAGTTATCTCAGTTGAACTCATTAGTTCACACATGTACATTCTCACACACATGCATGACATACAAAGACAGATAGTAGGGGTTACTAGTTGGGTAAGCAGAATAGTGGAAAAGGGACAAGAGAGGGAAGAGGGGGTGATATGACTTAAATACATTATATACATGCATGGAAATCTCATAATGAAAGCTACTATTAATGTATAATTTATTTATAGTAAAAAACTTTTTCTAAACAAATCTCTCATGTGTAACTGATGGAATTTCGAATCGATGTTTCAGGAAACATTTTGGTATTATAAAGTTTAGCATTTGTCAACTTGGAAATTGAGCTTCCCCAGAACACTTTCCAAACGTGCACACATGTTGTTTTTAGTAGGATTAATTATAGCAGCAGTACTTCAAACGAGTCACTGAACTGAGTAGATGAATCAGCTATAGTCATGAAGATGAGAGAACGATAGCTGACAAGACCAATGTAAATTAATTACAAGAATACAATGTTTGGTCAAAATTCTGATTATAGAACTTAATATCAGTAATGCTATTTTCAAAACCATGGAAATTTACAATACGTTGTTTAGGCATATGTACATGTTACAAAAGGCTCATGTGAATAACTTTCCAAGTAGCATTTGCCCAGGAATTGAGATTTCCTGAAGCAATATCACAGAGGGACAGCACTGATGGACTTCTTAATATCAATAGTAAGTAGTTCGTGTTATTGATATTTATAATACTTGCATTAATTACAATTATGTGTTTGTATTACCATGTAATAAAAGTGAATAGAACAGAATGGATAGTGTCAGGATGAGAATGTGTACCCACTGCAGCAGTCAACCAGCTGTTGGGATCATAGACCTCATGGCTCAAATTACCCTCGCTTAATACTGACCCCAAAGTCAAAGGGAGCAAGCTATGCTGCAGTTTATTGCAATTTGTCCCTGTTATATTTCATTGCTGTTTATCATTGTGAAGGTCTCACTGAGTCTAATTTACATGCTAAACCTCACCAAAGATTTGTTTGTATTGGAACAAAACGTAAGGTTTGGTATTTCATATGCGTTAGACATGTAGTGGGCATATAGAAAGTTGTCCGCTGAACAATAGAGGCCTAACAGATGTGTCTGGGGCTGATGTCTGACTATGATGTCTACTGCTTTTCACTTATGTGATCTTGGGCAAAATACTCAAGTTTCTTTGCCGAAGTTCCCTAAATTGTAAAGCGGGGGAGGGTGTGTGTGTGTGTGTGTGCAAAAATAACCTTCATAGAAATTTTCAATTCCATATGTAATATTTTCAGCACATCAATCCCTGAAATCCCTGAACTAAATTATATTCCTTTTTGTTTCTGAGGGAGGGCCTTTCTATGACCTTGAAGTTGAGGCAATCCTCCTGCCTGAGTTTCTTAAGTGCAGGTATTATTGCTGTGTACTTCCCTACCTGGATTCCAATTATATTTTTATTTAATAGACCTTTATTCCAATGTGCCATCACTTTACAGTAAAGGTCATTAAAAAATTCTTATTATTATAAGAAGGTAATGGCATTACATCCATTTTATAGACCAGGAAGCTCATACCTAAAGTGTTTTCTAATCCCCACAAATTCTTTCTTAATAAGCACATGTAATCAGCTCTACATGATTCTAAGCCCTGGAATCTACCACCAGTGCATCTTTCGGCCTTTCGATCTTAGCATGACGCAGGAAAGACTACCATGCTATGTGGTGTGATGCGTAGTCTCTGTCCTCTGTAGTTAGGTTTCATACTTATTTATTATGTCTTCAGGTGATATCGCTTAGCACTCTGTTCAAGGTTAAAATGCATATCTAAAACTAATTTGTTGAGCTAAAAATCAGTACAAACGAACGTATGATGACAGAAAATAAAACGATTTTTTTTTTTTTTTTTTACCACTGCCCTCACTGCCCTAGTAAGAAATAATTGTGAGATAATGATATTTGCAGAACCTGCGGTGGGAAAACATCACGAATGGACACTTGGTTTCCCTGGTATGTTCTGATGGGATTCATCTCACCTCTCACAGTCATGAGACTCTCTCCTCCCCTGAGCATCTGAAGTGTTGATGGCCCACTTTTCCCAGGATTAGACTTTAGCTGGCCGAGCTAGGAAAGTTCCCACAAACTGAAACAAGTTGGTCACAGTGTAAGCAAAGCAGCCTTTCCTGGTTGGGGTTTTGCCTCCCTATCTTTGCTCCAAAGGATAGAGGCAGGCACAGCTGCTTCCCGTCTCTGCAGTAACATCCATCATGTCTCTGAAGACTTTCATGGCCATCTCATTTTTCTCCTTGGACCAACGGATAGGCTTTTTCTAGGGACTCATTTCACCCAGAGCTGTTCCCAGGGTGTGGGAAAGGGAAGATTGGAAAGCCCTGCCCCCAAGGAATTAAAGATGTTAAAGATGTTCTTTTCACCTTTGCCCATAGGCCTTGTTTTCCAACCCTTTAATTATCTGTATTGATTTGCTTTGAACATCGGGCAAATGCACTATGTCCCCTGTGATTTGTGGAGACCAGAAATGTGCATAAGATTTAACTGTTAGGTGACTGTGTCTCGCTACATAAAGTAAGATCCCGCGGGGCGGGGCTCCGGGGACTTGCCACTTTACTTTTATGCTCATTTGTAAAGTTTAATTTGCAACCACTTGAAACCATTACCATACCATTGTGGATTCCAGCTTGCCTTGCAAGGTTTTATAACTCTAGTGATGTAGCTGGAGTTGAGATGAAAATCTTCATCACCAGAAGCAGGGCTGTCCTTACATGACTCTGCTGTTCATTAATCTACACGGCTTAACATTTTAAAATTGTGCCCGATCTGGTGTTTATAAATAGTTTTCACAACAAAATATGGGCTGCATAGATTCCATAATTCTAATCATCTGCTCCTCCGATTTGTCATCTGCCTTTTATTAAGCTGCACTTAAAGTACTTTTGCTAGGGGGAAAAAAACCCCACTCTCGCCAATTGCTCTCTCACACATGTTAGCTTAGGAACACAGGCTCATGTCATTGTGACCTTGTTCCTTGATTTGAATCTTTTCACTATTTAAACATAGGAAATATTTTCTCGGAACAGGTGGTTAGAAATATCTGGGGAACTCTAACAACTTACAAAAAAAAAAAAATGAGTTGGCTTTCTGCTTCCAGCTCAGGCCCTGGAAATACTTAACCATTTAGTATTTTGTTTTTGAAATACTGTGTCATTTATGGTCTAGACGCCACGGACAGCTGCTCAGATTCAAATCCAAGTGGGCCTGGTTTCTGCTGTATTTATTTATCATGTCCAGCTAAATCTGAGTAATCTTGGCTTGAGTCCTTAACGGGGGATTAGAAAATGCCAATTGTTTACTTTCTTTCAAAGTCCAAACCAATGTAAAAGTTTCTACATGCAAATAATTTTAGTCATTTTTTAAAATTTGCTGTTCTTTGTAGAGTAACCAATCAGTCTCGCCAAAAATTTAGAAGAAATTTTTTTTAAAATGAATGTAAGTGGAAGTTTACTTTGAAATATGAACTCTTAAATATAGAAATTTGGATTTCCCACTGCCCTACTGTCCTCACTGTGTGCTGACACAGAGAAATCTATAGCTGCTTTCACAGTGACTACGATATGAGATTTGAATTATAGACTTATGCAAAACCTTGTTTTTCTCTGTCTTAGTCACTGACACTTAATTGGATACATTTCATTAGAGCTGGTGGTAGCATTGAAGTCTGTGTTTCCTCTTAACTGTGGTTTGGTAGTTAATTTATCAAAAAAATTAGTAAAATTTTAAATACATTTCCATAGCATACAATCACAACTTTTCTAAATGGTTTTAAATTTAAGAATAATATTTTTACTTTTACGTTTGCATTGAACATTGGTTTACATTTGCCTCCATAGCATGAAGAATTATAAAAAATCTGTATATTATCATAAGGTTAGTCAACTTTTCATTGCCATGAAAAAATACCTGGGAAAAAACAACTTAAAGAAAAAAAAAAGACTTATGCTGGCTGATGATTTCAGATATAGCTGCTTGATCCCATTGCTATGTGCCTGTGGTAAGACAGTCGCAATGGGGTCGGGTATGGTAGGGCAAAGCAGCTTATCACACGGGGTCAGTAGATGGATTGAATGGATGCAGGTAGACACAAGATATGGCCCCTAATGTCCTGTCCCCAAGTACTAAATCCTCTTAGCTAGGTCCAACCTAATAAGTTTCCATCACTTCCCAATAGCCCACTAAGTTACCAACCAATTAATGAGCTACTTCACTGAATGTCATTGCTTTCAATGCTCAGAACATTTCATGTCTAGACTGTAACAGCTTATTTTTAATAAAGTTTTTTAATTACCATTGTTCTACTTGGCTTTTAATTGTCTCATTGGTTTAAAGCACTTAGTCCTTCATTGTTCTTGACCCAAATTCCTCATACACAACCAATTAAAACTGAGCTATGTTTACAATATGACAGGCATAGAATGTATAATAATGAGTAAAAGAGACGAAATAAAAGAGACAAAAATCTTTGCCCATGTCAAATGTTTCTGTAGATAATGAATATGATAACCAAGCACAGAGATTATAATATATGGTACATGTGTGAAACAGACTCTGCTGTGGAGATCAAAACTACAAAGAAGGAAGGTAGGAAGTAGTGGGAGGATACTTCCTGTCTTATAACATCCATCACTGCGAAGTGGACCTGTAGATAAACAGTTGAAGAGGAGATAGAATAAAGCCTTTGGCTGCCTGAGGCAGTATTGTGGGAAAAACGGGGCGCAGCGGTGGAGTCCCGGCCCACGCGGCAGGCCCCAGGCCTACGAGGCAGCAGCAGCCTGGGACCTGCGAGGTGGAGGCTGCCTGGAGGCTTCCAGGCAGCCTGTGTCACATTCTGGAGGAAGGTCCCTGGTTCCAGTGGCTGGAGGCTTTGGCGGCAGCGGGCCCCAATGACACGAGGAAGGCCTTGGTTCCAAAAGGGTTTATTGTCATGGCAGATGGTAGATGGATCTGGATGTACCCCCCCCAAACTCAGGGCAGCCCTGAGTTAAGAAGGGAGGGAGAAGTAGGAAGGGTCTGGGGAGGAGAGGAATGCTTAATTGGCTCCGCCCTCTGACCTTCATTAGTATGTAAATCCCTAGGGCCTGAGGCCTGTAGTTACACCCTCTACCTGTGCACTTTGGGAGGGGCTGTAATGGCCTACGTGACTGAACAATGTAGGTCTATGGAGATTAGACTGCTTTTCAGGACCCTGAGTTCTGGGGACGTAGCCGAACTCCTGCGTTTCTCCCTTGGAGTCTCGGGGTTCTAGGTCCATGCCCAGCCAAGAACCAGGATACCCTTACGCAGTCCCACACAGTATCAATCTCAGACACAGGAATTCAAACCTAAAAGTGTTATGGAAACTAAAATTGTCAAATACAAAATAGAATGGAGGTTACTAGAGTTGGAGAAAATGTATGTGAAAGGGGAGATGTTATCTAAAATGTGAAAAATGTCAGTTAGACAGAGACAATAGTTGTGAGGGAATAATTGTACAATATAGTGACCATTAATGATTACATATCATATATCTTGAAATAGCTAAAAGTGTAGTTTTAAGTGTACAAAGAAATAAGTATATGATGTGATGCATATATTAATTATCCTGGTTTAATCATCCCACATCCCACATATAACATGACATCTTATTCTATACTATAAATTATAAATGCATGATTTAATTTTCCAAATAACTATATATATATGTAATTATACATATAATAACTATACATATATAATTATATATGTATAATTATTTGGAAATTAAATATCAACATAAAATTTTCAAGTTAGAAACATTGTGAACTTTTTGTGTATATTCTAAATCAACAAGTCAATGTTCTTATGTTTAAAATTGTGGGTCAGCATGACAACTTCATCAAAATGCTCTATTGTTTGATAAGATCTTAAAATGTAACTGAAAATATTCCTTCTGCTTCCTCTAATGAGGAAATTTTATGTCCAAATTAATTAACCTGATATTATTAAAATACAGCAAATGAGTCCAATACTGTCCATGTACTCAAGGTAACCTCATCGTGGGCAACTATTGATCCTACTGTTCACACAAATCTGTTTTTGCAGTGTTTTATCCTCAGAGTCTATGTAGCTTCTCAGCTTCCCAGCTAACATGCCTTCCTCACTTAGTTCATACATGTTCTTACATGTGAAGGAAAGGGTGTAGGCCTGTATTTACATGTGTGTCTTACTGCAGGTTTTGTAGTTCTAGCTGCCTGCACTGGTCTCTGTGTAACCCTACCTCCTTTTCAGAATTGAATGATACTATAGTATGAGATCTTCACCTGTTGCAGCTAAGTATATCACAGACTTTTGAAGCCATCGACACTCACAGCATAAGCACAGATCTTCATTAGCTGTTTTAAACACAATAATAATGATAGCTAACACTTACTAAACACCATGTATCAAACTGTGTTCTTATAATTATATGTAATGTATATATAGAATTAAATATACATATTATGTATATACACACATATATAAAATGATTATGATATGGATAATCACATAGGGTGATGAGATATGAAGAATGGCATTATAAAACTATGTAGCCTCTGAGCTTTGTCAATATAGCTAAGTAGGAGAAAACATATGCTTAACCTAGCTATAAGTGGATGCTATAGGAACCAGTTAACCTTCTCCTACCACCATGTCTTCTCTGATTTGTACTGTGTCTTCTTGACCATGAAGGACTATACCCCTTGGGAGCGATCAGTCAAAATAAACCCTTTCTCCATTAAGTCAAGTTTGTTGTGGTATCTTATCATGGCAATAAGAAAAGAAAGTAAGACAAGAACCTGCCAAAGTGGGACAACAACAACAACAATAACAACAACAACTCAGTCCAAGGCAGTATGGACTTGCCTTCTCCTAAGGCACTATTCCTGTACTGGTTGTAAATAATTTGGTTCTAGAAACCTTATCTGGTTTCTTCTATTTGGGGTTTTATTGGCTTAGATTTGTGATTAGACAAAAGCAGGGATCACTAGAAGAAATATCAACACTATTAGGAAGTGGTATTGCCCTGTATATTAGTCTGCTCCATAGATGCAAGAACTGGGGTATTGTTTAAGGATATTGGGAAATGTAAGGAGTGCTGGAGAATCAAACCCAAAGCTCATTTTCTAGGCATAAGATTAAATGTTAAACCTCTAGTCATCTGTGAACAAACTGCTTCTCTACACCCCTCCACTCCAGGAACGACTGGCTGTGGGAATTTGCACTGGTCTTTGCTGCTGTGGCACTGGAAGGAGACACTGTGTGCTCCCTAGGCCTTTAGTCTTGTCATGTAAGTTTCCTGTTTTATGTTCTCCAGATGTAAGTCTTCGACACTGGCTGGTGTGAGTCTGTCAATCCAGCCTCCATGAAGAATTTTTTGAACTGACTGTAGATTTTCTAAGTGCACCATTGGGCAAGTGTATTTCTTTATTAACTTGTTCCTAGGTACAGTCTAGATTATGTGCCTCATTCCAGGTACCTCTGGTTGAGAAAGTAAGCACTGACCTTCTACAGAGAAAGATGATTTTGGCAAGATTCATGAAGTAGGGCAGGCCCCAAACATATTATGAAGTTTGGATCCATCCGTTGTACCCATTCGGTGCTCACTGCAGTCAGTAAATGTAGATTTACAAAGGAAATTCCCTTTATAGTTCTGGTCAGCGGTAGGTTGCCCGTGGGCTAATAGATGACCATTGAGCAGTACTATTTGGAATCAGCCGGGGGTGTTGACGTGGATATAATCATAAAACATTGTATAACTGTAGACATTTATCAAAGAATAAATAAAAGTCATTAAAAAGATGAATTCTTCTGATAATATTTCATCTATCCTGAACCATCTGGTGTAAGGGCAAACAGTCCCAAGTGCCGTTGCAATCCTGACATTATTCCTGAGATGGAATCTTACTCCAGTGTTCAGGGGGGAAGCGAGAGTTGGAAAACCTGTTATCTTTCCTAAGTCAGAGACTCTTGAGCTTTAGGGAGGAGGATGGGATCTAATTGTTGTAAGAAGTCCTGTGGTCTTTCCACGAAAGCACGCTTTCTCAGGAAAAAGTGTTCATTGAGTCGATACATGTGCTGGCAATATAGCAGTTTCAAACATTTACCAAATAACGGAGATCTCACTGAAATGATCTCATTTGTTTCCCTACAGGAAGCTTTTAAAATATTAAGATGATTTTTATGGATTTTGAGAAATTTGAGATATGGCAGTAAAGAACTCATTTGTGGTAAATATTCTAAATGAAAGGCGGAAAATATGATTTAATACAGACATTTTAAAAAATAAAACTAATTTATGCCTTAAAATTTTTATCTAATATCTTTTTGTTGTTGTTTGGTTGGTTTGGTTTTTGGTTTTACAAGATAGGGTTTCTCTGTGTAGCCTTGGCTACCCTGGAACTTCCTTGTAGACCAGGCTAGCCTTGAATTCACAGAGATCTACCTGCCTCTGCCTCCTGAGTGCTGAGATTAAAGGTGTTTACCACCACCACCCAGCCTGACTAATTTCTTAAAGTATTATTTTATCTTAAAGGGAATCTGCATTACAAGGCCTTCCCAAAGTTTTTCTTACACGTGCATATGTACATATATGCACAAAACACACATGTGTGTAGCGCATACACACATACAATTTCCCATTCAGTTTTATATGCAATTAAAAAAATACTGTTAATCCCTAATCCTCTCTAATATGTATGTTTAGTATTAATATTATATATTCTTAATTGTGAAAGCAAAAAAAATACGTGAAACAAAAAAGCGCAAGCCACAAGGAGAAAAATTTTAGCTCTTTATAGACTTAATGTTTGCCAATAGGACCTAGCTTTCATAGGGATAAACACATAATCGCTCTGGATCTAGTACTTGTGGGGACCACTTGGCTATCCTCAGTACCACACTAGCACAGGGGCTCTTTTTCAGTATTAACATTAGATGATGTGATGGTGGAATCTTGATAAGCTCCAGAAGAAATCCAGGAGATTAATAAGACACATATCTGTATGTGTTCTAAAAAACATTTTTTTTCCCTCCAACCCCTCCTGGGCAACACTTCTCGTTCTTTTTCAAGTTCATGGCCTCGTTTTCTTTAATTGTTGTTACACAAACATACACACTCACACAAACACAGTCCAGTAGGTATTGGTTTGAATTGTTAACAGTTCATTTACAGTTTTATCTTTATTTGTATAAAAATACCACATTTCTTCTGGGTGTCCTATTGTATTTGGAGGAGGGCACAGGTGATATTTTAGAATAGTTTTTCCATGTAGAATTGTAAAAATATAATTTTAGTATGCTTACTTTTTCTTGAAATATAACTATTTTCTGAAGAAGAAATGATTGGGAAAATAATAAACATAAAATTTTGAGTAATCTGAGTGTTTTGACCTGATGATGTCAGTTTCAACAGTCGTAACACAATCAATGATTTTCCGGTTTTAGTCAATTACATAAATACTTTTCCAGGTACAAAAAGTGGCCTGGTATTTCCTAAATAATAGAATCTTAATCATGAAATAGATATCTTAATCATGAAAATGTGCATTGTAATAGGTTTACTGACTGACAACTGACAGGATAAACCACACAGTTTTTCACCTCTCTGTGCATCTATGATATATACTTCCAGTCGTGACCAGGGCTGTAAACACAGGCTCCACTCTCGGAAGGCTCCTTGTCCTCTTTGTGGTGCCTCTCTTCTGCCTTCGCCTCCAATCCAAACCTGTAGGTCAATTTGAATTTTCTAAAATTTTACATGAGATGATGACAGCAATTCTCCATTACATCTCATTTCTTTTCCTCACTATAACTTTTTGAAAATGGTCCGTGTTGTTATCTGTGTGAGTAGTCCTTTTAGTTGGATAGCATTTTATCGTATCACATTTCTGTATCATAATTTTGTTTATCTGTCTACCTATGGATAGACACCTGAGTACTTCCAGCCGGATGCTCTTACAAAGCTGCTGTGAGCATTTGCATCCACATCTTTACAGGCATGCTGGCACCATGGCTTCGTGGCTTTTGACTGAGAAAACAACGGCTTGAAAAAAATGTACTCACCTTGTATGATGAAGCCGTAAGCTTCCAGAGTGCAGATTTGCCTAAAGCAGGGTGTTGAGCAGAACTCAGCAGCTTGGCTTTGGACTTACTGGGTTGAATGTGTCAATTAGAAAAGAGGTAGAGATCTGGGGTAAGATATTTTTCAATTGAGTCAGAAGTTTCAGTGGGATGTCTAAATGAGGTACAAATTTGAGTATTGTCAAACATCTATTATTTAAACTCACGGTGGACGACTAATGGTCATTCAGAGAGATCACTTAAATATTATTATAAACCCTTTAATTGGTGAACAGTGAACTTAAATGGCAAAATACCTTGACAATGTAACTGAGGATCTTAAGATGGGAATATTATCACAGATTATCCCATTGGGAACAAGTACTCTTATAAGGCATAGATGAGAGAGAGAGAGAGAGAGAGAGAGAAGGAGAGGGAGAGAGAGGAGAGGAGAGGATTAGACAATGTGTTGTAGAGTCAAGCTTGTTTGCAAGTCTATGTGATGGAATTATCCACCTTTTTTGATACTATACTCAAACTCTTTCAGTTCCTCAGCCTTTTAAGACATCTTGTCCTGACTACATCTCTCCCCTGCATACACTGAGGAAGTCTCAACCAGACCTCTCACTCCTGCTCTTTTGGCAGATAGATATGCTTCTGCTTCTGTCTATATTATAAAGTACTTTTTAATAAATATATTTTCCACATGTTGACTAAATACAGTTTTTAAATGTGAATTTTAGCTAATTGTGTTTTGGGAAATTATTTTCAATATTGAGCCTTCGGTTCTTTTTTTTTTTTTGGTCTGTGGAATTCAGGCCTGAATGATCCTTATTAAAGAATCTAAACCCTTTAATGCCCTGCCAGAAACTTCCCTAATTCTCCTTTACAAAATGGAAAACAAAACCAAAGCAACAAACAAGAAAGCCAAAACCTAAACCAAAGCAAAACATTAAAAAAAAATTAGCAATAAAATAATTACAAAAATGTTGCCATTAAGTTTAATAAAATTGTTTCTATCAGTTGCTCCATTAATATATTTGATTTTTTTTTTTACTGCTGTGACAAAATACTGTCACAAAAGCAGTTAAGAAAGGGTAGATTAATTTTGTCTCACATTGGAATCTACAGTCTACTATGGCAGGAAGGCATGCTGTGGGGATGTGAGGTGGCTGGCCATTTTGAGTCTACATTCAGGAAGCAGAGAGACCGATGCTGGTGTTCACCCAACCGCCTTGTCCCTACCCAATCTTTTTTCAGTCTGGTCACCCAACCCACATTTGGGGTTTAGGTTGCATCTTCCTTCCTCAGTTAAACTTTTCTTGAAACATCCTCACTGTTAACACATGAGCCTCCTTACTCTCCTCAAGTTGACAGTGAAGACTAGACACCACTCTTGGTTATTTCTTATTTAGTCCTGGGTCAAAGACCTGGCTGTTGCCCAGAATCATAAACCCAAAACTCGCGAGAGTTACTCTCACATCTCGGTTCAGCTGCAAGAGATGAAATGTGAGCCGTATATAATGGAAAAAAGAAAGAGCAAAGGAATTTTATTTCCAGTCAGCCTTTACATAACTAAAGTGTGCTTGGTCTTCAGATCTAGACTGTTCCTTCCAACTAGACCTCTATGGAACACGTTCCCAGGTCATATGGTTCTGGCTGGGCTCTGAGTGACATCTCTGGAGGCTCTTTCTAAGTCCTCAGTGCACCGCTGACCACACTGTGAATCCTGGGACCAGGAAGGTCCTGGAAAGGCAGTGAGCACTTCGGGAACAGACCAGCAGTCACCACGGACCACATAGCAGGTTGGAAGCGATCCTTGGACCACTTCCTGTGTCACCAGTACTTCAAGCGCAGTCGGGGTCAAAGCCCCAGTAGGCCCCAGAGACACTGCTCATGGCTTAGTGCGAGTAAAGTTCTCTCCACACCTCTCCTGCATGAGGACACAAAGATGAATGGGCAGCAGAGAGGCATGGCCGCTTCCCGCTGCAGACTGCATACAGGGCGCTTTGTGTTCATGACGATAGCAATACTTCCCTTCTGGCAGAGAGAAGCCTGCTCCTCCGGAGCTGCGGAAAGTAACGCTTGTTTCGGAATTGGTCGGAGTTCAATCTCAATTATGTCTGGAAACAACACACGTCCCTTTCCCCCTTCTGTATGACTGCAGTGTTAATTTTCAAGCAAACGCGTGCAAGTTGAAGTTGAAATAGCCACACAACATTGACATTTATTGGGCACTCCCTGTGGAGCGTTCCTGGCAGTGTGGTCTCGGAAGGTGTTGCCTCTGCACTGGGGGCTTAGAGGCTCACTCTTTCCAGACTGCGTGTACCACCCTAGAGCTAGGCCAGAGGAGCTTATTTGAACAGGATCTCATTCAGATCTGCCTTTACTCCACCCACACAGAGAGGAATCGCAGTTTTTCCTCTAGTAGTACAGAGCTGGTACCCAGGACCAACAAAAGATGCTGTAATATAATTTGCTGCCATTTATTACAGGGATGGGTGGTTCTTGGGGTTTCATACTTTCATACTTAGCCAGCTGTAAAATAAAAGTAATCTCTTTCACATTGTAAGTTCGATATTTATTGCCTTTTTGAAAGTCTTAGGATTTCACTTGACCGGGTTTCTGAATTCCTTCACATGCTTCTAAAACATGATAAAACGTTGCATATAAAACGTGATCGGATGGAGAAGCGAGAACTGTTTTGGAATTGCACAACACAACAGACAGGAGCCGCACCTGTTTCCGGGATCCACACATACTCAGCCTGGGTGTGTTGCGGGGTCTGCTTGTGCAGCTGTTGTTTTATCGTAAGAATACGGCTGTCTTTAGGCAGGCTTAAGCCTTGTGAACTCGGAAACTTGGACGTGTGAAAGGTAGGTTCTAAACTTCTGTCTGGGCTGCCGATAGTAGCAGGAATAAGAATCAACTACTGACTCCCACACAGCAGCCATGATTCCAACAGGAGGAAGTGTTTCAAACAAAACACAGCTCAGCAGACAGCCTGTGCACGGACTATGCAAAATTAATGATTAACTGCATGCCAGTGGGCTTGTCAGGGAACAGTAAGGCTCTTTAAGGGGCTTATATAGTCTATGAAAGAAATTAGCTCATGAGAGGGATTCATAAGGATAAAAGAACAAACTTAAGTAGAGGCTTGACATATCCTGCTTTTCTCACAGGGCAGAAAGTTAAACATAAAGGCCCCCTTTTTATAATGTGAAGATCTGACTCTGAAGTTGGGGCAGATCATCCACTTGTTAAAACAAGACATGAACATTCTTGTTATTCCTTAAAGGAGGAGGGGACGGTGTGCACTCAGTTTGAACTTTGAATGTACCAGGACGGAGGGGGGAAATTATCCAACAATTATCCTAGACATTGAAGACCATGAAACCAAAAATAATTATGAAAGTGACAGCCAAGAAGTAAATAGGACAGGGTATTCATAAATCACAATCTCTTAGGATTGTATGAAGTTTGAAAACCGCAGACTCTGTCATCCAGATTCACAAGTGAAGATAGGCACGGATCGAGTATTAGTGACCTTGTAATTTATACAAGGCCTGCATCAAGAAATAGCGTCTCCCAGCACAGCAAGTCAAAATGAATTTCATAAAGATATTTTCTTTACTTAATCTAAAGTCTCTTCCGGAATTCCCATGGTGGTTCAGTACACTAATGACAACAGGAATCCAGGAACCTAAGTGAAGATTCTCTGAGACGGATGGCTGTTAGCCGGCAAGGCTTCCAGAAGGCAATCATCTAACATGACTTGGCAACTGTGTATCAGGAGTCAGTCCATGAATTATAAATGTGTTCTCAAGGAATTTACAGGCTAATGGATACATTTTCCTTTCTCTCTTCCTCCCTCCCTCCCTTCCTCCCTCTCTCCCTCCTTTCATCCTTCCTTCCTTCTTATCCAACCCATGCAGGTCAATGAAAGTAGAACAGAGAGCTGGAGAGACAGCTTAGTGGTTAAGAGTCCTGACTGCTCTTACAGAGGACTGGGTTCAGTCCCTCGGCTGCAAGGCAGCTCATAACCATCTGTAACTCCAGTTCTAACTGATCCAACATCTTCTTCCTACTTCTGCAGACACTGCATGCATGCAGTGCAGTAACATACATGAAGACGAAACCCTCATACACATAAAATAAAATAAATATAGAAAATGAAGAAAATAATAGAATTGTGAGGAGGAGGGCAGGCTAACAGAAACCAATAAAAAGGAAAGAAATGCTTTGGCTTTGGATTACATTCAATATCTCCGTGAACTGGCTGAGATCTTGTCATCTGTCACTTGGCCCATGGTCCCGCTTTCCTTTCTCCGCCAGCATCCTGCATCTGGATTGTTTCAGTCAGAGAGGCGGGTTTGTGTGCTGATTCTCTGTGTGTGCTGTCTTCATAACTACTTTCTCCTTCCTGAAGTTTCCAAAAGTAACCCTCTGACACATATCTCTGTGTCCTCACCTCCTTCCTTATTAAACCTAACTTCCTTTAGTCTTTACCATGTTGTTTAATGATTGCATTCTTTTCTTGCATTTATGTTTCTTTTTCTTTTTTTTTTACTCTTTTTTTTTTTTTTTTTTTTTAAGAAAATAAGTATTTTAAGCTTCTTGGGGACAGTGTGTGGGTCCGTGTCTCTGCATGGACACGGAATATCTTGAGAAGTAACTACTTGAGAGCTAGACATAAATAAGATATTTAATTAAGGGTAAAGAACACGTGCGTTATTCTTTTTGACTCAGTTTGGGGGAGTTATTGCCCCTTTTAGTTTCAGATGACAGAAGATCTTCATGTCAGAATGAAATAACTTCCTTATGGTATCTGAAGCAAGTGACCTTGCTACCAAATCTCGTTTCCTGAAGCTCTCTAACTCTGTCCCTGACATTGCCAAACTTCAGGGTCTGTTTCACTATTTGGGCCAAGACAGAAGGCCCCGGGGTTAGATGCTGCCTTAATCTAGCATGTCTGCTCTCCCCTCTCTGCATCTACAGTAGACAGCTGTCCACTGTAACACGAACATGGAAAGTGATACAGTATGGGAAATGAACTTTGTAGACATATGAAAACTTCTATTTTGAGTATTTGAATAGGCAACCTAAGGGCTATCTTTTCACAAGCAGTTTCAGGGACAACTCTCTTGGCACAATTGCCAAATGTCACAATCAAGGATATAGCAGAGGGGCTAAAGAAACGGCTCAGTGGTTAGAAGGACCTTATTCTCTTGCAGAGGTCCCAGCTTCAATTCCTGCATTCCTATGGCAGCTCACGACTGTCTGTAACTCTAGTCCCAGAGCATCTGATGTCCTTCTCTGACCTCAGTGGGCACAAGGCACAAACGTGATGCACACATACATGCAGGCAAGATACTCACAGCACTCATGCACGTAAAACAACAAAACAAATAAATGTTTAAGGAACCCAGCAATATAGTACAGGATTAGCTTATTGCTAGGGGGATAGGCAAATAGGAGTGCATATCTGAAGACATAACTCCAACTCTTGGGAAATACATAATCTATTAACTCTTTAAAAGTTGACTACAAACCTATTTTTTGTTTAGTAAGTGAAGATGTTAGGAAAAAAATAAAAGCAAGAAACTAATGAGAGTTTCATATAAAATTATTACAATAAATAGTAATCCCTAAAATCTGATATGTTTTACTTTCCAGAAAATGTAATCAATTGTCCTAGTTGTACAAAGATTCTAAGGATGCTGTGATGGAGTGCTTGCTGCTAATCCACAATTGGGCAGGAGGAATCTTTGGCCTGGACCACGCAGAAGAGCTTTAAGCAATGTTCTTCTCATCAGCTTGCTAGTTGGGAGAGTGGACCCTGGTTTATTTCAGTCTCATACAAGATCTTTCTACTGAACAAGTAGAGATCCCTCCCCCATAAAACATTCGTGAAGAGGAAAGACAGATCCAGGAAAAGCAGGAGAGAGAGGCTGTGAGGGTGCCCATCATACCTTTAAGAGCTGACAATTCAGAGCCTGTAGAGATGACTTGGGCAAGCTCCAGTGCCCTGAAGTTTGGACTCAGCCGTCAGAGACTTGTATGCTCACTTCTTCCTTGTGTCCATTGCTTTTCAGGTAAATGCTTTGGAAGGAACACTGTGACAGTGGGTGTGAATGAGAATAGGTAAACAGCACACAGTGAATTCAGGGTGGCTGGGCAATGTTTTGAGTTTATGTGTTTTTGTGTTTGCTGGGTGTAGTTTCCCACATTCATCTTATTTTTTTCTCAAACAAAATGAACATAGGAAAACACGAGAAGTATATGCTATGTTTGAATGGTTCTCCAACCTAGAAGTAGATTTTTGTTCTTAAAATAGACTCTGTAGTAAAACTGGTTCCATCTACACTTCTGAACTGTAAGTTCAGCAAACAGTACATATAACTTCATCTAGCTGAAGCCCGAGCAAACTCTTTGCCCCTTTGCAAACCAGACCCTGGATATGGACACCATCTGACTGTTGATGTCTTGACAGACCCATGCCACACCCCTAGAACTGTAACCTTGAGAAGTCTACAAACCCCCCAGATGCCCCTGTCCATCTTGTGGGTTTGCTACTTTCTTTTCTCAAGTTCTGTAGTCAGAACCCTAGAGTCCATTGTCCTAGATGTGAAGCTCAGGAGTTCCAAAGAATCACCTTTAAAAACAAACAAACAAAAGGCCACCAACCTCCTGTCGTGCTTGGTCACTGTCTGGGTGTGATGAGGAACAGAAACTGCAAGAGGGAAGTATGTGTGTGTGGTCAGGAGCCTAAACTCATCCTTTGTGGTCACTGTGGACCATCTCTGTGTTACGAAAGGCCATATTTTCTGGAAGATGGCTCTCATCACACAGGCTGGAGCTAACCACATCTTTTACCCCTCTGAACCATAGTTCTACCTCTGGAAGTACAACACGGCTTATATGAACAGTCTTTACACATTTATTACACTTTCTAAGTTCTAGTATATAAATACTATTTATTTCTTCCTTCAGCCTCAACAAGAATATACATACGCCCATGGATTCTACTTCTTCTTGCTTTTGGTTAACCGTGAGCAAGTTGCTGGAACTGTCTTCATTTGCACCATGTATGAAATGGAAGCAGTAGCGATTCACATTGTTGTCGGAATTGAATAGGATTAGATAGATAGCTGGCAGGATCAAAGCAGTTCCAAGGGCATTATCGTCAGTAATGTTGTGTTGTAGTTAGTCCCGCCTCATTGGCTTGCTTCACATTAAAACTAAGTAACAGCGAGCTTTGGTTGAGCAACTGTTTGAAGTTTCAACTTATGATGGGCAGAAACAGAGTTTTCTATAAAACTATTGATTATGCAAATTACTTATAATATCTTCATCCTGGGACACTCGTATGGCCCTCTTATGGATACACCAGGCTTGTATAAGAGAACTGTTTGTTGTGTCAGGGGAGCAGGTGTTGTATGGCTTCCAAAGGCAGTAATTGAAATGAATATTTACTTTGAGTATCTCATAAAGCAATGTTTGAGCCCAGATGGAAAATACTGTCAAGTCTTTCCTCAGCCTCTCCTTCTTCCTTGACTCTGTTTGATACTCTCCCCTTTGATGGCATTGCCCTCATAGAATCTAGCTTCTCATCTCCTTCTTTCCCCTTGCAGTCTCCTTCTTCCCTCCTCTAGCTTCTGCTTGGCATTTCTGGGTTCTGCCACTAAGCTGAAAAGCACCTATTTGTCACCAGGCAGTGAGGGTGTCTGCATCTTTTGCACAACAGGCAGTTACGGGGCAACAGGCTTTTCTTTCTGGGATACACATTCCTCACCCTGCCACCATAGACTTCAATCATTTTTCCCAGCAACCCCCAACCCTGGGACAGATCATTGATGACACAGGGCAGGCTATGGGGCTCCAGGCACGATTTCTCCTCTGTTTAGCACTGGAGATAATCTCAGGCAGCTACAGTGGCTGGTGAAGATCAAAGGTTTTGTGGCTGCCTGAGGTCAGGATAATGGTTGCTTTGCAAGCCTGGGAGCCCTAACCTTATGTCAGCAGATGTGAGAACATGGCTGTCTCTTTCAAAAAGTTTTAGCAAAAGACAGTAAATAAAAATCAAATCTTTCTGAGGATGTTTCTATATCAAATGACTTTGATTTTCTGATCTTTTTTTTTCCTCAAGGTAATGGATGCTCAAATCCGTAGAAATCATTTCATTTAGTAAGTTTCCAGAGAGAGAAAATAAACCAAACTCTTACTAGTTTCATGCCTAAGTCCCACTTCTACTCCCTGAACCTGCAGCCACAGTGTAAGTGATCTAGAGAGGCTTCCAGAGATTAAAATGAACACTTCTGCTCAGTAAATCTGTAATTCTTTTAAACCACAGATGAATGTTTAACATCATATTGTAAGTAGAAGGAAAAAACAGAGGAGGAGAAGGAGGAGGAGGAGGAAGAAGAAGGAGAAGGAGAAGAAGGAGAAGAAGGAGAAGAAGGAGGTGAAGAAAAAGAAAACAAAACTATGTGAGTATTTTAGCATTAAGGTGTATCTAAGGAAGAATCTAGAATGAGCAAAATGACTTCAATTCCAAGCAAAAAGTTCTCAGCTAATTAGCTTAAGTAAAAAAGAAGGACGTATTGCAGAGACATGAGTATGTATGTCATGGATGTTGAAGATAAGGAAAAGTTGAGTCAATAGAGAGTCGAGTAAAAGCCAGACTCCAGGGCCCATGAGTAACCCCTGTTTCTTTTTGCACTTTGGGTCTATTTTTCTCTGCACATATGCTATCTTACCATGCCTCTCTATATAGACATTTTCTACCTCTTCTAACATATCAGAGATCAATAATGTCCAACAAATTTTTATTGTGATAAGAATATTCAAGATCTGCTCTGTCTATTATGATAGTTCACCAGTCAATATAGAGATTGAACACCTGAAGAATTTCTGGAGTGACTAAGGATCTGAATTTTTAATTTTAATTAACTTAAAATTCAAATGATCACATGTGATTCATGCCTACAATATGAAACAACAAAATGTTAGTAGATAACTCTAGAAAACTCCACAATGGTTTTCATCCCTGGGTCCAAAATTCCTGTTTAAAATATAAGATTTCAAACATGCATATGATGTATTTTGATCACATTCAATCCCCACTTTTTTCCCACAACTTTTCCCAGATCCGCCCTTATCCCAGTGTGCCCTCTTGTATTTTCTTTTCTAAACACAGAGGTCAATTCGTGCTGCTCATATGCTCACAGATGTGGGACCCTCCTCTGGAAGGTAGCCAACCTAGCAGAGACACATCTTTAAAGGAGACGAATGCTCCCTCTCCAGGAACTCACCAAATACCAATAATAGGTCCTCAGCTCGAGGGGGGAGCTCACGAGCCCTTTTGCTTACATGATGGTATATTGATCTTATTGCCTAGGTGTCAGAGGACATGCGTTACAGGCATGATGATGTAGACCCTGGCAAAAACTCTGCTGCTGTCCTGTCAGCCAATACATTGCTTCTCCATCAGGCTACTTGGAAGAGTGAATACAACCATCTGTTTGGACTTTTGTACTAGATTTACTTTTTACTGTCATTTTTATCTAACTTGTGAAAGGGAACACCCTGTTAATAAAACAAATATGCACAATGTTCTCATCTCCAAAGGAGTTTTTGTTTTTAGATGCAGTCCAAACATGGATCCCTTAAGTAGGAAATCTCTCCAGAATACTTAGCATATGATATTATGTAAATCAAGGAAATAAATTATTTCTAGAAGCACAACTGACATGGAAGGCTTATACTTCAGTCTTTCTATTTCTGTCAAGTAGCTACATCAGAAGTACCTTCATGTTAGTTGATGTCTTCAGTTTTGGTGTTTGTCTTTTTGTTTTCTTTCAGTTTGTTTTTGGGTTTTTTGAGACAGGGTTTCTCTTTGTAGACCTGGCTGTCCTGGAACTCATTTTGTGGACCAGACTGTCTCTACCTCCAAAGTGCTGGGTTTAAAGGTCTGTGCCATCAAGCGCATCTGTTTGGACATCTTCAGTTTGTGTAATGACAGCGAGAATCACATGATATAAACAAGATATTTCTTGACTTTCCCATCTCTGCTTCTCTTCCTTCCCTCTCATATCCCCCTCGCTCTTTTTCTTTTCTGTCTTCTTGCCTATTCTTATCATCCATCTCCTTCAAGGCCATATTGGGTTTAGGCATACACAGTCCCAGTAGTTTATGTTGTGATTGAGATGGCATGCTCCTGCCTCAGGACCTTGGCTCCTTCTCAGTCAAGTTTGTGCTTGTTTTCTACTCAACACATGCTAGGGTCATGTGGGAAGGGGAAAGTGAGCTTTGGTTTGGTTTGGCTTTGGCTGGTAAATCTGGCACCAGTAAGCAGCCTTACTTCCGTTCTTCCTCCGTGTTCCTGCTTGAGCTCTGCCCTGACTTTCCTCAGTGACAGACTGTAGCCTGCAAGGTGAGACAAACCATTTCCTCTCCAGTTGTTTTTGGTCAGTGCTTTATACACAGCTGTAGAAAATCGAAGTCGGATGGAAGGAGTGGGTGAAGCAGCATTCCTCATACTTGCGTTCAGCATGCGGAGGCAAGGGCCAACAATACTTCATTTCGGTCAGTATTTAGAGTGATATGCCTGGCGTCTTCTAGACAGGCACCCTAGAAAGCTGGTTTATAAACTAAGGAGAGCAGCTGCTCCTAAACCATTCTGGGGGACTCTAGACTGAGCAAGATTCTCTTTGGATCTGTCTCTCAAGCCTGTAGAAGGCAAGAGCCACAGATGGATGCCTAGAAACACAGGGGATCCTCCCAAGGTAGCACAGAGGGGCATCCAAAGAAGTCCTCCTTTTCTCAGCCCTCCACTTTCTTCCTTCATCTATACTGAATGTATGCCCTGGCTCACATGGACCACAACTAGAGTATGCTGAGTGTCTAGTCACACAGCATTTGGATTTTACTGTCCTGCTATATACTTCAGGGAAGAGAAGGAATCTACTTCTAGCTTCAAATCTAATCAAATAAATTTCAAGCAAATAACAAAAAAGTGGATTCTTGATTTTTTTTTTATTGTAGAGTTATTGGAATGTTGGCCATCAGATTCCTAGGAGGGAAGAAATGGGGGTGATTATGACTGTCTAAGTTCCCTGGGTGAAGAATGCAGAGAAAAGGCAAAGAGAACAAGTTCTCAGCTTCTGCCTGAATTCAGTCTTCTTTTTATGTTTTACAGATGTGCCTGGTTGTACCATTTAAAAGGTCATGCCACCTCTCTATTTTTGTTAATGGGTTCTTTCCAAGGCAAGACATCAACATAAGGTGGGTGGGGGGGGGAGAAGTCTCAATTCATTGACATATGTCCTTTCCCAAACACCTCCCTTCCCATTCCAAGTGGCTCGGTGCTTAGTATGCTAAGGTCTAAGAGAGTCACAGGAGTCATAGAGATGATCTGTGTGGTTGTAAGAACTACCAAACTGAGCTTTCCCTGAACAGACTCACTCAGCCCTGTCAGAGTAGAGTCTGTCTCCAGTCTTATAGACAAGAGGTCCCCGGGGCACCAGAATAGCTTTCCACTTTCCAGAATTGAAGGGTGATTTAAGATGAAACAAAATCTCTAGAACTTTGTTTTTTGTTTATTTTAATATATAAGGCTTCATATTTGTTATATAAGGCTATCTGTTGTGGCATATTGCCAAAGGGGACACACAACTTATTTTCCCTTAGCTGTTTCTCTGTCCACTCTACTGCCTCTCCTCCACCAGTTAAAATGAACAGAAGGGTAGAAGACAGTAGACAATCTTGGTGGTTGTTCATGTTCCCTATAGCGGTGTGCTGCGATGATTAAGTCGAAGCTCAGATCTCACAGTTCTATCACTAACTTTTAAAGGAGAAAGTAGAGCCGGGCGGTGGTGGCGCACGCCTTTAATCCCAGCACTTGGGAGGCAGAGGCAGGTGGATTTCTGAGTTCGAGGCCAGCCTGGTCTACAGAGTGAGTTCCAGGACAGCCAGGTCTATACAGAGAAACCCTGTCTCGAAAAACCAAAAAAAAAAAAAAAAAAAAAAAAAAGAAAGTAGAATAAAATTTAATACATTCTTGTCTATTAGTTTCTTGGAATTACGAGATATCCAGAGCTAAATAGGAAAACATCCTGGGTCTCAAGAACTTTTTATTTCAGTTCAAATTAAAAGCATCATGGTAATTTTTCACACACACACACACACACACACCACACACACTACCTGGCAAAGATTATTTTTGTATGATCATTTTTACTTGTTTGAGGAAAAGGTAAGAAAAATGGACATTTTAATACCGTGTTAATATAGTTTATATCAAACTTTGGAGGATAATTACCAGTATACATATCATTTACAGATGAATTGACTTCTGAGGCCTGCTATAAAATTACACAGTACAAGGAGGTGAGGGGAAGCAGTGTGAAGAACAGGAATGGCCATGTGCTAATTTCTGAAGTTCTCGAGAGAATCACTGAAGTTACATTAACTAATATCTTTTAAGTTATGTATGTTTTAAAATTTATGCGTTGAATATTTAAGAGGAAAAATAGGAAGTATACATCTTCTAATTCCTTTGTGTATTTCCCTATTGCCTACCATTGTGTCAGACACAGTTTTCAAGTACTGAGGATTTAGCAAGAAACTAGAATATCTCTGTCCTCAATGAGCTCAATTTTAGGACCTGGAAAAAGCTATAAAAATGTAGAAAATGTACATAAAATATATCAGGTGGTGATTGCAGCTATAAAAAACAGGAAAAGATTGAGTGAGTGGCAGGCAGGACTGGTTTGGGTTTTTAAGACAAGGTCTTTAGAGAAAGCCCGTCTCTTCTCACAATACTTAAGCAAAGTTAACTATGACCTCGGACAATCGCTGTGGTACCTAGCAGAACATTCCAGACACATGCCAAGAAGAGCAGACCAAAAATACAATAATTTCAAGGAGAAAGAGAGAGGACACTTGGTACGTGGTGCACATAAGCACCAATAAAGATAGTCTGTGAGAGGAGAGAGAGGTGGGTAGCCAGAGATAAGAACATGGGGACCTGTTGGCCATGGGATAGATTCTTAGGAGACTTGAAGCCAGGAACCTAGGCAGCATAATCTAAGTTGTCTAAGAAGAAAAGTCCTTCAGAAAGAGAAGAGGCAAAAAAAAGTGAAACTATTGACTAATTCAGAAACATTTTTCCCTGAGGGAAGAAATGACAACCAGGAAAGGTGTTGAAAGCAATTTCTGAACAATTCACTGATTGCGTCCTCAGAATTCACAGATAGTTTGGGTATATAGTATGGGAAGAAGAAAGCAAGCTCCAATTTTTTGACTTGGGAAGCCAAGTCAATACAATTTCTATTTATATGTTCATAGGTTTAAGAGAGAATCAGAAGTAAAGAATTGACCAAGAAATTGGGTTAATAACTCGTGTATAAGGGAACTGTACAAATTATATGAATGAATTTGAAAGTGAGGCAGGATTCAGAGATAGAAAAATTACCGATTTCTTAGCGATGATGTTCAAATGATCTATGAAAACCAAACCATATCTAAGTATCAACAGAGAAAGAAGAGCTGGGTCTCTTACAACTTGAGAATTAGAGATTAGGGCTGTGTGGAAGACCAACAGAGATGGGCTTTGAGAGGCAAAGCTTCTACAAAGGAAAGTGATCCAAGTGTTTCAGGGGGAAAGGATCCATTCATTCACTGGATCAGTCGCTACTGAGAGGTCAAGGTAGGCAAGTCTTGAAGTCTAAGCTTCAGATTTAATAGGTGTATTGTTGTTCCATGACAGAGGACCAAAGTGACACAGATAGTTTTCTAAGACTGAAAAGAAAGTGTTGACAGTAAGTAATGACAGCTCACGTGAGATATGTGCTGTATGAGTGATGGCTCAGTCCGCAAAGCTGCACGCTGATGGTGTGCACATGCCATGTGTGTGCAGGTAGCCAGAGAGGCCATTAGATCCCATGGAGCAGGAGTCACATGCAGTCGTGCGCTGCCTGACGTGACCGCTAAGGACACAACTCAGGTTGTCTGGGAGAATGAGTGCCTTTTACTGAGCAGAATACTTGCAAAAGTTTGAATAGAGAGTAGAGAAAACCAGGATAGCTGTAATAGAAACCCCATACTGCAGAAACTGGATGCCACACAGTCTCTGCCGGATGACCGAGAGGAATGAAGCACCAGTTCAGTTGTAGGGAGTGGCAGCCATATTGCCTTCTCACTTTTGGTGACCCTAGAATAGTCATAGGTAGTAGCTACAGGCAAGAGGTGATCCTGGAGAGATGGCCATGAGTCAAGTGGCTGAAGCTTCACCTGTGGACCTTCTGTTCAGATGGTTGATATATGTAATGATTGGGATACATTTACAAACATATAGCAACTTAATAAATTGTATTTTTGAGTTCCTCTTTAGTGAATGCCAAGCTGAGAGTTGTGAGAAAAGACAACATGTAATTATTTTTGTTGTCACAGAACTTATAATTTAGCTTGAGAATACATGAAATATGAATATCTAATTAAATATAAAATGTTTTCTTACAGACCATACATTCTATATGTTCATCAGGAAACGGAGAGTATTAAATTAACTAGGGGCTTGTTGATCAGAACTCTGAAAGAAGAACAGTGTTTGAAGAACAGTTAGGATAGAATCCTGTAAGGGAACTGAACAGCCAAGGGCCCGTTAGGGCTGGAATGAAGGTCATACAAGCAAGCCAGTGAAGGTACAATACAGACAGAGACATAAAAATCAATCAAACAAACAAGGTCAAAACAACAAAAACAAACCCCCCTGAACTTTCCAAAGTTAACATATATTTAGCACAGTTCCCTGGTTCTAGAGAAAACAGTTACATTCTTTAACTAACATGGTAAGGTGACATGAGAATTAACTGCTTTAAAATGTCTCTGAAGAAAGACAGCTACAAATTAGGTAACATGAGTTTTAGAATTTGTAATGACTTCATTTTGATATCAAGTCTGTTAACTACTTTGACCTTGCATCACGGGGTAGCATTACGTAAGGACTGTTATTCATGTTGATTCTCTCTCTCTCTCTCTCTCTCTCTCCTCTCTCTCTCTCTTGTGTGTGTGTTGTGTGTGTGTGTGTGTGAAGGCCACTGAACAACTTTCAATGTCATTCCTTATTGGGCGTCATCTACCATTTCCAGGGGCTCACCATAAGCTAAGCAAACTGAGCCCTAGGGATTAATTGATGGTCTCTGCTTCCTGGAACTGGTATTGCAAGAGGATAGTATTTCAACTTCTTTTACCAAGTCTCAGACAGAGTTCAGGCACTCATGCTTTTGTGTCAAGCTTTAATAGTCATGCAATTAAAACACACGGGAAGGTTTATGTAAATTGTACCTTTCCTAATCCTTGAAGATTTCTTGTTTCCCATCTTCTGATAGGGTATGACTTAAATTATGATACAGCTGCATGTTTCATAAGAGACCTCCTTAAAATTCCAAGTATCTGTTTTCACACAGCACTGGAATTCTGTGTTTTCCAAGAGTGAAAAGTCTTGGCCCAGGAATCAGGCCCAAGACTCTCCTGCTTTCCGATTCTATGGAACATAGCCAGGGATGTCCAAGGCTGCACAGCAGAGGAATGCAGTCCTTGAAGAGATAGTCATGGATGTTGCTCAGCAAGAGGAAATGGCACTGTTTCAGTAACCTGTAAGACTTAGAATTCACAGGAAATGATTTCTTCCCTTGTGGGAGCTGAGGCATTCCAGTCAATCTGAGCTCCTGTCAGGCCAGCGGTTAGCACTCAGCTGATTACAGTAGCAGTTAGACTTTTAAAAAAGAAAACAGAAAACCCCAAAACTCAAAAGAAAACAAAGTAAAAGTTTCCCATACTTGTAATATCATAGAAGCTCTTGACTGTGCACACTACATTTTATGAGCTTCTTTGCTAACGGTTCCCATAGAGAACTTATTTTTGCTTTCACTGAAAATTCCTGTTGTCACTGGATGTCTTCCCTACGTAGAAGCAAAGGTACATGTTATCCGAAAATGTTTAGGTGAAATTGTACATTGGTGTGTTAATCAAATTCTGCATACCCAGCTCTCCTGAAAGGTTGGATGATTTCTAAAATCCACCCTTTACCTCAACTTCACAGAAGGCCATTCATAGGACTTGCCGAGTTTTAAGCTGGGTGTCTGATTGGTTTCCCCAGTGGGGCCATGGTTTACATGAGAGCACTGTGTTTGTAAGTCAACCCAAAGGCAAGCTGTTCAGCATCCCAGATGTCAGTGAAGCCCACTGAATGTTCCTTATGAAGTAATGATGGTTCTTCTGGAAGCTCAGCCAGAAATTTACTACAGCCCTGTGTAACCCTGAGAAACTTGGAGTTTTAGATGGATACTTCTTGTTTTTCTTCAGGACCTTTAAGGCTTCTTCTAACATTATAACTGTCTGATGTGGAGACAGAAAAAGAAGCACCTGGTGGGAAAGAAAGGTCTTCAAGCAACATGTGTTTCACATACATTCTACTCAGAATTGGGAAGAGGCTCCTGTAGAGAGGCCAGAATAGCAAAAGTGATTTAATGTGTTCTATGAGATGAGAACCCATCTTCTGTTCTACAACAGGAATCGCCATCAAATAAGAACAATCACGTAAGAATGAATGCCAGCAAGCACACTTTAGCTTTGGGGTGGACCCCTCCTTAAGTCATCTGCAGGCTTCCTGCTGCTGTTCTCCAGGTCCAGGGTAGATGTGAAGATGGGGTGGAGCTTCTTCGTGTGGATCCTCACACGAAGCTCTTCCCCATCATCTCCTGGTCTTCCCTCAAAAGCGTCTCCTTTTCTCTGTCCCCGCCAATCTCCTTCCATCTCCCCCTGCTCTCACTTTCTGCTTTTTCTTGTAACCTTTTCTTTTCTTTCTGCTTCCTTTCCATATTTTCATCTTCCCGGTCTTTATCCATTTCTCCTTCTCTCTTTTAAATGCACTCCTATGTGTTGGCGTGCTAAGCATAATGGAGGAACCTGTGGGCTTCCCAGAAATCTAACTTCAACTTCATCCTAGGTCAGCCTGTTCTTGGACCCTTTAAGAAGGTCAGAGCCATTGACGGTTGTCTTCAGGCTGGTCTAAAATCATTGACACAGCAGTCGAATTGTAAGTCGTCTAGAACATTGCCCTGGGTCATCTTCACACAGTCTTAAGAGTTTAACTGGCAGACTCAAATCTTCATAGGAAACTCACATCTTCGTAGAAAAGCTAGATACAGAATGGGTAATGACTGGAAAGTGTCAGATGCAAAGTGGTAAAAATCATATGATGAAAATATTGTTGAATTCCCATTATTTCTACAACACTGGAATAATTAATATAAGGCATGTATGAAAACATATCCATCAATCTCAACCTCAAATAGCTCATGGTTTTATAGAACAAAAATTAGCTAGAGATGTCTACTACTGAGCTGGTAAGGTAGTCAGTGGATAAAGGCACTTGCCACACAAACAACCTGACCACCCAAGTTCAATCATCAGACTCCATACATGTTTAAAGAGAGAACTGACTCCTGATAGACATTCTCTGACCTCTGCGTATGCCCATGCTCAGATCCCCCCACACACACACCAGACATCATAGTGATCCTCTTAACGTGCTCTTTTGTGACAGCCTTGAGAAGGTTTTTGCAATGACTGCCATATCCCACTAGGATCTGCATTCTATAGGTGAAGAAACTGAAGCTTACAGATAGATACCCTGCTCTAGATCTCAGATGCGACATTTGACGAAGCTTGGATTTGAACTGGTATGAGCCACCTTGTGTTAATTAACAAACAGATGAAACTGAAGAATGTTCTCGTGACTCAGAGCTGGAAAATCATTGTGTACTTGGGAGGTCACAAAAATACAGAATTTCAGAAGTGGAGGAAGCCTGGAAGAGCCGGATCTTCCCTCACAAATGTCTTTCTTCCACTTGGGGAGACTGGGGCACAGTGGAGGGAGGAGTGAGAACCTGATGAAGCAGGCAAGGTGTGAGTGGTATTTGAGAAGTGGGTGGGCAGTCAGAAAAGCTCTCAGGACATTTCGTCCTGGGGAAGCATGAATTTCAGAATTTGAATTCCAAATGTTTTAATCGTATTTTCAGAAAGAAACTTTCTTCAACATCTGATAGCCGAGGAAAGGAGTTTGGGGAAGAGAGGAAGAAAGGAATGCTTTCAACTGTCATGGTACCCTACTGTGTGAGCCCCGTAAGTGTTCTCATCCCCATGGGGGCCTGGGTCCATCAGACTTGCAGTTGTCCTGACCAACTATAGGTGGTGGAAACAGTGTCACCACGGGTGGAAAATATTATCGCTAACAATGAACAACGGCGTGGACGAAAAAGCAGTAGCAGAAAAAGAAATCTATCAAAATGTACGTTATTGAAAGGGAAAACATCGTCCTTGCTGGAAAACTGGCCAGTCTCTTTCCTCGGTGTTATTCCTGAACAGAGCGTGTTTTACATAGAATGTTTGCCTCAGAACGAGACACAAATAGTTCCGAGGATCAATGTCGAATTTCCTGCATTTGGTGGACATAAATTGGGACCTTCTTGCTACTTTAACACATTTTGAAAACAAGGTTCTTGTGAATAAATGGCGAAAGTGGGTCAGGTAATGCTTTATTCATTAACGAGTAAAATCTAGAACCTGGAGGCGGTCTCCTTAATTATGAAATGGGCAGTGCTCTCTACGGTGCTCTGATTGGCTGACATCAGTTTGAATGCAATGCTTTATTTCACTACCGAGTCCTGGCATACTTCACACATTAAAATTCTAAGCTGTCTAAGTAGGTGTGAAACTAATTTTGTGTTTATTTTTTAAAACCCACCTATGATCATTTAGGACCATCCACTTGACTTTGGGAGGGCAGCACCCGCTTGGAGGTGGGCCCTGAGAGACAATAAAGCAGAGGACAATTTCTTAAATGCCTTGAACTAGAATATTTATAGCTTCCTGGAATAGTTGTAACTACTTATCCATTTTTCCAGCCACAACTTTTCTTAATAAGAAGGGCTTTGAAAAAACCTGCTAAATCTGGGCATAAAAGGAAACAGAAGTTTTCCTAGAGCAGTGGAAATTTTTAAAGTCACATAGTGAGCTTATTGATAAAATCAGGAAGAGAGCACTTTCAGATCAGACTTAAGGAGGTTGCTCCCAAAGCGTAGGTTTTCCTCTGTGCGCCAGGCACACGTGGGCAGGTTTCCTGTAGAATGGAGACGCTTACGGTGGCTGGCTCTCAAGCTCGTTTATCTGTAAGATTTGTCTTTAGGGCCAGTCAGTTGGTTCAGCAGGTGAAAGAGCTTTCTGTGCAAACCTCATGACCTGAGCTCAATCCCTGGGACCTACATGGTAGGAGAGAACTGAGTCCTACAAGTTGTCCTCTGACTTACGTGGCCTTACTGTGGCATGCCTGTGTCCATTCTTAGATCTAGGATTCTCTCACTGTCTCTGTCTCTCTCTGTCTGTCTCTGTATGTCTTTCTCTGACTCTCTCTCTTTCTCTCTCTCCTTCTCTCCCTCTCTCCCTCTCTGTCTCTCTTTCTCTCTCTCTGACACACACACACAGACACACACAAAACCTTTCTTCAATGAGGACTTTGCATGATATTGTAGGCACTAATTTTTTTTCAGAACCAGCAGGAAGATATGGAAAGATCAGTCATATAACCCTTTCCAACAGAAAAAGAAAAAAGAAACTCACAATGTTGATAACGAAGTCCATTTCATTGGCAATTAAATTGAAAAGAAGGTACACATATTCTTTCTGCTTGGATAAAATATAACTTCCTTGATTACTCTTCTAGTAAAAAGCACTTTCATGTTTATGAATGCCCACGCTGATAAAATTTTATATTAAAATCTGGTGCTTTCGTTTAGGCCATGGACAATCTGCTTGATATACATTTTAGAAATATTATCCTCCTGTTGACCATCTTTAAAAACAGATGGTATGGTCTCTTCTGCAATAAAGTCTGTAGCCATATTTTGTTGCAAAGGAAGTGATTCTAATTCAAAATGTCTTCCTTGGAAGATGTATGTTCAAAAGTAGTTGTTTTGTTTCTCCCAGCTAAGTACCGAATAAAATAATTTAGCATGTTTTAAAGGGTTCCTCTCCTGACTCGTGTTTTCTACTTGTTACCTGTCCCTTGGTTGGGTAGAAACTGACAAGGAAAAGATTGAATATAGCCAATACCTTCTGGCTGTGTTCCACCCACACTACTGGTCCCAACGAGGGCTCGACAGTTGCGTTTTATGATGCTGAAATATCATGAGTCCCATTGCTGTGGTTCAGGTTGTGTGTCTGTCACAAAAGGATCAGAAGCGTCTACTTTGTTTGTGGAAGGTTTAAGGAAAATGAAAAGATATATAAAATACAAAGCTTTCCTTAAAGAAGTTTAAAAACCTGTCAATGAGAAGGGACCTGAACTGAGAAATGGCTATGAAGTAGCATACAAAGCATGAAAGGAAAAAGCTAAGATTTGGAAAGTGCACTTTTAGGTGAGCGTTCATTATTAAAATGTTCAGTTTCCAATACATGGTAGATTCATCGTCCATGTATAATTCTGAAGCAACAGAGAAACAAATACTTTCTCCATTTTCACTAACGAGGAACTAAGGTTTACCCAGTAAATAATATACTCAAAGCATCTGTGCAGCACAGATTGTAAATCATATTTGAACATCCACTTCACAGTCTTCAAAATATATATTTTAATCATAAGTTAACTCCTTGTTTCAGATCCCTTTTGCCAATCCTAGCTTAAATCACAACCTTTTGTCTGTTCTTGAGGCAGCCTAAGAAGCCATCCAAGCAAAAAAACGGTTCTCTCAGAGCTCAGAAGAGAGCATTGAGCAGAGAGCCCTGGATGACTGGCCTGAGTTGATAAGCTATGGAGTGCTGTGTGTCACAACAAAGCTGAAAGTTAGATAAACGTGTAACAAAGGGGATATTAAAGAGTGGATCTATTGTTGGGAGACTTCATTGGCCAGTTACCTTCGGAACCAAAGATGGAGTAGGAATGATCCTGCTGTTTTATAGGGTTACAGAAGAATTAGTTGATTTATCCTCTTCTCTCTCACCCTCTCCCTTTCCCCACTCTCTCCCTCCCTGCCCCCCCCTCTCTCGATCCCATCTAATGTAAATGTTTTCATATGGTCCAAAAAGTTCATAGATGCCATTTATGGTCTGTTATTGGGAGCCAAATGGAGTTCTGAGGCCGTAAGCACATTAAATTTTAGGGTTGCCATGCTTGTGGAGAGAGAACAGTCTACAACTGGGAATTCACACATAGAGGGCTTATTTACCCTTTCTCTTTAACGTTTACTTGTGTGTATTTTTTGTGATTTAGCTCTCCATTTAGAGTCCGCTAGTCATTGGGATGGTAGAAGGGGGGGAGAGCTGTTTATCTAAGTGTCAGGAAAAGAGAACTCCTTAGAGGAGGCCTCTTTAAAAGCTTTCTTGGAAGTGAGTCAGGTTCTCATCAGCTCCCGAGACTTGCACGGACCAGAGGGTCACAGACTGTTTTCATGGGAAGGACCCCTGGTTCTGAGTTTGCTGGGTTACGCATAGGTAAGAGCAAAGTATTGGGAGTCCAAAGATCTGTATGTTGAATCTCTGCATTACAGTTCAGCAGCTATCTAAACGTGCACGATTTTCACAGATAAAAGGCAGAATACTGATTGCTTACATTTGAGTTACTACTTGGACGAAAGTGAACAATGAGTCTTAAAAGCATTTGCAAATTTCAAAGACTATTCTAGAAGTTCTGTCTGGAATTCTGTATTCTCAAGTCAACACTTAACAACCTTTCTAGGTTCCAATCCAGAAAGAAGAAATATTGGGGTCCAAAGGGAAATCAGTAGTATTAATGAAGATGTATGTGGTGGTTTGAATGAAAATGGACGTGATAGACTCACAAAGAGTGACAGTGTTGGGGGTGTGGGCTTGTTGGAGGAAGTGTGTCACTGGGAATGGCCTTTGCTGTTTCAGAAGTTCAAGCAAGGGCCAGGTCACACTCTCCTTGCTGCCTGTTGATCTGGATGCAGAACTGTTGACTCCTTTTCCAGGACCAAGTCTGCCTGTGTGCTGCCATGTTTTCCTCCACTACGATAATGGACTATACTTCTGAACCTGTAAGCCAGCACTAATGAAATGTTTTCCTTATAAGAGTTGCTATGGTCATGGTGCCTTTTCACAGCAATAAGATCCTAAGACAATAATTATTTTTAAAGTTGCGTTAAAGATTATGCTGAGGGAATTTAAGAAAAAAAAAAAGGACCTAGGGTTAAATCAATGGCCTTCTAAGACAAAATTCACAATGTGACTGTGAAATGCACCTATAGGGTTCTGAGGGCCAGACTTTGGCTGATGACCAAACACCTTAATTTTAATCCTATAGAAGGCAAAGTCAGGTTACTAATGTGCTTTGCAAAGGAGGAGGAAATAAAGCAGCCTCTTTTATTTGAAATATGAGACTAATCCTGGATTTGGGGTTGCAGTGGGAACATTGGAGTAAAAGAAAAACTGTTAAAAACATACTATTGTTTCCCAAGGGAAAATATATTTAATGCTAATATTTTCATATAGTCTTTAGAAGCTCATAGATACTATCCATGAACTCTTATTGAAGACAGATACAGAAATCCATTGGGAAACAAGTCGTACATGCTTGAGACAACCAGGGACACTTCATTCAAATCACCACGTTAGCTAATGGTTGATTAGCTCCAGGATTGCAGACAGACATCATGACAGTAGAAGCTTGTGGAGGAGAAGGTTCTTCACTTCATGACTGATGTGACACCGGAGGTGGGAGGGGAAGGAAAGGGACAAAGGGTAACCTTCAATGTCTCAACCCAGTGATCTATTTCTTCTAACCAGGACTCACTTTCCAAAACTTTCACCACCTCCTAAATTTGTGTCACCAGTTGCAGACCAACTATCCAATAGCTGCATCTGTGGGGCAGATCTCATAGGCAAACTGCAACTATGCTGGATGCCTTTGTATGAGACTGAGGAGCTAGAGGACAGGCAGTGTATCACCTAGAGTAGAATATTCCAGATGCAGAAGGTTTTTGAAGAGGGTACATAACTAACTGGACTGTTGAGTCCTGGGGCCAACCTATGAAGTAAAAAGGAAAGTAGATAAAGACAATAGTGTTAGGAAGATATTAATAAAGTTACTTCCCAGATTCCTTAAATAAAGGATAAGAGAATGTGAGTATAACTCAGGAATTAGGAAGTCCAATGTAGGCTAGTTAGAATAGGAAGAACCCCATAGCCCAAGACAGCACCACCTAAGGACAGGCATGAAGGAGATGACCAAGACATCTCAGTATTTCACCTGTCCATTTCAGGAACAACGGGAGTCTGCATGCCACACAGTCATTTCCAGTGGACGCATGTTAAGGTCAAGTTTCAATGCCTAGATGAGAGATAGAAATATAGAAATAATGAATCCAGAGAGAAAATAGGTAGAGACCATGACTGGGGGTGGTTGTCAAAGTATCAACGGAATGCTATCTTTTTTTTCTTTTTAATCGCATAATCCAAAGAGCTGAGAAAGGGTGATGGAGTGACAAAGGGAAGTGACTGGGAAACATATCACCATTTGGTAGGTTGGACTGGAAACTCAAAGCTGGGCCCCTTACACCCAGAGCAGATGCACTGCATTTTAGTAGGGAATAATACTGTAATTCAGGACAGTGTGTTCCAATAAAAAGTATAAGAGGAGCCATATAGAAAACTTAAAACTTTTCTTTTAGTCACAATTTAAAAAGTAAATAAGAACAGCTGAAATTGGTTTGATAATGCTTCGTTTAATTCAGAATATATAAAATATTATTATCTCAACACACAATCCACATAAAATTACTAATGAAGTATTTTATGGTTTCTTATAATCTTCAAAATCTAGACTGTAACTTACATGCATTTGTCACCATACACCAGCTATTAAATGCAGTTACTAGCCACTGCTGACAGAGTAGTTCTTAACTATCTACCAATAGTCTGTTGTTTTCAATTTTGGGGGTATTTGGGGTAGAACCTGGAGTACTGACAGTCAGTTACCTGAAGCATAATCAGTCTGACTATATTAATTTTCATCAAGCCATATAAGCAGAATATGACAGTTGGGGTGAGTTACTATTTGGTGTCATAGACTAAAATGGCGAGAGTAAAATCTTGAAAATCAGCACAAGATGAGATATTTGGGGGAACATGTAAAAGGAAATCTTTTACTTAGTGTTCAATGTGATTCTATTTGGTGGACCATTAAAAATAACGCATGGAGGTTAAAGAAAATCTAGTAAATATACAGGACATTTTAAGAAAGTCACCCCTAGGGGCTGGGGACATGCTCATTGAGTAGAAGTGTTTGCTACACAAACAGGGCAACCAGATTCAACCCCTGGAAACTTCAGTAAAGGTGGAACGAAGGAGTTGGCTATTTTTGATCTCTACAGTCTATCTGGAGGCAGCTACAGAGTACTCATATATATATAAAGTAAATAAATCTTTTTTTTTTTTTTTTTTTTTTTTTAGAAATTGTGGAGACTCCCAGAGACTGCTGCCATCTAGGAAAGCCTCATTTTTTTTTTATTGGATATTTTCTTTATTTACATTTCAAAAGTTATCCCCTTTCAGGTCTCTCCTCTGGAAACTCCCTATCCTATCCCCCTCCTCCTGCCTATGTGAGGATGTTTCCCCACCCACACACCCATCCACCCACTCCCACCTTCTTGCCCTGGCATTCCCTTACATGGGGTCATTGAACCCCCACAGGACCAAGGACCTCTCCTCCCACTGATGTCCATCAAGGCCATCCTCTGCCACATATGTAGCCGGAGCCATGGGTCCCTTCATGTGTACTCTTTGGTTGGTGGTCTGGTCCCCGAAAGCTCCGGAGGGTGGGTGTCTGCCTGGTTGACACTGTTGCTCCCCTCACAGGGCTGCAAAACCCCTTAGCCTCTTCAGTCCCTTCTCTAACTCTTCCATCGGGGATCCACGATCAATCCAATGGTTGGCTGCAAGCATCTGCCATAGTGTCTGGGTTTGGTTTCTGTATATGGGATGAATCCCCAGGTGGGACAGTCTCTGGATGGCCTTTCCTTCAGTCTCTGCTCCACACTTTGTCTCTGTATTTCCTCCTGTATTTTGTCCCCTTCTAAGAAGGACCAAAGCACCCAAACTTTGATCTTCCTCCTTCTTGAGCTTCATGTGATCTGTGAGTTGTATCTTGGGTATTTCAAGCTTTGGGGCTAATATCCACTTCAGTGAGTGCATACCATATGTGTTCTTTTGTGACTGGGTGACCTCACTCAGGATGATATTTTCAAGTCCCATCCATTTGCCTGTGAATTTCATGAAGTCATTGTTTTTAATAGCTAAGTAGTAATCCATTGTGTGAATGTACCACATTTTCTGTATCCATTCTTCTGTTGAAGGACATCTGGGCTATTTCCAGCTTCTGGCTATTATAAATAAGGCTGCTATGAACATAGTAGGGCATGTTCCTTATTACATGTTGAAGCATCTTTTGGGTACATGCCCATGAGTGCTATATCTGGGTCCTCAGGTAATACTATGTCCAATTTTCTGAGAAACCGCCAGACTGATTTCCAGAGTGGTTGTACCAGCTTGCAATCCCACCAGCAATGGAGAAATGTTCCTCTTTCTTCACATCCTCGCCAGCATCTTCTGTCACCTGAGTTTTTTAACAGTCATTCTAACGGGTGTGAGGTAGAATCTCAGAGTTGTTTTCATTGTCATTTCCCTGATAACTAAAGATGTTGAACATTTCTTTAGGTGTTTCTCAGCCATTCAGATTTCCTCAGTTGAGAATTCTCTGTTCAGTTCTGTTCCCCTTTTTAAAAATAGGGTTATTTGATTCTCTGGAGTCTAACTTTGTGAGTTCTTTGTATATATTGGATTTTAGCCCTCTATTGGATGTAGGATTGGTAAAGATCTTTTCCCAATCTATTGGTAGATGTTTTGTCCTATTGACAGTGTCCTTTGCCTTACAGAAGCTTCACAATTTTATGAGGTCCTCTTTGTCGATTCTTGATCTCGGAGCATAAGCCGTTGATGTTCAGGAAATTCTCCCCTGTGCCCATGTGTTCAAGGTTTTTTCCCCTACTTTCCCTTCTATTAGATTCAGTGTAGCTGTTTTATATAAGGGACCTTTATCCACTTGGACTTGAGCTTTGTACAAGGAGATAAGAATGGATTGATTTGCCTTCTTCTATATGCTGACCCCCAGTGGAACCAGCACCATTTGTTGAAAATAGCTTTTTTTCCACTGGATGGTTTTAGTTCTTTTGTTAAAGATCAAGAGATCATAGGTGTGTGAGTTCATTTCTGAGTCTTCAATTCTATCCCATTGAACTACCTGCCTGTCTCTGTTCCAATACCATGCAGTTTTTATCACTATTGCTCTGTAGTACAGCTTGAGGTCAGGGATGATGAGTCCCCCAGAAGTTCTTTTATTGTTGAGAATAGTTTTTGCTATCCTGGGTATTTTGGTATTCCAAATTGAGAATTGCTCTTTCTAACTCTATAAAGAATTGAGCTGGAATTTTGATGGGGATTGCATTGAATCTGTAGATTGCTTTTGGCAAGATGGCCATATTTACTATATTAATCCTGCCAATCCATGAGCATGGGAGACCTTTCCATCTTCTGAGGTATTTGATATTTTTCTTCAGAGACTTGAAGTTGTTGTCATATAGATCTTTCACTTGTTTGATTAGAGCCACATCAAGATATTTTATATTGTTTGTGACTATTGTGAAAGGTGTCATTTCCCTACTTTTTTTTCTCAGCCTGTTTATCCTTTGAGTATATGTGTTCTTGGATTCAGTTTGTGAGAATTTTATTGAGTATATTTGCATCGACATTCATAAGGGAAATTGGTCTGAAGTTCTTTTTCTTTCTTTCTTGGGTCTTTGTGTGGTTTTGGTATCAACATAACTGTAGCTTCATAAAAGAAATTGGGTAGTGTTCCTTCTGTTTCTATTTTGTAGAATAGTTTGAAGAGAATTGGTATTAGGTCTTCTTTGAAGGTCTGATAGAATTCTGTACTAAAGCCATCTGGTCCTGGTTTTTTTTTTTTTTTTTTTTTTTTTTTTTTTGTTTTTTTTTTTTTTTGGTTGGAGGCTTTTTATGGGACTGTTTAGATGGTTTACCTGATCCTGATTTAACTTTGATATTTGGTATCTGTCTAGAAAATTGTCCATTTCATTCAGATTTTCCAGTTTTGTTTAGCATAGGCTTTTGTAGTAGGATCTGGTGATTTTTTTGAATTTCCTCAATTTCTGTTGTTATATCTCTTTTTTCATTTCTGATTTTGTTAATTTGGATACTGTCTCTGTGCCCTCTGGTTAGTCTGGCTAAGGGTTTATCTATCTTGTTGATTTTCTCAAAGAACCAGCTTCTGGTTTTGATGATTCTTTGAATAGTTCTTTTTGTTCCTACTGGGTTTATTTCAGCCCTGAGTTTGATTATTTTCTGCCATCTACTCCTCTTGGGTGTATTTACTTCTTTCTGTTCTAGAGCTTTCAGGTATGTTATTAAGCTGCTAATGTATGCTCTTTCCAGTTTCTTTATGTAGGCACTTAGAGCTATGAGTTTTCCTCTTAGCACGGTTTTCATTGTGTCCCATAAGATTGGATATGTTGTGCCTTCATTTTCATTAAATTCTAAAAAGTCTTTAATTTCTTTATTTCTTCCTTGGCCAAATTATCATTGAGTAGAGTACTGTTCAGCTTCCATGTGTATGTGGGCTTTCCATTGTTTTTGCTGTTATTGAAGACCAGCCTTAGTCTATGGTGATCTGATAGGATGCATGGGATTATTTCAATCTTTTTGTATCTGTTGAGGCCTGTTTTGTGACCAATTATATGGTCAGTTTTGGAAAAGGTACCATGAGGTGCTGAGAAGAAGGTATATTCTTTTGTTTTAGGATGAAATGTTCTATAAATACCTGTTGAATTCATTTGGTTCATAACGTCTCCTAGTTTCATTGTGTCTCTGCTTAATTTCTGTTTCTATAATCTGTCCATTGATGAGAGAGGGGTGTTGAAGTCTCCCATTATTATTGTGTGAAGTGCAATGTGTGCTTTGAGCTTTAGTAAAGTTTCTTTTATGAATGTGGGTGCCCTTACATTTGGAACATAGATGTTCAGAACTGAGAGTCCATCTTGGTAGCCTTTACCTTTGAGGAATATGAAGTGTCTTTCCTTATCTTTTTTGATAACTTTTGGTTGAAAATCGATTTTATTCAATATTAGCTGGCTACTCCAGCTTGTTTCTTGGAACCATTTGCTTGGAAAATTGTTTTCCAGTCCTTTACTCTGTGGTAGTGTCTGTCTTTGTCACTGAGGTGCGTTTCCTGTATGCAGCAAAATTCTGGGTCCTGTTTAAGTATTCTGTCCGTTAGTCTATGTCTTTTTATTGGGGCATTGAGTTCATTGATGTTAAGAGATATTAAGGAATAGTGATTGTTGCATCCTGTTAGTTTTGTTGTTAGAGGTGGAATTATGTGTGTTGAATTTATTTATTTATTTATTTATTTATTTATTTTACAAAAAATCATGTCATTATTAAAGGTGCAGGCAACTTCAAATCTTGGACAAGAAGTACCCAGGAAATAAACTCGGTTTCTAAGAACATATTACAGATAAGGCCATTCATGCCTTAATACTCAAGGTACAATTGTAGGACTTTTCCAATTTGCTTAACCACCAAAAGTGTCACCTTTCTAGGTTCTCTCAGTCAAATTTCCTAGGAATATATGGGGATTTTTTTCCCAAATTCCAGAGTCAACCTGGTTATCTTTGCATCTATATGTACGTATCTGTGAGTTCCCTGATCTGAAAGTCACTTTGGGTCACCGTAAGACCACTTAAGGGTTGCTGTTGCCCTTATCCTTGCTCTGATACTAGTAGCCCAAGCTGGTTTGGTTTCTCCATAGCAAAACTTAATCACTTTTTAAAAAGAAACAAGGAATAGCTAAAACTTATTTTAATAACATTTCCTTTAGCATAGAACATGCAAAATATTATCATTTCAACATGTAACCCACATAGAAACTCTCCTATGGTGTGACTAAAGAGTTAGAATCAAAGAGGGGCTTTAACCCCAGGTGTCAGGACTGGATGTTGGTCATGGCTGCTTGAAGGGTCATCAGGTGTAGGCTCTTTCCTGTGGGCATCTCTTCCAAGTTCCTGGTGGACTCTTTCTTGACATAGGTCACTTCTCTTTCTTAGTTTAGTCTGGCCTGGAGCAACTTAACATTTTTACAAGAAAAAAACCCTTCAAGTTATTACTTTTGTCTGCCTGCCCCCAAGTTCAGAAAAAAAATAAAACAAAACAAAACAAGAAAACAAACAAACAAAAAAACAACAACAAAAACCGTATTTACCAGAATAGTCTTTCTGTGTAGAGTCTTTCAGCCATCAGAAAACATTTCTCTTATTTCCTAGCTCCTCTATCCTTTAAAATCTTGTGATTCCTGATTCATGAAATCCAAGGTTTCTTGAGAGAGAGAGACAGAGACACACAGAGAAAGAAGAGGCAGAGAGATGGACAGACACAGAGATAGACAGAGAAAGAGGCAGGGAGAGATAGGAGAGAGGAGGAAAAAAGAGACAGAGAGACAGAGAGAGAGAGAGAATCTTTGAACAAAACTTAATACTTTATCTTCAAAGAAATAGAATCTACTTACTCCTAAAATGAGATTTAACACTGAAATTCCAGCAGATAAGATTTTTCAAAATAAAGAAACAAAAAATGCTGTAATTTTCCAGTATATAATATATTTCAGTATGTAATACATTTCCAGTTTGCATTATAGTTCATAGATGAATTCTAGAATATAAATTACATGTTAAAATATAAATAATGGGTTTCTTTGATCTCTTTGTAATGTACAGTTATTACTCATCAATATTAAAATTCAGTTTCTTTTTATTTTTCTCTATACATTTCTTTAGAGCAAGTACAGTGAGCAACATTGGGTACAGTTCAGGTTTGTGTGTGACTTACAGTAGCTGACCATGTTTCCTTTGGACATCTATCCATCACACTTTCAATGATGCTCAATGATATACTGAGGCTCCACAGGTACCAAACAAACTCAGAGACTCTGAGCAATTTCTAAGCTAATACATAATCATGTACAATATTCTAAACAGGTAAGAAATTTTCTTTAGAAATGGGTTGTCAGCTAGGAGTCAGAACAAATGACGAAAGTTGAAATGCTTCTGAACTTTGAAAGCAATCTAATACAAAATCATCATTTTACCAGTGCCACAAAATGTTTGATAAATATTATTTTTACAGTCATGTTGGTTTTTCATATTTTAAACATGTATTTTCAATGCCAGTATTATTTTAAGTGTAGTCACCAACATAATTCAGCTGATAAAAATGATTAAGTACAGAGAAATCATAAAGTAAATTTTTTGAACAGTTAGAAGCTCTGGATACTGTCTCTCCATCCTGGATCCATCAACTGTTTCCTATAGATCAAAAGCATCCACCTTTTAGAAATGGTGGTGTATTCTTGACAAAGACTTTGTAGTACTGACATTTATTTGTCAGAGACTGAAGGGACATAAACTAATTTATATGTATAAATCTATTTTATCTACTATTGTTAGTCAGCAGGCTTCATCTTTCTATTTTCAATCATCTGGATGTCATCATTGGCTGAAAACACAGCATCTAGAAAAGAAGAATGTGAAACAGAACACATTTCTTTATATTGTTTTTAACAGTTGCCCAAATGGATTTGATTTGATCTTTTCAAAGAATTATTTTAGCACTGAAAGACAAGAGAGGCTATGATAATTGCTTCCTTTGTGTATTCCAGTTTGCAAAAAGTGTAGGCTTATGGTTTTCTAATCCTACTTTAACCGGTGTATTTAAATGCTTTAACCTCCCTTCTAGCCCATCACTTACCAGAGATAGTGGAAAGGAAAGGTTAATAGAGTGAAGGAGGATGTGGACCTGTTTAGAAATAGTTCTTTGGGGAGAATCCAATCTGTGTTATCAGGATATCAGCAGTTCAGTTCACACAAATCAGCAGCAGTAGCTCAATCCCCTGGCAAACACCATTCAAGAATCAGCAACAGCGGTTTGATCCAGAAGAAACCACTAGGCTCTGCTAATCAGCTGGAGTTCACTGAATTGACTAGAAGCCACAAGAATACCACCAGAAGTTCTTTGTTGCATTTCTCTCTATGAAGTCATGACAAACAATGATCAGCAAAGAAGGCAAGGTGATACAACAGTGTTTTCAGTGAAGACCAACATCAGCAAAGCCCAACAATGACTACCAAGGAATGGCAAGGTGAACCAATTCTATACAGTGTCTTCCAATTTTACTCCCTGTTTTAGGGATGAGATGATTTAAGATGGAGAAAAATTAAGTAATATGAAAATACTGTGTGTGTTACATGACCAGTAGACCAATGTTCTCAAACTAAATGTATGCAAGTATCATAGAACATAATGAAAATCTGCAAATATTCTAGGACAAATAAAAGGTTTCTTCTTATAAATATTTCTTTCCAAACTGTCTCACTAGAAATAACTAAAGTGGTTAAAAACTACCTCTTACTTTTTCCTGTTTTTGTTTTTTCTAGTGATGATTATTTGAACTCAAACCCTCTACCACCACCACCAAAATATGACCTATTCTTTTGACTTGTGATTGTAGGTAATTTTTAAATGAGTTTTAATTTTTTATTTTATGTGCATTGGTGTTTTGCTTGTCTGTGTGTCTGTCTGTGTAAGGATGTCAAGATCTCCTGGACCTGGAATTACAGTTGTGAGCTACTAAGTGGATACTAGGAGTTGAACTTAGGTCCTCTGGAAGACCAGCCAGTATTCTTAACCACTGAGGTGTCTCTCCAACTCCAATTATAAGTAACTTTAAAATTTAAAAGTTCTAAAGGATGCTGAATTTAGTTCTTTTGATATCTACTGTCAGAATAACATGCCAGCATGAAGATGCACAGAGATAAAGACAGCCAACACTTGATCCCTGGGGAGGATTGATCTCAGAAGACTTTGAATGCTATAATCTATGAATCTTCAAGTTCTTGATACACCATGAGGAGTATTTATGTATAACCTACATACCTATCCTTGTAACCCTTAATTATCATTAGATTCTTCATACTATCAAACTATAGTACATAGCACATAATGTACTGTATATAATGTATAAATAGCTATATATTATATTGTAAATGGTACATAAATAGTTGTGTTGTTGAGGAAACAGTGAAAAGGGAAAAATGTCTGTATACTCAGTTCAGATGCAATTTAAAAAATACATCCCTTTCTCACTCCAGTCTGCCTGAATCCACACCTGCAAAACCCCGGGTACTGAGGCTGAAACAATTCTGAATCACGCACAAAAGTTTTGTATTTCTTGCTACTGACTGCTCAAAATCATTTCTCATCCTAATTTACTTCGTGTTCATATTATTATAAATTTTTATTGGACATTTTCATTTTTCTTTCTTTTTTAAAAGTAATTATTTTATTTATTTACATCCCAAATGTTGCCCCCTTTCCTGGTCCCCCCTTCCAGTGTTCTTCAACCCCTCCCCTTCACTGCTGAGAGGATGCTGCCCCCATTCTGGTATCTCTCTTTCCTAGGGCATCAAGTCTCTACAGGAGTAGGCACATCCTCTCCCACTGTGGCCAGACAAGGCAGTCCTCTGCTACAGATGGCCAGAGACCTCTTGAGCATTTTTCTTAAATACCGGTAGTGTCTCTTTTTATTGCCATTGACATATTTCCTTACTAAGAAATTTGAATTTTTTAATCTGCCATTTGCCTTATTCCATAAACCGTGACTTCTTAGACTTGTTACTTTTGTTCTAATCTGATTGCCATAGGAAATTTAGATTTTATTTTCTTCATTTTATTTATTTATCTATTTATTTATTTGGATTAAGTCCTTTATGTCTTGAGTCACATCTCCAATTTCAGACGGGTGCCCCTTGGGAATACATTCCTAGAGCACATCTTTAAAATGTTGTTTTTTCCCCCCCCCCCCCCAGAAAGGTTGAGTGAAAAGTTGGTTTTCTGGAGCTTGTCTATTAGGAAATACATCTCTCCAGCTTCTGTTTTGTGATTGCCTTGCAGTGAGCACCAAGTTGGCAGGACCAACTCTCCATTCAATGGCAGATTGCGTGTCAGGACTGCTGGTTCTATACATCCCCCAGGATGGTATAGATGCTTATTATTTATACAAAGTAAGGCCCTTCTGGGGGCTAACAGAAACACCACTCAATGCCAGTGAGAAACAGCTTCCATGAAGAAAGGAATAGCTAGCTTTTAGTTTTATCATGACCATGGGATGAGCTCAGTGCAAGGGTTCACACTAGGACCTCAGGAGTGGTTCTTGGTCCTCACCAGTTTGCCAAGATGGAAGGCAGAAAGGAAGAGAGAGGAGTGCTGTCAGAAAACCATCAGTGATGAACTTCAAAGATGGAGTCAGACTTCTATTTTAATCCTTTATTATACTTCTCCAGTGTCCGGTGGACTGAATGTACAATATTACATTGGAAACCTCTTACCTACAGAACTTCACTGGTACATCACTCAATTTCCTAATAGCATCTTTTAGTAAAACTTTTTGTTAGTGCAACCCTTAATTTTCTTTCTGGAAGTGTAATGATCCCATTCCTGGGCTTAGATGGTATAGAATGTATCAAGAAACAGGTTTTGTTTTCCCTTTCTGTTGGTTTGATACTCTGTAACATGTTTTAGTTAACATGTATGCTTTCCTTCAGTTCATAGAGGAAAAAGTAAGTTCTCTCAGTTGTATTAACTGTCTTCCCTTGTATTTACTGTTTTCTCTCTGGAGATATTAGAGAAGACTGTCTGCTTCAAGCCTTGTCTGACAGTTATCCAAACTTTCCTCTTATATTTTATATTTTATTTATATTTTATCATTCTGCCTTTTGTTTTACTGTGAGAGACATTGATTTCACCCTTTCAGCTCCTATTATTGTATTTTATAATCTCCTAGTCATATTGAAATCGAAGACATTCTTTCAAGTTTTCTTACTACTTTTATAGCAAACGGTTCTTGCGTTGTGAATGGTATCTTAGAAACCTGTTTAAGGGCATTCTATCTGTTGTATGTTTGGCTGTGAGGAATGGTGTTGTGGAATGCTGTCACTAGTTCACAACAGACATTAATGCCTTAATCAGAGTAGCTGTGATCATTTAAGAGAACCTCAACAAAGTTGGCTTGTTTCCCCATAGCAGGGTTAGGGAGAACCTTTAGTCCAATGGTTCTCAACCTTCCAAATCCTGTGATATGGTTCTTTTAATACAGTTCTTCATGTTGTAGTGACCCCAACAAAATTATTTTTATCGCTACCTCCAAACTCTAATTTTGCTACTGTTATAAATTGTAATATAAATATCTGTTTTTCTGTTGGTTTTAAGTGACTCCTGTAAAAGGGTCATTTGACCCACAAAGGGGTTACGACTCACAGGTTGAGAACCTGTGCTTTAAACACTCTCCTGATTGCAGCCACACCTTCCCTCCTGTGTTCCACTCCTATTTGTGTGTATTTCTTGCTCAGGTGCATCCAGTCTCAGGAGTTGTTAAGGTATATAGAGAATGAAAGGCTAACTAAAAGGAGGTGTGGCTTCATTCATACAGCTATGGGGACATTGTCATCCATGCTGGTAAGACTTTCCTATGATGCAACTGTCTTGGTCTTACTCATGCTTCAGGAAGTAACCCCTCTCCCATGTTCCTATTTATGAGCTCAGTAAATTCACTGGTTGGCCACAGTGACCTTGGGATGAGGTGGGGGTGGGGCGGGGGGGGGTAATCGGTTCCCTGGAGAGTCATTGGTACCTTACCTAGGATATATAGATGTTTATTCGTGTCTTACCAGGAAAGGTTAGCTCAACATTTAGAAAGCCCAATTATAGCAGCTTAATAAGCAAAAGTTTTATTTATCTCCCGTAGAAAGAATGTGGGCATGTACGTACGTATGTCTCTTTCTCAAGTTTGTCTTTCATAGTCTCAAAGAATTGTTGCGCCCTTGAGCATCATCGTATCAGCTTCCAAGCAAGAGGAGATAAATAGGAGATCGCTTCCCCTGTCCTGGGCCTTCATATCCGCTTGTAGCCCTTCCCTACTGTAGTAACTTCGCCCCACTGGAGGAGGTCACGTAGTCAGGCTAAATTTCCTTTCCTCTTATAAGATCAAGTCCAGCAGCAGCAGGAACTTCTCCTTATGCAAACGAGGCATTCCCAGTGCAGTGGACCTGTCAATGATGTACACTTACTTCATAGTCCCTGTAAATAGACCCATGAAAACGAGCGGTCTCACTGAAGCTGCCATCCGCAACATTGCATGCCGCAGCACCATTGCGTGCCATCTTTACTTCCAGCCGTTCTGAGTTACATCTCCTTCCAGGGTTCACCGGTTGTGATCAAGGAGAGCCCACGATATGGGAAGTGTAGCCTGAATGGCAGAGAAACCTGTGAAGCCTAGTAGAACAACCTAATAATGCACCAGGGGAGCACCTTAGCACTCCTGACTGGTCAGGATCTTTTCAAATTTATCCTTTGAAGCAATATATTTTGCCAAATATAGCTAACTATATCTAATATATGCTCTTACACATCAATATTTATTGAAAATATTTTGTCAAGTTACAAATGCACTTTTAATATACACCAAGACAAGATTACTATTGCAAGAGGGAAAAAAATAAAGAAATTACCTTCCAAAGGTTGCTCAGTCACCTGTCAGCTGAAGCAGGACAAGGACTAATGTTTGAGCCATCTCTGTGTTAGACACATAAAAAGCCACTCTTAAAAAAATCATTACTTGTCATTTTCTAACTTTCTAAGAAAGTATTTTTTATTCTTTAAAAAAATTGTTAGACAAAAAAAAAAAGTATGTGTGAATTCTGTACAACATGATATTTTGCAATACATATGCATTATAAAGGAATTAGTTCAGATGCATTCATTCACACAGTAGCCATTTGGGGATAAACGCTCTCACACCCACTCTTTGCATTTGCAAAGAAGCTAAGACAGACAGATGCTAAGTCACAGTTACCTGAGCCTGAAGATGTGGCCAACCGAGTTCCTGCTTTGTTTGCTTGCTTGCTTTGTGAGCAGGAAGGCTGGTGTGTTTTCACGTTTCTGCCACAATTAGGTGGTTTAAAGAGACATCACTGACGAAACCAATGTTATTTATCATTTCAACCCTCCCTTCAGAGGAAGTCTGTGGTGACCAGCCACAGTTATTATTATTTTTTTTTTAAGTAAGAAAAATGTTTGTGGAGTGGCTTCCTTAGCTCGTGCCAGCCCCAGCCTTTCCTCTTGAGATTGGGCCTATAGGTGGCAGCATCTGTAAACTGCTGAGATAGGGAATCTGGACCAAGAGCTCTCTTGAAATACTTGAAATAGTTTAAATATTCTTTGATATTCACAAGTGACATTTTCTCAGATAAGGAAGTGAAAAGCCAAGCTTCAGCTGTGACTTGGGAGTAGATCGTTCTCCATAATCCACATTACAGAGATTAGACAGGATACAGGGGCTTGATATTCTGCCTCTAGAGGTTAATTCTGCAATGATGGTTGGGTTAAGTCTTTAAGGTCTGTGACTGGCGTGGCTAGATTGCCTATCTTTTCCACTGAATCATTGTGTATAGAAGATTTTTTTAGTCTATAATAACCTACAGTACAGCCATCAACCCCCTTTGTGCTAAGCACTCAATAAATGCTGGGGTTTTAACTCGCACCTCATATCTTCCACTGATTGTGGATGTGCCATAAAAATAATCGATATAGTTCAAGGTTTTGCAAGTCAAAAAATGCTAATTTGCATTAATCAGCATATGACTTAAGGGAAATTAATAGAAAAATTCTATTATAGTTTGGGTTATTTTATTAATTTTTTTTTTACTTATTTATTTTTGAGAGCATGGAATGTTATCTGGTTTTCAAGGTGAGAAACACTTGTATTTTCAATGATGTTTTCCAAGACTCTATTAGTTAGGTTTTGGAGGAGCCGAGACAATATGAACTTAAGCTGTTTGTCTATATGTGATTGATAAACTATATTTGGCATGGTTAATCCAATCACATCAGTCAACTTCAGAGTTTATATTCTTGTGGCTTAATCCACTGGGAGACAGTGGATTGTATCAGTCATATTTCAGCCAGCTAGACCCAGCCTTTATGTTTCCTCATCCTGAAGATAGCTTTCGATGATTCTTCTTTATCTCGTGGATATAAAATATCATAGGAAATAAAAGTTTGCTTCTTCAAATATAGACCATTTGCCATTCCGCACAGACAAATAGTTTAAATTTAATAATTTAAATAAATGCCAAATTTTAAAAATTTAATCAAAAAGAATTTTTGTAGGCATTATTTAGTTGGATTATTTCTATGGTATAAGGAAATAGATTCACTGGAAAAAGAAAATAAAATAGTATCACTTCTATAAAGAAAGCTTTAGAATGTGCTGACAGCAAGAGATTTACTGAGTCAGAACAAGTGAGAAGATAGTCCAGAAGTTACGAATGTGTACTGCCATCCTAGAGGACCAAAGTTCAGTTTCCAGCACCCAAGTCTGGCAGCATACATATGCCTCCAACCTCAGAGTATCTGGCGCCCTCTTCTGGCCTCCACGAGTGCCTACACGTCTGTGCACATAGCTTGCACGTCTTACATACACACATATACACATGCACACACACATACACACACATGCACGTAATTTTAAAAACATCTTTAAAGAAACGGCTAATAAACACTTAGAAATAAATACCCCTGTATTATAGATATCAGGATTTTTTTTTTTTTTTAAGTAAGGCATTTTAGGTCAATACATTTTAGGTTATAAGCTTGGCAATACTTCGTAAACTTTATTTTGAAATACAGCAAAGGTGGGAATTGAGTATGAACAACTGAATATCATTTGTATTGGTATTCGTCTAAGATTAAAATTAGAGGGTTAATGTTCTCCTCAGTAATTATTAATTTGTGTTTTCTCAGTTTTATCTTTTTGCTAAGCACTTTTTCATGGAAGGAAGAGAACACACACAGCAGACACATAGAAGCTGACTCATGAAGGCAGATATTTTACACAATCAAGTGAGCTACGTTCGTTTGTGTTACTGGGTAAAAATTATTGAGGACCCCGAGAACGAGGTATTGGAAAGCAGATATATCACATGACATAGGTAATGCTGAGTGACATGGTGAGTAAGGGCAAAGAAATGAAAGAGAGGGCTTCAGACAGATGGACATTTTCTGTAGAGAGCTCCGTTGTTGTCCTTGCACTTGAAATACAGTAGGTCTCATTTAATCTCTGAATCCTTATCTTCAAAGATAAGGATTTCCCCACCAATGATTGTTTTATTATTGCTTCAAAGCTTATATAAAGTATAACAAGTCACAGCTTATAGATATTAAAGAATACTGTTATTGTACTTTGCAAATTTAAATTTATTATTGTTAGCTAATATGTATGTTAGGTCTTATACACACAGCACACACAGCACACACACACACACACACACAAGAGAGAGAGAGAGAGAGAGAGAGAAGAGAGAGAGAGAGAGAGAGAGAGAGAGAGAGAGAGAGAGAAAGTAGAATTACTGCTTAATAAACATCTCCATTCCAGATTCCTTCCCTCCTGGGAAGCAGGTCATCTTTTCATATCCTCTGACTTGTTTGCAGTCAGTGCATCTTCTTGATGGTCTTCTCTCTTACACTGAGTTGGGTAACCTGCAGCCATGTGACCCTGAGGAAAATATCCCTGGCAAGGTAGAAAACAAATTTTCTCCCCTCCAACAACCCTGTTATTTTGGAGGTAAAAAAGATCGAATGCTTCTAAGATCAATGCCTTCTTCCCAGATCAATTCCTTCTCTGTGATGTCTTTTTGGAATTCCACATTTTAAGATGCCTCCTTCCTTTGCCCAAACATTAATCAACACACACTCACACATGTCTGCATATATGTTCACACTCAACCATCATTTAAGCTGCAATGAAGAATAATGGTACTTTACATAAAGGGCCTCTTTCTGCATCAGTTAGATTAATGGTAAGGTTGGGAGTTGGGGGCGTATGCATGTGTGTGTGTGTATCAGCAGGTACATCTGCTGGGGTGTTAGCGTCTGAAGGCCAGACATATGCTTTGGAAATGCTTCAATATCACTCCCTATCTTACTGTTTGATACAGGGTCTCTCACTGAGTAAGGAGCAAAGTACTTCCAACAGACTGGCTAGACACCAAGTCCCTGCAATCTGCCTGTTTCTGCCTCTCCACCCCATATTGAAAATACAACAGGCTTGACTTTGATGTGGTGATGGGGATCTGCTCAGGTCCCCATGCCTGTGAAGCAAACCCTTTATTCAGACCTCAACTGTAAGGTTTTAGCATAACATTAAATGTGTGTCATTAGATGTGGCTTCAACATCATTGTATTAATTATGAATCTAAGTCCTAATCTCTAGGGTGGGTATCAGCTCCCCAGGGAAGACTTCCCACCTGTTTTGTTCCTTTTGGTTTTGCTAGCACGTTGATGGAGTTCGGAACCAAAGAACTGCTGAACGAACACCTGCTGGATGAGTGAATCCCGAAGAAACCTCCTGGAACAGACATAATGATTTCACTGTGTGTGTGTGTGTGTGTGTGTGTGTGTGTGTGTAGAGAGAGAGAGAGAGAGAGAGAGAGAGAGAGAGAGAGAGAGAGAAATATCTATCATTTCCAGTCTAGAATTCAGACTTGCAAACACAGTGGGATTCTGCTCATTACGTCCCTTTCTTTCCCAGAGACCTCCTCCCCTCTTCTTTTTCACCCACCAGTACTCTAGCTCTGGGACCAGAAGGGCACCATTTTTTTCTCTCTGTGTTCAACAGATCTATCTTCACAAACTTAAGAAAGGAAGCTCTCAGGTTCTGCCCACACTGGAGTGCTCTAAGGCATTCCCAAAGCATTGCTGTCCACTTGAGCAGCCGATAATAGTCCTTTGATGTGGAGCTTTGAACAAGAGATAAGAAATAGTTATCTGGCCATAGCCTTTACCGATAGTCAACAAGACCTTCTTGCTAGTTAAGCCATTAGATACCATTTTCCATGTGGTTTTCCAATCAACAGGAAACTCACCCCACATCGTGTAGAGGCCATAGAACGTATCTTCAAATTCCAAACTCCTCTCCCACTTCTGTATTCATTCAATGCCTGCTCCTGCCTTTTTCTGAGGAATATTGCAGTCTGTAAACACAAACAGTAGTGGTTTTCTACATCAGCTCCATTCTTGAGGCTGTATGACTTGAAATTGAATAGTCAGAGTGGAAGTTTACATATCTTTCTTTTTGGTTAAATAGCTTCAAACTAGAATCCGACAGCAGAGGTGTTGTTTGGAAAAATGTCAGTCACAGACATTGGGAGACTTGTCCCAACTAAGAAAACTTGATAAAGCCACAGTTGTTGATGTTGAGACATACAGTATGCTACCTACACCTGCAATCTCCTTTGGGGAGCAGGGTAAGAGACCCTGTGTGTTTGAGAGTCTTTTGCTATATTCTCATGCTATAGATGGCCTTTATGTAAATGGCCAGAAATGGGCTAATATAGTCATAGAAAAAGGTCACTTTACCTTTAAGGGAGTTTTCTTAATTGTCTAAACCCACTAGTGATAATAATTTTGACATTAATGTGTAATTTCAAAGTGAGATATCAAACTGAAGCACACACTTCCAACAAGACCGAGAGAACAGGTCCTCTAGGTTTTAGGTTTGGCCCACAGTTCCCAACAATAGTTCTCAGCCATTCTGAGAGTCATGACTACCAAGACAAATCCTCGGCTGATATATGCATGGGGATTGGGTCAGTGGACATTGCCATATTTCTCCTGCTCTCTATTTTACATAACCTGTATCCAATGATCGCCACAAAACCTGCCATTTCAATAGGGACAAATGGCGTCTCAGCTTTTCAAATAAATGTAGAATTTCTGTTGGCTGACACCATGACTGCTTGAAGAATCTTTAGACACACGGTGTCCCTCACCGTCCAGCCAGCTTTTCTCTGTTAATAGATTTTAATAACTCCTCTACTGTTTCTCTGTTCGCTCCTCACGTGGTTGGTGAGTGGAGAGTCTAGTCAGAGGGCTCATATGGAAACATTTTCATTTTGGTGAGGCTGGTTCAGATGTTTCCACCAATCTATGTGCAGATCTATCTGGTTTCCTTTTGCCGCTGCCTTTCCCCCACTGGGGTTTGGACACTGGCTGCTGGTCTCTTTCTGTGGTTTTGCTCTGGTTTTGCCTCCATGTTAAGCTTACTTACTTGCTCTACGAAATTTATCTCCCTCTGTAAGACCTCCTGGTTCCCATTGTTTGAAATGAGGGCGGGAGGTGGGAGTGGGTGGATGGGTGGGTGGGGGAACACCCTCATAGAAGCAGCAGGAGGGGGGATGGGATAGGGGGTTCTGGGGCGGGATGAGGGGATGGGGAAAGGGGATAGCATCTGAAATGTAAATAAATAGAATATCCAATAAATTAAATAAAAAAAGAAAGGAAGGGAGAAAGGAAGAAAGAAAGAGCAGAGCCAGAGGCAAGAGCATCTGTTGTCAAGGGCTGACAGCGAAGGAGTGGACAGTCTGGTGGCTCCCTCTGGTCACCCCCTCCTGCCAGGATGGCTGCAGGTTCCTGGAGTCTGACAATACACTGTCATGAACGGATTACACCGATTAGCTTGGGGGAGTTAAGTAACTGGAGCTCTCTCACTGGGGTCCTAGCTTGCTGTCAGGTCGACTGTTCACACACTGGTTTTTGGGATCCCCTCCAGCATTCACTAATGTAATCCAGGCATGTTGTTGCAGGTTGTATTTGAGAAGGGGCTACCTACTTGTCACTTGAAATATTTTTTTTTTTTTTATGGAATAAAAGTCAATAAACGAGAAAATACGGCATAAAGAGGAGGCGATGTGAGGGCGGCAGAAGAGGAAGAACAAGACAGGCGTGACCCAAATGCCAAGCTTGCATTCCGTGCACGTGCGCTTTAGGGAGGAAGGGTTCTGTCTTACACAGGATCTTCCATGGTTGTGCATGCTTGCGGTTTGGTTTTCCTAGGGAACAACTAAGCTCCAGTGAATCAAAGGCAGTGGAATACAGGCCAACCCTGAGCAGGAGGAAGGGACTGGTGGAGACCCCGTAGGAGAATGTCTGGGTGCATCTTCGTAAGGCAGGCACATAGACACCAGTATGGGCGCGAAGAGAAGCTGGGTCTGATGGAGGAGCAGGGAGAAGCTGCAGATTCTCATCAAGGGCTTTTCCAGCCTAGCCTCTTCCCCTTTTGGATTCCTTGTTCTAATCCCATCCTGGAAGCTTTAAAGGTACTTAACCCTGGGGACCTGCTTAAATTCTGGAATGTAAACAAACATACCTCACAGAAACATCTTTGTTAAACTTAAAAGAAATGAAGGCTTCATGGAAGCTCGGCAGCGCTTTTTTTTTTTTTTTTTTTTTAAGAATTTTCTGATTATTTATTAATCCTGCAACACCCTCCCCCAATATGCATTCAACCTACTATACTCACAGATATGCCATTGAATCCTGACATGTTGCAGGGGTTCCTTCTCTTTGTCCGACTTCACCAGTAGGTGGGGGGGTGATAGTCAAAATCAGTCCAGCCAGAGATCCAAAAAGGCAAACCAAAACTAGGAAAGAAAATGTGCTTTTACTTGTGAGATTTGGTTATGAATTGCAGCCCTGAGGAGTTGATATAGCTCTCCGCAACCGAGGGTGTTGATCAGTAAAGACTTTACAGCATTCTGTGTGGTTTTCATGTCTATGTGCTTGTGTGTGTGTGTGTGTGTGTGTGTGTGTGTCTTATGGGGTGCAGGTATGTCTGCTGCTACATGCGTGCATGCATGCTTGTGCTGGTGGAGATAGTAAACATCCTTGGGTGCCTCTCCTCAAGTGCCTTTCGTTTTTTCCTGGAGACAAGTTTTCTCAGTGGCCTGTACCTTCATGGTGTAGGCTAAGCTAGCTGACCAGTGAGCTCCAGGGATCGGCTTGCCTCTGCCTTCCTACACCTTGGATTGTAAGTATGTATCACTCTGCTCAGCTGGTTTTTACATGGGTTCTGAACTCAAATCTCTTGTTGGAGAGGCAAGCACATTCATTACCCACTGAGCCATCTCCCCCTCCCCAAGAGTTTGTTATAGATACATACATCTCTATCTATTTATCTATCTTATCTATCTATCTATTTATCTATCTTATCTATCTATCTATCTATCTATCTATACATAATATACACACATGGGCGTATGTATATTTTATATTAATATTACTTTATATATAATGAATATATATTCATGTTAAAGTATCTAGTTTGATGTCTGATACATTATAGTACCCAATAAATGACATTTCCATTTATCTTCCCATATTGGATTAGAGAGACCTCATAAGAATTGACACTTAAAATAATTTATGAGAATTTGAAAACTGAAGAGCTTTGAAGAATGCCTCTTCTCTAAATTTCTTAATTGCTTGCAGTTGCATATTGGGATAATTTATTAGGATAATATATTGGTGTGATCTTTTATTCACAGTGATTAGTTAAACCTTATCAATTGCTAGTTTAGCAATAAGATTGTGAAGAAAAATGGTAACAGTGAAATAATGTATGCATTTGGTCTAACATATACACCCCTGTGTCTAAAATCACATCATTGATACTGGATTTTTCCCAACCAACCCCCCAAATAGATCATTCATCTCTGATCCTGTTTACTAACCTAGTAAGATTGCCTCTGGGCCCCGTTTCCTAGCAAATGAATAGTAGGTAACGGTAATGAACAGTCACTTCAGGACTCCCTGTCAGTTAGATGTTTTAGCTTTAGATGTCTTTTCTTTCTTCTTCTCCTGACTTTCCCCAGCTGTTAGCACTGTCTCATGATGCTGTCACCTCCCACAGCTTCCTGGAGGAAACTGTCCCAGTAATAGGTTGGGGTGCGGGTAGATGGGTGGGGGTGCACAGCTAGGTTTTATCTGAGCCACTGGCCATATGGCCCCACATTCATGCTGTGTAGTCTTTTCCTCACAAGTAGTTGTTAAGTTGTTAATTCTGTTTTTGATAGTTAGGTTTTAAAAGTGTGTGTGTGTGTGTGTGTGCGTGCGTGCGTGTGTGTGTGTGTGTGTGTGTGTGTGAAATGAGAGAGAGACTGAAGAGAGCAGGCGTGGTTGCTATGAGCTTTGCAACATGCACACGAGCGTGCACGAGCGCGCACACAAATACACCGACAAAGGGATAAATTGAAAAAGAAAGCAGTAACCCCCTTGTTTGGTTCAGCAGTCTGGTCAGCCCCGCAGATGAGGAAGTGCGCCTTTGTCCCATGCTAAAGCCTTGTTTTCTTCTTCATTGTCTTTCCGGGTAAAATCTAGTGGAAATTCACCTGTCTGATGCAAAGTTAAACTGCTGGCTTTAATGTGACTGCATGGGAACTCGGGTTTATTAATGAATACAACATACCCTCTTTGATTTGAAAGCGTTCACCCTGCTGAAAAGATTCAAAAGGCATCGCTTCCTGCACCAGCGGCATTCCTTTATCCCTCTCAGTGGTTCACTCCTACCCAGCTGCTATATCTCATTAACAAGCATTTGACCACTGCAGCCGGCCTGGGAGTGTTGACACTTGAAAGGCCCAGGCAGGCGTGGGCAGGCCATCAGCTATGGCAACAGGAAACTGCCCCGGAGACAACACTGAGAAAACGGCAGCTGCAAAAGCCAAGTCCGGGTAGACATAAAGGGCCGCCTGTGCCCACGTTGGTCTGGGGTATCGGTGCGTGCCTGTGGATCTGAATTGCGAGTCTATTTACTCATGCATGGGCTGTAAGTGTTGCCATCGGTGTGTATCAGACTCTCTGGCTTTTTGACAAGTCAGGATGGATTTTTATTTTGACTTCCAATGTTCTTATGCATAGCCCCGTGTTTCAAAAAAAAAAAAAAAAAATCTTCCTGTTCTCCACACAATGTAAGCTGTTGTTTATGCCCAGAAGAATGCTCACAAGAGTGTCAGGCTTGCCCGCACATTCTACCCTCTTGGACATCATGTGTACAAGGAAAAACCCGTGTGCCTGGATTCTCATATATTTTTCATGCTACCACATTATTTTTCAAAAACAAGTCAACCCGTGAAATTACCATATAAATATGTGAGATTGCTGTAATCGTTTTTTGGTTTAGGCTTCTAGCTAGGATGGTTTAAGTAGAATATGTTAAGAATAGAAGTATTGTTCCAGTTGTATGAACTTACCTCGAACAGTCCTGTGGGAGAGGCCGTATATAGTATTATTGGTTATAGTGATTTTAAGTACAAATTTAAATAATATTTATTTCTTACTCTCTGAGTGGTGGCCTTCTCAGTAGTATCTCTCAACAGTATGCTTCCGAATCTACTTCTAAGTGTGTTTGTGTACTCATCAGGGGAATCTTTAATTACAGACTATCTCATATAAAACCTGGGACAGGAATTTTCCAGACTTGTAAGTCTGTTTTCAAGGTGTTCTAGTGGCCAGATAACTCCAGCAGCCGGTTCCCTTCTCACAGGAACTGTGTCACATTCATGTTCAAAAATGAAAGATTTTCATCCTTAAGAAAAAAATGACCCCTTGAAAGCCATGATAAAAGAGGTAACTCCCCGATAGAGGAAGAAAGAATGCTAATTAAAAAAAAAAAAAGTGCAGCGAGTTCCAAGTGACATTAGGTGACTCTGTGCAGAGTGGTGAATTATTTTCCTGTCACCTTCATACAATAGACAATTGGTGATTAATCAGTGTAGTATGTCATTACCTTAATTCCTTTTAGTCATTTAGGTTTTCGAACATTTGCCTATCAGTCATCAAAAAAAAAAAAAAAAAACCTCTCCCACATTATTCACGTTGCTACATTGTCTATGGTTCTGTCCAAAGTAGTTAAGTAATTAGGAAGCTTTTACTGTGTTTAGAATTATTCTGTCTTCAGTTATTGGGGAGGGTCAGGAAAGGAGCTGCTGAGAGTTCCCCAGCTCTACTTTCCTCCACTCTCGGCTTTCACTTCATGCTCCAGGGGAAGAGAAGACAGCAGCAGCTGGCACGGATGTTTACGTTCCTGACAATATGGCAAAGATAAAAATGTGTTCCTGGGGGCCATTCAGATATTTCCATTTGACTTCCACTTTCCCATCCCAGGGGCACTGGGTCAAATTCACATTCACTAGACAGATAGATAACCAACTCTGCAAGCAGATAGTGGGAGGAGCTAATTCCAGGTCTACCACTCCCCTCCACCCAGGCAAGACAAAGCTACAGCAAAGTGACCCAGTTTTTTGTAGCTCTAACTCCTCATCTGTTAAACAGGGATGTCTTAGTTTGAGTTTCCATTGTTGTGAACAAACTGCATGACCAAGGCAACTCCTATAAAGGACAACATTTAATTGGGGCTGGCTTAAAGGGTTCAGAGGTTCAGTCCATTATCATCATGGCAGGAAGCATGACAGTGTGCAGGTAGGCATGGTGTTGAGAGTTCTGTGTCTTGATTTCAAGGCAGCCAGAGGAAGACTGTCTCATGGGCAGCTAGGAGGAGGATCTCAAAGCTCACGCCCATAATGACACACTTCCTCCAACAAGGCCACATCTCCTAATAGCGCCACTCCCTGAACCAAGCATATTCAAACCCTCACAAGGGAGAACAATAGTGTTGGGCAGATTAGAAGGGCATCATACACATATACACACATATACATAGATACACAAAAATAAACATATACACTGTTTATGAAGATTATGGATTATGGAACCTTTAGGTGGTAAAGTCTTGCTGGAAGATGTCACTGTGGGCAAGCTTTGAGAGTTTGTAGCCTTTCCCTGCTTCCTGCTCATTTTTCTTCGGTTTAGATGTCATCAGCCAGCTTCTTCCTCTGACCATCTGGTACCATGCCTTCCCTGACACTACAGAGTCCATAATGGTTCCCTTTGAAACCATATAGAAACAAACAAACTCTTCCTCCGGTAAGTTGCTTTTGGTTGTGGTATCACAGCAACAGAAAAGCAATTAAGATCTGGTGCTGTTTTCTGTCGGGATTCTTTCCTAACATTCATTTGATATTTCAGCTTGAAATTTTCTGTTTGGTATCTTTGTGTGTGTGTGTGTCCATCTGTCTTTTATCTACCTATTAAATCTCTTGTTCAGTCACTATTTCTCTGATTTCATTAAACTGTTTCCGTATATTTTCTCAAAGTCGTTTGTCTTTTGAGAGAAATTCTTTTGAATTATTTGGGAAATTCGTGTTACTGTATTTCTTTGGGATAACCTACTGGGAGATTAGTCTGCCTCTTTGGTGGTGTAATATCTTTTTGGTTTTTCACGTTTCTCACTATCTAAAGTTGAGACCTGCACATTTTGAAGAGGCAAAGACTTATTCTGGTCTTTGTAGAACTATTTCTCAGGCATATTCCTTTGCCAGTCTGTCTACTCAGACTTTCTGGGCAGGCCATCTGGCATGGTCTGAAGTGAAATTACTCAGACAGGCTTGAATGATGGCTGGCTAGCACGTTGGAGGCTTACATGTGAGACCAGCAGTGTTGGCATGGAGGCTGGCTCTACCAGGATTGACCTGTTGATTAGATCTATGATGGTAAGTCTAGAGAAAGTATCTAAAGAAGCCTTCTGATTTCTCAGGGCTTACATGGGGCTCAGATGGGCTAAGTGCATGAGCAGTGGGATAAAAACTTTACCTATCAGAGCTGGGCTTGAAGCTAAAAGTTCACAAAAGCTGGCCTGGATTCTAGATCCTCAAGTCCTTGCCTGAAACTTGAGTCCAGAGGACTTCAAGGGTTTGAGATCTACTAGGATGGGCTTTTTCTCTGGCTGAGCATAAAGCCTTGGCCTGGCTTGGGCAGGCCTAGCATCTATGTCCACAAGAAAAGAGAAGAAAGGAGAGAGGGAAAGAAAACTAAAAAGTTCTAGGTAGTTCTCCAGAACCTTGGCCTCAGCCCCTGAGCAAGTGCTTGCAGACTAAGCCCTCATTGTATGACCAGGTCCACTCTAGTCTCCTTGAGCTCTGGTTCCCGTGTCAGCACCAGACCAGCTTCATGGAAGACAGGTATGTTGATCTGGTTTGGGAGTTGGCTTATGTATACCAAACTGGTTCTTAAACCTGAATATAGGGCTGGGGTCACTGGTAAAACTCTGCCTTGTACAAGAGATTGGGTTTGATATCCAAACAAACAAACAAAATTTCTGGTGATGGCACTGTAACTTTTATGTGTAGGTGCTGATCCGGAGGCTATTTGCAATGTCAGCGGCAGTACTACGGGGCCAGTCTGATATTAGGGAAGCTTTGAAGGATTGGTCCGTAACCTGGTCTGGTTCATGCATCCAGGTCTAACTGATCATGGATGACCTTAGTGAGATGTTACATTTCTTCTGTCTAGTTATTTTATCCTCCATTATACTCTCCTGGTCTTGTCTTCCTTCTGGTAACAGAGATTCAAGTGAGTTGCAAGACTATCCATGACTTCTTTAATCCTAAACTGGGAACCAGGAAAATGCCATATTTGCTGCAGGATAATAAATAATTCAAAGTATGGGAAAATAATCTTAGTAAAAGGAGTTGCACATTGCAAAGAAAGAACTGAGTGACTAAATAATCAAAATTAGCTACCATATCTTGCAAGGCCTCGACTTGTGTTTCATTTGATGTTTTGACGTGTGTGTGTGTGTGTGTGTGTGTGTGTGTGTGTGTGTGCCTGTACTCATCAGCTAAACTAGGAATTTATGGACAGGTTCATCCCAGATCACCAATGTTTGATAGAAAAAAAAATCAACAGAAATACTAATCAAATTGATTTTTAGAAAGTCAATTGCTCAATATCACTGGGTTGCTGGGTGTGAAAACCTTGTGGTATTAGTACACTATGAGTAGCAGAATTAGGACTTGAACCTATATTCTGTCTCTGGATTATGTGTCCTTAACAACCTCATGACTTCTCACTTCCAGAGGACTTATAATCCTATAGAAATTACAAAAGAAAGCTAAGGAGTAAATATGTTGTAACAAGTGCAATAGTATAAGCATAATTTGGTGTACAAAAAGAAGAAAGTATTTGACTCTTCTTCTGAGAGTAGAGGGCAGTGTCATGGAGGGTCATCATCAGGGCTGGGGCTGGGTGGAATGGGAGGAGAACACTTTCTGTGTAGTCTATGGAAAGACTTGTTACAGCCTTTTATGCTCAGGAATGCTGTGATAAGGCCCATGTCTGTGAAGATCAGTCTGGCAGCATTGTGGTCAGAGCTTTTGAAGGTGGGCTTTACAGGGATTGGGTCTGTAGAGGCCATTGAGGAGTTCTGAAAGGATTGAAAGACGGTGATGATAATGATGGTGGTGGTGAAGATGGAGGTGATGGAATGGAAGTGCTTATTTGGGGAAAGTGAAGGGAGAAAGTTTGGCATTTTGCCTATGCTCCTTCTCACAGTTACCTGGCAATATCCAGGTGTTCCTTACTCACTATAAAGGCGCTGCTTGCCTCCTCACTCTCTTGCTCTTTTCTTTTCTCTTCTCTTCTCCTCTTCTTCTCTTCTCTTCTCCTCTCCTCTCCTCCCCTCCCCTCCCCTCCCCTCCCCTCCCCTCCCCTCCCTCCCCCTCCCCTCCCCTCCTCTTCCTCTTCCTCTTCCTCTTCCTCTTCCTCTTCCTCTTCCTCTTCCTCTTCCTCTTCCTCTTCCTCTTCCTCTTCCTCTCTCCTCTCTCTCCTCTTCCTCTCCTCTCCTCTCCTCTCCTCTCCTCTCCTCTCCTCTCCTCTCCTCTCCCTCCCTCCCCTCCCCTCCCCTCCCCTCCTCTCCTCTCCTCTCCTTTCCTCCCTCCTCTCCCTTCCCCTCCCCTCTCTTCTCTTCTCTCCCTTGCTCTTCCTCCCTTACCGTTTCCCCCCTCTCTCCCCATTTCCTTCCCATGTCTTTCTCTACACATGTTCATGGCCAGCCTTCTCTCTCTCTCTCTCTCTCTCTCTCTCTCTCTCTCTCTCTCTCTCCCCCTTTCTCTGTCTTTACTACTCCATTAACTCCCCTCTCCATGCCCTGAATAAACTCTATTCTATACTATACCTTCTGTGGCTGTTCTGTGACTGGTCCCTCAGGGGGAAGGAATGCCTCAGCCTGGGCCCGCAGAGACACCCCTTCCCCAACACTATACAGTGCCTTCACCAAACATATTCCTTCCTTTTTATCTTTTTATAAAACACAACAGAAAGGCCTTCTAAGTAAATGGTATTTGAACAGAAAATTGAATGGATAGATTACTAAAGTAAAACTGGGGATGATGATATTCCAGGCTAAAGATATGGGACAGATGAGAACGAAGAAGAAGAAGAAGAAGAAGAAGAAGAAGAAGAAGAAGAAGAGGAGGAGGAGGAGGAGGAGGAGGAGGAGGAGGAGGAGGAGGAGGAGAAGAAGAAGAAGAAGAAGAAGAAGAAGAAGAAGAAGAAGAAGAAGAAGAAGAAGAAGAAGAAATTCAAATCAGTCTCACAATACATCATGTCTTTGGGGGGTATTTATTTTTCAATTTTTTATAAACAGACTGGAGTGTGTTGAATATAATATAGTAGAAAGAATGAGTAATCAGGATAAGTGTTCCAGAAGTTGAAAATTTTCAAAACCCAAATTTTTCTCTCATTTTTAGATGGTGGACAAATGAGTTAGCCACCAATGGTCAGAGGATAGAGGAGATCCTTGCTAGCTACCCTTTTCTCAGTGGCCGCTACCTGCAGCTTGTATTTCCTTCTTACTGGAAACCATCTCTTAAGAAAAAAGGAAAAGGGTTAGGATACTATTTTCTATTAGTACAGCCTGTCTTCTAGGTAGGTGAGTTCGTGTGAAGTCTAGAACTTGAAATTGTAAGTACTGACAAGAGAGGATCTATGGTATGTAGAAATAATATTAATTAATAAATTTCATGAGTGTGGTTTGCTACCCACCGCAATGGTTTATATTCTCAAATGAAGACACACACACAGCCTTTATATTTTAATATACCTTAAACAGCACAATAGCTTGGCCACTGCCTAACCTCTATGCAGCTAATCCTGGCTGCTCTGGGCCCTGTTGGGCAGCCCTCTGGCTCCTGCACATGGCGGCCATGCCTCTCTGTCCTGCACTCTTCTCAGACATGGCGTTTCTCCTCTCCTCTCCACCCTCCCAGAATGGCAGATCTCCTCCTTCTTTTCCTGTTCCTGGTCCCAAGCCCTGAAATCCTAAAATCCTCTCCTCCCCAGCTATTGGCTGTTGGCATCTTTATTTACCAATCAGAACCAACAGGGGGCAGGTTCCCAGAAGCTAAGTGCAAAGGCACAGTTTTGGGGGGCATATAGTTAGCATTTGTAACACAAGCAGCTACAATGGAATGATAAAACAATGGATGATCATGTTTTAGATCAATAAGTTAAATTGAAGCTGTATTGTAAAAGCCCCCAAACACCAGTATAGGGAATTTAAGTTAATTTAGTGTTTCTGGGGAATCCCTGCTGATTTCTGAGCAGCTGTGATGGTCTTGAGAGAAGACCAGAACTGAAGTTGTTTCTGGTAGAGGGGAAAGCAGAATTGTAGGTTTGGGACATTCTGACCCAGAAGCATTTATGGGACATAATAGATAATTGGCAATATAATTTCAAGATCTCAAGCTTCATGGGTTATCTTTAGTAAAAGTTATAATTCAGGGGAGACTGAAGATATAGCTTGGTAGTAGAGCACTTGCCTAGCATGCATGAGATCTTAGTCTCAACTGCACACACACACACACACACACACACACACACACACAACAGAAAGAGAGAGACAGAGAGAGAGAAGAGAGAGAGAGAGAGAGAGAGAGAGAGAGAGAGAGAGAGAGAGAGAGAGAGGAAAGTTGCAATGCCTTTGTGAAAAGGGAAGGCAACTAGACAGATGCATGGCCTCATGGTTCCAGAAGGACTCTCACATCAAACAGACAAGGATGTTTAGCACTTAGAAGAAAGGGCATGGGTAGAGTAGGAATTTGAAAACAATCATGCTAGGAGCTTTTTGGTTTAGTTTTGTTTGTTTTGAGATAGGGGCTTGTTATGGAGCTTGAATTCAATCCCCCTGCTCCAGCCTCTGAGAGGAAGGAGTGCATCCCTAGAGATGCAATATTTGGTTGATACAAAAATAGTTATTATGGAAGGAGGAAGGGAGAATAGTAAGATGCAGAAAAGATAACCATGGAGCAGTTTTGAGAATGAAAGAGACTGATATTAAAACTTGGTTGAGAACAATATGTTGCACTAAGATTCTCCCCTGTCATCTGGGAGGAGCTGACATGACAGAGAGAAGGTGCTCTGTGGGGTTCTCTGGAGTTAGTGCGTGACAACGCAGAAATATGGAAGGAACAGGAGAAAAGATACTAAGATAGAGCTGCGTGGGCTACAGAATTCAGTGCAGTAACCTTGGTAACGACACAGGGTTTATTGAACAAGCCAACCATGCCAGGTACAGGAATTCTTCCTTCAATGAAGGAAGATCCCAGGAGAACTGTTCTACATTTCAGAGCTCATACCCAGAGAGTATCTGTTTTTGAGAGGCTAACCTTGAATCTTGTTCCACTCAGTGCCACATACATTTTTCTCACATCAGAAGTCCTTTCCCTGGAGCCCTCACTAGCCCCTTCAGACTGTCTCAGGACCGGTTCACAGCAGAGTGACAAACAGAGGAACTGCCTCTGTTTTATGCTTGGGATTTACAGGTGTCTATAGAATGAATCCTTATCATTTCTACAACTTGAAAACATATTTAAAGTTTCCAGCATGATAGGCTATGTGATTTTGGGATAGAACTGAATTTTATAGTTGGTGGTATGTCTTTAATAATTCATGTGCTAAAAGAATGACGGAAAAAAAAGCAAAAAAAAAACATGTTGGGTGAAATATTTTAGGAGGTTTATTTGGTGCAATTTGAATTGAGAAGGAAAAACTACATTCTTTGTTAAATTTAATTTGTTATGAAAATACTGCTTCTTTCGTTGTCATGCACCGTCCCAAAACAAACAAACAAACAAACAAACAAACCAAACGACTTAAGGATGTTATAGTATCCTGTGCCTGAAGCACTGGCAATTTTCTGTTGAGAGGTGGCTTTTAAATTAAACTGCTTCTGAGACCTCAGTCCTCTCCATACTGACACATCACACATTGACTGAGAAGTTCAATTCCCTTGCTCCACATGGTGCTAAAAAGCTTCTGGATATTTTCCTCAAGATCCCTGGGTGATTCTAGAGGTTGCCACAAATCCTGGCTGGGGAATGAATTCTGTTTACTTAGATAAAAGTTTCAATCAGACAATCCTTTGGTTTCTCTAGTTGAGCTTTTCCTGCAAACTATTGTGGATCTACTGGAGCCAATTTGTACAGCTGAGTGTAAGGCTGAGTATGGCGATGAACGGAAGGCTGTGTGTGTCAACGTGTACATACACGCACATAAACTTTTACAATATTTACAAGGCATCTTTGATTTGGGGGGCAAGCGTGTGATCAATTTTCTAAGTAAAACATAGCAAAAATCATTTTCTTCAAAGAAATATTCTTCAAGGCATCTAATATCAAGTCAACTCCAGAGAAACTCTCAGCAGTCATTGGAATCAGTTACCATGATCCAGCCTGGTTGAAATCTCAGACTCACTGGTGTGCTGAGGTGGGAACAGACACTAAAGCACAGTGGTCAAAGGCCCTGAGCTTTGCAGCAAGAGCAACTATAAACAAGGGGACTAGTTAGAGTCCAGTTCAGGTTTGTAACTGGGCATTGACGTCAACTCTATGTCCTTGTCCCCAAGTGTTCAACTCATGTGACAGGTCCCTCTCTTGATGAGAAAACCAGAGAGCACTTCAGATACTAGTAGTCTGACATAAGGGCTGACATATAAGGCAGCAAAATGACATAGGTTTTGTGTTCCTTCCAGAAAATTCCAGAAATTCGGCTGCTTGTGTCGATAGGGCACACTGTTGGATGTGTAGGTCATTCAGAAATGGCAAAGATGTTCCTAGGGTCACAAGTCTAGCTCTAACACCTGCAATTTGTATAGGTGATAGATGGGTTTTAGTGAAAGGTAGAGACATTTATGGGAAAAAGAGAAGGTGAATTGTTCACCGTGCAAATATTGACCTGGATTTTCCTTCCTTAGCAGGGGGATTATGGTAATCAGGACCAGCAGCTTCTGTTATGTGAATTCCCTTGCAGTTGCTCTGCCCTATCCAGCTTCCTTCAAGACACCAGGCAACGACAGAGAACGCTGCTCAGTTGTCACTTAAATTTTTCTATAGTCCAGTTTTCAAACTTTGGATCACTTTTAGCTTAAGTGTGCTGATGTGGCCTATAGTTAAAGGGTATTGGAAACTGCTATGTAGAAAACTCTGCAATGATGACTGTATTGGGCGCTTAAAGAAAAGTTTATGGTGTCTGGGTAGAAGGAATTCTGTGAAAAGACTCCAAGGTGATGGAGTTCAATTGAATTTTCATTCTCAGATAAAGATAGTGACTTAGGTGTCCAGAAGAGGCTGCTCCACAAGTCTGCATCCTTCCTGTCATACGGGCTTAGGTCACTGTGGCATGACCATGCAGGAACTCTTCAATGTACAGTGTGTGTCCACCTTAGGCATTTGATTGTAGGAACTATGGAAGGATCAAGCTATAGCTGATTAACAAATTATATTAGAAGTATTTATATCTCCATTGTGTAACTAAAATTTAGCTCTAACATAATATTTGGATGAATTCTCCCATTTTGGGTACCACTGGATAGAACAAGTATGTTGTCATGATACCCAAGAGAGAAATCTATCAAGTTTTTTTTTTTTTTCCTCTTGATTTTATGGTCATACAAGCTTCCAGAATCAAATCTTTGATTTTCGAGTGCAAGCTTGACTGTGTTTTCCATAGTGTACTTTATAAGGTATTTAAATGTACTTGGGATCATATCTTGGAGCAGATCTCTAAGCTTCCTCCCTAGTATCAGAGAGGACAATAAAGAGAGTCCACTATATTTGATTTTTAAAATATGTAAAAAAAAAAAAAAAAGGTTTAAAATCAAAGCCATGAAACTTTGATCCATTGGAAAGGATTTGATGATGACCCAATAAATAGTTGCTATTTGGGAGAAACAGTAATTTTTCTGAGAAATTCACAGGCACACAAAAATGGACAAAGGCATCATAGAAATGCTTTCTGGCTCTTTCTCACTCTGTTCTTAGTTGTGGTGGGTTGCCAGAATCAGATGTCCCCACCTCTGTCCTTTCTCCATTATTATTTAGGAATATAGGACTCTTAGTAATTTATGGCATCAACATAAAATGCTTGAAGTAGCTCCCAGAAGAGGAATGAGGTAAAGGGCAGAGGAGCGAGTAAAGTCACACCGACTCAGGCATGGAGATTGAGAGCACGCCTTCTGAACTCAGCTGGAAGGGTCTATTGGGTACCAGCAATGTTTCCAATGTTGAACTAACACTATTCGCTCCTAAGAACGCTATTTAACCTCTTTACAATCAACTCCCAACTTCGTGATCTGGAGAATAGCCAGATGCGCCTCAGGAACAGGCCCAGGATTACTGGGACAAAGGGTTTATTTGGAAGCGTATTTACATCATGGCCAAGAGGAGGTACAGATGAAGTAAACAGAAGCTGCACTACTACTGTGACTACCATTATGAGATTATCCACCTATGAAAATTATGTACATCATCCAACGTTTGAGGTCTTAAGACAAAGGTAAAAGAAATAAGAACTGAAAGGCACACATATAAAACTATATGTGTGTAAAAACATATGTAACATATATAAAGATACCATATATCTTTAAATTATATGATATATAGTGCATCTTTATAAATAAAATACATTATAACATAAGCACATATAAATATTTAAACTTATGTCTAATATGCACATTAAGACATCATATATATTTATAATACATAAAATTTTATATATTTGTAATATATAAACATGTATATGTGCGTGTACATATATTAACTATGAATGTATAAGATATTAAATATATTTTATAAATACATATTGAAATCAAAATGAATCTATCAATTATAGATTTCTTACACCTGGCTCAGAAGTACTGAAATATCAGTCACACCCTTTGTTTTTGTCACATGGCAAAATGAACTTTGAATGCAAAATTACTGACATGAAAATACTGAGAAGGGGGCCAGCAATATGGTTCAGTGGATAAAGGTGCTTCTTGCCAAGCCTATCGACCTGAGTTCAATCCCGGATGGAACCTCAATGATAAAGAGAAGCAACCGCTGTAAGTTGTTCTCTGACTTTTGCATGTACACCGTGGTATGTGTTACTTTCTTCCTCTACCCACAAAATAAATGAGAAAAAAATAGATGCTGGCCAGGTGTTATATATTTCTAATTTTATCTTGTCACCCTTCCCTTAAGATCCCAATAACCTTCAGATGAGCAAGCTTGTCACTAGCTCACACAGTTTAATGTTGGAATCAAACCAGGGAGGACAATAGAGTTCACTGAATTTGATTTGGGTTAAGTTGTAGCCGGGTTGTTATCATCTAGGAGCCTTCTACCAAACAGACAATATACACATGGCTTTGTTTATAACAGTCTGCGGGAAGGAATGCAAGCCAGCAAGTCATTTCTTCCGCCATAGTGTAGCTGCAGAATCATCTCTATCAGGCAGAAGATGCATTAGGAAAACTGTTCTGGAATGCAGACAAATTGATTTATAAATGCCCGTGTGTGCGTGTGTGTGCGTGTGGTGTGTGTGTGTGTGTGTGTGTGTGTGTGTGTTTGGGGTGCTGGCTAGTTAGGCAACGTGCTTTCTCCTGGGAAACTCAGGGTAAGCAATATATGTACTTTTTTTCTTGAAATAGGCATCACCTTTTTAGCTCCTGTGACAGTTCAGAGAGTTGGAGTCACACTCGCCCGAGTGATTTACATCCTCGATGCTCCCTGCCATGTGTGGGTAATGCCTGGCCTGTCCAGTTGTACCACTCTGATGGTATCACACTTTCACCCTCCACTCTGAAATAAACATTCCCCAAAGCTCTCAAACAGATAGTGCTCAGAGCTTTCCCCTGGGTCCTCTTTGAATTAAATCAATTAGGGGTAGGCCATATGTTCACCATATGTATGTCAACTTGCCAGAGATTCGTAAAAGAAAGAGAGAAAGACATTTAAAAAAAAAAAAGATCACAAATCACTTGAAAACACACAAACTGAAAAAGAACTAATCAGTCAACTAGTTAAGTCTCTATTTATATATGTCAAGGGTTGATTAAAATTAGACAAGATAATATACCCCCTGATTACCATTATATATTGCACTTCCATATTTTTTTAACTCTCATATGCGATTAATTTCTTGGGCAGTATAGGAAATCAATCACCCTTTCTCCTGTTTTCTTCACTGGTTCACTCACCTGGAAAGAGAGAAATGATTGCCAGGCCAGTGGTAGCGGATCTTCACAAAGTTCACCAGGGTTCAGCACTCTGCAGAATACGTGTGATGTTTTGTGAAGATTCCAGCTGTCCTTCATTTATTGTAGGACTGGAAATCCAGGCAGCTGACTCCTGATGCCGGAATGGTATATTCAGAATAGGTCTCTTGCTCTGATTCCTCCACTCTAGGACTGTTATAATTCCATTTTGATCCTTTAAAAAGCACCTGCGTGGCGCTTGTTACAGCTGACGTTCCACATGTGTGTGAGACATGGAAAAGAGAAGTTGTAAGAAGCAGGTCTTTTGATTCCTAGACATTTTGCTACACTATGGGCACAGCTAGTAGCCTTCTCCCTAAGAGATCCTGATGGACCACTTCCATATCGGCCTCTCCTTCTGCCTCCTCTGTGGATGCACACTGCCAGACCTTGCTGTAGATCATATCAGCTCTCTCCTTTCACACTGCAAGATTCGCTGCTTTTTTATTCATATGTTGTCTACTCCCACGTTTCCCTCTTCTCTGTTTTGTTCAAGCTCGTCCCATTAATACAGGTCATTTTTTTTTTTTTTTTTTTTTTTACCAGTTTCTGCTTTTCAAAATCGCTTAGTGAGATTGAGGTTAAAATTCAGTAGATGGTAGAAACTGGGGATCTAATTTGGCTTCTGAACAAGCTGGTAATAAACACCAGATATCTTAGGTGATTTTTTTTTTTTGTGTGTGTGTGTAGCAGAATTATGTTCTGCTTTTTAAAACTTAGTTTATTTTATGGCTACTGTTGCTCTGCGTGCATGTATGTACATACACCACATATGTGCCGTGTCCTCGTGGAGACCAGAAGAGGGTTTCAGAGCCCCTGAAACTACAGTTAGGATGGTTGGGAGCAGCCATGTGGATCCTGAGAATAGAACCCTGGTGCCCTTAAAAAAGCAACAAGTGCTCTTAACTGCTGAATCATCTCTTCAGCCACGGAATTGTGTGTGTGTGTGTGTATATGTATATATGTGTATATGTATATATATATACATATGCAAATATAAATACATATATATGCATATATAAAAAAAACCTTTTTTCCTTAGTCATGTATAGTCATGTATACATGGTCATGTATTACATAAAGCAATTTCATACTTTGAACACCTTGTTGTCATGCCCTTCCTGTCCTTTATGGCCCCCCTCCTCCTATCATTCCTCTTATTCTCCCAGGCTGTTTCTCTTCTACTTTCATGTCATATACACACACTATTTTATGTGTCTATATAAATGTTAGGAATCACTAGTGAAAGAAACCATGATATTTGTCTTTCTATGAATGACAAAATTTAATATAACTATGCCCATTTGTGTTCATTTTTATGAAAATGACATCATATCATATTTTATGCAGTTACGTGAAGGAAAATTTAAGAAATCCTAGACCATGCTGAGAAGGAGAATCTTCTATTTTTAAGAAAAGAAACACTTACATTTGAAGAAAAAAAAATAAGAGGGATAGGAGGATTCTAGTGCAACTTCTCTCTCGCTACCATGGGAAGAAAACAGACAAAATGAAATTAACCCTCAGGACTTGATGCTCTCGTGGGTTTCTCGGGACCTTGCAAAGAGGATGGACCATATGGTAGGAAGTACCTTTGTGACAACATGGGCTCAAATGAAATTTCAAGGATTATAAATCCTCTTGGTTCTTCTCATAATTGATGAACAGCTGGTACCAGGAAGTATAACACTCCACAAGTTATACTCGTGCCTGCATTTCTTTTTTTAAAGTTTTTTTTTTTTTTTTTTTTTTTTTTTATATGCATCTGGGTTTGGCTTCTGGAAGAAGGAACATGGAACCGGTCCAGGATGATCATTCATCTGCCTCAGTGGGGCAGGCTTCCCATCTGGGGGCACGTTCATAATGGTCTACTATCGTGATCTGTCACAAACATGGGGGGAGTAGAACACGAGATTGCACAGCAGAGGAATATGCATAATTTGGAATTGTGGTTTAAGCAAAAAGGAAATAAAGAAGGAAGGAAGGATCCCATATCGTCTGTCCACATAGCCAGGAACAGGCTGACTGGTAAATTATATGCCCATCTTGAGGTCTTATACAGGCATGAAGGGGAAGTAGAGATGCAGTGGAGAGAGTAAATCACTGGTTTTGGAAAGGGACCAAGTTAAATATTCTTTCTGTGGCATCCTTAAAGAACTGGTGGAAGGCAGTGGGGCTCCAGAGAGCAGGGCTATGCTAAGTGGGCAGTGCCTGTTCATGTGCCATAGGTAGGACAGAGAGGCCCGGGTGAGACAGGAGATCGAGTGTGAACAGGTCCCCCACTTCCTTCCCCTGTGGGAAGATGAATGCTATGTCCCTTTCCAGGCCAATGTACACCCATCTACTGTACCGCTTTCTGCTTCGGACATGCCGAGGGACTTTACCCTGTAGAACGTAGGCCCATCTGAAAGGGGAAGAGATGAATGCCAGTTGGGTTGGCTGGTCGAATGAGTGTGTGCATGAACCCATAATTGTTCACATGATTCAACACTTTCTGTGACCAGTCAGCTTGTTATCGAACATTCTAGCAGTGGCCGCTATCCTCCTCTCCTTAAAGCAGAGTGGAAGAGTGTGGAGGAGGGCAGGGAAAGGTAAGGTGGGCAGAGAAGAAGAATAAAAGTGTGTGTGTGTGTGTGTGTGTGAGAGAGAGAGAGAGAGAGAGAGAGAGAGAGAGAGAGTGGGAGTTGCATATCTTTATTTATTTAAATCCGACTGTTGCCCAAATAGTCTGCTTTTACCTGATATTGTCCGTTGTGTATGTTTTGCATTTGCTTTGAACATTTAAAAAGGAACCAAACAGAAGCTGTACATTTTAAAGCTACATTCAGGCTAGCAGGTGTCAAAAAGTGCAATTCGGGGAAACTGCTGCAACCGAGTGGAATAGTCAGTATTACTCTATCCTCCCCCCACCCAACCCTCTCAAGGTAAGATGGCTCTGCTGTCAGCTCAGCTGCAGCAAAGACAAAAAGGCCTGGCTACTGAAGGGACAGAGACAAGGGGAGGCAACCTCCTTTTACTCGTCAGGGGAAGGAGCTCACTCAGAAGGCAGGATCTCATGGCTTGGAACAGCAATTGCATTGTGCCAGTAGACAACAGGAAGTGAGCACAAACAGACCCCTCCTCAATATAAACACACAGACTTAACCTATGGCCGGACTTCTGCCCTGAGTGACCAGGGCCATTAGGATGCAGGTCAAAAGGTTGTAGTGTGACAGAAAATGGAGCCTTATTGGATGAAGAGAAATAAAAAAAAAATTCTTTTGTTTGCTTCACTCTGGGGTTTGTATAGCTACTGTGATGTCATAATGGAGTCCAGAGTGGGAAAAAGAAACTCCTGATTTATCACCACCGGAGACAGGCTGTCGGAAATTCAGTTAAACACTGAGGGGAAAGACAGGCACAAGGAAGAACCACACAAAAGTCAGTCTGTCTGCTCTTAAGGGGGTGTACACAGTTACCTTTCTGGACATCATCAGAAGCTGTAAGACCACCAGAAAATTCCTGCTTTATCTATTAGGGTGGAAAGACAGATATACTCTTCGCTGACCCACTGGCTTCTCTCCCCAAGACTCCAAGATGTCCTCATCATAGTGGGCTAGGAGGGAAAGAGAACTGGGATTCCTGAATCTATACAACTGAGAGCGTATTCGTTGATAGTGTAGGAAAAAAATTCACACACAGACACACACACACACACACACACACACACACACGCACTTACGCATACTTAAGCATCTATATACAAATCACGTACAAAAAGGTGTTGAAATGTGGCGTGCCAGACAGAGCGTTCAACTTTACAGATAAGTGTAAGAACTGAGGTTTGCTTTGTTTAGTTCTTTCTTTCTTTCTTCTTTTTTTTTTAAGGGTGGTTTTCAAAACCTGCCTTAAAGCGTTCATGAGTTTTGTGTCTCATTAGACCTCTTATGAAAGCACCACAGGCCTTCAGAAAGGAAGCTTTTGGCTCCTCACAGACAGAGCAGCCTGAACACCCTCCTGGGAGATTGATGAGTCCCGCTAACCTTGGTGCCTAGATGGAAACTCAGAAACAAAGTGACTCAGAGGATTAAGAGGAAGTCAATGTCAGCACCAGGATTAGAATTCACACTTGCCTGGTTTCTCAGCCCAGGGACCAGCTCCCCCATGGACCCTAGCTTTGTCTCCCTCTGAGTGAGGAGGGGACAGGGTGTTTCCACATGTGGAAAGACCCCTGCTATTCTCGGGGCCTTTGCCTTGTAGGAAGGCCCTTCCTTTTAATAAATTGCAGAGTCCGGGGAAGTAACTTTGGGGTGATTTATTCTAATCTCCTCATTTTATAAATGAGAAAAGGGCTGTAAAAAAAAAAAAACAACAAACAAACAAAAAAAAACCAACCAACCAAACAAACAAATAAAAAAACGCTAGAAACAGAATGCGCATGCCCAGCTTGCAGGACCACAATAGGGAAGCAAATTGGTGTGATGCAAAGTCTTGGATGGGGAGGATTTGGAGGCCTGGCTTTGGAGGCGTTGCCTCTGATTGAAGTCCAGTTTCTTTCTGTCCCAGCAGAACGAAACATTGCCTTTGGTGTTTTATAACCTATCAAACATGCAAAGCACCTAAGCTCTCCGGGGCGCAGCTTACATCTCTTCCCGCTCCGTTCTCATCTTCAAGGCAGTTACACGTATGCAGTTTTCCTTCCTAAGAAAAATAGCCCTCAAATATCCCACGCAAAGGTTTCATCGCAAATCCGTAGGATTGCATGGGACTTCGATCTTGGAATCTTAAACTCATTTGGAGGAACTGGATTTTAAGGCACCGAGCTCTGTGTTGCTCAGAGATGTCAGTGGTATCTTTCCCGAGTTAGAATTTGCATTCAGGGAACAGGAAAAGGCCGTCTGCTGAGTTCAGAGCCCTCTGAGACCTTCTGGGACTTGTTGTTTTCGTGGATGAGTGCTAACGTGATACATGCATCAAGCTTCCTCTGAAGAACATTTCTCTCTAGTTCTGGTTTTGCTAGTTAGCCCTCCCTAACCCCCATCCCTCGACACTCATCCTGGACGAGCCTCCCCTTTCCTAATTAGACTTTCATGCTCTTTGTCCTCTCCGGGATCCCTTGGCTTACTTTGCCTTATTTCCACTAAGAGGAGACAGGCAATTCATCTTAATGAGTGTGAGCACCCGGGGCAAGGTCTCCTTTGACTCTTCAATTCTGAAGGAGGGGTTGTAGGCCAAATGCCTTGAGAGGATGCTTGAAGCCCAGGGCACGGGAGACCTCTGCGAGCAACGGAGAAGTCACTGGCTTTCTGCAGTCTAGAGAGGTTGTTTCACTCGGTGTTTCAAGACTATTAAAACAAAACCAAGACAACAACAACAACAACAACAACAACATCCTTGAGTCTGCTCCAGAAGGAAGGGTTTAGAGTAGACGGAACTGAGAGGAAACATTTTTGTTTAAATAGCGTAATAGGATTGTTATGATAATAATGATTTAACATCTGCCTAAGTGCTGGGTCCCGGGTTGAGCTCTTTCTTTACAATGCTTCATTTAATCCCCAGCACAGGTTCCGGAGGGCGGTTCTGTATTACAGCTATCTTGCAGATGGAGGACTAGAGCCCTAGACTACAGCATTTTAGGAGCCATCGATCTTTTTGTTTCGTCAACCTTTCTCCCAGACCTAGAGTCTCCCACCCCTTATCCAGGAAGGTCAGCTTCACGGTCTCCAAACTCTGCCCTCAAAGTCTGGGTCAATGGTGTGTACTGTGTCTGTGATTCCATGACATGTTTATTTGCCTGCCCTCACCCACAGTAGCCACTGATGTGTTTATAAAAAGATAAAGAGATATAGAATGTGTTCTATATCTATGGGTGCGTGGTGAGGTTTGTAGGGAAGGGGCTGTCTCAGCGGGCCCATGTCAAGGCATCTCTTTCCTCTAAGGGACCAGCCACAGGACGGTTAGTATAGAATAGAGTTTATTCAGGGCATGCGGAGGGGAGTTAAGAGGGTAGTAGAGACAGAGAGAGGCAAAGAGAGGGAGAGAGAAGAGAAGTAGAGGCCGGCCATGAGCATGGGGAGAGAAGGGAAAAGAATGGGGAAGGGGAGAGGGCAAGGGAAGAGCCCAAGAGGGAAGAGATGGGGGCTGGGGGCAATCAGACCCTTTTATAGTGGGTCAGGCCTACCTGTTGCCAGTTAACTGTGGGGAGGGTTTAGACAAAATGCTAACAGCCAGTGCTGTCTGTTCAACTGGGATGGTGTTCAGGGGTGAAGCTAGATGAACATGTCTGAGGGAAATCGTTGAGAGCACTGGTCTGCACAGCGCCACCTCACTTCAGACTTTGGAACAAAAGACAAGGAGGATCAGTGGGCGCATGCTCCCAGAGGAGATGACCTTTCTGCTCCGCCTTGTACCCTTTAGGGTTAAAGGCTTGAGGATTCTCACTGAAAATCTGGTTCTTATTCAACTGTTAAGGACAACCTGGAGTGGGACCATTTCTTCCACTCTCTACTTCCTGGGTTCAGGACTCCCCTCTTGCTTGGGTTCTTCGTTATCTCCAAGTTTTTACAGGTCGGCGGTTTGATGCTGTTTTAAAGCCTGAGGTTTCTCAAAGTCACCTTCACGGTGTGTTTCTGATAACAACCTGTCTGTGTCTCTCATAGCCTTCCTGAATTCTTTAAAAGCATTTAGTAGGGTAGCATGGTAAACACCTCCAGTGATTTCAAAACTTACCGCTCAATTCGAGAGCATTTTCTGCTGCAGATGCTCGCAGTCTGCTTTCTTCCTTCCGAGCCATCCTCACCACCGCTCATAACCCAGACACAACTTCCTCTCCGTCCAGGCACAAACCATCAGACTGGTGCTGATCTCTCCACAGAGAAGTTAAAGGAGACATGGAAATCCTCTCGGGTTTAGCGATATCCATTATTACTTATCCCGTGTAATAAAAGGGCAGCATGTTTCTTTGGTCTTCCGCCAGAACCTGGTAGATTAAAAATGAAAAGAATGTAAATAATGCTTTTTCTTTTTGACCATGAGAGTATCTATTAGCTATAAATGCCCTTGTAGCCTCTTAGCCTCTCAGGTCCGGGCTAAAGAGAGCTTGCCAAAGGAAGGAAGGCAGAAGGTGGACCTAGGCTGACAGGGAAGGGTGCTGGTACTAAAGGGAGATGGATGCATCAGTGAAATGGGTCTCTCTCTCTCTCTCTCTCTCTCTCTCTCTCTCTTTCTCTTTCTCTTTTTCTTTTGTTCTTCAGACAGGCTTCTGTCACTTTCTGTTTAACTAAGTCGCATCAAAACAGTATTGGGTGTCACCCAGATTATAATTGCCAATTTTCAATATGAAATCACTTAAGAGTTACTGGCAAGCAGGTGGCAGGCATTAACTCCTCTGTCCCTAGCTGGTGGCTGGCACTTGCTTGACTAGGGCCTCTGAGAGTTACTAGTGTTCTGCTACATGACTGAGCTCAGGGTCAGAAAGGGATGGGTGTGTGTGTGTCCCCAAATTGCTCTCTACATAAAGTTTTGTGTCCTACGCCACTGGGATGAGGCGTTTGGGAGGTGCAAGCCTGGTCTATAGGAGAAAAGGAGAGAGAGTCTCCCTCTGCAAGAGTTATAAAAACTACTACTGTCTTGCACCAGATCAGCCATTTGTGCTCTTCTCTCTGGTGGTTACCTTCCTGCACGGCTGTCTATTAAAGACGATGTGGGTTTCACTAGTCCGGTTTCTTAAGTTATTATCGCACTTTGCCAATAATGGTGGTTAATAGCAGAAGAAACGTTATTTCTCATGAATAAAAACACTTGGCTTTCCTCACAGCTGCTTTTAGAAGAATCGAGTTTCCCGGACACCGAAAATGGAAGAGAAATCACAATTCGTGAAGAAGGCAGTTTTTCTTACTTATGATCAGTAAGTTCGATTCTTATCCTCAGAAAGGTGTAAGCTATACCTTAAGCTTATGTTCTGCCTCAGTTTGACAGGAACTTTGTATTTTGGAAATAATAATACAAAATGGAGGAAATTGATTTCACCACAATCAAGACACCCAAATGCCTCTCCAAAATAAAAATACCTAGCATTTCTTGTAGGACATGAAGGTTGACCACACAGATATTTAAACAGCTACAGTCGTATCTGTTCACACTGTTACCATTCCTAGCACTCATTACTTTTCATTTACACAGAACTGTCTATTCGTGCCTCATACAAGCGAAACCATATAATTTGTAATCAAGAACTTTCGCGATCGGCTTTCTTTCATGTATAGTTATATTTTCAAAGTATATCCTTATTATAACATATACGAGTACTTCTTTTTCAAGACCAAAAAATTCTACTCTATGAGTAGTATGTCACATTTTGTTTATTCATTTTATCAATTAGAACTTCTGAGTTGTTTTCACTTTTGGCTCTTATAAGTGATTCCACTGTTCTGGGTTTTTGCCTAGCCTAGACATGTGTTTCCCGGTTTCCTGATAGGTTTCTCAGAGTAGAGTTGATGAATAATTTGATATAGTGGTTAAGCTACATTGTCAATCTATTGGAATTTAGAATCAATATGGATTTTGGGTGTGTCAACGAAGGTATTTATAGAAAGTTTTAACAGAGTAAGGAAGGCCCACCCTAAATATTGTCAACATCATCCATGGACTGGAATCCTGAACTACATACAAAGAACCCGGTACAAGGTAAGCAGCTGCCTCCCGTTGGTGCCATAACTTCCCTCCATGGTGGACTGTATCCCCTGAAACTGTAAGCTGCAACAAATCCTTCCTTCAAGCTGCTTCCCGTCAAGTGTTTGTTGAAAGAAATGCACGGTCAGTATTATGTTTGTTAAGTCTATGCTAAACTTTCTAGGAACTGATTTAACCAAGTAACCTACATCATTCCCATACCAACTAGCTGTTTTAAGGATTTGATGCCTCTACATCTTTACCATGAATGATAATAATGCTATTATTCATTCAACTCTTTGATTTTAAACAATCCAGTATGAACTAGTATCATAATGTGGTTTGGATTGTGAGTAATTTGATAATGATATCAAACGTCTTTTCATATCTATTGATGATTTGTATTTTCTTTTGGAGAAAAATCTGTTCAGATCCTTTACAGTTGAGCTATTTTTTTTTAAATAATGGAATTATAAAAAAAAAAAAAAGAAAAGAAAAAGAAAAAAATAAGAAAAAAATTCCATTATTAGTTTTTAATAATATCAGACTTCTTAACATATTCTAGATACAAGGTCCTAGATATTACAGTGGGTGATTTGTTATGTAAAAAAAAGTCTTATTTTTATTTGTTTGCTTTAAACTGGCCTATTTCAAGTTTGTACAAAAGAATGGCCAAATTTAAAACAAAACAGGAAAAAGAAGATATTGAAGGTTCCCCAAGGAATCATGTCTCGTTACTTCATTTTCTGAGTTTATTTTTCTCTTCCTTAATCTAGAAGCAATCTGGGGATATGCTTCCAAACGGGTAAAAATAAACATTGATCCAGACATCTCAGCAAAACTAGAAGCCAAGAAATCAAAAGAAAGCTTCAGACAATTGGAAAAAGCTAGATCCCCATTAGAAGCAAGCTCATGTGTGCCCTGGTAGGAGTGGGGGAGAGACCAAAGGGCTCTGACCCTGTGGCCCCGCATCACAGGTGGGCAAGCAGCACAAAGGCAGCTGGGATGAGATGTGGCTCAGGGCACTTTACAGAGCCAGATTGTAAATTTTTCTATTTATGAGTGTCCTGCAGGTGTTCCAAGCATCTGTGGACAAGGCTGAAGCTGGAAGGAAGCAGAGCTTATCCATCAAAGCTCTTCCTATCGCCACCATTTATTAAAGAGAGGTAGTAAACACATTTATTGTACACTGTTTCCTCCTCCAAGAATTTTTTCATGTTCTTGAGCGCAAGTGTGTGCATAGATCAGATGACGATGGCCTTGTCTTTTGCTAGGAACTTTTTTTTCTCCTTTCAGTGACAGTATGGCTATCAGAGAGGCATTTGAGAATAGAAGAAAGACCTCTAGCTTTTTTCCGTAGGGATGGATTCAAAGCAGATGTTGCTCATTACTCTTGTTCTAGCATAGTGAGAAGGAGCAGTGACATTTGGATTACCTCTCTACATGCGCAAGAATGAGCTGAACAGGGAAATTGCTTATTTCTTATTAAAATAGCCTACCAAGAAACCTTAAATGTCATAACCATGAGTTTGTACTACATTAGGGTGACTAATGGCAATATATGGCACTAAGTGACTTGAGTGACAAACTGTGGCTTCATAGGCCTGAAAAAAAAAAAAAAACAAACAAACCACAATAACTCATGTTTTGGATTAGCTGGCTTATTTTAGGTCAAAAAGGGGAGCAGGTGAATTAGATGAAGTATCAAGGGATTTGAATGCCCTTAATTAAGTGCTTGCTTTTGCAGAGGTTGTTTTGTTTTGTTTTTTAAAGACCCTACTTATAATTTAACACTGCCATCAGCTCGGTTACCTTCTGCCACTGGTAACACCTGTTCTGAAATGTCTGTAAAACAACTTGTATGGAAATTCTCTGAATTTTTAGATGGAAGGGACACCATGGTACAGGACCTTTGAATCTCTTCAACACTCCTGGAAATTAGCTGGTATGATCTGGTTTTCTTTTATGGGCAGTAGTCGGTATGAAAAAAAAAAAAACAAACAAGTATAGCTTATTTCCTTTTTACATGGGAAAAGAAATCTTGCCTATACTTATTGTGTTTGTAAAAGTACTTTCCAGCAAAGAAAAATCATTGGGAAAACAATGGGAGTGATCCTTTTCCTTGCCTTCCTCAAGATGTTTAATTAATACACATAGATATAAAGTCATTTAGAGTTCATATGCCTGTAACATGTGGGAAGGAGGATACTGAGTGAGAACTGAGTCTTCTGTGGTTCAAGAGGAAAAGAATCTGTCTGCATTCATAGCCTTAGTTCCTTATCCTTTACATATATTAATGTATAGGTGATATGGTGGTTCTTAGCTTGATCCTCAGAACTCATTCACTTGGGCCAACAGTTACATTGCTTTGTTCTCGTTGACTAAAAAAAGAAAAAAAAAAAAAAAAAAAAAGAGAGACTATATCCTCCCTACTGGCTTTCATAATGTCCAAAAGTTCAGATATTGGAGAAGTGTCATCAATAGTGACACTCAGCTGAGTACTTTACATGCTATACTACTGACCTTCCATACAAGATATGAACGTCAGTGGGATAGCAGCATGAATATTATGGGTATAACCGACTACCTTCTCGTTGTAGTTGGGACCCGTTCCATAGGAGGGAAATCGTGTCAGATAGTATAAATCCACGGCTGTGAAGGTCATAGGCTCTAATGACGAAGCTACTGTTGTTTTGATAAAGCGATACTATCAAATATGCCTCTCAAATTGCCTTCTAAACATTGTGTTTATACTCATAGCATAATGTCATGATAATGTTATCAGCTTTGTTCAAAGAAGCTTCTTTTGGTAATGGGCAGTGGTTACCTTATAAACAGACAAAGTGCTGAGAACAAGTAACCGTTGGATACTGTGTGCATTCAATGCGACATATAAATCACCCATTCTGAGGCTCAGCAAATATCCCAGACTAGTCAGGATGTTCAAACCAGAGTGAGAAGTGGAGTGTTACGGAATACCATCCTTCAGGCATGGTATGGCTGACATACTTTTAAATTCTCAGAAGCCAGGACAGCATCACAAGACCTACATGTAAGATCTGGTCTGTGAGCATTCCTTACATGGGAAGAGACTCATGGGACCACACCCCTCCCTGAGGATTTAGAGACAGTTGATAGTTACCTTTTATTTCTAGTGGTACAGACACAGGTCACTTACCCATACCCCCGTATATAACTACTCACCTTGGGCCAATAAGGTGGCTCAGTAGGTAAAGGTGCTTATCACCATATCTAATGATCTGAGTCTGATACCCACAATCCACATGGTGGAAAAGAATCAAGTCTCAGAAGTTGTCTTGTGATGTCCCACGTGTGTGTGTGTGTGTGTGTGTGTATATATATATATATATATTATATATATATATATAAATAATCTCACCTAGTCCACACCTATATGAGACTGTACATTATCTTATTTCTACTTTAAGATTCAACTGTTAGCTTGAATGTGCCTTAACATTTTCAGATGAGAGGAGGATAGGCAATGGACGGCAGCATGTGACTGAATAATTATAAACCTCACAGAGCAAAAAACGTGATTGTGGTGGTTTGAACAGGTTTGGCCCCATAGACCCTGGGTTTGAATGGCTGGTCCATAGGGAGTGACACTGTTTAGAGATGTGGCCTTGTTGGAGAAAGTATGTCACTGTAGGGGTGGACTTTGAGGTCTCAGAAGCTCAAGTCAGGCCTAGTTACTCACTGTCTTCCTGCTGCCTTAGCATGTCGAACTCTCAGCTACCTCTCAGCAATATGTCTGTCTGCATGCTGCTATGCTTCCCGTCATGACAATGGACTAAATCTTTGAACTGTAAGACAGCTCCAATTAAATGTTTCCTTTTATAAGAGTTGCTGTGGTCATGGTGTCTCTACACAGCATAAAAAACCTCTACAACACCAGTTTCACAAAATTATGTCTTCATTGGTACCAGGGTTCTTAAAAGTGATTTGTCTAAATGGCAGGACAGTTATGAATATTGCTGACTTCAGCCCAGGGCCTTAAATAGGTCAAGGTGTTGCTTGACTCATACAACAGGAGTCTGATGGCAAATGGAGGCTCTAGATGATATCAGGGCTCCTTCCACATTTCTGGTCCTTATGGTTAAACTATTGACTGACTGAGACACCAAGCATCTTGTCTTTATTGCTAAGGCCAAGAGGTTGTCAGAGGAAAGGAAGCGGGATCAAGAAGTTAAGAACTTTCCTCTAAACTCCCATCAGGCTTCTGCAGGCACCTTATTTGTTAGAATACTGTCACATGACCCCTGGGATGTTTAATAACTTCATGGATCATGCTGCTAAAAGCATTGTAAAGGCAAAGGAAAATCACTATAGTGTTCTCTTTTAAGAAGGACAAATGCTATAATTTAGAGGTTTTAGGAAGGAAGTCTGTCACTCACTGGCTGCTTTCCTTGAACTATGACACAATGGTGTCAATCATTTTCTTAGTGTCACATTGGGCACATGACTGTAGAAACAACCCTGTGAACACTGGCAAAGAGATACATGGGTAGTAGGACACAGTATTACCTCTTTCTCATGACCCCATGGGGAAAACAGGGCTGCCTGGGTGAGAAGTGCTGTCAAATGGGCCAAATAGATACACTTATAGATATGTCTCTGTACTGGCTTGTTTTGTGTCAACTTGACACAAGCTAGAGTCATTAGAGAAGAAGAAGCCTCAGTTGGGAAAATGCCTCCAAGAGATCCAGTTGTAAGGCATTTTCTCAATTAGTGATCAAAGGAGGATGGGTGGGGCTGTCCCAGGGCTGGAGGTCCAGGATCCTATAAGGAAGGAGGCTGAGCAAGTCATGGGGAACAAACAAGTAAGCAGCACCTCTCTATGGCCTCTGCATCAGCTCCTGCCTCCATGTCCCTCCCCTATTCAGTGATGAACAGTAGTGTGGAAGTGTAAGCTGAATAAAGCCCTTCTCCTCAACTTGCTTTTTGGTCGTGGTGTTTTATTATACCAATAAAAATCCTAGCTAAGATAGTCTCAGTCAGGGACATAAAGAGTCAGACCTTGACATGTGACTATTCTATTCTATGTGGAGATCTCCTTCAGGGGGTTATGTTCTGTCCAGAGGGACATGCCTTTCATGCCTTCAACACAATGCCTCTCCTGAAGTATTCATTCACTGACCAAGCCAGCTCAGTCAGTCACCTGGGTCTTAAAGGAGAGAGGGAGGATTAAAAAAGACAACAGTTATAACATGACTCCAGCCAGTGCTGAGGCTGAAGGGGCTTTATTTCTTTCCAGTCTGCTTTTATATCATTCTAGGTACATCCAAAGAATATAGTCAGTCCTAAGCGATAAACAAAGTAGTTAAGGAACAAAGCATAGATGGAAGGCCCCACCATTACTGTATTCAGGGTCTTAACAAGACCCATCAAGATACAAAGAACACATTCCTCAGCTGAATTCATCTTGAGCCTACTGAGTACTAGCCCAAAGTCAAATTCCTGCCTGAGCCTACTTCCGTGTCCTAGCTCAATGTCAAATTCCTGCCAAATTCCTAGAAGGCTGACCCCAAAGCTCTGTGTAATTTACCTAAATTGTTCTCAAATTTTATGTATCAATGACTCCAAACAACATTCCCCAAATCCTTGACTATATAACTGGATCAACAGGTACCTCTCAGAAATCCAAAGGAGCCCATACTGTGACTGGTCTTACAGGCAAAAGGAGAACACACTGTCCATTTAGGATTGTTCTAGAATTCAGTGTTTTAGGCCAACCCTTTAATAGCACTAGTTACTCAATTCCTGTCTATGCTAGCTCTAAGGCAGATGAGGCAGACAAATAATTCGGTGATGGCATTACAGGCCTTCCCATGCCTGCCCATGTATATTTTTCTTTCCTTTCTGTTTGTTTGTTTATTTTGTTTTCTGTTGTTGCTATTTTTGTTTGTTTGTTTTGTTTTTTAGAGACAGGGTTTCTCTGTGCTGTCCAGAATATCTTGGAACCCAGTCTGTAGTTTTCTGTCTTCTGTTTCCTTCATTGGGGTGAACAAAGGAGGATATATATATATATACACACACACACACACATACATATACATATATATACACACACCTTGGAGAGTGGGAAGGCGTTTTCAGGGTGAATGTAAATCACGGGCTGGAGTTTATAGTACCGGAAATGCCTCATTTGCATGGAGAGGCAGTCCAGGAATCTCAGGTACTTGCTGGACAGGTTCTTATCATGGAAAGAGGAAGCTGAACTTGTAGGTTGGCCAAGGGCTATGTGACCTTCCTCAGGCAGAGGCTGTGGGGGTCATCAGACTTCCCAGATAAGGTCAGGCAGGAAAGAGGAAGCCCTGCTGGAAAGGAGAGTCCTCCATTTTGCACAGAGCTCAGAGGAGCCATCTGGACATGGTAGGCTTTGGCCTTATATAGCAGGGTTTCCCTAAATCCTCTATAGACCAGGCTGGCCTTGAACTCAGAGATCCACCTGCCTCTTCCTCTCAAGTGCTGTGTTTAAAGTTCTGTGCCACTTTGCCTGGCTTCATTTAGATTTTTAATTGTACAATCTTTTTAAGTTCTCCAGGAAATGGCACTGTTTCCTGTATTCTTTGGGTGAAGAAGAGTTGAATCAGTGAATTGTACTGGTTACTATTTTCATGGTCAGGAGCCAGTATAAGGACTTATGATCATTAAAGACAACTATTTGATCTACTCCCTAGGCTTTGGGGGAGTGATCATAGGATAGGGTTTGAGACTTACTAGATCTACTGCAAGATCAAAGAAGCTGAGTATGTTAAGCAAAGAAAGTCTGACAAGTAGACCTAAGTCAAACTTCACTGTGGTATCTAAGGTCTCAGTATAAACTCAGACGAAATGCCCATAGAGAAATCAGTTTTCATTACTTCCTTTATTGGTGGTGGAGAGGCAGGCAGAAGCAAAACCCATACTCAACTGTGTGATAGAAGAGCAATCCAGATTTTATCTCATCTAAGCTGCTATGGCAATGACAGTTGATCAGTGTCTTGGTGTCTGGGGAGACTATTATAAACTCTATCATAAAAGGTCATCAGTATTCTTTTCTATGTCCCCAGAACTCTTCTGTCAGCCAGACTATTTTCTAAGACTTGAATTTTAAATTAGATACCTTGTTTGTAATTAAATTACTCTTAGAATTTTTCTTATCTTCTCTCCTCTATTTTATTTGAATATTCTGCAGTGAAGATAATTTGTTTAGTAAATCCACCTACTGAATTTGTTTTAAAGATTAGTTTGTTTCTCTCCACAGTCTCTCTGTCTCTGTCTCTCTGTCTCTCTTTCTGTCTCTCTCTCTGTCTCTCTGTCTCTGTCTCTGTCTCTCTCTCTGTCTCTCTCTCTCTCTGTGTGTGTGTGTGCTGTGTGTTCATGAATCTGTGCCAATGGGAATGGAACCCAATGCTTTGTCTATGGTAGACAAGCACTCTATCACTGAATTGTAGCTTACGTTCCCTTCTTCTCTTTTATCCGGAGACAAGGTTGCACTAAGTTGTCCATGCTAGCCTTGAATTCATTCGGCATGCTAGACAAGACTACACTTTACACTCAGTCGACTAAACACTCCTTGTGTCCTCCAGGCTCCACTGAGGTTCAGTGACACCCACTGATTAGCAATGCTGAGAAGATTCTGAAGAAACTGCACAACAGAAAGTCCTTAAATATGAGTTGGAACATTCTTCACATCCCTGCAGCCTTCAGATGTTGGGTTCCCTTTCAATTACAACTCAGTGCCTTATACACCATAGACCAAGGCTCACTATGTGGTTGATTATAATTAAGCAATTCGCAGTATCTGATTTGGGTTTCTAGAGTTCCCAGACCTGTATCTACAAGGAGAAGAAATTCTTTTCAAATGATCACATTCTGAAAGGAACTCTGGGAAGGAAAGAGGAATCAAGGGTGGAGGGCCAGGGTTGTGACAGAGAACGGCGAGTTCTGTGCGAAGACTGTTTCAGTCATCTGAACTGTGTCAGATTTAGTTTCAAGTGAGGATGAACAGGAAAGATGTACGGTTTGATTGCATGTGCAGAGGCAGCACCAGGAGGAACCAAATGTTCGTAAGTTCCTCGTGAACACCAAAACCTCTCTATAGAGACAGGAGACCTAAGAAGAACAAAATTGGCATGAAAAGAGGGGGAAACAGTTTCAGATGTCTATTAGCTTTTATTATTGAGAAATTATGAGAGATTTTGGTTAATTTAATCCAGGTATGTAAGTTAATTAACACATGAAGTAGTCTGTAAGAATAGCTCAAGACATTCTGTTTCTCACTCATTTTTCCTTTGATTTACAGACAGCTAGGTTACCTGTACAAGACTTACCTCATTTTCTACTAATATTATTTCACTATTGCACATGCCCTGCATGTAGAAACTGGCCTACCATAGCCAATCATGGTTATGATCTTGCTCAATTGTCCAGGTATCCTTGACTGATAGGAACTTGGAGAATTTTTTTTTTTTTAAAAGGTTAATATTATAATTTAAACATTTTTTCCCCACAGATATATTTCTAAAGCAATCTCAATTTCTGATGTGTGGGCTTAAGAATCGTTTTACTATGTAGAAGAGCGTTTTCTTCTTCACCTGAGTTGTACCATTACTCACTTGATTTTGAAGCTAAGAAACTGTCCCTAAAACACAATTTTCCTTCAAAAGTTTTTTTCTCCTGCGCTCAGAAGAAAAGCTGAAAGCTTTATCTTGCGGTTCCCTCAGTAACTCCACAATGTTGTCAGCAAGAACGACCCTGAATTCTCTTTTGGCTGCTGGTCCCCCATCACTGGTCTTTAGCATTCACAGTCCTCCACAGCAGAAGCCTAAGGGGGTAGGGCGTGGGGGAGAACCCGCTGCGTGTTGTGAAAAGTTATATTTCATTTATCATGTGCTATCTTGGTGCCCAAAGAAGGCTGACCCACAAACACCTTGCAAAGGAATTGCAGGCCTTTCTGTGTTTCACAAAAAATATTTCCAGTGGTTGATTGTTTGGCAAATCAAGGAAGTCTGTAATTGATTTCTTTCAAAAGTGTATGCAGCACAGTCCTTTCGTTTTTTGGTGCCTGGCAACAGTTTTGGAGAGAGTCTGAAATCTGGTTTGGCTGGAATTTGTAGATTGCAGGCACAATTTGAGAAAGGGCTATTCCCATGTTCTCCAGCTCAAAAAGATGGTCACGTGACTCTGCCCCTTCGAAGCCAGGATGCTGAGAGCTGCCAGAGGAGTAGCCAGGAAAAATATGCCCCTTCTTTATTTCCTTTGGATCTTACTGGTCCTGAAACACGGAGAGACAAAAACCACTTCTGCTATTCAGTAGCAAGAGAGGAGCAGAAACTCCCCAGTGCTTTTCCTAAAGCTGTGATCTCTACGTTGTCTTCACTGACCCACATTCACACGGCCAAACCCACGCACAGTGCAGCTCCTGCTGTTCCAGCTTCCTCACACAGGCTGCTGCCCCAGAGAACGTGCTCTCAAAACAAAGTACGGTTGTGTGAGTTCCCTTGGAAAATCGTCTTTGGAAATGTATTTTGGGGAAGCAGCAATAAGAAGTTTGTTCGACTGGACCGAGTCCTGCGTTCTGGATCAAAGGATTTTGTTCATTCGTGTTTTTAGACAGCGGCTTCTAGAAGCTCTTTTAAAAAGTTATACTTAGTAAAACGACAGCAACAGAGAGCTGAGTTTCCCACCGGCTGAGTATTCTCAAACAACAGAGGGGATAGGTAACAAGGTGAGAGTTGTAGGCACAGCTGTCCTCAGTCAACAAAGCCCAAACAGTTGTGATGTCATGACGCACAGCCAGAGGCCACGTTTAGGTGTGGGTGTCCACTGGGGTCATGGGAGGGGCACATTGGGAGCTGAAGCTGGAAAGGTGAGCTAGCTCACTGTTAAAAGATACCTGTGACCCAGGCTAATTATCTCCACCCACAAGAATCCCTTTCTCCGCACTCTTCATCCCGTTTCTCTAGCCTTTATCTCCTCGGATTTCCTTCTTTCTTTGGTTCCTGTTGTTTCCTTTGCCAGTGACTGCGGCCCTTTCACCTTCTTGATTCCTTGGGGATCTGTGCTCCTGCTCATCATCTCTGACTGCTTGGCCACGGCTGCTCTGTTTGATGTGAACTGTATCTGGGTAGCTTCATTGGAATGTTTCTCTTCTGAGAATGGTACAGGGGTTGAACTGCACCCTGTCCTTGAAATACCCTAATATTCTCCCAGCCTTGAAAATATCTTTCCTTGAGCCACATTTCCAGCCAGCTTTCTCCATTATGTGCTCAAGGCAGTAAAGAAAGGTCTCCCGTCTCACTTGGGAAGAAGATGCTGTGATGTTTTCTGATGAAAATGAGAGGAGATAAACATTTCCCCTCCCTCTAGGGCATTCGTTATTTAGCTGAGGTTCATAGTGGTCACAGTTAAGAGAGAACCGAGGGTTAAGAAAGGTGGACTGAGCCAATGAGATTGAGTTCAGAAGGGACCTGAGCTTGATGGGAAGGCCCCATCTGTTGCATTGAAAGAATCAATTCTACAAGTTGTCCTCTGTTCCAGACACAGACACAGACACAGACACACACACAGACACACACACACACACACACACAGATTGCATAGTGGTTAAGGACACTTACTGCCCTTTTAGAGAACTGGTGATCTGTTCCCAGCATCCCCACTGGGCAGCACACAATTGCCTGTAACTCTAGTCTAGCTACAGAGGATCTAAATCATTCTTTCTGGCCAATGTGCCACACACATGTGGCATACCTTCAACTTCATAGCATGATAATGGAGACTACAGCACATGGAAACCTTTTTGAAAAATGCTTTAGCTCATAACACACATACACATAATAAAAGGGGGGAAATGTGGGTTGGTAAAGAGTAATGGGCTAGAGAGTTAAGCTGGATTTCTGGGGGGCGACTAACAAGCTTAGAGATGTCTGGTCCCTTGATCATCGTCACTAGCTATAAGGACAGGGGCATACACATACTGTGTGAGTACGTTTAGGTGAAACCACTGTGAATCCTGAGGTGATAGAGGTCTGAGTTTATTTTCAGGGAAATAGCTTGGTACCTATGTTAAATCACACACATTTATTATTTTGAGATGTACTATACTAGTTAATCAGGAAAGTCATAAACATTTTGTTTTTCTGCATGTTATCTGACAAAGTCTCAGTGAGGGCTTATGAATTTAGTCCCTAGAGTTTTTGCTGGCTGACTTGAAATTTCTATATCATCTGTCTCACCGAACATTTTCAGTGTTCCATGTTTCAGTGTCTTTGTGTTAAAATAGTTACAACAACACAGCCTTCAACTTCATACCATGATAATGGAGACTACAGTACATGGAAACCTTTTTGAAAAATGCTTTAGCTCATAATAGACTGGCTCCAGATCACATGTTAGCTGTCATCATAACGAGGATGTTTGTGTCCGCCTTGTATGCATTCCCTGGAAAATATGAGCAGTACTGTGTGCTTCAGAGGACTCAAGGATCAAGATAACCTCAAGAATGCTGGCTATCTAACTGATATCAGCTTTAGCTATCACCACTTGCTTTGTATACTTGGCCCTGGCTGTCAGAGTCTTTTCTAAGAATTTGAATTATGAAGTCAGAACCCATGTGCTTTCTATACTTTTGACTGAAGCAGGTTAGAGGCAGAGTAACTGACTTGAATATCAGAGCTGAAATTTAAAATAAAAAATGAAAGTTGAAAAAGATAACCTAGGATTCACAAAACGCACTTCATAAATCTATATGTGAATCTTTAATTTCAGATTTCAAAACTTGGTATGAAATTCCAGGGTAGAGGCTATCTTAATCAGGAATAATTCCATACTAGAATCTACAAAATAACATTTTGGGAGTTATTAGTTACTTCTCAATTGCTGAAGTAAAACATCATAACCAAGGCAACTTAGAGAGAAAGCGTTTGTTTGGGGCTTACAGTTCCTGAGGGCTCCAGAGCAGAGGTATCAGGGAGCCAGTGACTAGAGTGTCAACCAAGAACTCACATTTCCAATCACAAACAGGAAGCAGAAGGAGCTAACTTGAAATGGCTCTTCTGAAACCTCAAAGTCCAATCCTACTTATATACTTTCTCCAGCAACGTCACACCCACTAAGCCTTCCTAAACAGCCACCAACTGGGAATTCAATTGAGTCATTATAAAGGGGGATATGCAAATAATATGATCACAGACTAAATGATCATCCATGCACACTGATCTGAGATGACCAGACGCTAGGAGAACATCACATTTAGTTCTAAGTTGGGTGAATTACTGGGTATACTGATATGCAAGAACTCCATAAGGTAAAGTAAGAGAAAGTGGAGTCCAGAGCTCTTGACCAGTGGTTCAAAGAATTCAGGATAACTGGCCTGGAAGAGAGTAGTAGTCAAATATTTAGGATATATTGTAAATATTTGTTTTGTTTTTTTTTGAAACAGGGTTTCTTTGTATAAACTTGGCTTCCTGGAACTCACTCTGTAGAACAGGCTGACCTTAAACTCAGAGATCTACCTGCCTCTGCCTCCCAAGTGCTGGGATTAAAGTACTGGGATTGCCTAGTCAGGGCATATATTTTTAAAATAACTAAAATCTATAATTGGGGACTGTGGCCTCAATATAATCCATACAACCTTAAAGAACAACAGTACTACACATGTGTGAAATGATGCTGGGATTAATATGCAAGGTGGGAAGTTACCCTTGCATAGTTCTGAGTTTCCTGTGAGTTGGGGTATGTATATACAGTCAGGAAGACATCATGTCAGAGAGCTCGTTTAAAGCCTTGAGACTTCTCTCTGTGCTAAGATTCCTTGGTTCTTAACCCAGTAACTCATACCCACCCCACCCCTGTTCTGGGATCCCTTGTGGATAAGCAGACAAATTTGAACTGATCATTTCGGGGTGAAGGCAGCAATTCAGGCAAACAAAGCACAGAGCCTTGGAAACACAATTCCCCACAGTAATAAGTAAGAATTCAAAACAAAACCAAGCAAAACAAGAGGCCTCACATTAACAGAAAGAAAGGAAGGAGAAAAAAAAATGCTTCCAACAAACAAAATCCCAAGGATCTTGTTTAAGAATTATATAAAGAAATTCAAGAGGGTGGGGTAGGGAGGGGTGTAGATCAGGAGATGAATAGTTTGCAATGAGCCATGAAACAAGGTTCAGGATCAGCAGATGAAGTCAGTGGTAAGAGTACAATTAAGGAACACAATCAACCTACACAGGACTCAGATATGGAAGGTGAGGAACGCCAGCAAAGCATGAAAATTGGAAAAGGCAGAATTAATCTTCCCGAAGGAAGCCTGCCCGTGCTAAGTGCCAAGAGGGATGGGGCTGGGAGGGTTTTTATTTGATTCATTTTGGAAGAGTGCCTGGAGGTGGGGCTTTGTTCTTCCTCTTCTTCCCTTTACCTGTCAGAAGTATAGACAATGTGCAATTCTACCTGGAAGACGCTTATTACTAGATATTCAAAGGGAGGAGACAATAAAAACCAACTCAAAGGAAAGGATAGTTAAAAAAAATTTTTTTTGGAGGAATAATTCCCTCGAGTATTCTGTCGGAGAGAGATGTTTTCTGAGATGATTGCCTAACAAAGGTGAATGAACAACATAGGAGCCAAAAGCAACCACCTAAGCAGCAAAGAATTTGGAGACTGGATGAAGAAGCCCGGGTTGAAGGATAAGTCTCAGCCAAAGCCAGAGCAAGGAAGTTCATTATTAAGAAGGGAAAGGGGACACACAGAGTAGATGCAATCTATTTACAAGAACGCAAAATTAATAGACAAAATAATGTAAGGCAGGTGTGTAATGCAAGAAGATGCAATTAACTTTGAAACAGCAGGATGGTGGGGGAAAGGCAAGCAGACTGAATAATTTTACTTGGAACAGGAAAAGAGGAAGGGCAATGGAGAGGTTGATAATTACAGGGTGGGAAGAATGTTCCCTTCCAGGATACTAGAGATTGTTAGTCTACCTGACTTTTCAAAGATGGCTCTGAAATGAACATGGAAAATAAAATGCTCAGATTCTGAAGGATGGATGAGAACCTTACGCCAGGAGACCTGTCTTCCAACAAAGAGTGCTTCCCTTTGCAAAGCTCCAGGACAATAAAGATAATAATGTTTATCAAGAGCTTTCTATGTGTCAAACCTTGTGATAAAAGATTAACACATGTAATCTTACTTAATCTCCACTGCAGCAGTTTCAGATAGGCAAAATGCTAATAATTCTGCTGTACAGAAGAAGTGGAGACACATGGTTTATTTATTTTATTTATTTTTTTCAGTGCCAGCAGTCAACTCTGGGGCCTAAAACGGGTTAGACAAACGCTCCCACCGAATTCCACCCCTGGCCCTGCAGATAGTTCAGCCAGCAGTCTGCTGCATTACCATGGAAGATTAATGCAGCTGGGCAATTTGAGACAGGTCTCAGTTTGCTAGTCTGGTTTTTGTTGTTGTTTTGTTTGTTTGTGGTTTTGAGGCAGAGTCTATGATTCACCTTTCAATCCCCTGCCACAGCTTTCCAAGACCATGCCTGACTAAACCTTTTGTTTTGTTTTGTAATTTTCAGAATGGAAATTGGGGTCTTGCACATGCTGGCAGGTGATATTGCTTCACCAGAACTTCTATTGCTTGTGTTAACAATTCCCTCATTATCAGAGAAAGAGGTTATCTCAGGGCAAAAGATTCCCTTCGCCTTCTTGCACCTCTGTGAGAGAAGTACAGAACCTAACCCAGCTCCGTTGGACATCTCTCCTTATCTCGGATTTGCTGGTGAGGAGAAAACTTACTATTGCTACTGCTGATTACTGAGTCTTTAGGAATTTATCTCCATTCAGCCAACAACCACATACTGAGTGTTTACCAAGTGCTAGAATCATGCCATAGAGAACAGATGCAGATATGAATTAGATGTCTCCCAGCCAGGAATTGGATGTTTGGGATACCATCTGGCAGGTACCCTAGTTCAAGGCACCATCACTGCCCTGGACTCTGCAGAAGCCTGTGAACTGTTTTTTTCCACCCTAAGTTCTGTTCCCACAGAGGTTCCAGTTGTCAGGTTAGATGCACATCTCAGCTTGTCGCTCTGCGTTGGAATCCTTTGATGGCCTCCCTCTGCTCTTGGGATTAACAGTCAAATCGTGAAAATGGCCAGCAAGTGCTGGCATGATCTGGCCTTTACCTGAATGTCTAGATTAACTTCTCTTCTGCCCTTTATTTGTCTTGATGTCTTCATTCTATCACTGTTCTCCCCAGAAGGCTCGTGCCCATTTAGTTTCTACTTGAGGACTTTAGATCTGCCTTCCAGTGTCAGAAACCCTTCACTGAGCTTTCTGCTGGGCAGACTCACCAACACCTTAACCCAGCTCTCTCCTTGCAGTTTGCTTTCAGCATGTGGTGTGCTTTGGCTTTTTAGGTATTTGCTGCTCTCTGGTCACTGTGTGGCATGATGCTGATTACTTCATCAGGATGGGCATCTTGTTTAACTCACATTTGAATCTTTGAATATAGAAGATGCCTAATAGATGTGTTCTGACTAAAGTAATCGGCAATTTCCTCTTGGCAGGGTATTAGCTATTCTTCACTGCGCCTGGCTTTTTGTTACATTCCCCCCTTTATTTCATGATTTATAGTAAGGCCTGGCTTGGGCATATAGCTAAACCTCTCTTGCTTACCATTCCACAAGCTCCTGTGAATGTGATATTTAAACCCTCTGGATAATTCTTACATTGACTCAGTTGGTTTGTATCTAGCAGATAGATATAGCTTGAACCTATCTTTTACGTTGCCTTACATGTTACTGAAATTCCAATAGCCTAATGTGTTTGGATCTAGTGCCAGTTTCCAAACCAGTATGATCAGGATAGCAAGATTATGGAGTACAAGTCCCTGGAATCTACAAATAAAGGGCTTCCCGTACCATTTTCTTCAAAAGATGCCTGGAGCATGACGGACTTCCGGAGGCAGCACTCAAGCAGCATTTGGAAAAACTCCTTACTTCCTGAGCCATCTGGGTGCGGAGCAGCTAGACGAACCATGCCATGGGGATGCGGTGCTGGCGCCTCACTTAGAAACTAGGTCCCGTGATTACCTTTCCAAGCTCTGTTGGCCTCTGATAATAAACATGATAAAACGATTTTTTAAACAATGACAGAAAAAAAGTGGACAGCCGGAGAAACGATTCAAATAGTGTAAAGGCTGACTTGTTGCCTTGCTTGCTTTGATTTCTGATTTCCCTTGTGTGATGTTACTGCCTCCTCACCCTGGAGACCCTTCCAGACAAAGGTAGATAGAGTGTTCTCAGGGCAGATTGGGTGCCCTTACCCCCTGCCACTCCTAGGAATGCTTTCTTAGTCACATCGAAGAAAACAACAGCCATTCCATACCTTTAGTATTTCCTGGTATAAATTCTGAGAGTTTTTTTTTTTTTTTTCTGGATTCTAAAACGTATGAGTATATATAGCTCATACATATACATACATATGTATATATATGTATATATATCAGAATAATAGTTCATATTCCATGACACTTGAAAAAAAGATGGGAAATGAAAATTATATATATTTAAGACGTCATACCTTTAAAGACCATTTGGAAATGACAAATGAACGTACACCTCACATGCTCCTGTCTAGTAAGAACTGAGGCTGTGGGGCTGGAGAGATGGCTCAGAGGTTAAGAGCTCTTGGCTGCCCTTCCAAAGGTCCTGAGTTTAATTCCCAGAAACCACATGGTGGCTCACAACCATCTATAATGAGATCTGGTGCCCTTTTCTGGTATCCAGTCATACATGCAAGCAGAACACTGTATACATAATAAATAAGTGAATAAATCTTTAAAAAAAAAGAAGAAGTGAGTCTATAGAGGAAGTAGCTCCCAATGGGGACTCCATTTGTGACTGGAATGCTGAGATCATTTTATTTTATTTTTTACAATTTTGTTTGCTTCTCAGATAAATGAGGTTACTAAGATTCTCTCTCTGGATTATAGTTGCTTTTCTCCACTCTGTTACTATGGAGACCTAGATGTAGTTTGTCATTTTGGATTCTCCCCTCTGAGCTTTGTTTTCTGACAATTCTGAAGTTGTTCTTAAGAGTTAAGCTATCTTTTTTTTTTTTTTTTCTGTACAGGGGAATAAAACCAAGCACAGCCTTTGGGGTAATAATAGTGGACTTTTGTTCTCTTGTTGAAAGCCTATGGGATTGGTGGCTGATGAGTCACCCTGTTCAGATCGACAGACAAAAGCTCTTCTGATTGGCTGTCAGTGGGTCAGGTTCCCACCCCACCTTATCTCTTTCATACCTGTGTAGGCCGACAATGAGACTGGGTGTAGGACCTTGTTAGCTTAGCCAGAGATAGTGCAGCTCAAATGCAGTGTTTGCCCTGCTTGGTAAGGTCTGTATTTCATTTTATGGATGTTAAATGAGAAAAACAAGATAGAAACAAAATTTTCAAGGACCTAAAGGGAGACAGCAAACATGAGGAGGTGTTTTATGGAGATGGGAGCACAGTGATTCTAGGAAGCTCACCTGTGCCCTGAAGAACTCAAAAAGAAATCCTTCTCCGGAGATACCTCAGTTGAAGATGGTATTGCAAACATGACTTTTACTTCGTGAGTCTTCAGTGTGATTGGATGCATGTAAGAACAGAGTTATGCTAAGATAAAGGCTTAAGAAATGATTAGGAGCTGGGCATAGTGGCACACGCCTTTAGTCCTGGCACTAGGGAGGCAGAGGCAGGTGGATCTCTGTGAGTTTGAAGCCAGCCTGGTCTAAAGAGCTAGTTTCAAGACAGCCAGGGCTACACACAAAGAAACCAGTTTTGAAAAACAAAAAAACAAAACGAAGGAAATGACCAGGAAAAATCTTTACTAATTCCCACATCTGCTAACTGAAAGTATAGTCTCTGTAGACAGCATATCTGAGAAAAAGTACCCCACCTTCTCACATAGGAACAGAGCTACCTGAGACCCAGCGGCCTGAAGGATTTATTTAATGGCACTCAGCAACCTTATTAGCAAGATTGCAATTAGAACTAGATCATCTACCAGCAAGATGTCTGAGATCTGATTCAAACGCTGGATGTAGTATTTACCAGGCCTTTCAAACTGTATGATCTAACAGTGGCAGTAACTAATCCAACCTTGCCTGCCCTCTGGGGTGACAGTAAGAACTATGTCTGCCAAGACAGTCTTGCCAAACTTACAGAAGGAAGAGGTTGTGCTGCATCTCGTCGCTTAGCCAGGGTTTGATATCATCTGTTTGAGAAGCAAACATGACTTTGTAAATAAAATAATCACAATCAAACTTTGTTCTGTCATTTCCTATTACCCTTTAGTAGAAGCCTTTAAAGTAGAGTGTAATAAAGATTTGCTGGTTTGTGGAAGAACAAATGTTGACCCCAGCTATATGACAACAGAGCTTGGTTCAAGAAAATCTTGCTGTCACAGAATACCTGACAGTCAAGGATAATTCAACATTAATGTTGCTTATTCACTTATTTTTCATATCATGGATGATGTTTTCATTTTTTAATATCCAAGAGGTAAATACTTTCTTGTTTATCATGAAATATTTTCAATGGGGAGGTTACAATATCCCCCCACTATTTCTGATCCAGAGTCAGTTCAGTGTAATTCATCAGAACACAATTACACTCATTAATAATACGTTCTCGTTCTTTCCAAACACAACATGCATAGGTGGAGAAATCGCAGTGGAACAACTGTCTTTCTGAAATGTGTAGACAATATCCAGCATTCTTTTCAAAGTAGTGAGAAAGATGTGCTTTATGGCCTGTAATTTGTACGATACCATTTTTAATTGTATTCAATATATGTAAAAATAAGTATTTTGGAGTATAAAATATAATCGCTATTGGTATAGCACAGTGTTGTCCAATCACTGTTGCTGTTTAACCTCAAAATATCATCTCTAAAGAACTCCATTGTTCCTCAAAATAATAACTCTGAGACTTCTTATATAAGAATAAACTCCTAGGCCAAAAGTCCAGGAACCTTCCCTGATTAGCTCATAACCTAATCACCTTGTGATTTTGTTCTAAGGTCTGCCCTGGCTGGTTACCTGGTCCTCAGTTTTTTGCTGCTGTCTCAGCCTTCCAGAGCAAATCTTCTCCTGTGCCTGTCTCTATCCCAGAAATCCAATCTCTCTCTACCAGGATGTCCTGCCTTCTAATCCTCCCACAGCTCATTGGCCAAAGGTTTTCTTATTGACAGGTGAAACTTGCATACTCTGCACAAAAGATTCCCTCTACACCCCATTTTCACTCTTTCTTCCTTTGAATTTCATGTATGTCCCTGTATGATCCAATTCTATTGTCCGATCTTTCTCTCTGCTTTGGTGCTGTGCCGGTTCTGAGAACTGTAGTCAGTTTGTATTTATTTCATTGTTATAAAATAGAGGAATTAAAGAGGAGTTAATCAATTTGCCATAGGTCACTCTGAGAGGCACTGGCCTGCTGTGCCAGAATTATAGTAGACCCTGGTAGATGATACGTGTGCTCTGGAAGGAGAGGAATACAGGTTAGAATTGATCTATTCATACACTAGCCAGTCTCCAGAAACACTGTTGGATGGAATGCTCATCCATTCTTTAACAAAAACAACAAAAACTGACTGCGTAGAGTGTACAAGCTTGTTATAAAGCATTCTGATGGATTGAGTGTGTGCTTGTGAATCATGATAATAGATATGTATGTAATGTATACATATATCATATTCAAACACACAGTAAGGTGTGGGGCAGAGGAGAGGGACAGATCTCACACACACACACACAAGTTTGTTAACATTTAAAAGTCAGAACTCTTTAGACAGATTGGTAGTTTTCTTCTTAAAAGCCTTTGAACACGGCTTAACAACAAACACAGCCTGACATCCACAAGAGAACTCACCTCATGGCTATTGAACTAGTCAACGGGGCTACTTAAAAGCCTCTTCATCAAGAGATCTGAAAATGTGCCTGTATTCAACACCACTGTTGTCTCCGCTGAGACATGACCCTTGATGCCTTGATGTCTAGCCAGTCCTTGTCTGTATGCAGAAGACAAGCTGTAAACAGAGTACTGGGTTTTGAAATGAGCAATGTGGGAAGACCTAGGCAGGTCACTGTTGCTGCTGTTAAAAAAAAATTATCTTGGGGACACGAATATACATTTAGTTTAACCCATTTATTTTGTTGTTATTGTTGAAAAGAAGTCAAATTATTCATGGAACTAGGACCTGGGAAACCTCAGCCACTCCCCAATATCGTGGTCTGCTTAGGCCTTCATGATAAGGAGTTTCAGGTTATTCTATTGAAATCCAGGGACCAAAGAGTGTTTGTTATCTGTTGCCTTTCAAAGGCCTCTAAGAGTGAAACATTATCTGAGAGAGTGAAAGAGACACAAGACCAGACTAGCAGGTGTTGATCCAAAAAAAAAAAGGTGAAAATATTCTAAAAAACAGTTATCGTCAATTCATTTCTGTACCTTCAGATAGAGAATGCCTAATAAATGGACCATGAACCAGCTACATTTTAGTCTCATGGAAGATGCTTGCAGATGGTATAGCATTTTACTAAAAGAAACAGTTATATGAAGACACTAAATTCTCCCATATAGCAGGGGAAAGATGTCATGAAGGTTAACGACAAATTAATACTTTGTAGTCTAAGTAGAGATATTTCAGTTTTGAGGAGTTTGCAGCTCTGTAGTTTATGATGGGGTCATGTACTACGATGCCCTTTGTCTCTCCCTTGGGTGAAAGTTTTCATATTTCTTCAGCACAAGGGAAGAATTCCTGTTTGATATTAAGAAAGAATAGGGGGAAAAATCCATTGGATGTTCTTGTCTGATGTCAAAATTCTGCAGTAGGAGTAATTTTGCTTCCCCAAATTGCCTTAAAATTTGAATGCATCTACGTTATACATTACATGATTTTTTGAAACTCATATCCAGTGCATTTTGATACAATGTTATACAGAATTTATTTGAATTGGGATCTATTCAATTGGGATACAGGGGACTCATCCCGAAGTTGGTGTCAAGAAGCAATCACCCTACAGGGGAAGTTCAGTAAAGGTAGGTTGCCTTAGCTCAAGGGTAGTACAACTTCTGCTTTTATCTTTCTTTTTAAATTATACATATGCATGCCCATGATTATCAGAGTAAAGTACCTCCTACAGAGTCACTGAAGGTAGGAGGAAAAGAAGAAAGGAGGTCAGGTGCAGAGAAAGAAACAAGGGCTGAGAAGAGAAGACATTATGCTCAGGATAAGGGAGGGAGGGGGGATATACATACATATTACACACACACATACATACATACATATTACATACATACATACATGTTACATACATACATACATGGGGTGTTAATTTCTTACATTGGCCTTTGTGCTGCTGGAGGCATACTAAAGTAGTTTACATTATTTCTATTTCCCTTCCTCAGTTCTTTGTTCTTTCTTTCTTTTCTTTTGAGACAGGGTCTTACTGTATATAACTCACAGAGGTCTACCTGTCTCCACCTCTCTCTGCCTCTGCCTCACTGCCTCTCTGCCTCTGCCTCTCTGCCTCTCTCTTTGCCTCTGCCTCTGCCTCTCTGCCTCTCTCTTTGCCTCTGCCTCTGCCTCTCTCTGCCTCCTCCTGTCTCTGCTTCTCTGCCTCTCTCTGCTTCTCTGCCTCTCTCTGCTTCTCTGCCTCTCTCTCTCTGCCTCTCTTTGCCTCTCTCTGCCTCTCTGCCTCTCTGCCTCTCTGCCTCTCTCTGCCTCTCTCTGCCTCTCTCTGCCTCTCTCTGCCTCTCTCTGCCTCTCTCTCTGCCTCTGCCTGAGTGCTGGGATTAAAGGTGTGGACCACCTTGACTAGCGTTGGTTTATACTTCTGGTGTGGTGTGAGAATAATAATTGCTTAGAGCTTTCATAGGTGATGAAAGCATCCTGTCTCCTATGGGTCTTTTCTACAAAACTATTGTAGTCCAAATTAAGCTCTGGAGTCTTGGGTGGCCAATAATCAAATCGGGACGGAGCCACATGGCTCCTACTGACAGCACCTGGAAATCACGCCTTTCTCCAACCCCTCAGCTTCCTAGACTTGCATTCAGCCTCTGAATTGTTGTACTGTCTCAATGTCTTCTTTTCCACAGTTCCTGCAGTTCAAGCGTTTTGTATAATCCTGTCTGAATCGCATTTAACTAGGTAAACTCATTCATTCAATAGTCACTGAAGCTTGACCACGCACAGTTGCAAACCTGTGGGTCATGTTTCAAAGGCCACACATGCTGACTCTTATAAGACTGAGGTCCCAGTAAACAGGAACAGACAACAAATCCCACTATCTGTCTGCTTAATTACTGTGTCCTCTGCAAATTTTAACTCAAGCCTTGCTTCCTGCTGGGACATCTTCTCTGAAAATTATTTCCAAGTGCTGAATGTCAAATTCCTCTGTTAAAAGTTTCTGTATTATAACGCTACATATGTTTATGTATTTAATGAAAACTTGTGTTCTTCACTACCAAGGGCACTGCATGAGGAGAGACATTAGACCCTCCTTCCTACAGCCATTCAAGCCTTTAGCCCTGCAGGGCACATAGTGCGTGCTCAGGAAACACTTCCTGCATGAAAATCCATTCATGTTCACAGAGTCACCATGCAGAGTTTTCAGGTGAGCTTCAAACCTCCAGACAGAAGTATTCTTTCTGTAAAACACTTTGCCCCGATGCCATAACCAACTACACAAATGCAGCTGCATTAGCAGAAGTCCAAAATGAAGAAGGCAGAGTAGGTGACTGCTGGAAAGCACTGACATGTCAGCTTATAAATCCAACTGAGAAGTGGAAAGGACAGCAGGAAGAAACTAGAGAGTTCCAGAGACAAGTCAGCTTTCCACATGTTTGCCAAGAGCCATGATCAACTCTTTCCTGGACTGGGGACTCTCCCATTCAGACTCACTAGGGCAGCCTTGCAAATAAGTTTCCACGTAGATTTGGTCCATAGAATTGGCCATCAGATTTTTTCCATTGCATAATTTAACATCACCCCCAACTTTTGTTGCCTGAAAAGTCCGACTTGTTTTCTGGGGGGATTCACGTACACACTTAGGGACTGATGCTGCATTTTGAACTTAGACTCAATCCTAAACTTTGGTGTACAGATAAAGGCAGAGGGTGTCTAGCAGCAGCATGAGGCATGCTCTTAACAAAGTGCTGAGGTGCTGAGGCAAACTGTTGAGAAAACAGTGAAATATGCTTACGTGCGTTGTGCTGGCTTCCGGCATAATGGTTGCATTGTTGGGGCGGATATGATGCTGGGATGTGCTTTGAATACGAAGTGTCCCCACTGACTTGTCTTCAACATGGGTCCTCAGCTGCTGCTGGTTTTATGGCAACTCTGTAAAACTTACCTGGTGAGGCCTATCCAGAGGAAGTAGGTCACTGCAGGCAGGACCTGTTTAACATGAGCTGAAGAATTTCCTCTGTGGCATGTTGCAGTTACCATGATATTCTGCCAAAGACGTTGGTTGGGCTCAAGTGACTGTGGGCCGAACTCCCTGAAACCATTAAACTAATTTAATAATTCTCTTTAGGTTATCTTCAGGTATTGATGCCACAGTAATTAGGAAAGTAGCTCACACAATCTTTGGAAATTGTTACCAGGCAACGGTTAAGACAACAGTAACAATACCACCACTGTGGGTGGCTCGAGAGGTAGGTCAGTAGTTAAGTCTTGGTTTTTGAAGAGGACTGAGGTGAGAGACCCAACACCCACATACCCGTTGACAGCAAACCACTTTAGTTCCAGGAAGCATATGATATACAGATATAAATGTGAGCAAGCCACTTATACATGTAAATAAATAAATCCATAAGAACAACAACCATATTAAAGACTTCAAACAACACCTAACTCTAAGAATACATTTGACCATAGCCGTCTTTGTCCAATACATTTTATGAACAGGATGGAAACAGGTAACAAAAGAAACCCCATACAGCCTTACTCTTTTCCTCAATAAAGTGGCTGCTTTAAAATCCTATTGAGTATAATATATAAAAAGTACTTTAAATAACTATTGTTGATTTTTGGCACTTATGAAATAATTGTTTTGTAAAGACAGATGCAAAGATTATTTTGGGGCTGGGGAGATGGCTCAGTCATAAATTGTCAGCAGTGCGAACAAAAAGACCTGAGCTGGAATCCCCTGAACCCACAGCAGGTGTGAGCTCTATCTGTAATCCTGCATGGGAGAGCTGGACAGACTCCTGGAACTCACTGGCTAACTAACCTAATGGAATCCATGATTAATGAGAGACACTTTGGTCCTAGTTAGGGTTTTACTGTTTAACATGACCAAGGCAACTCTTATGAGGACAACATTTAATTGGGGCTGGCTTATAGGTTCAGAGGTTCAGTCCATTATCATCAAGGAGGGAGCATGGCAGTGTCCAGGCAGGCATGGTACAGGAGGAGCTGAGAGTTCTATGTCTTCCTCTGAAGGCCTCTAGGAGAAGACTGGCTTCCAGACAGTTAGGACAAGAGTCTTAAAAGCCATGCCCGCAGTGACATACCTACTCCAACAAGGTTACATTAATAAAGGTGCCACTCCCTGGGCCAAGTATATTTGAACCACCACACCTACCTTGAAAAATAAGGGGGAGAGTAATCAAGAAAGATCCCCATCCTCTGACCTCCACAGGCATTCATAGATGTGTGTGCACTCGCAAGCACATGTACACACACCCACATGACGATCGATGTTCAGACACCACGTACTGTCCTTTATTGGTGTTTGTTTTGATTGTCTTGGGGTCTTCATCCTGTAATATGAAATTGTTTCCAAAATTAAATGTGTTAAAGGTAGACTATACAGTAAAAACAAGGACTTAAAAACACCTTAAAATAAAAAGTATCCCATTCTTATTAATTCTAGGCCTTGTTCATATACTCCTTAAGATTGTCAACAACCAAAAAACATTCTGGAAATTTAGTATCAGTTGCATTATTTTCTATTATTTGTCTAAGAGAAGCTACCATGTTCTTCTCAAACCTAGGGTTTGGGGGCAATATCAGCAGTCACCACAGAGAATGGCCAGGACACAAGGAGACAAGCTGTTGCAGCTTGATTTCATCATTCAACAGTGAGATTCCACTGAGCTCTAAATCCACAGGTGCAATCACTTTTAGATCAGAAATGTTTAAAATATAAAATCAAACATCTGCCTCTGTACTGAAAATACACTTTTCTTCTTATCATTCTGCCAAAAATAATATGAATTTACCATCTACAATGTATTGTTAATCATGAGTAATCTATAAATGATTGAAATATGCATAGGATGTGTGTATGCATGTAAAATATGCATAAGGATGCAAATACAAGGCCATTTCCCATAAGCCACTTGAGCATCTCAGACTGTGGTATCTGAGAGGAGCCTGGAAAGAATCTCCTACGATACTGAGGGATGATAGTATATCAGAAAATACATTATAGATCATAAATTCACAGAATTTTTCATATGCCAATTAAAATAAGTTAAGAATGAGTTTCTCTTAGATATTATCAGTTAGGTAGCTCTTTTCATGGATGTTGAAGGAAATTAAAAACAAAGCAAGCAAACAGCACATTTTCAGGAGACATCTAAGACTGCGGTTCATATGTGCATAAATCTTCCATAATTCTAGCCAAGTTCTAATTAGCTTTCTTCAAATTTGATGTTTGCTGAAGGGAATTTATCTTTTTTTTTTTCATCTTCTAGGTTGACCTTTTATATTTATTCGGAATAATGCCAGATCATTGTGTTTACGCTAGCAGTCACTTGATATGATAGCTCTGACACCAAGGGGAAACAGTGTAGAAAAGTGAACTTGTAAGACCCTTAAAGTTATTATATCAGACAAATAACTTACCCACATCCTAAGCCTTGAAGATAAAGCACTTCAAGTTTGAAGCCATGAAATCCCAAGTTAAACATGAGAGGCCTTTTGTTTGTTTGTTTTCTTTTCTTTTCTTTTCTAAAAGGAAATAAAACCCCTTCTCCCCACACAGTGATTATTATTATCAAGGCTATTCCTGTCATTAAAATACTTGTGTAATAATCACTTTTGTCTTTAATGAAAGAGCCTAAAAAATTGATTCGGTTTCCTCTATGGTTTGTTTGTTGTTTGGTAATTTGCTTCATGAAATGTGTGAGGCTGCCTCTTTTCCATGAGGGCTTTTGTTAAAACCTAACCATAGTTCAAAGTGTCTGCTCCAGCTAGAGGTTCACAGGTACGCACAGGTATTGGGCGTCATTGTGTGGCACTGTTAATGTCACCAGTGGAGCGGATTTTAGTCTCCAAGATCCACCTCTTTCAGAAACAAAGGGGGAGGGTAGTCAAGAAAGAAAAAGTACACACCTGCAACCTATTTCTTTTTGAAGCAAAGCCTTTGAGCAGATGGAAGATGAGATAGGAAAAGAAAACAGGCCAATTGCCAAAAGTGGTTTGTTTACAATACAGGCAAGTTCCTTCAAAAGTTGATAGGTGCTGTCTCCATAGAGATGAGGGAAATACTGCTTCAGGGTTCCACAGAACAAATTCCTACCACAGATGTACCTGGATTCCAAGATAACAGAGCTGGGAGCGGGACGGAGAGGAGCTTCAAGTTTAAAGTGAAGTTTCTCTGTTTTCAGAGGATTCCTCAGAAGCTTGCAGGTTCTCAACTTGGGGGATGCAAAACCTGGGGGCAAATGCTCCTCGCTTGCCTTTTCTCTATGCTGTGCAGGGCTGTATGGTATACAGGGATTTGACTGTGCTAGTGAGGAGGGTACACGATACAGTGTATCTTGTACACTGGGATGGTAGTTAGCATGTATCCTCAATATATGATACATTTCAACTTTGAAACATCACGCTTTTGAGACTTCTGGAAAGCAATTACCTTTCTTTCACAAAACCATTTATTAGGTGTATACATAATGTTGAGAAAAAGGTGTTTATGATACAGCACAAGGCGGGGGCCAGGGGACAACAGTGTGGAGTTGGTTTGGGGGATCAAACTTAGGTCCCCAGGTTTATGTGGCAAGTACCTTTGCACGCTGAGTCTTCTCTCAAGGCTGTAGCTACCATTATTTAAAGCAAGCTGAAAAGTTCTTTTTCATGCTGATTTTAGTAGCCCAGGTAGAGTGCTTATGGCAGTAATGTGCACACCGCACCCCAGTGTACAAATGTCAGCCCAGCCCCCAAAGAAAACAGCACAAACCCCAAAGACAAAAACAAAAAGTCCACATTAATTATAATTTGTTATTGACTTCAAAGCCTAACCTTAAAGGCTGGGATGCAGCTTAGCGGTAGAGAGCTTGCTTAGCATGTAGAGGAGCTCCTCAAACAAATAAAACAGGAGTCTGAACTTGAATGTTAACCGTCATGGCTTCTTTGCCTCTTACCAATGTGTTTTTTCATCACAGGTTACTTCCAGAGGTGTATGTTGTTTCTTTCTTGAGATTCAGTACTAAGGATGTTTTCTGAATCCCCTATTATAAAGTGCTTAGTAAGCTGGTCCAGAGCCTATTCCTTCTAGAATAGAACTGAGGGTTCCCGCAAAGGATGACGTCATTCCATCAAGCTTTCATCCCACCAAGGTGCCTGTTAGTCTTTGATTGAACAAAGCAACACCTGTGTTTTTAAACTTAGCTTCAAACCAGTCTCCAGTGCATCTCTTCTGTGGCCTGCGAGGACTGTTTTCACTGACAACACCTAATTACAACATCACACAGGTGGAGGAGGAGGTGTCTTGAAGGTGTAGAATCTCTTACCTCTTGCTTGGATGTTGGTGATCAGAGAGTGACATTGTTTTCCTGGCATTGCAGAGCAGGGTTCCAGAAAGACTAGTAATAAGCCACAGCCACCGAAGGGAATTTGGATTTCTCCTGTTTGGCCCTGGAATTAGCCAAAGATAACTTCCAAAAGTTACTTAACCCACTCTAAATATACATTTTAAAATTCTGCCTCTCAGCTGGTGGGATGGTAAGTATCTCTAGCCCCTTTAATCTTGTTTTTCCTCTAAGAACCAAACACAGTTCATGTAATCATCTGCCTATGCTATGGAAGGGCTCAGAGACTTCTAGAAGCTACTGAGAGATCATCCTTACTGTCTCATTTACTTTCTCCCATTCCTTGCCCGCTATCATCTGTCACCTGTGCACGGACATCTTTCTCCCATGCACGCTGTCTTTGATATACACATAGGTGACCCCTCCGCCTCCAATGCTGATTCAATAGCATGCCATCTGTGAGACTTCCAATGCTCTTTCCAGCTCCCCTCAATGGGTCTATTTCTTTTCCCACTACTCAGATCTTCCCCAGAGAGGAAACTCAGGATCTGCATTGTCAGAATTACCCGGAAAACTTTACTTCTTTCCTCATCTAATCTTCATTCACCAGAGTCAAACAGAGAACATTTGTTAAAAAGGTGTTCAATGCGTGAGCGCAGCCAATATATGAGAACTGAAATATCATGTCTTGTAGAGGCTGTGTTAAACGATTTTAACGTCCTGGCTGATTACTGTCTCGTTTCCTCACTGTTTCCTCGTTCTCTGTATTCCTCTACCTATGCCAATCTTGGGAGACCCTTTTCCAATCTTGTGTCATCATTGGCTTCTGCAAAGAGCATGATGTAGCTCCACTCATGGCTGAAAGGTATCATCTGCTGAAAGGCCTTGCTTGTGCCCTATTCTACATCGCCATTGGAAGTGGCAAGCGGTGCTTGAGGCTGATGGGTGTGAAGGAACGTTACTCAGCCAATAGGATCCAAGGACGTTACTAGGGTTTCTTGTTTTTCAAAAGTCGGGATTCTGAAACACGCTCCAAATGAGATTGATGAGAGTAGAACTGAGTGAGATGGTGGAGATGAACACGGATTTCTGCCTTTCTTAGTCTTCTCTTCACTGTCTGTTAAAGGTTTGTAGAAGAGATGGGCTTTCACTGTTGCTGTTCCTTTGAGCTAGTTAGTATATGAAAAATTTAGAAGTTTGGGATTTCATTGTAATATGTGTTTAAGGGGAAAAAGGGAGAAATAACTATCATATTGTGTCGAATCATTTTGTTGCTATAAGGAAATATCTGAGGTAGGATGAAGATGAGAGAGTGTGTGAGAGAGAATGAATGAGTGACAACATTTAGGCCGCGGAGGACTCTCGAGGTCCTATCTTATCTCTCTTTGCCTTATTTCTCTGGGAACGCCTCTCTTACTGCACCTGGAGTTAGGTGACTGTAAGGAAGCCTGGGCTACCCTAGGCTCCATCCTCAAAGCTCTGGGCTTTGTGGATTTAGGTGCCTGAGACTATGCCTGGTTTTTGTTTGTTTTTTTTTTAAAACATGAGTGCTGAACATTCAAACTCAGGTGCTCAAGCTCTGTTACCTGATGAGTTATCTGTCTGGCTCCTGTGGCAGGATAATATCTTTATTTGAAATAGGGTTTCACTATGAGCCCTTGACTGGCTCGGAACTCATTGTGAAGATCAGGCTGCCTTGAACACAGAGATCTGCCTGTCTGTGCATCTAGAGGACTGGGGCTAAAATCATATGTAAAAGTAACTTTTATTCACCAGATGTAATTATCATCTGTGAAGCTTATTGCTGAAAAAGCTTACCCTTTCTAGTTCTTTCTCAGCTCTGGCTGACTGTTTCAACTCAGCTGTTCTGGCCCAAACTCCTCTCCAAACTGACTGATTCAAATTGGCTTCTCTTGCCTTCTGACTGAATTGGTCTGGTTAGCCTCAGACTAACTTCTGGCAATCTGTTCTAATCTTCTGGCTCCTTCTCATTCTCTGGTTTTCTGTCTTCACTGCAACCCATCTTTGTAAAACTGTTGCAGTAAAACTGCTCTCTCTCTCCCTTTCTCTTTCTTTTTCTCTTTCTTTCTCCCTCTTTCCCTCCCTCCCTCTCCTTCTGCACAGTTCTCTTAAGTAGCCTTTCTTTCTTGTCTGTTCTCATGAGAGCTGGGCAGATACTATCTCTGACTCAGTCTATCCAATTTTTCTCTGATTTATTACTTTGCCTGCCCCACAGTTACACATCACTTTCAAACATGGCTGTTTTCTTCTAAAGTTAGTTTCTATAAACTAACTTTACTTTCTTTATTTGAGATTAAAGGTGCATACTAAGGGTGTGCCAGGCAGAGGGATTGAAATTGTGTCATTCCAGCTAGATCACACAGACCTAGAAGGTATTTGAATGATCCTTTAGCAGAGTAGCCATGTTCTGGATTGAAATTCTTCTCCAGTCATGTACCACTACACATGGCAGGATAATGTTTTAAAGAATAAAGGTCTTTGGCTTATGGAAGGGCATAATGCTGACATCACCTTTATTTTGGTGACTGCTTTCATTCTGGAAGAATCAGTTGGTGCAAGGTTTCAAAAAGCAAAAGGCAGAGAGAGATCTGTCGCTGCCTATGAGTCTGCTCTCTGTTTTTCTTATACAGTTACCAGGATCTAGTGATTGATCTTGGATGTGTCTAAACCTAATCACCGCCCAAAGGTTATATATCTAAACACTGTGTTGGAATGTATCCATCCACCAAATGTCATTAATTTATGACTGTAGGAATTATATTCCTGCACAAATTCCAAAGGATTAAACTATTTTCAAACCATAGCATCAGTTAGGATGCCTTGAGGCTGTCTTGCTCTCTCTGCTAATTTCAGTGTCACACATATGAAGATCCAATGTGCTTTTAACATACTTATGAAAACACAGATGAAGAAATGCAACTTTAAGAGGAGAGAAAGATGTCTAAGGGAGTAGGGTGGGGAAGCATGAAGGGATAATGGAATATATTTGATATAAAACAGGACGGAGGGCTGGAGTCTGTAAGAGAGTGGGAGAGGGCAAGGGAAGGCAGTGAGGGTGAAAAAAAAAACCAAAATACATGCATAAACAGATGAAATTGCTAGGATGCTTTTTATTACAGCATTCTATTACTATATATGTTAATTTATAATTTATCAAATTGCTTAGTTTGTTTTTATACAAGATCTCACTGTGGGGCCTTGGCTAGCCTTGAACTCACTAGGTAGACCAGGCTGGCATTGAACTCACAGAGTCTCTTCCTCATAACTTCTATGTATGTCGAGGGGATTGAACTCAGGTGCTCAGGCTTGGTGCCAAGCACCTTTACTTACCAGCCACTATCTCAAGATTCCTAATCACACCAACAAAATCTCTTTTAGCATGGAAAGTAACTTTTAGGGGAATGAGATACGGACAAATTAGGAAGACAGCATCACTCCAGTGCAATAAACCTAAGTGCCTAGGTGCAATAGACCTAAGGCAGGCAGGCAGGACACGCTTAAGACATTTTCCTTGATAAGCATTTTTTTTTTTCAGACTCTTCTCATCAGGGAAGAACTTCAGTTTCTAACAGGTGAACTTTCTGTCTGTCTGTCCTGCTTTCCTAACGGTAAGTGGGCTGAAGTGTCAGGGATCTTGGCATTTCTTCACACCCTTATTGAGTCACTTATGAGGAAGATGGTGATTTCTTATTCATTCCCAAATTCTCTACCCGCACCTGGCTAATAGGACAAGGAGAAGACCCACCCTGCCAAAGATTGTTCGAAAACGTAGCACTATAGTGATGACTACATTTCTTCAAGTAACACTTGGGAAGTATTTTCTTACTTCTTACTGAGGGAATACAGATTTAGACGTTTTGGGTAGGGTTTGGATTACATTACCAGTCTTGAAAGCAGTCTCAATGATTTTAGGGCCCGTCTGACAATTCACATGAAAAGGATTCACTGATGGCCTGAGGGCTGAACACAGACTGTCACCTGCAGAGGGTAAGTGTGTCTGGTAAAGAGGGCACCAGCTTTGACATGTTAATTACATGGTACCCAGTTCCTCTTCCTTAAAGTTTGTATTTATATCTAATCAAGGCAAAAAAAAAAAAAAAAAACCCAAAAAACAAAAAAAACCCACATACAAACAAACAAAAAACCCAACCAACTAACCAACCAATGAACCAAACAACCCCTCCCCCAAACCTGTCATAGTTATTCTGACTGGAGGATACCACATAGAAGCCAGGAATTGCCTCCCCAAATCTTTTTCCTCAATCAAAATTACTTCTTCGATATGCAAACTCCAGAAATGCAAATTGGTATGCAAATCACCTGACACTGGTTCTGGGTCTACATAAAAAGTAATTTAAGGAAAGTGTTAACAATATTGCTGGCATCAGAAAGGCTTCACTGTATCTCTTGACTCATGCCACTTAAGATCATGCCAAGGACATGTTGTTACTATATGGGCAGGAGGGGCCTGCTGGAAGTGGACCATCAGGGAGTACGACCTACCATGTTATTCATACCTGCAAAAGCACTGGAGTAACCGTGATGATTGCCAGTATCTTGTAAAAGAAGCATCACTCCAGTGTCCTAGGTGCAATAGACCTAAGGCAGGCAGCACAGACTTAAGGCATTCTCCTTGATAAGCATTCCACTTCAACCACAGGATTGGGGCCATTTTATTTAAACATGGTTATATATTTATACAAATCATGATAGCAACAGTATTCCTTGCAGCTCAGTTAACTAAAAGGCACAACGATCATTCCTCTGCTTGAATTGTGTGTGAGCCACATGACTTCAAAACCAAGGGATTGTTGCAACTTCTATAAGATGAGCCATTCAAAATTCAAGACGGCTGCCTAGGAATAACTCAGCACATCAGGTACCTCACACCTGAGAGAAGTGAGTTAAGTGGCTTAGAGGTTTGGAGACCACCACAAAGATGAGGAACAGCAGGAGTGGGTCTGTGAGTTCTGGTTCAGGGTTGAAGCCACTGATCTTTACAGCATATCGGTTTCTGCTTCCTTGATATAAGACAGAGACTTTGAAGAAAAAAATAAGTGAGCTTCACTTTGTCTTGAAAGTAGGAGGTCTCCTGAAATGTCTTAAGAGATTGATAACCTCAATAATAAGGAAGCGAGTGGGGGGTGGGAGATTGGCTATTTGAGTGTAATTCTTCCTTAGTTCAGTACTAGATGGTTGGTCACATTCTTGTCTCTGTTCCATTTATTGTCAGTTCATCAAAGTACAATCCAGTGTGAGCCTTCAGGGTGCTCACCAGGGACAACTTAGTCACTAGACACTAAAGTCCCAGAAAACTGTTCCATTTGCTTTCATTAGGGCAAAACTAAAGTCCTATGAACTTTAGGTTCAGAGAGTTGTTTTGATGGATGATATTAATCTATTTGTCTCTATATCAATAGAAATACATGATATAGTTATACATAGTTCTGAACTTATACATATATGCATATATAGACAAAAGGCTTCACAAAAGTTAGAGGCAGAGCAGAGAGAGACAGTAACACACCGGATCCGTGAGCACTGCAATTGGGGGCCGGGTGTAGCAGAAGGAAGACTTGGCTTTCACAGAATGGAAAAGTGGCAGAAAATGCTAGTGAATGTAAGAAGTTACATGACAATGTAACACTTTCTTCCAATGGCACAGAGCCCATGGGTTTATGGGAGGCTTGATAGCAAAGGCAGGGGTGTGTCTCTAGAAAGCAGCCATGAGTCAGAGGTCTCATCTCACCATGAGGGACAGCCAGTTCACCAGGTTTTTGTCTTTTATCCTTGGAATTAATACAGATGATACTCCAACTCTATTACGGGTATCTATTAAAAGTCAACTGCTGGAACATATTTAATTTTGATACTAACTGCTTTGAAAATGTAAGAACGTCATCTGAAAGTGTTTTTAAACTAATCTTAAAATGTGTAATAATGTATATGTGATTTGCAGGCTGGCTCCATGTCCTTGATTACTTCCAGGTTCTTCAAATGATTCAGATCAGTGGTAATCCTTGCATACTGTGGTTGAGCTTTGAGGACTAGAATAGACTCTTGCAAGTGAGGCCTTCTCAATACCTTCCAGGGTTATGATCCCATCATCTTGCAAACAGTTCCACTAAAGACAACTCTGTATTTTCAGAGTTTTTTCATTTGTTTGTTTTGCATGGTGTTGTGTGTGTGTGTGTCTTACTATTAAAAACAACAGTAATCTGGGCTTTGGATGGCTTGGTGAATAAGAATGCTCTCTATACAAACACAAGGAGCCCAACATCCCTATACAATGCCCAGTGTAGATGTTTGCATCTATAACCCCAGCATTGTGGTGTGCGGAAGAGTGTAGGTGAGACTTTTGGAGTAGCTCAAAGTTTAGTGACAAATTCTGTCTCCAGAGAGTAAGATGGTAAGAGGCTTCCTGTGTGTGCAGTTATACACATGTCAGCAGACCACACACACACACACACACACACACACACACACACACACACACACACACACAGAGAGAGAGAGACTTAAAGAATTAAGAAAGACAAGAGCCTCTGTACATTTGTGTACCCCAACAGGCACTGACAGTAATATACATGCCTCACTTATTTGATTTGTCTTTGATAAGACCCAAATTTTCTTCAAACCATAAAAGTTTGTTTATATTTTACTTCATGAAAGCAGGCACTCAGCTTAAGATACATATTTTACTCAACAAGCAAGCATTTTTATGAACACACACCACAGAGTCAGATACTTATCCTCAAAGAATTCATAATTTAGGAGAAACATAAGGGAGAGAACTGGTATTCACAATTATTGTGACGTGTGATGGGAGACAGGCCCTCTGCCCAAAGCTTGGTTTGAACATTGAGACTGCTGACTTCACATGTCCAATGACAGGGTGTGAAGAGACACATCACTTACTAAGTCTAGACCTTTGAGGTAAAAGGAGGGGGCGTCACAGAAGGTTTTGTGATGTGCTAATCAGCCATGGAAAGCACCTGGAGTCTGCACTGTGGTTACAGGCTAAGAGTTCCTGTAAATGGACCCATGAGTACTTTGAATCTGGTCAAAAGAAGAAACATCCAGACTTTATCAGCTTGCCTTGATCCATGGAATGAGGGACAAAGAAAGACAGGTTTAATAGTTCAGATGTCATACACACTTACCAAACATACTCACTGAGGAAACAAAAGTGAGGCCAGTACCCCAGGCGTTTTTGTACCGTGTGCTTGTCAACTGGTGTGCCAAAAGGTTATTGAATCATCTTTTATCGTAAGGGCCTTGGAAAAAGTTTCTTGGAGAAAAAGTTTCCTCAGGACGCTCGGGGTAGGGCATTCAAGAGAATGAGTGTATGCTAGTGTGTGTATGGTAGTGTGTGTATGGTAGTGAGTGTATGCTAGTGTGTGTATGCTAGTGAGTGTATGCTAGTGAGTGTATGCTAGTGTGTGTATGCTAGTGTATATATGGTACTGAGTGTATGCTAGTGTGTGTATGCTAGTGTGTGTATGCTAGTGAGTATATGGTAGTGTGTGTATGGTAGTGTGTGTATGGTAGTGAGTGTATGCTAGTGAGTGTATGCTAGTGTGTGTATGCTAGTGAGTGTATGCTAGTGAGTGTATGCTAGTGAGTATATGCTAGTGTGTGTATGCTAGTGAGTGTATGGTAGTGTGTGTATGCTAGTGAGTATATGGTAGTGAGTGTATGCTAGTGTGTGTATGCTAGTGAGTGTATGCTAGTGAGTATATGGTAGTGTGTGTATGCTAGTGAGTGTATGCTAGTGTGTGTATGCTAGTGAGTGTATGCTAGTGTGTGTATGCTAGTGTGTGTATACTGGTGTGTGTATACTAGTGTGTGTATACTGGTGTGTGTATGCTAGTGTGTGTATACTGGTGTGTGTATGCTAGTGTGTGTATACTGGTGTGTGTATGCTAGTGAGTATATGGTAGTGTGTATATGGTAGTGTGTGTATGCTAGTGAGTGTATGCTAGTGTGTGTATGCTAGTGAGTGTATGCTAGTGTGTGTATGCTAGTGTGTGTATACTGGTGTGTGTATGCTAGTGTGTGTATACTGGTGTGTGTATGCTAGTGAGTATATGCTAGTGTGTGTTTGGTAGTGAGTGTATGGTAGTGTGTGTATGGTAGTGTGTGTATGCTAGTGAGTATATGCTAGTGTGTGTATGCTAGTGTGTGTATACTGGTGTGTGTATGCTAGTGTGTGTATACTGGTGTGTGTATGCTAGTGAGTATATGGTAGTGTGTATATGGTAGTGTGTGTATGCTAGTGAGTATATGCTAGTGTGTATATACTGGTGTGTGTATGCTAGTGAGTATATGCTAGTGTGTGTTTGGTAGTGAGTGTATGGTAGTGTGTGTATGCTAGTGAGTATATGCTAGTGTGTGTATACTGGTGTGTGTATGCTAGTGTGTGTATACTGGTGTGTGTATGCTGGTGTGTGTATGGTAGTGTGTATATGGTAGTGAGTGTATGCTAGTGTGTGTATGCTAGTGAGTGTATGCTAGTGAGTGTATGCTAGTGAGTGTGGAACTGTCCGTAGTACTCATGGTAGAGGCAGTGTGTAGTGCAGCCATCTGGGGACTCTGGGGCACAGTTTCAGAACTTTGTTGTGACTGGGAAGGAGAACTGTTGCAGGGTGATACTGAGATATGAATTTTGGAAGCTGGTTATTTAGAATGCCACCGAAGCTTTAATGAGAAAGAAAATAAGCCACCTCCTGAGAAGTGATGGGCATTTGGCTTACTTAGTTAACCTCCCGCTAACACAATTTTAGCTTTATACTTTAAAACGATAATTTATTTTCAGTTGTATTTTGTTGTGTTTCTAGGAGTGTGTACTAAAAGCCGAGAAGGACATGGGATAGGAAAGAAGAGGAAAGAAGGGCAGAGAGAGAAAAGTAAAGGGAGTTGGGAGGGAGGGAAAATATAACAGAAAAAGGGAGGGAGGGAGGGAGGGAGGGAGAGAGAGAGAGAGAGAGAGAGAGAGAGAGAGAAGAGAGAGAGAGAGAGAGAGAGACATGGAAAGTCGGGAAAACCCACAAACTAACAAACGGTCTGAGTGGTTTAAAGCTCCAGGCGTAAATTTCAGCCCTCTGCCCCAGCAGGGACTGGGTGTGGAGCGAGAGGAAGAAGGGGAGCGGCTCATGGCAGATCACCACAGAAAAGTCTGCTCCCTCGTGAGTCGGAAGAGAAGCAGACTTCATTTTCGTTTTTAAAGAACTGTTCAATTTAGCAAGGACAGGGAAAAAAAATAGCAATAACACAATAGCAAAATAACAATAACACACAGAAGAGTGTGCTAGAAAGAGAGAGCTGAAATTCTCAAGAGAGGCTGGGCCCCAAAGGTTAGCCAAAGAAAGCTAAGCCCTCGTGTGTCTGTCACACTAGCCTGCTTTCTCTTACTCTGAGAACTAAGAACTCAACACTTGAGGACTGGAGACCAGTACTAATCAGATATTTGTAATCTGTAGCCGCTGTTTCCTAACCAGGTTCCTTGGCAGCTTTCTCAGTCAGGGGTCTTTGTCTTCTTGCCCGCATTGCAGGTAGCTCTCCTGGAAATCCTAGTGTGACATTGGAATCAGCTGCCATCCAACCATGGCGTCGGCTGCTGGAGGCAAGAGAAAAAGATTGATAGAAGTCGGAACTGGTCTGCTGAGCAAAGGCTCCTTTCTCAGAGCGGGAGGTTAGACAGTAGGGAGGAGGGGGATTTGATTAAAGGAAGCAAACCTTCCGTGACCGAGGCAACCAGAAGGCCCCCAGAAGCCTCTGAGGGCTTGAGGGAAGAGACATGAAGAAGTCCTGTAGATTTGTTACATCAAGATGTTAGTGTTTTTAATCAAGGTTCCTAGGTGACCCTTACGCAATTAACTCACGGTCCAGTTGTCCTATTATGTATCTTCAGCTGATTCTCTTTGAGTCCTCTCCCCGGCTCTTTCCCTGACGAGCACTTCTAAATTTGAGAAGTGTTTATGAGCCGCTACATTCAGCATTAATTTAATCCGAGTGCTTAATTCATTTCTTTCTCTTTTGTAGCTGATTGAAAAAAAAAAAAAAAAAAAAAAAGAGGAAGCTATTTCAATCCAGGTTTTATCCTCTCGAGAGAAAGGGAGATGATTTAAATATGTGGGGCACAGTATTTCTAAAACCTGGGCAAATAGCCTAATAAAATAATTCTGAGCATATGAATGTGTTCGCATTTCCTTCTTGCCAGGTGCAGCCCGTGGGAGCTGAATAGCTGTGCGGATCAGTGTTCATTCAAGTGATGATAGGAACGTGATTATGAAGGCACCATTTTAGGAAATTAAAATTTCAAGAGCATAATTCTGAATATAGCTCTTAATAATTTTGGGAACCCAGGGTGAGAACTGCGCGAACTTAAAAAATGAAGTAAATGAATTTTAATCAAACACCCGGGTCAATATCGGACGACCTTTGAATTCAATGTAGACATAGAGAAGAAAAGGATAAGAAAGTTATTTAATAATGGGGCACTAAGTACGGATTTTAAAACACGTGTAACATTATTCTTATGTTGTATTCTCTCACTCTCAGCTAGTCAAAAAATATGTGGGATCTTCGTTCACTGGCAGTTGTGGTTAATTGCATGTCATCTATGATTCAACCCAGAGAGTGTGCTTCATTTATAGACGAGGGTATTCTGATATGGTCAACACATGTGGTACTCACGTATTGGCAGGAAATTACCTATTACTTATTGGATAAGTCTGCTGAGAGTACCAAGTTGGCCTAGCAGTCTGAATTTACAAGGCCACGACCTTTGGCCATATTTCTAAAGGTTAAGTTTTTTAGATGAGAAAAATACTCAGCCACAACCGCAATGGGCTTACAATCTGTGACAGTCCACAGTCCTCCATCCAGCAGGTCTAGGGGAGAGGACGGCTAATGTTGGACTCCAGATAAAGTTCCTTAGTTTATTTTACAGCCGTTTGATTTCATCCACTACAGAGCATAATAAGGAAGAGAGACAAAGTATGAATTCACGAAAATGGAGAAATTTGATAATGAAATGAAATAGTGGTGGCTGTCTGTCTTCTTAGTCTTCCACAGGAACAGAAAGAAGAAAGTGTCATCAAGAAGCCTCTGACTTAGCTTGTACATCGTAGGTCAGGAATCCAGACAGGGAGCTAGAGAGGTGGCTCAGTGGTTAAGGGAGTCTGGGTTCACTTCCCAGCAAACCTATAGTGGCTCAGAACCCCCTGTAAGTCCTGTAAGGTCTGGTTTTGTCTTCTTCTGGTCTCTGTGGGCACACATATACTACACATACATATATGCAGACAAACACAGATGCACGCATGTGTGCACTCACCTACCGTCCCCAAGTAAGCAAGCAAACAAACACAAATTAAAAAAAAAAAAAAAACCCTGTCAAAAAGGTTCAGTCTCAAAAAGATATTTTGAGGACCACTTTCAAAGACATGCGCTTTTCTGACTAAATTCACCCTTTGGGTCTAATTCTTTCAGTCGGGGTAAATGTTTCCTGTTTACTGCATTCTTTTCTATTGTGTTTCACCCCTACCTACTAGTTGCTGAATCATAAGTTTCATCAAAGCAAGCTGCACTTCATCATCCTTAGTGCTTTCTGCTCTGTGGAACCATTTGACCTAGAATGAATGGTAGGTCTTGGTCTCTCATGACTAACTCATGTTGTCTTAGTTCTCCATTTCCTGAGGTCCCCCATGGGGACCTCCTTGGAGTTTTTTTCTTTTTATAATCTAGAGCTTCTCCATAAACAACACTACTCATTTTGGAAACCAACACAACTGATTTTTATCAAGCAGTTGCAGTATGCTAATTAAGCTCTATTATTTTTGAGATATATCAGCCCTTGCTGAGTGAGCCCAGGACTCAAGCCAAACACAAGGCACACACACACACACACACACACACACACACACACAACACACTTTAAAAATATTCTTTAAAGAAAGAAAGAAAGAAAACATGGAATTTCACCATTCTTTTTTCCTTCTTCCCACTCAACACATTTTCTTATAACCTTTTCTCATTTCCTGTAGAAACAGGTCTAGACTTGAAAGCTTGCTTCTTCTTGTGCACATGCATTTCATACATCTTGAATCCAAAAGTTTCCATACCCTCAGACAAATAAAAAGGCAGAACCAGCTGAAAGAAAGCCCCACAGGCTGGCCAAAGCTGGGTGAAGACTCTTTTTGGCATTATTTTGCTTCTGTAACCAATGCCCTGTTAGTTGCTTGGAGTAAAGCTGAGAAGGGACAGGTTCACTTGGGATGAACTTGAGGTTATCAGAAAAACCCGAACAGCAAAGACTCTAAATCTGACACTCACAAGCCTTACAAAGGAGTCAAAACAAAACAAAGTGATCCTGTTTTGGTAATCTTAGCTTTGCCCAGGTCACCAGCTTTTGTAGATGCCAGTATACCATGACACGGATTCTAAATGATCTCCAGGACTGGGGTGAGGGTGTGACAGGTTATATAACCAAAGGAGGGTGTTGTCAGAGCCTGATAACCAGCTACTCAGAGTTCTACTTTCTTCTGTCTAAAATATCTGGGGACAGAATAAAATGGCTTGAGATATCATACATTAGATAGACTTAGTTTTTCAAAAAATAAAATCTATCATTCATTAAATAACTTATTTCTTAATAGGTTCTGTTCTATTTTCTAGGTATGTACCTAATCTTTGTCACGGCTGGTGAGGGGAGCAGAAAAAACCATTTGCAAGGCAGGCAGACACAAGAGCCAACAAGCTCTCCTCTAATTCTAAACTGTGTAACAGTATATATAAACAGTATAAAAAGCCAAATGCATAAGCAGAAAATAGCAAACATTATAGTTAGTAATGTATAGTAATTTATTTGAGACATAGAGAAGAACATTGGCTTAGGAAGCAACGTTTGGGGTTAGGAGTGCTTGTTTCTCTGGCACCTTATGGAAAAGGCTGGACTTCAGGTTGTGTTTAAAGGGAATGGTTAGTTAAGGTCTGCCCACTAAGCAATCCACTTAGCCTTATTTTATATCAAGAGAACACTTAAGAGAGACTTTGCTGAACTGGAGACTTTGCTTAACTGATGGCTCATCAGTTCAGGTTACTTGCCACTAGAGGACTTGGATTCAGTTCCCAGCATCCATACGGCAGCTCACAACCATGGATCTGATGCCTTCTTCTGACATCCTCGGGCACCAAACATGTATGTGAGACAAAAACATAGGCAAAAGATTCATACACATTAAATGAAATTAAATGAAAGAAATCGTTTGCTTAAATTTAGTTAGATCTACCTTTCCCCAGGATTTATAATGATTCAAAAGACTCTGGGGAGTCTTAATGTGGATGGTGGCTCTGGTGAGAATCTAGTGAGTAAGGGCCGAGGGTGTGCCCTCAGTAGTTCCCCTCTTATACCCTCTTTTAGATGACGGGTTGGAAGTACTATGTCTTTTGGAAAAGCTATAGGTAGAAAATGAATGAAAGATAAACTATGGGTATGTTTTCAACCTAAAAGCCTGCAGTCTGTCAATTATTCGTAACAATGATAACAATGAAGAGAGTCTCATCTCCTTTTAAGATCCTCTTTCTCTGTTATCCCTTGCTTGCATGCCTGTAGAACCAGAGGCTGGCATCTTCTGTCCTTCTGAACCTCTCTCTGCCTTAGTTTTTGAGATGAGGTCTCTTTCTGGTCTGGACCTCATCAGTTAGACTAGGCTGGCTGAAAAGTGAGACCCAGGGGTCTCCCTGTCTCTCTCTGCCTCCCAAATGCCACACCACACCCAGCATTTTTATATTGGTTGTAAAGATCTAACATTGGTCCTCATGCATACATGGCAAGGTCTCCACCAGTTGAGCCATCTTCCCAGCTCAATTTTGTCTGTTATTTTAATTGAGTGAATGAAAACCTTAGCAGTGTTGACAAAGACAATATTCCCACGTAGGCTTTAATGAGATAACTAACTCGCAAACTATAAATTAGAAAGCACATCAGAAAGCCTGTTACTCTCCATGAAAGAATGTTTGTGATTCTCTCCAAAATCATTTTTTGGAACACAGACTGGAGTAGCTAGAAAAATGGCCACTGTAAGGTTTTTTTCTGCACCCTAATCCCTGTCTCCTGTGATTATGGGACTCCATATTGCACACAGTAGCAATGACTTCAGGTGGCCTTAAGACTGGTAATGAACTCGCTCGCTTGCAAATAAGAGAAGATTTTAGATTACCTGGGTAGACTTGGTATAATCAAAGACTTCCTTATAAGCAGACAAGGGAGAGAGAAGGATGTGACCTGCTGCCATTGGTTTTGAAGGGGTGCACAGGGCTACAGGAACTGAAATGATCTCTACCCTAGAGTGTCAGAGAGGAATGCTGACACCTCAGGTTTGGCTCAGTGAAGCTAATGTCACATATTTACCTGTGGAATGTTGCCATTTTTTATTATTTCAAGTCATTAAATTTGTGGTTATATGTTGTAACAGCAGTATAAAACTGCCAGAACAAGTTTTAAGATGATGGTGATAGCGGTAAATGATTAAGAACAAACTGTCCAGAAAACAAAACAAAACAAACACTAAACATTGGTCTTTTCCCATCCACCTAATATAAATACCCCCATCATGGCCAACTTCAAATTACCAGTGTGGCCACTCAACTCTGAGTTACAAAGAGATGTGCACAATCTCTCTGGAGGGGAATACATCAGCACACCACTGGACAAATTTGGTAAGCTGAGTGCTTAACCCTTTGGAGTTTCATGATCCACATTAGTAGAGGCAGCTCTTCTGATAAGAACCCTGCATACCTAACTCAATGTTCCAAATTAACTTGATGACATTTTCCCCTTGAATAACAGACACTAAGGCCAGCAACAGAACAACAGTCACTGTTTTCTGTCACCCAGCCTAGACTTTTTCATATGCTGAAAAACAGTGAACCATTTTGTAAATAGATTTTCCTCCTAACCTTATTGTCTGTCTCATAACAGTGAAGGAAAATGAGAATAGGAAAGCTAACATGAGCAAAACCGAGCTAGGGAGAAGAGCTGCAGAGTTTCTTCTTTTCATCATTGACTGTATTCATTGTGCAGGGCAGGGCACATGGTGTCAAGCAGCTGATAAAAGAACTGTCTTTACTGACACCAAGGTCAGCTGATGTCAATACTGAGAGGTCCTTCTTTCCTTCCACAATCAATCCGAATTATCAATACAGTGAACCACCTTGCTCCCAAAGAACCTACTTTGGAGTGTGAGGTGTTAGAATGGGTTAAACAGCGTTGTCTTGTGGCTGCTGCCCCATAAAGTCTGTGTTCTGGGCTTCTCAGAAGCTTCAGGGAGTCTCTGCTGAGCTTGTTAACTCTGTCCTTAGGGTGAAGGTGCTTTAATCTTGCTAATTAACTTCATTTCTGTCTCTTCCTGTTTAGATAATTTCTTCTGGATGACTCTGCCTCTCCAGGGTAAACGTTCATTTTATCTCCTTGCCCTTCCTCTAGATGGCGTCAAATGCTGGGGGTTTGGTGTCAGGGGACTCCTTGTAATTCTGTGTCATGAGGTTGGGCTTCCGTGAACACAGGCTCTTGCTCTGTGTATTCATTTTAGAACCCGTGGTGAAGAAGTTATTCTTTACCTGGTCACTGGGATCTATTAGCATGACATTGGCTCTATGTGGCCTTTAGAAAAGAATACACTGGCTGCCACTCCAGAGGTTTTCAGCTTCAGCCATTGCCCACAGCCACATGCATCCCTTGATCTTGACACAGACTTCTTCCAGAATTCCACCCCTTCCCCCACATCTACGTGCTCTTGTTGGCATATACTGGATGCGTGGATCTTCCATGCAGAAATGTGGCACACCTAATGCTCACAGGACACCCTTGGTGGTGTTCTCATAGTAGCTGCATGTTGGGCACAAATGAAGAGCTTCTTGGTCCTTGAAATTTTACCAAGGGAGTGTCTGTAACTCCATCAGTCTAGGGTCTCCAAGATGTTAGGGGAAGAAGTACAAGCCGTTTGGTTGCTCCTGTATGGTACTTCTCTAACCTGCACCATCCTGAAAGAGGTAGCTCTCTGTAACCTCTTTTTACCTTTCTCATGGGGAACATCTATTTCAGTGAGGCCCACTGGTTAGCTTTCATAGGTGGCAGAACTAGCCTTTCAATGCAAATGAAGGAATTCTTCACTAGGGAAGTAGCTTCTTTTTATCTATAAGAAATTATAGAAAAACTGAGAAGTGGCCATTACCTAAGATTGAAGTGTATTCTGTTTAGTGTGGATGTTAGTTACTTTTTGCTATTGTGATAAAACACCATCGGACCCCAAGCAACGTATGGGAGAAAGATTTATTTTGGCTTATGGCTCCAGATGGGGAGTCCGTAATGGTAGGAGCTGTCAGCAGGTGTCTGGGGCAGGGAACTGAGAGATCACATCTTCAACTACAAATGTGGAGCAGAGAGTATGAACTGGACATGGGCCAAACCTATGGGTTCTCAAAGCCCACCCCCCAAGGACAGACTTCTTTCAGGAAGTTTCCACCACTTCCATAACTTCCCCAAGCACTGCCAACAAGAAACCAAATGTTCAAGTCTATGACCCTAAAGGGGACATTGCTCATGCAAATCATCACAGTATGCATCAGGTGCTAGGCTCAGTTGCCACCAGTGTGAAAAACCCAAACTGGAAATGAAAAAGGGCATTAATTTAGTATCTTAGCTATTCCTAATTTATCTGCTGAAAGAATTAATAATGAAGATGTAAAATCCTCTTATTTTCTGACCAGGATCATTTCAGAACTTAAATAAAGCCTGCTGTGGTAGTACATTCTTACAATCTCAGTACTATAAAGCCAAGGCAAGAGGGTCATGAGTTCTAGGTTACGCAATGAGATTCTGTCTCAAAATAAAAACAAGTACAATGACAGCAAAGTGGACGAGGGGAAAGTAACTAAGTCCTGTTGAGCTTTATGCCCAATGTACTTGTATGTTAATTGGCTGGTTTTATTGGTATTAGAGTTGTCTGATCCCAGTGTGCTAGCATTAATAATATACTTTCAATAGAAGAGGAACATCAGTGTATTTCAGAGGCATTTTTCTCTATTCTGTAGCAATTTTTGTTTTGCCAGATCTGTATGGATCACGTCATTTTGCAAGCAGCCGTTTCCACCTTTCCTCTTTCCCTTTATCACTATTCTACGTTTATATTGAGCACATGTTCCATAGAGTGGAGAACTCTGTGGGAGTTATTTTTCTTCTAAGATACAGTACCTCATGCACAGAAGTGGCTCAGCTCATGAATGACTGCAGCAGCGCTTCAGCGAACAGGCACTGACGAAGCAAAGTTTGTTTACCCATCAGTGCCAGGTCTCTCGTGGGGGCACCCTGACTCAGCAGCAAGGCTGACTCATGACAAAGGAGTCACAGCTGATTGAAAATTTCAGTTGCAGAAATGGAACAGTCTCTCCCAGCTGACAACGTGAATGATGAATGTAAGGACTACTCAACCAGCTACGATTATTGGATGAGGTTCTGGGTCGATAACTTAATAAAATAAGATTATTAGGAATGGGGAAGGAATGTTTATTTTGGTAATGTCTGGATAGACATTTTAGTACCTGCAATCCAAGACAAAAGCTGGCATGAGGCTTTTACTGTAAACAGAAACAAGTATTCGGAATTTTTTTTTTTTCTCTTGAAATAAAGGCTCCCACCTTTGGTATTTATGTATCTGAAATGAAGTGCTGACAACCAAGATGGCAGCTGTCTTGTCAGCATGCCATTCTGGAAATCTGCTAATGGTGCTGGTGGCTAGGAAGGGGCTGTGTTGAGTTTATAGCAAAGGAAGATGCTATAGCAGTCTTCCATCACAGTCTCTGTACTGCTCCTCAGAGGCCTAGGGAATCCTTAAGCGGTACTTGTCAACTCCACGTTTTTGGTGTTCTGACTACTCAATAGCAAGAGAAGTCAAGAGAGACAAATTGGTTACAGAGAAGAAAACTCCTCTGCAAACAAGCTGTGCCCATGACCGAGCGTTAAGCGGAAGCCTCAGAGTTCTGTAACTATTAGACGTTCATAAAAGCAGAACAGTTTCTGGCACATGGTGAACAGTATTCATGTCCTCTCATGGTTACTGTCGTTACCATCGCGGCCATTCCCACAGTGCGTTGCCACCACTCCGGGCGGTTTTATTAAAAGATGTAAAGTGCTCTGTTTCCTCCAATCCCCTTAATGCTTTCAGCCCTGCTAAACAGAATTCTATGCTCTAATTTTGAGGTTACCCTTTTAGGACTCCATATATAAATGGAATTTACTTATATTTGCCTTTTTGTGTTTGTCTCCTTTCACCTGACATAGTGTCGTCCGTGTTCACCTACGGTTTTGCAAATGACGGAGTTTCTTTCTTTTAAAAGGATGAGTAATTCCACTGTATGGATATCACGCTTTCTTCGCGTCTTTATCCATGGATGGCCGTTTAGGTTAGATCGATTCCTTATCTTAACTGCCTCGATTAGTGAGTGATTACAAGCAAATCGAGCACAGATATATCTTTGATATCCTGACATCAATTTCGGGACCTAGATTCAGGCTGGGATTTCTGAATCTTATGCTATCTTTTAAAAAAATATTTATTTTATGTGTATGAGTGTTTTGTCTGCATGCATATGTTCCAGCAGGGGTCAGAGAAGGGCATCAGATCTTTTGAAATTGGAATGACAGGTGGTAGTGCGCTGCCATATGGGTGCCGAGCACTGAAATAAAGTCCCCTGCAAGAGCAGCAAGTGCTCATAACCACAGTGTCACCTCTCTGGCCCCATCTTAAGCTATTCTAACTGCATTAATTAATGCCCATATACTGGAGGAAAGCAATATAAGCAGGCAGAAGGGAAGAGTTAGCCTATGTGTTTCTGAAGAGAGTCACCATCAATAGTTTGGTTTATGTATGTATTCTCAACATTACGTTATGCTCTTTGCTATTTCATAAAGTAATTTTACTTTGATTTAATTATATCATTGTCAATGTTTTAATATTTTCCCTTGTCTATTGTAACTGTTGTTGACTTAGTAGATCTTATAATTAATTTTATGAAGTATTAGAATGAACACACACACAAACATACACAAACACACACACACACACACAGAGGTACACCCACATACACAGACACACAAACTCTCTCTCTCTCTGCCATTAAGAAAGTATTTGATTTAATTTAGCAGGATTTTCTTTCTGTTACATCCAGTCAATCTTTCAGAAATGTATTTTATTTGTCAAGGAATTGATACATTTTCCTCTGGGCCAGGGACGGGCATTGGGCCTGAGACTCAGCAGTAACTCATCTTCAAGGGAGCCATGTTTGGATTGCCTCAACATTCCTGAAACAGGCTCACCAGCTAACCGCTGTAGTCTTAGACACAGTATCATTTCAAATAGGAATCTCTCGGGTTTGCAGACTTCAGGCAATGAGCATGATGTTTGGAAACAATGAATATCTCACAATCTAGAATAGTTTTCCACTGACTTGTACATCAAGCCAACAACTATTGGCTCTTCTGCTGCATTAGTAACTTACCTGTTATAATGACGGAGGTCTTTATCAAGGGTGATAATAGATTTATGTCTCAGGCCAGGCTGAGTTTTATGGAGGTGTAGTTGAGAACTTACATCCTGATTATTTGAAATCTCCTTAGAACACTGTAGAATTCCAAATAAAGTGTTGCTATTTATTTGTAAGAGGAGACCCCGATAATTGACTGGGAGTAGGATACCAACAGTATTTTGTATACAAGGAGGATTTGAAACACATCTGTAGGAAAACACAGAAGACTGTAGAGAATTTAAGAGCACAAACTCTCCATCATATCCCTTTTACCCAGGATATTAACATTACACTTTATTCTGACCTGTTAGAGGAGCCGTGTGGCCTCCGTCTGGGAAAACATGACAGCACTGTATTTGGATTGAGTTTGGATTTGTGTGATCTATATAAGGTGAGGCCAGTGTAGCGCTTTAAACAGGCTAACTGATTCTTCTGGCCATTCAGAATCTCTCATCATGTTTGTTAGTTCCGGCCACAGAAACCATGGACAGGGAGCTTATTTCAGTACCACTGTCTTCAAAGCATATTTACATTCTTTGTTTTGTTTTGTTTGTTTTTGTTTTGGGTTTTTTTTTGTTTTTTTTTTTCTTCTTTATTTGATATTTTATTTACATTTCAGATGTTATCCCCTTTCCCCATTTCCCCCCATACCCAGAAACTCCCATCCCATCCCCCCTCCTCCTGCTTCTATGAGGGAGTTGTGCACCTACCCACCCACCCACTCCCACCTCCCTGCCTTGAATTCCCCCACACAGGGGCATCCACCTTCATTGGACCATCCTCTCCCACCTATGCCTGACAAGGCCATCCTCCCCTACATATACAGCTGGAGCCATGGGTCCCTCCTATGTGCTCCCAGGCTGGTGGTTTAGACCTTGGGAGCCCTGGTTGGTTGCCATTGTTGCTCTCCCCATGAGTCCGCAAATCCTTTCAGCTCCTTCAGTCTTCTCTCTAACTCCTCCATTGGGAACCCCATAATCAGTTCAATGGTTAGCTGTGAGCATCCACTTCTGTATATGTCAGGCTCTGGCAGAACTCTAAGGAGACAGCTATATCAGGCTCCTGTCAGCATGCACTTTCTGGTATCCACATCAGCATCTACCTTTGGTGACTGCACATGGGATGGATACCCAGGTGGAATGGTCTGCAGACGGCCCCTCCTTCAGTTTCTGTCCTGCACTTTGTATCCATATTTGTTCTCATGAGTATTTTGTTATTCCTTCTAAGAAGGACTGAAGCACTCCCACTTGGTCTTCCTTCTTCATGAGCTTCATGTGGTCTGTGAGTTGTATCTTGGGCATTGAGAGCTTTTGGGCTAATATCCACTTATCAGTGAGTGCATACCATGTATGTTCTTTTGTGATTGGGTTACTTCACTCAGGATGATATTTTCTAGTTCTATCCATTTGCCTAAGAATTTCATGAATTCATTGTTTTTAATAGCTAAGTAATACTCCATTATGTAAATGTACCACATTTTCTGTATCCATTACTCTGTTGAAGGACATCTGGGTTCTTTCCAGCTTCTAGCTATTATAAATAAGGCTGCTATTAATATAGTGGAGCATGTGTCCTTGTTATATGTTGGAGCATCATCTGGGTATATGCCCAGGAGTAGTATAGCTGGGTCCACAGGTAATGTTATATCCAATTTTCTGAGGAACTGCCAGACTGATTTCCAGAGTAGTTGTACCACCTTGCAATCCTACCAACAATGGAGGAGTGTTCCTCTTTCTCCACATCCTCGCCAACATCTGCTATCACCTGAGTTTTTGATCTTAGCCATTCTGACTGGTGTGAGGTGGAATCTCAGTGTTGTTTTGATTTGCATTTCCTGGATGACTAAGGATACTGAACATTTCTTTAGGTTCTTCTTGGCCATTCTAGTTTCCTCAGTTGAGAATTCTTTGTTTAGCTCTGTACCCCATTTTTTAATAGTGATATTTGGTTGTCTGGAGTCTAATTTCTTGAGTTCTTTGGATATATTGTATATTAGCCCTCTATTGGATGTAGGATTGGTAAAGATCTTTTCCCAGTCTGTTGGTTGCCATTTTGTCCTATTGACAAGTGTTCTTTGTTTTACAGAAGCTTTGCAATTTTATGAGGTCCCATTTATCAATTCTCAATCTTAGAGCATAAGCTATTGGTGTTCTGTTCAGATTCTTTTTTTTAAATCGAATGTTTTATTTATTTACATTTCAAATGTTATCCCCTTTCAGGTTTCCCCTCTGCAAACCCCCTATCCCATCTCCCTCACCCCCTTCTGCCTCACTGCCCTAGTATTCCTCAATATTGGGACTTCAAGCCTTCACAGGATCAAGAGCCTCCCCTCCCACTGATGCCAGATAAGGCCCCTACAGCTTTTCAGTTCTTCCCTAACTTCTCCACTGAGGTCTCTGTGCTCAGTACAATGGTTGGCTGTGAGCATCTACAACTGTATTGGTCAGAATCTGGCAAAGCCTCTCAGGAGACAGCTGTATCAGCCCCTGTCAGCTAGCACTTCTTGGCATTAGCAATAGTGACTAGGTTTGGTGTTTGCATGTGGGATGGATCCCCAGGTGGGGCAGTCTCTGGATGGCCTTCCTTTCAGTCTCTGTTCCACTCTTTGTCCCTGTATTTCCTTTAGACAGGAGCAATTCTGGATTAAAAGCTTGGAGATGGGTGGGCGGCCCCATTCCTCAACCAGGGGGTCGTATCTAACCTCTGGATACGGTCTCGACAGGTTCTCCCTCCCCTTTGTGGGGTATTTCAGCCAATGTCATCCCTGTGGGGTCCTGGGAGGCTCTTGCTTTCCTGGTATCTGGAACTTTCTGGTTGCTACCCCGAGTTCCCTGTCCATTTAGATTCTTTTTGATAAGAAATTTAGGATATTGAAGAACAGAACACTCATTGTCTAGCATTAATAGACCCCATCACTTGTGTAGCTCTAAGTCAATGATTATGTGCAAATGAAAAGCAACACACAAAATGAGTCGCTGCCTAAATGTGTTCTGACTCTTTCTTAGAAAGAGTGTCTATCGGGTAATGCAAACTTCATTTGAAAAACCTTCTGGTATGTTTTCCCTCACTATGAAATATTTAATCATATATGACTCTTGAGTTCTCATATGCGCATGAGCACATGTTCTAAGTCACTTCATTGCAACACTAAATGTCTCTAAAGAACGAGGAACTAATAAGGAGTAGGGCCTGAATTCTGGAATGAATTATTCATGGAAAGGGACATCTGCAGAGTTCAGCGTCTAATAAAAACATAGGGCAAATAAGTAAATGTTTCCTTTTCGTACAGACATTGAAGGTTTTGTATGAGACAGATGTTATTACATTACCTGACTCGACGTGACTACTAGGGAGTGAAGAATAAAACTCGCATTTTACTTTTTATGGTCATAAAGTTAAGCGATCTAATTTAATGTGCTCATTTAAATAACAGACATTTTAATAGTACTATAACCTAAGAGTCTGCTCATTAATGGAGAGTTCTGCAGAAATGGGAGATACTTCTGTTTATCTCTGCTGTCAGGATGCTCGTAGCTTTCTGAAAACAATTCTAAATGACCACAGTTATAAGTGTCGAGTGTAACACAAGCTCACTGGACCCCACAATGCCTAAGGTGCTTTTAACTTTAACATTCTATTCTAAGCTAGATTTTTTTCTCAATGGAGCAGAGTATTTTCCAAATGGTTTGAGAAGGATTTTCTAATTTTTCTTTAATATTGCTAAGGAGATAATTTATATTTTTAAAGACTCTTTAAACTGCAAAAGCACTGTTGTGCCATCTGTGTAAGTGAACACGCAGAAGACATGAAGTCATCTGCTATAAATAAAAACCATTTATGTTTTTAAATCTGGGATTAGCCATGTCTTAACTGTACGACATTAAAATCTAGATGTTTGCTGTATTTGAATAGTACAACAAAGGTGACCCAAAGTCCTGAGAGAATTTCTTTTCACTAAGTGTAGACTATTTAAAGCACACAGATCTTGACTCACTGGCTTTGGAGGGTCAAGAACTTGAGGAAATGCACACCTTCTTGGTTGTGCAGATGCTGGCCTGCTCAGACCATGCTTGATAGTCTTAGACAGCTGTGACCATTATTGCACTGTAACAGCACCAATGAGCTCTTAGAGTATAAAATAGTCAAGACAGAAGTGGCCATAAGAAGGGGCAATTAGACAGGAATAAGATAGAATGAGATTTGCACAATTTACTTATTATGTGTGTGTGCATGTACACATATATGTTTCATGACTGTACAGAAGTTAGAAGACAACTTTGTACAGTCGGTTTTCTTCTTTTTCCTTTATGTAGGATCCAGACATCAGACTCAGATCAGCACTTATTCTTATTTTTAGCACATCTGAGCCGTTATTGTAACTTTTCAAAAGGGAATTTCATCGATTCCCTCATCAGACAGTTGTTGAACATCTGTAAATTGGAAGATACAGTTTTTTTGTACTATAGAATATCAGGCTAAGTGTTTCAATATGTAGCTACTAGTCATCTGCAGTTGCATATAAACTTTAATGAATTAAAACCCATAAACAAAAAATTCAGTTTCTCAATCACACTGGCCATGTTTCAAGTATTCAGTGGCAAAATGTAACTAGTAGCCGCCATATTGGACGAAGCTATGAAAACGATTTACATCAGCACAGTAGCTCTCTCTGGCCAGGATAGTCCTGATGCCTTTTATGTTGGTTGTAGTTTAGGGGATTATGAATGAGTGATTTGAGAGTTTCAGGGAAGACCCCCCTAAGTGAACTCAGAGAGAAGTAGATCAGATCACATTGGGGTGGAGGTAAGGGCTTGGGTTGAGATGTGGCTAGGACAGAGTGACACAAAAAAGCAGCATGTGAAGTCAAGACAGGTATTTTTGTCCCAACAATGCCAAAGAGACTAACTAATAACATATAATTGAAGACAGCATGAGAAATTCTCCTCACAAAGAAAGGCATGATTCTGGGCCAAGGAAGCATGGTGAGCAGACTAGGGTGAAGATTTGTGGACACGAAATACCTGAAGCTGTTGGAATTCTATGTGAAGCCTCCAAGGCAGAGTTAGAACTCTTTTTTTTTTCCTCTGAAGGAATTGGTAAACCATGAGACTTTTTTAAAGTAGGAAATGTGATCCAAATGTTATTTCAGGAAGATATATCTGGCAGAAGCCCGCAGACTGCATTGGGTGGGGAAGGAAGAAGTTGATAGACCATATTAAAGCGTGTTGAAGATAGACCATATGTGCAATTGTAAGAGACTCAACTTACTTTGGACACACACAATTGTCAACGTTGAATAAAATAAGATTACCTTGTAGTATCATTATTAGAATCCCTACTGACTCCTAAATGCCACATTTCTTTACCTCTCTCATTATCCTCACAATCGGAAGGACACAGCTTCCCACATTTTGAAGTAGAGCAATAGAAAGGACTCTGGGACAAGGACAGGAAGACAGTGGAAAAATAAGGAACTAGAAATAATCAGCCTAAAGAGAAGAAATGGAATCCAAAGACTTTAGAATGGAAGCTACCAGAGAGATCTCATGAGATTGAAGTGTTCATCTGAATGGCCCCCATCCCAGGTGCAAATTCATCAGAGAGAAGTGTGTGTGCCAGCGCCAGAGAGCATAGACTCATGACATGATGAGGTGCATCAACTATGCCTTCAGTCGTGCCTTCTCGTACATCAACGCCACAGGAGTTGACAAATACAGATAGCCAAAACAACAATGGTTTGGCTTATAAGTTTGTTTCACTTAATCGTGGTATGCAAGTGATACTTTTTTGGTAGAAATTTTAATTTGACTTTTAATTTTCCCTTGGATAAGTGGCATACAATGTGATGGTCTTTGTTGATGCTGAGTGGTAGCCTTCAGCCATAGCTTGCAGTCAGCCTTGGGATCAGAAGGGAACTAACTCACCCTTTACTGTGGGCAGTGGTGCTAAACTATGCTGTCCAGTATGAGTTGTGCGATAAACATGTTTTCTACTTATTGCATTGTCAGGTGGGTTTGTCAGGACCTAACCCTACTGTAAGGGGAGGAGCAGTACTGTTGAGGATCAAGACTGTCCTTCCAGTTACACTCGAAGCATGGTGTCAATACTTTGCCTACAGAAACCGCATAAATACGTCTGCTTGCTTTTTGAAAAGACAAAACTAGAAAATAAAGACCCTATGGTGTCTGTGCAGTCATGCCAGGATCAGAGAGACCAATTCTTGCAGACTTCAGCTTAGGATTCTTGGTGTACCAACAGTGTTTGCCATGCTACCACTTCTACCTTAAGCTACACACATTAATACTTTGAAGGAGCTAAGTATTTTTATAGTCATTCTTCCATTCTTGCTTTGCCACGGAGTTCAAGTCACCCAAGAGAGAGGTGACTCCCTCTTCTTGAATTCCCTCCTACAGATTTTGTGTAGCATGACCAATGATTTATGAACAGGAAAGCTGTCTGCACAGTTACATTCTTACTGTTTGAAGTGAGTAGTATGTCTGCCTTCCAGTTCAGACAATAAAAGCCTTCCTGAACCTTAGGTCCCTTACCACTGTTTACTTTTCCTCCTGAAGCAATAGTGAGCATTGCCTCTGAGAGATACTGTTTGTACCATGGGTTGAATGTTTGTTGCATATCTGGTAGTTTCCACACAGTCTTATTTAACCTACCACCACCCTTTTAGTTAGAAGCTATCATGTTCCAATTTTCCAGAGGCAGAAATGGGATCAGAAATTAAGAAACATACCTAGTCATTTAAGAAATTAACATGGGATGTCAATTCAAATGCTCAACCTTACAACCTTACAATGTCAGCTTAAAACCATTAACTCCTGTGCTTGGTCTTTCCTAGAATAGCAAAGGCTCCCAGGGTATTAGTGATTAGGAATTGAACTTTTTCACCATCTCCCTTGGTAAGAGTTTCAGTATTACATTCATGAGTGATAAACAGAATAAAGGCCAGAATGTGCATGCACACACAGTACACTCCTTATAGACATCTTATGACCTCTGAAACCTCAGCCAATGAATGGATCTTTAGTGAACTGCCAGCTGAGAATCCCCAGGTTGAATCACGTTGCCCAGTTTGAGACAAATCTACTACCATTTTTTTCCTAGTCTTTCATGTCAAAAAGTTCTGATGTTAAACAATAACTCACCCAAGTAAAAACAACCCCCACCCCACACATAAAATAACAAATTATTTGGAAATAACTTGCAAGTAGTAAAATAATTATTTGAGATGTAACCTAGCAAGACAGTTGATGAAGAAAACATGCACTTTATAGATATCTCGTATACTGTAGCATGGAGAAATGGCTGTAAGGTCAAAATTGCTCAAAGCATGCACACAACGGACTGAAAGACACACACAGCAAGAGAGGATTGTGGAGCTGATGCGGTTCCAGGAGCTGGGTGTGGAACGTGGTAAAGAAATCTGTTGTTATAATGTCATGTTTGTATATATTCACACTTAGGCTTGGACATGCATCTATTCTAGGAACTCGGTAAAATAACCAGAGGGGATGGAAATTCCTGCCTAGACTTGGTTTTGAGACATGTTTCCTCTATTCTCAACACCCATCACGTGAGAAACGGCAGCTCGAGCACAGACTTGGCAGGCAGAGCCTGTTCATGTTTTCTTAAACACTCTTCCTTTCTCTGCAGTCGTACCTATTTTGAGAGAACGAAGTAGCCTCAAACTTGCTGCCCAGACTTCCGAAGGGCATTGAAGACTTGTTTAGAGCACATAATTTATGCTGTGCTGACAAATAGCCCAGACTGTAAATGCTGCCCAGAGAATCTATGCTGTCTGCTGACCAGGATCCCATTAATATGCAGTATTTCATTGACAACCTTTTCTAAGTAGGTTTGAGAGGATAATGCCTTGTTTGAATAATAATATGGCACATTTTACTATTCAAAGCACTTTATCATAAATCACCTCTCTCATTTCATTTTTTTAAAGCACAAGGGAGATATGATCAGGATTATTACCTATGGGTAGTTTAGAAGCTCAGAAAAGTCAAGTAAGTCACAAGGCAGGCTCTTAGGACAGCTGAGGTTTCCAACTGCGACTCTTCCTTCCGAGCTCAGTTGAGCAGTCTAAGAAGAATGTGCAGGCTCCAGTACCACGGGTAGCATACTGAATTTCCAGGCACATCCTCGGCCTCTTCCATTTCCATAGCTTACTTCCAGCATCAGTTAGACTTTGTGGCCATGTAGGGAACAAAAGCTCATAATTCAACCTAGTCTTTTAGTAAACAAGTTTAAAAATCCAACTAGAAAAGTACACGAATAACTTTAAAACCATTTCTTGTTTGTTTGCTTGCTTATTCATTCATAGACAGGAGCTTACCATGTAGCCCAGTCTGGCCTGGAACTTATTATATGCACAGGCTGGCCTTGCTTGATCTTGTAAGTCTGTTGTGTCGGCCTCCAAAGTGCTACAAATACAGATGTGCATCTCTACATTTGGTTAGCATATTGATTTTGAGAGATTCTTTTAGTAATTTTATTTTAACATTTCATTGAATATACATATACTATATATGTGTGTATATACAAATATATTTAATAATGTGTAATGAAGCCATGCTTGTGTACATATGTCTATATGCTAGAGATGTAACAGGATGTTCTAGTTTGGTGTCTGGTTCTGTGATAGATGCCATGACCAAAAACAACTTGGGAGACAAAAGGGTTCATTTCAGCTTACAGGTCCCTGCCAACCATCAAAGCTGAGGTAGAAACTCCGTGCAGGAACTGGGAGGTAGGAATTGAAGCAGAGACTTACAGAGACGATGCTTACTGGCTGGTTCCCAAGCTCATGTTCAGCTATCTTTCTTATACAGCCCAGGCGTGCCTACCTGAAGATGAGACTGCTCCCCATGGACTGGACATGCCTATGCCAATCATCCCCGACAGACAGACACTCTCATAGGCCAGTCTGATGAATTCAGTTCCTCAGTGGGGATTCTCCCTTTCCAGGTGTGTCAAGCTGACAATCAAGATTAGCTATCACACAGGAAGTTGTTATTTTCTTATACTATTGTTTTAGCCTATTAATACTTCTGTTCTGCTCATAATTCTTTTGTTCCCCCTAGCCCCACATTAACAATATATTCATCAACTTTGTATCTTACCATGCTCATATAATTGCAAACAAAAATGTATATAATGTGCATATACTTTCATACCTATGTTTTTGTACACTAGTGATAAAGTTTTGGTCATTTCTTACAAACAGGAGAGTATATCATAAAAATTCACTGAAATTTACTTAACGATGCTCATGAAAAGACTTTTAGCATATCATATAGTTTAGTTATATTTTCTAGTCTCTGGTGGCTGACAACAAGTCTATACTAAGGGAAAAATTATGCTTATAACCATTTGCTTCTGAACAAGCATTTATTTGATCTAGGTCTTGGATTTTTGGGTTTGTTTGTTTGCCTTTACCACTTGAAATAATTCTACATGAAATATATTCAAGTTATACCTCATGAAATATTCTCATATAATTTTGTTTTCATTTCTGTAGGTGAAAGTGTCTTCATTCCAGTGGATTTTGACACATTGCTCTCTAAAAGAAATTGCAATGCTTCAATTTTGTTCCGATATTGTATCTGAGTTCCTACTTTCATTCAGTCTATACTGTTTCCTTTTATCCAGGTCAATACAAGTATTCTAATTTCTATTTCCTTTCTGATAAAGTAATCATTATATTTTTCTGTCATCCCTAAGTTCCTACTGTTAATCAAACTATGATTCTTTGGACCCCATTGCTGGTCATTAGGACTTGTTTGTCTTTTGGGAGACTTGATGTCATTATTGCCCAGGTACACTCTTAGTCATCTTGCTTCAGCCTTCTGACTCCTAAGATTATGACCCTGTACCACCAAGCTCGGCTGAGCCATCTCGATTTGCTCTGTGAAGTTGCACAACCACCCCATGTCTCTATGTCAGGCACCCTTCTCCCCACTTCCCATCTCTCCCTTGCCTCCTCTTTGTGTGTCATGATTCATTAGCTCATTCTCTATTATTTTATTACCCAATATTATCCTATTTTGAGTGAATACTTTGGCTCTACATGTTATCTTTGCAATTTAACTTTTCTAAAGTACAATGTGCCTGTCTTTTGTTTCATAACCTTTTTGGTTAAACTTGAATAAAAGGTGTCCAAGATCTTTTGAAAAACTAAATATTTATTGAAGTTTAGAAACTTTTAATTCCTCTGGATTCAATGCTTCAGTGACTCAAATAACTGTGGGTGATTAAATAATGCACCTTTTCCCAATGAATGGAATTATTATCTTGTTTCATATATTCCAGGATTCTGCCATGAGAATCCATGGTGCTTACTTAAAAAACTATTATTGAAAACATTTGAGTTAACTGTCTGGCATCACAATCGCTAGACAACTGGACAGATAACTTCAAAGGGCTGCTCTTAAAAATCTAAATGCTCTTTTAAATTAAAGGGATTTGTGCCAATTACTTACATTTTAGAGACAAAGGAGGACACTACAAAACAAGAATGGGACAGAACAACTCACATTACAAATAAGTCAGGCATAAGTGAGTCTGAGAGCTAAGTTACTTAGCAGAGTATGTTTCTAAATGTCCCATGATGACCATGGCCACATTAATAATGTTAGCAAAACAGAGGCACATAAACATGCTGCCCAGTATATACATTGTTAGTATTTGTTCTCTGTGGACCCATTTGTTCTCTGCCCCCGGGCCCCACCCCATTTCCAAGCACCTATAGCATCCTAGTCTTCTACTTGTTTTAACTCTAGGATGTGATAGGTATCTGTCAGCTCTAAAATTGCTTCCATGGTAACATTAGATTTATAAACACTAGAGAATCAAGATACATTGTTGTCAGCAAAGAATTTGACAAAGTCTTGGCATATCCTTGCATTTGGAAGAAAAACAGGCTGGGTGCACGCATCCTAAGTATGTCAAAAGCCCATATCCTAAAGCTACAGTTTAGTTCGGCGAAATTCTGGATTTTCATACCACCACATTCTCTCTTCGATGTCAGTTTAATGTTTTGTCACAGTCTTGGATGATAATACTGAAAAAAAGAGTCTTTACAGTTCTAGATAGCTCAAGCATTCGGGCCAATGTTATGGCAGGGAGAGGGTACACTGCTCAAACCCACCTCACTAGATTATACCCAGGTGGTGACGTTTGCCTAGGGGGTTAGGAACTCTCAGGCTTCATACTTACTCAAAGAAAATACATCACATAACCAGTGCATTTGAACGAGAGTGATATTACAAAGGAATGTATGCATTTGTGCTGTGTGCTTCAGTTACAAATGATTTGTATATCCTGGCCAGAAGTACTTAAGTAGATATGGAGACGGTACCAGTGACTATACGTTTATATATAGTTTGTGTTCCAGATTAGTGGCCAAGCATCAAGAGCTTCCTAATTGGCATTCAATGAACAGTAAGGATTGTTTAAGGAAATCTAATTACTTATAAAATGGTCCCAAACAACACATTTAGCTTGTTTGATGGTAATTAGCACCAATCTATTATAGAGAAAGGTGGGCTACTCCAGAGTCTCTATTCTTACTGCTACAGAAGGAATCAAAACAAACAAGTGAGTGAGTGAGAGCAACAGGTTTGCTTTCCTGTGCAAGCAGTAGCTCAGACGAATCCCCCACCTGTCCCTCTGCATTAGTCTCCTTTCAGAAGGCAAAGCCCTCTCAATCCATCACATGTCGGCTTGGAAATGAGTCCCCTGATGCTGGGGGGCGGCTTCCCTTGGACTTAGTGTGGATTTTAGAGGATCTTAAATTGTCTTCCCCATTTTCAAAAAGAGCAAACCTGAAAAAAAAAAAAACCCTCAGGGTGAAGGGACACTAAAAATGTTAAGAAATTTTCTCATATTGTTTTCTTCCTCTAGAATCTCACAATGTGTGCTTTGTACTAGATGGATTTCACTCTGTTTAAGAAGCCATGGTCTGTAATTGTGCTAGAGGGATATCACTCTGTTTAAGAAGCCACGGTCTGTAATTATAAGAACAAAGAGCTTTTCACATAAAACACCTATTAACATCACCGGGTACTTGAAAAACACTATTTTAGACAATATAATGTAATGTATCCATCTTGACAGATATTCATGATGTAATTGCTAGGAAGATTGTTTGTGATATTAAGTATTTAGTTTTATTTCACTGTGGCTGTCATCATCATCATCATGGTCATCATCATCATCATCATGTATTATTGACACAGGACCTTGCTCTATATCTCTGACTGGTCTGGAATGTCCTATGTAGACCAGGATGACCTTGAACTCACAGAGATCCAGCTACCTCTGTCACCCATCCTTTTTTTTTTTTTTAGATTTATTTTAATTTTCTGTGGATATTTGTATCTATGTACATGTATGCTACAAGTATGTTACATATGTAAGTAGCTTCAGGGGCCAGGGGAAGATATCAGATCCCTTGGAGCTGGAATTACAGGTAGTTGTAATCTACTAGAACTGGGTGCTGTGATCTGAACTCAATTCCTCTGGAAAAGCAGCAAGTGCTTTCGCTGCTGAGCCAGCATCTCTCCAGGTCTTAGTTTTCTTTCTTTTAAAAGCTTGACGTCACTGTATAGACAACCTGTATCTTACCAGAGGAGAAAATGTATAGTGGAGAAAAGGACCTCAAAAGAAGGAAATGAGAAGTGTGTGTGTGTGTACACAAGTGCACACATATGTTGGGAAAAATTGGATGAGATGTGTGAACAGGCTGCAATCTTTTTCCTCTCAGCGTTTAGGTTCATTAAGTACATAAATGTCACTATTCATAGAATTTAAAATAACATGCGATATAATTAAAACCAATTTGAGACGCCTTTGGCAGCCATCAGGGTTTAGATACTTTCCAGATTCACACAACGTTATACATCGCGGTGTCTTTTTAACGTGGTCCACGTTGGTTTGAAGGACTGACTTTGCAGCAGGTATAAATGTGTACCCTCTCTTTTATAGTTCCCATGGGAACAGAGAGGTTGAGGACTTGCCAAGGCCTCAGAAGAAACAAGAGAAGGAATCAGGGAACTAACTTCCTAGACTCCATTTGTAGAAGAGATTACGAAATGATGCTTCACGTCATGAAAGCTTAAATACTTGATATGGTCCTCTTACCTTGTAAGGGCTTTTTCTACAACTGTCCCTTTCTTCTACAGTCTTCCCCAGTGACTGTACCCCTGGCGCTCCTCCGGCAGCACATCCTTCTTTTTTTGGCTCAGCTTAGACTTTCTGTACTTGCCTTTGGCTCGTGCTGAACACAGCAACCTTCTCTCTACCTGCAACCCGCTTTGCTGACCTCCAGCTCAGTAAACTTTTTCATTTACATGCGCAGTCAAATTAAATTTGCCCGGCCTTTGAAAACTTACATCTGTTGAGTGTATAATTTGTATCGCCATTTGTTCCACAGATGTGTAACAAGACAAATACCTGTCCAGGCTTACACGGGATTCAGAAATGCTTACGTTAATCATGCTGGTGGAAAGAGGTTAGGGCTATACAATAAATCAGTCCCTGAATGGTTTCACTTGGAAGGGCCTGGGAGAACAGGGTTATTTTTATCCTAGGATGCTTTTAATTTGAATCAAAAATGCTTTACCACATGTTCTGCCACAAGTTCAAAAGGATTGGTAACAAACATTTAATCTTTTTCTTCTCGGATTGGCGCTAAGCCCTCATCAAAAAGCGAATGCAGTCAGGCGGCTTATCTCCACTGAGTTGCTTCCCTTAATGTGTTCCTAATTATAGTCATATATATTGCTCACTGTGGCCGATTGAACAATATGGCAGTGATTTCTTTACAGGCCTCCCTGCTCTTTGAACTGTGAGTACAGAGGGTTAGAACAGAGCCAGATCAATGGGATTTGAGTGCTGGCAAATCAAGCCAGATGCGATCTTTAGAGAGTACGTTTCCAGCTGTTTCCCAGAAAAGGACTTTAACGGACAGCTGGGACCTTATCATTCTCGTCCCTAGTGTCACCCTCATCATCTCCACGACACGCACTCCCGAGTCTCTACAGACTGCGCATCTATTCTCACTTCTTCCTAAATCATTACCCATCATGGAGTCTCTCCAGCACTCGAGATGGTGACTGGGTAACATAGATAAGCCCATGACTGATGATGTGAAAAGAAACCAAAGCCATAGTACACAGACACCATATATTCATCAGTGCTCCATGACATGCAGCTGAAAGCAATGGCCAAAATTTATTTTGAAGGTAGCAAATGCTCACATCCCCATGTATTTGTAAGGGGGAGATAACCTAATCCTCATCTTGGGGGACAAATGGTACTTACTGCTTTGTGGCTACATCTTTGTATCTTTCATAACACCATGGCATCTAGTAACCAATACATCTTTCTGCCTTATAAAAAGACTGGTGCTGTAGCAGAAGAGAATGAATTTCATAAATCCCAAAGATGTTGCTGTGGCCTTGAAGAGACTCTCGGTCTAAGATATAATACATGATTTATGAAAATTATTACTTTAGTTTGTTTGAGAATCATTTGGATGAGAGTTGTTGTTCGATAGTGGAAGGACTCAGGGTTTTCCACTTCAGGGTTAGCTGTCTGTGTGCAGTGATTGTTACCTCCTCCAAAAGCCACACTTATTTAAGTCTTAAGTCCTGCTTCTAGCCTCCCCTTCCAGAATTTCTCCGGGTGTCTCCTATCCAGAAAGTTATTATATGTCCACATCTAAGGAGCTTGAGGAGAGCCAGGACTAGTCAACTTAAATTCAATGTACTCTGTTGTCAACCAAATCATGTTGGTCAGATAAAAATAAAAGAAGGGGTTGGCATGGTAGGTCTAAGTCAAGAGTATGCAAGTGTTTAGTGGCTGCAGAATGCTGTTAATTGAGGTACAAGAAAACCTGACTTGGGATCAGCTATGACACCAAAAGCAGTCTGGGGGAGGAGCCAGGGGTGGGGGGCTGTGCAGGAGACCCCGGCAAAGCTTCACTCACATCTTGCTCAAATCACTCTCTCATTTTATTTCTAGTTAATTTTTCTCTTTTAGTTTGTAAATTCCCAGGACAAGAATCAGCAGAAGCCTTTTGCTCTTCATGTAATCCTTAATATTTCTAACTTGAAAAAAAAAAGCCAGCTAAATACTCATATAAATATATACTTATAAAATAATAAGTAAATCAATAAAATAAGTAAGTAAAATGATTATTTACTCTTATAAGAATATATTTACTCATATATAGAGCTTTGCATAATAGGGACATTATACATGTTTCATAGATTACAATTTCTAGTTTTATCTCTTCTTACCTGAAAAGTCCTTAAAGATATTTTAACCCCTGGTTCTTTGTTTATTTGTTTGTTTGTTTTAGGTTTTTTTTGTTTTGTTTTGTTTTTTTGAGACAGGGTCTCTCCCCATGCACATCCGTCCTTGGACTTACCATGTGAATTAGTCTGGCTTTGAACTCACAGATATCTGCCTGCCTCTGCTTCCCTAATGTTGGATTATAAGCATGGCCCAGCAAGCTGGACTAGCCCCCAGTACTTACAAGTTACAAAACAAAACTAAACTCCCTTTTGGAAACTGAAATATATCATTCATCACTCTTGTAACATGTTCTTTCAGAGTGTTTTTCAGAACGTACTTGGCACACATGAGAGGTAAATCATGGGTGTTTGACTTAATTGAGTCAAACTCAAAGTTCTAGGGACTGCACAACTTTACATGAGAACAAAGGAAAATAATGTATCTTAGTCTGGCATATGTTTAGTATATAGATAATAACTGAATGTGCTTAAAATCCCAAAACGCAAAACCTTTTCCTCAGATCACACACATAGTAAATCTGTTTGACACTGTGATCTCAGTATTTTTAATTGAGTACTCTTATTGGTTAAAAAGTTCTCAGGCATATATTCTTAGTACATGTATATTTATTCCAAAATTATACATATACAACTCTTATGATTTCTTTTCATATTTAACTTTATTTTGCTTTAGAGAAAAATAACTTTCAGTAGCAATTAAAATGGCCTTTGTTCATAAGCCAATGGCTTGTCTTGCTCCTTTCAAGGGTGTGCATACTCCTTTTTGGAATGGACTGTGGTTCTCAGGAAGGATCTGCAAGTCTTGCTTATAATTATTGCCAGCTACAAATTTTCTCTCTTCTTTCAGATGCAAGCACAGCATAAAAGCAGCACAGAGGCTGTCCTTGGCTGTGCAGGGAAAGTTCCAGAACTTTGCCTGTGCAAGGGAGGAGGTGAGATCACCAAGTAGAGGTATGGGTTTTAAGGCCTCTGCAGTGAGTCTCCCTAGCCGACATTTTAAGTACTATAATAGAGGTATCTCTGCAGTAGGTTTAAGAAAACTAGGGACTTCTGGGGACTGTATGAAGCTGCCCTGACCCTACTCAAGAAGGTGATTTACAAAACTAAGAAGTGAAACTAATATTCACTATGGGTCTATTATGGTGCTTCCCTGTTCAGGGGCCATAAGTTGGTGAGCCAGTCAGCACGTGAAGCTGTATGATAACTTCTGGGGAGAAAGCACAGGCCATGGGATCAGGCATGGGTGAATAGCTCAGTGACTGTATATTTCAGTTTAGTGAATACAGACATGGCTGCTACATATACTGTCTCTATTATTGAAAATACTCTTTAAACATTTAAAGAAAATAGATATATTTCTGAAAAACATTATAGGAAACTCTTTGAATTTGGTTTGCTAGAGTAATTTCACAGGTTACATGTGGGTTTGGGGAAATATACGTTGTCATGGAAAGAATTATTTAAAGACCAACTCCCACTAGTTAGCTGTTAAGGATTCATCTTTCCCCTTTTAAGTCTGACTTTGAAAGGATGGACAGTATGTATTTAAAAAAATGTTCAACTTTCTCTTCCTCGGGCATACCAGTTCTTACCGCTTGTATAAACACTCTAGTTAATTCCAGCAGAGTTGTCATCATTCTGCAAAATCCTCCATTATCATTTTGATGGAAAATAAATTCTAATTTAATCCAACAATTATCCATCGATCCTCTGACTTTTACCTTACATAATACCGAACATGCACGCACTTTACAGGAAAATTGGAGCACTCTAAGACATGCTCTAAATCATCTGCAGTTTTATGAAAAGGGAAGCCAGGCACGTTAATGGAGTTTGTTTTTATAAACATGAAGTGTTTGGGCATGTTTGATTTTTCAGTTGGGCTGCTCAGCCAAGCTTAGTTAACACCTTGTAAAAAGTGAGTTGCTTCTTATTTCCTTAATGGAAACCAGCAACCAGCGAGAGTTAGAGTTAAGATCCCAGTATCAGCTGGAGGCCTCATGCAGCACTCCTTAAACCGCAGGTTGGGTCTAGGATGCAAATACATCTGGATACTTGAGACCAGAAAGAGTGTTTCTCCAGGGAATTTAAACTCTCTGCCCATCGATCTTAGACAAGTCAACTATCTAAAAGCTGATCTTTGCTTCTGATTGCTAGACTGTAAGAAAGGTTCTATTGATAAGCCATTTATATCTTAATAAGTCCTTGTAACCTGGAGCTGGGTCATCATTTTTACAATCGGTTTGGCCTTCAGAACATGCCATATTTCTACATCTGTGTAGATATCACTTTTCTTAGTAATACAATGTTAACTTAAGAATGTGATAAAACCGAAAGTACGCTGAAACTTTTACTTGTTCTGTGGCCTTAACAAGCCGCAGCTGTATCTGCAGCTGGGCCTTGAAGGAACTTGGTCCTAGCGTCTCCCAGCATCCTTTTTTCAACTAGATCAAAAGGAAATAGACCAGGCAGAAGGTTTTATCATCAAAGCCTATAGAAATCTGTGGGAACCAATATTTCCATTTGGATCACTTTAGCCTCATCAGACTGAAGGTTTTTCTAGGGGAATGAGGTTTCGAAGTCAACTAGTTTGAAAAGCCTTTTTATCCTCATCAACTTCTCCTCACGCACTTACCAAAGAAAGGGATACGGTGTCAAAAAGTTGTCAGCTCTCCTCAACATGCTCCACTCCGTTGTCAGTTCCTCCTTTTACCAATTGTTCAACAAGCTAAGTACCACTAATGATTGCTTAGAAGGGATCTCCACTGAAGGTAGCTCGACATGCATTTAATAAACTGCAAATGTCTGCAGTTTTCAACCCAGCTCACACTAGAGACAACTGTACGAGGGAATAAATATTTGTGTGGAGTGGAGAAAGCCCCATGGAAGTTAGATCCTGAAAGAATGTGTGCTGGTTACATGGCATGGCCGTGTCACGTACTGCAAAGACTCTGACCCATGGAAAAATGGTGAATCCTTCCCTGGTCTAGGCTCAGGAAACTGGCAAAGATGTCCCTCCTGGTCCCGATGCTAGTGTTCATAGTATAGCCAGAAAATGTCCACCGTAACTTTCCCCCTCGATCCCCTGCCTGAAGACGGATCCCCTCCAGAGACTCCTCCTATTAAGATTACCTAAACGTGTCCCCTTGATCCGCTGTGTGCCAGAAGCTCTCCTCTTTGTCTGTATTTAATAACCCCACTTCACTGCTCAATGATATAAAAAGCTGAGCTTCTGGGGTGCTGTCGTTTTTCCATTAGATGACCCAGTCCATCCATCTCCAGGTTTGTGTGTCTGTGTGTCGCTGTGTGTCTGTGTGTCTGTGTGTTGTCTGTGTGTCTGTCTGTGTTTTGTCTTTTCTTTCCCTGCTGCCCTAGTCAGATCAACTTTCCAGAAGCAAGCAAGGACACGGCAAACATATGAATAATATTTTCTAGACTAAACTAAAATGAAAACGGTTTCATTGATTTGGTATAATCATTTGCTGCTCCCTATGATTAAATTCAACTCATGGGTAATTTAATGGATGCACCTATGCCTTAGACAAATATCGAGAAGCACCTCTTTTTTTTTTTTTTTTTAACCTGTGTACCTTCATGTCCATTTCAGTTCATGCTTACTGTAATTTCATTGTACTCTGTCATGGCTATGTGAGGCATTCTCATCAAGCACCCACATAATCACCTTCTCGTGGGCACTCAGGGTTATCCGGATTTCTGAACTTGTTGCAATAACTGACTTTTTCAGCTCTGTGCTTCTCTAACTGTCAACTAATTTGACATACAACTGTTAGATTTATCTCCTCGAGTCCGTGGTTTTAATCATTGCTTCCCCCACTTAGAAGCCTCCTATGGTTTTTTTCCAAGCATATTCCATCAACTTCAGAATTCTTACTAATGTCAAGGGTCCTCTTATAGTATATTTCTAAACCACAGACTCTGCTTTTGACTTTCTAGTTAAAGAAACCCAATTTTGGTTTTTGGTTTGTTTGTTTGTTTTTGTTTTTTGTCTCTATGATATCTGAAGACATTCATTAAAAGTAAAACAAATTTCACAACATGTGATTTGGAGGTGATTTTTTTAAGGAAAAAAACTAAAAGCAAATTCAACAAAAGAAAGAAAAGTGTCAAAACAACATCAACTTTGAAAACCTTTTCATCCAAGAACTCTCTCAAAAGTGTGAATGGCAGCACAGAAGATGGGATAAAATGTGTATATATCAGATACCTAATCGTGAGTGATACCAAACAACACAAAGAACTCCTGCAGGCAGAAAACAACTAGAGTAAAGAAAAATCAAACAATACCTTTAAATGTGCTCAAAGAACCTGAATAGACATCTCCCCAAATATCTTAACATAAGAAAATTAGATGTAGTATCATCACTGAATATTAGGGAAATAGACATCAAAACCACCAAATAGGAGCTCATATCCATTAGGATAGCTTCTATAAAAACACAAAAGCAAAACTATAAAAACATATACGTTCATGGTGGTGTGGAGAAACGGCATCCCTTGGGCAATGTTCATGGGAGTATTAAATGGTGGGCCATAAGGCCAAGCATGGTAGTCTTTCCTCCAGAAATTAAACCTAGTAATCACATGAAACTCAGCAATTCTACTTGTAGTGTATATTGCAGGGAACCTAAAGCATGGACCTTCAAAGGCATTTCAACACCCATGTTCATCACAGCATTCATAACTGCAAAGGGCTAGGAACAACCTCAGTGTCTGGAAAATTAATAGATACATAAAGTGTACATATGTATACAATGGACTATTATTTGGCTTTAAGAGGGAAAGGAACTCTAGTGTTCTGTAATATGGGTGAAACTTGAGAATATTATTCCATGTAAAATAAACCAATCACAAAAGAGCAATGCTATATAACTGTACTCATGAGAACTTCCTAGAATCTCTAGACAGCCAAATTCAATGATAGAAAGTAGAGTGTATTTGCCTGAGTGGGGTGTGTGTGTGGAGGAAAACCATCAGTCATGTTTTAAAGACACAGAGATTTATGTTTCTTTGATGAAGAAGTTCTGGAGACAGGTGGTGACGATGGCTATATAACAATATGAACATGCCTGGAGTACTTAAACTGTGTACTAAAATACCTAGGAAGGCAAATTTCTGATGAATGTATAGTTCTACAGTTTTTAAAAATAAAATAAAATTCCACAAAAATAATAATAAGCAAAAAAGTAATATAACATTCAATACCCAAATCTTGGATTCCAAATATCTTTTCCAACAAAAGCAACCAAGGCTGTCTGGAGAAAGGAATGTCTCTGGGCTGAAGGAGGTAAGGACCAGGTGAGTCTAAGCATCCCCAGTGTCAACAAAGATGCAGAAATCCTCAAAAGGAGTGTGTGGGGCAAACAGATCAACCTCAAGCAATGGGATGTGTTAAAGAGACTCAGAAGTCAACGGAAAGGTCAAAGTCAAATACCTGCCTACTGTCTTCAAGGTTATCAAGGCCATCAAAAAGAAGACATGAAATTACGATAAAGTATAGGGGAAGCCAGGAGTCAGTATATTACTATATGCTGGGTAGAATCTCAAAGCAAGGGAGCTGGGAGATCTGGGAAACCTGGAGCTAATTTAATGCCAGGTGTCAGTGTCAGTTGCTTAGATTTAACAAATGAACTCTCTGGACCACTCAGCTTTTCTAGAAACATCAGACTACTTTAATTTTACTTCATTTAACAAAAGTAATTCTTGTTATAGTGTCATCACTGCAACTACCCTACACTAACAGCCCACCTATAGATACTTACAAATATTGAAAACATTTGTTTGAAAAATATAGAGAAGAGTGAAATAACAAGCGAAGCCAAAATATCACAAATTATGACAAAGTCTAGAGTATAGCAAGGGTCCAATAAATCATAGTTCTCAGTTAACATACTTTTTAAGACTAAGTTATATTTGTCTATTTTTATGTGTGAGTGCTGCGCTGCACCTGAGTGGAGTTACAGTACAGTTCGTCGAGCTGCTTCTCTCTTTCTACTATGTGGGATCTGAAGATCAAACTCGAGTCATCAGGGTGAAAGCAAATGCCTTTACCCACTGAGCTACCTCAGCAGCCCTCACTTAATGTTTTTGAGGAAATACTGCATAATTCTTCAATGTGGAGCAAAACCTGAGGCAGAGAAGTAACATTTCTGTTATTAGAAATTATTTATATTATGCACTATTTGCAAAGAACATACTTGACTCTACTTGATAGAAGCTAATTCTAATGTTTAGAAAATTGTAGTCATATAACAACACAGATATATAAATTTATCAATTTTCCTATGTACCAACAACCATAATCTGCAAAAATACATTGGAAAAAGAAATTAGTAAGAGAATCAAACAACTTTCTAGAAATAATATAAGTGGACTAAAAATAGAGAAACGGAAAAGGCTATTTATGGTTTATGTATACAAGGTACTACTACACAGCACTTATAATTGCATTTTTGGGAAAGTTCTAATATTGTTAGGTGACTGGTAATATAAGGTTAAGTGGAAACTCAGGATTATGTCATTATAATAAATATAAAGTGAATATTTGCCACCAGAAGGGAAATTATGCAAATTCAGAACCCTAAAGTTGATTGGCTTGAAAATTAGAGAAAATTGTTTAAAGAATAAAAATGTTTCTTTAGAGAAAGGAGATGAATATATTGTATAAACATAAGGAATTTGGTTCTTCACATATAGTTTTTGAATGTAAGTTTGTGTGGACACAGTCATTCATAGTCATTGGCTTCCTTTTCTGTTAATTCTAGGTGGTCTCTGCAGAGGGAAATGAGGAAGTTAAGTTTAAGACACACACTGAACATAAAAAAAGTGGTGGCAAATGCATAACTGAGAAACTAAAACGGGAAGAAGTCACAGGCAGAGATGTAGATTTAGAAGTTACCAAATTCGATCAAAGCTAAGACGAATCACTGGCGAATTCAAGGACAGAAGAATGGCATGAGGCTAAACCATTTCAACAATTTCCTTTTGATCTGGTTTTGACAGTTTAATTCAGAAATGCAAACACCCTTATTTTAGCATATTTTAATGCTTTTCTATTTCTAAATCTATGAATTATTTCAAATCCTCATTGGAAAGACTACAGAACAATTCAGAATACTGCTGGATGAAGCCCAAGTTGGTACAACTACTTTAGAAAGCAGTTTGACATTGCCTACTTAGTCAAGGCTGTCTTCTCTTCCCTCTTAATGTTTTCTTCCCAGTTACATTAAAATACAAAAAAAAAAAACAATTGAACTTGCTTTGAATATTTCTGCTTTTCTAATAAAAATCCTTTTTCCTTAATTATTCTTTCAATGAACATATCAAAAGAAAGAAAGAGATATAGATAGAAGATTATTCAAAGGCTTTATGTTTGGTAAAGCTCAATAACAAATGCCCATACAAAGAGAGTTGTTTCCCAATTAGCTAACCTAAATAAAAGTTAGTTACCCGCAGTGCTCTCCATATACCTGCATGGCTTTCCACCCTTTCCTACATCTCTGCCTCTCTACTCCTCCTCTTCCTTCCTTTAACTCCTCCTACCTTAGCTCCTCCTACAATAGAATGATTCCCCAACTCTTTAACTTTTTTGTTATGACAGGGTCTCTCCCTCAATCTGAAGCTCCTCTATTGAGTCTCAGGATCTTCTTGACTTCGCCATGGCAGGGCTTATGAAAGCACGCTGCTATACCTAGCTTTTTATGCTAGTGCAGAGGATTGAACCCTGTTGTGTGTAGTATTATATGATACTAAATTTCCTTTTGTTCTGCCCACCTTTGCTTCGGGAGGGGACTGCACTACCAGCTCCTACCTGAGACCCTTGAATCCGTGGATAAAAGACACACATATGTAGTTAATTCCTTTACAATTTGCCTTCTTGGCATAATTGCTGGATGTTATTATCTCCTGGAAAACATGCCCTTGCTAATTTATTATCTCCATCTCTCCACTTGCCCTAAACTTCAGTGCTAGTCCCACCTAGCCCCTGCCAAACATCCTTGGCCACCTGCCTATAGCAGAGGTCACAGGCCCCAGGTCCTCAGAGGTCTCACATGGTTGCTGTATTCTTCTTCCTGCAATGCATAGCAGAAAGTTCCTTCTCCTTCCCTACATCTACTCTTCCTCCTGGGACCTGAAGTCCTGCCTGTACCTTCTGCCAGCAATTAGCCCCCTGGCCTTCTTTACTGACAAATCAAGAATCAATTGTGAAACAGGTCTTTAACATCAGAACTGCCCCCTTCAGAACGCAAGTTACTGACTGAGTCATATCTTCAGTCTCTACTTTAATTTGCATTATTCATTTTTTTTAAAGGATTTATTTATTTATTTACATGCATGAGTGTTTTTTGCCTTTATCTGGGTGTATATGTACTACCCAGAAAGAAAATATTCGATCCCCTGGAACTGAAGTTATGGGTGATCATAAGTCATAAGCCACCATGTGGGTACTGAGAACTGAACCTGGGCCTCTTGAATGAACAGCAAGTTCTCTTAACGCTGAGCCTTCTCTCCAGTCCTACTTAGCAGTTCTCTCTCTCTCTCTCTCTCTCTCTCTCTCTCTCCTCTATATATATATATATATATATAATATATTATATATTATATATATGTGTGTATGTATAAAAGTTTAACACAAATAGTAATTGTATATAACATGACATTTTGAAATAATAGTTATTGTAGAATCTGGATAGTTAACCAATGTCTTACTTTACACAGTTATTATTTTTGTGGTGAAAGCCCTCATTTTGAATTTTTAATGAATATATTATTATAAACTATAGTAACTTAGTTATTATACAACAGACCTCTTGGAATCATTCTTCCTATCTACCTGCAATTACATCTTCGAACAACACTTCATGCTTTCTGCTATCAATGCTCTACTTCTAGGGCTGACATCCTAAGTTTTACACTAGAAATCAAGAAGCAAGCATTTGTACAGTAACAGCTTTCCAAAGGAAAAGCGTTTGAACTGTGTGTGAAACTCATCAGAAGTTTACTTCCGTACACGCACAATTTTGGCTCTTTGCAGTTTTTCTCTAAATGCTGAACAGAGGTGGAAATCTGCTGTGACATGCAATCAATAATGAAATTGTCTTTCACCTAGGCTTTGCACTTGAGGCTGCCTTCTGACTGCATGATACCCAACCCCAAAGGCTGGGCTGTACCTTAAGTCATAGCATCAGCTTAAGTGAAAGGCTCTTGTTTCTTCCTCCTCTTTCCCCGTGCTCTTTATTTCTGTTTAGCGTCTTCCTAAATATACACTGTGTAAAGTCAGGAGTGAGAGAATGCAAGTGTGGCCAGAAAGAATGAAGAGTTCACAAGCTTAGGACAGAAGGGAGTTACATGACACCACTGAGCTCAATTAACAAGTGAAAAATGAACTAACTCGTTCCAGGGTGATTTTTAATTCTGTCAAATAAAGAGGAACCAGACTGCAGGGTAAACTCTTATTTATTAGTTTTGGTTAATGAGTTTTTCCATAAGCAGAATTTCTTAAATTTTATTGAATCAATAAAGCCACCATTTGGAAATCTGGTCTTTCCCACCAGAGCAGAACTTTAATGGAGCATACAGCAAACACCCGAGCACTGTAAAGTGTCTCTGTGGTGGTGAACAGCTCTGCAGGGTCTGAAACTGGCCTGGCTGACAGGGTTGCAGAAATCTCTCATTTAAGCTTAATCTCCAGCTCAGGAAATAATACCAAGAACTGACAAGTGGGGTAGCAGGACATTAAAAAGCTTTTGCATAGGGCAGGAGACAACGGAGTAAAGAGGCAGCTCCTATAACTGAAGAAAAAAGCATAGGACAGAGGCTTAGTATCCAGAATGTACAAAGAGATCCCAAACTACCAGAAAAACAAACACGTGTGTTAATAAAATGTGCAGTCACGTCTCAAAAAGTGAAGTACAAATGGCCAATAAACGTGAAAAGAAAATGGCGGACACCATCAACTATCAGGGAAATGCAGATTGAAACTACACTGAGATGTTGTCTTACCTGAGTCAGATTGTCTGACACAAGGAAAACAAATAGACACAAATGCTGAAAATCATGTAGGATGAAGGAAATTCTTCCATTCTGCTGATGGTGGTGTAAAGAAGCCCAGTCGTTGTAGAAATTAGCATGGGGGTTCCTCGAATAAAAGAAAATTAGAGCTAACATATTAGAGCTAGACCATTTCTAGGTATATACTCAACTGGCTCTAAATCAACATAGCACAGAAGTACTCGAATACCATGTTTGTGGAAGCCATAGCATCAACCTAGGTACCAGCTGACAGGTGAATGGAAGAAGAGAATGTGGTACAGGAACACGGTCGAGCTTTATTCAGCTGCATGAAGGCAATGTTGACAGTATGCCGTTTTCTGGAAAATAGATTCAACTGTAAATCAAGTTAAGAAAGTCTGCAAGACGAACAAATATTGCATGTTGTCTCTCACTTGTGGATCTGAGATTTAAAATGGAAACATAAAGCAATCCCTCCCAACTCTCACTTACCGTCTGACAAAAAATGAAGAAAGGAAATGGAGAGGAAGAAGATGACATATGGGAGGGAAAGGATGTGTAGTATAGATAATCACAAAATGTCATATAGATATGAAAAAATTATCTCTATGAAACCTAGCATACATTTTATACAATGAATACATCCCAAAAATACATTTACACTCTGCCTTAAAACTCCTATGAACTTGTTTTTTATTTTCTGGGTTATGTATTTTGCCTATATATGTTACCAATTACAAGAATTCTAATAAGAAAGTGATGTCAGACACTTCTTTTGGAGAACAGCAGTAACTTCTTCCTCTAGCCTCGTCTGGGTCATCTGTGGTTACCCTCTTCATAGCACAGCCACCTCTGCCTCGTTCATGGTCAAAAGACAAATTTTCCCCAAGTGAGTGTCTTGTAAACACCTGCTCTTGTTTATAAGCAAGTCAAAGGGCTTGCTGGTGGAGCATAAATCCTTCCCCAGAAGTCAAAAATGGCACAACAAATGTGTTTGCAGATAGTCAGTCAATACATTATTTCTGACGTCATTGGTGGGAAAGTAAACTTCCTTCATTGTGGCCCCAAGTCCTTGACATTGCTTTTAATTTTTTTAAAGACAGAAAAGAAACAAAATAATGATAACTTGGAGTTGGTTGGCTCACTTTGAGGAGACTGCCTCAGCTGGCCACAGCGTCTTTATATCTGACCTCTGTTCATAGATAGAAGACAGGCAACAGCAGCATATTGGGATCAAAAGAAATGAGTTCCAGTCATACTTTGTGGACCATGCACACAAGCCAAAGAGATCAAGAAACAAAAACATACTCCCCTCCCCCTCCGCAAACAATTTCTACAGCCCTACCTCACAAGTGAAAATTCCAGGAGGCGAATTAGGTTTTGTAGTACAGAAAGTATAAAACACTTTTTAAAAGTATTTATTTGTTTGGTGTGTATGCGTGACTGCGCGCATGCCATTCGTCGGTGTGGAAATCAGAAGACTGCGGGAGTCGCTTCTCTTCCTTCCACTGTGTGTGCCAGGTATGGAACGCAGGTCATCAGGTACCGTAACAAACCCCTTTTTCTGCTGAGCCATCTTATTGATCGGATAAAATGCCTTAAGAAAAACCTTCCTACTTAGTGTCTGTCTGCCATGCTGCCTGGAGAGTAACTACAGAACAATATGGGTGTTCTTTTCCTTAGGCTATGCTCCATTTGCTAGTGTTTTCTCCAACCTGATATACCTAAGGGATTCGTGAGAGTCCTTATACATATGGTTGGTTGCATAGTCAGGCTCGGCTGCATGGAACAATGGTCTCAATATTCTCATCCTCTTTTTCCAGCTTATGGGTATTTACTGTATAGTATTATATATGTATTCTGTATTATGCTATGACATCATCTGAGAGGCTTGACTAACAATATCTGGGAATCCTTAAAGGTACATGCTGTGCCTTTCTGATACCCACCTCCCTCGGGTCCCTCCAGGTCTCTAGCCAGCAAGATGACTGGAGAGTTCTTCACTGAAACTTTTTATTTTATTTTTTTTAATGTTCCACTGCAAGGGAAGACGGCTGTTTCATGGGAACTCTGTTTGCTACTTGCATTTTTTTTTCTTAAAAGAATTATCTCCAATTTCATGTTAGAACACACACTCATTTAATTCTTACTGAAGCAACTTTGCCTTTTAGAGTCTTCTACCAACATTTTCCGTTGTCCTTTTTTTTTTAAATTTTTTTTTTTAAATGCAAAGAGAAAAGGAGACTGAAAAACATCATCTCTCTCGTTTATTGGAAAGGAAAGAGCAATATCCACAGGCGGATATTAGTTTCTGATGGGTTTATGCCCTTCTTTCCATGAGCAACGGTTTAATGTTTTGCTCAGTGTAAGGGAGAAATGTGTCTGGAGCCGTTTCTTTTTTTTCCTCTCCATCATTTAATACTGATGTTTGCATCATGGTCAGTTTTCACACTTACTTTATAAGTTGGTTGTTTCTTCTTCAGATTCCTTTCCAAGACCCAGAGCAGAGCACAAAAGAATATTGAGGGGAGAGGATTGGCTGAACAGGTAAGCTATTTAGATGCTTATAGGACAAGCTCAGTTTTGTTCTGTTTATTTTATTTTTGTTTTTTTATTTTTTATTTTTATTTTTTTTTAATTTTTGAGACATGGTTTCTCTGTGTAGCTCTAGCTGTCCTAGAACTTACTCCACAGGCCTAGCTGCCTTGAACTCAAAGATCTGCCTGCCTCTGCCTCTAGAGTTCTGGGATTAAAGGTGTGTACCACCACCACCCAGTTAAACAAGCTCATTTCTAAGATGGCCGTAAGTAGTAGAAAAATCAATGATATACACATACAATTCCATTACTTGCTGAAAGACCATAAAGAAATAATAACAGAGAAAATCACTAGACTTCTAAAGAGACAAGAGAATTTCTTGCTGATTGCTTGTGATGGTCTTCCTGTCATCTCTGGAGCTAGAAAACAATGCCATGCCTAGGTCAAGAAGCTTGGGCTGGAAATGGCTTAGTGGTTAAGAGCACTGACTGCTCTTCCAGAGGTCCTGAGTTCAATTCCCAGCAACCACATGGTGGCTCAGAACAATCTGTAATGGGATCTGATGCCTCTTCTGGTGTGTACTGAAGACAGCTATATACATTAAATAAAAAATAATATATATAATATACATATATATAAAGAAGCTTTTAGTACCAGAAGGGTGAACATCCTTAGGGTGTAGACAACACAGTTGTCTCCAGTCTTGCCCATGAGATATTCTGGTAAAGATCAAGTCTACAAAATTGAGACAAAGCAGGTATGAAAATAAGCATCTGAGTTTCTTATTTTGTCGGCAAGTGCACTTTAGATTTCTTTCCATATGTGATACTTCCTGCCATTAACATTTTATTGGCTTTATGTCATCAAAAAGACACATTCAATTTGTCCTATAATTACCTAGTATTAAAGAACCAGGCACACACATATTGTAATTTTAATGACTTTTTTCTCTCACAGAATGGACAGATTCACTGCAATCCTTGGTGCTTCACGTTTAAAGTTGCCTGCATGGCTTATATTTCTTTAATGTTTATTTATTTGTGTGTGAGAGTGTGTACACGTCCTGGCCACGGCCCGCTTGTGGAGGTTAGAGGATACCTCAGAGACGTTACTTCTCACCTACTGCGGATCCTGGGATGAACCTCAGAGCTTGGCAACAGTGTCCCCCCTCACCTTCCCCACCCCCACCTCACTGGTTCCTTTCTATCTGTTTTCAGACTTTTCTAGTTGTCTAAAACGCCATCTCTGTGTTTTTACCTATAGTATAAAGAGCCCTAAAACTAAGAAAAAATCATCTTTTAGATCCATATTTTTGTTGTCTGTGCTGATTTCATGCCTTGTAAGGACTGTTTAGTTCTCTTAAGTTGATCTCGGATTTATGAGCAAAGTTTTAAAATGCTAAAACGGGGGAAATTGGTTCAATATTTCAAGCATTTCTTCTGTCGCTTTATTTCCCTGCTGTATTAATTTGTGGTTACTCACCTTCTCCTCAGCGATCTCCAGGGAACCCCAAATCTGACTCTCTATGATCTGACACGAACCCAAACATTTCTCCCAATAAATTACATCTCGTGTGTAATAAAGCGAAATTACTTCTTCAGGCGGGGAAGAATCCTCTAGGCATCCATTGGCTACAGTCGGGGGTTTTGTTCTCACGCATCCTGAGGCGCAAATCTGCAGCCTATGTGGGTCTGGGAGGGGGAAGGTTGAGTTCCCTCACTGGTCCAAACAATGCCGGAATGTTTTTTCCCTGTCCATTCACTTAAACAATGTACCATTCTGTACCTCATAAGCACTTAATTTATTCCAACTCTTTGGCCTGACCTGTAATCCCCCTCTCCTTACCCATCTGACCCATCTGCGTTTCATTTCCCACTCGTCGCATCCAAAGAGCTAGGCCCAGGCCCTATTTGGAACCATTAGACAGAGATTGGCACTCTTCCCTCTTCCTGCACCACATCCTCCGCTGGAAAAAAAATGACCATCGGATCAGAGAACAGAGGCTGCTTTGTCCCCGGTAACGGGGATCTGGAAGCGTTTTCAATCATTTGTACTCTATACCCACTCAAACGCATTAATGTGATCAACATTGGGTCTGTTGTGGGCATTTTTTCCAGCAAATAGCTTGCTAACATTCCAGGCATGTACTTCCCCGAAAACAAGACTGAGACAGGGCCCTGAATATTCAATTGGAAAATCACCAAGAGCAGAAGCTTAACTTGGCACGGCTGGTGTTGATTCTTAATAAGTGACTTCCTAAAGCTGAGGCATGGGCTTACAGCGTCAATGACTTGTTTGAAAAATATTTTGTAGGTGCCTCATACCACTCGATTTCCTGTGGTATGCGTCATATTGTGAGCTATTCCAAGCCAGCCTGGGTAAGCGCACTAACTTCCCCCACCCCTCCAAGATTGTGGTGTTTAACTAAAAATGTCTTTATACAAGATGAGCTCATAGCTATTACTGCTGATGTAGTTTTAACTGCTTGGATACCAACTTCGATTGCTTGAAAATGTTCTGGAAAAGGGTAAACTTGAGCAAAACCATATCTCACCCTGTAGAATATGGCAGGATGCAGTCTCAGAAGCAGTGTTTCTTCAGGGAATGTGGTCCAGTGAAGCACAATGCATACCTTTCACTTTCATTAGAAAGACTTACTGTTCTTAATATATTACCAAAGTCAAGGTGCTAAAGACATCTGGAACATGGGAATAAAATTAACCCTTTCAGAGTTTCAGGTATTTTTGTAATGCTTGCCAGGGAGGCGAAGTAAATTCAAAAACCAAGAGGATTTTTCTCATTTATGTTTCAGAAAGCAAATCCAAAGACCAAGATGCTGTCCCTGAGACTAAAGTGTACATGAGTGGGACTTGCATGAGGGCTAAACAGGATACTGTACGTAAGAGACTTTTGACGACCGTTTCTAATTCTAGACATGGGGGAAAGAGCAAATACCACTGAGTGTCGTCAGCAGCCTCAGAGAGCATCCAGCACTTCCACACACTGAGGCTCTTTAGAGAACTCGTGATGTAGATATTCGTCATTTTTGTTTCACAAACAAGGAAGGAGAGTCTCAGAGAGATTCCGTAAACTCCATGAAGTGTGATTCTTTACAGAAGCAGGGCACCAACCTAGACCGGTGTGAGTAACGCCCTGGTACTTATCTGCCACCTTGCTGCCCAGAGATAAATGTATTCTCATCTCTATTAAGGCTGCCATTGTCTACTTTTGTTCAATGGATTCATACTTCCCCTGGTGTCCTGAACAAGAAGAAGAGATGAATATAAATCTGTGCAAGTCATATTCTGCCCTGCTTTTCTCCCGTGAATAGGTTACAGGCAGCATCTAGTTTGGGGCCAGTACCCAGGGGCTGAGCAGTGGCTATTAACTGATTAGACATTGTCTATGCCATCTCTGAATGATTTGTGTCCCTACAATGGGACCTTTTATAACAGAGAAGAGAGGGATTGATACCCTGGACACTGCCTGGGCTGTGTTTGCCTCTTGGGGCAAATAATTTTCCTTGGTGCCAGGAGCAGCTCTGATGTGGCTACTTTGCCCTTATGTGGCCCAGGGCTTTGAGCTTGGGAGGAAAGGATCAGCCTGGTCTTGGATGAAGCAAAAATGTACCAAAGGGGAGCCAGGGAAGCCATGTTGTTTGTCAGAGGATATGACCATATGTGAGTCTGTATCTGGATGATTGGCAAGGCAAGAGGAGACCCTGGGAAAAGATGAAAGATTCTCTAAGGCAATAAGTTACCAAACCAGTACAGTGCCCAGCACTGGAAAGGAGAAGAGGACTTTCACTCCAAAAAGGCTGTCTCTATCTGAAGCAGGCACCTTGCTTCTTGATCAAGATAGACACAGCAAACCAGTTTTCTTAAAAAAACAAACCAGATGTACTTATTTTACATGTATGAGTGTTTTTTTTTTCTGCATGAACGTATGTCTGTGCCCAAGGAGATCATAAGGAAGTGTCAGCGTCCCTGGAACTGGAGTTGTAGATGGTTGTGAACCACCATGTGTGTGCTAAGAGTCCAACCTGGATGCTCTATGCTCTTACCCATGAAACCATCTCTCCAGCCCGTGGTTTCCTCTTAGAGTATAGTTTTTAGAAAATACAAACTTAAAAATTACTTTGTATAGTTTTAAAACATTAGTAGAGACATCGATTCAAAATATCTAGCCCAGAGATTGGTTTTTGTGTTTAAGTTGAAAACAGTTCCTATTTTCTACTTTGAAACACTGGAAGTTTCTTTTAAGGGAGTTAGAAAAAAAAAATCACTTATTATTTTGACTGGGAGACTTGCCACCACAGGATTGTCACATTTGGTGATAAGCCACATGAATATGTCACCAACCTAAAAATATGTTGGCAGGTTTATTTTTTTTCTTCATTTCTTTCATTCTTGTAGTTAAATTCTACTTTGGAACTTTTTAACGAGAAGGTAACATTAGAAAAAGAAAACAGATTTCTTTTTCTCCTAATGAAAACAGATAAACTGAGAGCTAGTGAGAAATCAGCTCGTTCAAGCCATTTGTCAGCTCAAGAATTCACCTTTTATATGGTTTTTTGCACTGTTATTCTAGTTCCTACCAATGGCTCCACTCCTTTCCAGAACAGAGACTTCCACCCTTAGCGAAGCAGAGGGAAGGGCACAATAAGAAAATGTCAAAAGGCAGAAATCGAATGATCTATGGTGGTGTTTCCATCAATTTGGAGATACTGGCTGAAGCCTGAATGCATGAGGTTCACCCTGGCTTGAGTTTTCCTGAAGCCAACTCCACTGCCACCCTTCATGTTTACTGTAGACTTGTGTCTACATCCACTGAGGGTCTTAAGTAGAGACTGTGTTTGAGAGACCAGACTAGAAGGTTGAGGTTTTCACTAAAGATTACACGAACCCTTCAGGTAAAGCTGCCTGAGCCTCTCCTTCCTGACGCAGTGCACACTAGGTTTCAGGAAACAGCAGGTCTTAATTAGCCCCAGTTTATAGTTTCACCTGAAAAAATACGTTTAAAAAAAATCATATATAGTTGGCTGTCGAGATTTTTCAAGTCAATAAATTCTCGCTAATTAATCACATTAACGGTACTCCTTAAAAGTTGAAACAGAATCAGAAAACAAACCAAAATCCCCATAAATATCCTACATAAAGGCCTATTCACGGATCCTTTTTCAGTTTTGAAGACTTTTACAAGTGTTTTTCCCTTCCTGACAGGACACACACATGCATGAGCACACCAGCACACACACACACACACACACACACACACACACACACACACACCTATTATGTCACTCTTGATAGCTGTTATTATCTGCACAGGAAGGTAGTACTGGCCACAGATTTTTATACCTCAGGATGCATCACTGTAATCAGTGCTCGGTGTTTGTACTTGTGACTGTTTTAAGGGATAAGAACTCAGAAACTTCTGGCAGCAAAGTCACTTGTCTCAGAGTCCCCTCCCCAGAAAATTAATATGGCAGGGAGATAGGATGGTCAGCTGGGAACACAGAGGCCGAGAGGACGATGGACTTCTTGCTTACCATCTTAAAAAAGACCCTAATTCTTAGTATACACTTGCTCCTCTAGTATTCTACTGGATGCCTTGATCTGAATCAGAACACAGTGTCCCAAAGCGGGATTGTTTAAATCCACTTTAGAGACAAACAGATCCAAATTCCCACCTCTCTCCACGGTGTGTCCTGAGACTAGTGCTCCCAATGGTCATACAGTAGCTTCTACTGAGCTAGAGAGATGGCATGGGTATAAGCACAAGCTGCTCTTGCAGAGGATCCATGTACAGTTCCCAGCATCCAAATTCCACAGCTTACAATCCTGTGTTACTCAAGCTGTAAGGGAATCTGCCTCAGCCTGATGTACCACTAACAGCCAGAAGACAGACAGACAGACACACAACACACACACACACACACCACACACACACACACACAGCACACACACAAATAGTTTCCAAACTTGAAAACCATAGTTTTTCAATTTCTTTTCATTTGCTTGTTTGCATTGAGTGCACTGTGATTAGAATTCTTAGCGGAAGCGCTCTACCCACCATGACCATCTGAGACTTGGAATCTGAACCCTGGGTTTCGAAGCAGAACTTCAGCTCAGTGCACTGTTCCTCCTCCACAGAGGACTGCTTCTTGTAGTAGATGGTAGTCTTGAACTCAGTATCAACACGCAGAAAAGACTTTGAAACCCTTAACCCTACATGATATGTCTATATCACATCCCTCATTTCGAGGCTAAAGTGTCTTCATAGAAGAAGAGGCAGAAAGACTGTAAGGATCAGAAGCAATGGATGGCTTTCAAAAAGGAGAATGTTTTCCACATAGCAGAGCAGAGGTACATATGAACTCACAGAGGCTATGACAGTGCAAGAATATTCCAACTCAAGCTAGACATAATCTCGGCACACAGGAGGGGAGGTAGGCATGTATCCGTTTGCGGCTGAGGAGCTATTGGTATTTCATAGCTGCTGGGAAATGGACAGTGAATTGTCTTCAATGGAATGACCTCTGGTCAGGCCCCACTCCCTTGAGAGTAGCCAGTGACACAACCTGGGCTCCATAGGTTTTGCTTTGTATTCATGATAGGGTTTGGGGGAGACAGCACAAGAAGTCAGGTGAGTCAGGAGGCAGAGGAAGGTATGTTAGGAGTTGGGGGAGGGGAATGAATATGATCAAAATGTATTGTAAAGAATTCTCAAAGTAAAAAATGAAGAAACCTTAGCTGTTGTTTCTCTGTGGTAGTTGGCCATTTCTCTTGTAGGATTTCTGAATGTGGGTCATTTTTCCAAATGGATCGTTATTAGTTTTGACAAACAATCAATTATTATTGAAGGAGATAGCAAGAGCTTTAGAACAGTTCTGTTTGTTTTTGCAGTGTGAAGGATCAAACCCAGGACCTTGTTTAGGCTAAACAAGCATTCAACTATTGAGCTACATTAGAAGCCCTTGTTTTTGTGACAGGCTCTCTGTATTAAGTCAGGCTGGCCTTGAACATCCTCTGTACTCCAGAATGACCTGGAAACCTTCCTCTCTCTACCTATTGAGTGCTGGGATTATAACTGTGACTACCTCAGGTGAATACATTTTAATTTCTACTGATACTTTCATATATTATTATCAGGATGGCATAACTTTAGTTTTCCATTTCTGTTGAGAAAAATGTCCATAAACATTTCAATTCACCAATAGTTAAATTGTGGTAGAAATATAACATTAAAAAAAATCTCCATGTAGAGACTTTAGGATTAAAGATTTTATAGTATATAAAAATTTTTTAAAAAACCCTGTATTTAATTACAAACAATTGTCTTTGGATGTTTTTATGAGTTTGATTCTTCACTGATGGAGGTTTAATTTTCTGTCTTCTTACCTCTCTTCCTAATGCACCATTATGCATTACACTGCCATCCATTTAAGGTATGATACATTAAAAAGGTTCTTCACCTGGTCCCAGCTAAACCTCTGACTGTTTAATAATATGGGTGAAGCGTTGCAATTAATTTTCTTCAACTTAGAAATTCAGAAAGTTCAATTATTTGCTTACTCGTCAACTTCCAGTGAGGGGCAACTGCAAGCCAACGTTTGACTATGTGCTGTTAATACAAAAATGGGCAGCACTCATCGTCTCTTGGGAGTCTTAGAGCTTTGTGTGACCAGACTTGTAGGAGTCTGGAATGGAGATGAGACATACAAATCTATTTCCCTTTACTCATCAGCATGCTGCTACTAATTGTCACATAGACAGTATCAAGAAGGAAAGCAAATACCATGGGGAGCCGTTCACAGATGTTCCGGGTAGGGTCTAAGAGAGAGGACTTTGGAGAGATGAAACCCCACTGACTGTTCTTCTAGAGGGCACTTACCTGGTGGCTCACCACTGTCTGTCATTTTCATTTTACAGGATCCCATGTCCTCTTCTTGCTTCTATGGACACCACACTCACAAGGTACATATTTATACATGCAACCAAAATATTCCTACATATAAAAGGTAAATATCTGAAAGAGAGAAAGAGAGAAGTAGGAAAGGTGTCTTGCCCTTTCCTGTCTTGGAGAAGACACACAGGCAGTGAGTGATGGAGTGTAGTGAGATGCAGAGTATGAAGGCCTGGATCAGAGCTAGACTGTGAGAGCCCAGGGGGACAGCAGCTATTCAACGTCACAAGCAGGTGCAGAAAGGATAGAGACCAACACAGAGGCAGGTAAAGTGAGTTCCCTTCCATTGAGGGCTAGTCCAAAGAGAAGTGGGGAAGCTGATTTAATTCCAGGAGATTGGCTTTGATGTGTGTAGACAAGCTCCTTCTTGTGGTTACCTCATTTAGGTAGCTGGGACTCAGGTGAGACCATCTGGTGGGGAGTTTCTGCTTCAATGGATTCCTTGCTCAAGGAGGCTGAAATAACCTAAGAGATTAAAAAAAAAAAAACCTCTGAGGTATAGGTTCAGTGCTTTCCTGCCCCCTAAATCATTATGGTTGAAAAGAAAACAAAGTTTCATATTGATTGTGTACACATTTTCCCCAATATAAGGTACAGATGCATTCCATTTTATGATGAAACAAAAATATTCTTTGATGGTGTATTCTAGTCTTTCACTTCTTCTGATCACTATTTTATTATTTCGTTTTATGTGAGAAGATAAGAAAAGGTGTCGGGGTCTGCATTGCATCCCTCAACTCTACAGGTGAGAAATTTAAAGTTAGTGAGCTTAGAAGACACCTCTTTATTTAGAAAATGGAGATAATAGTACTGTCTGAAATCTCATGGGTCCTATCTATCTATCAATCTATCTATCAATCAATCTATCTATCTATCTATCTATCTATCTATCTATCTATCTATCTACCAACCAATTTATTTTTGAGGTTAAAATAACAATAGAAAAGTTCTGTGGAGATTCGACTTAGAAATTAAATGCGGATGCAGGGAGAGGCTTCTGTGAAAGCCATGAAGACAACTTGGAGACTAGAAAGGCTGAGAGGTTACAGACGAATGCTTTACCGTGTTGAGAATATTTTTAGGAATATTTTGATAAATCCAGTTCACACATGGAACCGACTCAGAGTGAGCCTCACGGGAACTGGCTCTAAGGGGCTACAACTGGATTCAGTGAATAGATGTTTTTGTAGTTGCTGTTGTTCTTGTATCAAAAAACAGAAGAAAGAGAAAAGAAGAAAGAGAGAGAAGGAAGAGAGAGAGAGAGAGAGAGAGAGGAGAGGAAAAGAAGAGAGAGAAGAGAAGAGAGGAGAGGAGAGAGAGGAGAGAGAGGAGAGGAGAGGAGAGAGAGAGAGAGAAGAGAAAGACTTCTAGTGTCGGTCATTCTGTTGAAGCTATCTCGTCTTCACTTGAAGGACCTGAAATGTAATCGGGAGTTATTAAACATTTTTTTCTCAAAGTGCAGATTTACACTTTTCAGGTATCTTAAATGTTAGAATGATTAAATGGCTGTCCACATCTAAAGAACAGAGTTTAGTCTACACCCACAACTTTTGTAGAACAGTAAATGTTGCTAAATTAATCATAGGATTTGGAACTCTGGTGAAGGTGAAGACTGGTCTGGGCACCACTGCCTTGGTCCAAGCCTTTCGGGACAAGGGATGAAACATCCTCTCTTCTGCCGACAGAGCTCGGAGTCTGGTCACTTCTGACACTGTAAACTTGATTTTAGATTCCTTCTATTTTGTTGAAGGCACGTTAGTTACGGCACCTGCTTTTACTTCTTGAATGAGGCCTTTAAACATGTTTTTTTCTCTGTAAGAAAGTTCTTCCTAGAGGGTTGGAATAATCTCATACGCCAAGGCCCAGGATCAGCATTTTTACCTCACCTCAGTAAGCCTTCTTTAATTATTTCCATTTGAAAACAGCCTAATTTTAACTTTATATTTCGTGCCATACTTTTTAATTATTTGAGGGATAATAAGTATAAATAAGGCTTCTTTAGTATTGCAATGGGTATAAATTGTTCCAACCACTTTGGGAAACTGAAATTTAGTATTCTATTAACAGTGAGCTGGAGGATGGCCTTTATTCTAGAAATCCCTATTTGTATGTATAGAATTTGTAGAAGCTGCCACAGAACCCTAAAGAAACACACATAAGAGCATACCTCTGACTTGGTGACTGATGCTGTAATCCAGTGCTCAGAAGGTGGAGGCAGGGAGACCAGGAGATTATGACCAGCTATGACTCCATAGCAAGTTTGAGGCCAATCTGCAGTCCTAAAACCTTGTCTCAAAGAAACACACACACTCTCTTTGTCTGTCCTGCCTCTCTGTCTCTCTCTTTGCCTTTCTCCTCTCTCTCTCTCTCTTCTCTCTCTCTCTCTCTCTCTCTCTCTCTTTTATGAACAAATGCACACATGCATACACATACACACACAACCCAGCAAAACATAACAAGAAAAAGTAATGTTCTTAGCAGTATAGTATTTATAATAGCTAAACTATTTGATGTGTATCCATTTCAGAATTTCACAAAATTGTTTTAAAAATTATATGTTTCTTGAACTTATGTATTATCATTAGAGAACAGTATTTGGTCTCTGTTTTATGTTAGTGTGAATGTGTGTCTTTGAGACAGGGTCTTACTATATAGCCCTAGCTACCCTGAAATTTGCTATAGAGACCAGGCTGGCCCACACAGATCTGCCTCCCGAGTGCTATAATAAGATAGGCACCACCACACCCAGCTGAGAAAAGTTTATATTGGCACACATTTTCCGAGGATTATTGGCCTTTCCTTTATGTCTCGATGCCCGAGCAGTTTTCAGAAACGATCTATGTGTTCTAATTTTCTTTTAGGTCCAGAATGTTCTATATATCTATCAGATCAATTTTACAACTTTTGTGTATTTTAAATGTTATACTTAATCTACTTGGCTGTGAGCCAATCTTTCCCTTCCCACTACAGCAAACAATGACTCTGTTGGTTTGTCTCTCTCTCATCTTGCTCCTTCTCTGACTGGTAATTTAAATATCTAATGTCCTAAAAGCAGTGAGGTCATTCAGGTTTTAGGCTCCTTCTCTCAGAATGACTGGGTTGGGCTTGTGTTTGTTATTCAGGAGTGATCCCATTCTTTTCAGGATCTATACCTGGGATGACTAGAGGCCTAGTGGAGAACTGTTCTTCTCTTAAATCTGGCTACACTTTTCTTTGTCCTCTTAGGGCTGCTCAGACCATGTTAAAGCACATGTGTCTGAATCTCATGCCTAGATAAAGCTGACCTCTGTTGCAGATTCTGGCTTGCTTTTCTTCCCACTCAGTGTTTTGTGGAAACCGACAACTGTAAAACAGGAACTGTGACTTTGTAGTTGTTTTGGCTTTTCAATGGGTTTTTCTAATTACTGTTTTGTTGTTGAACCAACTCCCCAGATCCTGAGTTCATGTAAAGGAGTTCTTAATTCCAAGTTCTGTATTTTGTTTTCAAAGGGTCATGCCATGTGTACTTCATTCCATTTTTAAAACTAAACCTATAAGATACAAAGCTTTTCTAAAACTGTATATATTGCCCTGTTGGTTTTGGGTTAGCTTCCTGGTTGCCTGTTTGAATCCATGTGTATTTCATTATTATTCTGTCAAAAAATGTATGCATATCTCAGGGCTGTATGATACATATAATATGAGTGACATGTTTTATTTAACTTTTTTACATTTACTTGTTTATTAGGGGTAATATGTGTACACATGTGAAAGAAACAAATAGAGAAAAAGAGACAGAGACAGCTGATGTTGCACACCACGGGGGACATGCTAGAGGTCAGAGTCCATGTGGGAATCGGTTTTCTACTGCGTGGGTTTTAGAGGTTGAACTCAGATCTCCAGGCTTGATACAAAATTAAATTAGAGAATCCATGTATAGCACTTAGCCCATTGCCTGAAATATATGCAAATCTAGAAGACGGGTTTTAAAAATACTGGACTGAGAGAAGCGTTTGTCATGTTCTCTTAGAGACAAGGAGTTGTATCTGTTTTTAAAAATTTCTTCCTAAAACCGTCTTGCTCTATTTTATGAGCTGAGTGCACAGTCAACATGCAGTTTTGCTTGTGATTTTTCTCTATGTACAAACAAATGTAGCTGTGCTTAAGTAAGGAGAAATAATTGGTTACAAATTTCATCTCCCGACGCCCAAGGACTAACGGAACCCGGAAAGGAAGAAGCTATTCAGAACAATAAGAATATTTCTTGGCCCTGTCTCTCTTCAATCTAATTTTCTGCCCATTCAAAGCAGCTGTTCCTTTCTCACTCTGACAATTCTGAAATCAGGGTAACTGGCGCCTCATAAAGACTAGGATGCGCTCGCTGGCAGGAGCTGCCTCTGCCGGGAGCTGCTGAATGTTCAATGGTGCTTGATTATACAGGAGGTTAATAAGACCACTGTGATTATTTCCTTCTTGGTGAAACTGCCCCTTGTCTTATTACAAAACCGCTAATTATCCCTCAAACCAGAGATTCTTTAAATAAGCGCGAGAGGCAGCATTATGTAACAAGTGCCGGGGCTCTTTTCCTTTTGTAAGGTGGATGACTTAAAAAAAAAAAAAAAAAAGGAAGATGTAATTCTCAAACTACATGATTATACACTTAAAATGCACAGCGCATTGGTTCCGACGTATTCCCCGTGGTGAGTACCACGTAACCACAGTGTTTTTAAAGTTGTGTTACCTTATAAGGAAGCATTGCCCTTAGTGATCACCGCAAGCTGCGTTTCGAAGGTCCTTTCAAACATTCTGTGCAAATAACAAGATCGCACTGAAGGGTGTGGCCCGTAGGAGGTGCCAGGTGGACATATCCCTCAGCGCTGCGATTTGGTTGTCTTTACAAAAGGTTTGACAAAGGCACTTTCTCCTCTTTTCCTTCGTCTTCAGCCGTGTGAGGCCTAGAGTTTCTCTTATCCAACTGTTCCCGTACTCACGACACCATCCTGGAAGCAGGCTGGATCCTTTTAGACAATAAGGCAGCTGGTGCCTTGATCTAGATTTTACAAACTGCAGAACTGTGATATACATTTTGTTTTTTCCCCAAGTGGTGGTAATTTATTATAACAGGACAGGTTAAGACAACCCCAATTAAAGTACTTTCTTCTCCAAGCCCTAAGCAATTAGTTTATGTCTTGGTAATTGTTTTCTGGATTTATATTTGAATAGAATTATATAATATGTGATGTTTTCTAATTGCCTTTAAAAATGTGTGTGTGTGTGTGTGTGTGTGTATGTGTGTGTGTGTGTGTGTGTGTGTGTGTGTGTGTGTGCCAGCAACATGTATGCAGTGCCCACAGAGACCAGAAGAGGGTGATGTATGCTTTGGAACTGGAGTTACAGGCTTTGGTGAACCAGCCCGTGTGAGGACTGGGAACCTAACTTGGGTTCTTTGAAAGAGGAACAGATGCTCTTAATCACTGAGGCATTGTTCCAGACTACAAAATAATCTTCTTTCGTTCAGCATAATGTTTTCAAATTCAGTCACATTGGACTGTGTATTAGTATTTTATGGCCAAATGCCATTCTATTGTGTGGTGATGCCACATTTAATCTGTTTGTCAATTGACCGAAATTTGTTTCTGCATTTTGAGTAGTAGGAATGTTGCAGTCATAATAATTCATGCAGCTTTGCGGGGGTGGGAGTGTTGGGGGGGAGAGGGGGTGTATGAAGATGCATATTTCTGTTTCCCTTGAGTAGAATTGTTTAGGTCTTACTGTAGCTCTGTGTTTAATGGTTTCAGAAACTTTGTAGCATTTAGTTAAAACAATATATATTCATAAGCTATATCTACTTTTAATTGGAAAAAAAAACAGGATTGTTTTCCTAATTCTTTCTAACTTATGAATTTTTATAAAACCCAACTGATAAGCAGTTATTTAATAATATTCTTAAGAAATATTATATATGATAAGAAATATTATATAATAATATTATATATAAGAAATATTATGTATAAGAAATATTATATATAATAATATAATAAAATTATATATATATATATTATATATATATAATATAATATATATAAGGAAAAGGAGGTATACATGTATAGATATACCTCCTTTTCCTTTGGCCTCCACCTCTAGATTACTGGGATTACAGCTTCGTAGCCTCACACCCGGTTCATGTGAGCTACGGATGAAACCCCACGTTCCATGCATGCTACTCAAGAACTTCATCAACACTCCCAACCCCTGGTGACTCTACAGTGTGTATGTATATAGATTTACATTCTACATTATTCTAGAACTTCTGTAAAAATGAAGCTGTAAGTCCACTTTAATGCTTATTTGTGCTGCAGAAGATGGGAATCTCTTAGCAAGAACACTAAACCCCCAAGGCAGGACTGGATACACGCAGACCCTCTCAGTCTCTCAGCTCCTCCTTTCAAACTAATATAGTTTTCATTAAATGAAGATTATACATAGCAGGGGATTTATTTGCTGGTCTTCTGGAACATATATAAATCTCTTTGAGACATATAGTAAGGACTAGCTGGAATATTGATTTTAATGTCAAAGAACTTAAATAGCTAAAATGTCACCTGTGGGAATTTACATGTGAACTACAATTCAACCACACAATGTATTAATATATGAACCATTTAACAATATGAAATTCTATACTTATGGTATGAAAGGCTTCCAAAGCTTTGGAAGACAAAGTATAAAATGTTGTATGTAACATGTTACAACATAGGGCGATACATGCATGAGAATCCACTAAAGTTAATGGAGAGTAATTGTATTTATGGAGAGAGCAGTGTCTAAGTCTCAAGAGGATGAGATATTTGTCATTGCATACCAGATAGTGTCTTTCCATCTATTTCATTTAGCCTTTCTGTTTACATTAGCCTTACTTAACAGTACACCACACATTTGGCTTGTTGGATGCCATTTCCCATGTAATACAACTTCTTGGTATTACTGCTTCTAAAATTTAGATAATCATTATTAACACCTTAAGTTTATTCTTGATTGTCAACGTCTCAGCATTTAGAGGTATACTCAGGCAGGCGATACAGTTCAGTGTGTGTGTGTATTCCACAGAGGGTTAAATGAGATGGGAAAACGTACCTCGGATATGGGTAGCTCTCTTCTGTGTCTAGGGCCCCATACTGAATAGGGTACCATACCAGAGCTGGCAGGGCAGCAGCATTGATCTCTTTCTGCTTCCTGGTCAAAGGACGTGGTATACTAGCTGCTGCCCCTTTCTGTCTCCATGCCTCTCAGCCACTGTCCACTGTCCACTCAAACTGAGCCAAAACAAACTTGTCTTCCTGAAGCTGCTTCTGTCTCATGTTTTGTCAGGGATGTGACTAACGCACCTTCTCAGCACGTTGCATTTACTCGGTTTCAGAAAGACTGCCGAGGCAGCCGGCTTCATGCTTGAGCTTTACTGCACAGAGCACGCCTCTTCTGGAGAAGAACATGGAGCAGGGGCTTAAACAAATCCACTTCCACTCAAGGTCCTTGCTATTTCTCTAGTTATTTAAGGAGTTGAACAAGGAAGCCTAAATTACCTGGCACCATATTTCTGATTTATTCCAGCAGGATTTATTTATTGACCTTTCAGTCTGGAGCCCTGGGAACCTGCCCCTTCTAGCACCTTCCTAATCCTGCTGTGGTTTCACACCAATGTAAGAGTTTTGCTAATGTTATATTCCTTAAAACTAAGTGGAAAACAACATAGGAGAAGGTTCAAAACTTTGTTTCCGTTTCAAACCAGACAAATACTTGAATATTTAAGACTGCTTAATGAAGGCACCAGCTGCCTAAATCCAACCTTAATGTGACCATTTAAATTTTTTTTAAAAGATGACATTGGAATTAAAAAAGATTAAAGGACATGTAAAAAAAAAAAAGTCGATATTTAAAAAACACAAATATATGACTGCCATATTTTAAATTAAAATGAAAGAAAATTACAATATGTGTAACTATCAGTAACACAAGCTAAAAACACATCTACAGCTTTCCTTTCATGAATTCTCACAAAGTATTTTATGCTCCCAGTGTTTACAAAATAAGACATGTGCTAGAGCGATAGGTCCATTGGTAAAGTGCTTGCCCTGTAGGTATGTTGGGTTTGAGCGCCTGAACTAAAGAAGCCAGGGATAGTGGCTCCTAAACCGGTTCCTTGGAAGACAGAGACAAGTGGATTCCTGGAACTCACTAGCTGGCCAGACTACCCTGCTTGCAGAGTTCTCGGCCACTGAGAGTCTCAAATAGCAAAGGTGGAAAGTGCCCAAGGAAGAGAACCCATGGCCTCTGGAGGACTCACAGGCATGGTCATGTGCACACACATGACAGTGCACACACACACACACACACACATACGCAAGATAAAGATGTAAAGAATTAACCAACCGCAGGGATGAAAACATCTGTTAGACAATTAAATACTCCATACAGCCCAACTGTGTTCTCAGATGTAAATACATGGCAGTTGTAACTGTCGTAGAGTACTGCAAAATACTGCAGCCATATAAGGTTCTTTTGAAAGCTACACTGAAGTGTCTAGTGTTATGTTCCTATAGAGTTTCTTTGAATAATCGTGATTATTTGTTTCATCTCTAATTCTTTTACACGTGACATTTAGGTATTAACAAAAATTCAGGAAATTCAAACATTCCCATGGAGTCCTGACTGAGTCTTCCTCCTGATGAGAGTGGTCGAAGCGAGTATAAGGTCTTGCATTAAATGCAAAGTCTTTCATTAAGGTGACTCATACTAATGATAGTCGATTTAGGATACACTAATATTTTCCCACTAACAGATAACTCCAACTTCTGTAAGATAATAAATTAACCTCGTTTCTTAAAAAAAAAAAAAAAAAAAAAAAAATGAAGTGATTTCTTCATTCCAGTTGATAACTTAGCAAAAAATACATAAAATTATAAACACAGGGAGAACGGAGGGAACAATTTGGAACTTTTCTAACAGATAGTTAACTGTTAACTGAAATATTAGGTTAATAAAACACAAATTACAGAGCTGGCAAGATAGCTCAGCACACAATGGAGCTTGCTGCCAAGCGTGACTGCCCAGCTGAGTTCTACGCTGGTAATCACATGACGGAGGATGAGAATTGAGTTCTATAAATTGCCTTCTAAACTCCATATTCTGTGGCATGTGTGTGTGTGAACACAGGCACGCACACATAAATAAATGGATAAATAAATGGAATAGAAAATTTAAAGACGAGTTATGAATCAAAACCTGATAAGTAGTGTAGCACATGGAAATAGTCTTGTTCATCCAAACCCTGAACGCTCTCTCCTTTGGATGACACTCAAGATGATTGACAACACTGGGAGGGTCAGAGAAGTATCATGGCCCCTCAAGTAACTTATTCTGAGAAGGCATGACCCACACTGAACCCACTGCAGCCTATGGCAATGGTGATATCAACTCTAAGAATTGGGCTAAGTTGCTTTTCCTTTGTAATGAGGAGCTATTTTTGAGTTGTCCCTAACTACAATTATGAATTAAACTCTCAGCTCTGACGAAGGATGACTTTCCAGGTAAGATATTCACATGAACAATGACTCTAAGGAAGAAAGGTTACCTTTGTCTCTTGCTCTTTTTCTTCTCCTTTTGGTATTTCCACTGTGATAGAGTTCTTGGATATCAAGGCATTTCCCTAATACATTTTAACCTTATTTTCTCTTTTAGTTTTAGAAATTTCTATGAATAAATCATCAAACTCAGAGATTCTTTCCTCAACTCTGTCAGATCAACTACCAACCCACACAAAACATTCTTCATTTTGGGTTGTAGGTTTTGATTTCTAGCAACTTCTTTTCCATATTTTGCCTGGGATTTCCATTTCTTATGTGCTCAGTCTCTTTAAACTACCCCCTCTCCTGCTTCTATATTAATAGGTTTCAGAATCATATTTCTAGAGTTTGTAATGGGCCCTGATCTGGTCCTGTGATTTGTCACAGAATTAATCTGCTCCTACTTGCTGTTAGCTGAACCCATGAATTTCTATCTACCTCACCCTGAGATGAGACAGAATGCTGGAGGGGCTAGAGCTGGGTATTTCCTCTATTTCACACGGAAGGCTCTAGTCTCCTGGAGCTGTGCATTTCCCTTCTCCCAAGTTTGTGGCTTGGAAACTCCAACAAATTAGCCTGTAGAAAGACAGTCTATCTTGAGGCCAGTATGAAAAACAGATTCTAGAGGGCTTCTAAGTGACTACATTCCCTTTTCTTGATGGAAAGACAAAGAGATCTTCCTGGTATTCACTGTGAGGAGGTGACAGGGCATCTTGGGATAAGGTGTTTCGAAGCTGTGAACGTCTCTACAGCAAGGTTCCCAGTGTGTTCTCTCTCAGATTTGTCTACACGCAGCTCTAGCATGTCTCTACCTTTCTCTCCAACTTCTGGGAGGGTGAGGGGTAGCAATGTGCCTATGGTCTCACTCTTCTGAATCTAAGAACAACTGCAGGTTTTTAGGGGGTGGTGGTCAGTTTGAGTATTTTTGTTCTCAACAGAATGGCCATTTTCAGCTCCTTAAGCACACACTGGACAGACAACTAGATATCAGTTTGCTCCCTTAAAATAAGCACATTGCCCATAAAACCCGTGAAACCTTACCAGAGTTGGCTTGCATTGTTCAGATTTTCTCAAAACCTATATCCTGAATCATTTAGAGACATTTGTTTTGTTCCTATTATCTAATATATCTATTTGTCATTTTATTCTGCAAACCAGAAGTATCAAATCCTGATTTTTTTCCCTTGAGACAGTGGAAGTTTCACAGATCATGACTCTTCCGTGACTGGCCCTTCCAATAAACAATTGCTCACTGTGGGCCTGGAGTCTCCACCCAAGGTCAATGACTAATTTGCAATTTCAAAAATAGCCTAAGCAAGCACAGAATGTTTGTGCAATGAGATAGGACAATAAATTGCACTTTTAACCAAGTTATGTCTTCTTTAGTTACAATGGCATACAGTGGGACTTAATAAAGAGAATAAGACACTATCACTCCATGCAATAATAGATCCTACTCAATGGTGAACTTTGGCACTATCTCCTGCTTTTATTTTCTTTGCTGTAGGTTGTCCCTGTGCTGATTTGCCTGTGGACTCATGCATTCATTCAATATACACTGATGTGCTTCAAGTGTCTTCCTCATGAAATACGGAAACTATGCTCGATACTGATTTTATTGGATTTCCGTATTCACCACCGAATTCCTGGATAATACACTATTGAGTTTCATCCTATTTCAAAAATATGTAATTACTTATCCCTCAACATTTACCAAATGTGAATATTTCATACTTCATTGCTTCAAAATGGCAGAGAGCAAATTAGAATGACTGAGAAGGTAACTCTGAGAATGTCTCATGCTTAGTGGGCCAGTGCCTCACCTTCTATCAACCCCTCCTTAGCAAATGCTGAAATGCCTTCTAAGTATGTTCAGTATCATCATCTCTAGGAGGGTTTTCCTAACTTTTCCTGTGGGACCACTCTCTGTCCTAGAAGTCTCTGCAAATGTCACAGTAGAGTTTACTTGGGCAAATGCTGCACCACTCATATGAGCAGGACTATTCAAGAACAAGAGCTGTATTTATCACCAAAGTTTGAGCAGTCTGAGCTTCTCATTCTTATAAGAACCATTTACTATGTCAAGGGATTTCACAGTTCAGAAGACATTGGTTTGTGAATGTGCCACATGTGTTACATGTATTCCAAATGATACTGTTAATATCCTCACCAATACCATGTGTGGGTCTTCTTTAGGCTTTTCTCTAGCTAAAGCATTGCAGGTGATCTATAAGGATTTATTATATTTCTGGAACTAGAAGAAAACAAATGCCAATTCTTTGATAGGCTATTTGTAAAAACATTCCCCCTTTATCACCTCTTAAAAGTACTACTAGTTCACTTGCACTCTGTTCCTATCAAGTAGAACTTTAAACTAAATGGCTTAATCTATGATATGACTTCAAACAGTAGTATGCACACAATTGTTAGCTCCTGGAGGGCAAGGAAGGCACAACTTTATCTTGCATAACAGAGTACATTAAACAATATGGGAGTTAGAGTTGTTTCTAAAAGTATTCTTTTATGACAGGGCTGAATCATGGGGCTGTGGAGCCGGTATGAGCAAGCAGTGTCTCCATAACTCAGAAAGCAAAATGCAGAGTTGGGCAGGCATGCTTTTAATATCATTGGATATTCTCCAACCCACACTCTTTTCTGTCCTTCCTTTTCTTTGTGGTTGGACCAATCCAGCAAAGCAAAAGTTGGTGGCATTCTCTGGTACACTTACCTTGGCAGTAAGTCTAGTGTCAACCTATCCACCGGTCTGAAGACCAGACAGACTAGAGGGTAGCCTGCAAGTTAAAAAGGATTTAAACAGGGACAAGTGAACTGTAAATTTCCAAGTAAACACACTGAGGTGGATTCAGGGAAAGCCCCCTTTTCCTGGAGAGCCATTTGAAGGATTTTTAATTGACTAGTTCTGGCAATTGCCTATACGTATTCTGACTTTGTAGCCAGTTTGGGAGAATTTGCTTTGTGTATGTCTTTTTGTGACAGGGTCAGTAAATTTCTTAGAGGACTTTGACACCTGGCTTACAATCACTCTCTCCACGTTCAGATGTAATGTCCCCCTAGGTGACTCCAAATGCCAACTTGTTTCACCTTCAAGATGTTGCAGTATCCAGGCACTCAGTTTGTCTATGGTTACATCTTATGCTTTGTTACACCTACAATGAGCCCTATTTTAAACAACTTAGAGTCCTAATTTATATGCTCCCTCCCCTCTTCATGAGCATGTTATATTAAACTTTGTATATGCTATCCTTTAAGTAGGAGTTTTAGCTATTATAGTAATGTATGAAGATTGTTAGAAATATGTTTAAAATAATCATAATTTTGGAAACTCTGAGTATACTTGGGAATACATATTTATTGCCCCTGAATCTCAAAGAGTAACATACCAAGAATCTGAAAACACCGAGAACTTTGCACTTTTTTCACTGTATTATAATTCTAAAATGTATCACCATTGCTGAATACATTGTTCTTTTTGTTTTTGTTTTTTAAGTTCATGAGCTATTAAGGAGCAGAAAATGTAACCAGTGGAGTTTCTTAAATGGTATGTAGAATTTCCTCTAATTAGGAGTAGTGAGAAGACGGTACAATAACAGGTTTCTGATGACAGCCTACAGGAATATTCAATAAAAACATAATATACAGTTGAGTTGTGGAGGCTGGAGGTATTACTCAGTGATTAAGACCAATTACTATTTTTGTAGAAGACGCAGGCACTGTTTCCAGCACCCATGCAATGGATTACAACCATCTTTAACTTCAGCTATGGGATACAACACCTTCTTCTGGCCTCCGTGGACACTGTACACACATGGTACATTTTAACACAGGCAAAATAGTCTAAACATAAAAGAATAGATAACTAAATAACTAACTAAATAAAATAATTAATCTCTCCCAGTTAGATAACAGCTCCTTCTGGAATTAAATGGGAAACTGACCATTTAAGGACAGGAAAGTATGTTATAACTAGAGAGACCATTTAAAGGGCTTACATGAAGTATATACTATATATACTTCATGGAATTCTGTAGTGAACTCTGTAGTCTCTATTTATTTTTACTGTCTTGTTCTCCTTTCTAAATAATACTATAATTACATGTACATTCATCTACAGGTGTGCACGTATTCATTATAGACTAGGATCCATATATTAGGGGGAACATATCGTTCTTTCTTTCTGAGATTGGGTAATCTCACCTAAAGCTCATGGACATTTCAAGAGAAAGATAATACTGTGGACAGCATTGGTCCACCATGTGCTTGTGTTTCTAATTGTGGTGGCCACGAGTCATTTCCGAACAACTTACTCTGTGGTATATATACCTCTGCAAAGTTCAACAAGCCAAAGTTCATTCTCAGTCCCTCATCTTGTCTTCAGTTTCACATAGAAAGCAAGCAAACAATAACCAACACCATCAATGTGTTCTCATACAGCTCTACCATTTTCGTCTTTCCTCTGTCCACATGAACTAGATGACAGACGACAAGAGAGGCTATGAAGAGTTAAGACCGAAGCAGGGTTGGTAGTAATTCCTCTATGATGAAGAGGACAGAGTAGTCAGAAGACAGCTGTCCCTCAAGCCACAGGGAAGGAAGCTTCAAAGAGACTCGTGACACTGACTGTTCTCTGGTTTTCAGAACTATAAGACAGCAAAGTTCATATTGGTCATGTCAAATAGTACATTGGCGTGCTTTCAAGCTGCTGTCTGTGGCATATCCTGAGTGTCTCGACTCATCACCAGCCCCACCTCATACCACACAACACTGGTATCAAACCCAGTCCTTCTACGTTCCTCTGTTTCCTGGCTGTTTTGATGATTTTTCTTGACTTATTCATCCTATTCTCCTTGCATGGCTTCTTTCTTCTCTTGTCCCAACTTTACCAGTCAGGTCTTACTTGTCTTTCAGTGTTTGACCCAAAATGCCTTTTCTTATGGAAAACTTGTCCCATGGTCTACAAGAACACAAGGCTCATATTGTAGGTGTTTTGTATAATCATTTGTCTTTCCTGAGATCCTATGGGTTCTGTGACAGCAATTAATAGTCAGTCTTATTTTTGTGCTTCAGTGATAGGGCCTGACACATTGTGGCTTATTGGGAAACAAATATTTGTTGAAAGAACCTCACTTCTGTGTATTCAAATCTCATGGAGCTAAGTAACAACCAAGATACTCATAGTCTCATCCTTGAAGTCAATTTCCCATTTTTGTTTCTGATTTCTAAACTGATTAAAATCAATGTTTATACCAATAATATGCTATTGTCCTGGCAATCCAAAAAAACATGACATTTATGTATACAGGCAAAGTTATCTGAGTAACTCATCTACAGCACTTTCAAACCCATTACTCAATATGGGTCAGAAATGTGTACATACATTTATAGGCAATTGTCCCAATTTAGTTTTTGTGCTATAACAAAAAATCATGGAGACTGGATATATTGCAAAAGAATGGAAATTTTTGCCTCAAGACCACATTTCTAGCACATTTAACATTGGTGATGGCTGCAATCTTCTTCCAAGATAGACACATATTGTCGTGTCATCACCTGATGGAGGGCAAGTATCTTGTCTTCATATGAAAGGCATAAATGCACAGAAGGGATACAGCCTTTATAGGGATACCAATCCCTTTAATGAGGGGAAAAATAGCATGTTAAATCCTTCTTAAATATTATCCCATTTGCGTATATCATCTACATCCTTTTTATTAATTTTTTATTCTCTCCTACATTACATCCCTTACCACAGTTTCCTTTCTATAATACCCTCCCAGTACCCCTCCCCCAACCAATCCTTCTCATTTTCCTTTAGAAAAGGGCAGGTCTCCCAGAGATATCAACCAAACATGGAATATCAAGTTGCAGTAAGACTAGGCACCTTCTCTTGAATTAAGGCCGGATAAAAGCAACTCAGTAGGAAGAAATTGGTCCCAAAGGGAGTTCAAAGGTCAGGGACAGTCCTCACTCCCACTGTTAAGTGTCCACAAGAAGACCAAGCTACACAACATACAATAAGCACAAACCTAGGTTAGACTCTTGAAGACCCTTAATTGCCAGTTTAGTCTCTGAAGTCCCTATGAGCCCAGGTTAGTTGATTTGGTGGGTTTTCCTTGTGGTGTCCTTGACCCCTGGGGCTCTTCTTCCCCTTCTTCTTCAGGATTCCCAAGCTCTTCCTAATGTTTGGCTATGATCTCTACATCTGTTTCTATCAGTTGCTAGATGAAGCTTCTCTGATGATGATTATCTACATAATTTTTTAAAAAAGATATCTATATTTAAACTATAGTACCTACTTTATATAAAATTTTATTTTAACCCAATATTGTGTCTTTATAGTAGCAGGGAAAATATATAAATTTTATGATTATCAAACTGCTAGCTAAACTGAAATATTTTTTAAGCGAAAAGAACACTAATCTAGAACCCATGAAAGATATGGTTCAACTCCCTTAAATTATAAAAATATTCTTATTTTTGAAATCATAATAGACAGTATGCTTTACATTCCTCTAACCAGAAGAAAGCCCATGCTTAATTATGAGGGAATAAAGTCTATTTTATCTAACTTCAACCTTGTGTTGTGGCTCACAAATTATACCCAGAGTGGTGGCACTTTGAAGTACACTGAATTAAAGGGGACCAGAATGCCTCAGAGCAAAGTTCTCCTCTGACCTTCTCTACCCACTATCTTTCTCCTTACCTCCCTGAAGCAGATCATAGAATCCAGAAATACCCTATATTACCTCATAGAAATTAAAATCCCTCTTCTCCAAAGCAAGCCACAAAACCCAGAAATACTATTTTAAGCTTCCCCTACCATTCTGGTAGAAGTTGATTGGAAAGAAACCATCTGACCTGATAATAAGTCATGAGTCATGTTCCATGCTAATTCTGCCCTGCACCTAGAAGGAAGGGATGCATGTGGTTTGAATGTAAATGTTTCCTCCATTTGCTCTCATGTTTAAATACTTGGTCCCCAGCTGATGGTGCTACTTGGGAAGCTTATAGAATTTTTAGGAGGTGAAGCTTCCCTGGAGGAAGTGGGCCATTGGGGATGGACACGTGAGTGATCTCCACGTGCCGCTCGCTTTCTGCTTTCTGAGTGACAATGTGATGTGACCAGCCAGCTTACTGCTCCTTCCACTCTGCCTTCTTCACTATGACACACTGTATCCGATGGGACTGTAAGTCCAGATAAGCCCCTTCTCCTGTAAGTTGCCTTTGTCAACTTACAGTCTTTGATCACAGCATGACAAATCACAAAGTGCCACACTGAAGGCAGGCCACAGTGATTGTCCTTCTGCAACCTATTACTCTCAAATGGAACATTTTGTCTCAAATTGTCACATTTCTACATGACTGTCCATTGTTCATCAAGCCTCAGCAACAGAATAGACAGTTTTCCGAAGGTCTTTGAACTTTCATTTCTGGAAACCCTCATCTTATGTAAGATTTTGACCAAATAAATCGGTTATGCTTTCCTCTTGTGAATCTGTCTCTGACCATGAGCTTTTATGACTTTAAAAAAAAAAAAGGCATAATGATTTATCTTTATGCTCACAAACATTTGCTTTAAAAATTATTTTGTAACAGAAATTCTTTACAGGATATCTGATAAATAATTTGGTATACACTTAAAATTCTAAGTTGTACTAATACCAGACTTCAGTTACATTAGAATCTAAAAGTTAAGAATTATTATTCTCAAGAAAGTTGTAATAACTTTCTTGCCCTCTAGCTCTGTAAATGTTCATAAGAAGGTCTTTTAACACAGTACAACCTTTTACTCTTTTATTCAAAAGTTCAAACTGTTTTGTAAGGGATGGAACTATGTAACATTTAAATGTTCTGATTTGCATTTAAATATTGCTATTTTTTAAGATTTGTCTATGCTGCCCCAATAGAGAGTTTAATGTTGGAAAATAATACTAAGGATATTTGTACACATGGTCTTCAAGGAAAAATTTAGAAATTTAAAATTATAAATGGGAAGGTTTTTTTTTTTCTTATGGATCAAGCTTATTGTGCCATCAAGCTAACAGCTCCTCCAAGTAATTTGCTAAGTAGTTTGACATTGTTTATTGTAGCGCTCACACAATTTTCTTTCAATTTGGGGCTGCAAATTATTTGTTTCCTTAATATGTTGATTTAATACTTAGAGACTTGTTAAAAGAAGTTCACAAAAAGATCGACTTAAGAAAGAAGAGGGAAAACAAAAAGAAATAATGGTTCTTAAGAAATAAGGAAAATGGATTGAAAAAAATCAAAAGAATCTAAAGGAGAAACAGAGTTTTACATACAGTCAGAGAAGGAAAAGGTTGCCTAGTTCTGCTTTTCGTCCTCTAGGGCAACAGCCCTGAAACTCACAGGCCTTAGTTCTATCAAGATAGCCCTGAAAGATTCCTGACTCTGCTCTGATTCACGAGCACTCATGGTATGTCCATTTTCACTATTGTAGGTTTTATCTAATAGTAACTCTTGGCCGAGTTCACTAGCTTTGTCTCATTGATGGGAACATGCATTAAACCTCAGCATATTTAAACTTTAAGTGAGAAATTACTCTGGAAGGCACAGTGAAATGTTCAATTGTTCAGTTAGTGATTTTTGAATTTATTACATGTCAGGAATATTCTAAATCTTTGAAAGTCAGTGAAAAGTGCCTACAGTATACATAAGCATTCACTTCTACCCAACATTCTACTGTGTACTATTGATCATCTTTTCCTTGGAAGATGTGAAGTGAAGTGTTTGCTAACCACAATGCACCAATAAATCAATGATTCCACCCAAGTCCAGCCAGTGAGTTTATTGGGGAAAGGTTACTTAGTAAATATGACTCAAAAGCAGCTATATCACCAAGTTCCCATCTGACTGGGGAGATGACTCATGAAAGTTATATCACCGGAGACCCACTCTCTGTCATCCTTCAACTTTTGCAGACTCTAATACTCCAAAGACCAAGTGTAGCTGAGAAATAGGAGGCAGCAGCAAAGGAATCTCAGATAGTGGTAGACTTACCTCCCCTATGCCCTCTATAAAGGAAGATGAATAACTTTGCTATTATTACCATAGATATAGCTCTCATTGTAATTTTTATTTTATTATTATTATTTTTATTTGTTCCTTCATTGCCATAACTGGGCAGCTAAGGAATTCTGTAAGTTACCCCAACAATCTCTGCTCCATGATAGGAATCACCATGCTAAGCCAGGGAAATCTAAACAAGTTCCTGTGTTATTATATCCGTATCACAAGTGTTGTAAATGTTTCATAAGCTGCCTCTTTTCTCTTTATTCTTTTCCTTGAACATTTTGGGAGTGCTTGTGTGTATTCATGTGGATGTGTGAACAAGATGTTCAGGACAGAGGTTAACAATGGATGGAAGTTGAAGCCTAGAATGACTCCATGACTTTCCCAAGGTCACACAATTGGCTAAATGGTAGATCCATTAACAAATTAGACCAAGAAGGAACATATATAACACAATAGCTGAGGTATGATGAATGACATAGTGGCAACCTGTGTAGATAGTAACAGAGCGAAGTGTTCATAACAGGGAATGAAGTAACATAGACAAGATCTTGGGAAAACAGAGAGAAATTATTAGATGAGACATTTCCGAGGCAGGGAAGGCAACATAAGGTAAATCCCAGAAGGACGCAGATGAGGGGCTCAGAAAATGGCCCCTTTGGGAAAGTGCCTGCTCAAGCCTGAGGACTTGAGTTTGGATCCCCAGAACCCACTAGAAAGCTCTATAACCTCTGCTTCTGGTTCAGTTCTTCACGGGGCAGAGACAAGTGGATCCTTGGAGCTCACTGGCCATTCAGCCTACCCAGATCAGTGAGCTATATGTTCAGTTAGAGATCCTGTCTGAAAAAAAATATGATATTGTCAGCCTCTGGCCTGCACACACCTGTTCACACATCCACATGAAGACACACATGCACTCCCCACATGTATAAGAATAAAGAATACAGAGAAAGGAGACAGGCTCCTGGAAAGTATAAAAATGGATAGTGGGAAGTATCAACAGAGTTGAGAACTAGAGGTGAGTGCCATTCAAGTACACCATCCAAGGGATGGTGATTCATTAGAGAAATACTTACCTTCTTTTTAATATAAGAATGCTCAGTAACTGTTGCTTATTTCAAGCATTTGCTTTTAAAATTGAATAAGACCCTGGATTTGAATCTTTGTCTCACCTAATATTCAACAATGGACAAATCACTTTGGTGGGCTGCCATGCCTTGTCTGTTAAACAGGTTGGGAAATACAGCTCTCAATAGGATGCTAGAGCAAAGTGGGTTTAGAAGATATGCTTAGAAGGAACCTGAAATATGGGGATGCCCATAATATGCATGGGGAATTAGAGAAAAGGGGAAGAAAAGACTGTGTTAGGTTTATTTCAGTAATTCAGTAGCGACACGATGATGGTCTAAAGCGGCAGTTCCTGTGGGACAGCAAGGCATGGTTAGCAGTGCTTGGCATGGTTGGCAGTGCTTGAGGTCCTTTTTGGTCCCAATTGGGAATGGATGATAGTGGTATCGCCTAGGATCCAGAAATGCTGTAAAACTCTGTAATACATAGAACGTCTTCATAAGAATCACCCAGTTTGGTCTAGCATCAGTGTCACTGTTGAGGAAGATGGTCTTACATAGGAGGGGGAGGGGATAAAGAGAACAGACTAAAGCTACAGTAACAAAGCTGATACAAAAGATCTGGGTAACCACCCTGCCGGAGAAGGTACCATAGCCAAGACATGTGGTCAAAGTCTTCTCCTCTCGCACCTATGGGAGCACTCAGGAGTGAATTACGTATGGAGAGGATGAGTATGAAAATAAATAAATGAGTACTTATTGGATGTGTATTCAAACTTGCCTAACATTCTGTACATTTAATATAATTCATTTAATCTTCACTATATAGGAAAACAATTATTGTCCTTATGTCATGTAATGAAAGCACAGGATGATTCCGTGACTTGACCAAAGTCATACAACTATTCATGGATGTAGATCCCAGGAGCAAGAAGGAAAACCCTTAAAAGCCATAAGGAAAGAGTTGGTCACAGAAGCAGCATAGTCTTGGTGGGAAGTTGGCAGTCTCGGTCTCAGATTTGAGATGTTTGAGGCCATTATTTAACCATACATGTAGGTCAACGATTCAGTGGTCTGATGCCTCAATTGTTGAACCTACCAAATGGATTTAAAAAAGTAAAAAATAAAATAAAACGGAAGCCTTCGTTGAAAAATAGTCCTTGAAAACAGCACTGGATTTTTATAAAAATACAACCGAGAATTAGTGCACATCGTTATTAAAGCCGGGGGAAGCTGCACTTCTGTGTTTTATTACATTTTCTGGGAGACCACATTTTAAAACTTTCAATTATGTGGTCTTAGGGTGCTAAATATTTCCTCTCATCATTCTTTCTTGCCTAACCTCACTGTGTTGGCTCTGAAGTGAAATACAAAAACCTACTCATGCCATGTAAGCCCCTGAGTGGCTCCTCCCACTGATGTGGTTATATGTCTGCCCGTCATGCAAAACCTTCTCCAAAGCCGCTCTGTCTCCAAGGGCCCATTTGACGCTGACCTATTTTTTTTTCCTTTTCTCTTTTAAAATTAGCTCATGCTACTTGTATAAAATAGTGGGTTCCATTTTATTTCATACTTGCATATAATGTACTTTGAATATGTTCACCCCCACATGACTGTCTTGTCTCCTCCCTTCTGATGACCCTTAGACCAGAATAGAAACATTGGCCCATGGGGGTCTCTTTGTCCATCCTCAAGAGTCCTTGTCCTCAACAGCCTTGTTGAGTGACTTCTACATCATTGATAAAGCCCAGGAACGCTACCACTACAGAAACATTGATGCCACTATTGCTGCTCTGCTTGTCACAATACCCTGCATACATGATGTCATTATAAAGTGAACATAGCTTTTTGCAACTCTTTTGTTAACCCACCACCGCTACCACCCAAATCATTTATTTCAAATTGTAATTTGTTATCTATACCTTTTAGGGTGAATGGAGCAGAGCTTGTATCAGCATATTTACGCTGCTATTCCGTCATGCTGAGGATCAAAGCCATGAATCTTGAGTCTTCCTATCTCAGAGTGTGTCCTTTTAGGTGAAGTACCAGCCACTGAATGGACCTTACCTCTCCTTTCTGCTCAGTACTGTTAATAATAACAGTGAACTTCATGTTTTTAGGTACCTCAGTGATCAAATTCCATGAATTCTCTTTATCATACTTTCTGGAAAGTCTTGGACTCCTTTTTCCCCCTTGAGAAATAGCCCATACAGTTAGTGTCTAATGATTAAACCTTTACCACATAAACATTTCCCAGAACAAACAGATCGCTAAATCTAGGCAAACTATCTCGGCCTCCAGCTGCTGAGCAAATTGCCTGCCCAGGATTTGAGAGAACAGAGGAAGTTGCTGTGGGATCTGGAGGGGCTGCCAGGCAGGCCTTTGGACACCCTCCAAAACAGTAATCTTCACCGCCTCTGTCCAAGCTGCATGATCACTGGTGGGCCTTCAAGAAAATTCATCCATGGACTGAAATTTGGAGTCACAAGGCAAACAGAGCACTTGATACCTCAATCTAGTCAGTACTCAGAATATACTATGATGTCATTTAATGTGTGTGTGTGTGTGTGTATTGTCATGTATGAGTGCACATATATGTGCAGGTGCACATGTGTGCTTACATAGAGAGAGGGATTAGATTGATGCTGGGTTTCTTCCTGATCCACCTCCACCTTAGATATTGAGGTAGGATCTCTCAATATACCGACAACTTGCCTTTTTAGCTACCAGCTAGTCAGCTTGCTCCAGGGATCTCCTCTCTGCTTCTTCTAGACTGGGAGTGCTGGCAGACTGCCAGGTCAATGCAGCTTCTGTTTTGGTTTGGAGGATCTAAAGTCTGGGCCTTCTAATACTTGAGCCACAAGTGTCTTACCCACTAAGCTGTAGCTCCTAGATGATTTCAGTCATATTTTATTTTCATATTGTCACATTCTAGAGTTTTATTCTTATACCCTTTGAGTCTACTGACTGTTAAATGCCACAGAAGAAGCTGTCCAAAACACAGTTATAAGAATATTGTGCATTGTATTCCCCACTGTCCCTGTGATTGTCTTCTAGGATACTAAGTGTTAACTTAGAGAGAGTTAAGATTACAGTAAACTTGTTTCAAAGGATTGTTATTGGAGCAAATATTACTACCTAAAATCGGCTTTGCTCAGACTTGTAAAACCTAAATTCATGCCAAAATATCAAATGACAACCTCTAAAGGTGTATCATTTTCATAGGTTTTGTGTCAGTTAAAAAAATAAATTAAAACATGAGACTGGGAGATGGCTCAGAGGGGAATAGCATGTGCTATACAGGCATGCAGACTTGAGTTCGAATCCTCAGCAACCCATAAAACACCAGGGATAGCCCGTGGGCCTGTGGCTTCGGTGCTGTGGAGCATGGATATAACTAGATTCCAGGAGCTCCCTGGCCCATCAAACTCCTCCTTCAGTAAAAGACCCTTTCCCAAGATGATACGTTTGAATGTGATTAAGACATTGGAAATCTTTCAAGCCTTGGCTTGTATGCCCATGAGTATATGCCCCTACACTCTCATGTACATTCAACACATCACACACAAACACACACACACCTATCATTTAATTGGTTGATTAATTGAAAATTTCAAAAGATTTTAGGTTTTTTGGACTAGAAACATAGCTCAGCAGGGGACTTGCTTGGCACATGTAAAGCCTTGGATACAGTCATAGCACTGATCATAGACAAGTTAAAACTATTCCAGAGAGCAAAAGGAAAACATAATTTACAAAAACCCATACACCTTATGATCTATCCAGGCTGGCCTTGAACTCACAGAGATCCCCTTGCCTCTGCCCTCCAGATGCTGGGATTGAAAGCATGCACTATGCCTTGGCTCATCTTGTGATTTTTGTGCTCAGGCATTTTGATAGTTTTGCTTTCCAGAATCATGGAACCATTAAGTATGTGACTATGAAACAAATGCAGATGTCAGCACCGTCATTGGTAAGCGCTCACTGCAGTCCTGGAACATATGCCAATGCCAGGAGGAGGGAGGAGAAGATTAAAGGGGCTGCAGAAACAACGTGTTGGAGCTGAATTTCCTGTAGGTAGTGCATGCACACACACAGAGAAGGATGTCAGCAAATGTTAAGAGCCTTAAAAACTGAACAAAAGAAGGTTTTACCCATTTGTCAGGCCTGGAAGTTGGGATTCCTCATTTGCATGAGCTTTTTTTGTTCATTTTTAAGTAACTGAAATGATGTCTGTGCACATGTTGGATCAGAGTTTCTGTTCTGAAGGGGAGTTTTCATGTCAAAATGAGTGTCCCCAGGGTTATGAAGCCTTTCTGTAAGCTATGAAATTGTTCCAAAGGACTACAGGTTTGTTGGATTTATTTTTTTCATTGGATGATTTTCCACTCATTGGAAGAAAGTGAAGAAAATAATTTATTGGGTTGAGAAAGAAAATGAAGTCCATCATGATGCTTGGAAATATATACTCAGCTTGACCACATGATTTGCATCTTTCATGGATTCATCCCTCTGGGAAGTTTGAGGGCTTCAGCACAGTGCTTTGCCCTACCGAATCTGTACATTCTTAAGATATTAAGAGAGACAAATTGTTAGAAGAGCAGTTCATGAGTGAAATCTCTCATGGGTGAGAAAATCTCTGTCACGAGGTAACCATGTTGCTGGGAAGTGAGCCATGGCTGGACTCATTCAGAAAATGCCATTAACAGCTTTACTACATGTGGTGGTTTGAATAAGAATGGCTCCCGTAAGCTCATATATTTGAATGCTTGGTCATCAGGAAGTGACACCACTTAAGAAGGACTAGAAGGTATGGCCTTATTGGGAGAAGTGTGTCACTGGAGGTGGGCTTTAGAGTTCCAAAAGCCCAAGCCAGTCTCAGTCTCTTCCTGCTGTCTGCAGAGCTATATGTAGCTGTATATTCTCAGCTACTTCTCCAGCACCATGTCTGCTTGTATGCCACCATGCTTCCTGGCATGATGACAATGGCCTAAAACTCTGAAACTATAAGCAAGCTCCAGTTCAATGCTTTCTTTTATATGAGGTCCTGTGGTCATGTTCTCTTCACAACAATAAAACACTGACTAAGATACTATGGGAATCTGGCAAAGAAAACTGATCACTAATCGGAAATATCTTGTTCTATACAGGGAATAAAGTGACAGTTACATGATTTGTTAAGATCACTCAGAACATCAGCATCCTTTTGCTCAGCCTTACTGTTAGTACTGTATTAAACAGGTGCCTGTGTGGAATGATTAGCTTGGTGTGTGGGTTCTTGAATCTTGTTGAGTGGTTGTGATTCCTGAGGATCTGCCACCCCAGTCGGTTGGGACTGCAACTCTGGGCAGCAGGAGCTCACAGGGGAAGTTCGACTGAGTAGGTTCTGCAGGGCACCAGGCAGGTGCTGCGCTGTGAGAACCGCCCAGCAACCCGCCCAGCGTGGGGAGTCCCACTCAGTCTGAGGTTCCACAGGGCAGGCAGGGCTCTCGAGTGGGGATCCCTGGGCCAGGAGGTGGCTGGGGACCAACTGGCCACTGTGCAGGGGCTTCCATACTCTGCTGGAGGCTGCAGCAGATCAGAGATGAGGAGCACATGGGAGTGTGGCCTGCCCACAGGCTGAGAGAAACAAGGGGAGGGGGAGCCCTGGCCGCACCCTGCAGGAAAGGATTCTTTGGTTACTCGATTGGCTGAAAGGTGGTCCCCATGGCTGGAAGGCAAAGAAGTCCTCCACAATGGCAGCATGACAGCAGGCCCCAATGACATGAGGAAGTCCGTGGGTTTCCATAAGCATTATTGTTCATGGCAAATGTAGATGGTCTGGATGCAGCCTCACTTAGGTCAGGTGAGACCTGACTTAAATAAGGAGGGAGGAGGGGGAGGGTCTGGGAAAAGAATACATAATTAGCTATGCCCTCTGGCTTTTAGGTATCTCATTAATATGGAAATTTCTTGAGGCTGAAGCCTATAGTCACACCTTCTACGTGTGTTAGGTGACACCTTTTTGGGAGGGGCTGTCTTGCCCTACATGACTGTAAGGCGCAGGTCCATGGTATGTCAGGAGCCTGGGGTCTGGGGGCATGGCCAAACCCCTGCAATTGCCCATTGGGGTCAGGGTTCGAGGCCTGTGCCACAACAGAAACCAAGCCCTTTCATGGCCCCACAGGTGCCCATGAGAAGGAAGAGATTCTCCCAAGAGTAATGAGATTTCTCATTTTTCACCCTACTCTTATCACTAAATTCTCTTGCTGTTTCTAGGAAAAACAATTCAAGTACCTGCTGGGGCTGCCATGGTACTACTTTTGTACTGGACTTTGATGGAAAGGAATTTGTGCAGATTTTGAATCCCCAAATTCAGGTAGAAAAACCTGCATTGGATATCTCTGTGGTATGGGTAGAAAGATCATTTCAGTCAAAGACATGGTTAGTTGGCAAAGGAAATTCAACGTTGTTGACCCAGACTGGAGCACATGTGAATCTTAGGATTTCTATGTAATGTTCCTTTTTCTCTCTACCTAACATTATTACTAATCTAAATAGCTTGTTTTATCTTGGTCCTGAGTACCAGGTCTCAGTTAAGGCTTCACTTGTACCCTTGGTTCATCTCAACTTACCTTCTCCCTACAAGCTTGGGAAGTGTTTCTTTTGAACTAAGACAGAGGTGAACAAGCTATGACCATTAAACTCCAGCAATCTCTAAAGTTTTGCTGTAGGCAGGAACCTCTGAATCTAAGGGAGATGACTAAACACAGAGTCCATCCTGATAAGTCCTGGGGCTAGCTTTTGTTGTGCTAGGCGTAGGGTGAAGAATGAATGGATGTTGGATTTCCCAAGCCTTCTCTTCTCTCCATTGGACACTTTAACTCTGCTGGCATCCTTTGGAGCTGCCTCAGAGATGCCGTCTAATTCCTGTCAGCCACAAAAGTGATTTTGCCAAAAATGAATCTACAAGTCATCCAAGTGACATAGCAGAAGGGGAAAAGGTTACAGTCATGATAATCAAGGCTATTACAATGTTATAGGGACAAGCCAGGAAGATCAGCACTAGGGGAGAAAGCTAGTTAAACAAACAGTAATACAAAAATGACTCTCAAAATGCATTGGAAGATGGCCGAGTATGTTCAAAGAAACTTTATTTTCTGAGCTTCTGAAATGGCACAAAGGAAACACAAGAAAAGAACAGAGGTGGCCACTAAGGACAAATATCCAAGATGGAAACGATTTCAAGGCATCAAACCTCTTGACTTTGAATGGTTACATCCTCATCAATTCATCCATGTTTGTCATCCTTGCTGCTGTAGCAAGTTACCTGGTGGGTGTGACACAAAGCGGGGATGTTCACACTGGTTCACAGTTTAGGTGACACAGTCCATTATGGTGACAGGGGCAACTGCAATCTTGGCATTGGGAGCTTGAAGACAGTAGCCTTGTGAGGGCAGACAAGCCTCAGACAAGGAACTGGCTTATCCTTTAAAAGCCCACACCAGGATTCACTAGCCAGGTTTCCCAGAAGAGTGCCACTAGCAAGGGAGCACCTATTCAGACACATGAGCCCATGGATCACACTCCAGTGTGATCCCAACTTGAAATATCATTGAGAGGAAATTACTGAATATCAGTACACCTAATCTACTGAACACAGGATTTAACACACAACACACGCGGATTGTCATTTCCACCCCAGAAGATCCAGCTCACGGTTGTCGCTCATCATTGCAAGAGAGTATAGTCTCACACACCATTCACCCAGTAGAAGGTCAAAATGCAAAACCTAAAGTCGGTTTCTATTGAGTATGCATTGCTTTTGTATCATTGGAAAATCAACAAACCCTAAGTCCAGATGTTTGAAATAGAGGTCAATCTGTAGGGTAAATGTGATAATAAGAGGTATAACCAATCAAAGTATAAGGATATTGCCGAGACCTCTTCCTCTTCACTCTCTCCCTGCAACTCCAATTAGGTCAGCTACTAATTCTACCATATGCCACCCCTCCCCCTTACCCGGCATACATTTGGACAAAGTCCCTCCTGTAATATCCTGTCACGAAATTATTCATGAGGTTGCTCCTCTTTCTGTCTGCAACAGTTGATCCTTCTGAGTGGTTCCTACCATCTGAGATGGTGGTTCCCTGGCACAGAAAAGCAAGGGATCGTTAGCAGCAATCCAACCTCATTATTATTTCACAGGATGGACTGCCAAAGAGAAAGTATAAAAATCCCTTCGTAGAGTTCATTACCAAGCCACATTTTCTCAGATCCAATTTCATTCTTCTCTTCCAAGAAACCTAAATAAGAGTAGATATTGCTTTTTGGAAATGTGTTCCTCAAATAGTAAGAAATAGCAAGTCTACTCTGAAATGTAATGTTTGAATGTACATTTTGTTTCATTCAGATAAAACAAAAATATATGCTTTGTCAGTGTTAAGGGTACCTAACAGAGGAACATTCTGTATTTAGCAGTGGAAAAAAAAATCTTTTACCACTTTTTTTTTCTGGGCTTGGAGTGATTATAATATCTTAGGTTCCTCCTTTGCCAGTCCTTTTATAGGTTAGAAGGATCAAGAAGGAAAAATTCACCAGAAATTTTGATACACAACCTGACAGGACAAGGGTTTCAACCCACAAATATTCTGATTGAAAGATTTGTCTCCTGGAAAGTATCCATGCAGATAAAGTGCTTAGACAAGACAGGACGGAACAGCACAGCTGAAAACACTTCTGACATTTTTTTCATGTGGTGCCGATCTTTTGTTCTTTGTATTAAATATTCTGAATAGTTTGGCTCTCTTTATTAACTGATAAAATTAAGGCAGGCTAGATTGTGCGTCTGTGTGTGGTGTGTTTTGTGTGTGTGTGTGTGGCATGCATGCACACACATGCAAATTTATTATTTCTGACCAGCTAAGATTAAAAGCTTACTGAAGCATAATATAAAAAAGGAAAATAATCCTATCTATATATGTTTTCTTTATAAACACCCTAGGGAACACAAGGCTGGCAACAAAAATGGGAATATATTCAAAAAATCACAACCTCCATCAGCAAGCTATCATTTTCTGAAGCAAAGGCACAGTTAGACTCGGTATGTAGATGCTCTCTCCTAGTTAGTCTCTTATAAGAAGCATATCATACCCCCTAGAAGCTTCATGTGGTCTTTCCTGTGCTCACAGAGACATGGCTGAGGGTGTGATTTTCACTGTCAGCAAGTGTGATGTGAAGGTAGAGTCTTGTGTGTGTGTGTGTGTGTGTATGTGTGTCTGTTCATGTGTTCATTCTTTGCCTGGTGACAGAGCAGTCACTTATGAATGGAAGCCCTTGATCGTGGTCTAATGTTCTGCTCTCTGATCACTAAAATTAAAAATCACTGTGAGAGAGGACCCTTGCATTTTCATTTTCTGTAAATGGCCGCCGATCCTGCCTGCTGAACCTAATCACACAGAGTCTAGGCCTTGAGCTAGTAATGGCATGCCTTTCCTGTACCTGTCTTCTGTTTTTGTTGTTTGTTTGTTTGAATAGCAGTCTCATGTTGGGAGTAGACTTGCTTTACTTATACAATTGAAAATCTTGTGTTTTCTGGGTAACAGGGTTATTTTTATGTCTTCTTTGTTGACTGACTTGAGACAAGTTTTCACCCTATGGCTTAGGTTAGTCTGATACTAACTGTATAAATAATGTGGACTGTTAGCTCACTGTAATCCTCCTGCCTCAGCCTCCATGGTGCTGGAATGACAGGCCTACACTACCACATCCACTTGTTTATTCTATTTACATAATTGAAATTGAATCACACACAATTGAATTAATGCTATTAACTGTAGGCAATAGTATGAGACTGAGTTCCAGTCTCACTTCTGCCAGGAATTTGAGGCTACAGTACTGAGTGAGGGAGGCTGCCTGCTCTGGACTCTGGTGTTTTGCTTTTTAGTCTTCAGACACAGCTGGATTCCTCTTTTAGCTGGGTCTCGTTGGGTTAGTTCTATCAGAGTTGTGCTTCAGAAAGCCTCACTGGATAGAGTGAAGCCAGATGTTCACCAATATTTGATTAACTTTTCCCCTTTTAAGCCACTCTTTGAATCTCAGGCTGTTCCTGCAGAACACACAAAACTCTCTGTGCCCTAATTCATCAAAACTGCAATGTGTGTCTGTGGAGGGATTCCATCTTGCTCAAAGGTTCATATCTTTAAATGTTTAGATCATACATTTTCTGGTAACTAGCTATGATTGTTTTACCTATATATTGATTCTGAGAATTTAAATAGCTATTGTGCTGGTGTGTGTGTGTGTGTGTATGTGTGTGTGGTGCATGACTGAACTCAAGGCCCTGTGCATATAGACAAGTGTTGTACCATTGCGCCATAACCATATCCCTTGCAACTTCATTTATAAAGTTCAAGATCTTATACAAAACCTTTGCTTCTAACTCCCAATCTTGGAAGTGGCCAGCATCAGCTGTACAACTTTCTTTAAGTGCAGCAGTGAGGGACGATTCAATGTTTGTTTATTATTATTATTCTTTTTTACAAATACACAGTTCATATAGACTCACAGAAAATACTGTTTCTACTATCAGTGATGACATCTTTATTACAGTTGTCTCACATATGTGACTGTTTCTAGAACATTGTATTCAATTATTGTTTTTCTGAGCCTCTCTTATCTCAATAACCTCTAGTTCATTTATTTCCTGAAAATGACACAATTCTATTTTTTTATATCTGCAAAAATAAACTCCACTGTGTATTTATACTAAGTTTTTTTTTTAAAGGGATTCATGTGTTGGCAGACATCTGGACTAATTCCTTATTTGGACTACTGTGAACACGACAGTAATTCATGTAGATGTTTGTGCATTGCTGTCATATGTAGCTACTCTTTAAAGATTGCTCTTACTTGTTACACAGCAAACCTTTTCTTGATGTTGACCATATCTTGACTACTACGAATGGGCCAATGTATCTTTTCCTCCTAGGTGGATAATCCTCAAGAAATTACAGCATTTCACGATTAGTCTGGGGAGTGGGTCAATACAGATGATGTAGTCATCCTGCCCAAATCAAGGAGTTACATGTGGTCACCTGGGTGTGGATCTATTTATAACTATCCCTTTGCCACTAAGCCTAGTGCTCTGAGTTCAATTCCCCAAACACAAGAATGAAAACATCGATTCCTACAAGTTTCCCTCTGACTTCTGATAGACACAAATAACAGGATTAATAAATAATTCATTTAACTCATTAACTAGAAGATAATGCCTCTGCTGCAGATGTTTTATGTACCTACTATGAAGTAATATGCTCATATTTTTTTTCTTTCTGTTTTTGCTGTTGTAATGTTGGTTTATGGCTCTTTCTGCATTAAGTTTCATAGCCTGGTTCCTCTCTAGGAGGCCGTAAGTGTGTTTTCCAAATTCTTCCTGTCTTCCTTCCTTCCTACCTTCCTTCCTTCCTTCCTTCCTTCCTTCCTTCCTTCCTCCCTCCCTCCCTCCCTCCCTCCCTCCCTCTCTCTCTTTCTTCCTTCCTTCCTTTCTTCCTTCCTTTTTTTCGTTTTTTCTTTCTTCCTAAGGTGAATCTAAATTGTGTTGAAGACTAATGGCTGTGGTGAAGGAGAAAGCCACAAAGACATCTTGCTGTCTGAAGAGGCGAGAGAAGCAAGCTGTTCCCGTCCTTTGTCTTGGAACGGGGAAAGCGTTTATGTTCTGGCTATGTAAGCTGAAACTCAAAAGAGATGAGACTTGTTCAACAGGTCCCTCAGGAAAATCATATACTCCTAGCCACACCAAACAGCTTTAGGTCCTTCATCAGGAAGTAAGATGAGAGTTACTGTCTCATTAATTCTAGAAGTTTGGCTCTGTGTCCCAGCTAGATCTTTCCTGTCATCTTCCATCTATTTGGAGCTGAGACTGAGATGGAGGCGAGGTGGGTGGGGGTGTGGATCAGGGTGCACTCAGGGCTCATTGGGTTTGGTTAGCTGGAAAAGGCATGTAAACTGGGGACAAGCATGGCGTACATAGACAGCACCCTTCACTGTTCCCATCACAACATCACTTTCTTCTCAAAAGATGAAGATTGTTCTAGCATCTAGTTGAAACAGAGCCCACAGAGAGTACCTTACTTACTTCAAATCCCTTGAGTTCCTGCCTCTAACTTAGCTGAACACCAGACTGGTGGCAGTGATTGAGAACAACTGAGATGCATGGATTACCAGGATGGAAAGAGGAGAGAAAACATTATTAGAAAAACATAGGTCAGCTATAAATTGCCTTGTTGGAGTGTTTTTGGAAGGGAAATGGTGCTTTAGGAAGGCCATCGTCAGTGACGACAGTGTGAAGAATGAGTCAGAGGAGCCGGTGAATAATGGCACCTGACCTGGATGTGGTTAGAGCAAGAACAGCAAGGAGGGGCTGGCTGCTGCCTTTCATTAGCTCCCTGCCCTTTCCAACATCTGCACATGAAGTGAAGCAGGAAGCTTTGAATTTATCCAGGAGACTTTCAGCATGCATTTAGTCAGTGCGTTGCGTCTCTTGCACAGATGGTGTTCCTTAAGTGTCTATGTCTATAATCCCCTAAAACGAGATCACCAGGAAGGATTCTCACTCCATGTTCTTTCTTCTGCCCGCACGAGCAATGGCATGTCTCTCCATTTGTGAAATAAGTAATTAAGTTGGGGTAGCCTCCAAGGACCCGACAGCCTTGACAGCTTGTAGCTCTGCTTTTGAGAAACCAGAGTTTTTGTGGTTTCTCATCTAGTTTAAATATTGAGTGACAGCTGTACAGTGCTCTGTGATATTATAGGTAATTTCTGAACCCTCACGGATTCTTCTTATGCTAGAAACTCCATTGTCCAAGTGGGTTGCCAGAACCTTGACGCCTTAGAGTTGGTCATGTGGTACTTGGCATCACTTTTGTGCCAGCCAAGTCAAGAGCAAGATGCTACTTGTGACTCATGTCCTTAGGCCCGTTCAGTAACAGACTTTACTGAGTTAAAGTGATGCTTACTAATGGTCAGTTCATGCAACACGGGGCTATTTGTTTCCTTGGGGCAGATCACTAACCTTGATCCAATCTCAGTTTAACAATTATTGATGCTAATTGCTTTGAAGCTTCGAGGTCTATCCAAAGGCCAAAACAACAAACTCTGGAGCAGAATTACAACACACACCAAGTACCGTTAACATATCAACCCAGAATAAATGTGTGGCTCAGTACAGTGATGAGGAACTTGTACTAAAATTAAGGAGAGTGCTCTTGGGATTTTGGCATTTATTTGTTTGACATCCTTGAGGAAGTCAGTAGTCTCATTTATCTAATCCTCAGGCTATTTATTGGCATTTATCATATGATAGATACTGTTTTAAACGTTTCTGAATCACTTTAAAGTTTTTATATTTGTTAGCTCATCAAATCCTAGAACAGAATCATTATCAAAACTTTTTGGAAAGTCAAAACTCTGTACTGCAATCCCCAGTCTCCATCTTCCCCTTGTTATTAGAGTTAAGCATGGTCTTCATGTTCTCAAAATGCTCCCTCAAAGCCAAAGGCCCCCTTCTTCTTCCTTGAGAGGGGATGAAAAGGAAAAAGTTATGGTATTAGTTGTTCCATGTCTATCACAACTTGGGAACAGATAATGGCCTTTCAATGTTTTGGGCAGGTATTGATAGTGATAATTCTCTGCTCAAACACTCTGGTCATTTCTACTGAAGGAAAAATTGGTTCTTATTTGTGAGGTCTGAAATTTATGTTGTTGGCATTTGCTCACAACTAAGCAAAGAAATAATTGTTTTTCTCCAAAAGTTATCTCTTCTAGCTGAAATATAGGCAAACTATATCATATATATATATATATATATATAATATATATATATATATATATCATCCAATTACTGTAACTTGATCTGTTTAAAAAAAAAAAAGTAGAAAGAGAAACAAGCAGTTCCCACAGAGGGTTTTTCTCAAAACATTTTATCCTGTAATCAAAATCAAAATAGACTTTCCAACTAGAGAAGGAATTCAGGTCAAGTATGGGAACTAGAGGTTTTGAAGCAAAAGCACATATATGGTTTAGTTAGAACAGATATCAAAAGCAAACTCTTCTTGGTGCTCTATTTACCAGAAAGTCTTTTCAGCAGTTTCTGTAAGTCCCTTACCTTGTTGCCAACCAGTGATTTGAGGTTCAAAAGCAAGTAGAGAATGGAGCTATTATTTCTGTGACTTTTCATTCATTCTGGGCCTACGGTGACTGAACATCTTTCTTCCCAGAAGCTCAGAGGCATTGTTTACTGAGCTGCTATGCTAATTTGTACTTTGGAGTAAGGTTTGAGCTAGGACTTACTGCAGAGATGGTGCAATTGGATTGTGTAAAAACTATGGCACCCAGATGCTACAGTTGGAGATTTAATGATTCTTCCTATCTGTTTACACTTCATTGTTCTGCATTCTGCTGATAATATATTCACCACATGTGACTTCTTCACCTAGAAGTCCAAAAGATACATCAAATTTAACAGGTCACATATGAATTCATTCACACTTCCCCTCAATTTGACTTTTCTTTTTTTGTATTTTATACCATGATCTTTAAAATAGTATTTTTTTACCCTTTGAAAGCTATACACATTTAAACAAATGTATATTGATCATATTCATCTACCACTACCTCCCTCTTAAACCCCCCATTACCCCCACCCACCACATCTTCATTAATTATTCACTATCCGTATAGAAATCCAAGCTGGAAATCGCACCAGCCCTTGGTTCTTCCTTTCCTCCAGCATTTATACTGAATGAACGTCTCTCGACCATCCGTTCCACCTCTAAAATGTCTTTGAATCTGCTCGTTCCTCCAACCACTATCCTCATTTTCTCTCTCCTGGATCTTTGTCAGAGCTTCCTAATGGGTCTGCCTGTCTCCAGGGTAACCACTTTCTATTCCACCCACTGATCTGTGCCAGGGTGTGCTTTCTGAATAGCAAATCTGATCTTGTCACTCACACAATTAAAAACCTCCAGTGGATCCCAGCCACTTACAGCATGGAAATTCAGGCTCCTGAGCTCAGCCTGAAAAGACCGTTTTTAATTTGGCTTCTGCACCTTCCACCTGCAACTCAAGGCTGTTAATTTCTCAGTTTGGCATCATAGAATGTGCTACTGGGCTCCCGTGGCTTTCTATGTGGAGCTGCGATGCTTAGAACAACTTTCTGTCTTCCCTCCCCTAAACACCTATTCATTCCTTCTGTAAGGGCTTCTGGTGACACCTGTCCTGAGCAGCTTAGGTTCCCAGTCCCCTTTGTGTATAGTTTCAATTAACAATGTCACATGCAACCTTGTATCATTTTTTTTTTTACTTCATTATATTTGAATCATGTTTTTGGATTTATTTCCCCCAGCTTTCTGTGAATTCATTTGAGCATTGTCTTTGTATTCTCAGCCTCAAGCCAAGCGCCTGGCAGAGGAGAGGAACCCACTCCATGTTTTCTGAATATGAATGAATGCCGAGGCAGCTGGTTTCAGTAACAGCAGAGCCACCCTGGGCATGCAACTTAAAGTCCTTTGAGACTTTGTCCTCATTTGCAAAATCAGGAACAAAACAAGCACTATCTTCCTGTGTGTTATAAGAATTAAAGAAGATTCTGGCCTGCTCTGTAAACTGACATACTATTGTAAGAAAGTATAATTATCATGGTTCATTACGTGGCAAACATTTATTTTTAGAAGTTGTGTGTGTGTGTATCTGTGTGTGTGCACACATTTGTATAGATATCTGCCTAAATGCAAATGCTCTCAGAGGCTAGAACAGGTCCTCAGATGCCCTGAAGCTGTAGTTACAGGTGGTTGTGGGCAACCAGACATGAGTGCTAGGAACCAAACAAGAGTTTCACTGGGAGAGTAACAAGTGCTCTTAACTACTGAGCCATCTCTCCAGCACCCACACCTTTTACAACGTATTTTAAACTTTATTAATAGATACATATAACCAACCATTATGCTTCACAAAACAGCCGTATAATCTACCTTCCTTCTGTTGGTCTCTGGTAAATTCACCAGGCCAAGTCTGGCCCAGTATCCATTCAAGCTGCCTTCTTCCTAGACCAGGCTGAGAGTAGCAGGCTCACGTCTGACTCCACATGCACTCAGAATGCCTGCTTCTCTTACAGATTGTACTGTTCCATTTCACATATTCGTCTTTCCTACATTTTCTTGTGATGTTCTTGAGGTTTGTTCTCTTTGCTATCCTACACACTGAGTCAAATTTCCAGACCAAATTTAGGACAATGTAGACAGAATATTCAAATACTGACAGTTCTCCAGATTATCCTGCTTCTGGTTAAGGGGGGTGGTCCATGAGGTGCACCCTTGACCAGGGCTCTTGAGTCTTTCCCTTGATGGCCACTTGATTTTGGCCTGAGACTACAGAGTGTCCTAGAGATTTCCCAGGAGATTGTCCTTCCTGACATTCAGAGTTCTTAGTGGACACAGCATCCTTGGTTTCTCAGTATCAAGTCTCTGAGATCCAACACGGGCATTCCTGATATTCAAAAGCATATCACCTAGGCATACCAGTGTCTTTCCTGGACTGTCCTCCCTTCCTCCTTCCTGAGCTGCTGGCTGCTTTTCTTTTCCTACTGAAAGTCCTATACTGGCTGTGTTTTGAAAGGATGGTTAACTGTTTCTGGTGGTTTGCTCAGTGTCGTGTCCTGTGCTGCATGTGTACAGCACATGTAGTAAACCACACTTCCTTATGTGAAACCTGCCAGGAGTTACTGTCAATGCTTCCTCTTGAAGGGCAAAGGACACTGAGGCTCAGAGCGGTTACATGACTTGGGAGATTCATCAAAAAGGCTTGAGTCTACTCATGTCCAAGGTGAGATTCTGTCCCTGAAGAATCAAGATGCTATCTCTCTTCCTTTCATTTGCACTGTTGCCTTCCTCTGAGGCCTTTACCCTCCTCCAGTGGCATATGGTTGTACCTATCATTTGACCCATGATTGTTTTGTCCTCCTACACTCCGTGGCAAATCACTATATCCACTGTGTGACCTCCTGCTGCCTCAATCTTTATATTTCTTACAGTATTACATCAGGTTTCCTTCAGCCTTTGAAATATTTTGAAATATTCAATTTTATATATATATATATATATATATTTTCCATTCTGTTTGAGTCAGTCTCTTGTGTGGTCGAGCATCAAACTTAATATATATCTGGGGCTAGCCTTGACCCTCTGATGCTAATCCTCTTCTTTCCTCTTCCTGAATTTTGGGACTTCCATATTTAGTTTATGTGGTGTTGGGGATTAGAACCAAGGGCTTTGTGCCGGTTGGGCAAGCATTCTGTAATAAACTTATCTTCAGCTCAGTCCCCCACTTTCTGCATGGTTTTAGGAGTTGAAACCAGGGCCTCACACATGCTCGGCAAAACACTCAACCATTGGGCTACATACCCAGTCTAAAATTCTAAAGGCTATAAATTATGAACTGTCATTCATTTCAGACAGGAATTTTAGTATGTTAATTTGTGATCTATTAAATTAAATTTACCAAGGATAACTACTAGATCATCATGTTGCTTTTGATTGAACTAAGACAATATTTGATTCATAAATGCAGAAATCTAAATTTTTAAGGTAGAAAGAGAGCTCCTTCCCTAAACAAGATCAATGATGGGACTGGAGAAGGTCAATTGACAGAGAAAACCCAGACCCAGAAAGGTAAACATCATTGTTCTCTCTCATCTGAGTTTCCTACCTCCAAATCTTCAGATATATGTGTAGTCCTCACAAGGAAGCTCCTCTTTGCAATGGGACAGAGGGCATCAGAAAACCACAGCCAACCAATTTGCAGTTTTGTGGAGACCAGTCCCAATGGACACATCTAAGATCGAAGCTCCTGCTCCTAAGGCTCAGGAATCATTTCAGAACAGGGAGAAGACGAATCCCAGAGATCGGAGATTGCTGTAAGACTGTGTCTCCTAGAAATATCAGAAGTGATACCTTGAAGTATCAGAAGCATGGCTACCTGAACATGAGCATCAAAGGATAACAGTAGTAGACATGCTAACGTGATGAAGGGAAGCTCATAAGAACTCAATGCTACCAAAGACCTACTGGCAACCAAAGAGGGTAAAAGTGAGAGGAGTACTTTTTTACCAGAAGACAACACCATTTGGCTATCCAAAACCAAATGACCAAATAGTTAGCCTGGAAAATGTATTCATACAAGTAACTTATGAAGAATCAGCAGGCTATGTTTATGTATTTAGGATCTCTCTCTCTCTCTCTCTCTCTCTCTCCTCCTCCCTACCTTTCTCTCTTCTCCCTCCCCACTCACCCTACCAAAACCACCATCACCACCACCAAGTAAGAAAAAAAGGCCATGGGCCATGAGTTTGAAGGAGAGCAAGGTGAGTACATGGAGGATTTGATAAGGAGCAAAGGGAAGGAGAAATGATAATTATATTATAATTCCAAGAGGTAAAAAATAATAATTTTCAAAAAGGTAGGAAAACAATTTTAGCCCTTATAAAAAAACATTTCATTTTACCTTCTTCTCAGTTAATTAACTCGAAAGTGTTATTACCGCTGGGAACGATCGTATCGTTTGCAGTTGCTCTTCACCACATTCCTGTGAAATAGGACAGGCAAGTGCATACTGCTTTTTAGAATAAAGTGGACTGGATCCAGATCTCATACTGAGCTTCTCATTCATGGCTTTCTGTACTGTCGCATCTCCTCATGGATCTACTTGAGAAAATTAAAACTAGGCAGATGGAGAACAAAGCTAATTTGAAATCAGACATTTAACTTGCATGTTCTTGAGCTGAATACATTTTATGTATGGAAAGTAACTTAAAACAGTAATTTTATCCCTTAAATTCAGGAACATAGCACAAAAAGGACAATAAATAAATATTCTGTATGAGTAAAGAAAAAGGTATTATTATAAAAATAACTTCTAGACCCATGAATTGAATCCTATCCATTTCTGTCTGTACATGTTATTGTAGGTATTTTCTTAATCCATACATAGTATCTCAGGACAAGTGAAAATTTTTGATGTGATAGAAAATAATGGAACTCTATTTAGCAATTCAGCTCACTCTTGCTTTAAAGACCCTTCCAGTTCACCTGGTCAAAGATTACCAGTCAGGAGATGTAAGATCTTTCCATATATTATGTCCCTGGTAGTACAAGTATTTGAAAACTCAGCAGATCCATCCATTTACCTAAGAATTTCTCGAATTCATTGTCTTTAATAGCTGAGTAATATTCCATTGTGTAAATGTACCACATTTTCTGTATCCATTCCTCTGTTGAAGGACATCGAGTTCTTCCAGTTTCTGACTATTATAAATAAGGCTGCTATGAACATAGTGGAGCATATGTCCCTGCTATATGTTAGAGCATCTTCTGGGTAAATACCCAGGAGAGGTATAGCTGGGTCCTCAGGTAATGCTATGTCCAATTTTCTGAGGAACTGCCAGACTGATTTCCAGAGTGGTTGCAAATCATCATGAGTGAGATAATCCAATCACAAAAGAACACACATGGTATTCACTCACTAATAATTGGATATTAGTGAGTGAATACCCAGAAGCTCGCAATATCCAAGATGCAATTCACAGACCACATGAAGCTCATGAAGAAGGAAGACCAAAGTGTGGGTGCTTCGGTCCTTCTTAGAAGGAGTAACAAAATACTCAAGGGAGCAAATATGGAGACAAGGTGTGAGACAGAAACTGAAAGAGGGGCCTTCTGGAGATTGTTCGACTTGGGTAGATGCTGATGTGGATGTCAGGAAGTGCATGCTGATATGAGCCTGATATAGCTGTCTCCTTAGAGGTCTGCCAGAGTCTGACGTATTCAGAGGCGGATGCTCACAGCTAACCATTGAGCTGATCATGGGGTTTCCAGTGGAGGAGTAAAAGAGAAGACTGAAGGAGCTGAAAGGGTTTGTGGCCCCAAGGGGAGAGCAATAATACCAACCAACCAGAGCTCCAGGGTCTAAACCACCAGCTGGGAGCGCATAGGGAGGGACCCATGGCTCCTGCTGTATATGTAGGGGAGGATGGCCTTGTCAGACAAAAGTGGAAGAGGAGATCCTTGGTCCCATGAAGGCTGGACACCCAGTGTGGGGGAATTCGAGGGTAGGGAGGTGGGAGTGGAGGTGGGTGGGGGGCACATCCTCATAGAAGCAGGAGGAGGGGGGATAGGATAGGGAGGGTAGTTCCTGGGCTGGGGGGAAATGGGATAAGGGGATAACATCTGAAATGTAAATAAAATATCCAATTAAAAATAAAAAGAAAGAAAAGAAAACTCACCTGCTGGTGAGCTGTTTCAGGAGGCGGTGAACTGTGGGAATCTGTGGCCTTGCAAAAAAGCAGCTTACCCTACTCTGGATCCAGTCTAGCTTCCTGTTTTCTTGTCAGGTACCATCTGTCTGGTACTCTCATCAACACAGATTAAGAAGTTACCTCAACTCAGCCACTTCTACCACCACGTGTGCCTTGCCATCATGGGAGGGATCCTCTGAGAAATGAGCCAAAATAGACCCTTTTCAAGTTGTTTCTCCTAGACATGTTTTTGTCAGAATGTCAAAAACTGCAAATAAAAAAAATAAATTAGTATACAAGAACAAAGGCTGAATAATATGAACAAAATAGTACGGGTGTGGTAACGTACATCTGTAATCCCAGCACACAAAGAGTTAACTCAGGAGGATTGACAGGAGTGCAAAGGCAATTTGGACTAGATAGCAAGTAACAGGCCAGCTAAGGCTACCTAGAAAGACAGAAAAATAAGCCAGAAAACAAACAAACAAACAAACCCACAGATAGAAAAATAAAACAAAAGCAGCAACAACAACTTACAAGGAGACCTGGCACAGCAATAAATGTAATAGACCTTCCAGTCTCCAGAGTCCAATGAATTGTATGTTTCTGTTATCTATCAAAAATGGGGGACAGGGAATAGAGTCTACCTAGATCGATTATAATTTATCAATTTATCATTTCATGTTTAATTCAAAGATCTTCCTTGAGAAACTATTTCAAGATTTAATATTACACTCTGGCCAGGGCACTAAGTAGGCTAATTGTTTTTACCTGTCCCTCATTTCTCCAAGTTCAATTCTCCAGCTTCATGCCCAGCTCTGAAACAGAACACTGGGTGTGCCCTCCCCTCCTCTCAGCTCACACCTCCAGGGACTCACATAGATCTCTCTCTACAACCTCCCCACCCCCCACTCATTTCTATATCCCATTCCCTGGGCACACACAGGCCCAGCCACTCCAGACAGGGAAGCAGACAGCTTATCTATGGCATCTTACCTTTCTCCAAATCTCATCCCCTTTTCTCACCTCCATCTCTGTAGCAACCAGCTGCCGCCTCCCGTCCCTCTCTGTCCCCTTTCAGGACATCACCCAAATCTTCTCTTCTAATCTGCCCTCCACTCCAGCAGGCATTCTCTGGGAACTGCCCAGCCTGATAGCAAAGCAAGCAGTCCAGCTTCAGACCTTCACTCTCTCCTTCTCTCTATACCCAATCCCTTAGTCTCTCCTATTGTGACCCCTCCTCACTCCAAGAATCCAAATAGATCCATACTTATCACCCTACATAAAATTCAAATCCAAATGGATCAAAGGTCTCAACATCAAAGCAGACACACTGAACCACACAGAAGAGGACACAGGAGATAGCCTTGAATGGCACAGGAGAAGACTTTGAGAACTAAACACCATGAGCACAGGCACTAAGATCAACAGTGAGTGACTGGCACCTCATGAAACTGAGAAGCTTCTGTGTGACAAAGGACACCATCATTCAGACACAGTGGCAGCCTACAGAATGGGAAATCCTTAGAGGGTCTCTATCTTATAAGGTCAGGTCTTTGGAAAAATAAATCTTATTTTAAGTCTTATATTAAAATTAAAAAGGAATATATGTAAATATATATATTCACTTTTTGCCTGCAATTCCTTTGAGGAAGTATCATGACTTCCAGTCCAGTTTAGTGTTTTTATGGGATTCCTGGTTGTGTGAATAATCAGGCCTCTGAGTCTTGTGTCTTTTATCAGGCTTTTTTCCTTCTGTTTGTTTTATCCTTTTCTATTGTGTTATTTTTTGTTTTGTTTTGTTTTGTTTCATTGTGTTTTATTTTATTATTATCCTCTAGAAGCCTGTTTGTTTTCTAATGATAGACAGAAAGAGGATATATCTAGATGGTAGCTCAGATGGGGGGAACTGGGAGCGATTGGGGATGGAACCGTAATCAAGATATATTATGTGAAAAAATATCTACTTTCAATAAAAGAAAAAAGAGATTTAATATTATAAATCATCTATACTATGATAACCTTATATCTCATTTCACTTACAGTATACATTGGCATCGACTATTTATATTAGTTGAATAATCTTTCAGTGTGTATTATAACTGATCTTATTCAACTGATTTGTATAGACCAAGTCGCCAAATTCAAAGACTGATTTAAAAAATAATTCCCACCCTTTTGTCAATATGTAATTGTGAATTCACTTGAAATCTAGTTATTTAAGTAAGTTTTTAGTGGTTTACTTCATTTTTAATAATGTGTATGTGTGTGTGCCTATGTGGGGGATCTGTACATGAGGGCAAACGTCCACAGAAGTGAGAAGATGGTGTAGATCCCTAAAGCTGGATTGGCAGGTGTTTGTGAGTGTCCAGTGCAGACGGTGGGGCCACACTGAAAGAGCAATGCATTCTATTAGCTGACGAACTATCCCTCCAACCCTGAAATAACTTCTAATGGTGTTAGTGCACCAAAGAAAATTAATTTAAACAAGTGGAATATAATCACTAAATTTTTTCTTAGAAATATAATTTTGAAAACATTGTCTTAAAACTCACGGAAAACCATCTGTCCACTCTACCAAGTGCACATTTTTTTCTTCCATTTGTTAGTAAAAAATAACTCCCAACAGCTACTTTAAACCATGATTTTAATTCCTAGTTATATTAACTGAAGAGTAGTGACCATGACTTATCAGCCAGTAAGGAGAGAGAATGTAGAGAACTCTATATTTAAAAACACGAAGCACACTCAAAGTCCTTACTAGAGTTTGTGCTCTCGATAAGAAGGCACTTACATAAGTCTGCCCATTGCTTCATCGCCCTTATTTCTTTTTGACTTAGGTGTCTTTTCTACCCATTTACATCTCATGGTCCCCTGAGACTTCTGCACTCACACTGCACATAGCCCTATTCGGTCACATTGCATTTTATGCTACTGATTCTCCTGTTTTAGGGTGAACACACTTTCCTTTGCTCACTCATCTGTGTAAAGTAAAATAATGTTTGTTCTCAAAAGGTGCCCAGCCTGTGACTGCTGCATAATAAGGGGAAAATTTAAGTTTCGGGTCATACTCAGGTTGCTAATCACCTGATTTTAAAACAGAGAATATCTTGGGTTATGAGTTAAAGGGTCAATAAATGGAAAATAAAATTTAAAAACAGGTCAGAGAAATACAATGGAAGGACTTGATCCACCACTATTGACTTGAAAGAAGCGCCAGTCCAAGGTAAATGGCTTCCAAGGGAACTGCCCTACCAGCATCCTGGTTTTAGCCCCGAAAGATCACACTTTTGATCTATATGGATGTCTTAGATAGGGTTTTACTGCTGTGAACAGACACCATGACCAAGACAAGTCTTATAAAGGACATTTAATTGGGAATGGCTTACAGGTTCAGAGGTTCAGTCCATTATCAAGTATGGTAATGTCTAGGCAGGCATGCTGCAGGAGGAGCTAAGAGTTCTACATCTTCATCTGAAGGCTGTTAATGGAAGACTGACTTCCAGGCATAGGGTCTTATAGGCCATGTCCACTGTGACACTCCTACTCCAACAAGGCCATACTTCCTAATAGTGTTACTCCCTGGCCCAAGCATATACAAACCATCACAAGGGAAAGTAAAATAACAAACTTATGCCCCTTATAACTATCAGTTTTGGCATATCATCTAAATCTACTTTGGTGTTCCTGTGATGACAATGTTCAGTCTCCCTTACTCTCTTAGAGAACATAGGTATTTGACATTAAGTTTTGGTTTATTGCTTTTCAAGGATGGACATATAAGTCCATTTGAGATTATTTCTACGCTATGTGATCCTAATATTGCCTTTTCCATCTAGAAAGTAAATCAATGCCTCTTACCACTATCCATGAAATATTTAGCCTATGATGATACCCAATTTTACTTTTCCATCTTGAATACAGATCTTTCAGCCCACTATGATGTGTTCTGAGTACAGAAGTCCATATCTACCTGGTTTCACAACCTGAAATTACTACTGGTTTTTGTTTTCTTGGTTTAGTTTGGTTTGGTTTTTTAACACTCTGTCTCACCCAGTCAAGCACGATGTCTCCATGTTATGCTCTTCAAAAATCTCTTGACATTTTTGTAAAATCTAGGTTCTCTTATTCTCTGTCTTTAGCAGATATGGACAACCAATGTTCAACAGTGACTTTGCTCATTCCCATGGAGAACTACAGCTTCAAGGAAATCAGATATGTAACTATATCATCGATTTGGGCCATCATCTGCTATTCATCATAGGTAAGGGGTTTCTGGGACTTTCTAAAACCAAGAGATGCTGAGCATGGCCCCATATTCTGTCCTAACTCAGATCCAGCAAAGCCAGTATGTACAGCAACACAGAAATACAGATCAGATGGCCCCTGAAGTCCTCAGGTGCCCTAGGTTTCTTACATACCTACCTCAGAGGGGCACCAATGTGTTGATCCACCTCAGCAGGAAGTAGTGCTCTATGGACACCCATCTCCATACTAGACTCTTTTTTTTGGGGGGGGGGGTGTTGGTCAGACTCCTGCCATATTTGGCTTCTCAGTCTCTTGAACATAAAAGAAAGGTGAAATTGGGTTTAAGTATCTGAAGGGTGGAAGTGGAACCTGGTAAGAGAGAAGAGGAAGAGAGCCTTGTGAATTGATGAGAACTATACCATACAGTGGAAACGAAACTCCAGAGCATGGACAATGCCAAGTTTCAAGTCATCATTTGCTGTGTGTAGAGAGAACGAAGCAATCCAAGTAGCTAGAATTCTAAGGAAGTGCTTAAGACATCCAAAGAACACCAGGATCATTTGTCACTAAAGCAATTATAACACATAATTTAGAAAATGCTGGTCAACATGACCCTCTGTTTTCGAAAGATATGAATGACTACATTCACTCATTTGTAATCCTGGAGGTTGCTCTGTGTGGGGTATGCTAAAATAGTAATCTCAGAAGCCTGGCACTGAAAAAAAAATGAAAATTTAAAATATAACCTCCCAAATGACATTACTGACTGGTAAAATGACTCTGATTTTTAATACGCTTGTTTAAGCTTTGTGTTATCTGCTTAGTGATTGTTTCTTACCTGTGTGGCTTGTAGTGTTAGCACCACTGTCTAAAGATTCACCAGCAGCAGAATACCAAATAACTTTCTTAGGAGCCTGCGTAGTGTGTACATTCGAAGCTCATGTCTGAAATGAGATACAATATGCTCTTGACTATATGTCTCTAAGTTTGACCATTACTGTATGCCTCTAAGTTTCTGTGTCATTTGTATATGTTAATAAAATGTCATCTGTTAGCCACCTTATAGAATTACTGAGGATTAAAACTTAAACTTGCCATTAAACACAGAACACACTAAGCTCTCACTCAATCTTCTACTTTTTCTTAAAAAAAACATGGTCAAGAAATTACCACAGGGAATTGCATGATCATTCCTATTCAAAGATAAGTGCTATTAACATCCCATAGAATATTTTCAATATCCTTTTAAATTATTAAAAGTATATAATCATGTGTAATATTGTGAGGTATTATATTCATGTAGTATTGATTTTTTTCTTTCATAAAATGAGGTCATGTCTTGTATAACTTCCTATAATTAATTTAAACAGCCATTTGGTGGACATTTATTTTCCTCTGAGTGCTGCCAGTGGTTGAGAGCTGCAGCCGGCACTAGATCCAGTGAGGGGAGGGGCCAGTTATGCACAGCTCCATCGATGTCCCCGGTGGCTGCCCACATTCTCTAGCGTCAATATGAGCACAGACAGACCCTGAACCCAGATGCTGCATAGTCACTGACCAAGCATGGCCCTTAGTGGCAGTTTGGACTTGGACCTCACCATGGCCTGAGGTGGTGGGGCTGTTCACTCACCATAGGCTACTCCTCTCCATCCTCCAGTCTCCAGTTCCATCTCTCTTCATAATGCTCAGGCTGCTCCACTTCTTTTTCATCTGACCACCACATACTCACACACTGTGGTGGCTCCTGCTGCAGGCTGAGCGTGGAGCTGGCGGGCCCCTGAGTGACATCCTCCATCCTGTGTACTGCATGTTGTATGGCATGGCAGCAAATGGGTATCTATAGCCTACTTGTGCAGTGGCTGGATGGCAGGTATGTGAGTGCCACTATGGGTCTGCAGGTCTCTGTCTTCCTCCTCCCAGACTGTGCTGCCTGGATTTCATTTGATTTGATCTTTATGAGTCCTAGGACTAAGACAGGCATCAAGGTAGGATGAACGAAAGACTGCCATCTGCTGTGCCCCTGACTGATACAAGAACACCAACAAGGTGTGCTTCTTGCCCATTCTGGTGAGTCCACCGTTAATCTTTAATCCAAGCTTTGTTTTCAGGGTATTTTTCACCATTGGCAGCACTTGGGAGAGCAGGCAACCCACCTTGCAGAGGCAGACCTGGCCCCAAGGGCATGAGTATGAGAGACCTAATCCCACCACTAGCCTGCCATAGGGTGGTATGGATGCAGAGGGGATTATCCCCACACATACACAAGCACCATCACCCCTGGTCTGGATCTCAGGAGAGCCAGCCTTGCCCTTCACCAGCCGTCAAGGGGAGCGAGTGAGCCTGCCCTGAGGACTTAGCATGAGAGAGCTAGTCCTGCCATTCATCCACCATAAGGTGGCAGTGGCCATGGAGGTGATACTCTCCCAATCTCCCCATCATCACCTGCAGTGGCTGGGAAAGCTATACCTGGGGTCATAAGAGTGGGTGAGCTGACCCTGCTCCTCACCTGGGCAACACAGTGGATCTGGCCCTGATGGTGCAAGCATAAGATCAGAAGAGTTAACCCTGCCTCCTTCAGATGGTGGCTTTGGGTGGCCTAGCTGAAGCACTGCTGAAGAGCTAACCCTGATGGTATAGATAAGAGAAAGCCAGAGCACTGACCAGCTTGGCTGCCACCCAGGCCCAGATCCCGGTTTCCATGTTGGTCCACCTCAAAATACATATCATCTGTAAACAGTTGGGATGCATGTAGGAACCAATTCTGCTGACCCAGGGCTGCAGCATCACCATGACACAGCAACAACAGGATAACAGGGAAGGAGTCCCACTGAGGCTATAATGTTGATGATGTCACAGAAGCCACAGATCTAGGGCTAGACTGATGACTCATTGCAAGAGACACAATCAACACTGCAAATGAAGATGTGTAGATAGAGGAGTATACTGTGGGACACACTGACACACTACAGTTTCCGTGATGGGATTTTTTTTTTTTATGCTTCATTGCTGTTGGTGGTGGTGGTGCTGTGTGTGTGTGTGTGTGTGTGTGTGTGTGTGTGTGTGTGTGTGTGTATGAGTGTGTGTGTATTTGGGGAGAGAGGATGCAAGGATGAAGGGCAGATATGAGGGTTCAGAGAGATGATCAGGACTGGGGTGCATGATGTGAAACTCACAAGGAACCAATACAAAGTTTTTTTTTTTAAAGTATCCATGGTTTTAAATATGGACAAAAATATTAAAAACTAGTTGTCTTAGGATTTTACCTCTGTGAACAGACACCATGACCAAGACAACTTTTATAAGGACAACATTTCATTGGGGCTGGCTTACAGGTTCAGAGGTTCAGTCCATTATCATCAAGGTTGGAGCATGGCAGCATCCAGGCAGACATGGAGCTGGAGGAGCTGGGAGTTCCACCTCTGTTCCAAAGGCAGCTAGGAGAAGACTGGCTTCCGTGAGCTAGGATTAGGGTCTTTAAGCTCATGCTCACAATGACACATTTCCTCCAACAAGGCCACACCTACTCCAACAAGGCCACACCTACTCTAACAAGGCCATACCTCCTAAGAGTGCTACTCCCTGGGCGAAGCATATTCAAACTATCACATTAGTATAGAGTATCAACTGCAAAATTGATGGCCCCTCAACAAGCCTATGACCTATAACTTCACTGCTGAAACTATCTTTTCACTCAGGCATGACTTCTCTTGCTTAAAATTATTTTGGAATTACTTTATTTAACTCAATTGTCTCTGGCCAAGTCATATGCTGCTATGGTGCATGGGATACCGTGGTGTCAGATAGGAAAAGGAGGCAGCATGAAGGAAGGCTGTGTCTGCAACATTGAGAGGTGAGAGTGGAGAGACTGAAGAAGCTCAGAGCAGAGGTAGAAAAGGACACACCCTAGCTTTAAACCTTGTAGACATCCTGGTGTAATAAAATCACCATAGGATGGGTTAGAGAAGAAGTGCCACCAACTCAGGTAGAATCAATCCTTCCTGGACATGGGTAAGCACAAATATGTAGAGACAGAAATAATGAGTAGTCCTATAAAGTGAACAGGGTGCTCTCTGACCTACAGGACTCCCCACTATGGGTCAAGTATATGATATTCAGGAGCTCCAAATACACGCTGCCCACATTAATATACTGAAAAGAAAGGTCATGGCTAGTTCCTCAGAGACAGTGAAGCTCTTCATCACAGCTGACAGATCTGGGAGGCACTGGCCAGAGGAGCTGCTTGTTGGGCTTGGGGTCAGTCTTGCTTTCACTTCTACAGAGTCCCCAAGGGACTATGAAGAATGTTTGTGTGCAGACTTCTTGCATGCTCACACAAAACTAGCTTTCTTTCTATTCCTGTAGGAAGATATATTTGAGAAGCCTCTAGTACATTTCAAAAACTTACCTCTCCGATGACACATCTGGTTGACTGACAGACATTTGGGCCACAGCGGAACAAGAGAACTGCCAGCCATTGGTGCGATCAACACACCTGCCTACCTGATTCATCCACTGGGCGCAGTTGGTACCAGTGCTTTTGTTTTATGGTCATTGGTACCAGTGTTTTTGTTTTGTAGTCATTAAAATTCCTATCAGGGCACAAAATGCTGAACATCACCCAAAACAAAACAAACAAAAGCCACCCCCTCCCCAAAAATTCCCAAAAAAGTTTGGGTGCAAAAGCAGCAAAGTCGCTTTATGAAATGAAGCAAGCCGTTCAAATATTGCTTTTCCTTCCTTTCTTAAACACTTCATGGAATTTTTAAGTTTGAAGTCTTGTGACAGTTGTAAAACCCTGAGCATTGGGGTTTTGTTTCTTCAACTGCTTCTCTGCCTTAAAAAGAAAAACTGAAAAGAAACTGGAAAGAATACCAGATACTGAGTCTTTTATGCATTTTCCACATGTTCAGAAGTAATAGAAAAGATTGGTTTTGTTTAAAATTAACTTTTATTTTTTAAAGAGTTGCTTTTCTGTGTGCAAATTGAAGAAGCATGGAGGGGTTAAATAGGTATCTCTACAAATACAAGGAGTCTGCATCAACCACATGTTACACAAATATGCAAATATTTTGGTCTTTATTTTCAAAAACTGCACATGCAAATTGATTCCAATTTCAGGAAATACAATTATATCTTAAGGAAAAACCGTGAACTCTGCTGAGACAGAGCTGTCATTTGATATATACTATTGGGTTTTATTTTATTCTTTATTGAATGCATATGGACTCACTGGTTTTACTTTTTCTTGCGGTAGGGAAAGCGGTAGAGATTGAATAGGTTACATACAGTGCATTATTTCTAACAGACATTGTGTTACATTAGAGAAAGAATCATTTTCAGTGGCTGTAGCAGAGGCTTCTGGTTGTCTCCATAGGGCTTGTTCTCATTTTCTTCTATGATAACAGAGAGTTTGATTTGGTGATGGCACAGTGCCACCGGCTCAAGACCACATTTCCCAAACTCCCTTACAAGGTGTGGTCTTGCAACAAGTTCTACACATGTGTGCTCAGCTTCCAGCACACATGATGTTTCTCCTCCCTCCTTTCTGCAGCTCAGAGTTAAGCATCCTGAACTGTGTGGGTGAGAGAGCATCCTCCTTAAGGTAGCACAGAAATGCAGAGGCAGTTTGTGTCCCAGGTTGACTAGGTGATCAGCACGCCATTCTACAACCACCTTAGTTCAGATTTCCATGCAAAAAGAAATGAGAATGCTTTAGTTACTTAGGGTATGTATCCTGAGAAGACAAGCCAAAGATCCCTAAAGAAGGAATTTGGGACCTAGCATTGGGGCTTTGACTGTGACAAACCCTAGAACATGGGTCCTGATGACTCAGGTAATAAAAGGCTCAGATGTAAAAATTTTTTGGTATGCTGTGCTAAAATGTATGGTTACAATATTACCATGACATCAAGGCCAAGTACAGACTCTGACTACTGATTAGACACTTCAGGAATAAGACAATATATTGTCTTATGTTGGCTATTTGGTATTTTAGATGAATCTCCAAAAGGAACAAATTCAAACTACCAGGTTGGTACCTGAGTGTGCTTGCAGCAAAAGTTGGTAAGAATCTAACGATCTTAGAGCAATGAGTAGCATACTACCAATCTCTATCTGTAGGAAGCACATTGTATACCATGTATCATTTTAGTATTTTGCCCATTAAAAAAACTCAATTATTAAACAAATCAATGAAGTAAATACTATTTTAATTTCACTTTACATGAGGAACAGAAAAACGAAGGAAGTTGTCAGTTGCACAGAACTAGACAATCTGGTTCTAGAGTCTATATTCCTAACTGTTCTAGTAAACAGTGGGCAATTCTGGTCTTATGGAACTGTATCTCAGAGTGAAACAACTGTAAGTAAAAGATGCAAAGGGTCAGAATTCCTGGATGAAAAACACCTTTCCCAAATACTTCCAGTCTTCGTGTTGTCTGCTACAACTCATAAGCCAGCTGTGGTGAAGATGAGAAGAAGGTCGTAGCCCCATGCCAGCTGTGTGCATCAAATGACTTTGAGAAGATTTATCTAAAGCAGGAAAGGAGGGAGAGAGACAGTCCAGGGCTAAACTGAAAACCCCAGTTTTCAAACATATGGCTCTACAAAACTTTTATCTATGTTCACAGACACATAGGACTGCTGAGAAACAAATACAGTAAAAGCCTACCAGTTCCTCGAAGAAACTGTTTCTACAAAACTAAATCCTATTGAATCTACAAATCATACTGATGACTTCAAGTCATTGCTGGCCAAAGAAAGACTATTTGGATTAGGCAGGTCCAACAAGCATATGGCCTTAAATGCTTCAGGGGCTCTGCTAAGGATAAGGAACAGGAAGCATCTTTAGAAGCACTCTAGGGTAGGATAAGCTAAGCATTCTCTATCTGCTCACAATAAGGAAGTCATCATTTTTCACATCCAACAAGATGTGGCTTAGAGAGAGGCCCATCACTCACTCCATTTTCACCAAATGGGAAGCCATCTTCAGATCACCTTCTTCGTTGGCATTTGGGGGACAGACAACTGAACACAAAGAGTCATACTTGTGCTAATTATAGGTGACAGTTCAACAACTAGAAGATCTGAAACTTCAATTTTAGATATCTTGATCTTGAGGCAGAACAGAGTAGCAGGGGCTTATAAAGAAATGTGCATATAGATATTCAGGTTGTCAAAATAACAGAAGGCAAAGAGATATTACTAGTGGCTCTAAAATGCCTGCTCTCCCCTTGCTTCTAAGTAAAACTGAGATTAGGATAAATAAAAACAAAGACTTCAGTTCCCAGCATAACTCACAACTAAATATGGCCATGTAACTGGCCTCTGATTGATGGAAGGTAAACAAGGGTTTTTTTGTTTGTTTGTTTTTTTTTTTTTTTTCAGGAGACTCTTCTAGGGGGAAACAGTTCCCCTCTTTTATTTTTATTTTTTCTTTCTTTTTTTAAAAATTAATTTATTTATTTAAATCACATCATAATTTACTTATTTACACAGGGGTTATAAACACAAAAAGGCAGGATGTGGGGAAGGGAATGACACCGGAGCATAGGTGTTCAGGGGAGTACAGATACCTTTCAGAATAGGGTATCAGCTGGGTGTAGGTTCAGGGGACAGGTCACTATGACTCTGCCTATGATTCACTTGTCCTTATCTAAATTGGTACTGTCCACTGAAGCTGCCTATTTATAAGACCTATGACTACTTGGGCTGGTAAATTTCCACAGAAGCCGCCTGTTTACAATAGCTTATAGCCTGCTGTTTCAGTGTTTTTCCACAGAGACCAAGACTTGGTGTTAGCATGCATGTATGTCAGGACTATTGCTGACTTTAGACCTATGGCTGATTTAAGGCCTTTAGTGTATATGTAGGGCTGCTCCTGACATCTCCTCCCTTCTCTAAGTATAGAAGGGCCTTGGCAATTCTATTTTTGTGAAGGCGGGGATAGAGGCCTGACCTCCAATAATTGAAGGGGACCTTGTAATGGCTCAGGTCCTCCTGTCGTTGTCCAGTGAGGCATGAGGGCCATACCCATCCCAATATCTTTTTCCTGGAGAGGGGATACTTTTGACATCAAACCCTATGCAGTCAGGCTTGTCCCTCAGGAAACTCAGATGATATTTTAAACTTTTATTTATATTCCCTTGCAGTGCTTAGTCTCACAGCCTAAGCAAGAATTCAGATCGCCAGACAGAGAGGGTTCTGGGTAGCCCCTCTCTGCTTGGTCTAGGGGTGGAAGTCTCTTCTTTTAGGTTGGGTGGAGATGGGTTTGAGGAACACCCTGGATAAAGTAACAACCTCATCTTGAGTCTCATGGTCCTCCATAGCTAACTTATGATAATGTATCTGAATAGGTTTTGCTACCGAATTATCTATCTGTTGTATCACAAAGTTAGTCAGCCTATTTAAGGCCCGGGACTAAAAGAAATCAGCAGAAATAACCCAGTTAATGGTCCCAAGATGGGAGGAAGTGGGGTTGACAACCATGGAGAGGTTGAAAACCAGTCTTTGTACCAGCTCTCATCTTTCTCTTTCTCTCTTTGTCATTTCTCTGGGCCTTCTCTGACCTTTTTCATGTTCTCTTTAACCATCCCTGTCTTGTCTATGTAAGGGCAACATTCTTCTTTAAGGGCTGTACACAGTCAAGAGCTGTACACAGTCTTTTCTATTGTAGAAGAGTAAATCAAGTCCAACAGAGTCCTTTGCAATTTTTGGAGATCAATTCAGACATCGAAACGAGGGATTTCTTCAGATTAGTGATGTCAATCTCTAGCTGTTTGGTGTCCTTGTCAATGGCCCATCAAAGGTCTGAGTAGTATAAGTCTGGAGGCCAGCATCAGGATTAGAGCTTCTACCAGCAGACATCACGGTGTTTCATTTTTACCTGTTCTCAGGCTGGAGGTTTAGACCCTGGGAGCTCTGGTTGAATCTTCTGATACTCATTCTAAAAAGGACAAAAGCACCCACACTTTGGTCTTCCTCCTTCTTGAGTTTCATGAGGTCTATGCATTGCATCTTAGGTATTGTGTGCTTTTGGGCTAATATCCGCTTATCAGTGAGTACATACCATGTGTGTTCTTTTGTGATTGGGTCATCTCACTCAGGATGATATTTTCTAGCTCCATCCATTTGTCTAAGAATTTCATGAACTCATTGTTTTAATAGCTGAGTAGTACTCCATTGTGTAGGTAAACAAGGGTTTATACAGGATAAAGGATCCATTGCAGTAGGCTGAAAAATAGCCCTTCCAATTCCTTCCTGCCCCTAGTATTCATGTGCAAGTCCTGGAACCTGTGTGCATCACTTTATATGAAACACAGGGACTTTACATGTGACATTTTAAGAAAAATTGCATTATTCAGAAGGTCCATCCTTACCTATTTTCTACTATTATAATAAAATGCCACAAGTAGGTAAATTACAGCAATAGAAGCTTGCGTGAGTTGTTCCAAAGATTGGGAATTCCAAGGCATGACACTGGCTAGGTCTTGGAATGCAAAATCATCCTATGCTGGAAGAAGAGGCAAGTGACACACATCCTAAGCAGATGCCCACTCACACATAACTAACCTTCTTCCAAGATAATGGATGGGATCCCTTTATGGGGTGATTCCTCTCTAACGGAACCAATTCTTAAGTCATTTCCTGGTCTTAGTGTTTTTCTCAATGACATTTAAATTTTACCATGAGTTAGGAGAAGACATTCAAACCATAGAAGACCCTAAATATAACCACAAGTGTTCTTCCAAGAGAGAGCCCTGGCACAGATAGAAGAAAGCAAAGCAGCCATAGAGAATGTGTCCATACAATAATGAAGGCTCACAGCATCCCAGCTACAAGGATTAGGAAGCCATTTTCCAGGAAGCTATTGGGGGGGGGGGGAGGTAGGATAGTGTTCTTGTCTCAGGTCCTGTATTTGGAAGTATGAAAAAAAGAATCACTGTTGCTTCAACCAGCACATTGGTGGTATTTGTCACAGTAGCTCTACAAAACATCGTCATCGAAAGGTAGGGGAAGGACAACTTGGCTAATCTGTCAGATGACTGTGGAGGCTCCTTCACAGCCTTGAACTTCCTTCAAGCTTCTCAGTGTGAGAAAAGTGATAAGCCTCTCAGTCAAAGTGATTTGCAGTTTCTGTTATAAGTAGCCAAAACGAAGAACAACCAGGAATTATGTCATTGAAGCCTCCACCTCCAACCCAAAAATATAACTAAAGCATACAGAACAAATAGATGTCTACCCTAGTAATAAAATTTAGTATCACTTTTTCCATACCGTCATAGGAAGTAGGTTGGTACGGAAAGATTTTCATCGCAGCTTGGCGCCACTCGCTTGTTTCCATGACTAGACTCCAGATACATGGAAATAATATTTTTACTGAAAAAAGCTTTATAAAGTCAGAGAAGTGTTTTCAGTGGTGTGAAAATAAGCATGATACTATTCATTGCATGGTTTAGAGGAAACAGAAACTTGTAGAGTTCTAGTATACATTGAAAAGTAACTGAAAAATCACTCAGTCTTTCATTGATATTTTTTTCCGATAGTTATAATTTCATTGTCAGTTGTCCATTATATGCATGGGATTTGCTTTTATTACAGACCTAAGGTTTATTTTCTGAAGCATTTTATGTAGTTTCCTTAGGTTTCTGTCTCCTCGTCTATAAAACAAGGCTTCCGCCTAGTCTCCCTGATCTGTGTGACAAGGTCATCATAGCATGTCTGCCATAGGTTAAGGGTTTAATCACTGGAAACTAATATTGGCTATGGCCATTCATTAGTCTGTAATTAGCATATGACAGTTTGAAAAGTCAGGTTAAAGTTTTACAGTCATCTACACCTAACAAAAGCCAGTAGGCCTTTAATGTATTTGTTATATGTTATATTTATATAGCATATTTCTTTTTATAAAATTTTCATTATAAATTTTCAGTCAACATGGGAAGTTTATTTTATAAGATTTACCCATCACATATTTATTTGGAGGTAATTGATTAAATGAGTAACTGGGAACTGAAGACAGACAAGGACGTTAGCATGGAAGGTGAGCAACCAACAACAGGGTTTCAGAAATGGATCTTTGAGCAAGATGGAGAAGTTACTGCTTGGTGAGGAGAAAAACAGATGCATGAAAAAGGGAAGAGTGAACAGAGCAGAGTCGCTTGTGGGATGGCATTACTACACAGCAGAAACTACGGAGCCCTTATCCTAGGGTTAGGTTTAGAGATTCCTGTTCACACAGCAGCAGAATTCCAAAAGTGTTTTTCCCATCTCAGCAGTGACATTTTCCAGGCTTGGGGCTGTTATCAGGTTCAGGTGAATGCCAACAATCAGGCAGAAGTTCATAAAGATGTTTAAACAGACCAAAGGAAGAGATTGTAGAAGAGAAAGCTACAAACTGAAATACAATACTGCTTCTGGTTATACATTTGCATTACAGCTACACAAAATTATACCACACCCATCTATATTAGAAGAGGAATGTGTAATAGATGTCTTACCCACTATCAAATAATTGTTATTTACATATTAAGTATTCTAATTAATGTATATGCTATATTAAATTCTGTATGCCTTTCATTAATCGTGCCAACATTAAACTGTTCCAGAAGCCATTCTTCCTTCCTGAACTATTCATCTTTTTTCCCCTGTATTATCTTTGTATGAAGAGGATGATATCTGTATCCTGTTTGATAAGTTTTCAGAAATATGACAACTGCTCTAAGCTTCCTCCCAATGCTGTCAGATCATCTATGCTATAACATTTCCCCTGGATGTCTGTGTAAGACATCTGTGGGCTGGCTAGATGGCTCAAAACATATAGGTGCTGGTCATGTAAGCCTGTTAGTGGACCTTAGAAGGTTTGATCCCTGGAACCTATGTAAAGTTGGAAAGAGAGAACCAGTTCCACAAAGTTGTCTTCTTAACTCAATATGTGAGTCATATACACAATGAAGAAAGAATTAAAAAGATCTTTCCAGATTTCTTTTCTCTATGAGTAACACACAAGGACATTAACATGGAAGGTGAGCAATGGAAGGGTTTCAGAAATGGACCATTGAACAAGATGGAGAAGCAACTGCTTAGTAAGGAGGAAACAGATGCATGTCAAAGACAAGGAGCAGTAACATTTTTGTAGAGTAATGGTAACTGCCAAGTAGTCAGCAAATTGAGTAAGGGGTAAAAGTCACTAGATAAGTCCTATGAAGATTAGAAACCATGTCTTCAACTAGACAAAGATGAAGACTCCAGAATCAAGAGAAAAACATCTACACAGTGCAGGAGGAGAAAAAGGCATGTCATATCATTCCAGATTGTATAGGAAGAAAATATAATCACTGGGGACACAGTTGACTTAGAAAGGTTATGTAGTTTTGAGCTCTGGTTCACTTGTTTGTGGACTCTGTAGATATGTCTCTATATCCAAGGAATGGTTTTATTTATTTAAGTGTATAGGGTTCCCTAGTGCTGAAAGACAAAGGTGGGTGTTAATGATGTAAATAGGAATCATGATGCATTGGCAATGGAGACTGTGGTGGTTTGAATGAGAACGGTCCCCATGGGCTCAGATGCTTAAATGCTTGGTCCCAAATTGGACCTTTTTGGAAGGATTAGAAGGTGTGGCCTTGTTGGAGGAAGTATCACTGGAATCAGCTTCCAAAAGCCCATGCCAGGCCCGATCTGTCATTCTCTGCTTGCTGTCAGTAGTTAAGAATGTAGAGATCTCAGCTATTGCTCCAGCACTATGCCTGCATTTGGGATTCCTGCCACAGTGACTAACCCTCTGAAACTGTAAGCAAGGCCCCAATTAAATGCTTTCTTTTGCAAAAGTTGCTTTGGTCATGTTATCTTTTCACAGCCATAGAATAGTGACTAAGACACACACCAGTTGTTGGAAGGAAATGACAGTTGGTTATCCCCAAGTCCACAGCTTTACAGCAGATCAATGAAGTAACAAGGATAGTCTAAATAAAGTTGGTCTCCTTAGGGAAGGACACATCTCAGTTGAGAGCATTTCTTGTTAACATGTGGTCTCCAGTGAGATAGAAATATGCCCCATGGTTTGAAGAAGGTAAAAACACAGACTGTTATGGAGAAGAAGGGGAAAGAGACCCACTCTCAGTCAGGGAGCAGCCTGCACCCACAGCAGACTATGTAGTAGGTAGACTGTGGGAACTACTTCTTTGTCTTGGCATGGGGACACAAACACTGTATTGTTGCTGGACTGGTGGCAGGTGATGGTGTGTCCTCTGCCAACACGTGTCTTTTTACTTTGATAATATTGTTCAGAATTCTTAATGAATAGTTGGATCCATGTCCTGGTCTTCTGGGTGCAGACACAGATCAACAGACCTGTGATAGATACCCTTGAATAACAATGCTGGCTTCAGTTAACATAGACATCTATGAAAGATGCTATATAATCTCAAACTTCCTAAAATTTTTTTGAATCAATCTAGACAAAATACATTAGAGCTATATTGCTACACTAGTTAATGATTTTTAACCAAGGCCTACTTAACACAATTCAATATTTATAATGATTTTAGGCAGATAATTTATACTTAATTATCCTTGGTTAACTTCCTCTGCATTGTCTTACATGGTGTCATCGAGACTTTTTATCCAGACTAAAATTATAATATGCTTTTTAAGTTATGAGAATAAAAAATCAAATATAGTATCTGTGGAAATGTAATAATTCATGTTTTAATTCAATATGATAAAATGAGAAAAAGAAGTACTTTTAGATGAATATTTGAAATATATTTATATGTTCAACAAAATTGCTTTTGTCTTTAATATGTGGTAAAATTGTATGTACACCAAATAATTGTTTTAAAATAAATACTTTATGATTTATGTTTAATTAATACATGTGTTTAAGTACATCTATCTATCTATCTATCAGGAATGTATAAAAATTAAGTGGGTGAAACGAGTTGTGAGCAGAAAAGTCTTAAGAACCTAGTCTAGACTATGGCAAGACAATGATGATTCATCCTGTAATTGAAGATAATGGCAATCATTCTTCTGATTCTAGCCCAGTTTGCTTTTCAGAGTCTTTGTTACACAGGGCTACGTAGAGATATTTTGGCCTAGATATTTGTCACGGGCTGTCCTGTGCACTGCAAGCTGTATCTCTGGCATCTACCTTGATAACAGTCACTTCCAGTTGTGACCACAGAAGATTGTCCTCAGAGCTTATCAAATACCCTAAAAGAACTTGCTTTTCAGGAAGGACCTTTGCTTTTAAAGGTGCAAGCTTTGGAGAACAGAAATTTTTAAACGGAAGACTTGGATAAAGAACTGGCCAAAAGAAACTTGGGCCAGTGGTTATATTATAAATATGCCTGCTATTTAACTCACAGAAAAATGAGTTTAATGTTAGGTTACCCATACTCAAATATTCCAGTGTTGAATGTGTCTTAGGGTTAACAGACACATGCATGCATGCCTCTTGTGTGTGTGTGTGTGTGTGTGTGTTGTGTGTGTGTGTGTATTAATGAAATAATTGTTTTCTCTTTGAAGGCATAGCTCTTATATTTCTAAACAAAGCTGTACTGCTGATGCAAATTAATAGGTGGAAAGGAATGAAAATCTAATAGATTTCAGAAAGATGGGTACTAAAGTTTTACATGATTAGTTGTTTTAAATTGCATTTTCTAAAAGATATGATCTTCCCCAGTGTATGTTAATCAGAGAATGCCACGTAGAATGTCATGTAGAAATAACTATTTTACTGAGCATACATACAAACACCAAATACAAATGTTATGTGTAGTATCAACTTAAACATATTCTTGAAGAACAGGAAAAGCAGTAAATTGCAAATAATTCAATTTCTGAGCCATCTTGGGTCTCTTAACTTTAGGGAAAGGGAGTCACTTATCTTGTATTTTTCCATGGCTGATCTATGATCAGTCAAATAGAAATGTCAGAGGCTGTTGACAGAACAAGAATAATGAGCATACATTTACGGTCTTTGTCAATAGCCCAGGAGATCAATTGCCCTCTTGACCAGGACCAAGTATTTCCTTCAGTGAGTGAACTTTGAGAGAGGAGGTTTCTAAGCACAATTTATATCCAGGTGTTCTGCTGGCCTTTTTGACACTTTCTTAATTGCCTTTCTCCAGGCAAAGGAAATCTGAAAGTCTACAAAGATCACTAAACCAGCTTTCTTCCTGTTAATGTTTACTAAGCAATGAACTGGCAGATGTGTTCACTCTAGTGGCCAGTAAGCAGTTGGGAAATGATGGACTAGGTATTTAGGATGTTTGTCAGTCAACACTTAACTGCTCCATTTGTAGAATAGTCACATAAGAAAGAACATTAGCCACTGGATGTTGAGCAGATATATTTTTTATTTCAATATGATAGTTAACTGTGTATCTGAAATGTTGTATTAATGCTTTATTTGAACATTATTATTTTTTCAAACACATTCTGATCCATGTCAGTGTCTCAAAGGTAGATATTTGAACCTGTGAGTTATTCTGTATTTAACACTTGGTTCTCTTATACCAACTACAATGTTTTATGTGTTCAGAATTTATTTTATTTTGCTTAACTATCAAAAATTCATTGTCATGTTTTCATAAATGAATTACATACATGAATTGAAAATGAAGATTTAATTCTTTAGGAAATATATATTTAAGAAAATATTTCATTTACAAATATGATAAAATATTCCCAGTAGTATATTGCTAGATGCAAATTAGAACAAAACAGGTTATAAAATTTTGCTTATCAAATTGACAGAGATAAATATGTTCAGAAACAGGATACTGGAGATACTGGAGTATATTATTTCCAGGAGAAAAAAAAATGTTATGGATGCTTTGGGAAATAATCTGACAATATGAAGAATGGGTCTTTCAGTTTTCCAAGACTGAGACAGATAATTCTAAGTCTGGGAATTTATCCAAAGAAAATCATCTTACATACAGAAAGGTTTTGTATACAAAGGTGTTCATTGTCTTATTGTATAGAATAAAAGAGAAAAGAGGCAACAGTATTGACCAACAAAAGTAAAATTAAATAACGTGATCCATTCACTCTAGGAATGTACATGTTGGCTTTAAATATGCTAATTATTGGGACAATAAATATTTCCTCATGTCATAATATTTAGTAAGAGAAGTACCATATAAATGTTATAAATTTATGCATCCAAATAATATAAAAAGTCATGTTCAGAAAAAGGCTAATCTATGAAATGTAGTGTTTACTATCTTTCTCTAGTAAGAAGATGAGTATTTTCAAGTCAAATTTCTAAAAATTCAACATTAGCCTTTAATCTTCAATACCAGAAATAAAAGAATTTCATTTCCAAAGACATGAACACACTTAAAAATGGTTAGTCTGTAGCACTTCTTCATGTATCTAGCTCTTAGGCTAGTAATTTTTCTTTCAAATATGAAACTTCATGTCTACAAATGACAACACCCACAGATCTTAAGTGCAACAGCTTCCCAGTTAATTTATCAATCTAATTTCCCATATGTGTTATATTCATCTTACCTGTCAGAGTCTCAGCCTCCAAAATAATCAAGTTGATTTTCACTGCTAGTTTTGGGTTCTTTCGTTATATGCTCCCTATTGTTCCTACCTCTTAGCTAGAATTTCAAGAAGCTTTTATTCCTCTGTTTGGTAAACAAAAAAGGAACACTATACCCATGGCCCTTCTTTCTCTACCTTTCTAATGGGATACTAGTGTTGTGGTTTGGAGGTCATCATGAGTAGGTCACCCTGGTTGCCACCAGTCTCCAGCAACCACACAGTCACTGGACTGTGTGTGCATGGTTAGGGGGTGGAGATATATTAGATATCAGCAAAAATTGAAAATGAAAATTATGAAGATGCCATGTGTAGACATATTTTTCAGTATCTACTTTAATAAGAGTACTTTCTCTTTTTTTTTTTTTTTTTTTTTTTTTTTGAGTACTTCTCTTCTATCCCACCACCCACCAGACATAGTAGAAAGGAAAGATTAATAAGGCAAAGGAGGATGTGGACCTGTTTAGAAATAGTTCTTCCAGTTCCTTACTCCAAGTTGTCAGGATATCAGCAGTTCAGTTCACATGAATCAGCAGTGGTAACTCGTTCCACTGGCAAGCACTATTCATGAATTAGCAACAGCACTTCCATCCAGAAGAAACCATGAGGCTCTTCCAATCAACCAGAAGTGGCAATAAGCCACCAGAACACCACCAAAAGTTCTTTGGTGTGTTTTTCTCTCTACAAAGTCATGACCAGTGATGACAGCAGAGAGTGGCAAGGTGAACCAACGCCACACAGCATCCACCATCTGTTGGGTTATATTTAAAACCTTTGCAAACATCATGTGTTTTCTCAACATCCGCTCTAACAAACATTACTTTTTCTTTTCCAGGCAGCTTCCAGAATAAAGCAATGTGTCTGTTCTCAGCAAAACATTCTCCTACGTGTCTGCTTCATCAAAAACATTTTCTCATAAGACAGTTTCCAGAAAAACATCACATGACACAACTGAGTCTCCAAAGAAACCAGAAATATCAACTTCAGCCAAGTAAACACCAGATAGGAAGGAATTGCATCTGGATTATTTTGAGAACTGCAAAACTTAAACTCTAAAAGTTCACTGAATAATAAACATTTTAATGAAAATCAGTAAGCAGATTAATGAAGTGAATAGACAGTTCCCAAAAGAAATACAATTGGCCAATAATTGTTTGAAAAAAAAAATGTTTACGATCCTTACCATAAGAAAAATGCTAATTGAAACTGTTTTGAGATTTAATCTCATCCTAGTCAGAAGGCTACCATCAAACAAACAAATGACAATGCTAGCAGGATACAGGAAAACAGGAGTCCTTATACACTGCAGGTAAGAGTATCAACAGCTATGACCCCTGTGTAAGTCAATATGGAGGTACCACAAAAAATAGGTAATAGAACTACTATATGACCCAACTACAACTCCCCTTGGAATAAATTCAAAAGACTCTAAGTCAAGGTACCAAAGAGAAATTTTTTATATCCATGTTTTTTTGCTGCATTTTTCACAATATCTAATATATGGAGTAAGCATAGAGTCCAACAATAGATGAATGGATAAAGAAAATGTGATGTGTATATACAACAGAAACTTTTAGTCACAAAGAGAAATGAAATCATAACATTTTCAGAAAAATGGATAGAATATTATGCTAAGAGAAGTAAGCCAGACACAGAAAGACAAATAAGACAGGTTTTCCCCTCATGTATAGAATCTAGACTTAAAATTGTGTTTGTATGTTTGGGAAGGAAGGGGTGGACATGTACACAAAGGGAACCATGAGAGGGAGGGAAGAAGTCTTAACAGATTGGGCAAGTGGGTAAAGGAAAAGGAATGGAATTCACATGACATGAAAATGGGAGTGATATTTGAAGGGAATAGAGCCAGTAAGAAAAAGGAAAAAGGAAAAGGGAAAAGAACCTGTAATGGCATCTAATTGAAGGAACTACAGAGGACAATGAAGGGAATGACTTAATAAAAAATAAGTCATAATATTATGTGTGTATTAAAATGCTAAAACAAAACTTTTATGTTAACATAAAATTAATTATAAAATAAAAATACATATTAAATGTTTCTAAATTTATAAATCTTATTATTAAAAACTTCCAAATAAAACACACACACACACACACACACACACACACACGCGCATACACACACACTAAAACTAAAACTAACCATATCCAAAGTCTCTACATTTCAATGAATGTCTATACAGTTTCAATAGCCATTCTGAATCTGCAAAGCTTTACACAACATTTTGCACTTTCATTTTTATGCTGATTTAATATAGTATTTAACTTCAAAAAAATACTAATTCTAAAGTAATAATGTCTGGTTTCCTTGTTAAATACACTAACTTCTAACCTGTTAAGTAACTAACATGAGGCATGCTGGATAAGAAAAAGAAGAGTAAGGGGAAGATACGGAGACAAGGGCAACTTCAAAGTCATATGCCATATATATATCATATATTTCATAAATATATATCATATATTTCAAAGAGTCGAAGGTTTCCAGGTGCTTTTTAGCTTTGAAAATATTCTTTCTAGTCTTACTACAATGAATGCAAATTTGTTTTCTATTTTTCCTCAGAAGTATTAGCCCCTTTTTCTCCAATCGCATTAAGAATCTGAGTTTCCTTCCTGTAGAATTTTAATCCAGCAACATGGCTGCCCTGGCAAGGGATCATACTCAAAGCTATGATCTGGCTGGAATACAGACACAATCCTAGTATACACCTTTGATCCCAGACATCTAATTGAAGGACAGACAAAGTGATGAATCAGAGACAGAATGAGTCAGAGATAGGATACTCCCAACTCTCAAGAGAACAGACAGGAAAGAGAGGCTACTTAAGAGCAGTGAGGGGATAGAAAAGGAGCGAATCAGTTCGGTTTAGAGTAATTCAATTCAATTCAATTGAACAGTTCAATTCGTGGATTCTAGAGGCAGGTTTTTTTTTTTCAAGCAGAGTGATTCAGTCAGATGCCAAGAGAAGTCAATTTGAATCAGTCAGCTTGGAGAAGAGTTTGAGCCAGAACAGCTGATTTGAACCAGCCATTCTGGTTCTCTTTTTAAAAGAGCTAGAAAGAGTGAGTTTATTCAGCTGTACGTCTTGGAGGGTGAAACATTAGCAGACGAGGCTGGAAGCTGAAGGCAGCATGGTCTGCGGGCTTGCAGAAGATTTGATTGTACAGAGGCTAGAAGCTTCCAGGCCTAGGCCTAGGGATAGTTAGATAGAAGTGATCTGGTTTCAGCCCAGCCCATGTACTCATAAGGCCTGGGTGTGACTCTCATCTCATCCATTCATCTGAGGAAATAAAAGTGACACTTGCATTTACACCTTCCCCCTCTATTCTAAAGCAGTCCTTGCTTGGCTGGTTTCATGCACCATGAGCTGGGTGCTGAGGCAATGGTTGTCCCTACATCTCCTCTTCATGACTCGCATGGGATTGTCTTTGTAGACAGGGCTCTTCTACTCCTTATACAGGTCTTCTTTAAGACACTATAACTTGTACCTAGCCAGATTCATTTGATCCTGTTACAGGTGTTTCATATTTTTCACATGTGTACCTACACACACACACACACACACACACACACACACACAGACACACACCAACAACCAAACTTTTATCTTTCACCCAACAATTCAAATTCACAAACACGTTCCTCAGTTATAAATCTCCACATGGATTTATTTGCTGGCAGTTCGCAGCTGTATCAAATTCTTTGATCAGCATTCTGAGAATGTCCAGAGGAAGAACCTGTAATTGTCATCCTGGATTTGTGAAAGAGCATGCCTGCCAACCCATCCATGTATTTCATTTCCATATTTATGTTCTGGAATTCACTATCTATTTTCCAAATTCTACACTAACTCTTTCATGCCTGGGCAGTGTTCCCAGTAAATTATTTATTATGCTGCCCTCACAGAGTGTTTGCAAAGTATTTTCTTATCTTTACCCCATTTGTCTTTTATTTGTGACTGGGGTGGATTCTACTGGTAGATCAGGAAATCAATGTGATTTAAAGTATATTAGTTGCTTCCTTGCAAAACATCTCTGTTGCCAGCATGATATTAGGCTCTCATTTTAATTAATCTGTCAAATTCCTGACTTCTGGTTTATTTCTTAAACTCCTGACCTAGGTTATCAGCTCCTTCCAAGTTGTTGGCTAGTTAGTTGGTGTGCTCCTTACAAGCTATTGGCTAGTTAGTTGGTGTGAATTTTACCCTAGATTAGTGCATCTTAAACTGCATCTCCAGCACCTGTTCACCTTGTCATCGCAAGGATTTCTGGGTCACCCCAGGCATCCTAATTCAATAGGTCTTGAATAAAATGAGTGCACTGACATTCCATCAAGTTCACATGCTATTCTAAGCTGCAGATCTTATGGTGAGATTCAGTACCACTTACCATCTGTCAGTTATTTTTCTATTGCTGCAGCAAAACACCAAGACCAAGGAAATTTATCAAAGAAACTGTTTAATGAGCTTACAGTTTCAGAATGTTTAAGCCCACGATGTTGGAGAAAAGACATGGAGGCAGGAACATATGAGGGTTCACAGAAAGCAGAGAACATACTGGGAAGGGCTCAAGTCTTTGAAACATCAAAGTCCATGCTTAGAGACACACCTCCTGCAAAAAGACCATACCATCAATTCCACCAACTGGGGACCAAGTATTCAAACTCATGAGCCAATGGAAGCAATTCTCACTCAAATCACCACATTTTACTCCCTGTCTCTTATAGGCTTGTAGCCATATCATAATGAAGATGCATTTAGTACAAACTCAAAGGTCTCCATAGTCTTTCACAGTCTCAACACTGTTTTAAAACTGTGTACAAACATGTCTGTCTCTGCATCTACCATCTATATATGGTTCTTGTACTTGTTCTTTGGCTTCTCCTCCTCCTCCTCTCTTCATTCTATTCTGGTTTGTTTGTTTTTAGTGTATTTATTATAGTGTTCTTCACATCTGTGTGTCTTTTATCCTTTTTTGGTTCAGCTTAGCTATCATTTCCATACAGAACCCTCTTGGATACTAGAATAAGTCTTTTGCTTGTACACATTCTTTCTTGTTCCTTATCATAATCTGAATTGTATAATTGTATATGTGATTCACTACTTTGTGTCTGTCTCCTAAGTCTTCATGTGAGTCCCTAAGAGTAAGAACACCTCTGCTTACTGCCACATGTTCATCCCTAGACAGAAAGCACTGGTTGAAACAGTCTACATTCCCTATAAACATACTGTATAATGACTACAATACTGTCACCCATCTTTACTCATCAACTGTCCAATAAACAGGAGTCAACTTGTTTCTGAGCATGACTTTTTCCATCATTATTGTTGAATGGGTAAGAATTAGACATTAATTCACCTCCTCATTGATAGGACACAGATTTAGAAGAGTTAGTTCACCTGCTCTAATTTGTTCCATCCATTTCGACACTTAAAGTCACAGTGCCAGACTCCTACTCTCTGGCCTCTGCTTGGACTAGTCACCTATAGTAGTATATCAATAGCCTGTTACAAATGCACACAGTCATGCTTAAACAAACCACAGTCATCTCCTATCCTATGATTTGGAATTCTAATTCACAGATTAGCCTTGATTGAGTCATTCTTGGAAAGCATCAGAGAAGAAAGTATGTGAAATACATCAACCCAATGAAGGACCTTCCATCGCTGCACACAAATGGTTAGTGGTATGTTCTAGGAATATTTATCTGCAGAAGAAAAGCAGGAATTTGTGACGAGGAAATGGCTGACTCAGTAATGTGCTTGCTGAGGAAGCATGAGGACCTTCAGTCCTCAACAACCATGTTTGAAAAACGGCCAAAATATTTGGGCATGTGACATGTGCTTCCAACTCCAGGACTGAGGAGGTGGAGACAGGTAGGTCTCTGAAACTTGTTGGCCAGATGTGGTAGTTTGGATGAGCAATTTCCCCCAGAGTTTCATGTGTTTGAATATTTAGTTCCCAGTTAGAGTTGCTGTTTGGAGAGTCAGTAGGGGATATGGCCTTAAGGGAGGAGGTGTGTCATTCCAAGAGGGCTTTGAGAATTAAAAACTTGGGTCTTTTCCACCCATTCCCCTTTGCTTTATGTTTGTGGTTAAAGTTCTGAGCTCTCAGCTTGCTGTTCCAGCTGCCTGCCTGCTGATGATAGCAGTGTCTCCCTCTGAAACTTCTTCTTCTAAGTTTACAGCAACAGAAAAAAGTAAGTGCTACAGCAAGCTTTCATGCCACTGAAATCCTGTCTCAATAAACAAGGTGGAATGTTACCCAAAGTTCACTTCTGGACTCCACAAAACTGTGCCCCACCACACACACACACACACACACACACAGAGAGAGAGAGAGAGAGAGAGAGAGAGAGAGAGAGAGAGAGAGAGAGAGAGAGAGAGAGAGTTTGAGGTGTACTGTTCTACAGTAACTACCCCATGACTTGCAAGTAACGGGAGCAGTTAGAGGAAAGTTATATAAAGTAAGTTAGAGTTAGTATCATGTTTATTCCAAAACAAACATGTGCAGAAAAATATATGATCTAAATAATGTTAATTCAAGTAATAAAAGGAATATTCTACTGCCAAGATATATGTTGTATTTTGCAATCTGAAAAAATATTTTCTAGAACTCAAAGATAATGAAGTTTCTGAAATTAGTGAATATTTCAATAAGGAAGTTAAATAGCAAGGAAGTCAACGTTCTGGAAAGCTTTTTCATGGGATCCTTCAACGCTCTGTCCTTCAATTTCTCATCAGGTTTTAGTTTATGTTGGGTATGCATTCCTGGAAAGTTTCAAATATAGCATTTTAATAGTATCCTTTAAAATTATAAAAATGTATGTGAGATCTTGGAAGTAAAATCACCGATAAACTCCTTGTGACGTGAACAATTTTCCGTGTCACATGCGTTATAGTTGGCATTCCTTCAGTTCGACTTCTGTAGATCAGGATAGCACGGTCGCAGAACCGGACTCTTTTTATTTTTTCCTAATATTACAAAACAAGGTTACAAGATACTGTTCTCAAATACCATATGTCTTCTTTTCAATTCTTAAGAATGGTTTCTAAAGATCTAACACAGGAGCAGGTGACGCTCACTGGCTGGATTTGGGGGTAATTGGATTTTCTTTTCTCTTCACTAAAATTATGCATGCATGGGAAGAGCAGTAAGAATGAACGACAGCCCGTGCCTACTAATCACCATCAGCTAGGGCCTGCTTTTGAAATCTGATTTAAGAAAAAAAAATGAAATAAAACCACAGGCTTGGCTGATAGAAAACTGTATAATGTTTAAGCAATGGTGGGAGGAAGCCTGGTCTTAAAGCAGACTAGACTTTGGACCAAACCCAACCAATGTTTCTCGTCCGTGTTTATTTTGTTACTTGACATGATTCAACTCATTAAGGATTTCAAAGGTCCAAGGGAAAGTACTTGTACTTTGCCAAGGCATCCTTAGTTAGAATTCCATTATCTCCATGATCCGAGACAGGGATTTCCTCCTACTCAGTTCTGAGTAATTATGTGTAAGCAAACCCTTGGTGTTCTCCTGGAGTGACTGTATGGAGCTGATGGTTCGCCATGAATCATTCATGTGGTAGCATCTTTAGTGAGAGGGAATGGGTGACAGCCGTTGATCTGCGGAGTTTAGATGAAGAATGGCTTTCCCATTCTTATTTGCTTCTTCCGACGTGATGCTCTTCCCTGTAAGCCACGCCCTCTCCTGAAATGATTACAAGAAAAGGAGAGCACACAAGCATATTCAATTAAGCCTTCTTGTTCTTGCAGGTCTAATTTAGAATGTGCCTTAGGAAACACTGCTTCTTCTTTATAAAAACTGGAAATGGCTGTTCTGGATACGGCTCTCTCTCTTCTCTCCCTCTCCCCTCCTCTAGCTCCTGTTTCCTTCTCAACTCTCCCCCATCACTATCTCCTATTTTCTTCCAACTTTTTCCTTTCATCTCCTCTCCATCCCTTTACCTCTCACCTCTTTGTCTTTTTTTGAGCGCTAGCCAAAGAGACAAAAACAACTAGAAAGTGGAAAGAACAGTCAGTGCCATTTTTTTCCCATTTGTTAGTTCGGCTTCTTTTTTGTATTAAAGGTTGGTCCCAAGGTATAACTTCCGTTACTCTCACCTTGCCTTCTCTCTCCTCACTGTCGGATTCTTCTACGTTCCAAGTTTCTGGATCCCAGGAAGGATCTCTAGTGCAGGTCTGATTTGTGCTGTTTTTCATATCTGTCCTGATAACTGTGAGAAACATCAAGCTGAACCTGGTACCTCCGTCTCACTTCAAGCCAAAGTCAGTGTAGCAGGGAACACCCAAATGATTTTTTCTTGTTCCAATTTCTTTTTCACATAAGCAATTTATTTCTGAGCAGAAAGCTCGGTCTCCATTATGTCTTATTGCCCACACTAAAGGCCATACAAGTATGCTGCCCACTTCCAATCACATCTCATACGTGCTGTTTTCAGAGACTTTGCGCTAGGGACATAGTCTCTAGTTTATCAGGCATTTTAGGGATATCTCCCTAGCCACCTTGATCTTGAATTTCTCAGTCTCCAGAAATGTAATGAATTATTTCTATTGTTTAGTGCACCTAGACAGCTGTGCTTGTTATAGCAACTAACCAAAATACTTTAATAATTTCCACTGTGTCAAAGCCAACGATAGTCTAAGATATCCATGCTTGATATATCTCTGTCATTTGAGATCCCTCCTGCCATCTATCATGTCTGAGACATTTGTCATTTTTCTGTTCCTATATTTTTCACATTTTCTTCTCAAGAAGAGACTTGATGTTTGTGTTGCTTGGCATGAGCTACTATGAGCCTGCCCAAAGTCAGACGGGGTTCTTTTTCCAGTGTTAACTCAAGCGGTACCATCAGAGTCAGAGATGCCATCTGATGCAAAGAAGCTTCTAGCTATTTTCCACTCCATTAGTCAATGCTGTGCCGCTATCTGAACGTATTGTGTTTGGTTATTTGTCTTCCTCCTTTTGCCCACCGCTCTTTACCAGAGCTGTGGTTTCCTGAGGAAACAAATCTTTTCTTTGCCCCGCCCTTTTCTCCAGCACTTAGAATGGTACTTGGCAAATAAATACATCTTGAATAAAAATGGGGAGAGAGAGAAAAACAAAGGGGAAAGGTAAGATGGAGAAGATGCTGTGGTACGTTTAGTAGGTTTGGGCCATGTACATTGTTCAAACTCTATGTTATTCATCATAGAATTTCAGAGTGTCCCTGGGATACTCTGAAGCTTCTCCAACAACCTCTCACCATGGCTCATGAGTTCCAGTGCAGGTTTCTGGAGATTTATTGGTGACAGCTTTCTCTTCCAAGAAATCATGTCTCATTTGGCTTCCATCCATCATATACACTTCTGTCCATTCTTCTCTGCATCAATCTCTCTCTCTCTCTCTCTCTCTCTTCTCTCTCTCTCTCTCTCTCTCTCTCTCTCCTGTCTCTGTCTGTCTCTCTCTCCTTCCCTCCCTCCCCCTCCCCCTCCCTCTCCCTCCCTCCCTCCCTCCTTCCCTCTCTCCCTCCCTCCTCCCTTCTCTCTCTCTCTCTCTCTCTCTCTCTGTTTGTCTGTCTCTCTTAATATGCACAGAAGCCAGAGGGCCCAGTTGGTGCTGTGTTAGCCTCAATAATTTTTAGATTGTTTTAGTGGTGCAAGGGGCAAAATATGAAGTAAAAGCTTGTCCTAAGAATCTACCCTTTTCTAGGTTGTAGATGATAGGACACATTTATGATTCGGTACTGGCAAGAGTAGGTGACAGGGACACAAATTCCAAGCCATCGTGACCTTCACAATGACATTTGTCTCAAAACCAAAACAAATAAAAACAAACAAATAAACAAACAACAAAGCCTGTACTTCCAGGGAACAACTTCAAATGCACTCACATTGTCAGAGCTTAATTTAGTCACATTTCAAAGAACATTATTTAAATTGTTCAAAATTCACAATTGCCTATAGTTTCCAGACAGAAATAAATTATTGTCAAACCCTGTGAATACAGGGTTTTAAAACAGACCAATGTGCCATGGAAAAATTTTCTGTTGTCTCTGTCCACAGGATAAGGAAATGTACTAGGCCAGTTCCTCTTGTGCACATCAAATACACAGCCTGTGGGGGTCCTGGACGCCAGCCAACCCAACATGACGCACTGCCCTGAAATAGTGACACACTTTTCAAATGCTCCTATGAAAAGTTTACCTTAGACATATTTTTCCTGAGTTTACCCAAGGAATTGAAATCACCATGCCCTGAGAAACCTGTCGTGTACAAGGTCTTGCAGCCAATGCAACCAAAACTCATCTGTATCCAGAACCGTCTGAATCTGCAGAACTGTGGGAATTCAGGTGCCCACAGACAGGAGGAGTAAAGAGACTTCTCCAGCCTCTCCTGTCCACAGTCTTTCTGTTTTAGCTGAAGTCTTTGTATCAGACTCAGGGACATGCAAGTTTAAATAGGGTTACATTGTATCATTGAAGTATCTCTTTTATTCCCAGGTTTCTCTCCTCACATCCAGTGGCTTGAATGGTTTGATCTGGATTTTTTTTTTTTTTTACTGGAGATAGAAGGTATCTGTTGGGAACTTCAGGACAGCTTGTAGAGGTTTAATCTCAGGGATCAGTAGGATTAATGGCAATAAAGAAAATGCCAGGAACCGATAACACGACAGACAGACCTGAGCTGGGTCAGTGCTGTGCACACGACAGACAGACCTGAGCTGGGTCAGTGCTGTGCTGATGGAGAGACCATTTGCAAGTTACAGAAGGACAGGGTGGGAAGGAACGGTGAAGGAAACAGAGGATCTCTGCCTACCCTTTCCTTGTGTTTGTGAGTGTGGGCTGCTGCCCACAGCAGCCCCAAGGAAAAGGACTCAGTGGAGAAAAAAATAGTTGATAACTGACCCTTAGAATATGGCCTGTTAGAATCATAAAAGCAGTCTCCGTAAGTAAGGTAGACATGCCTGTCTCCAGCTCCAGCGGCGGTACAAAGGGAAATGACTGTGGTTACTGGAAAGTGGTGTTTGCACAGAGCATTATTAGTATTTGGATTGGGTGGTGGAGGGACCAGCGCATCTGAACTTATTGAAACACCTTGCAGATGTTCATTATTGATTCCTCTACTTAAGGCCATTAAGTCTGTATTATAAGAAGACAGTTAGATATTTTAAAAACAGATTAAAGTAATTTCCCATTAAGTCTTTTAATTATTCTAAGAACTTTATGAAGCTCCAGAAGAAATCCTCCAATTAATCCCTTTGCAGCATCAAAGACTTCTACCCACTATATTCCATTTTAATTATTTGAAAATAATAGCTCAGGTACAGATTTTCCTAGGAAAGTATTCTTCACTACTCTTTCCTTGTGCATGTAGAACCCTCTCTAATGAAGTTTTTTTTTGTTTGTTTGGTTGGTTTTCCCTTCACAGAGTCAAACAGGCTGAGTGAACCCACCTGATTTACCAAACAGATTTCATTTCAAGGTTACACTAGCCGGGGGCACATTGATTCTGATAACTCAGATTTCTGAAAAATGAGTCAGCTCAAGATAAATGAAGCATCCTTCCTAAAAATCAAGTGAGCTCAGCCCGGAAGGGGCTTGCTTTTCTAGCCTCTCCCTCCACCCCACCCTCCTTCTTGCCAGATTGCCTGAGAGTGTGCTGCGCTTGCTCGGGGACAGCCACCAGGGATAGCTCCAGCTCATTAGCTTGCAGGAAGCACTTCCAGCTCAGAGGCATCACGCTTCTCTCATCTCCCCGTGGAGGGTGCACTCGAGGTTTGAGCCGAGGTTTGAGCGTAGGGTGGGAATGGAGGCGTTTCCGTGCTATTTTGGTTTTCTCTACTGACTGACTGGCTGCTCAGCTGTTCATGAGTCACCCTAACCTCAAAATCTGTCATTAGAACAGAAATAATGACACCTATTTTCTGTGCCTGCCTGAATTGCATGAAGACATTATTCATATTTCTGAAATCCATGTGAGAATTAGTCAAGGTTAGATGTAAGGAAAATTTTAATGTAATCGCTATTAAGTTATGATTTGTGTCTGTCTTTCAGACTTTGAGAATTCTCGGTACTGAAAAGTTAAGAATGAAAAGATGTCTTGGGATAAAATTTGGCATGTTTGACAAAATAGTTCAAGAATGCATGCATACATACATACATACATACATATATTTTTCCCATGATCTCTATCTAGCTATCCACCATTTGCTATCTATATAATATATTAGAATTTTTAACTCTTTTTTTTAAAAATCTACAATTCTGGGTTTTTATTCTCATAACAAATCTGAAAGGACAGTAATTTTAACTGCTGTCATTTTCTTCTGATCCATCTTTGTCCTACTTCCAAGACATATAGCCATACAAATAGATCAACACTGCCAGACCTGTGTTAGCTACCATGCCACCATGAAGTGAAAAGCTGACATTAAGGCTTTGGGATGTGAAAGTCATTGAGGGGTGCAGGGAGCAGGAGTCAGTAACCAGATTTGTTAGGGTGGTAGAACATTCCAGACCTCTGCAGAGACTGGAAATATCTGGCCTATTCTTCTTATGCTTTTAGAATGGGGTCTCACTACGTAATCCATGCTGACCTTGAATGCATGATAATCCTCTTGCCTCAGCCTCAAAATTTATTTAATTCAAATATTCACTTAATGACAAGTTCTTGACTAGCTTGTGCTGAATTAGACACTAGGGATGCCACTGACAGAAAACACTTACCAAAGGAGACCACATATTAGAAAGAAAATACTAATGGAATCTGGAAACAGTGTAACTGTCATGGTAATTAGGAGATTGGTACTCAAATGTTGCAGATAGACGGTTCCTAAGGCAGCTATTTGGAACTTCAAAGGGAAAGAATTTGGCTAATAAGGAGGAAAAAGTTCATTTCTATCTTAAATATGTTTTTCCTGCAGCTTGTCTTGTCTTACCTTAGTTGGTTGTTTTAATTTGTGAGTTTAAGTTATTGTGGTTTCTATTCATTTATACTTACAAAGAAAATCATTAGAGGACATGGTTTTGTCTCCAAAAACATTTTGTCTATAGTTGATATATTTATTTATGAATTGTAGCTCTTAGCATTATATGATGTATGCTGTATAGCTTTTGGTAGGTGATCATACACAAATGTGGAAATAATAATGTAACTTTTTTTCTTCCAATAGCCAGCTAACTTACATAGCAGGTTTGTGTGTATAGTATATATACATAGACTATATCCAAATATTCTTTATCATATTAAGTTTCTAATGCAGATTGTTGTATACTCAACCTTTTTGCTAGGAGTATTTTTCAGAGGCTCTGCTTGCTTGCTCCTGGTCTGCCCATTTATGGTTTCTTTCACATTGAGCTGTCTGGATTACTGATTCTTACCAATACACTTCTACCAGTCAGAATGGTCTTTGTGAAAAGCCTTTACAAATGAAAAAAAAAAAAAATCAGAGACCTGCTCTTCATTTTTTCCACTCCTCTTAGAGTTTCTGTTGCTGTGAAGAGACACCATGACAAAGGCAACTCTTATAAAGGACAACATTTAATTGGGCCTGGCTTACAGGTTCAGAAGTCCAGTCCAAGGTGGGAGCATGGCAGCTTTCAGGCAGACATGGTGCTGGAGGTGCCGAGGGTTCTACATCTGAAAGTTACCAGGAGACTCTGGATCACAGTGGCCAGGCTTAAGCATCTGTATGAGACCTCATAGCCCTGCTTCCACAGTGACACACTTCCTTTAACAAGGCCACACCTCCTCCAATAAGGCCACACCTCCTCCAACAAGGCCACACCCCTCCAATAAGGCTGTACCTGCTAATAGTGCCACTTTCCTTGGGCCTATTCAAGCATATTCAAACTACCATACCAACCAAGGTCCAAAGGAGGATACTCTTAAGAATTAGCTTTCTTCTGCCTAGAAGGGGCAGTGCCTCCCATTCCGGCACAGAAGAGTAGAGTCTCCGTGCAGGACAATCCAGCTCTGATGCTGGAGTCACCAACTCATAATCTTGGTCCATGGTTGGATGAGATCAAGTATCACAGGCCTCGCTCCTCCTAAACAGGGCAGCCTGGTTCCTGGCCTCCATCTCATGGCCTGTCCTTGTCACATGAAGCAAGGATCTTTTCTCTTGGTTCTGTACTTTCTCTTTCAAAGATGCATTCAGAGAAGAGTAGAATTCTGGTTACTATTATCACAAATGTTCTAGTCATGAAGGAGAAATAAACAAAAGTAAATTTTTATTCTAACTAGATCATGGGGACGGTATGCAAAGTTACTTTGGGTTTATATCATAGTGTCATCTATAAGGCATGCCATCTCAATTTCAAACACATTTAGTAGAATGCTTTGCTTTCTTTAGAACGTGGTTCATGATGACAATTTATGCTAAAATCCTATACACATTTTGATGCTTTATTTTCATTCCTCAAAGTAAGATGATAAACAATTCAGACATGAGTATAGAAATTGATTAAAAAAATCAGATTTTTTAAAAAGTTCAGATAACTATCGACTCTATTTCTAATTCGTGGGATGTCCATCCTCCTTTGAACAGTTTTGTTTCCCTCATTACCACTTCTTTGTAGTCATCAGATGAAATGATTCTTGCTAAAAGCATCAGCATCACTCCCCAACCGATCATTTGTAAACTCTCCACTTAAATCTCATCAAGAGGTTAAACCAAATTACAGAGGAGGAAAACTATCCATTTGTAATTAGAAGAAAATAAGGGAACACTATTTTAGCAGCTCAGGATCAAGTTAACCTTACATAGTCTTGCTCTGACATAACATCTAGGCTTCTGACCTGTCGCCATGACCAAATGTCCAGCTTTATGGCCAGTCACCAATCCGTGGGCATAGTTATCCATCCTTGGGTTGTCCCTGGATAAACTACTCATGCCTTTCGTTTGTTCCCTTATCTCCAGATTCCTTTCCTATCTTTTTAAGTACTGCTGTCCCAGTTCCCAGATCTTCTTTAGTAAGTCTTCCTTCCTTCCATCTCATCAGACATCCTGGAGCTAGCTGATGTCTGTTGACATTTCCGCCTCTCACCCAATTTCATGTTCCTTATCTTCCTGTTCTCTTTGACTGTCCCCTGAGATACTTCCTCTGCCCTCTTTTAAGACCTCCCTATCGATCCACAAGTTGGCTAACAGAATTAGTTCACAGAACATTTATCAAATGTGTTTTTAACACACCCCTAACGTTACACACTACTTCTGAAAAATTACTCAAAGAGTATTCGAAAACACATTTGAAAACAAAATGACACAGAAGAAAACAAAACCATGCAAGTACAACAGATATTCAGGTGTCTAGGATAGAAAAATAACTTTTTCTGAAATGTAAATAAAATAACCACAAAAAAATTTTAAATTAAAGAAAAATGACTTTTAAAAAATGAGTGCAACAATGGAATATTTAAATAAAGACTCCTAAGTCATTTTGTAGACTTTAATACAATCATTAAAACTCTCTTTAAAAAGAATTATCTGCTGTCAGTGCAAACATCTCCATACTCTTATAATAAAAAAATTTTAAAAGCCTTTACCACATAACATGTAACATTATTATTAATATTAGTTTGTTTATTGAGCTTAATTAAAGAAGCCAAGACTGAAAAGGAAGAGAAAGTAGTTAGAATGTGAATGGGTGAATGGGGAAGGGAGCTGAGGACTTGACTTTGGCTTCTGAATCTTCACCGAGGGTCAGTGTGTAGACAGCCTCTAACCCACTCCTTAGTCACATGTCTTGCAGTTCAAACCTCGATATAATCTCACCAGAGTTGGACCAACAGCCTCGGGCCCAGGTGATCAAATCTCATTTTCCTAATTATATTACAGAATGGGGAGACTTCTTTCCTGCCAATTCAGCTTCCTGTCTTGATGTCAAGTGTCCATAATCTCTCTAGTCATTGGCAAGTAAACTGAGACCAGATGCCTGTCAACAGGTGCTGAGGACGGGGGTGCTCCAGTTCAATAAGCTGTGAGCAAGCCAATGCTGCTCCAAAGTATGAGTGAGCTTGGAAGGGAACCTTGCCTCTGTCAGATGACATACCATTTTTTTTTTTTACTGGAGCTTTGTGGAAGAACAGCAAACAGAAGAGCAAACCAAACTGTACCTGGATTCCTGACCTCCAGAAACTATGAGATAATAAACATGCTATTAGTTTTTGACATAAATACTATGCTTCAACAACCAACTAACACATGAAGGCTTGCATTACAGCATAAAGGGCTCAGCAAAATCAGTTTGAAATGTTAAAGGGTTTTATAAACATGTCTTGAAATTTGACTGTTATACCTAATCCCCTGTGCTGAAAAAGTGATCAAAGGAAAGATTCAGGTGCTTCCCTGCACAGGACAGACTATTTGTTCAAGCTTACAGGAGTGTAATACCATGAAGACTTAGGTATTTTAGATTTTTTTTTTCTCTCTGCTATCCCAGAATGTCGAGTGATCTGAACAGTGTGGCATTCATCCTTGGATTAGCAACCTGCCATATCTAGACCTGGGAAAGGTCTTCACTACCCCATAAAACTTTGCTCCTAGGAAACAGTAAGATGAGATCTCTTCCTTCACCCAGTAAGAATGATTGGATGAACGAGCTCTAATGCTGACCTTGTGGACTTAGTGAGGAGTCTGTGCACCAGGGCCTTTCAGACAGAGGCATGACTCTCCCTGCTCTACCTGTGGAGTTGAACTGAGACTATGTTGTAGGAGCCCCAGACTATAACAGAGTGAACACATAATTGCTCATCCTTAACCACTGACTCTTCCTCTAGGCACTTACCTTACCAGAAAGAGAAAAGCAAGTAAAGCTAAAAGAAATGGTAAGAAATTGCATCCAAGTAGGTAATATGTGATATGTTACATCAGAATTTTCCAAAGCTAAGTATATTGAATTTTAGTACTGAATGTCTATGTGTATATGACTGAATCAGGCAGGGGCTCCAGGGGATGGAGAGGACTCAGAGAAGAAGTTGTATAACTGGATCCAGGCAAGGAAAGTGTGGAGGCTCTTCTCTTCTTGTGAACTGATTATTTAGGCTCTTTCTTTGACCCATGCTGCCACTTCATGTAAGTATCTCTATCCTACTGAGTATTGATGCCTGACCTTGTTGCAGAATATTTGATCACACTGTGAACCCCGAAGTTGTATTAATTACTGGAAAACCTGTTTATATTTGTGGTGTGGCTCATCCTTAGCACACACCTTTAATCCAAGAGTTTTCTACTTGTAGTAAACCAGATAAAATAAAGTCAACCACACGTCGAGAGATGGGGCAAGCAGGGAGTGAACTCAGGGACTGAATATAGAGGGAAAAAACATAGCATAAGCGGAAGTCAGGAGGACGGATAGAGACACACAGGAAGTAGAAGGGACAGACTTTCAGTCTGAAGGATTTCTGAGACAATGTGGAGAAGGAGAGGCCTATTAGGATGTTAACTGTGGGGGGAAGGTCAGCTGGGTGCTTTCTCTGCATCTCTGAGCTAGCAGGCTTTCAACCCCAACATCTGGCTCCCACATCTTCATGGGTAAAATTGAACGATTGAAATTTTGTTAAAGACAACATGTCCTTGGAGCCTAGTCCACTTGGTAGTGAAGAACTGAGTCACATCAGTATTATCATTTGGCTGTGGTGCTTGAAGCACAGCCACATGACCCTTTGAGCAGGACAAGTAAGTTAATGTAGTTTTTAATAAAGACACACTTTCGGTTCTGGAAGGCACAATGTGTTCTCATATACAAGACAGATGGGCTATAACACACACATTATTGTGAGCCTTCCTGAGTCACCAACCTTTAGAATGTTTCATCGGTTGTCATCACAAAGAAAATGCATCACCCTGCAAGAGCATATGAAGGACAAGTACTCAGAGATTAATAATCGGACAGTCAGAACCCAGTCATGGACTAGAACCAAATGCCACAGACACACTCTCATTGTTACATGCATTTGTTTATAAATAACATGCTTGTGCTCTGCTCGGTCAGTTATGTATTAGTCAGATTACCATAATCAAGTATCATGGGAAAGACAGTTTAGAGAGAAGAAAAACTTATTTGCCACAATTCTGGAGATGAGAACTACTAGGTAAGATGCTAGCTTTGTTGAGCTCTGGTGAAGGCTTTCTAACTTGTACTGGACACCTTACCTACTGTGCCCTCAGGTGGCATAGAGAGAACAGGGGAGAGGGAGGACATGAGTGTGGAAGAGCTTTCTGCTCTCGTCTGTCTGTCTCTTGTTCTATGTGTGTGCACGCATGCGCACATGCACACACACGCGTGCACATATGTATATAAATATGCACAAGTTCACATGTGCTTGTAGAGGCCAGAGACTGGCATCAGGGTTCTTCCTCAGCTGCTCTCCACATTGTTTTCTGAGACAAGTTTTCTTGGTGAACTTGGAGCTCTCAGGTTCCATTAGGTTATTCAGCCAAAGGAGCTCTAGGAATCTACATCTTGCTTCTCAAGAGGTGGGGAATGAGACAACTCCCACCGTCTCCTTGGGACTACAGGTCTGCACCACCACATCCGCCATGGGTGTGGGGATATGAGATCAGGTTCTCATGCTTGCACAATGAGTACTTGACTAAATGCGCCATCATCCAGCCCTGTGATCTGTTTTCAGAAAATTGTAAACCTACCGTGAAGTCCTGCATGATCTTGTATAATCATCATTACTTCTTTAAATTCCCAGCTTCTCATCATGCTGGAGTTTGAGGATTCTACTCATGAATTTTTGAAGGACACAGATGCTCAGCTCAGAACAAGCTCATGGCCTCAGAATACTTTTTCACATTAAATTTTACTTTGCTACAGAGCAACGTCCAAGTTATTCCTTATGGGGTAACTTCTACGTGCCAGGAATTTTGGCATTCAGTGTGTTTCTGTTGATTATAATTACATTCAAACCTTTAGCTTATAGGGACAGCAACAAAAGAAGAAATAAGTTATGTTTTTAACCACGCTATGCCTTTAAAAGTACATTCTAGTTTTACATAATTGTGATAATCAGTTTTGTAACGTACAGTAGAATATGGTTTGAAAGGCCATTTTAAGAGTGATAAAATGTTGGCTTCACATAGTAAGGTCAAGCTGTCAAGCGCCACCACTGGCTCACAAATCTTAGTTACCTTATACACGAAAACTTACGCCAAGTGGCCTGAAATAAGGTCATTATACCCTGCCGCTTTCACCCCCTTCTCCTTTTCTCTATAACAAGTGCTCACTATTACGGGAAGAATGCTGGCCTTTTCTTTGCAGCTTTGCAGAGCTTTAAGGAAGTGCGGTTCTTAATCACACTCTCCTTTTCTTGCCTGCACTTCTGACTTCTCTAAGTTGGCAGCAGAATTTTAAGTCCATCTCTGAGATAGCATCACTCCTTAACCTTGGACAGTTTAAGTCTCTACCCTGGCATTTCTGGGTGCTTTCCTGCTTCCTTCCTTTATTCTCATGTCAAGGACAAGTTGACTTGAGCCAAAAACCAAAATTAGAGCAGAGGCCTTACTCTATTTCCAGATCGGCTAAACCAATTAATACAATTTAATTAGAACTTATTTTCTTTCTCTTCTGCAGAAGGGTCTCTGGGTGCAGCTGTTGTGGTTGGGTTGTTTCAGTGTGCAGCTCCAAATTCATTTAACTCTTACTGGGACATCATAAAGTTAGGCACACAGTGTGTCTGTCTTGACTTTAAATTTCCTATGCGGTTCTCTAGTAAATTGCCACTCGGAATCCTGTTTTCTTTTTTGAAAGGGGAAAGTTGCCTTTTCTTTGCTCTGAGGAAGCAGTAGCTCACAGGGACATGTATCTTCAATAAGCTATTTATATTGCTGCCTCTCAGTTCATTTGAATGGAAGTGTGTATTTCTGATATCATCAGCAGTGCACTCTAATCACGTCAGAACTGCACTTCCACCCTGCAGTTATTTTAAGTCAAGATTCACAACGGAGATGCTGCCTTTTTCCACCTGTGATATTTACCTTGGACATTCCTGTGAGTTTTTTATACTGTATTGGCAAAATGATCCTGTTATACATTTACATCCACACACATTTTGCACAGTAAAATAATCGCATGTAAATTATATAGTGAGTATTCATAAAATCATTCACAGACAAAAAAGAATCCAGTGAGAAAGCGTCCCTCTTCTTTTGATCCCATTTGTGTTTTTGACATCCTTAAGGCCTTGTCTTAGATTTCCGCCTGTTGAGGAAACATTTTAAGTGTGTTTCTGTGATTTATTTTGCTGCTCTCTTTGACCCTCACCCTTCCAGAGTCTATGAAATCCTTATTGAGACAAGAGAACTGGACGAGGTGCTTTAGTTTAACTCAGAACTACAATCTGCAAGCATCAAGGACTCTCAGAAGCTTACCCTTAGCAGTGTGTTTAACTCATTGAAGTGGACAGGCAGGCAGATGAGGCTCAGGTGACAACCAAGGGAACTGCACAGGACTCCCCTGTTCATGGGTCTTCCCTGCCAGGATCAGTGAGTGGCCTTTGACCCAACATAGCTTACAGGACAACTTCAGAAATGCCATTCACCACATTCCAGAGCGTAAAGAGCATAAATAGAAAATACAAAAGTCTGTGACAGAAGAGTCTACACTACTTCTGAAACTTTTTCAAGATAGCCTGCCTGGTGATTTCTGCACACCTTGTTTAGATACAGCTGTGTACTAGGGCACTCTTGGAGGGTGAATAGCTTTTCTTGACCTTGTTATTCATTGACATGAAACTGGTGTTCCCTGAGTTTAAGCACTTGCAAGCATATCTGGTAGGCAGTTAGCTATTACCGGTTGTGGCCTCCCCTCTGCCTATATGATGTCTGTGCACACGTTCAGTTTCTACTTTACTCCTTAGCAAACACTAGAAAGCACAGGAGACATATTGATTTGTTGTGGTGATGGAGGTAATGCAAGTGTCATTTTCAGTTGGGGGCTATCCAACTGTATGACCATCCTGTAACATACAGAATTCTGGAGTAATGAATCACTGTCTCATCTGAGATGTCAATACTGGCTCCCGTTGAGAAGCAAGTCAAACTGAGGAACACTGCTTACCTTCAGAAAGGAGATTGTATCCTAAACTCCTCTCCATTCCTTTTCTAGGCTAAATCATGAGTTTCTAGAACAGTGTATTTTTATACTATATGTAATACTTCATTATTCAATAATCTAGTTACCAGCTTTCAAGATGTCCAGTGCACAATGGTCCACGTGGGAATAGCATTAGCAGCAGTAACAAATCAATATGGAAAGAGATAAAGTCAGTGGCATCTTGCTAGTAAGAGAGCTAAAACGTCCCATTGAGCAACATGATACCCAGGATGGAGACCTCAGAGATCTCTAGTCTACCCATGCTTTACTACCTCACCATGACTGAGTCAATAATGAGAGTAATAGGGTAGAGTACTTCTTCAAGGTGGCATATGATTTAAGTCCCAAGGATTGCTTTAGGAGTTGAATAGTCACTGGGCAAATGTTGTTATGTCCTGAGCAAATGATATGGGTCTCTCAAAAGTTAGCAAGCTTCTGGGCTATTTGCTTCAGCCAGTGCTCTGAATAATAATAGCCAATGATTCTTTGGTTTTTATATTAAAGTATTTTATTTACTTACTTCTACTAAGTAACCATTGTTAACCTCCTTGTAGTCAGTGTCCTGAGATAGTCAGAAACAAATGAGGTGCTATAATAAACATTTAGTGTGGAGTTTTCTCCAATGACTGTTACCTGCTTCTAGCAGGAAAGTTTTGTGGGCTTACAGGAAAAACCCAAGTAGTGCTATAAAACTCTCTTGTTGGTTTAGGACAGATTATCTGTCCTAAACAATATTGTTAACCTATTAAATCTCACAGGCATCAATCTATGTGAAGTTCATTCACTATTTCTATAATAATCCTAAGCAAGAAGAATAATGTTGTATGTTTCATAACCTCCAACTTTTAGTACAAAGCCACAGTGACTGAGCTAGCATTGGATTGGTATGCAACCAGACATGTAGGTCAATATAATATAGAGAGAATAGAAGGAACAGAAATAAACCCACAGCTACAGCTACAGAAATAAAGCTACAGCTACTTAATTTATGATAATGATGTCAAAAACATGCATTAAAGAAAAGACAGCTTCTTCAACAAAGGATGCTAGGAAAACTGGATTCCACATGCAAACATTAGAGCCTTCCCCTGCTCTGCATCAAAATCAGGTGGAGCAATGGCTTTAACATGAAGCTTGAAAGATCGCTGAGACTTTGAGGAAAACACTCTAAAATCTAGGGATAGGCAAGACCGTTGACAAAGGACCCAAACAGACAGCACAGGAAATAACCCCAAGAATTGACAAATGAGATTACACTGAATTAAAATGTGCTTTCACAATAAAGGAAGCGCTCAGCAGAAAAACAGACTACAGAATGAGAGAAAACTTTCACTAGCTATACTTCAAACAGAAGAGTTAATATTTAGAAAGTATAAAGAACTGTCAAATTTAAATAAACACTCACACTCACGGAACCTGCCAATCATTAATCTGGATGGCGAATTGAATGGACATTTCTAAAAGAGGAACAGAAACGACCTATAAATGTGTTTAACATCTTAAGCCATCAAAGAAATGCAAACTGAAGGCACTTTGAGTCTTCAAGACTCCCCAGTTAGAAGGACTATGACCAAGAAAACAAAGGCTGCCAAGGACGCGGGGAAAGAGGAAACCTGATGGACTGCTAGGGGAGATGGAACCTGTGTAGCCACTGTGGAAGCCAGGGTGGAGGACTCACAGAATGCTAGGAGCAAATGAACCTTATGACTCAGGGGTACCACTCGTGAATATACCCAGGCACCCAGTGCTCTGACCAAGACACCTGCATAGTAGTGTTCATTGCTGCGTTGTTCATAAAAGCCAAGGAATGGGACCAGCCTGGAAGTCCTTCAACAGAGGGTGCATATACATGATAGTTATAATATTTGTCGAAGAATAGGGAGAATTGGAAATTATCATATTATTTTGTATTCTAAGCTCAGAAAAGGCAAATGTCTGGTAAGTTTTCTTTCATGTAGTTATACTAAATTGTGTGTGTGAGAGAGAGAGACAGAACGATAGGGGAGGGATGAGGAAGTGGGGGAGGCATAGGTCATGAAACTAGAAAAAGGACCATGAAAGTAGAGACCTTAAGGAGGAGGAAGGAAAACAAGAGGCATAGAATATAGCTGTTATGGGAGAGTGAGGGCTTCTGGGAAGAAGACCAAGCAGGAGAAAGTAGGGGGATCAGAGCTGGGGAGGACAGTCACCACAGTGTGCATGGCAATGTCATAAATAAACCCATGACTTTATACACTAATTTTAAAAAAACAGAAATAAATTATTGTCTCATGTATAAAAAATGGTTGTTCTGTCTCTACTTTCATAACTTATTAGATAACTTCTAAGATACTGTTAGTTATTTAGGTTTCAAATTTTTTATTGGTTATTTTATTTATAATGTTATTTCAAATGTTATAAGGTTATTTCAAATGTTATTCCCCCTTCCAGGTCTTCCCTTCGAAAACCCCCTATCCCACCCCCTTTCCCCTGCTTTTATGTAGATTTCAATTTTTAAATTGTAATATGAGTACAGTAAGATCTAAATCGAGACACACGCAGCACACACACACAGACCACACACACACACACACACACCAGCTTTAGTACATATATTTTAAAATTGACCTCCTTCCAGCAGATGAGTAAATTCCATCTTATCTAGTACAGTCTTGCCTTACGCCTCTACTAGAGACATGGCAGGCCTACCTTCTATCTTTCTTTGAATTCTAAATCCATGAAGCGTATCTGAATACACTGTGATACTGACAGGTGTATAAACAACAAAGACACTTTTCAATTTAATGTTTAGCACCTCGTCTCACAGAGCCCTTCAACCTTTGTTGGCCATAACGCTTACTTACAGTTATCAAATTTTGCAGATGCTCAACTTCCAGTTGGGTTCCCCCATCTTCTCTCCAACACACTGTCTCTTATTTTGTCCTTATTTATTTTTGCTATGCTTTTAGGCCCAGAAAACTGGCTCTTCATTTATTTTATGACTGTATTATGTCCCTGACTCTTCTTTGTCATAGTAAAGGAGACTGTAAATGTATTTTTTTAGAACAAGAGTGAACTACATCTGAAGATTTCAGTGTAAAGCTCTTGAATAAACTTCTCTTTGGAGAATCTTCCAGTACAAATGTTTATAAAATCATTGCGATGACTGCTCAATAACACAGATTAGAAGTAACTGCAATGTCATATGAGCTTAATAAAATTTTATTTCTTTTTTTGCTAACTGTAGGTATTTAAAGGTGCCTCAGTGTAAGTTGGTGGTAACTTAGCTGTACATAGAAGTGAATGCAAGCATGCAGATGTACATATCTGGAAGGGCCACGGGAGTCTCAAATGTATATTTAAACTAGGATTGGTGGCTCTTTTCCACTGTATAATCCATTGTCAGCCTTGGAATACCTGTCCCCTCAATAGCTGATGCAACATTTTGGGGACAGATCAAATAAAGCAAAGTCAAATTGGGAGTATAATGTCATGGTTTATAAGAACATTAGGACAGATCAAAAAAACTAAATCAATATATACATAGGAGTTAATCTAAAATGTTTGCCTTACAAAAAACTCTATGGGAACATGTTTGCTGTGTGACACTAAGCACTGTTATAAAGATGTGTATCTCTGGAGAACATCTTTCTTATTGATTCTCCTATTCTGAAACCAAATGGCTGCTTAATAGTATTTCATGTTGCTAGATTCCCCTTCTGGCTAAACCACCACCAGACAATCTGGTGAAAGCTTTAGACTTGTGACAATAAATCTATTTAACTTAAAATATTATCTAAAGAAATTTGATGAGCAAGTAGATATTTCAATTAGAAGAGTAGAGTCTTCTTGACTCAAACACTCATAAATATCTAGAATTTTGGAACAGAGCAAAATTTGTTGGATTCGTGTGTGTGTGTGTGTGTGTTGTGTGTATGTGTAGACACATTTAAATTGTAATCAAACAACTGAAGTAGTGTCAGTGAGTTTCAACCTTTCATCATTCACTTATTTATTCATTACTTATTTAAGAAACAGTTGTTGAACCCCTGTAAAGTAACAGTTGTTGATTTATGGACTAAAGCTTTCAAAGTTTGAGAGGATGAGGTTCTTGCCCTTGAACATGTAGCAAAATGTAGCACATGTTATTTTCTTTAGATTTCTTTATCTTGTACATATGAATGTTTGCCTATATGTAGTACATGTACCATGTTCATGCCAGGTGCCCTCAGAGGTCACAAGAAGGCTTCAGGTTCCCTGGAACAACAGTTACTGATGGTGATGCGTGGGCACGTGAATGCTGGGAACCAAACCCATGTCTGCTGAAGGAGCCACAAGTGTTCCTAACCACTGAGCCTCCTTTCTATCCCCAACGTGTAGTAAACTTATTTTGATAGAGATATGTGCTGAAAATTAAGAAAGCAGAAGATCAAACTTCCACCTTTCCGAAAAGGTACTGAAGGTAATACATGGAAGAGGTTGGGGACCTTCAGTGAGCCTGAGAGGGAAAGAGATGGAAAGTCATTAGGAAGATCATGCTACTGTAGGAGCTGAGAAGCCACTTTGGAGGAGTCATGAGAGAAGACGTTTGTGAACCGGGTACAGAAATTTAAAAAGGCCTGAGCATTTTCCTGGGATTCTGGTTGTGGTCAATGGCAAAGACACATTGTTTATTGAAACTGGGGAAGGACAGAATTGCCCACAGTGCCTTTGGCCTGGGCTTGAAGACAGCGTTCCATTCTCAGTGGTTACAGCTAGGGAAAAGGCTCTGTTTCTCTTTGGTTTATAGTCCAGTTCATTAGGAGTAGAAGATATTAGCCAATTAACTCCACAAATGAGTCTATAACTAAAAACTAAACTAAGTACTCTCAAAGCACGGTGCAGATTCACTGAGAACTTAGGACAAATTTCACTTGCGTGTACCATAAAGAGGTACAATGAAAAGTGGTATTCTTATTAAAAGTTCGCTGTGTTGGTTAACTTTAGATTATTCCACAAAGTCTTCCCAATTCTAGGAGTTAACTGTGAAACACAAAATTCATGTTTATTGCTCTTTTTTTTTTTTTTTAATTTAACCATACTAAGCCATACTTAACAGCATGACAGTCACAGTATATCACTTATCTGTTCCTAATTAAATGAGTCACCACCCAAGGGAGGTTGACATGCTCGCCAATGGCTTGGTAAGGTGACTCACAACGTTGAGTGAGGCTGGAGCCTCAGCTTCATTAGTGGAGCTGGAAATTGTTCTCTGGGAAGTGTCATCAGAGGAAAGTCTATGAGTCACCACATAAATCCAACTTGAATGCCATTCACCATGTCAGGTGTCAGTCACGGCCTGTGAGGGCCTGAAGAAAGGACAAATTATCTGCTCTTTCAAGTCTTATAGTCTCTTATGTCACCTTGACCAATGAAGGGATTATTTTTTAATTTGTAAACGTGTTACTAAAGTCAGCGTTTCATTTCCCATTGTTGTTTTTGTTATAGATTCAAGAGAGTACAAATGGTGAAGAAACTGTGTCACAGCAGTGGAAGCCAGGAGGAAAATGTAAAGCTTAACAGATAGATGAAAACTTAGGGCAGAAAAGATTTGGCTCCATGCAAGTGGGGGCGGGGGACGGTAGTTAATACTTCTTCAGCAGTTGCGCTGAGAACACTAAAAATGCTTCTGCTTTGGGAGGGTATCAACATTTTAATCTAGCTTACACTGATAAAAAGAAAAACACACAGCGGGGAGGAGGAGACATGGGCAGGTCTTGATGGAGCCACAGGCAGTAGAAACAAAACTCTCTTTGTTTGGAGAGCACTGCACCTGCATTAAATTGACTGCTGACATCTCTTTGCAGAAATTTGATTTTTCTCTACTTCTCCCCACCTTTTATTGTTTTCAACACGGAAGAATGTGAGGCATGCCACTTGTCCTTCTGGTCGCTGTAGTGCTTCTGTCTGCGACTGTGAAAAGGAGCGGGGCTTCCTCCCCGCCCTTGCCATCAGCACGTCATCTGGGCAATGCACCTGCACCGTAACGCACACTCTACCTTGCCGAGCCTCATACTTTTGTGACACACTCAAGAGATCAATTTCCTGTGGATCTGGGCCTTGGAGACAGAGCCTTGTTCTGACAAGGAAGGGTGCTTTCAAATAACCCTGATGACTGAGGGCAGCTCAAATAGACTCAGAGCCTTGAGCGGAGCTGTTGAACCAACGCTATAGTTGGTGGCTGAGGAGGCACTTTTAGGGAGAGGAACATCCATAATTTCAGTTTCTACAGTGAGTCAATCCTGGAGTGTCTCCCTCCCTCCCTTCCTTCCTTCCTTCCTTCCTTCCTTCCTTCCTTCCTTCCTTCCTTCCTTCCTTCCTTCCTTCCTTCCTCTCTCTCCAGCTACCTCACAATGAAGACAATGGGAGGATGGTAGAAAGTACACAATACGCCCTGACCCAGAGAAATTATTCTACGCACAATTCACATGGGGTCCATAGTCCCTGGACCCAGTGCCTAAGTCCACTTTGCCGTCTCAGCAGATCATTGCTAAATGCTTGGAGTTTGAATGAATGAATGAATGAACAACTGCTCAGTCAAATGACTCATCTGCTACAGAGCCCTGAGGTACATGCGTTAATAATTAATTTTTCTTGTTTGAAATTATAATTACATCAAATTTCTCCTTTCATTTCCTTTCCCCAACCTCTCGAAAGCACCACACTCTTGATCTCTATCAAATCCATGGTCTCTTTCTCTTTAAGTGTTATTACATACACACATACACACACACACACATTCCATAGAGGAATATGTATACATGCATAATACATACATATATATATGTACATACACACATACATATATATATATGTACATATATACATATATATGCACAGTCTGTTTAATATTTACTTGTATGTATCTGATCTCAGGGCAAATCACTTAGGATAGCTAATTAGAGATCTCTTCCCTGGGAAAGATCATTCCTCCGCTTGATATGACTTCCTCTTCAAACTCAGTAATTAGAAAACCTTGCAATGAAAAAGAAGAGAAAGATGAAGCTAGAGGAGGATGGAGTGCTCAGCCCGTTTCTTCAGCATCAGAGCAGTAGTGTGCCAGACATGGCCCAAGACCTACAAATTAGGTAATGAGGAACCATCCTTCATAAAATAAGAATATAAAATATAATATATTTATATTAATATAAAAGTCTCAGAAAAGCTTCCTCTGTCCAAAAAAGAAAAAAAGAAAAGACTTTTAAAAGCAATTAGCAGTTAGTTACAGAGTAGTGAGGGAAAGCTTTGACTTTGGTTTAGCAAAGACATTTCCTTATATTAAAATTTCTTAAAGATTTACAAAACGTCACAGGCACCAGATAAAGAAACATCAAATGGAAAGACATGCCTTCTACCATCTGCTCTTCCTGTCCATTCATAAATCCCAGGCAGGGCCTGGCTGACACTGCTGTTTGCTTTCTGAATACCTAAGAACCTCTCTGTGGTTGCAAATGTGCCAGAGGTTAATTTATTCTTTCCCAGAAGCAGAATTAAAACAAAAGCCTTCTCCTCTCTCTTCTCAGACTAACATGACACCTCCCCCACTCTCTTTCTCTCTCTCTCTCAATTTTGCCATTTAACCTTTAAAGTGAGTATCTTCTGGGTTCATTTCAATCATCCGTGAGCTTAGCTAGAGTCACCCAGTTTACAATGCCCTGAAAGATTGTATCTCTGCATTCCGTGACTGCTTCCAAGTAGCATCTGATGTGTGAGATGTGAGTTTAACTTTGGCTCGTTTATAAGCTGCCTATCTGTTGTGAACATCTCACATTTCCTCATCCTTTTTCCTTCATATTTTATAGCTTCTTAGGAAGTCTGGAAAGGGAATCTAATAATTAACCATGAAATATGTTTTTTATGTGGCATTTCATAGAATCCTTTCAGGTATTGCTTAAGGATCTCTTCTCTCTCTTTCTTCTCTCTCTCTCTCTCTCTCTCTCTCTCTCTCTCTCTCTCTCTCTCTCTCTCTCCTTTTCCTCTTCTCTTCTCTCCCTCCCTCCCTTTCCCCTCAAATCTGTGTGCATCTGCCTGCCTGTCTGTCTATAAGGTTGCTTGTTAGTTTTCATATTATATAGTCTGAGCACACTCACTGAAGGGTCTTGGAAGCTCAACTTTTGCCAGACTTCATTTTTAATTTCCCAATATATTTGGCTTGAAGGAGCTTGAACATCCTCTGGATGTCCTTACTAACTCCTGCTCTGCCAACTGACCTTCCCACTGAGAGGGCAGGAGCCACCTTGAGCCTGGCTGCTTTTCTACCAGCTCATCTCAATTCGGCACACAGACACTTGGCTCAAACCTCCAGAGGCTCTGGGACTTCACTGTGCCCTCTTCAAGTCTTAAAGATTAGAGAGTGCTGGCCTGGTTAATTTCACCATGTAATGTTTTCCATTTGTAATTTCTTTATAGTACAGTTGTAATAAAAACTGAGGTCCTAAGAGTGGAAAGGAGATCTTTATCTGTCCACTGAATATGTGACTTTTCTAAGACTCCACAGACTATGTCCTGTCTGTTGAGCACTTCTGTCTAGGTGTGGTCTTTCAGGCTTGTTCCTGTGATGTGTGCCATATTTCTTGATTATATTATATCACTTAGCTCATATCTTCCATGCCTTCCATTGACTGTGTTGCCTCTAGTCCATTCCAAGTCATCTACTGAGGACCAATTATTCCTGAAACCTGGAAGAAGGAAGGACATTTTATGTCTGCCTCTCACTCACCATTTTCTCTCTGCATAGAAATTCTCTGGCATGTTTATCATTGAGTCTCCAAGGTAGACTCATTTTGAGGGGTTGGAGGCCATCATCTGTTCTTTGAGTTTCTGAAAGCTGTCTGGCCATTGTATATTTTGTATACAATATATATTTTTCAACTCAATTCAGCTCAGTTGAACTCCCCTCCACTGACTAACATGTGAGGAGATAGGATCCTCCTTGGTCACCTGATATTTTCTTCTCAGTCTGTTCCACACAAGAACTTAGCACTATAGCATAGAACTCATGAATGAAGCACACATGTCAGAGTCAATGCAGTACAGTAACTAATGATGGGTTTTCTCAAGCTCACCATCAAAATGTAGCTTTGTCCACCTGGAAGTCCTATGGAGAAAAGTTATTTACATATTGGGGCATATTATCACCAATTTATTTATTCTAGAATAAAGTTATATGTCCCATTAGGAGAACCCAAAAGTCTATGTCTCTTCTTTCTAAAACCTAGCCTTATTTACTTTCAGGCAATTTCTTTTTTTTACCTATTATCAGATGTTACATCATTTGAGCCATTTCATCTTTGCTGAAATACTCACATAGCAGTGTGACAGGATATTGTATCAAAATCAATATTTTGAGGCATTAGCTGGTCTTTTTTGTTGTGAATTCAAGAAATGAAGGCCCTTTGCATTTTTACCCTGGATATTTGCAGAATAAAAATTACTATGTGGTAAATACTTGGTAAAAGCATCTGTATACATAAAGTTGTAGAAAATTTCATGCATTCCTGAGATGTATGTTTTGTATTGAGGGATAGATAGATGGTTATGATGTTAAAAATAAGAATGCAGCAAATACTATTGATCAGGTGGAGCAAAAGAAGCAGTAATCAAACCCTCTGCCAGGAGCAGTGTGTGTACGTTATAGAAGACAAGGGTTTGAAAGCAATATTTAATTGGATAGATACAGTTATTTATGCCTTGCACATGAATAGTTCAGGATAATCCCATCCTGATGTAAGGAATATTTTTAAATGAGTGCTTCATACTTCATAGACCCCAGTGCATCTAACAGGCTATCTAGATTGTTAAATCATTTAAAGATATGCTTTATCTGTATGAAGCATCATTTATTCATGAGTCAATTATAGGCTTCACTGACAAGATGTGGAATCTGAATCCCTAGATTTAGAGTGTAGCATGATCAGCTTTCTGCTGTGGCAACACTGCTTTCAGTGACAGGACAGGCAAAGGGGTAGACAAGGATGAAACTGGAGACTTGGGGACTAGTGACTTCAGAGTCTAGATATGCTGCAGAAAGGACCTTACCTGTAGCAAGAAGAAAAACAGGAAATAGATCAAAATCAAGACATAAGATGACTAGAGATACAAAGAATAATGGTGTGTCATGACTTAGTAAAATTGTTTGTGGATTTGGAAACAAAGAAAAGAGGTTAGGAGGGAGAAGAGTGACTCTGGTTAATACAGAGAAGAAATGTGAGCCACGAAGAAGCAATGTGTGAAAGGTAATCAGCATTTTAGGGGGTGGATAACTTACTAAGGCTATTCTATTTCCGTGAGTTTTCCTATGACCTTGTGTTAATCATTGTTGTTAACCTGACTACACTTAGAATCACCATGAAGTGAACCTCTGTATGTGTGATAAGCAGAGTTGACATACTATAAATTTGTTTACCATTGTCTCATGGGCTGGGGTCTTGGCTGAATAAAAGGAAAGCAAAGTGAATGTGGGCCTGCATCTTTCTGCTTCCAACTGAGGATGCTACGTGAACTCTTTCTCCTGCTCTTTTGTCTTCCCTGACTTTTTGAACTGGCTCCAATAGAACTATAGGCCAAAATAAACCCTTTTACCATCAGGAAAATGCAAATCAAAAACTACTTTGAAGTTCCATCTTATACCTGTCAGAATAGCTAAGATCAATAACACAAGTGACAGCTCATGTTGGCCAGGAAGAAAGGAGAACACTCTTATAATGCTGGTGGGAATGAAAAGTTGTTCAGCCACTATAAAAATCAATATGCTGGTTCTTCATAAAATTGGTAATCAATCTACTTCAAGATGCAGCTATACCACTCTTGAGTATATACCTCAAGGACACTTCATTCTATTACCAGAACACTTACTCAGCCATGTTCATTGTAGATTTATTCATAATTGCCAATAACTTAAAACAACCTAGACGTCCTTCAACTAAAGAATGGATAAAGAAAATGTAGTACATTTACACAATGGAATATTAATTGGCTATTAAAACAAATGACATCATAAAATTTGCAGGCAGACAGATAGAACTAGAAAAATATCATCTTGAATGACATAACCCAGACCCAGAGAGATGAATATTGTATATATTCACTTAAAAGGGGATATTAGCCATTAACTAAATGGCTACAATCCATATATCTGTTTACTGTAACAGAGAGATTAAGTGTAGAGAAAAGGATTAGGCAGGACCCACAGATCTCCCTGGGAGGGAGAAGTAGAAGAGATTTTAGGAGTGGACTGCAGTGGAGGGCAGGAATAAGAGAATCAGGTGCAGGGGGAGAGAGGAGAGGAAGAGGATCAAGGAGAGTCAGCTAGAATGGGGAGGAAATTGAGGGGTGGTGTGGAAACCTAGTGCAGTGAAAACATTCTAAAATACATGAAGGTAATCCTAATGAAGTTTCCAAACAAGGAAGAAAACAGAACCCCAACTGGCCATCTCTTGTCACTAAAGGAAGCTTCCAGTACTGAAATCGAGTTACATCTAAATGACTTGTTGGCCAGAGGGCTCCCAAGGGAGCCGACAAACAACCCAGGCTGTTTCCAAGACAATAGGTTACCTGTACAAACCGAGAGCAAGTCTATTGCTAAAGATTACATCTCTACAACTCGCTGACCACGAGCAGGATGAGCTGGGGCCTACATAGACCTTTCACCCCTGGGTTCTAGTAGCTGTGTTACAGAAAGCACTCTACAGGCTACCAAGAGAGAAATGTAAACACCAAAACCTGCCACAAAACCTTTGATATACAATCTGTCCTGACAGCAAAATATGCTAGGGCAATGGAAGCACAAAGTTTGTTCGAATAACCAACCAATGTCTGATTTCATTTAAGGCCCACTTCACAAGATGGTACCCCTTCCTGATACTGCATGGGTAACCAATAATCTGAGGCTAGATAGCCCAGAGACCCAGGGTAAAACCAATTACTACTGGTCTAAAAAGAGCAACAATAAAATGACTCCTAATATTATTCTGCTGTACTCATAGATTGTGCCTTATTCGGTCATCATCAGAAAGGTTTTCTCCTGCAGCACATGGAAACAAATACAGAGACCACAGCCAGACATTACACAGAGCATGAGAACTTGAAACTCAAAGATCTAACTGGAACGCATCAAATCCCTTCACCTCAGAGCTCAGAGAATCCCCCCAGAAGAGCAGGTAGAAAGAGTGTATAAGCCAGAGGGAATGGAGGACATTAGGTGAACAAGACTGTCTAAATCAGCTGAGTAAAGCTAATCTGAATGCACAGAGACTGAAGTAGCAACCACAGGGCCGACATGGGTCTCTACCAGGTCCTCTGGGTCTTGTGACTTCTCTTGGGGCATTTTACATTCTACTGGTTTGCCTTATCCAACTTCAAGATGATGTGCTTTTGTTTGTTTGTTTGTTTGTTTAATTTTATTGTATTTTATTTTTGTTAAACAAAACAATCCCTTTACCCTATGTTGCTTTTGTTAATATTTGAACACAAGAGCCAAACCAGTAACTGTAAAAAATGCCTACCTTGCTAGTGTCATGCAGCACGGGCCAGGAGAGCAGACCTGAGAAAACCCCTAGACACTGAGAGTCCGCAAGCAGCATCACTAAGATGAACAAGCAAGTGGTGGCGATAAGGAAGAGAAAGAAAAGCAGAATGGTGTATAAACAATGAAGAGAGGCTGAAGTGAAGACTCGAGAGTAGAGAGGTGTACCCTGATGTAAGTAGCCAGTGATGCCACCAGAAGCCATGGTGAGATCTTGGCATGTGTTGCTGTGGACCATTTCTGGGCCTGTGGCTCTGCAGCAGTAAAGGTCTGTTACTAGCAAAGGCCATGCAGACATCCCTGGTCTGGACTGCTCCCTGGAGCCTTGTTGACGATGTCTGATGGCTGTGTAGAGCTGGCCCTGCTCCTCAGCAGTTGTCGCACTTGGAAGAGCTGACCCTAAGAGCATGAGAACAAGAGAGCTGGCCCAACTCCTCACCACCTACAGCACTCAGGAGAGCAGACCCTGTCCCTTGTCAGCTGTAGCATTTTGTGTTGTTCTAAGGTCTCTGTTGGCAGAAATCCTTACTTACTCTTGTGTGCATCTGCACAGCATTGCACTTAGTACGTGTAAGGTATTGAGTAAACGGTCTTCCCTACACTCAGTAGTAAGATATGTAAACAATGTTTAAGCACTCTGACCTATTTGAAACAGGCCTGTAGTAACAGTAATATTCCATTTTTTAAGGGTAGAGGGGGCTGCAGTTAGAGTCTCACATAACCCATGCTGGTCTAGAATTTGCTATGCAGTTTTGGGTGACTTTGAACCTATAACCCTCTTATCTCCACCTAACAAATGTTGAGATTACAGACGTGTGCTACAAGCATGCTAGGCAAGGACTCTACCCATACAACTGCATCCCTGGTCCCTACAGTCAATCAAATTGCAGTGTATTCGCCTCTGTATCTCCTTGTGCCTTCTCATGCATGTCTAAGTATTTATATTGTATTGTTCTCCAGGATGTGTGAAGTATAGAAAATTAAATTTTAGGACAGGATTAGCTGCCAGAGATTGCACAAACAGTAATGAATCAGAAGGTAATATGACATTCCTGAACCAAACAGTTAACATAATAGTGACAATTAGAAAAAACTATAATAATATAATCTTTTGATTCACACTCATATAATAAAGCAATGGCAGTAAAACTATCAAGAAAGCAAGGTGGCATTTATGTGTACAAGAGAAATAGATTTACAGACACTCCATGCCATCATTTCAATGATACTTATAGTATTAACTCAATTATAAAAAAAGATTCATCATGAGATTTCAATGACCATTGCTGTTAATAAAGCACGACTGTAGTTTATTTGATGAGCAATTGAATAGACTGAAGTCTCTAGAAGTAGCATGACTCTCTCAAGGGCACATGGTTAGTTGCCAAGCAGACAGAATTGCCAGGCAACTGAGTACTAGTCTGTAATTCCTCCTACACCACCACGCTTTGTTCATTCTCATTCCCAAGAAATGATGTGCTTTAGAGTCAGGCAGAAGAAGCAGATTAGAGATCGATGATCATAGAGTCAGGCAGAAGAAGCAGATTAGAGATTGATGATCATAAGGACCATGCTAGGGCAGAAGTAACTTTTCTTTGCTCTAATAGTCAATGAGCCTCAATTTAGGAGAAGACAGACTTACGGGACCCCTTCCAGAGTGGAGGGGTTTACAACTGTTTACAATGCATTATTGAGGACACTGCCTGATGCCAAGTTGCTTTGCCAAAAGGCCATGTTGTCACACTGCATGAAGCCCAAAGGTTTTTTGGAAGTCATTTCTGCTTGCTGAATTTCAGGATATGAGACAGCATGTGTAAGGGAAGTAAAATGAGAGAGGTTTCTATCACTGTATCAAAAATATAGTAAAGGCTTGTTTATTCAAATCACTCCTGACTTGCGATCCCTCAACTTATTTCTCTTATTTTAGAACAAAAGAGTGAAACATCTTTTAACTCAGTGCCAAAATAAGACATGAAATATAAGCATGAACTCAATAACTGCAGAAGAAACCAGATCACCCAGGTGTGCTGCAACTAGGCTTTGAGCTGACATTATTGCAGACAAGTAAACATAAAGGATTTGGTTGCTATCTGCATAAAATGATTCACAAGAAGCCCATCCTGCTGCACTGGAGGATTTTGACCTTCTAAGAGCTGCAATAGTACCACCAGGACACACTAACCCATTACAGTCTCAAAACCTTAATATTTTGTGGCCCTGAGGTGAGTCGCAAGGACCCCGTGTCTTTACAGCCTGCTGTGTTTACAGCCCTCTGTGTTAACTTAGTGTTACAGTACACCTTGCCTCCATTGACATTGGCACATACTGTTCCTGCCTGAGGCAATAGATGTCTAATCTGATCAATTTCAGACCCTATAATTTGAATTCAAGCCAAACCACAATCAAATCATAAAATTTCTAAAGCTGCCACCATCTTGGAAATGCCATATGTGGGCAATGAAGCAAGAAACAGCTATACAAGGGATAAACACAGTCCATTTTAATGAATTTTCCGTCTGATCCTACAGTGAGGCTACCAAATCCATTAGCTGCAATTTACACATCTTGATGAACCTCTTCTTACTTTGTCTGCTGGAGAAAAATATTTTTTATCTCCGTGCACCATGCATACCCAAATACCCTAAACCTTGAGTTTCAAAGTGCAGCATACAGTTGTTTGGTGGCCCCTAGAAAGTATCTGAAATCTGAATACAAAGCACATAAAGCAGGTCGAGAGAAAGGAGCACTTTCATACATACAGCCTGTTAGGAGCATAGGCTGCTTTGGCAGGCCTTGTCAGGCCTCCTTGTGTCTGAGGAATTGTATGCTCCATTCTAAATCCTTTTGGAAATTGCCAGTTTGATAGAATAACATTGCAGGAAACCACTCAAATTGAACATGTTTGTTGTTTTATGTTCTGCCAGGCAAATGTCAGAACAATGCCAGGAGACCAGAGTAATTTAGAATTAGAGCTAGCAGGAGGGGCCGGGGGAGGAGTGGAAACCAGAAGGGAAAGAGACAATGAGAACAGGAGGCAAAGTTGCCGTAATGGGGAGTTTTCTAGTAGGAATTCAACTCTTGCTTTTAAGAATTAAAAGCAAAATAGATTGTGTCTTCTGTGTAGTTTTGTGGTCAGTAGCATGGCATCTAATGTGAGAATAGTATTGTAGAATTCAATTATTGTGGTCAAAACTTTTCTGGTAAATCTCCATCCATTGGCCAATGGTGTTGGTACCAATGAATATTAAATAGATGGTTCCGTTGGAGAATGCACTCATGAAGCCTCGTTATTACAGTTTTATGATCTTCTTTGTCTTGAATATTAACCTTTTATTATTGAGATTTTTTTCTCTTTACAGTTTTCGGTTTTCTACAAATCATTTCAATTACCCAGGACAATTTGCCCTAATTGTTTCTTCTCTTTCATGTAGAAAGACAGCGAGACATAGCCCTTCACCCTAGTTTTTCTTGGCCTGACACTATAGTAGAACCTATCAGTTGGAATATCAAATAGTCCTGCAGGATTTTATCTTTCCAGAAAGATCCACATTAAAGAAAGCTGCATGAATGACCAAACCAACTTTGCCTTTGTGTTGTTTAGTTTTCTTTTAGTAAATGCTTATAAAATAGGAAAGGTAAGGTGATGGATGCTAGCTACACTGGTTTGCTAGGCTTCCTCAATGCACTTCCAGGAACTGTACTGGTTAAACCTCAGCTTCTTATGAAGTGAAATGGCTTCACTACACAAGACAGATGTTTGCTACTTTCCTATCATCATTCCTCAGGATAGAAGTATCAAACTGTGCATCTTTGGAATGCATTGTATGATTCTGTTTTATTCTAATTACTGTTGTTGAGTTGACGTGAAAAAACTCATCAAATTTGAGCTTTTACTTGGGATTAGTTCAGAATTTCCAGCAATTTCTGAATGATGTAACACACACTTTTGCCATTTTGTACTGCATATTTATACAAGGTATTTTTAGCATTGATGATTATAAAATCAAAATATCAATGTCCAGTGTCTAGTATCAAACATTCAGCCATCAAAACATCTAATTATTTATATAAAAGGAAAGAAGCACGTTTTTCTCAGCCACACAAGGCTTGTGTTTATCTTTAATGAGTTGTAAAAATTGTATGTGTACTAAAGAATTGTCTTAAAATAAATTTGTTATGATTAAATGATTAATAAATGCTCATGTTGTATATTTCATACCTGGAGTTCATGTGCCTTTTTTTTATGGAAAAGGCTCATGATTTGTGAAAGTTTAAGAAGTCCTGCCTTAATCATTGGAAATACCTTTTCCAACTTTCTGAAGGTTAGACATCTAAGATCAAGATATCGCCAAAGTTGGCTATTCCCAGTCCTCCCTCTGTGGCCCACAAGTCCCCATCTTTTCTTTGCATCATCGTGTGATCTTCCATTTATAGTCATCTGTGCTCTGATCTATGTTTCCTACGTGGGTCATATTAGATTAAGACCTACCATGGTGATCTCAACTTTAATTATTTCTTTGATCCCTCCATCTACAAACACTCTCTGAAGGACTAGAAATTAGAACTTCACACTCACATTCTGAGGTATTAAAAATTGGAACCTCAGGATGCGTTTTGGTAGAGCACATTTCATCCCACACAACATCAGCCAAAATCTCAAGATTAATCTCCTTCACAGATTTTTATAACCCCATCAAAGGGCATGAAATAAGGCATGACTGAAATCTACCATTTGAAATAGTGACCTTTCTGGTGATAGAAGTAAGTATCTTAGGTCTTGATGAGAAACACAATTCTTGGCTCACATATCCAAATGCATACTTGTTCATACTTGTCCTTCATACATAAGCAGGCCTTAAGTAGCTTCTTAGTGAATGTCATAGTATGTTAACACCATGAATGATGACACATCATCTCCAACATTTGAGCAATGGCCACACCAAAATAATTTTCTTTGGTTTATTTGTTTCTTCATTCATCATAATAGATTTAGATGATAGATCAGATCTCTTTAAGTTAGTGTTGCAGAGGCATTCACCAACTACCTATATGAGATCTTAGTCCTATTGCCATTGGCTTTTTACAGAGTAACTCTGTTTCTTAGGGACTATCAAAAGAATAATAATTTATCATTTTTTCACTCTGTTTCTCTGTACCTTGGAGTCCAAAATTGAGCCCAAATAGATCTGAACCTTTAGCCTGAATAATACAATAATATGAACTCAGTACATTCTGAACAATTCTTGGCAGTCTAGAACTGCCTTCTATGCTGCCACTGCATCTACACTGTTACCTATAAGTTAACTTACAAGTTCCAGTAGTTTGCAACCATGTTTAGAAGAACACCACAATTGAATCTCAGGCCTTTAAGTATTTCACCTCTTTGCAAACCTTACAGTGTTAAAGGTTTCTTAGGGAATACGGCAGAAGAGTAAGGAAAAGAATGTACAAGCCAGAAGAGAAGGAGGAGACCTGTGAAATGCTGACTTCTGGACATGATGTGGCTCTTGCCCACATCAGCTCACAGTAGTCATAGTTAGCTATACAAGACCTGCACGGTACCACACCAGTCAAAATCCCAACATGAGTTGGGGAGGAGCCCCAAGGTGCCACCCTTGGCAAAGAGCTATTGACACTAGGTGTTTACTGAGGAGGGAGAGTCAATCTCCTTTGGGTACAGGACTGCTAGTGAATTATCTATATCTCAGTGGATGACCCCACACCCAAGGGCATACGGACAGCACTCACCGAACTCAGCAGGCTTTTATAACAAAAACAAAGAAGAAAATGATGGCCATGACCTTGGGAGTGAAATATGATAAGGTCGGAGTTGGAATGATGAATGGACACAATATATTATATGAATAAACAAAATGTTTAACAAATAAAGAAAATACTATGAAAATGTTGAGGGTTTCCTCTGTATACTTCTTCCAGTATTTCCTTTCCCTCTTACCTTACCTTCTGATTTGGAACTACATTAAAGTATGTATAGATTTAGAATACTAGAATTTAAGAGGATGACATACTAGGGTGAAGCTCCGTAATACCTTGCTTTTTCAATAGAAGTGGGCTGACTGAAGTATACAAAATACGGTGACAGTTCACCCTGTATGCACACTGTCCTCGACTTGTTTTCTCTCTTTTTAAAAGATCTTATAGTTGGAGAGTGGGGCTGCTCTCTCCATCTGTCCCCTTGACTTTTGTACCATCTGATTCTCTCAGACTGTGTGGGTGACTCAGATACCATTCAGTGTTGTGGCTGGATTGAATGACCTGTCTGTTTTGGTTATCCCACAAATTGTACTTCTCTGTTTATCTTTTGCTCCTCAATATTTTTCTAGTAATAATATTTTGATTTTCAGATGGTGATGAGCTTGCCTGAGTAACATGGTGGTGATTATAAAGACAAATGAGGCACTGATGGCTCATGAAGTCAAGACTGGCCACCAAGAGTTATGTTCGGTACTTAGGATGAATCATGGTGGTGGAGTTCTAAAATTAGCTCAGGAATCATTCTTCTTTGATAAACATTGTTTGAGATGGATGCTCCCAGAGTGAAGTTCATTCACATCAAATATCTACCCCGTGAGTCTCTGCTGAAGTGTTTCCTTCTGACTCTTATCGGCATGTTCCTTGTTGTCTCTGCTCTTCCCTTGTCCTTTTACTTTAAATTCAATGAGTCCTAATACCTGTTTGTCACATACCAAGTGTGCTATATAGCTGCTTACCTGGATATGCTTATGGACATTGTAACAGCTATCACTACCAATATATACTACACAGTTCAGAATTACTTTTTATTCATTTTCTATTTGGTGATTTGTAGGTGTGTTGTTTGGATTGATTGCTTGCCTCTTAAAATTTTTTCTATGTCTGGTCTCTTTTTTTAAATTTTTTTTAAAAAATTCAAATAAGGCTATTAGCTCGTTCTTTAATGTGTTTAGTTCTTACAGTCAGTCAGTAATCTTGTATTTATTGCTAGAACCCAACTTATTATAATCTGAGGCTGATCCCCATATAAATACCATCATGCTAACCTCAGCTCTTTGTGAAGACTATAAAAATTTCCCAGAATGCCTCTGAGTCCTTTCTTAATAATCACCGTCTTCTTGTGTTATCAGTTTGACTTGTTGTCTCTGAAGGCCATCTCTTCCTGATCATTCTGTTAGTGAGAAAAAGGACTAACACAATTGGACTCTTGTTACCAAGCTTACTTTAATGTTTAATGGCATCCCAGTGACGTCACCATAATTAATATGACTCTACTGTCAATTTCACATTGAAAATAGGAACTTTCACAAGCCTATCCTGATTGTGGCTTGAAGTTCTTGTCTACACCACCTCATTGCTTCCTAAGCAAAGTCTGCTCTTCACTGTACAATATGCACCAATTATCTCTATGCTATGGGACCTGAGACAAAAGCTCTGGTGACCAGAAAGAAGAAAGTTATAAAAAAAAAAAAAAAAAAAAAAAAAAAAAAAAGCTACAAATATATGTTTTAGTTACGAAGATCAGACAATCAAAACATGTCTTAGAGCCAAACCTCAAGGTTTCGTTATTGTTCCTTCTGGAAACTCTAGCAAGAAGTCCATTGCTTTGCCTGCTCTGGCTTTTGGAACCTTCCTCCACTTCTTGAAAAGGATTCTCTTTATGCATCTTCAAAACACCAATGGATGAATGAATCCTTTTCCACATTTAATTAATCTCAAACTACCTCTATTATCATATTTTCTCTGAATCTTCAACCTCTTTCTATATTTAAAGACCCCTTGTAATTTCAAAGGGAACATGTGACAATCTCCTGATGTTATTAATGCCTTTAATTTCATCTGCAACTTTAACTCTCCCTTGCCACAAAATGGAATGTATTTACAGGTTCTGGGATTTCAATCACTGTCAACTTGGGTAGCTATACTCTCTTCCACAGTAACAAATGCTTCACTGACCAGGGTTATAACATCAGAATGTAATTATTTATCATTACTATGTTTACCAAGTTACAGATTATCCTCCTTAACTAATCTTGTATGTGGAATTTCTCTAGCTCTGCCTACGATGGGCTACATTAAATTCACAGGGTCTAGACTCACCTAAGCAACAGGCCATTGCCGTGTCTATGAAGAGTTATCTAGATGATTTGAGGTGGGAAGCCCACCTTACATACTAACAAACTGTTGCATGGACTGGAGTCATGGGATGAATAATCAGGCTAAGTCAGCTTTGCAGACGTCACTCTGCTCCTGATTATAGCTGCCATGTAGCCATCTTGCCATGTGGCCATGCTTTCTCGCCATGACAGGCTTCCTCTTGAAACATAAGCCACAATATACCTTTCCTTCTTTAAGTTGCTCTGCTCAGATGTTCTGTGGCTGTTACTGCAGGCTTTTCCAACCACTCCTCAGTTCCTGAAATAATGACTCTGAAACTTAATTATATGTGAATAAATATCTAGGCTATAAGCTTTGGCTTATTCCCCCAACTAGCTCATAACTTAGTTAACCTATTTATTCTATTCTATAAGTGCTACATGGCTGGTCATCTCTTCTCAGCTTCATGTGTCTATCTCCTCGGAGTCCAGGAAATCTCTTCCTGTACTTGACTCTCTTTCAGAGTTCCTATCTCCTTACTGGAACGTCACCTACTGTTTCCTGCCTCAGCTCACTGCCTAACTGGCTTTTTAATGACAGGTAATGCTTCTCTACAGTACACAGAGATTCTGTTTACATTTTCCCCTTTCTCTTTCAATAATAAGCTATAAACAATGATAGCAATTATGGAAACTATCAGGTAATATTATACTCACAACATCCAGTCCATATATATTTGGCAACCTCAGAAAAATTATTCTACTACACATTCTATCTTTGTGAGTTTAGAGTTCTGTACCTAAATCAGTTCCTATCATAACTTGCATTACCAACCTAAAACCATCTTCTTAGACCTTAAAACATTTTCCTTAATCCTAAAAAAAACTTAAGCTTAATTGTGAGACTATTACTGTCTAGTCTTCAACCCCATCAGAGCCCTGAGAAGGAATAAATATTACCTGAATGTTTAGGAAGTGCAGGCAAACAGCTTCCAAAGCTTTAGAAATCAGAGATAGTCTGCTTCCTGGACAGTATCCCACACTTCTGAGTCATTTGGGCATCATCTCCAGCCTTCTGTCCTAGAATATCTGACAGACTATTCTGTAAAACAGGAAATATGAAGGACTGCTTACCTGTCTTGGCAAAGCTTCCGTGCATCTCATTTGTTTGGAAAGCATACTGTTATTAGCTGAGGCAAGGGCAATTTCTTGTCCAGTGGCTAGCTTGCCACATGTACAGCAAACTCCACAAGGAAGTTCTCTGATGTTCATTATATTCTTTGAAGTAGAATAGGGGTGCTACCAGAAACAGACTGGTCTCATTGTCTAAAAAAGGTCTTTTATTAACAAAACATATTTAAATGCCATATTCTTTAGATAGCTGAGGTTTTTGAAGACCTTCTACCTATCTATAGTATATCTGAATTGTTTGTTTCTAACTATTCATTGTCTGTTGAACCTAGGAAGCATATTTCTGTAATTAACTAAACTAGTATCTAACATAATCATAAGTTTGATTTTTCTGACTACTAACTTGCCTGTCTTAATTATCCTAAACAGTTCATAATAGCAGCTTTTAAAAGGACTAGAACTTCACATTGAAATTTTAATAATTACACAGGTATAATACCTTAAAAGAGTTGATACATAGTATGTTATAACCAAATATAACCTTAATTTTTTACCACTATACAAAGATCTATACGAATGCAAGATTTTTGACCAGGAGTAGCTCTATAGTTTAAGAGTAAATTCAATAATCTACTCTTTATTTCTACAATATTCCTATATTATTTCTATACCCCTCCCCCTTTTTCTTTTCAACCTCTGTCTCCTTTTCCCTTTAGCATAAGAAAGAAAGAACAAAAGAAAGAAAGAAATCCCTAAGTCTAATCTGCTATACTTTCTTTCCTCCCTGATCAAGACCATAAGCAACTTGCAACCAACTTCTTTTGTTTACTTGCTTACTTACTCATTCACATTACATCCTGCTCAGTGCCCCCCCTCGAGGTGCCCCCTTTCACAATCCTGTACCCCATGTCCTCCTCCCCTTCTTCTCTGAGCAGGTGGGGGCCCCTCTGTGTATCCCCACTACCACCACCACCGCAGCCCACTCTGGCGTACCAAGTCTACAAGGCTAGCCGCACTCTCTTCTACTGAGACCAGACAAGGCAACCCAGCTAGTACATACCCCACATACAACAGGCTTTGGGATAGCCACCCCTCTCCAGTTGTTCGGGAACTACATGATGACCAAGCTGTACATCCATCACATATGAGCAGGGAGGCTTAGGTCCAGCCAGTGTATGTTCTTTGGTTAGTGGTTCGGTCTCTGAGAGCCTCCGGTTCTCTCTCTCTCTCTCTCTCTCTCTCTCTCTCTCTCTCTCTCTCTCTCTCTCTCTCTCTCAGACATTTAGCCTCCCACCTGCTAGGAAACTCCTTTGGGAAGTGTTTGTTTCCCCGCCTTCCACCAAGGTTTGTTTGTTTTTCAGGCTCGATACTTGGATTCGAAGAGCACATATGTTGGGTGCCGTTTAACCTAGGACTTTTCCACCCATACTCCAGTTTCTGAAATAATGACTCTTGAGACTTAATTATATATGAATAAATGCCTAGGCCATAAGCCTTGGCTTATTCACTGACCAGCTTGTAACTTAATTAACCAGTTTATGTTATTTTATGAGTGCCACATGGCTGGTTACTTCTTCTCAGCTTCATGCATCTATCTCCTCGGAGTTTAGGGTGAATCTCTTCCCAGGGCTGACTCTAGTCCAGAGATCTCCACATAGAGCTCCCACATCCTATTTCCTGCCTCAGCTCATTGGCCAAGACTACACAGAGATTCTCTCTACAGTAGCAGCAATGAGGAAAGTAACTAATACAAGGTCATAAAATGCAAGGACTATCATCAGGTCTTCATGCCCCCTTCTCAGAGCCACCTCCCACCTCTGCCCCTGGCTCATATTTCAGTTTTCATTCATCATGTGTAGGCAGCTATTTAGGTAAAGGTGCATACATATACTCTGTAAAATTATAATACAAAAAGTTCATGTAAAACTCTTAGGGAGAGAAACTTGTCTGTTAGAAATAAAATTTTCTGAGCCCTGTCATTCCTAACAACATTCCTAATTTTCATTAGTAAACTGAGCAAGTAGCGGTTCTACTTATTGTATCTTTGGTTTAATACCTTACAGCCAGCTCTTCCCATAGACGTAAGTGAGAGGTGCTTGTGCCTATAGTGTCCCAAAATGCCCACTCTCGTTGTTACTGTCTTTGTAACAGAGTAATGGAAACTCTGTTCCAGTGTCAATTTTGTTGCCACTTAGATGTTAGAAAGCAGATTACAAGATAGCAATGATGGTATCTCTCACTGTGAGGTCCTTACTCACAGACTACCGGGTACCAAGCTAATCTTACTGCACAACATTTTGACACCTATATGTAAACAGATTTTCCAAGTCCTTCTAGATCGTCAAGTATTTGCCTTGGTTGTCCCTGTTCAGAGTTTAGGCACTGAAACTGACATCTGTTCTTCTATTTTTCATCTTAAATATCCAGAAAGAGCTTGACAAGTAGTTAACATAATTTCTACCCCTCGTCTCCTGCAAGTCCCTGTCTAAAGTCCTCTGAGACCCACCTGAGCTCTATCTAGTCCTACAGTGTTTCTTTCCAATTTGAACCCTTGGTCATGGGAATCCATTTGTTCATTTAAGAGACTTTCCTCGTCTATCTTTTGCCCACACAACCATCCTTTGTCCTATTAAAGACACTGTCAGGGGCTCTTTTCCATGAGACCAAGAATACATTTGATTTATCATTTGCCTTTTTCTTTCTTCCTCCCACATATTATGAATTATGAAGAACAGTTTATCATAATCATCTAAAAATACACATCCCATGGGAGCAAAAAAACGTATCCTCCTTACATCCTATAACCTTCCAACAACTGTGTATAGAAAATGTTGAAGGGCTTAATTAACAAATGAATCAAGGCACTACCATTGCTTTCTTAAATGTCACATATTTTTACCAAGCTAAAAATATTTTCTCCGTGGTCTTGGCATTTTGCATGTGGCAAGGCATCTGCTCTGAAAGCAACAATAGAATTATAACAGACCTCTCAACTGCTATTTTGAGTAAACTATTTTGTCATTTTAAATTCTTTTGTTAAAATGCAAGAGAGGATAATTATTTTCCCCTAATGCTATTGTGAATAGAAATGCACTGTGGTTGTAATAGAAAAAATGATCTTTGAACTGTCTTAGGAGGTTGACACAGAGTCGGTTTAGGAATGTGAAGAGAGGCAGATTGGTAGTGTTGCCGAGCAGTCTACAGTGTTGGATGTAGGGATATGTGAGCTCTCTTGGGGATCACTCTATATTTTCTTGTCCAAGTAACTTAAACATTGATATACTGACCATAATGCCCCGCAGACAGACAAACATATAAGCAGTTCCTTCCCATTTTAAATCAGTCCTGGGCAATGTAAGACTGTCTGAATAACAAATTCCCTAAGCTGCCACTGGAACGTCTGGCTCAATAAATTCAGACCTGGAAATAGTGACATTTGCACAGAGTATGTGCATGCAAACCCAAGATCTCTAAGTGTTTTAACATCCTGATTGCAGATCATCAACTGACACAAAGTCCAAACAACTTAAAAGTGACGGGCATCATTTGCCTGTGGTATCCAGTAGCAAACAGCCACATGGCTTTTCCTCCTATAGAACTGAGGAGTCGGTGAGTAATTAGTAGACCCCGTGTCAGGCTATAGGAGCAGCATACAAATGGTCTCTGAGTTACAACAAAGATAAGAAAATTACAGACAAAATTATTTTAAGCAAGTAATTGCATACATGCCAATAGTGACAGGGAGTAGTCAATTTTGTGCCTGACCCATAGGCTACATCAATGGCTCTGTGGTTTCTAACATAAGTTCTCAGTTTCTAATTTACAGTTTTTCATGGCTAGGCCTGGCAGTACACTCCTGTAATTCCAACATTAAGGAGACAAAGGCTGAAGAATAAGTCAGGAGATAGCCTGGTCTTCAAAATAGAAATAGCCTCAAAAATGGCGTTTAACAATTCATACAAACTTAATTTTACTTTTAAGTTACAGAACTAAAAGTTCGAGTGAACAATTTTTATTTGCTACATTTCAAAATTACAAATTCCTATCTCTGACTTGTGTCTAACCTGTACATACATATCATATATCACACTTTCTTCATTCATCTGGGATGAGCACGTAGAGTATTTTGATATCTTGGTAAATTGTGCAGTGGCAAATATAAGGGGGAAAAAGTTTCTTAAATGTGAATGTGTGTGTGTCTGGGGTGTGGTTAGCTCACAAGTTTGCATGGGTGTGCTCAACTTTGTGGACTTGTACCTAATATAGAGATGTTTTTCCTTAATCAACTTTTTCTCTTGTCTTTTAAGCCAGTGTCTCTCAATGAATCTGAGGCACACGGTTTTGACTGGCCTGGCTAGCTAGTGAGCCCCTAGATCTGCCTGTCTCCCTGCTCCAAAACTAGGGGTACAGATACCAGCTGCTGTGCTCAGCTTTTATGTGCATACTGGGGCCCCAAACTCTGATCTACATGCTTACAAGCCAGACAACTTACTGTAAGCTGTCTCCTCTGCTGAGATACCAATTCTTTTTTTGTTTTGGGGAGTTTTGTTTTTGTGTTGTTGTTGTTGTTGTTTTGATTTTTTTTCTCAGATTTGTTCCAGGAGTGGATTGAGGATCATATAGAATTTCCTTTATTTTTTGAGACATGTTCATACTGTTTCCCACAATGGCCATACCAATTTACATTTTCATCAACACTGTGCGAGGAGTTCTAGGTGTTTGTTTGTTTGTTTGTTTGTTGTTTGTTTTTTCCTACTCTGACAGATGTGCATTAACTTGAAAGTAACAGCCATCTTAAAGAGCGTGAACGTTACCTCCTACAAATCAAGTCCAATTCCCTGCTGAAGGGTGAAATCAAGCATGTCTAGTAGCACTTGGCCACTTGTACATCTACTTTGGAAAAGCAACTGAAGTCATTTCTGTACTTTAAAAATCAGATTATATATTTTTAAGTGTATCTAAGCATTCAAATAATTGCTCTCCTGGATTTCTACAACAAAGCTACTGTTTATGCCTTGGTTCAAACCTTAGAGTGTCTCTCTTTCCTTAGCAATAATATACCCAGTCTATCTGCAGGCAACACCACTTGTGTATCCTTTACATTTACAGTTCTTTACCCTTTATTATGTCTTTATCTTTGCTGTCCACACTGGTGATCTACAGTACTCTCTCTTCTCCTTCACTCAAATCATCCTTTCTCAGATGTTCACTCCTCCTCGGAGATGCCATCTCGACTGCCCTTTGTCAATTTTCATTTTCATCTAGTCCTTTAGATGTATTACTTTCTCTCAATGACATACATCATTCTAATGCATCTCTTACTTTCCATCTTTTGCTGGCTCCTAACACATCGTTTACTTAGCTCCTCAAGAGAACTTCAAAACAATATGGAAGTTTATTAAAAAATCTTGGAAACCCATTGCGGATCTTTGTTCTCTGTATTTAAGCACCACATTCTAAAACAACTACATGTATGTCTTTTATTAAAATATTGGTGACTATGCAGTAGTGATGCAAGGAAACCAAGAATTAGAGGAGATGTGCAAAGACTTATTGCTAGTTGCACAGCTGATAATTCATTTCCGAACTCATTATTACTCTTATTAAATCACATATCAACTATATTTTGATTGCTATAGTCATGAGAGTCAAGATTGCTTTGGGCACATCTTCAAAGGAGGTGAAAATAAACTTGATTTTACTGTGCATTGGATGTGATTGCCTTCCTATAAATACAATAGATAAAACGTTTCCTTGGGATTCAAAAGTTGTCAGATACAGAATCAAAGTAAGATGATTTGACATTAAAAAAATAGTCAGTAGCAACTTATGACCAAAACTGGATTTGTGGTAAAGTCCAGTCTATGTAGATGCAAATACAACAAAGCAATGGAAAGATAATTGCTATTTTTTTCAGCGATTCAGCTTACAGGGCATACATATAGAAGCATTTTGGCTTTACAAGGGCCACTGGTGTCCTGTAGGTGCAATACTGGCCTGAATTCTATGGCAGAATGAGAAGCACCAACCTCGAAGTGGTTTCTAGATATCTTTGAAAATGTATCCCACTATTATTATATGGAAAGGGGTTTTGTTTTCGTTTTTTATTTTTTGCTTGTTGGTTGGTTGGTTGGCTTTTCTTCTTTCATGGGAGTCATAGTAAGTTAAATAGACATGGTGGTACTCCATCAAAGATATTCAACGATAGCAATAGGGTATGTACCTTAGAATTTCACTTTATTGCATTAGCACATGTTCCGAGAAACCTGCCCTCCATTGGTAGCTTTATAGAAAGCATTTAGCATACATGCAGAAATATTCTGTCAAAATGAAGCACCATCTTGGAACACTTGTAACTTCTGTCTTCGTTCTTCAAAGCCTGAGGGACACTAATCTTTCCTCCATCGCTTAGATTTACCAGCTCAAGAATAATATGATAGAAAATATTTTGATTTGGATCTGCTCTTTTTATTTCAACAACTTGAGCTCCAGGCATCAGCAGTTTGTTCTCCGTTACAGCTGAATAGCGTTTTAAGGTGCGGGTTACAGAGGTGTGCTCATTCTTTTCTTGTGAAGAGCATTTGGAGTAAGCTATCTTAGACTGGGGGGCTCTGACAAAACCATTATGAACATTATCTACAAGCTTCTGGTTGAACATAAATTTTCATATCTGGAATAAAAATCCAGAAGTGTGACTGCTGGGTCATGTGCTTGAAATGCATGTTTGATTTCTCAGACACTGCCAAACTTGTAGAATGGCTGTGCCACGTTACACTCTGAACAATAATTTATGAGGGATCTGTTTTTCTACATCCTTGCCAGCTCTGGTACTGTCAGTACTTTTTAAAAAACTGTTCTTATAGGTGCGTAGTGAAAAACAGATGGACTGCTAGTGGTATTTTTGGAGCTCTGTAAAGACACTACAATGAACTTTCTAATGTGAACACAGTACTTAGACCACAAATAAGCATAGTGCTTTAATCATGAAGTCAAGGGACAGTGGATCAGTACTTTGCCCTCCATCTTTGTAAAAGTGAGCACAAAATTGTAGAAATTTAAGACCCTTTAGTAACCACAAAGCTTCATGTATTTGTAACAGACTTGGGATCCCTGCAGCCAGGTTCAGGGAAGGATGGAGACAAGACCAGTTTTGGTTTGTTAGATACTATGTGGCCTAATTCTCATTGGTCTGATAATAAAGCATTCAGGGAAGTGGGGAAGGACAAGGGCTTTTTAAAGAATTCTTCATGCTTGAAAAAGAGAACAGTGATATAGAGGTGTTCACATTGACCTAAAAACAAAATGTTATTTAAAAATCAAAACCAAAAATACTGGGAAATGCCATCTAAGAAAACTGGTTTTCCTACTAAGGAAATTTAAACTAGATTAAAAGTTAAAAGTTTTAGCCTTTAGTCTCTGTTGTTCAATTATACATCTCTATGTGTCTTATTTCTTTTTCATCTATAAAACAAATTGATGGACATGTCAGTGATTTCAAACATCTCATCACACTCTACAGCACCTGTCTAGTAACATAGAGAAATCCTTCTAATTGTAAGAAATTAAAATTTCTTAGCTCCTAAATACCATTCCTGGGAGTTCCAGCTCTCTCTGAGAAGCTTTCAGGAATAGAAAAAGGATATTGAAGCCTTTAGAGCACTGGGGACTGTCTTCAGATTTAAAGAAAGGAGATAATTGTCCTTAAGAAGCTTTAAACTGTTAGTGAGTGTACAGGGTTGCTTTTGGTGTCCATTCCTTCAGTGCCAGAAGACAGAAGATGGTAGAAAACTCAGGGACGATGTATTTTATATATAAAGATTTGACTTTGGATATATAATTTAAGCTTTTTGTGCCTCAGTTTGCTTTTCTTAACAATATCTACCTGTTGTCAGGCTGGGGTGGCACACACCTAGTCCTACTGCAACTTGATAGGCCAATGTGGGTTGATATCCTTGAGGCCTCCCCTTCTCTGAGGACAAAAGGGAGGATGGGGGAGGGAAGGAGAGAGGGAGAAGAAGTTGTGATCTGGATGTAAAGCTGATTAATTTAATTAATGGAGAAAAAGAGATTCTGGGACACCTCAGTCAGAAGCCCAGTATCCAGGATAAATGATTCCAGATGCGGACAAATATGTGGGGAAAGAGGAACTCTCATTTACTGCTGGTAGGAATGGAAACTCATCCAGCCACTGTGGAAATCGGTGCTGATGCTTCTCACAGAGCAGACCAATGTAATCGCTCCGTGACCCTCCTAAACCATCTGGGATTTACACCTGAAAGACTCTTAGTTAACATGGCACAGAGATAGTCGCTCATTTATGTTTATTGCTTCATGGTTTATAATATCAAGAAATGTCCGTCAACAGATGAATAGTCATAGAAAATGTAGCACAGATAGACAAGGAAATTTTGTTCAATCATTTAAAAAATTAAATAATAGCATTTTCAGGAAACTTGACAGAATTAGAAATAATTAGGTCAAGCAAAGACAAACCACACTTGGGAGAACCTAGATTTAAAATTATGTATATACGTATGTACGTATGTTTGTATGTATGTATGCATATATGTATGTATGTTTCTGTGTATGTATACATATTTGTACATATGTTTGTATGTATGTATACATATATGTATGTGTGTATGTTTGTATGTATGTATGTTTGCATGTACTTATTTCTGTGTATAGTTCACAGAAGTAGAAAGGGCTCCATGAGGAAGTAGGAAGACATCACATGAGAGGTGGGGAAAAGACAGTAATGGAATACATGTGACCCGTAAGCAGCAAAAGATGTTATCTGGGTAGGAATGGAACCAGAGGAGGACAGGGAGCAGGTGCTAGGAGATAAAACAAATACAGCACAGTGCAGTAACACGTCTATATGAACATGACATAATAAAACCCATCAACAAAAAAGAAAATTAAGTATATATCTGTCTGAGTCAGGGTTTGTATTCCGGCACAAAACATCATGACCAAGAAGCAAGTTGGGGAAGAAAGGATTTCTTCAGCTTACACTTCCACAATGCTGTTTATCACCAAAGGAAGTCAGGACAAGAACTCACACAGGGCAGGAACGTGGAGGCAGGAGCTGAAGCAGAGGCCGTGAGGGATGTCACTTACTGGTTTGCTTCCCTGGGCTTTCTCAGCTTGCTTTCTTATAGAACCCAAGACTACCAGCCCAGGGATGGTACCACCCACAATGGGTCCTCCCACCCTTGATCACTAATTGAGAAAATGTCTTACAGCTGGATTTCATGAAGGCATTTCCTCAAGGGAGGCTCCTTTCTCTGTGATAACGCCAGCTTGTGTCAAGTTGACACACAAAACTAGCCAGTACAAGTGACCCCTAGTATAGGTTGAAAGATTGAATGCAGTAATGATGTAAAAGCTACCAGAATACTAAAAAAAAAAATAAAAGATAAATTAAAAACAAAACAAAACAAAAAGAACACCCTTTCTCTGCGGAATCACCATGGCAGCTGGGACGCTGTACACATACCCTGAAAACTGGAGGGCCTTCAAGGCCCTCATCGCTGCTCAGTACAGTGGGACTCGGATCCCTGTGCTCTCCACAACACTCTACTTACACTTTGGCCAAACCAACCGCACCCCTGAATTTCTCCGAAATTTTCCTGCCAGCAAGGTTCCAGCATTTGAGGGTGATGACGGATTCTGTGCGTTTGAGAGTAATGCCATCGCCTGTTATGTAAGCAATGAGGAGCTGCGGGGAAGAACGCCAGAGGCAGCAGCTCAGGTGATGCAGTGGGTGAGCTTTGCTGACAGTGACATCGTTCCTCCAGCTAGCACCTGGATGTTCCCCACCTTGGGCATTATGCACCACAACAAACAGGCCACTGAAAATGCCAAAGAGGAGGCGAAACGAATCCTGGGGCTGCTGGACACTCACTTGAAGGCAAGGACTTTTCTGGTGGGTGAGTGTGAGTGAGTGAGTAGTGAGTGAGTGAGTGAGTGAGGATGAGCGAGTGACACTGGCTGATATAACAGTTGTCTGCACCCTATTGTGGCTCTATAAACAGGTCTTAGAGCCTTCTTTTTGCCAGGCCTTCCCCAATACTAGCCGATGGTTTCTTACCTGCATTAACCAGCCCCAATACAGGGCAATCTTGGGGGAGGTGAAGCTGTCTGAGAAGATGGCGTAGTTTGATGCTAAGAAGTTTGCAGAGAACCAACCTAAAAAGGACACCTCAAGGACAGAAAAGGGTTTATGAGAAGAGAAACAGAAGACCCAGACTGAGCAGGAAGAGAGGAAAAAAAAAGACAACTGCCCTGGCTCCTGAGGAAGAGAAGGATGAGTGTGAGCAGCATTGGCTGCTGAGCCCAAGACCAAGGACCCTTCCACTCACCTACCCAAGAGTACCTTTGTGTTGGATGAGTTTAAGCGTTAGTACTCCAGTGAGGACACTCTCGCTGTGGCACTGCCATATTTTTGGGAGCCCTTTGATAAAGACAGCTGGTCCCTGTGGTATGCTTGCTTCCCTGAAGAGTTCACCCAGACCTTCATGAGTTGCAACCTCATCACTGGAATGTTCCAGCGATTGGACAAACTGAGGAAGAATGCCTTTACTAGCGTTACCTTCTTTGGAACCAACAACAGCCGCTCCATTTCTGGTGTTTGGGTCTTCCGAGGCCAAGAGCTTGCTTTCCCCGCTGAGTCCCGATTGGCAGGTGGACTATGAGTCGTATACACGGTGGAAACTGGATCCTGGTAGCGAGGAGACCCAGACCCTGGTTCAAGAGTACTTTTCCTGGGAGGGCGTCTTCCACCACGTGGGCAAAGCCGTCAATCAAGGCAAGATCTTCAAGTGAACATGTCTTGCCAGTCGCCTAGCTGCCTGCACCTACCCTTCAAGGGAGATGGGAATCATTAAAGGAAACTGAACATTGAGAAAAAAAAATTTTTTTTAAATTTTTTTCTTTAGCTTTTTTCTGAAGTGTTAAGACTACACTCCCTAAAATTGCTCTGATATCTACAAAAAGGGACAATTCCTTATCTGAAAGAATCACCAATATGTTTAAAGGACACCATACCACATCTGAGCTATGACAACAAGCTAGAAAATGCACATTCAAATGGAAATGTCTCATTTTCCTTTCCAGCTTATCACCTACTTGGAGACTTATAATCACTAAGGTACAACTATTTTGAGCGACGGTGAAACGGTGAAGCTTGGAGCATGTGCGCATATTGTGCCCACTTTTGAGTTGCAGCTCTGTAAAACTCAAGTAGGCTTTTTTATGTTAATCATCAGCACAACAAAGAGGATGCTTTTGTGCTAAAATTTATCTTATGTATATTCCATGGGAATGCAGTGTTCTTAAGGAAGGCTGACTACTTAGCTACTACTGGTCATGGACTGTATTGGGATGGGATTGAAAATGAGTCCCAACCCACACGGAAGTCAGTATCATGCCATCTTTAGGTTAAGTTCAGGAGAAAAAGAAGTTTGTGTGTGTTGTTATTTTAAATCACGCAGGAGCTTGGAAGGGAAGACGCCAGGGCAGAGGGTTCCACGAAGGGAGTTTATTTAGGGCAGAGGGGAGAGAGAGAGAGGTGGCCGGCCATGACGGGGAGGGGAAGGGAGAAAGGGAAGGGGAGAGAGTCGGATACAACCTGCAGGCGAGGGTCAAGGGGCAAGAGAAGAGAGGAGGGGCCAGACAGCCCTTTTTATAATAGTGGGCAGGGCTACCTGGCTGTTGCCAGGTAGCTGCGGGGACGAGCATACCTGGCTGTTGCCAGGTAACTGTGGAGGTGGAGTTTAGACAGAATGCTAACAGTGTGTGTTGGGGGTCAGGGGACGGGTTCAGCATGAATTACTAGGGAATTTATATTTGGGATGAAGATCAAAGCATTTTATGAAGGCATAGTACTCTAAGTACTAAAGGAAATACTGAACTGTAACATCTAAGAGGACTGACATCTCTCTATTGGTGGTCACATCACACTGTCTTGGATATATGTGGATTTGATGCACCAAAGTGAGTAAGAGGTTCCTGCACGTTCTGGATCTGCCTTCAGAATCGTGTTGAAAGATTCGACTCAGAATCTAGCTCTACTCTGACAAACTCACACTGGCCGAAGAGCAAATAAAATTCTTAGGACGCCTGTCTGAAAAGAGTCCTTTGAAATTAGTATACAAGTTCCATGTATCCTAACCGAATATGAAAAAATTGTCTCAAGCAGTTTAATTTGGCATACCAATAGCTTAACCTTTGTTTTTAGTGAAATTTAGTGAGCAGCGAAGATGAAATTTGAATCTATTAAAAAAAAATGTGTATATGTATAGACATGCTTACACACTTTAGTTAGGAAGTATCTGGACATTTAATTAGTTTCTATCAGGCTTATTTACATAAACATTCTGTGGGGGTTTAAATAAGAATGTTCCCCCACAGGCTCATATATTTGAATGCCTGGTCGCCAGGGAGTAGAACTGTTTGAAATGATTATAAGGATTAGGAGGTGTGGCCTGTTGGAGAAGTGTATTATGGGAGGATGGGCTTCGATACGCCAAAAGCTCATGCTAGACTCAGTCTTGCTTTCTCTGCCTAAGGATCAGGATGTAGTTCCCAGCTACTGTCCCAGTGTTTTGCTTGCCATCATGATCCCTGACATAAGGATCATGACTTACTCTCTAAAACTGTAATCAAGCCTCTAATTGAATGCTTTCTTTTGTTAGGATTGCCTTGGTCATGGTGTCTCTCCACATCAGTAGAGCAGTGACAAAGACACATCCCAAGAATGTATCTGCCATATTGAACAAGGACTATGTTACATTGGATATGTTATCGTTATCTGGGTGTTCATTGCCATCGGCATTGAAAGCCATAGTTCTAATCAATTTCTGTGTACTGTTTTCTCAGAGGGAAATTAGAGTAAAGGATTCATGAAACTTTGCTTAAGAAAAGCAGTGTTTGTTTCTTGCTTTTTGTTTCTTCTTATCCACTTATCTATGCCTCATATCAGGAGTGTGAGCCAAGCTCAATAATAAAGTGTTTCATTCAGAAAAAAAAAAAAATGCCCATACTTTTATTTTAATATCTAATATGATTTTGAAAATCAACTAAAGGAAGTGTGCACTGGTAGGGAGGAAATCTGTTGCTTCAAGTAGAGTGAAGCCTCCGGAGTACTTCCCTAGACCAAAGTCCTGTCTGGATTTTTATGTGTGGCATCTGGAAGTCTATAATATGACTCTCTCGAGTTTCAGTTCCAGCCTCACCCATAAACTGCATCTTTTAAATGCAAAGCTAACTTCCTATATACTTATCAGAACCAGTCAGAAAACAAAAGGGTACAGGCTTTTCCTATTATGTTCAACTGTGTTCATCCAAATGTTTGTTTTATCTCTCTTTCCATAAAATATGAGAGATATAAATGCATTAAAACATTTTTATGCACAGCAAGATTAAAATCATACCAACTTAGCAAGGACAATACTGTGTCCTCCCTTAAAGCAATGAATACACATTTTTTTTTCAAGGACAGCGAGGAATCACATTTATCCTAGAACATGTTAGAATAATTTTAATTTGTCAGCTAGTATTAAATTTCATTAAGCTGCAATTTAGGTAGTTTCATAAACGTTCTTAAGAAATAGTTTTTTTACGAGTCTTCAGTTTTAGAGTTATCCAACAGATAATCAAAGGACACCTCTGTATGACTCTGTTTCCTCAGACATATTGGTGAATGGAGCCAGCACAGAGCATGGCCTCACCGTTGATGCTGTCCTTCATGGCCACCTATGCACATATGGAGTTTATGAAACATTCTTCTAACTTTGTCTCCAAATCATCTCACACAACTTATTTTTTAAGCATTACATTATTTTTTTTTTTTAAACAGGGGAAAAGGTCTGATCCAATTTATAGCTCTTTTCCTTTTAATCCTTGGTCTTTTTCCATATTTGGTTCTTTCAGAGCTTATAACACATTTTCCCTCTTTTTTAATCTGGGAAAATTTAGCATTGGCACACCATCTGTTCCATAGTGAAGCGCTTGGATTCAGCTCCCCAGATGGGTTGAATAAGAGAAAAAGGTTAAGTGATTTAACTTGAATTCACATAGTGAGTCATCTGCCCTGAGCCTGGGCATGACAAAGTAGAAGACTGTCAAGGATTTTTCCTTACATGAATTTGGATCATGCAACCTTGAGCAGAGCTTTCTCCAAACTGGACAGAGTGTCAACTACACTCTACGTTGTTGGGCAGGAATTTGGATTTCAAATTTATTTCTTAAATACAACATGAAAAAAAAAAAAAAACCTTTTAAAAAGTAAACATGTCCGTTTGGCAAGAAAGGAAAACATTGTTTCAATAACACTGCTTTCTAGCTGGTATTTTTACCACTCTTTTTTTCTCCTTCCAACACATCTTTCAAGCTGGTCCCGGGCTGAGTCTGTAACAACACCCCTTTTCTTTCATCCCTGCTTATGAATACTCAGTTTCCTCCTACAAACAGGGCTCTAAGGAAATACCAGCTCTCCAAAAAGTGCCTGAAATCCATGTTTGTAAAAGCTTCCCTAGTCCAAAGGTCAGTCAGTGCTTCAACTCAGTTCCAGTTTAGATATCAATATTTCCATTACAGGAGCCAGTTCAGAAAGCAGAAGATAACCCCATGGCTTACTGTCTGTACTAGTAAGTTATTGGATACTGAATAAGAAAAGTGAGTCACTAAGATACTGTGATAAGGTTATAGAGAAGTAGAGATGATTCTGGTTCTAATAGACGCCATGATAGAAATATCCCACAGAAGACATAGCTGAAATGAGCTGTCATCAATGAACCAAAGTCTATGATAATTTGTCTAGAATATCATATGCAGTGATTTTCTCTTTTATTCTAAACTGATTTATTCTTTTCACCATTAATTCAGTTATGCATTCTGGTATGGGATGAATATTTGTATCCCTCCAAAATTCAAATGTTGAAAAAGATTTAACGCCATCCTCCCTGAATGTGATAGGTTAGAAGGTGGGACCTTCAAGAGGTCATTAGGTTAAAGGGGTGGGGTTCCATGAATATGATTATCACCCTTGCAAAAACACATGAGAATTTATTTCTCCTTCTGCTTTCGGAGTGAGGATACAACAAGAAGATGACAACCTGTAAACATCAAGAGTGTAGTCACCACACATTTAGTCTGTGTTGCCTTGATCTTGGATTTTGTATCTTTAACATGGGCAACATATGGAAAAATACTCTGTCCTTAACATTTTCTGGAAAAACCTCTAAATCTCTCAGTAAACCATGAAATTGTTAGTGCTATTTGATTAGTGGTTTGATGTAACCTGTTTGAAGGTATATCTATTTATTATCTATTTTAATTATCTATTTCTAAAGGAATTTTAAGGGAAAAAAGCTTTTATTTATAGGATTAATTCAAGTAGCGTTTTGTTGTGATGAAATAACTTGGGTATAGAAGGATAGATAACTGTATAAAGATAATAAATGATAGCGGAGAGAAGTTGAGGAGAGAGAAATTCATAGCATTATGCCTAGCCCATAATTTAGGGATCACTCTCTCATAAGTGAGTATTACTCTCATAAGAATATGCACAGTGGGGCCAGCAAGATGACAAGATAGCTCAGTGGGTAAAGGCACTTGCTGCCAAGCCTGATGGCCTGTGTCCAAGATGGTAGAAAGAGAAAGCCAACTCCCTCAAGTTTGCCTCTGATCTACACATGCTTGCCCTTGCACATTCATGCCAACACATGTATAAATAAGTAAATGCATTTTTGAAGCCCTAAAGAAAATCGTACAATAATTGCAACAATCTAGAAAATTATTTTGAATATTTATGTTATATAAGACCAACAACATTTAAGGTCCTTTGTATTTCCAAACTTGGTTTTGTCAGCATGAGTTTTCAGACATTGCTACCTTCTCTCCTCACCAGCGTCATCTTTGCATCTTGATTGTTGGTTCAGTTTCTATCTTCCCACTGAGACTACAGAATAAACCCACTTTCTTCTTATTGGGGATGTCTCTGCTGCTCCTAGGTCAGTCTCTGTGACACTGTGTAACACTTTGTAGAGTTGAATTGCATTATGGGTTATTTGTCTCCATGTTAGGATCTGTAAGATCGTAGGAGAGGCAACCTTAAAACAACGCTTTAATCAAACCAGAATAAACAGAGTTTAGTGCTAAACATAGAGACTAGATTGCACAGGGATTCACTAGGGACACGGTGAGTGTCCTGGCAGGTGCCTGGGGACCATCCAGTCGGTAAGGTGGGCAATGAACTCTAAGCTATAGGACCAGATTTGATTTTCAGTAACTAAAAGGAGGGAAGTCATCTTATTCTCATCTTTATCTAGCCAAAGAGTCTCAAAATGTTGAATATTTTTTTTTCAGTCACATACAATTCAGAAAGATGCCAGCATGGCCAGATGGATAGTTTTCAGATCCACACTTGGGAAACACATGGTGCTTCTCTGAGGCAATTGTGTACTGTTTCTTTTAAAATAGCAGAAAGCATATGGGAATAGGAATGGATCTGTCAGCTACTATCAAGAGAATGGTGAAGCTTTTAAAATAAATCAAATCAAACCTATAGGGTGACAAAATATCTTATCACATTTTGAAATTCTGAAGTTTTACATTTGTAGATATATTTACATTTTTATCTTTTTTTTTTTTTTTCTTTTCCTTTGCCTCACAGAAACCACAATCCCTGTTAGAGCTGTGGAGTCTGAGGCAAAGAATGAGACAAGGTCAGTTCAGTAAGAAAGTCTGTAGCAATTACATAAATCAGCAACTGAGTCCCACTCTATTCTATTACAGGATTTTCCCTGCCCCCTAAGAAATGGGTATGTAGATATTTTTGATAGTTTCTCCCACAGCCTCTGCTTTCCTTTCTAAAGACAAACATACAAACAGAAACATGAGATTTGCACATGTGAAAAGCTTGCTTCAGCTAAAGTAAACCAGGTATGACAGCTGCTGGTCCCCCAGTTACAACAGCATAAAGCTGTTGAAAGCCACTCTCCCTGCATGCTCTTAGCTCCTTCAGCAAGATGGCGTCTGTCCCACCAACTTTAACCACACTGCTTTCATGAATGGATTTCCTAACCAGGTCAAATCTCCTTAATGCTAGACTTAGAACTTCACCATACTCTTATGTTTTCTGTGGCAATCTAGCTCTTCCCCAAATTGTTATTATGGGATTTGAAATGACTTAACTTCAAGGAAAATGATTTCATAGGGCAAAACCCAAGGAATTAAAGAAGCTTTAGATTGCAAGACTCTATTTTAAGAAAATATTTTTGTTCAAGGTGAATGACTTCCTTTGCCTTTTATCCACACAGGATCCTTGATCCCAGATAAAGCAGAAGCTCTGCTGGTGGCTTTGAAGCCACATGCTCTCCCTCCTGGAGCAAGACTGTATGTCATTCTTTTGGACTTCCACATACACAGAATTTGGTTTTCAAGATCTGTGCCCTGCTAGTATGAGTTTGTCGGTGATAATTCGGGAAAACTGATATGAAGATGAGGTTGTCATTCTCACTTATTAATTTCTAGAGGAGGTGTTGTGGGCATTATAAGTTGTTGGAGTAAATACCATTCTCTCAAAATGTTTAGGGGAACTAGGATGATATAAATAGCAACAAAAGAAGGAATAAAATGATCAGACTAAAGGCACATGTAAAGTGTTTTGTGACTTTGGAAGAACGGTGGCTAATCATAGATGTTCAGTGTTCATAGATACTTGACTGATTTTTTTTTCTTATAATATTCCAAAACAATCCCTTGACACAGTAAGAAATGTTTTGATGTAAGTGTGACAATCACACACCACGAGCATATGAAATTTTGTGTGTCTAAATGACACTAAATTATTCTCAACTCTTTCTTACATTTCATCATAACTGTAGGCAGAAGCAGCGAGAAATTTTCAAGATCACATGTGCTTTATTTTTATGGTTCTTAAAATGAAACTGCATGCAATTCAGATCCTAATTCTGTGTTGTTTAAAGTCCAATAAAAGCTACTTTTAATTAATTTTTGGTGTCTGTTTTAATTTTAGAGGCACAGTGTTCCCAAGACAGAAATAAAATTCCATTCATATCTTCAAATTACTATTCTAAATTAAATCAAGAGCAAAAAGCTCAAGATTTGGAATAAGGAGTAGTTAATGTTTAGCCCTAAGGGGAGTATTGGTAGCACTTTTCAGGAGTTCAGTGACATGTGGGAGATGGGACAGAAGCATGTAAGAGCCTGGAGACGTGGAGAAAGGCTATGAAGTGCTGTATCCTGAGCTTAGCATAGCCAATACAGTCATAAGCTCACAGCTGCTGTGGCTGCCTGTAGTGCGTCTGGTCTGCGTAAGCCTCTCACCAGTCAGTCATGGATGGGAAGAGGTTCCTGGGGTCATATCCCTCTTTCTTGAAATTTCAGTTTGACTACAATGGTGTGACCATCCATCCATAGGTTTAAATCTCTTCCCAAGACAGAAGGAGGAAATTGATTCTCTTTGTATCTAAAAGCAATAAAAGGCCTCTGGGTGGCAAAAATGTTTCCATTAACAGAGACAGAGACAGAAGTTGAATGTCTTCTTCCCTTCTTCCCAACTCTGCGTCCCCGAGGAGCTGGGGAAGTTTGTTCCATTGTAGGTGCTGTTGTTGGGCTGAGATGAAGGCTGGGACATCCAGGAGTCAGTTTGCCCATGTCTGATATCATGCTATGCTTGGTAAGGAAGTCAACTTTGATGTCCCTTGGTGACTTGTGAATCTTTCAGAGAGCAAAGTCTATTTCACTTTCTCATTTCCAAGATCCCAGGATAGTTTCTTTCATACACTCTGATTATAAGAGGAAAAGGGGTGTTAAAACAAAGCTTCTTTTAACCCCGTTTGTAAGCATTTGCCAACAGTAGTGTTTAAAACATTGTGTGGGAGAATATTTTATTTCCTCTGTTCACCTTCAAGTTCACAAGAAGAGACTAGAGAATTTCCCAGAGACACTTGTCAAGCTATGAGGCTAACTTTGTCTCATTTGGATGTAGTACTTCGTGAAATTACCCAAGAAACCATGACCAACATCTCAGAAGTCAGTGTATTACTTTCTACTGACAAGGACCTATGCATGTTTTCTACTTGAATCATCTCATCATATTCGGCCTTCAGTGTCACAGACAAGCACCGTTTCATCACTAGCAATACAGACTAGTGATAATAGAAAGAGGCATCATACTGTTATAGTTTAAGTTTAAACTGCACATAACTTCCAGTTAAGGACCATTTCCAAGGTGACAGTATCAATTATGGATCGAAGGAAAATATGTTTGCAAAGAGGAAAGAACTTGTACAGGAATTTAACTTTTACACATGGGTCTCCTTTAGTATCCATTTCTATTTAAATTAATTTTAAATCTGCTTTTCTATCTTTTTATTTAATGCTTAACTGACATCGTATTCTATTTGATGAAAGACCTCCTTAGTACAGGTAATGACCTGCAGAGAGGAGGTTTTCCCTCGTATAATGAAAACGGGTGGCCTTTTTCTCCCTGCAGACAAACAAAAACACTCAAGAAAATGTTTTAAAAAGAAAAGCTGTGGAATGACTTTCTGTAAGTAAATCTGGTCGGCAGTTTAAATTAGAAGGTTAACATTACCACAAGCTAATGTATATAGAATTTTGAAACCTTTACAAATTAGTTATAATAAAATCTATATTAATATCATATATATACATATAATTTTAATCACTAACTTACCTAAATGAATATTTAAATAATAGACAATCAATGCCTTATAATAAACAACAACAGTTTCTGCAACAGCTTGGTGATATATTTATTACGGGTTCTGCATACTGTAGAGAGTGTCCTTCCTTCCTTCCTTCCTTCCTTCCTTCCTTCCTTCCTTCCTTCCTTCCTTCCTGTCTTCTTATATTTTTATTTTCAATATAGGATTTTGCTATGTAGCTATGGCTGTCCTGGAAAGCACTATATAGATCAGATTGGACTCAGACTCACAGAGATTAACCTGCTTCTGCCTATTAAGTGCTGGGTTTAAAGGAATACACTACTGTGCCCTGTTCTTTAAGTTATTTTCAATGAATAGATTGAGGAAAAGAGTTTCTATGCTCTGTCCCATCATGCTTCAGTACAAGTTCACTTAAGTATTTAGGATTAGGCTTAACTAGAGATCAGATAGATCCAATCTTAACTGATTTCTAAGAGTCTTATGCCATGAAAAATGGTCTTCCCTAAATCATTGTTATACACTGAAATACATCTCCAAAATTTACATTTTTAGAGCCCTAATCCAGGATGTGATTGTGTTTAGAGATGGGATCTTTAAGGTAATAAAGATAGGTCCCTTAACCCAAGAAAAAATAGTGTCTCTACAAAGAGAAGGGCAGGAGCTAGGATTGCAAGCAGAAAGAGAAAGTCCATGAGATGATGTGAGAGAAGAGTGGAAGACCTCATGAGAAACCAACCTGTGTCTTGTTTTAGACTTCCTGCCCCAAAAAACAGAAAAACTTATTTTGTTATTTAAACTACCTGGTCTGCAGACATTAGTTAGGAAGATATATCTGCCAGTGGTGGTTTGAATATGCTTGGCCCAGAGAGCGACACTAGTAGGAAGTGTGCCTTGTGGGAATAGGTGTGGCCTTGTTGAAAAAAGTGTGCCACTGTAGGGGTGGGTTTGAGACCCTCTACCTAGCTTCCTGGAAGTCAGTCTTCTCCTGTTTCCCTTTGGAACAAGAAGTAGAACTCTCAGTTCCATCTCCAGCACCATGCCTGCCTAGACACTGCCAAGCTTCCAGACATGATTAAAATGGACTAAACCTCAGATCGAGTAAGTTATTCCCAATTAAATGTTGTCCTTTATAAGAGTTGCCTTGGTCTCAGTGTCTCTTCGCAGCATTGGAAACCCTAAAACCAGCTAACCAAAAGATTATGTTGCATGTGCTCTTTGGGGGTATGTTGGACTCACGCCTCCTATTGTTAACAACCAAAGAAAGTATATAGCCAAATAAAAAGTAGATTCTGAAAGCCATAGATACACACAGCACAAGTTGGGGCCAACCATATTTTCTTTGCTGAAAAACTAAGGCTAAATATCAAAGTAATGTTGTTCCTCTCTAGCAGGGTTGGACTTGTGATCTCAGGTGGGGGCTGCTCTGTCCACACAGACGAAGTCCTCCATGTCAAAAATTCCTTTTAGTTCCCAGCTGAGCACCTAATGTACATTAGGGATTTTGTTTGTTTGTTTGTTTGTTTGTTTGAGTGTTTTCACATCTTTTTATTTCCACTGAGTATTTACTACTACTTGTCAGCCATTGCTGAGTCTTCTGCATGTTGTATAATCTAGTCCCTACCATAACTTTAAGACACATGCCTGCTTTGAAGTTACTATGTCTATGATGAAACACCATGACCAAAAACAACTTAGGGAGGAAAAGGTTTATTGGACTTTTCAAAACAAGGTTTCTCTATGTAGCTCAGGCTGTTCTGGAACTTACTCGGTAGACTAGGTTGGCTTTGAACTCAGAGATTCAGCTGCCTCTTGCCTCCCAATCAATGGGATTAACGGTGGGTGCCACAGTCCACTGAGGAAGCCAAGGCAAGAACTCAAACTGTGCAGTTCATAGAGGCATGAGTTGTTGCAAAAGCCATGGAGTACTGTTTACTGGCTTGATCAACCCACTCTCTTCTATCTCTCAGGATCACCATCAACCCAAGGGTGGCACCACCCACAATGGGCTGGGCCCTCTCACATCAATCAATAATTAAGGGCTCCCCCTTCTCTGAGGATATGGAGGGGGGAGAGGGGAGGATCTGCATGAGGGTACTGGGAGAAGAGAGGTGATGATGTAAGGTGAATAAATTTTTAAAAATGGGTACAAATTTTATCCCAATATCAAATTATCTTTCAAAAAAGGAAGAAAAGAGAGAGAGAGAGAGAGAGAGAGAGAGGAGAGAGAGAGAGAGGAGAGAGAAAATACCAAACGCCAAACAGGCTTGTCCACAGCCAGATCTTATGAAGGAATTTTCTCAGTTGAGTCTCCCTCTTCTCAGATGTCTATAGCCTATGTTGTGTTGAAGTAAAACCAGGCAGTGCAATACCTTACAAGTGAATACCAGTTGTAGACATATTAATACCCTGCCAGTCTTAAACCACTGGTAATTAGGAGAGCAAATTCAATCACTAGGGAGCTTGACTCTGAAGTCCAAGTTATCAACTACCACTTAGTTTGCCTCTCTCTTTGAGAAGGAAAGAGAAAGAATGGGAAGGAGACTGGGAAAAGGCCAGCTATGTATTTTGCAGAGGCCTCTTTTTCCTCATAGATATTAATAATAATAAACCCCACTGTTTGTAAGTCACATTTTTGGTCTACTATCTACCCTGCCTGGTCTGATGCTAAAGTCCAAGTTCATTGTGTAATATGGCTATCCAGCACACAACTGCTATAGCTTAAACCTAACATCCTCACTTCAAAGGTGTTCTTTGGTCTTCTAGTTGAAATGACATCAATTCAAAGACAAAAATCTGGTACATGCTAGGCGGCATTGCATTTCGTGACCTATCTGCTGTGATGAGATTGTGACTCAGCAGAAATCTAGGAACCAAAAATTCCAAACATGTCAGCCTTGGGAATCTGGTTCCTGAGATTCTCTTCAGACTATTTCTGGAATGTCAAGGACCTTGCTAAGGTTTACCTGATCTGTCAGTTATCTTTGACTGCTCCGTCTTCCTATATGAGACCCATTGCTTTCAACTGAGGGAATTAGATAGCTGAGCTTTATAGGCAGAAAATCAAAACTGCCTTTAAAAAACTAGCATAAAAATCAGAGTTAAGTATCTTACAACTAAGTATGTGGATTTGAATTTTAGAGACATTATAAAATTATATTGAGATGGGTTTGTTTACATATTGCTTTATTCTACTTAGTAATTGCATGACTTTAGGTCAAGACTCTAAGATAACATGTCAAGGAGACTTTATGCTTTTAAAGATATTTTGCCTCAAAGACACATTGCTTTTTAAGGCAACAAGCTACAAACCTGTACAAAGAAAAATGTTTAAGCATGAAAAAAAATTTTTCCAATATCTATAAATGGTGATATGTTGAATTTATAAGGCAAAAAAAATCATGTTTACAAGGATTTATTTACCTAAATTCAGAGATAAATGAATTCCCCACTTTAAAAACTCTCTTGGGCATATCTGTGTCTAGCATCATGAAAAAGAGGAAAGCAGTGGGTTTCAAGTTCGTCTAAGGCCCAGGTAGACACCAATATTCCTTAGGGAGCTTAAACCTGGTGAGCATATGTATGAAATGATGTAGTTAACATAGAAGGCAAAGGCATAGGTTGGGTGACACTCCCAAGAAACAAATTCTTTGTCACTGGGGAATAGTTCTTTCTTGCCATTCCTGTTGGAGATCTTACTGAAAACCTAGAGATTCCTGTAGGTTACTTTGGGAAAGGTAGTTTTTATTTGTTTAATTCCAAAGCTTTGAGTTATTCAAAACCAAGTTATATGTTAATATTTTTTCACACAGTTTGAAAGCTCATTTAAATTCCTTCAAATAGTGGGAGACATTGGATCTCTACAGTGTCCCAATGAGAGACACACTTCACAGGAGAACATTAGTCACAGAAATATCAGTAATCTGCCTGTGCATAGAAAGCTGCTAAGTGGAAGAGTGAATTTGAGCATCATCAGGGCGTATACCTCCAAACTCCAGTGCTCAACCTCAAACATAGATCATAGTTTACAAGTTAACAGTAAAAATCATGGCATCTCCAACTATGATTTCATTTAGGGACTTAACTGCATTTGAACCAGTCGACTTCCCAAAGTGCCTCCAACATATCCACATCTCCACATTGCATTACGTCGTAGTTTTTCTGGATAATTTTTTTTAAAGATTGCATTAAGATTTTTTTATTCAAAATTTTAGTAGCCCATCAGCACTGAAAAAACCACTGTCTTCTTATAGTCTCAAGATTCCATTCACCTTTGCAGGTATTATACACAGATTGACTGTAATCATCTTTTCTAAAGGGATTAATCACGGAATGGACTAAAGCTGGATTAGTCTGAACCATACACAAGTCTGGTATCTAAAACCAGGGCAAGCAAAGAGGAATGAAAAAGAGGTCATGAGCGATTACAAAACCTAAAGCTCGTGGTAATTCCACTCATCTTCGTGTCTTCTTTCCAGACCATACCCGGAGCTCTAAACAACTCCTAATTTGACACCTCACTTTTCTTGAGTTACAGACAGTTGCATTCCTTAAAAGCGGTGACAGTCACGATAAGAAAGAAAAGCTTTTCAAGAGGAAGCAGCTGTCAAGGACGACTAGACTGGAAATTTTACTTCTCTTGACAGCGGTTTTGACTCTAATGGATTAACCTCCAGGATTACTGTTTGCCTACTTTTGCCTCTTGCTACCTCTCCCTTTTAAAGAAATGTCTGGGACACTGTGATGTTCTTTTGTCTGGATTTGGTTGTCATAATGGAAAGGGAGTGCCACCTGTGTCAAGCGAGTGAAAGTCCTGAATGAGTCTGAACACCTAGTATACATTGGCCCTTCACCCCATGAAACATGATTCAGCACAAGATCACATTTGAGAGCTCCTGGATTCACCCTTCCACCCAAATATCAGAACACAGATGTGGGCTAAATACAAGGCTTATTTTGTGATGTTCTGGAATATCTTCACGTGTGCTCCTATCACAACCAACATCTTTAAAGAAGATTAATAAATGAACACTATATCCTTCTGTAGATGAAATTTCCTCCCATGCTTAAAACTCCATGGTTTTAAGTGAGGAGAAGTAGAAAGCCATGTGCCATTGACTTAGATGGTAGGGCCTCGGAGTGAAAACTGCTTGCCACCATATGATAATGGCAACTTGACCTTGCCTTGCCTCTATCAAAGTCACCCTCAACGGTACCTGTACATTCTAATTAACCCAGAGAGATTTCCATCAGTTCTGATGGTGTGCTTCAATCCCTGGAGATGTTAGTTTCATTGGTCTCCATGGGTTAATTCAAGAAATATAAGCAGGCATTTATTTTTCAATATCAATTCTAGAAAGAAGTAAGGTAGCCACGAACGGATGCAACTCTGACCTGAAACAAAACAGAGTTATGACTGACTCCTGATTATCCCAGGGTTTGCTTAGTGATTCAGAACAGTATTTAAAGGCTATCAGTTAGCTCAACCATTCCTGAAAGTTCAGGAAGTCAGCGGGTCCAATCCAATGGGTAGCACGCATTTGTCTGCCCATTGTGAATTCCCTTACTGATATATCCTTTGCCCGTTTAACACAATGCTCATTGGGAAATTTTGGAGAAATGGGATTATGTAAAGGATTGCATGCTCTTACTCAGCTTTACCAGACACCTTTTTAATTCCTTCAAAGACCTATGCTAGTTCTACTTAGTGGACTATTGTTGCGGCAAGGGTAACAGCTTTTGACATTGCAACATTGTTGCCACCTACAAAGTTCATACCTAAGACTCATCCAATCAAGTAATATTTTTTCTTAAAAAAAAAAAGCAAAAATCGAACAAAACTATTGGATTACTTGGAAAATGACTCACTGGATAACGTACATGTTGCACACGCATGAGTAGCTAAATTTGGGTTCTCAGTACCAATGTAAACGCCAGGCGGACACTGTGGCCCACCTCCAATCCTAGCATACAGGAAGAAAGACAAGCAATCCCTAGAACAACTGGCTGACCCAGTAGTCAAGCTCTGGGTTCAAGGAAGAGACCCGGTCTCAGAGTATAAGGTGCAGAGTGACCGGGGAAAACATTCAAGGACAATCTTTGGTCATGGACATGTAGGAGGAGTACCCACAAATGTACATGCATATCCATACACAAGAACACACACAGAGACTTTTTAAAAATAATACACATAAACAACCTCCATGTTTCAAGTCAGTTTGCAATTTCGTTTTGGACTGCATTCATAGCCTGTCCTTGACCACAGGCAGCCCTGAGCTGCAGGTGGGACACTTTAAATTAAATACTCATGAAGGCCAGTGTGACCGGAATTCTCTACAAATGTTTAGTACATCTTCACCCAGTACTTAATCAGTGTGTGCCTTTGTTATTGCATATCTGAAAATGCTTTGAAGGTAACAAGGAAGGCAAAGTAAACGAATTATTAATATCTCCTCATGTCTATAGTTTAAATAGTTGTTTTCTCTCACAGACTTGTTTTAAAGAGTTTTCATTCACCTAAAGAAATCTCTAAGACATCAAGGTAAAATATGCTAATTTATAATAGATACTCAGCCTCTCCATGGCTGAGATGTACCTTTTCAAGAAGCCCTAGTGATGTTTGGAAGCCCAGGAATATGCAGTTTAGATCCCACACAAAAGCACCAGATTTTGAATACCCAAAGTGTTCTAAATTATGTCTCTATAGGGACAGGAAAATAGTTTAGATCTATCTGGATGTGACTCTTAAAAGGAACTCATTTCTTCCCCTTAACACAAGTCTTAAAATGATCAAAATAAAAGTCACTTTAAAGAAAATCCTTTAATTTTGATTTTTATTTTTCAATATCAAGTAATTGCATATTTATATATATTATAAGTATATATATATATATATATTGATGTTTTGGATATACATTGTGGTCTAATTTGAATATCCATCCACCTCACATGTTTATCATTCCTTTGTGGTAAGAACATTTAAAATTCTCTCTTTTAACTATTTTTGTAATACCGCAATTTATTGTTAAGTACGGTTAACATGTTGAGCAACTGGAGTAGGAAAGACTTAAGAGAAAAGGGAGAAGTTTCGTCCCTGGTTCACAGCCAGACAGGGGCAGTCAGTGCTGAAGAAACTCCAGTTGGAAATAGGCTCTGCCCCAGGCTTCAGCAGCAGGAAGCTTAGCTCCGCCCACACACACCAGCTACAGCTTTAACCCTTAGTGGGCGGTACCATCACAGTACTCCTGAAGGTATAAAAGAGTTATGTTTCTTGTTTCTTTGCACATTCCCAACCTAACTTTTGTCTGGGTTAAGTAAGAGAACAGCAGAAACACAGTTGGTAAGATACAGTGAAATTACTGTGTGTTGTGAATGCTGACACAGGAGCACAATGATTTGAAAACAGATCCAGGCCTCAGAAAACATAATGGTCGCAAAAAGTAGTTCCAGATGCCTACTATAAACAACGCGCATGTAAGTGCAGGTATCAAAAGGGGCAGGTAGGGGAACGACGAGTGCAAGTATCATTCCTGCACGCTTAAAGGAGCGGGACTGTACCAGGCAGCGCTTGTGCACTTGGAAGGAGCATTACTAGAGTTAAGTACATCATAAAGCCAAGAGATGGCTCTGAATCTCTCCCAGCTCCGTGGAAAATGCAATCACCAGAGCGTTTGTTTTAAATATAAAAGCTAATGAGATAGCTTTGAGGATAATAGCTCTCTGCCTTTTTCTCTCCAAGTTTTATTAAAACCACATCACATGGACTTGGGGTAAATGAACACACCTGAAAAGCAAAGCAGGAATAGACAAGGGTTCGAAGGCTTCCCTGTGGAGATTTAAGTTGCAAAAATTAGTATTTTTCAACTCTAAAATTATATATGCAAAAAAAAAATTGGCTAACACCATAGGTCCATGACTATGCTAGAATCTGACCGAAAATAGTACAAAATTCTCCATATGGTGAAGGTCTCAACATTCTATTTTTAACAGATTTTTGAAAGATGGGTAGAAAACATATTAAATGCCTGCTCTGAATGGCGGTGCTGTGCCTCAATGTTTCTATTTATACTTCTATTCCTATGTGTCATCTAATTCACATTTTTTTATTATCCTTTAAGGAAATGAATCAAAGTTTTTACAAATTAAAATTTAGAAATGGACATATTTCTATTTTACCAGAAATGAACATTCACACCCAAAACTCTTGCATCTTCCCGGGCTTATTTATTTATTTATTTATTTACTTGTTGAATTGTTGTAATTATGACAGGATATTTTTTTATTTCTTCTTAATCTCAATGAGAATTTTACTTTGAGACAAGAAGCTGCCCTTGCCCCCCTTACCCTCAAACATTGCCTGTGTTTTTGTTTTTTCAGGAATCCAAATTAGATGCTCTCAGCCATGCTGATTTCAAAGGCTCCAGAAAAACAGTCTCCCTCCAGCCCCTGGCCAACAGTCTCTGTGGCTTTAAGAGTAGCTTTCTGCCACCCCGCACCCCCCCCCAACCCCCGCGCCCACATACTTGTCCTCTTTGCACAGAGAGTGCCAAGCAGTGACATCTACTATAGTTTCTAGGACACGATGCTCTCTGCTATACAGGGAGAAAAAGAGAGAGAGAGAGAGCTGTGAGAGAGAAGGCGGGCGGGCGGGCGGGCGGCAGGGGAAGTGAGCACAAACCCAGCTATGTTCCCAGTGGACAGACACTTCCCATGCAGTAATCCTGACCTGCTGTTTATGGCTGTTTGGCTGATAGGAAGCCCAGCTCCAGCGAGCTCCAGGGCCCAGCCTCCCCCCTTGCTGTCCATTAATCATGAGAGGCTGTTCCGAAGTGTACACAGAGTGGGAGTCCTGCTTAGAGTGGCCTCTAGCTGTCTCCAGCTCAATGAAATGACCCTGTGTGAAAACTTGTTTTATGAGAGATTGGTTTATTTGTAACTAAACTACTTCCTCCGTTATTTGATAAGCTCAAATATTTGCTGGTGATAGTCTGAGAGTGTCACATTTATTATCCTGTTTCTGTGGTTGCCTCGCTCCTCTGGGACCAGCTCTGTTAACCCTTGGAAGGACAGCGGTGGCCCATGCCATCTTTCAGTTGGTCAACATTATGTCAGACCAATTAGGATTTGTGACTCAAAGAGGGAGACTGTGAGGTTCCAAAACCACAGGGACAACTCCAGAGGCAGAAGGCTTTGGTAAAGTCCCCTAGGATTCTGAAACCACCATTAAAAAAAAAAAAAGGAAGGAAGGAAAGGGCTTCTGCCTTCGTAATATAAATCTAAAGCAGTTCTAGACACATTTGTTTCTGAGATGGCAAACTTTTAAATAGGTCGGTGTGACTTCCTGTAGTTTTCCAGACCCCCAAACGTCAGCTGTGTAAGGCATGCGATCTCAAAATGCTGTAGCATTCTGTGCTTTGACACTTTGCCGGTTAGAGACTCAGCTCATTTGCATTTGGCAGAACTTATTTCCTGCTTCCAGAGAAGGGGGGCGAGGTGGGGGGTGAAAGCCTTTGCAAGACTCTCAAAGGCTCAAAGGTTCTCTGGACATATAAAACTATGTTTCCAAGAATTAAATGAACCAGAATGAGGCAGATCTCTTTTGAAATGAAAAGAAATACAGGCTTTTGTTACATGCAACACATTTGGAAAACCTAAATTGAATATCTCTCTTGACAAACCCACACTGGGGCTGTTTTTGCAGCTCTTTCAGTCTCTGGTCAGCTACACGGAGTTTCTCAGTGAATGCAGAAGAGGCTAAGGAAATAGCCACTTACGTGTGGCAAAATGTTCCAGCCTTGCAGAGATTTTCCCAAAATCATTAGAGCCACGAAAATGCGTTCCATTTGCCAGGCCTTCACCTTCTCCATCAGACTTTCCACACTCCAGCCTCACAGCCCAGCCTGTCTGTACTTCCGAAAACAGCCAGCCGCTTGTAGCTGAAAATGTAACCAAGTTTATAGGCTTCTAAACCGGAGGACTCCTTGACTATCAGGCAGAAAAAGCAAAGAAGAGCAAAGCAAAGCAAAGATATTTTCCTCCCAACTTGTTTCAAGGTCAGAACTGAACACCGGTCCAATCTCCTTTCCTGCTCGTAAAGGAGGTAAATTTAGGCAGCTAAAGCCTGTGGGAGGGCACACGGAGAGAGACATGTACTGGGAAAACAAGCCCAGAGAGCCCTTACTCATCACGTGAAGGGGAGGGGCTCAGGGATCTACCTCTGGTCTCTTGTAGACCCCAGCAGGCAGCCTTCCCCAAGATCCTACCAGCGGAATAAAACTTGCCCAAGTGATGACTAGAATTGTAATTATCTGAAAAAAATATATATTGAAATATAACCATATTTGATATGTTGAATAGATTGTATTTTTAGTTCTCTCATTCCTTGTGTTTTTAAGATTTTAAAATTGAGTTTTAGAATGCATGTAATATCTCTCCTCCTAGGCATATTTTCTTTCTTTTCTTCCTTTCTTTTCTTTCTTTCCTTTATTGAAGTTAAGGATTGAACTCAGACCCTTACATCTTAGGAGGCAAGCGCTCCACCTCCGAGCCATTGCTCTAGTCTTCCTCCCAAATAGTATCAGTGTAAATTGCAGTTTTGATTACAATAATTATACACTAAATGTCTATAGAGTCTTTTCACACTATACAGTGGATCATTTTAAGTATTATATGCCAATCGCCATCCCCATGCCTTGGTCACCACTGCTTTCCTTCCTCCTCCTCTTTTTTCTCCTCCCCCTTTAAAAATATTCATATTATGTGCATTCATGTTTTGCATGCACGTATGTCTGTGTACCACTTGCATTCCTGGTGCCTGCAGAGGCCATAAAAGGGCATCAGATCCCTTGGAATTGGAGTCACAGATGGTTGTGACCTACTATATGGGTGAGAGTAATCAAATCCAAGCTCCTCTGGAAGAGTAGCCTTTGCTCTTAACCACTGAGCCGTTTCTCTAGCTCTTACCTTCTTATTTGATGAGTTTAATAAGTTTTATTATTTTTAGATAACTATGCTGGCTTTTTTTTTTTTCTTTTTGTCAACTTGACACACACTAGAGTCGTTAGAGAGGAATCCACTCAACTGAGAACATGCCTACATACGATTGAGCTGTAGACATTCGTACAGGGCATTTTCTTAATGATTGATGAGGAAGGGCTCCGAACATTGTGTGGGGGGCCACCTCTGAGCTGGTGGTCCTGGGTTCTAAAAGAAGCAGACTGAACAAGCCATGGAGAACAAGGCAGTGAGCAGTATTTTTCCACAGTCTCTACATCAGCTTCTGCATCAAGATTCCTGCTTGTTAGAGTTCCTGTCTCTACTTCCCTCAGTGATGAACAGTGATCCGGAAGTGCAAGCCAAACAAACCCTTCCTCCCCAAGTTGCTTTGGCCATGGTGTTTTGTCACAGCACCAGTAACACTAAGATTAAAATAATGTCTTACCTCAAATATAAGCATGCAGTATTCATCCTTGAGTGATAGCTTATAATAGCATAATGTCTTCAAGTTTCATTCATATTACAGGATATCATGGAACGTCCTTTCCTGGGAGAAGAACATTTCATTGTTTAGATGAGTCACATCTTGTTGATGAAGAGCATGAAAACTGTTTGCACTTTGTAACTACAGTGAACAACAAGTCAATGGCCATAGAGGTGGAGCAGGTATATAGCTGATAAATGATTTTATTCAAAGTGTGTGAAGAAACCCTACTGGCAGTAACAAAACTAAAAGTAAAACATGAGAAAAGGGACTTGAGAGACATTTCTCAGAAGAAGATATACAGATGGCCCATCTGTATAAAAGGATGCTGCCCAATATCACGGTCTCTCCTTCTGTGAAACTTCCGCCATGTCTTCAGGTATCCAAGTATGTGTCACTTGAGAGAGATGCAAGTCAAAACCACAGTGAAATCTCACATCTCTTCAGGTGACCATTACAGAGTGACACGATACAATACAATAAGTGTCGTCAAGAACTCAGAGGAAACAGAACACCAATGGCGTATGCTCTAAGATCAAGAATTGACAAATGGGATCTCATAAAACTGCAAAGCTTCTGTAAAGCAAAGGATACGGTCAACAGGACAAAGCGGGAACCAACTGACTGGGAAAAGATCTTCACCAACCTTACATCTGATAGAGGGCTAATATCCAAGGTATACAAAGAACTGAAGAAACTAGATTCCAGACCATCAAATAACCCTATTAAAAAATGGGGTAGAGAGTTGAACAAAGAACTCTCAACTGAGGAAACTCGAATGATTGAGAAACATCTAAAGAAGTGCTCAGCATCCCTAGTCATCAGGGAAATGCAAATGAAAACAACACTGAGATTCCACCTCACACCAGTCAGATTGGCTAAGATCCAAAACACAGGTGACAGCAGATGTTGGCGAGGATGTGGAGAAAGAGGAACACTCCTCCATTGTTGGTGGGATTGCAAGCTGGTACAACCACTATGGAAAGCAGTCTGGCGATACCTCAGAAAATTGAACATGGTGTTACCTGAGGACCCAGCTATACCCCTCCTGGGTATATACCCAGAAGATATTTCAACATGCAACAGGGCCACATGCTCCACTATGTTTATAGCGGCCTTATTCATAATAGCCAGAAGCTGGAAAGAACCCAGATGTCCTTCAACAGAAGAATGGATACAGAAAATGTGGTACATTTACACAATGGAGTACTACTCAGCCATTAAAAATAATGAGCTCATGAAATTCTTAGACAAATGGATGGAGCTAGAAAATATCATCCTGAGTGAGATGACCCAATCACAAAAGAACACACATGGTATGCACTCACTGATAAGCGGATATTAGCCCCAAAACACACAATACCTAAGATGCAACGCAGAAACCTCATGAAACTCAAAAAGAAGGAGGAAGACCAAAGTGAGGGTGTTTTTGTCCTTTTTAGAACGAGTATCAAAAGATTCAGCCAGAGCTCCCAGGATCTAAACCTCCAGCCTGAGAACAGACCATCAAGATGTACTCTGAGAGGCTCTAACCAGCAGCTGACTCAGACAGATACAGACATCCAGAGCCAAACAGTGGATGGAGCTTGAGGACTCTTAAAGAAGAATAGGTGGAAGGATTGTGGGCCCTAAGGAGATAGGAACTGCACAGGAAGATCAACAGAGTAAACGATCCTGAACCCTTGGAGCTCTCAGAGACTGAATCACCAACCGTGGAGCATACCTAGTCTACACAGATCTACCTCCATGGGCTGAACCTAGGCCTCCCTGCACATATGTTGTAAATGTGCAGCTTGGTTTTCATGTAGGTCTCAAACATCTGGAGTGGGGACTATCCCAAAACATGTAGCCTGTATATGGAGTACGGTCTTCTAAAAAAAAAAAAAACAGTTGTTCAGTTATTCATGGAATATTATTTTTTTATATCTCTTGTATTCAGTTTGCAACTACTTCATTGAGAATTTTGTATGTATATTCATGAGGGATACTGGACTATAATTTATATATTTTTGTTGGGTTTACACTTGATTTCACTATTTCAATATTATTTGCTTTGTGAAGGAGCTTATTGTGGTTCTGAATTTTTTTAAACATAACTCAAAAAGTGTTGCTTGTTTGAAGGCTCTTTAGAATTCTTGTATAAGTATATCTGACCCTTGGTATTTTGTCTGTTTGTTTATTTTCATTTTATTCTGTTTGAATGCTTTTTAAATTTTTTTTGATTTGCTGAAAATAAAAATTAAAAAAAAAAAAAAAAAAAAAAAAAAAAAAAAAAAAAAAAAAAAAAAAAAAAAAAAAAATGAACATGGAGTTGAGTCAACTGTAAAATAATGTCTCTGAGACTTATTTCAACAGAGAGAAGTTCTAAAATTAAAAGCATGTTTCTTCTGTCATGTGTCATACTAGAAAAAAAAAAAAAAAAAAAAAAAAAAAAAAAAAAAGAACTCAGAGGAACTAGACCCTGTTCACTGCTATGAGATTCACAATCGGAAGTGGATATACAAATGTCCGGCAATCTCACCATCTCTCCATAAAAATCTCTGTGTGATTCCATTCACCGAAGCGTCTTGGCTTTGTTTGGAAAGTCAGTTCATTAGCCCCTGCACCTTATTAAGTGAGGTGAGGTCATCATGAAAGAAGAACTGGAATGGGTCACAGAGCTGGGGTTTAGCTGTAACTTTAGCCTTTGCTGGCAATATGCTTTCTAGTGGGTCCCCTAAATCCCTGGGGCTTGACTTTGGTTTATTTAAAGGGGTATGATTATAGTCAGGTCTTTCTAGCTTCCCAGTGGGAATCAAGGCACGTAACAGGATTATGACATCTGATCAAGGGACATGGCCGTTATTGCTCTAGGTTCCATATACTTACATGTGACAAACTGGGAGATTTGAGAGCTTCCCCTCAGGGAATGCACTGATTTCCCGTGGGATTATATTGCCGCTTTAAAACATGTCTATGGTGATGGCCAGCTCTATTTTCAGACTATGAAAGAGGATACGGGATACAATTGCCCATAGTTTTATGTAGCTGTTTTTAGACACAAGCCCACATCTGAAGGCTAAAGGCACTATCCAGTCCAGCCGTCAAGTGCACCCTCTATTCTACAGGTGTGCAGAGAGAGAGAGACAGTGAATGAAAATTCAAATATTCAAATATGGTAACATAAATGAGAGAATTACAAACTGCAAAGTGCCACATAAATGTTTGTTGTTATTGAATACGCAAGATATTAAGTCAGCTGCTCCTTCTCCCTCCACAAAATAGGAAAAAAAATCACTCTAGAATGTGAGTTTCATGCCTTATATCAATTATGGATTATTAAATGAGTAATAACTAACTTTACTTGTTTTTTACCACCTAGATACATGGTTATTAAATCAATATTTTTATTAATTCTTTGAGAGTTTAATATGAAAATAATAATAACCCATCAGCTTCAGTGTTTGCTGTTCATATACTGTTGGGTGCAGGGCGTCCACTGGAGCGTGATTGACCTGTCAGAAGCCACATCCTCAAGGAAACTAACTTTCTCTGCCCCTGAAGCTATCGCTGACTGTAGCACCTCAGTTACAAATGGGCCCTCAGGAGCCTGTCCCCATCCATCCTAGAAAGTTCACTGATTGGTTGTGGAATGTATATGCATAATATTAGCATATTAACTCATGTTAAAGAACCTTTTTTTGTTTTGTTTTGAATAGAAAGTAGTTTTTATTAACAGAATTTTTTATTTTTATAGCATTATATCATCTAACTAGAAATTTTATATAATTGGAAACTGAAGAATCACTGTCTCTAAGTTGGGCCTCATGATGCCGTACTATAGCTGGTAATTCTTTTTTATTATTATTAATTTCTACTATTTGATTAGATAAATCCATATAAATTGAGAAAATAAAGCAATAAAATAGAAAAAATAAATTTGCATTTAGATTTATCACAGTGATATTGCATAATTCTGTTCTAAGTCATTAAATGCCATATGATGGATTAACCAAAATGCACAAAGGGACTATTATCAAACTGTATACCCGCTCATTCCCCAACATATCTTACCTAATATTCTTTTTTTTATCGATTATCATTTTTATGTATCTTTTTATTGTATATTTTATTTATTTACATTTCAGATGTCATCCCTTTTCCCCATTTCCCCTCCCTAGAACCCCCTATTCCATCCCCCCTCCTCCTTTTAGCATTTATACCATTTGAATTCCATGCAAGTATTCAGGTCAGTTCTAGGTGGAGGGACTAGCAATACAATAGATGCAAACAGCCAAGGAACAAGCAAGCATTCTACGTCATCCTCATGTGATCTATTCTCAAAGTAACTTTAAATATATATTCCTATATTTAAAACAATTCTTGTAACACTTCTAACTGACCCTCAGCTAACTTGTCACAGGCTGCAATAACCAAGGTTTAAATAACTATGAAGCTGAGCAGAGAAATACCTGTGGCCAGAGCCTATGGCCGTACTTCCTACGGTTACAAGTTTCGCAGCTAAGGACCGGATTCAGTAGTCTCCCAAGACGGTACCCTGTACTTCCCAATCAGCTCCCTCGACTCTCTTGTGCTGCCCATCGCACCAGACCGTTTCTGCAGCTCAATTTACCCAAGGTTTCGGTGGCAACACAAGGCTCACTGGAATCCCAGGGTCCCTCGGGAATACAAACTATATACAGCTGGAGTTGATTTCCTGCACAAGCTTATATTACGTGTTTAGCTTGGTAGTTCCTTCCTGGGCTTCCAGCTTTCTCTTTATGCTTTTTTTTTAGTTGGTAATACTTAATGTGTACTCCCCTCCCCTATCTGCAGAGGTTCGTTGTGGTTATTCTTACGTTTAACCTTATGTTCGTTTTTTTTAAAAAATTAGTCCGGCACATCTAGACTCTGATACTCCCCGGCGCTGCGCCCTTCCAGATCCACATCCGTGCTACAGAAACTGGGCTTACACTTGATTTAAACTGGACCTAGATCTGAATGTTGTCTGTTTAATCTATAGTATTATAACCTTCAATACATAGCTCAATTGCACCGCTTTTCATAGTCGTTGTCTATATAATGGGAATAACTCAAATTGTACTTGTTCTGTGGAACTTTAATAATTTGTGTTAAAAACTTGAGCCAATGCTATGCACATGTGAATTTCTATTTAGTTTCTTTCTGAACCATGCTTTTTTTTTTCTGATTGAAAAAAGAAACAATGTAAAGAATAACAACAAAAAAAATCCCTAGTAATTTTGAAATGAAAATAGACATTTGAAAGATTATACACACGTTGGAATCCTTGGATACGTATTTAAGTCGCCACAGATTCAATTTTTTTCCTATGGAAATAGTTCCAGTGACTTTTGTGCTACATATTGGTTGATATTTTATCAGTTACAGTGATTCGAACCTTGAAATGAAATTGGAATACATGAGAAATGGGATTTTAAAGCTTCACATTGTTGAAATTAGCATAGCTAATTCTATAATGTAAACAGTAGCACATAGTACGGTTTTCCTTTTTTTTTTCAAAGTCTTATTTCTATTTTATGTCTATGAGTGTCTTGCCCGCATATGTATATGTGCACTACATGCCTACATCATGCCTGCAGAGTACAGAAGAGGGTGTCAGATCCCCTGGAACTGGAACTAGGAGTGGTTTTGAACCACCATGTGGTGCTAGGGACCCAATCCATATCCTCAGCAAGAACAAGTGTTCTTAAGCACGGAGCCATCTCTCCAGTCTCTAGTATTCCTTTAATAAGCTGCTGTTATCCTCCTCCCTCCTCCTCCTCTCCTCCTCCCTCCTCCTCCTCCTCCTCTTCTTTCCTCCTTCTCCTTCTTCTTCATCTTCTTTCTCCTCTCATCCTCCCCCCTTCTCTCTTTCAATCCTTTCCCCTTCTTCCCTTAGGTTGTTTTTCATAATAATATCCTCTAAGATCTTAGCAGCTCTGATTTCAAGGTGCCACTTGTTCAAGTGAAGTTTAACCCCAAACTCGGTTCTGTGTGCATGGCCTGGTTCGTTTTACCATGCTAGCACTAATTTAAAAGCCAGTGAGAATGAGGAAGAAGGTCTTCATCAGCCACATCTCTCAAGTGTTTATCTAAGCGGCAGATAGAAGTCTCCATCTCAAATCACTGAGTTAAGAAACCAAGAATTGCTTTTTCACCTCCTCTTTGCTTTATTCTTGCATTGTCAGCCGAACTGGGAGGAAAAAGAGAAAGATTAAAGGTTAAAACCTGATCCCTGTCTTAATCCATTAATCCACCTGACCCAAACGCTTCACATTTGAAAAGCTGCACGTGTTCAACATTCTATTTACATTTTACCAGCATTACCTACATGAACAAACTCCCCTAAAGGGGCAGAGAGAGCCCTGTTTGTTTTGTATTTATTTCTAAAACTACAGTGGCTGGTATATTATGGAAGACCGCAGCCTGAAAGGGCATTAAAAACACTCATACATTATTAGTGATATCTATGCTAAGCTTGAATTACACATTTTCAAAGATAGTTTCTGTTTTGGTGTATACACGGAGGGGAGCGTGTTCATGGAGGTGCACATGTACACACGTGCGTATGAAAGCCGGAAGTCAGCTTCATGTGTAACTCCTCAGGAACAACTCACTTTGGTTTTGGAGACAGGGTCTTTCTCAGTGAGAACTGAGGACTGCTGATTAAGGCCAGGCTGGATCTCCCTGTCTTCACCTCCCCAGCACAGGGACCACAAATACAGGGACCACATCGCCTGTAGCTTGACTTAGTCCGAATGATTCATGACAAGCACTTACCAACGGAGCTATGTCACCACTCCTGAGATCATTTTCAAAAGTGTTAAGTACTTTTGTAGTTAAGTAAAATGTATAACTTTATATTAAACTATAAAACTACAGATCTTTAAAACAAATTTCCAACTCGGTAGGCCATGCAGGCTGTTGCAAATACACAATTCTGTTGCAGTGTGAAACACCCATAGATAATACAGAGACAAGGAATAGTCTTACACAAATGGGCCAACTGTAGCCAGCATTCAGGTTGATTAAAAACAAGTCTGCAGAGAGTGAAAGGGGGTCTGCTGTTGTCTAGGTAATCAACAGTTCAGGCCACAGAGTCTTAAGGGATTTCACAGGAAAAGGGGTTCAAGTTTTAAAAGCAGGGCAAGCCTGGGCAAATTGGATGGGTGAGCATCCCACTTTCGCTAGATTATAACACTTCATTCATTGGCTCATTAGATCAGCACCTTAGAAAAATGCACTTACTTGCTCTACCATTAACCCGGCAGTCATGGAACAGGTAATTTTGAAGCTGACCCTGGCAGGGATTGTTTTACTTTGCTCTTAGGCTTTAATTTAGATACTCTTTCTAATGAAGATACACACTATCCACATAAAACAAGATGATAAGATGTCACCCAAAATATGCAAAATGACAATATAAACTTCTCTGAACTTGCACCGTAAGCACATCTATCTCAACATTTCGACAACACAATTTTGTTCAGACAATAAATGGCTTCTTCCTGCAATAAAAATCCCAAATTAGGCTTCTTCATAGGCCAGAGATGAGACGAGGTTGCCAAACACGCTTAGGAAAATCCCAGTGACTTCATGATTCACCGTTTTGTATTCAAAATTAGAAGGTGGGAAAATGAAGGGGGAAGGGTATTCACTAATAAGGATTAAAAACAAATGATTCATTTCTTAAACTTTTTTCAGAGAAGCAAATTATAGCCAAATTATAGGTCGGACAAGCCATAATTAAGGCATGAGAGGAATTATGGGGGATTGAGAGGTGAAGGCTGTTAAATTTCACTATCAATATCATTTAGCATCATTCAAAATGGTTCTTTCCTGCCTAAACCCTTAGCTTCTGGAGTCATAATTTAATGGAAAGAGAAGTATAATAATAGAACATATCTATCGTTCAAATAAGATTAAACACTACTAGGTAGCACATGCATTTCTCCTTGCAATCTGAGTGCTCCAAATCATTGTTTCTCTTAGAAAAGGAGTATATATACAGAGGTGACACTCACAGCTAACCACTGAACTGATCATGGGGTTCCCAGTGGAGAAGTAAGAGAGAAGACTGAAGGAGCTGAAAGGGTTTGCAGCCCCATGAGGAGAGCAACAATACCAACCAACCAGAGCTCCCAGGGTCTAAACCACCAGCCTGGGAGCATATAGGGAGGGATCCATGGCTCCAGCTGTATATGTAAGGGAGGATGGCCTTGTGGGCATGGGTGGGAGAGGAAGTCCTTGGTCTCGTGAAGGTTGGACGCAAAGTGTGGGGAATTCGAGGGCAGGAAGGTGGGGGTGGGTGGGTGGGGGCACATCCTCATAGAAGCAGGAGGAGGGGAGGTGGGATGGTGGTTTCAGGGGAGATGGGGAAAGGGGATAACATCTGAAATGTAAATAAAATACCCAATAAAAAAATTTAAAAAGAAAAAAGGAGTACAATCTGAAGTAGAAGGTGATATTAACTTCCACAGTAGAACTGCCATGAAAAGAGTCAACATCCAAAAGTCTTGACAATAAAATGAATTACTTTAAAATGCTGGTCCAATTATTAATTTGGGATATCTTTTTTTTTTTTAATTCTTGCTTTCAAGTTTGTTGTGTATCTTATTGCAGTGGCAAGGATGGCCACTTTTCTTTAGTAATTCAGGAATACAAAAATAAATTTATAACGAGCCATGCTTGGGTGAGATGTCTCAGTGGGCAGAGAGTTCAGTCACTGGAACCCATATGGTAGGAGAGAAGCGACACCTACAAGCCATCCTCTAACTTCCACAAAGGCACTGGGCCAAACACACCCCCACACATCCAACCTGTAAAATAAATAAATAGATGAAAAATGAACAGCATTTTGTAATACAGAACTATACATGTAGAATAGACAAAGTGTATGAGCTTGGATGGATTAAATCAGGGCAAGAGGGTTAGGAGTATTGGGTCAGGATGTGCGTTGTAGCCATTTGTTGTCCAGTAAGAAGAAGCGAACAACAGAGTCCTCACATTCGCCAAGGCAAAGAGAAGAGAAAGTGGTCTCGGTATTCTAGCTGAACAGGCCTAGTCAAATGAGGCTCATAGCATTAATAGTCCCTTCCATTGTCTTTCAGTAGCAGCTCATTCATGAGAACGTTCAGAATCATGTTATTAGTTATCCTCATCCGAGGTCTCCTAACTTTACAGTCTTAAACTGTTGAAAAACTATAGAAGTAGAGGACCGTAAGGGAGGCAACTCTTGGTGTGAACTCGGCCCAAGCGGTTTGCACAGCTCCTTCCACCTGGAGAGCATCCAAAAGCAACAAAGAGGACGGGAAACGAAAATTCGCAAACTCCATTTTCAGCAAAACTAGGAGACAGCTGAAATCCCTGGAGCCCAAAATAGGTGAAAGTTGCCAGCGGCACTGGAGAATGAACCAGAGAGCAAAGCCCTGTGGGAGGAAGCCCAGAGAAATATCAGGGTGGGCTGTGGGGCAGGTGTTGAGGCCAACCCCCACCGATAACAGGAAGAGAGCAAAACTTGACACCCAGAGTGAGGGACACTGAGTGGGTGTTAAATCTAGACAGCCTAGATTCTCTTTTGCAACAAGGGATTGGGGCACCGAGGCCAGGAGCAGAAGCAGTTCTAGTCCTGTGCTGAGCCTGAGAAATATGACATCTAAATAAAAATGCGTGCATTTAACAGTCCTGCACCGAGAAGCTTGTTCACCCAAGGGCAGCGGGGTATGAAATAGTCTGCACATCCATATTCCCATAGGCTAGGGACAATCCAAGTCTCAGGGATCCCACTAGTCTGCCCCTCATCTCTGGCTCCACTCTGGGACACTCTGGTAAGTTACCCTATTCCATTTTCTGAGGAACTTCTATAGATGCTATACCAAGATCGTGCGGCAGTTGTATGTCTGTGTCTCTGTAGACTTATTAGCTGGGTCACCTCTCAGTTGTGCTTGTGCCTCTACCTCACGAAGAAGGATGGCCCTCTTCTCTACCCTTTGAGCATGGGGACCAAGTCTGATTCTTTATCACATCTCACACGTCTAATTCAATGCTTTAAAATATATCAACTGTCTTCTCCAAGCTCCTGTGTTAAAATCCTTGCTTCTGACTAGGGGCACTATTTTAGGACATTCTGGAAACTTCAGATGAGTCCTTGACGAAGGTCATTACAGCGTGCCCTGGGAGAACATTTGGCTCTGGCTACTTCCGGTCCCTTTCTCTGGTCCCGGTTCATAAAGCAGAGAACTCCTCCACCATACGTTCTCTCTACCATCAAACAAGTTCTGCCAAAGTGCTTGAAGCCAAGTGACCCTAGAAGCCATGACGCAAGATAAATAATTACTGCTCTGAATTGTGCCAAGCATTCTGGAACGATGAGAAACTAACAAACAGCTAGAAAGGAAAGAATTGTAGTGCTTTGAGTAGGGGGTCAGCTAAGGCCAAGGTCATGGAGCTGGTAAGAGACTAGAAGTTGGCTTGCTGATGGAGCCAATCAGTGAGTCCCTGCAGCTGCCTTTTCTTCCACTATCATTGGTAAAGGACATCTTGCAAGTCCCTTTGTCACTGAGACAGAACAAGTCATTACTGTTAATTTAATCAGAAGACGGGTAACACTTTACAAGTCCTGAGGAGAACCGTGACATGGTTTCTAGAGGAAGATGCTATAATTATTAAAAGAAAAATGGAAGTTCAGAATAATTCCAGGAATTCATGCGGCTGAAGGAAAGGTTTTAGTTTTAGTCCTGAACAGAACATATGATTTATTAATTCTCCTCCTTTCATCTTTGACCTATAGATTCTAAATTCCGAGAGATGGTCTAAGAATATTCTGGTCACAAGTTCAAAAACCTCGTGCCAAAATGATTCGAAAAGAGCTCGTCAGAGATCCATGTGGGCCAGAACAAGGCAGGGTTCCTGTTTGTTTTTCAACTGTGGAAATATCAAGCTGGCTCGGGGTTCCCATACAACATATCCAGGCTGTTTATTTCCTAGCTGGCCAGTCTGGAGGTTTCCTTCTTTCCAGGAAGCATGCTGACTTTTCATAGATTCAGGATGAGGTCAGATGAATACCTTGCTCTGCCGGAGAACTTGTGATTGAGAGTAATTCTCTGAACGTTGTTGCCTGTGCCAGAGGAGAGGGGTGACGAAAGGCACAGGTCTGCAGCAACAGCCACAGAGACTGCATCTACAACTCTTCTGTGTGGTTGAAAAAAGCTTTCTCCTTCCAAAAACCCGGGTACACCTCTGGAGGCTCATCCTTTTCCAGAGCTTTCTGGAGTTTTTTGTTTTGTTTGTTTGTTTGTTTGTTTTTGTTTTCTTTAATCCTTTTTTTACAGTTCAGTCTTCATCCCCCTCCCTGTCCATCCCCATCCCATAGCTCTCCCCCTGCCCCGCCCCACTTCATCTCCAAGATGATGTCCCCACACTCCCACTCACACCCCCACCAGACATCCCCACTCCCTGGGGCCTCAAGTGTCTCGACAGTTAGATGCATTTTCTCTCACTGAGGGCAGACCAGGCAGTCCTCTGCCATATGTGTGTGTGTTGGGGGCCGGGGAGGGAGGTCTCGACCTTTCTGTATTAATGGGATTTTGATTCAATATTTACATCCTTATATTGTATTTCTTTTAACTCCTGCCTCATAGAGTAAGTGTTTGATGGATTTTCACATTTTGTTTATCTTGTCCTTATATATTTGTCTCCCTTGTAGAGCCTAGATTTCCAACCCCCTGGGGAAAGGAGGAAGAAGGGAACAAAGTGAAGTTAAGAACATCCTATCTCATATCTTTGAAGCTTGGCATATCGAGTTTGCCTACTCGTAGCATAAGAATGGGAACCTCTGGTTGCCCTCCCTTAACTGAAGTATTGGGCTAGCATTAAGAATTATTTTTTATATAAAATCTCCAAATGTATCTTAATTTTAATATAAAGTAATCAATAAATATGATTATCAATTTAAAATAATTCCCTATTGTGTTCACTTATAATAAGTCATCTTTCTAAGTATAAAATTTAAATAGTCTACAATTATTTTAAATGTTTATTTACTCATTAATTGGTTAACTGTTTATTGTATGCCAGGTCTATAATAATGTGTTATGTTTTGTTCTTGTTCTTGTTGTCACTGGTTTTCTTATATAATTTTCCCAGAATTGAAAAAAATAACAAGGTAATTGGCCTAGGGAGGCTCTCATTACATCTGTATTCATTCACTAGATTGATAATCTGGAATGGCCCAAGTGATGTTCGTTAAGGTAAAGTTTCATGGACTATAATAAACAACCTCAAACTATAGAAATTTAACAGCCTACAATTAAGAAAATGTTATGCTGGCCTAGAAGCCTCCTTCCTGAGAACCAGCATTCATAATATCAGAAGGCTATGCAAGTTGCCAAGCGGGGGAAAGTAACCAATAGTCTATGTCCAATGTAAACCACAACAATGACTGGTCTGGCAAGATATCGCCAGTGGAGTAGGAAGAGTGTAAGAGCTAGAAGAAGAGATGGGATTCCTGATTTGAAGCAGTGTCTTCTAGATGTGATAGGGACATTGGACTCATGAAATCTCAGTGACATAGTCACCTAAACAAGTCCCGCATTATGATATCACCAGTTGAAACGCCAGTATGAATAGAAGAAATTCACAAGACTACACATACCCCTAGATGAAGAACCACAGACAACTAATAACTTCAACTAATGAAAGAGGATGATCACCTTTCTTTGGTGACAGTCTCCTAATAGATTATCCAGTCCCAGGTTCAGCCCTAAACACATGTATATATGAACAATGCTAAATAGACTCAGTAGGGGTGTGTGTGTGTGTGTGTGTGTCAGAGAGAGAGAGAGAGAGAGAGAGAGAGAGAGAGAGAGAGAGAGAGAGAGAGAGAGTTGAATAAGTTGTCAATTTGAGGGGGAATGTGGACACAAGGGAGTTGACTGGAAGGGTGGAGGGATGGAAATGTTGTAAGCACAATACTCGTGTATGAAATTTTCAAAAAATAAAAGAAATGAAAGAAAATGGCCTAAGAAAAGTGGATGTGTCTGTAATTTACAACAATGGTTCCCTAGAGACCTAAGATGGCACTCCAGTTTCATGACTTTCCAGGTGTCTAGAAGAAAGTACATATTGGAAAAATCCACAGATGGGACCCATTAAGTCTATTTGCAAATTGTTGGTCAAACAGAAGTATACAGCTAAGTATGTATACAACTGATAGAGTATATTAGGCATATTGCTAGCTGCAAGGTAAGCTGGAAAATGTACCATGGCAGAAACCCCTTTCATCTGGGAGAAGGAAGAAAAATAGAAATTAGGGAGTAGGCAAGGAATTGTGCCAGATATAATTTTTCAATTCAGCTCTGCAGAGATCCAACAGTCAGTTACTTCTAGGTAAAATATTTCTGCAATCCAAATATACTAATTATGTTGACACCAAGCTTATGATTCTCTATCTTATACAAATATGTAATCAAGGAAGAAACAATAATTTCATTTCCTCTTTTATCCAATAATTAAATGCTGAGTTCAAACTTCCTGAGAAGGAACTTGTATCCAGAGAGGGAGATTTTGTGTAAGTGTGTACAGAAACAGAGCTGTAGAGAAAGAACAAGAAAATTAACTCAGAGAAAAATAAAACACACAAGATAACAACAATCCAAAAAGGTTGCAAGATAGGTTAAAATGGACGCCAGCTTCTGACTTTAAATGCACTTGTGTAAACAAAGAAAAACTGCACTGTGGGAACTTTGAAAACAAAAGAATGACATTATCTGAAATGTAAGTTTGGAAGATTTTCCTGGCACCAGTGCAAATATTTGCTGCTCAGTCCTAGAATTACAGTAGTGTAGGTGGAAATTCATAAGAAGCTTCCTTTGAGAAGGAGCAGGCAAATGTAGGAGTCACAAATGAAGAAATTAGCAACGTCCTGTATCAAAGGACAGAGGAGATGAAGTGCATTCGATCGTCTAATCTGTAGGACTTGGGGTCTGCTAATAACGTTAACTGAAAGGTGGAAATGATGGGGCAACGTGAGGAGGAGAAGACAATGGATTCCGTTTCTACCTTGAGATCTCTGAGCGAGGGCAGCAGTAACTATGACATGTGGACAACAAAAGGCAGAGCTGTGCTCTGCAACAGTCTGTGCTGTGGGCATTCTCACACTGTTCTGGGAAACTCTCCCAACTCAACATTTGGCTGAAGTCATTGTAAGCCCTTGAGAGTCATTCAGGAAATTCCATGTTTCTTATGAGTCTATTCTAAAAGTACACAGCCAAGAAAAGACACAAATTATGATGCATTCTCTAGGGCCAAGGCTGTACTGTGTTGACAATAGGCGTGTAGAACTCTGGAATTCTCTAAGGATTTACTCTAGACAAAACCTCATATGAGCATATACTTCATAGGTGTCTAGATTTGAAACTTATACCCAATAATGACAAGCAGTTAGAAAGATGAGAGGAAGAGGGAGCAAGAGAGGGAAGCTCACTAATATAAGTTATGTAAGTTATAGATTAGCAAGAGTCGATGATAAATGAGAAATGTCCATAGATGGTGCTTTTCATATTTGGAAAGCTCACATTTGCCAATGAAACAGGTACTATGATAGAGTAATAATTAGAACAACCATTCTCAAAAATGATCCAGGAAAGTCTTGGGTGTCTCCAGTGTATTTCAGTGGGCTTCAGGTCAAAATAATTTCTTTTAATCAGATTATATCTTTGGAGGCATGTTCTCTTATTAACATCACAGGGGACTTTTCAGTGGTTACATAAGGTATAATGCTCCGATATGTTAAGTGGAGAGGTAGATGTGAGATATATACTAGTTGAACATTATTTTTTTATTAAATAAGAAAGAATTTGATCATATATATATACATGAAGGACTTCATGAAGGAGATAAGAATCAAAATTGTTGACCTTTAGAACATCAATAGCTACAGAGTTTAGCTGATATCTCTTTCATTGAAAGAAACATAACTTGAGAAGATTTCAAAATCTGGAGGAAACAAACTGATATTCCTTTAGGTTCAATAGTCAAAGAAGAAATAAGAGATCAATCCTCACTCCTGAGGCAAGGCCTCAGTGAGATGCTGTTCTATCTGGACAATAGCTCTATTGAGAGTAACACAATCACTGCATATATTCTTTTCTCAATTTATGAGCACACGTCCATGAGTCAAACAGACTTGTGCCAAAGGAGCACCATAGCCCAGAGTGCTGACATATACATTTGTATTAACTTCTTTTTACAAAGGCTGTATGTGTGTGTGTGTGTGTGTGTGCATGTGTGTGTGTGTGCATGTGTGTGTGTCACCTTGAAGTTTTCTATTACCAAAATATTATGTTCATTAATTTATAAGAAATGTGATTTATTATGAAATAAGAAATGTTGAGACAGGTAGACTCTATGAGTTGAAGGCCAGCCTGGTCTACATAATGAACTCCAGGCCAGCCAGAGCTACATAGTGAAACCCTTTCTCAACTTAAAAAAAAAGTTCTTATGTGAGATAAGTTGGCTACAAAAATCAAAGTGATTTCAATATTTCCATAATGAAATGTTATTTCATGTTGTAGTTTAAATAGCATTTTCAGGCAACAGAAAATATTGTCATGTATCTTAATAGTTATGCTAATAACTGCCTCAAACTCTCATAGAGACCTGCCTGTCTCTCTGTGACCTTCCTGTGAGACGGAGGTCAAGTAATGCACCTCCACACTCCCTCTGATTTGGAAACCCCAAGTCCTGTGAACTTTTCACATTCTGACAAAAAGTAAATCCATTATAAACTTCCCAGAAGAGGCGTATCTTGCCCTTTCCCAGTCTTCTCTTCAGTATTAGCACAGTTTTTTGTTTGGTTGGTTGGCTTTTTGTTTGTTTGTTTGTTTGTTTGATTGTTTGTTTGTTTATCTAGACAGGGTTTCCCTGTGTAGCCCTGGCTGTCCTGGAACTCACTCTGTAGATCAGGCTGGCCTCAAACTCAGAAATCCGCCTGCCTCTGCCTCCCAAGTGCTGGATTAAAGGCATGTGCCACCACTGCCCGGCATTAGCACAGTTCTTGACACAGCAAACAAATATGTCTTTAGGGAGCAGTGTGAGTCGGCCATACATGGCCAGAGCAGATAGGCAGAGACAGCTCTGGGACAAGGTTAAGACAGAGTACATAGCACATAGCACACATCAGGTAACCCACATCACCCTCTTGTAAAATAAAGCCCTGTGGGCTTCGTTGCTCAGTAGCTCCTCTGCTTGAATAGCTCAAAGCCTAAAATTTTCAGTTTTGCAGGGAGATACAAAAACACTGTCATTTACAAGATATATTTGTTTCATTAATAAGAAAAGTGATCTTGTATTCTAATTCATCAATTAACTTTGAGGTTTGTTGTGGGGATGGGGACCCTATCCAACAAGGCAAATGCACTCAGGGGAGAGAGAGAAAGTACTGGTAAGCTTTAAGCATGTTAGGATAATTGAGCCCAACGTATATAAATTGCTTTCAGATGAAAGGCTCTAAGCAATTATTAAATTATAAACATTGAAAAAATTCTCTGCATCCAATCTAGAGAAGAAAAGGTTTCCATTTGTACAGCAAATTAAATTCAGGTATTTGTGCAGGTCAGCCTTTTTTTTTTTTTTTTTTTTTTTTGTAAAGCAGGGTGGCTACCCTGGCACTCACCACCCAGTCTCAGAGGTTCGAGAGGTGCAGTGACTGTAGAGACCTTTTCCTTGCAACGTGTCCTGCTCTAGTTCCTTTGAAAGGGGTCCTAGACCCACAGGGTGTGAGGTATAAGATGGATATGGAGAAGGATCCTAAGTGTAAACAAAAGCATTCAGTTTTCCAAAACACCTAACCATACTCTTCACAGTCTGTCAGCTTAGGAAGAGTTGGATGTGCTTTCTTCTGAGAACAGATTTCATTCTCAGCAGGAAAAAATTATGAGCCCCAATTAGAGCAAACATCCACCAAGAGCCAGAGCTTAATAGGGCTCATGTAAGTGCAACGCATAAGGACAAGATGGCACTGAGGCTGTGTCCATCAGCAAATGAGTGACACCAGTGGGGTCTGTGCTGTTTGTTTTCAAACTCTCTTAGGAAATTCTATGGAAAGTGGATTTTTCCTGAAGAGAGTTCACTAAGTAGTTGATCACTTTATGTTGATGAAATACTAATAGCATCCTCAATTGAATGAGAGTATTTAAGTTTTGGATAAGATTTTATAATGACTTTCAAGCTTATAGTTCACAAATGGCTACGTTACTGTAGCTCAGCCTATCATATTATTTTAAATTGGTCTCACACACAACACACACACACACACCATTCACTCCAAATCATTTTTATATTACCCCGATATCTTAATATTTTTGTTGGTCAGGGAAAACAACTAATTCAATCTCTTGTTACTCTGAAACTATATAACTCCATGAACACAAGAATATCATTTCACAGCTATTCTTATCTGCCTGCTGGGAGGAATGGGCATCGGGATTTCTCTCCAATAGAGAGCTCCACCGGAAATGCCGAGGGCACTGCTTTAAGCATGAGCCAGAGAGTGTGTAGTATCTTTGTGGGAGGATTTGACAAACACCATACAACAAGGAGAAGTGGGAGCAACTCTTCTCATGGACTCACACAGGAGAGCAGAAGCGCAGAGAGCAGTAAGTAGTACAAGTCGTATTGAAAGCCTATGGTGATTTGTCATTTTTCATTTCATTTTACTTGTCAATAAAAGTGTTCATAGTGCTGCCAGATAATTTTGGTTGGTTGGTTGGTTGGTTTTGGTTGGTTGGTTGGTTTGGCTTTGAGACAGGGTCATATACTACATAGCCCTGGCTAGCCTGAAACTCAGAGATCCACCTACCTCTTTACCGCACGAATGCTGGAAGTTTCTGTCACCAAACCTGGCTATAATCCTTTTTTAGAATTTTTGTGTCTTATTCATTTGTTTTAAACCATCTCACACACGTACAATACAAACTAACTGCTCAAAACCCACCTTTCTATCACCCATGTACCCACTTTCTCTCTCACAAATCTCTATCATGCTTATGCTTATTAATTTTGTGATACACCTAGATGAACCAGTGCTGTCCATGTGACCATGAGTTTGGTACTATCTACTGAAGTCTGGTTAGGCTCAACCGTGGATATGCACCTAAAAACAGTGGTTCCCCTCTTTTAGAATCTCTCAATAGCAAATAAATCAGAGGTAAAAGTCAGGGCCTTGTGAGACCCTTTCCCTTCCTTGATTTATTATTGTTGCTCAAGATGATCTTATGTGCAGGTAGCTACAGCTACTGAGAAAGAACACATTTGTGTCAACAGTTGTGTCTCATAGAGAAAATGAGAAAAAGTCTTTTTTAAAAAAAAGACATATTTATTCAGATTCTCCAGCTCCTTCACAAAATATTTTTGGTGAATTCACAGACAGCCTCCTGTTGTCTGTTATTAACTCCACCTGGCATTCAGGATGCCACAGGGAACGAGCATCGGGTACTCTGCACACTCATGGAAACTCTCTAGCACATATGTCATATGTATGCACGTGAGATACAAGGATATGTGCTTAGATGAAAATTAGAAGAAAAACTCCCAAATAAGAGTAAACCTTGAAGTGGAAAGGGGTGGGAAAGTAGGAATAACTCTGGAAGGACTTAGGGGAAAGAGTAGTGGTTAAGTATGATCAAAATGCATTGCATTAAATTCTCAAAATAGTAGCACAAATATATATATATTTTTTTTAATATTCAAAATTTATAAACTTTACTAATAATCAGACTTACTTACAGCAGAATACATTTAAAGTGTTTGCTATTTTATGTTTGTGGTATACATGTCTGTATGCATTTATGTGCACCAACAAATATATTTTTAAAAAAACAGAATGCTTTTAGGGAGACAGAACAGGAAAAAAAAAAAAGAATTGAAAAGAAAAAGAAGAAAGATTTGTCTCTCTTCTTCTTACCACACATCCCCCCCCCCCCCCTCCCCGCCCCATTCCAAGCAGCCAAACTCAGCACATTCTATACTAGTAATGTGAGTTTTCAGAGTGTAACAATTCTGAAATGCAAATTTTATGTGAGCAGGATGTTTTCAGGCCACTCTCCTACTGTCCCCTTACAGATTTAACAGTCCCTTGTTTCGTGTGTGTGGTCCTGACTGGCTGCCCAGCTTTTTACTATGTTTAGCAACATGTTCCTGCCTACAGTTCTCATACACTGGGCTTATCGGCGTTTTCATACCTTTACTCATACACTGGGTTCTCTGAATTGGAAATCCTTTTCCCTTCTTCTCTATTTTCTCCCAAATACTTTTAATTCAACATTAATGTGTTAACTCAGATGTCAACTTTCTTTCCCAAACACTTTGTAACAAAGTAGCTTTTATTTACCAGATGTAATTGTCATCTGTGAGGCTTACTGCTGAATAAAACTCACCCTTTCTAGCTCTTTCTGACCTCTGGCTGGCTGGTTCAGCTCAGCTGTTCTGGCCCAAACTCCTCTCCAAGCTGACAGATTCAAACTGACTTCTCTTTGCTTCTGACTGAATTGCTCTCCTTGGCTCCAAACTAACTGTAGCAATCTACATTAATCTTCTGGCTCCTTCTCATTCTCTGACTTGGTCTGTCTTCACCTGTGTCTAGCTTGTTCTCTCTGTAACCTGTCTCTGTAAAACTAATCCTATAAAACTGCCTCCTTCTATCTATTCTCTCTCTCTCTCTCTCTCTCTCTCTCTCTCAAGTAGCCTTTCTTTCTTGTCTGTTCTCATGAGAGTTGGGCATTTCCTTTCTCTGACTCATTCTGTCAAATCTTTCTCTGATTTGTCACTTTGCATCTCAATTAGACATCACTTTCAAACACGATGATTCCTTCTACAAACTAACTTTACCTTCATTGTTTGAGATTAAAAGAGTGTACTAAGGGTGTATTTGTATTCCAGCCAGATCATACTGCAATCCAGGGCATGTCTGGATTCCAGCCTGATCATATAGACCCAGATGGTCTTTGTATATAATCCCTTGACAGAACAGATAAACTGCTAGATTATAATTCCCCCACACACTTTCCTTGATTGGATGAGGTACAGCAATGGTAAGCTGTATGTATTGTTATCATAACTCTGTCTTATATTAGCATTTTCTTTTAATGTCTCAGCCTTACTCATTAAAGTTTTAATCCTTAGAAAAAAATTGCACCTTATTTATTTTGATATCTCCAACACTTAGCAAAGTTCCAAGCAAAAATTAAACTCTTAAAAATGTTGGCTTGAATTATGTTGATAATGTTCCTAATAGCATCAGTTATTAGATTTTTAGATATGCCTTTGTTGAACAACTTGGATCAGATAATATTTATTTCTGCAAATCTGGATCTTCTACCTTAGTTTGATAATTTTTATAGTCAATAAGATCTTGCTATAAAATTAAAAGATATTAATGTTGGAGAAAATAGCAAGATAAGAAAAAAATACAAGGGAATAAGGCTTTAGGAAAGGTGGCTCACAGGCAGACATTTGCAACACGAGGAAGGAAATTGGGGAGCTGAGTTCTGAGGTATGATTCAGCCACAGATTAGAGTGTTTACTTCCAGTTTCTTTGCTTCTATTTAAACTATGCAAATCTGGTTTCCTGGTATAATCAATTTCCAGCAACATATCCGGCCCTGATGTGTGTAATTCCTGTCATAGACCACACCACAGTGGTGAAGGACATGCTGCAGGAGCATGTCCTAGACAATCCACGCTCCTCAAGAGCATCAACCTGCTCCCCCTCTACACAAACTCTATTGTGTCCCGTGTCTTTAACAGGAGGAGGAAGAAGAGGAGGAGAAGGAAGAGTTAAAAAGTTAAAAAAAAAAAAAAAAAAAAAACCATAAGGTTCTGAGGCCAGGCTCTCCTAGATTAACCCTTTCTGTGACCTCTTAGTCTGTGTAGCCTCGAGTGCCTTGCTTAACTTTTCAAAGCTCAGTTCCCTGGTCTCAGACCTGGGGAAAGCTTAAAGCCTAATCCCTGAAGGCTTGGAGAAAGGAAACATCCGTGTATTTGTGATATCCTTAGCACTCATTCAGCAATAGTATACGATACATACTGATCAATTCTTACCAGCTGCAGGAAGTCACTCTGACCTGTGATTGCTCATTAGGTCATAGCTTGTGAAAACAGACATGAGTCTTCAAACCTTCTAAGTTGTCTTCCAAGTAACCAAGTGTTCAGCAAGATCTTCCACAAGACCTTAGTCATATTCCTGGGAGACCATGACTCTCTAGCCTGCATCATCACTGTCTTCTTAGAACACTGAAATGGGCTGTTGCCTATCTAGGAAAGGACTCTTTAAAATGACTCTTCTTACTTTCTACCTTTGAGAATGAGCACGTAAGTGTGTGCTGCTATGTGGTTCATGTGCTCCTCAGCCAGTGAGTAAGCCGGCCTGATATTTAGCCTCTACAACTTAGTACTTGTAAACTTAGGGATTCTGGAAAGTCTCAAGATGTTTCCTTTGCAAATGTCAAGAGAACCATATATAGAATCCAGGTTTCAAGAAAGTGTCATGAGTCAAACACAACCAGATGTATCATAACCAAATGCAGCTGACAGGGTCCTGAATGAGGTGTTCACAAATATTCTGTAGACACAGTCACTTTAAGCACATCTCAAATGCCATTTCTATGAAGTCTCCTCAGACTTTTCTCAAACAGTATTTGATATCTCTCCCTGTGTGCTTCCACACACTGTGCGTTATAGCATGGATCCCCTATTGTCTCTGGTCAGTTAGGGCTGTAATAATACATTCCACTGGCTAGGACATTCCCAAACAACAGAAATGTATCTCTCATAGCTCTGGAATCCAAATATCCGAGATCAAGATGCTAACATGGTTGGGTTCTCAGGGTGGTTGCAGAATAAAGACTTTTCATTTATCCTCATATAGAAGACAGATAACTAGTCTTCTCTGGGCTTCCTTTTATAAAGACACTAATCTCATTAGTGAGTGCTTAACCCTCATGACCTAATTACCCCCTAAAGGCTCTATCTCCTAATCAGATCACACGGAAGATTATGATTTCAATACACAAATGAGGGAGGGGGACAATTAATCTTTATGTGTTCTTAACTGACATTACTCACTTGAGATGTATCTTTGTGTCCCCAGTGCACAGCTAAGGTTCTGACATAGTAATTTCTTAATAATTGTCCCACTATTAGAATGGGGAAAGGAGATTAGTAATCTCCTTTGTTTTTTCTGAATCATTCAGCAGTAGAATTGGGCAACACCCTAAAGAGAAGGTGAGTCGACTTCCTATCCAGCTTATATCTGCAGAATGCTTCCTTCATTCCTCTGCTCTCATAAGTGGAAACACATTCATAGCCTCCTCAAATGTGCTATAAACTGACATATTTTAAAAGTTTAATTCCTCTTGCAAAAATCTTTTCTTGAATCATTATGTTTTTATGCCTTACTGCTATCAGTAGATACATAAACTTAGCAAATAGCCAAGAAATGCATGACCTTGGCTTCCAGGAAAAGATCTACTTTAAGCATGTTCTCAAGAATGGAAGAAAAAGCAAGTGTAACTTTATCCTGTGTATCACACTATATAGGGACTCCTAAGTTTCATGTACAAGTCTCCAGAAAAGATTCCATGGAGCTTTTAACTGACACATTGGAAGATTCTGACCCCTTCCTTGTACCATCAGGGATTAAGTCTAGCAGTCATTTGACAGATGGAAACTTAGAACTGAACCTGGATTATCACGCAAGTGCAGTGGTTAGGGAAGTAATCGCTTTAAGGTCTAAACTGTATAATTGCAGCGACACATGATAACAGATCAGTGGCATGGTTTGTACCTCAGCACTCATGGTTATAGGAAGACCTTTCCTCTCATAAACAGGAAACTTCAGGTCACAGTTTATATGGTCTGTTGGTGGAGAGATCCACTTCACCACTTCAGGATTCTCTTCGTGAATTGATCGTGTACTGTCAGAAGGAAATCCTGCTGCTAATTAGTGCTAAGAAAGTCAAGCCCTGATCTCTCCATCCCATCCCGGCTGCTAGGTATTGACCCTCAGACCTCATGCGTCAAACAGTGCCACTGAGCTACATGCCCCAGTGATTCAAACCCTAATCTGTGAGTGGACATAATCAATCCTTATGTTGCCCCAATGCATTAGCATCTATTAGTAGGTCAGTTCAATCAGATTGAATTACTCTCATAGACAACAGTATTAACAGTCTTCCTTCTAAAACCAAGAAATGGCTGCTCAGCACAGGAAGGCAAGCACCCCTGACAGCCAATGCATCTGAAGTGCATGTGCTACAGCATTTGTTGAGTGGACAAAGGAGTGAATCTTTAATTACAGGAATTAGACATCTAGCCTGTTTGACATTAAATGAGGTTCATATATGTTTATTTTCTAAAACCATGATCCTAACATAGTTGTAATAAGGGTTAACATTTTAAGGGATTGTGATTTCTTTCTAACAACCCTGCATTTATGCCCTATCTATCACCCAGTATCTCAATATTTACTTTCGTCATATTTAAAGTCCTTTTAATAATATATGATCATGGTTTTAATGACCCAAAAAGTGAATGAGCAAGAACACACTGTTACACACACAAACAGTAACACACACACACACACACACACACACACACACACACACACACGTCAGAAAGAACAGGAATTAATGAAAATTACTTACCACCCTTGAAAGTTTAGTTTGTTCTTCCCAACTATGTCCTTATCTCCGAATAAGAACAAAAGCAAGAGAAAGAAGAACAGGAAGAGGAAGAGAAACCGGAAGCAGATTAGGGGCATAGGTAGGAAGGAAACCATTCCTTTCATGGCGCTGACTGGCAGTGTTGCCCATCTTTGTTAGAAACAGTGTTGGCTTGACACAGCTGGGAGAAGGTCCCATCAATCAGTCTACTGGGTCTTCAGGCTTTAGGTTTCCCTTGTTGGCATTTTTTTTTCTTGTAATATTTCCACTTGCATTTCAGTATGCTACTGACCTTAAGGACTGGCTTGGAGAACTAGAGGAAGCCCAGTAGATTGGAACCTGGGAGCTCGAGTTCCAGGCTCATCCTGTCACCAGGCAACAGGGTGATATGGGGAAGCTTTCTAACCCTAGATCTCCAACCTTTCTTCAGATGGAAACATTTATAAGCTTTATTCTACAGTCGTATTTTGTTCTAAACACTCCTCTACTATACAGGCTTCCTTAAATGAACATCTCTCTAAAACACAACAGGATTAAATCTGGCACGTGCCTTTTGCTTTTAACTAGTTGGGATGGGGTAGAAGTGATGGATTTGCTGCTGCTTTTGCTGTCGTTTCTGCACATGGGTTTGGTTTATTGAATTATAAATATGTTACATATCCAGGCCCACTTCTTATAATGCCTTCAAAAATGTAAGAATGAACGTGTAAAGTAATTAGCAAAATGAATAGTACACAATAAGTGAGAAGCCCATTTATTATTTCAATATTTAAAATATTGGCAGATCTAATAAATAATTTGCAAATGGAAACCACATGACAGAGATTTTTTTTTTCCCCATCTTTTCTTTATTCTTTATTCCATTCAGAAGTTAGGATAATGGATGATGGTAAAGATTGTAGTAATTCTGAAGATTCAAATGTGGTTTGAATTTACAAAGACTTCTTTTGGTAAGACTAATACGTTAACAAAAGTTTCCCCACTGATCTTTCTAAATTGTTCAAATAGTAAGTAATATTCCCTTTGAATGTCTAACCAAACATTTATTAATTCTCTGCTTACTGTTCAGGAAGAAACTTGTCCTTAAATTATCTTAAGAGCATTTGGCAATAGAGGAAGAAAAAAAAAATTCCCTCTTTGCTTTACTTCAATTTCAAAGCCAGTGTTGTCCTTAAGAAGGACATCGCCCAAAAGCAGAGCTAGTACGCTGATGTCTATTTCCTTGTCTTTATGATACTAATCTTGAGCAGCAGGAGTCAATGTGCAATGAAAAACTGATTAATTCTAGAGCTATAGAGAAACTATGCCAGGCGAGTCTACAGCATCCAATAGTACCAAAGTATAATGTTTTTTAAAAAAATGGGTTCATTTCAGAGAACATAGGAGCAGGGTGAGATGTAAAGTTCATGCCTATGATTGCACTGTGAGTCACAGACCAGCCTTGACTCTACAGTAAGACCCTGGTTCCAAAATGTAGAAAATGAAACACACAAACCAATTTAGAAGAGTTTCCAGTGCCCAAAGCTTTTAAGGTATCTAGCTACTGTCTTCCAAGCTCCTACTAGGATGACCCATTCAGCCATTCCTACAGCATTCAACTGTCCTAGCCCAAAGCCTCAGAGTCTTGTGCATGTCTCCAAAATCAGCATGGTCACTTTGTTCACAGCAATAGGTCACTTCTCTACTGCTCTAGTGGCATGCTTCCTGCCTGCTGCCACACTTCCTGCCTGCTGCCACACTTCCTGCCTGCTGCCCTGCTTCCTGCTGCAATGTCTGTGTATTCATCCTCAGACACTGTAAGCTCTAATAAGCACCTTCTTCTATAAATTGCTTTGGTCACAGTGTAGCGACATGGAAATACAGTATTTAATAAAGATATTAGCTTTACGATAGAGAAGCCTGCAAGCATAGCTATGGGGAGAGGATGAGGAGCTGAATGAAGTGTGTGTTTTTGAGATGAGAATATACATGTCAAAAGACCACAGTGCTTCAGACCCATAGGAATGGCAAAGCCTTCCTCTGGTCTAGGTAGAGATGTACTAAATGATTGACATTTAGCTAAAATAAGTGTATGCAGAAACTATCAACCACACCTTCCTTGACTTGGATGGCTGCGACCTGAAATTGCTCGCCTACAGAGACCTCCTACAAAGATTAGCTAACCCTTTTCTTCTTGGTTCAACTGTCTATCACACATGGTGGAGAAAGTGCTTGAGGACCTTCTCGGGTATGTCCACTGCCTCTTTCAGCTGTGCATAATAAACCTACCTCTTGGCTCAATGACATATAATTCCAGGTTACTGGCACATCTCCATCAGCTCATGGTCCACCTGATCTCAGGTTTCCTGTATATGTGTCTGTCCTTTCTTTACTCCCCTATCACCCTGTCAGATAAAGTCCAAAGCCATACAAGCCATAGCACGTTACCATTGTCAACTGGTGGAGGTCAATACAGAAGGTCAGTAACAGAAATACTGCATCAGAAATCTCATGTCTTAGTTTGGGCTTCTATGAGAAATGTCTATGCATTCAATGAATCAAACAACAAAAATTTCTCACAAATATCTTGTTCTAATGAAGGTATTCTTGTAAACCATAGATCATACGTGGTAGAGAAAGCACTTGAGGACTATCTGAGGTGTGAATTTGAAGGGTACCAAATACATCCATGTAGGTTCAGTGCTCAGGGCCTATTGAAAGCATCACCTCTTAATACCATCAGAATTGGCATCAGGATTTCAACATGTGAACTCTGAGGAAGGCAACATCAGTGTTCGGTCCATAACACCTCCCGGTATAGTGTTTGGAAAAATCCACTTAATTCTCTGATATATATTTAAAAAAATTACAGATGGTTGCACATTTCTAGATTATGAAGACAGTTTCCAAAAACTACTTACCTGGTACTCATAAAAAAATGTCAGTCCCTAAAACCTAGAAGAGTCTGAGACACTGAGAACCAAGAGGCAACCAAAGAGGGAAAGGATGGCTCTGTGTCCTCTAGTGTTCTAAAGAACACAAAAGGAGAAACGGTCATTAGGGACAATCCCATGAGGCCAGAGTGTGGGAGTTCCTCGTGATATGAACAAATACCGAATCCCTGTTATAACAAAAGCCCCACAGGAGTAGACAAGGTTAGCAAAGAAGGAGACTGAGCAAAGCCTACCCTAGACTCTGAAAAATCTTAACATTTCTGTCTACCTAAAACTACAGAATAGTTTGTTGTTGTTGATGTTTTGTTTGTTTGTTTGTTTGTTTGTTTTTGAGTAAATACTTCTTGTCAGTTTATGTGGATAACATTTAAAGCTACTTGACCAAACTTAGGCAGAAGCTGAACCTCTGAAGCAAGGCTCAGGATACAGGATGCAATCAGCACTCACTACTGAATAAACGCAATGACCATAAAATATTTATGTACCATGTAAACTACATATTTGCAATGAAAGGGAGGGTGTTTTTGTTGGTTTGAGGTTTGTTTTGTTTTGCTTTGCTTTGTTTTTAGCTAGCTATGGTGGCTCAGATCTCAGCACATAGTAAGATAAGATTACTGCTAGTTTGTAGCCAGCTAGAGCTACAGTGTGAAACCTTGTTTCAAAAACATTTTAAGAATTAAAATAAAAGAGAGTTTGTTGAATCTTTAAATATTAAAATTACAGTTGACATTATTTTAGGAGATAAAAAATACTTTCATTTACTAAACTTTTCCAAAAGATATTCAAACCAGAGATAATTTAAGGAGATTTTCAGAGGGAGTGGAATATGCAATCAGTTAGAGAGTTTCCCAGGCAAATGGAACATTGCTGTAAGGAAAAATGGAGATGATCTAATTAAAAGCAGGTATGTTTTCTTTTGTGAACTTTAAAAATTGATACCATTTCCTTTCCACATCTCGTTTGTTGTAGTCATTCAGTTTTCTTTTCCGTAATTATATATTTTCTTTTCATATAAATGTATTCATATATATGAATATACATGTTTATTATATATTTCATATATATATATATGAATATATATATTCATATATATATATATGGAGAGGAGAGAGTTTGTTTGTTCTCACATTGTCTTTTCTTCTTTCTTTCACCTTTGATGATCTGTTTTTCCTTTCATGTCTTAGGCTGTGGCAGCCCCAGATTCAAGGTTGGCTAGCTTTCATATGAAATGTTCAGCAATCTTTATCTGTCCTTGGCACCTGGCTCTGAGCTGGCCACTGTGTCTCTGTGTTTCCCCCGGACACTTGAATGGATTTACAATACATGCTGTGATTCAGTCCCTGTGTGCTGTGTGCTATCTGCATCAGAGAACACATGCATAGCCTTACCTACTGTTAATTCTCAAATGTGGAAAACATCATAGACTTTGGTGGCAAAGCTATATTCTATGAACAGGGTGACAAAACAGCATTGTTGTAAATTTTAAAATCCTGAGAACAGAATTTTGTAGGAAAAAAAAAATTTCTGTGTCAAATATTTTTTTTTAATTCCCATGGAACCCTCTACATTTTGAATGTTATTTCATTAGATTCTAGTGTCCTACTTGGAGGATTCTAGACAAATTATTTAATCTCTCACATCTCCAAGTATATAGCTGTAAAAATGGAAATATTCTAAAATACCTTACATTATTCAGAAAATAATCAACTCCAGTTATACCTAGACAATCTTTTTAGGATGCTAATGTTTTAAGTTTAAATTACTGTGCTTAAGAGATCTGTTAGACAAATATGCTTCTGACCTGTAAGCCCCATTCGCTCAAGGACAGATAACTTCCTGGAATGCTGGGGATGTTGTTTATGCAAGATAACAAGCCTTGTGTTTTCACTTCTGTAAACAAGCTTGGTTTCCAAGATTGTACAGGACGTGCTGGAGGTAAACAGGCAGGAAGTACATCAGGATGTATGCTTGCCCCTGATTGGACAAAGGTGGGAAGTATGCAGCCTAGTGGGGTTTTGCCTTTATAATTCCCTAACTGATGTAGTTTAGTGTCATACTCTGGGAATCTCAGGTATTGATCTAGCCAGTGTCCACCATCCTGGCCAGTATTTAATACAGCTTGCTTCAAATTTAACTTAAAAACTGTAGTAGTGGTCTTCTTCTCCCCAGTGGGATTAACAAAGCCTACAAATCTAAATTTAAAGGACAAATTTTAGGAATGTTTTTCTTCATTAGACCATGAAGAAAAATAAAAATACAAGACACAATCTCTGCCTTCTAGGAATTTCGTATTTGATTTGGTAAAGAAGGCACTGAGATTAAGTACCTAGGTATATTGCTTCTTGAAGGTAAATGCACTTCAGAGTAACTGTTACAAAGTGCCAAGAAGGGCGGGAGAGATGGCTCAGTGGTTAAGAGCATTGTGTGCTCTTCCAGGGGTCCTGAGTTCAATTCCCAGCAGCCACATGGTGGCTCACAACCATCTGTAATGGGATCTGATACCCTCTTCTACTATGCAGGCATACATACAGCACTCATATAAATAAATAAATTTAAAAAAAAAAAGCTCCAGGAAGAGATCAACAGCTGGAATTGTTCCTGAGAAGATTCCAGAAGTTGAACAGATTCGCTAGCAAGTATGAACTTAACTCCCAGGTAAAATTCATTTCCGATATCAGTATCTGAAGGGTCAAATGATAAATGTGTGGAGTTCAGCCAATTGCACTTCCCTTACCGTCGTGAAAACTGTGATAATATCTTGTTTGTCATAAAGATTAAGAAATAGTACGATAGACTGAGAATTGTTTATCAAAACAATGGACAAACATGTTCAAATTAAATGTGGGGAATGACCCAGGTGTAGTGGCACACACCTTTAGTCCCAGTATTGGGAGGCAGGAGGCAGTTAAAAAAGATTTGTGAGTTTTGAAGCCATCTGAGTCTTCATAGTGAGGTCCAGATCAGCCAGAGCAACATCCTGAGACCAGTCTAAATAAATAAGTAAATAAATAAACAAATAAATAAATATTTTATAAAATACAGGAAGAGTCAAAAAGACCAAGCAGAATGGTTCACACTATTAGTTGAAATGGAGTCTTCAAGGCCTTTGGTTAGCTAGTGAGCAAAGGAATTTGCTTTCAGAGATGTTAACTGGTTTTTTTTATTATTATTAGTAACTTTTTTAAAAAATGTTAATCAAAGGCTTTATAAATTTGGTAATCATCAGTAACAAGATGCCCATACAATGAGAAGTGCAACCCAATACCCAACCTACATATACCAACTATCTTTGACTGGCAGAGACACACGAACATCTGCCTCCATGTTCCCCTCCCGCCCTCTCTCTTTCTCTCTCTTCTCCTAGCTCCTCCTCTCCTTCTCCTCCTCCTCTTCCTCTCCTTGATGTTAACTTTTAGAAAGGCTGTGCATCTCAGAAGGAATTTGTCCTGAGGAGAACCTGAGAGGTAATTCTGGACTTAAAAGAAGAAAAGCAAAACCCCATTTAATTTGAACTAACTTGGTAAACAAATACGCACTACTCAGAAGCTGAAAACCAAAGCAATCACGGGTTTTTTTCTGAATGGGCCTTTATAATTATCTCTCACAATATCCTTCTCTCTCCACATCCCATCCCTCCTTTCCCTTTCTTCCTTCTCAGAGCTCAGCATGGTATCTGAACATGTCCTCACTGTCACCTGTCTTGGCTCACCTTTCCTGATACAGCCCTAAGAACATCCAATGAGATGGCACTTAACACAGAGGAAGGAGCATCCTGTCTCTGAAGACAAAGGGGTACCAAGGATTCTAACAAGGCCACCCTTGCTATAGCCTCACCCTATCCTTGTTCATTGTCTTTAGGTCATTATCTTCTTATCCAATCATACTTCCTCCCAACGGTTCACTTCAAACCAAGTGCAAACAACACAAGAAACCTTTATCATCCCATCACTCGAGAAGCTGAGGCAGAAAGATCATAAATTGGAAACCAGCCCGTGCTACGATAGTGAGGCCCGGCCTCCAAAAAGGAGGAGAGACTGAAATAAACTAAAAAATAAACAAAAAACCAATAAAGGTTATTCAGGTCTTCACTGTTCTGTGAAGGCCTTTGTGTTATACAAGATCTAGATTATGTTTATATGTGCTTCTCTTGTTTCTAATTTCTGCATGCATGGCTCAGTCATCAACTTTGATTGTTGAGAGTAAGGCATCTGTAAACTCCTGTACTTACGTCTGATTTTCATTCAGAGAATGTTTAAACTTTAGAAAGAAAGATGTCTGTCTTCCTCCCTTGAACTCGCAGCTTGCTCTTGCACATGGCAAGCAGTCAATAAACTCTTTTGAGAATATAACTCTATTATTTAAATGACAGACATTTATGCAAAAGGTTTGGAGTTTCAACAGGCAAGAAATAGGAGACACAAGTCCAAAGCATAGGTATCTGAGCAGAAGGCAGCTATGATCTGGAAATGCAAAGGATCCATGTTTTGCCTGGTAGAGACACAGGAAGCCTTACTTGGGGAGATGAGGCAGAACCCAAGCTTGGTTCAGAAAAAGACGGGAACAGAGCAGACGCCCTGTGTTGGCATGCGGGATGGCACATTCCAGAAGACAAAATCAAGTGAGTTAGAAACTGGAAATGAGTCAGAGAGCAAGCAGATGAACTGGCTGAAAGTCTAAGAGATCGGACGATAGTGTGCCCCAGAAAACAGCCTGCTAACTCTGCATCTTTCTTTCCAAGGACAAAAAAACAAACAAACAAACAAAAAACAGTCTGTATTTTTAGTGGCAACATGGACCATGGAGCATGGTGACCCAGGGCCATGCACCACACAGTAGCGGTGAGACCCCGGAGCAAATCATTTTCTCTATCCGTCCAGTTTCCAAATATATAGGATGAGGTGGTATTGGTGAGATTTGCAGATCTCAGCTGATCTGATAGGGCGAAGGCTCCAAAGCAGCAATTCTGAGAACGTTCTTTCTAGAGTCCAAAAATGCCAGCTACGAGTTCTGTTTCCTGTGTCTTTGTTTTCTCCTGAATGGGCACCCCTACTTAAAAGGTTCTCTGTGACTAAATGACTGACTCTAAGAGGAGACGGCTAGATGTCTAGTTGGGCCTAATGGACTGACCCTCTTACCTCTGCTCCATACCTTACCCCACTTTCTGCCATAGTCTTTTAAAAAGACTAGCAACTCAATGGTACCTTACTTCCTGTGATCCTTTCTTTTATATAATAACTCTGCTGCTGTTGCTGCTGGAGAGAGAGAGAAAGAGAGAGAGAGAGAGAAAAGAGAGAGAGCACACAACTCTCTTTCCTTTCTTCCCTCTCTTAATTTTCAATGTATGAATTCACAACAACAAACTTCTCTCTGAAACTCACCATCTGTGATCGATGAGTTTCATCAAATGCCACTGACTCAGAGGGAGTCTTGAGTGACTGTCTAGCACCATAACTTCTGAGCAAAGCCCACCCGAAGAGCAAGAAAGGCTTTGTCATGCTTGAAGGCATTCCAATATCCCATTATTAATAATAGTTACTTTGTAAACTTTTTAAGAATTAAGTCAGTCCTTATAAGGAACTCAGAAGACTGCCTGGCGAGATATTACCACTATATAGAAGTTGATTTTAAACATATGCATATATGTATACACAGAGATATGGGCAATCATATATTGTTTTTAAAAAATTATTATTAATACAAAATAATTATTGTTACTAAGGAAAGGCATATCATCTGACTTTTACATTAAAAGGACAAGTCTGGATCAAGATGTAAAAGCAAGTATCAATAATCCCAACAGTGAGAAGGCTGAGGCAGAGTGATCATATGTTCAAAGCCAGCTTGAGTTACACTGTACAACCCTGTCCAAATAATTAATAAAGACCTGTAACTACTGTTTGGAGGATGGCTCGAGCAGATGCAAGCCAGCCAAGCATCTCCCGTGGTGATTGTTCAGGATGCTACAGATTGTTGGACTGAGGCTGCACTGTGTGGTAGAGGAAACCAGTCAGAAGACTTAAGAGTAAAACAGAAAGGAGTAAATGGTTGAATTTAAAGAAACATCATAAGGAAATGTCAAGAGAAAGATGGTTTCAAGTGACTGTATGCTGCCATTCTTCCAGGGGTATGAGAGGAAACATAAGATTGAAGATAAAGTTATCAGTTTGATTGGTGTCTTAGGGTTTTACTGCTGTGAACAGACACCATGACCAAGACAAGTCTTATAAAGGACAACGTTTAATTGGGACTGGCTTCCAGGTTCAGAGGTTCAGTCCATTATTGTCAAGTCAAGAGCATGGTTTGGTGCAGGCAGAGCTGAGAGTTCTACATCCTCATCTGAAGGCTGCTAGTGGAACACTGACTTCCCGGCAGTAGAGTGAGGGTCCTAAGTCCACACTCACAGTGACACACCTACACCAGCAAGGCCACACCTCCCTGAGCCAAGCAGTATATAAACCATCACAGCTGGTAATGGGGGTGATATAATAAATAGATGTTGTAGCTGGCTAGAGCTTAGAAGAAATGGCAAAGGTAAAGATGCAATTTGGAAACCACTAAACCCATCAAATATGCTGGGAACTTAAGCTTTGACAGAATACAAGACTGTAATGAAAGGTGAAAAATGGAAAGAGAAAAGGACATTTTTTTTTTAAAGTGGAAATTTTATTTACATTTCAGATGTTTTCCCCTTACCCCCTTACCTCCCCCCAGGAACTCCCTATCCCTTTCCCCCTCCTCTTGCCTCTATGATGGTGTACCCACACCCACCCTCCCCAGAACCTCACCTCCCCACCCTTGAATACCACCCCCGATGATGTCCAGCCTTCATGGGACCAAGGATCTCTTCTCCCCCTTATACATAGCTCGCTTGCATATATAGCTGGAGCCATGGGTCCCTCCCTAATCGCTCCCAGGCTGGTGGTTTAGACCCTGGGGGCTCTGATTGGTTGATATTGTTGCTTTCCTCATGGTGTCACGAATCCTCTCAACTCCTTCAGTCTTCACTCTATCTTCTCTGTTGGGAACCCCATGATCAGTTTAATGGTTAGCTGTGAGCATCTGCCTCTGAATATGTCAGACTCTTGCAGACCTCTAAGGAGACAGCTATATCAGGCTCCTGTCAGCATGTACTTCCTGACATCCACATCAACGTCTACCTTTGGTGACTGCACATGGGATGGATACCCAGGTGGAATGGTCTGCAAACGGCCCCTCCTTCAGTTTCTGTCCTGTACTTTGTCTCCATATTTGCTCCCTTGAGTATTTTGTTACTTCTTCTAAGAAGGACTGAAGCCCCCCCCCTCCCCCGAACTTGGTCGTCATTCTTCATGAGCTTTATGTGGTCTGTTGGTGGGATTGCAAGATGGTGCAACCACTATGGAAAACAGTCTGGCGGTTCCTCAGAAAATTGGACATATCACTACCTGAGGACCCAGCTATACCACTCCTGGGCATATACCCAGAAGATGCTCCAACATATAACAAGGACATATGCTCCACTATGTTCATAGCAGCTTTATTTATAATAGCCAGAAACTGAGAAAAGGACATTTTTCTTGTGGGGCTGTGGGACTCTTGCTACCAATGATCCAAGAGAGGAAGGGAGTTCAGACATGATGTGTCAATATGGACATCTAGATCCGCAACAGTGCAGGATAAGCTAAGCACAACACTGAAGGAAACCATTGGTCACAAAATTGTGGGACTGTCCCTTTGTTCCCACTCTAAGCACTTCTCACAGCACCCAAATGCAGGCTGCTGTTAGAACTTCAAGTCAAAGCCAGCATCATGCCCCAGGTGAATTAGCTACACACCATTTGAGTTTGTTGATAACAGACATTTGTACTCTCTGTTCCACAAATGTTCGTACAAGCAGAAACCTGTTGTTGCTGGCTGAAAACTGCCTGAAACCTAACCCCAATCATATAATTTTCAACTCAACTCACACCTTTATTTCTACCTCCTATAGAAAGAAGCCTTTAATTCCATGATTTCTTGTAATGAGAGTTAACATAGCTACAAACATGAAACCATTTTCTCCTCCAATCTGTGATCTTGCCTGTTAGTCAGAAATAAGTGTGCAATATAATTCAAGATCAACAATCATAAAGGAAACTTCAATCCATATATATTTATAATATTGCCATTTTTAGCACATTGAGTCCCAAGTGATAATTGAATATTTTATTTATTCTTTATGTATTCTTTCCTTCTTTCCATCAATATGTATATATATTTATCATCATCATCATTGTTATTACATGGAGGACTGAAAGACAGGTTATACAAAAGTCCTGTCTTCTAAATATGTACCAAGACTCACTAGAGAATGTGCATATAAATGAACCCCGATTCAGTAACAGGAAATGGAGAAGAGTGAGTAAGTGACTGGTTGCCTGAGTCTGTCAGAGAAGACTTCCCAGAGGTGGATCTTTAAATCTGAGTATGCAAACAAGAGCGGAAGACCATCCTGCAGATAAGCAACTCTAGAAAAGGCACTGAGAACAGAGGATGGAGAGACTTAGTCAGGGGACAAGAGAAAGTTTGTTGCAGATATAATTCAAAGAGAGACAATGACAGGCCTGGGGGAACAGTACTTTGCATAAGGCTTCACAAGTTGACTGTCTTACATGTCTTTACATGTAAGGCTACTGTTTTTTAGAAAGTGATTGGTTTCAAACTGAATTCAGCCAGTGAATTATTTTCACTGGATATTTCATTATTACCCCTACATACTACTTACCTTCAGAACTAGAAGGTGAGTAATATGTAGGGGTAATAATGAAAGAGAAAGGAAAAGAAGGGATGAAAGTGAGAAAGGGAGATAGAAGGAAGAAAGGATTCAGCGACGAAATGCTTAGGAAAAGTGCAACAATCTCTGCATGAGTTATTGTAGCTTTTTCTACAACAATGGTACTGGTGATATATTATATATATATATGTATATATGAAATGAGATTGGTTTTAATGCCCAATTAGCACATAAGGAGGCTTTATACATAACTAGGAAGGCCCACTAGCTTCAGGGCACCTGTAGTCAACTTTATTGCACTCAAAGGGAAATGCAAACATTAAGTCACTTTCTTCCTGGCCCACGGCTGAATGCAGAGTTCAACCTCAGGGAGAGTATTAAAACCTGTGTTTGATTACTTCATCACGTTGTTGGTCATACATGGCCACAACTCAGTGCCTAAGCCCAGGAACCAGCAGATGCAGATGAAGATGTCACTGACAATGCCAAAGAATCAGAGACACTGGAGAGGCCAGGTGTATGAGAAGAGAGAGACACTCCATTACCATTATGATCTAAGTGACAGATTCCACAAAGTCACACCATATGACTGATCTCATTTGAGAGGTTCATTGGGGAGGGGGTATACAGAGGTAGCCTATGGCCAAGGGTAGAGGGAAAGAGGAAAGCAGGAAGAGGGACTGGCCATGTATAAGATGATGTAGCACGTATGTAGAGGGAGGATATGGTGACAGTGGGCATGTGTCTCATCTTGGCAGCTAGTGATGACATATACTGCTGTCACTGGGTCCCTGGGGCAGGTGGTGGGGATGCCTGGTTGCTAACAATTACCTATGTTGTCTCATCAAGCAAAACCACAACGTAATTCAAATGGCTGACTTGCCTGTTAATGCAAACAGATAAACGCATAAGCCTTTAAGTCTAATTTTATTAAAGAAATATTCTCCAGTCATCCCTCTATTCTCATGAGTAATTCACATAAGTAAATCTCAAGTTTTTAAAAAAGGACTAAATGGACATTAGTTAGTGCTACTTTAGTTTTAGTTTTGCCATGCAATTTACTATCTAACTCTAAATAGGCTGAGGTGGCAATGTAGACATAGACCATATACTTAGGATCAGTGGTCCCTTAGGTATTGTTCATAGCACAAGAAATAAAACAAAGTTCAGTAAAAAAAAACATGTGAGTCTAAACAAATGAGTCTTGTTAATGTTTTTAGCATCATTTGCACAATAAAGTGATTATTCTTCTTTATTTTCCTTCTGTTCTCCACTCCAGTCATATCTGTGGTAAAGGCTGCAGAGAGGCATTGTTCCCTTGTGGTTCTTGCTATGTAGATTTATGCTAGCATTGAGCTTACGATCTGTCTGTCTCAGCCTCCCGAATGCAGGCATCATAGTCATGGAGCTCTACAACCGAACACACATTTAACAAAAAAAAAAAAAAAAACCAGCACAGACCTCTCTGTCATTGGGATAGACTGGAAATAATGTCCCAGTGTAACAGCACCAAGTGACCATGCTAAACTACTACTGAATCAAATTTCCTTTCAAAGGGTAAGCTATAGTCCCTCGTGCTTTCCCACATCATACTTACTCAAGTATGTTTCATTGATTCTTCACATAATGCTCATCCTACTGTAAAAGAGTCAATGCTTTCATCTCCATTCAACAAAAAAGGAAGCATGAGTTCTACAGAGAAGTGAATGGCTGGTGTAAAATTGTAACCAACATGAGCTATTTAATTTAAAGGAATCCACAAGTCTTCATCAGAATCCTACAGCCATTAATGAGTAGTCCCTAGGGGATCAGTGAGGTGACTTGGCAAGCAAAGGAGCTTAGCTTGTGAGCCTAGGGGCCTTGGGTTCCATCCCTTGAACCTATGAAAAGGAAGAAGGAACAAACCGATTCTACAAAATTGTCCTCTGACCTCCAATTGCATGACATGGCACTTGTGTGCCCCACCCCAACACACATGATAATGATGATGGTGATGGTGATGATGATGATGATGGTGATGGTGATGGTGATGACTACGATGACAAAGTAGTCCACAAAAATATATTTGTGACTAGTGAATGCACTGACAGGACCAGGTGTTTCCAATATAAAGCTGAGAAAAGGGAAGATTGTAAATGTCGATCAATCAGTCCCCTGTTCTCTCCCTTTCAGTGCTGAACCAGCCCTTGTTTTATTTATTTTTATTCTCAGATGGAGCCTCACTAAGTTACCAAGGCTGGCCGCTAATGTGTTTCTATAGAGGAGGAGCTGTGCCTTTGAACCTCCAACTCTCCTACCTCAGCCTCCAGGATAGCTGAGGTTACAGCCCTGTACCACTAGACATGACAGAATATTCTGTTTTTTTAAAAATACTTATTTATACATAGATATTTTATATAAAAATAAATGCTATTTTGTTTAAAAATAATATAAAATAAAATTTTATTTTGCACAAAAAATGGGACAGTACAGAAAATGAAGAACATGGGTTTCAGTGAAAGATACTGAATTATAATTTCCACTCTCACTATGGAATCATTGTCTATATCATTTTGATTCAATTATCTGTCTCCCTGAGCCTATAGAATACAGATAGGCTAATGCTTTTCCATATCAAGTGAGTTAGTGCATGTGAACCCTGATAGTTTTTGCATAAAACTTTGCAGCGCTGACAAATATCCCTAAGGCACTGGTTAAGGATTCCTTTCTTCTATACATTTTTTTTCTTATTCCTTAAGATTATTTCTGACTTATTTAACTTGTTTTGACCTTGATGAGACAAATGGAAGGAGAATGAAGGCGAAACGCTCTTGGCTCTGGGTGGAGTTCTATCTCTGTAACATTCGATGTCCTCCAGTTATAAAGGTGACTAGGCACTGGATAAGTGAAAGCTTAGTACCTGACAATGGAGCACAGTGATAGAGCCCCTGTCTCGCATGCCCAAGGGAGAGCCTCGTTTCAGTCTTTAGCATGATAAATGAAGAGAGAACTTAGACTCTGGAGCCGACTTTCATTGATTTTATAATAACACGTTTAATTATAATAGAATTACATCATTTCCCATTCTGTTCCTCTCTCTAATCTTTTGCATATACCCTCACCTTGCTGTCTGTCTCAAAGTTATGGCTTCTTTTTGTCTAATTGTTCTTATGTGTGTGTGTGTGTAGATATATTAACACATATATATTGCTAAATATATAAATATAACCTTCCTATTCTATATAATGTTCTTTGCTCATCTGTTTTCAGGGACAACCACTGACATTTGTATAACCAACTGGACTGTTCTTCTTGGGGCTTTAGTGATCTTTATTGAAGAGAGGACAGAAAGATGGTGAGAGCCAGAGGAATGGGGAGTTTGCTGTGGGATTGTGTCTCCTGGAATGGCCCCCTGAAGTTATACCAGCAAAATCTCATCAGCATGGCTATCAAACCAAGACCTGGACTATGATGACATCAGTAACATGTAACCATGAGAGGAAGAAGGCTCAGGGAACCTCCACCCTGGACTGAGGACCATAGGCAACTAAGGGATGCAGAGAACTGGAAAAATAGCCTGCCTTGGTTTTAATATTGTCTCCTCCATTCAATCTGTGCAGGCTGGAGCACATTATTTAACCCCTCTAAACTGCATCAAGAAATATGTATCATATGATGATCATGAAGATTAAGTCAGATACTTAGCTGAATATCTGGCATGGTATATACCCAATCAAGGTTAATACTATTATATTATTTATCTGAACCCAGGGACAAATTATATGACTCTGTGAGGCCCCTGAAAGCCTGGCAGAACCCTCTCTCCTCTCTCTCTCTCTCTCTCTTCTCTCTCTCTCTCTCTCTCTCTTTTGTGTGTGTGTGTGTGTGTGTGTGTCTATAATTATACTTTTATGCATTTCACTGAGGTTGAGAGTGACATTACCCTAAATGTTCCATGAACCCCTAAAACAGTAGAAATGTAGCTCTAAATAATCATGTTCACAGGACAATGTTATAACCCTCTGCCTCTTCCTATTTTGAGGTACTCAAACACAGCTACATTGTACAATGCTCAAAACCACAGACTCCTGGGGAAATTTAATTGAAAAGAAATAGAGAAAAAAAATGAAATCTGCTGTTTAATCTTTGCCTCATGTCAGCTCCTTGTAGCTCTTGGCAGCTCTCTGTCAGGCTTGCTCCCCTCTTTTTGGGACTCCTCATTTCCGGTTCCTTCTGGCTTGGTTTCCTTGTTTGGCTCTAATAGCTTCAGGTCTCACAGAGGTCCCAAGTGCTTTCACCATGGCCCGTGAAATCTTATGTAATTTCAAGTCTTATGTAATTCAGGGCTAAAATAGCTTTCATTCTGATTCCAAGAGATGCCTAAAATCTGTTGAGTCTGAATTCAAGTATTATAACATTATGTTAGCCACTGGTAGAAAAATACAAACTAAAAAATTATGGCTTCTCCAGCTTCTTGTAGGTGGCTGGATGCTTCCCCTCGGCCTGCTCTTGAACTGGTCTTGGTTTCCTCAAGCATGCACTTGAGAACAGAAATTTAGAGATGTTTCAGATATTTAGTTAAGCTAGAATTACTTAAATAAATACACACTCTAACACACACATCACACACTCACACCACACACACATCACAGATACTCACTACATATTCACAACACACACACCACAAACACACATAAATCACACACTCACACATTCGGACTTATTTACACATACATCACACATCACACAAAGCACACCACACACACACACACACACACACACACACACAGTGTGGTCTGCATCATCAACACAGTTGGGTCTCAAATGAATAGTTGTGATTTGCATTTCACTGACGGCTAAGGATGTTGAACACTTCTTTAAGTGTTTCTCAGCCATATGAATTTCTTTTCCAGCTAAGAATTCTGTTTAGATCTCTTCCCCATTTTTGAATTAGATTATTTGGTTTTTTAATATCTAGTTTCTTGAGTTCCTTATAATTTGGACATTTGTCCTCTATCAAATGTGGAGCTAATTTAAAAAAAAAAAAAAAAAAAACTTTTTCCATTTTGTAGGCTGCCTTCTTCTCTGATTGATAGTATCCTTTGCCTTACAGAAGCTTTTCAGCTTCATGAGATCCCGTGTATTAATTGTTGATTTGGTGCCTGCACTAACAGTGTTCTGTTCAGGAAGCTGTCTCCTGTGCTAATGTGTTCAAGGACATTTCCTACTTTCACTTCTGTCAGGCTCAGTGTGTCTGGCTTTATGCTGACATCACTGATGCATTTGAGCTGAATTTGCTCAGAGTGATAAACATGGATCTATTTGATTCTTCTACAGGCTGAAATGGCCAGGACCATTTGTTGAAGATACTCTCCATTTTCCAATGTGTATTCTCATCTTTTTATAAATCAGGTGTGTGTGTCTCCAATTGGATTCCATAAATGAAGGTGTCCAATTTTTGGACGAAGTTTTATCACTATATCTCTGTAGTACAACTTCAGATTAGGGATGGTGATATTTCAAGCTGATCGTTTATTGTTCAGGATTATTTTACCTATCCTGGGAGATTTGTGTTTCCATATGAAGTGGAAAGTTGTACACTCAAGATCTGTGAAGAATTGTGTTCAAATTTTGGTGGAGATTCCATTGAATTGTAGATTGCTTTTGTTAAAATGGCCATTTTTGCTATGTTAATCCTTCTGATCCATGAGCATGGGAGATCTTTCTATCTTCTGGGATCTTCTTCATTTTCTTTCTTCAGGGTCTTAAATTTTTTATCATACAAATCTTTCACTTGCTTGGTTAGGGTTACCCCAAGATATTTTATATTATTTGAGACTATGGTAAAAAGTGTGGTTTTCCTGGTTTCTTTCTCAGTCCGTGTGTATTTCGTATGTAGGAAAGCTGCTGATTTTTTTTTTTTTTCATGAGTTAACTTCTTTAACTAGCTACTTTGCTGAAAGTGTTATATCAGTATATGAATTCCTTAGGGAAATCTTTAGTATTATGTGTGTGTGTGTGTGTGACACACAATATCATATAATCTAAAAATAAAGATATTTTCACTTCTTCCCTTACAGTTTGTATCCCTTGATCTCCTTCAGTTGTCTTATTTATTGCTCTAGTGCTATGTTGAGTAGATGTGGAAGGAAGGACAACCTTGACTTTTTTCTGATTTTGGTGAAATTTCTTTGAGTTTCTTTCCATTTAAGTTTATGTTGGCTATGGGCTTGCTGTAAACTGCCTTTATTACACTGAGGTATGGCCTGGTATCCCTAATCTCTCCAGAACTTTTTATCATGAAGGGGTTTTGGATTTTGTCAAAGGCCTTTTCTATATCTAATCAGATGATCATGTTTTTTTTTTTTTTGTTTTTTTTTTTTTTTGTGCTTCAGTTTCTTTATATGGTAAATTACATTTTTTGATTTGTGCTAGTTGAACTATCCCTCCATCTTTGGGATCAAGTTTACTTGATCACGGTAAATGATGTTATTACTGAGTTCTTGGATTTGATTATCCAGTATTTTAATGAGAATTTGTGCATCTATGTTCATAAGAAAAATTGGTCTGTAGTTCTCTTTGTTTGTCCTTATGTGGTTTGGGTATCACAGCAACTGTGGCCTTATAAAATATATTGAGCAATGTTCCCTCTACTTTTATTTTGTGGAGTAATTTGAAGAGTATTGGTGTTAACTATTCTATGAAAGCCTAATGGAATTCTGATCTAAAGCCATCTGGTTCTAAACTTTTATTTTCTTCCTTTACTTGGTAAACATTCAATTACTGCTTCTAGTTCACTAGGGGTTATAGAATTGTTTTAATTATTTATCTGGTCTTGATATAACTTTGACAAGTGGTATATATCATGAAAATTATCCATTTCTTTTAGGTTTTCCAATTTGCTAGAGCTCAGATTTTAAAGTCTTATCTTTGGGATTTTTCTGGATTTCCTCAGTGTCTGTTATGTTCCGCTTTTTACTTCGGATTTTGCTAATTTGAATTTTCTCTCCTTGACTTTTCCTTAAGTGGGATTAATCTTATTAATTTCCTCAAAAAGAAACCTATTCTTTTTTTTCATTCTTTTTCTTGTTTTTTTGTTTGTTTGTTTGTATGATTTACTGTTTGTTTGGTTTATTGATTTCAGTACTGAGTATATGTAAAACAAAAATTAAAGAAAAAGAGGTCATGAATCTAAAAGAAAACAGAGAACGTAAGGTACATGAGAGGATTTGGAGGAAGAAAATGAAAGGGGGTTCTGATATAATCTCAAAAAATAAGAAAAAATATTTTAAAGAAAAAGGTAGGGTAGAAAATAAACATTCTTAGTGTTTTACTTTGTGTGGCGTGAAGAGCCAATGCTGGGAAATTAACAGTTTTGAGAGAAAAAAAAAAAAATACAATGAAGCTCAGAGTAGAGAAAAGAAATGATCCCACGTCCCTTTGGTCTAGAGAAGTGCCTCATAAGTGTGAGAGACATTCTCTTATTTTTTCCTAGTCGCACTGAGAATAGTCACATAACTGTTTGTGAATTATCTGTAATGGTCAGAAATGTACCACTTTCATCCCATCTGTAACTGGATGTATTTCCATAAATTGAGTACTAGTAAGGTAAAATGCTTCTGTGCTGATGTAGTAACTAAGGAAAGAGTAAACCAAAGGTCTGTTTACTTTGTTTATGCTTGCTCTAAGCATAATCCTAACAAGCTTGGCTACCTGAATTCTTTGTTAACAACTTTCAGAAATCACAAATAAGAAAGAGAAACAGTAGAAGAAATATGCATGTTGAGATTATAAAATTAGACAACTAAAGCAGCCTGCCTAAGGGCAAAGGAGGCATCAGAGATAGAAGTCTATTTGGGCATGGTGGGTTTAATGGGCACATGCCTTTAATCCCAGAACTTAGCAGGCAGATGCAGGAGGATTTCTGAATTTGAGGCCACATTGGTCTATGAAGTGAGTCCTAGGTCAGCCAAGGCTACACAGAGAAACCCTGTTGCAACACACACACACACACACACAGACACACACATACACACCACCTCCACCATCACCAGCAGCAGCAGCAGCCACAACAAACAGTTAGAAGTTTATTGTAATTCTATGTCAAGACTACTACTTCTATCAAACAATGATAAGGACATGAATGAAAGCATCATAGGGCAAGTCAATAACCATCCTATTGAGTCTATGCTTCCTTTAAAAAGACAGGTGAGTTTCAAAAGTATGGGAGGCTATTTCCAGCCTCCCTCCGGCCTATAACCCTCTGTACTCTGTAACCAGAGGCCTACTTCTAAGACACAAATGTCATCTAGCCATTGCACTGATTAAAATCCGTGAGACTCCTTGGTCTTTGCCACAGATCTAAACTGCTTGGCATGCTACACAAAGCTACTCACAGACTACAATTTATGTTTCTTCATTAGGCTCTTCTGCTCCTTGCCTATTCCACTATGTTCCAGATTTAAGACCACGAGAAGACTATGTAAATAATAATTATCATACTTCTATGCACTGAGCACTCCCTATGTTTCAATAGACTGAGGTCAATGTTAAAGCCAGGTGATGTGATTCCCAGTAGGCAAAAGCTTTGGTTCTTATCTGAGAACCCCGTGGAGTCATCTCCTTATCCTATGCTGCTAATTCTGATTTACACAGTGATGTTTGACAATATAATGAAATAAAAGAGCTGTTTTAGCTTTATGGAAACTTGCAAATGTCTTTCTGAGGTGGAATCTGCATTAATTTCAAATGGAACAGAGGAGCCTCCTAAAATGATGCCATCTCCCCTTGCTCTTTGGAGAGAGAGAGAGAGAGAGAGAGAGAGAGAGAGAGAGAGAGAGAGAGAATTTTATTTAAAAGCACATTTTATTACTGTTTTTTTTTTCTGCATGCTTGTCTGTGTGTGTGGTGTGTGTGTGTGTGTGTGTGTGTGTGTGTGTGTGTGTACATATGCTGACATGTCCTGTGGTACATGTGTAGAGTCTGGTATCAATTATCTTCTTCCACTATGTAGGTGGGGATTAAACTCAGGTCAACAGGCTTAATGGCAAGCACCTTTACTCACAGGCCCCAAAAATATTTTTATAGGTGAGATTAACATAATTCCTCACCTGCCTGGTGAATAGTTTAAATGTAAAGGGCCTTAGGTAAACATGCACCAGTGTGATAAGGTGAGAAGAGAACAAAGGTCCTGGTGCACCTTGTACAATTAAAAACTCTTTGGCACATCTTAAAAATAAGGAGCAAGAATTTCAGTACCCTGACAAATATCCAAACCACGTAATTATACCTCCCACTCTCTATCTACCTACATTTCCTTCAGATTCAGCTGAAAAATAACATCTTCACTTCCCCTAGAAAACGTTACCACTGTAGCTGATAGGACGCACGTGTGCCTCTTTAGGGAAGCTCTTCCTGCATTCATTGAGAGTCTGTGCAAAAGGACCCAGAATAATAGATACCGTTTTACATATCTGTGCAGGGTAAATACGATAACAATGGCCAGCTTGGTCCTGTGAATCAGATACATGTGTATGTAAATATGTATTTTCAAACACATATCAACAGATGGGCATATTAGATCAACTGATATACATTAAGATATACTAAAATCAAAATATTAAAGAATAATAAATATGGAAGTTTTTGAGTATGGAATCAAGATGTTATTTGAGTAGTTCACTTCCTTAAAAAATAGTTATTCTGACTTCTAGGAATGTTTGACCACGTAATGAAATAAAAGAAGTACTTTAAAGTTTTCCAATTAAATAAAGGGCAAGGAAACATTAGGATGTATCATAGAGTTCTTAATCTCTTTTTTACTTAAATTATGCATTGGTTTTGAGTATAATTGAACTTTATCCTAATTAATTATATGAGAAGGGTTGTGACAACATTAATGAAAATTGACTTCCCCTAATTAAAACTGATACCATGTTTTACCATCAAGTAAACATGAGACAGGCATCTTAATGCTGAGTATTCGTGGGAAGAGGTCTGCAGGCATCCCAGGGTTCCTAAAGGCAGACCAGAGGAGAAACCTCATCCATTTTACAGTGGAGAAAAAAAAAACCTAACATTACATTGTCTCTGGAATTTTTTAAAGACAAGGTCTCATGTAGTCCAGTCTAGCCTTAAATCATTATGTAGCTGAGGATGGTCTTGAACTCTGGACTCTCCTGCTTCCTCCTCCACTGGGATTATTTGGTTGATACCATGTAAGGGGTTTCAATCCCAGGACGTCCTTTTTCATGTAAGTGCTTTATCACCTGAGATACATCCCTATATGCCAACATTAGTTTTTGATGTTGGCAATAGATGGTTAAGATAATATTACATAGTCAAATGATATTACGGATCAAGAAATCTCTAGTTTTTAGTGGTTTTCATTATTATTAGTTTTGGTTTGGGTTGGGTTTGTTGTTACCAGTTGTTATTTTGTTGGGTTTTTTACTTTTGGTTTGATGGGGTTTTTTGTTTATTTGTTTGTTTGGTTGGTTTTATTTCATTTTGCTTTGGTTTGGTTGTTTTCTTAGATAGTACTTCACTATGTAGCCCTACCTGGATTTGAATTCACAATTGTCTGATCTCGGCCTCCTCAGTGTTAAGACCTGAGTATGCCTCTGTGGGTTGAATTTCTCTTTTAACCTAAAATTTTAAGATATTTTAACCTATATTTAATATTTATTCTCTCAAATGCAGTATAGCTTTAGTTTCTATATGCAAAATAAATATATATAGCAAGAACTAAATTTCTAGTCTAGTAACCAATATGCCTTTGCTTATGTAGTAAAGCAACAAAAAGACATCAGTGGTTTAAATGTAGAATATACACTGCATATTTAAATTGCTTGGAACCTACACAGACACACACACACACACACACATACACAGTCACACACACACACTCACACACACCAACACATCATCACACTAGCTTCTTCTTTTTAAGTAAGTAAAAGCAGTATTATGAAATGTCATTTTTACAAGGAAAAACAAAACAAACGAACAAAAAGCAGTCATCTTTGGAGCTGCAGAGGTGGTCAGGGGTTAAGAGTGTGCACTGCTCTTTTCGAGGGTCCTCATTTGGTTCCCACCACCAACGCTGGGCATCTCAGAGCTGCCTGTAACAGCTCTAGGAGTATTTGATGCCTCTGGCATCCTCGGTCATCTGCACTCACATGCACACCCATGACACATACATGCAGCATTAAAATTAAAAACCATGTTTCAAGTTCATCATTTTTCTGATTTCAACTCTTTTATATTTTGTGGTGGAGGAAAAGCACATAACAAATACATGATAGTAAAACTGCGGTGTGAAGACCCATAAGGTTCAGGGTGGAGCTTCTAACTGGATAGAAAGAAGTGCATTGATATGTATGTACTGGGTCTGCTTAATTTTGGTATGTGATTGCTTTCAATGCATAAGTTCTTTATAATAAAGTTTTAATTAAAAAAATATACAAAAAAATAACATAAAACAAAATGAGTCCTTTCCTATCCATATAAATAATTAAATAACAACAATAACAGCAAAATAAGAGAAAATTGATCTTTTAGGATTTTTATCTTTTTTTTTTTTTTTAATTTCTCACAGTTCATAACTATCTTTAATGTACCTTGCAAGTGGTTGTTTTCTTAAGGTAAGTGACTGTTCTATGAAACAGAAGATATTATTCATAAGATTGCTTTTAAACTGGATTACAGAGACCCTTGAAAGATGCAATAAACAGCCAATCATTTGGCTTCCCTTTCCCCATACTGCGTTTCTCACCAATAATCAGTCAATAACACTGTCATCACCACCCATTTGTATTTGTCAGTATAACAACAAAAATTCTTCATTTCCCCTAAATTCCTATTATAATCTTGTCTTTAGTTGATATTTTCCAATAGAAAGATGCTAGTTTTATTGACTCTACACTTTTTCCTAGCAAGGTTGTTGTTGTTTTAATAGAACGGTGGATTCCACACATCTTTCGTGGCACCACTGAGGCAGGACACAGACACAAACTTTGACAGAAAACTTGCTGTCGGCTTTTCCTATCAGTCTTCTGGGTGGCACTTGGGCTTGAAGCACTTTAGAGAGAAGAACTTGACATGTATTAAATCATACGCAAGGTCAAATCTAGGAGGTCTGGGCTACAACCAAGATGTGTGGCTTACGTTTCTTCAGGAATTTGCTGTGGTGTCCCATCCATGTTAGTTCACCAGATTTCATATTCCGCAGCAAAGGCATGTGTCTCCACTGTAATGCTAACCACACAGACAACTCCTTACGATGCATACCTTCTCTTCAGATTATAAACCACAGGGCAGGGACTTGAGCTCACAGAAGTCTATAAGCCCTACCAGAGTACCTGGAATAGTAATCTCTCTCTCTCTCTCTCTCTCTCTCTCTCTCTCTCTCTCTCCCTCTCCCTCTCCCTCCCTCTCCCTCTCCCTCTCCCTCTCCCTCTCTCTCTCTCTCTCTGTCGTGTGTGTGTGTGTGTGTGTGTGTGTGTGTGTGTGTGTGTGTGAAAGGCTGAAGATATAACTCAGTGATAAACCGTTGTTTGAGTGTTTATACAGCCTTTTTTGCATTGCTGAGGTTTGTGAGCACACGCTCTCGAGCGCGCACACACACACACATACACACACACTTGGGGATAGGGCGGTTGCGTTGTAAGGCCTGCTGATCAAAGGCACAGTTTATCTTGACCACTTACCTCACTGCTCCCATTTCTTTCCTTCCAGTCTAGACCAGGCCTATCTATACAGCAGAGAAGTGCAGAAGTAAGCAGAGAGGAACATAGAACAGCCTGAAGTATCTACTCGGGGCAAGAAGGGCTGGGCCCACAGGCATCCCATGAGTCCTCCGAATAAGAGTGAGTCTGCTCCAGTTTGCTTTAAGATTGTGACCAGATATTCCATTTTACCCAACTAGCCACAATGTCAGTATTTCTACTTTATAAATAAACCTCAAGCCCCCAGGATGTGTGTGGCCCCCTCCCCTTCAGTGTTTGTTTGCATGGTATGTTTGTGGTCTCTAATCTGTCTCCCTGATTGTCCATCATTTAAAATTTGAAAAACAAAAACCAAAAAAAAAAGTTTCTTAGCAATCATTGCTTCCATTGGCTATCATGAAAATTAAGGCTATAAACACTATTTTTGCTATGTTCTTTTTCTGTTCTTTTGACTCTTTGGTTCCTTTTGAATGTCTGTCTTCTCTCACTTTTCCCTCTGTTGCGTTCTTTGGACAATAAAGTGCTGTGCTCAGTCCCATGTAGAGTCACAGCTTGTCTCTCTTTACCTATCTTAAAATCAGGGTGGAGAAGCTGCTTCTTTCCACATTTGGCTCACAAAGAAAGTCTTCCTCTTGGCTTTGTTGGAAGATGGCATGAAGTTTAAAAGGTGGCATGAGGGATGGAGAGTTAGCTCAGTTGGTGACATGCTTGGTTTGCAAGCACCAACATCTTGTGAGATCCCTAGTTCCCACCCAAATAAAAAGCTATGCACAGTAGTGTACGCTTATAATTCTGTGAAGGTGTAGACAGAGACTACCTGAGGCTTACTGGACAGCCAACCTATGCTAATTGGAAGTTTAAACACAGTGAAGTATGCTGTTTCACAATGACAAAAAGAAAAAAGTAATAAATGATAAAGAACAAGGACAGCCCCTGAGGAATGACACTTGAGGTTGACCTCCTGTCTCCACACTGAACCTACGCACAAGTGTGCTCTCAAGCTCTGCCCTCGGAGACTTATAAACTGAACTAAACTAAAACTCAGCGGTACACAGTGGTATGCCCTTGAAGGTGGTTTGGGAATTCTAGCACTGTCATATTCCTGTCTTTCATTTGCATCTGACCACAAGTGGAAACACCTACCCCAGCCAAATGATCCCGTCAGGAGCCACTATGTCATCCAAGGCCCAAATGCAGTGGGACAAACGAACGTGTTGGAACTTTCAAGGCTGTGAGTGACAAGAAACCTTTTCTCTTCATAAGCTGACTGGCGCAGGCATTTGTTAAAATATCACAAATGTGAATAACACAATGTGTTAAATCTCTATAAAGTCATAACTTGGACTTCATGGTTCTAATAGTCAGTAGCACTGTCGCACTCATTAAATGAGGTATCTTTTTGTCGTCAATGTGGGTCTTCAGCTGATTGGGCCACAAACGCCATGGAAGCAGAGACATCGAACAGGGCATTCAGAAGCGCTGTGAGTACGTATAATGACCACACCGGGACAGCTTCGCAGTAGGCAGATCAACTTTACTTAGGTTGATTGAAGGCTTATAAAGTTTTGGGAGTCTGAGTGAAGGTAGGGACATCCAGGATGAGCAAATGTCATTGGCTTGGGCTAAGGCTACCTGGAATGCCTCATTAGCATAGGGAAGTATTTCAGGAATCTCAGATTCTAGCTGAACGGGTTTTGTCAGGAGAAAGGAAATCATCCTTTAAAGGATCCTAAATCATCGAGGCTACTTGACATTCCTCAGGTAGAGGTGAGTATGGGGACTTAGAATTCCCCAGATGAGGTCAGAGAAGAGAAACTCTGTTAACAAGGGAATCCTCCATTATGCACCGAACCCTAAAAGGCTATCCAGTCAATGGTAGATTTCAACCTTAATTCACTGTTTTCCCACGTCTTTTCATGATTTAAAACTCAAAATGTACTAAACTAATAAGCAGTATTTTTCAGTGATGCAAGTTTTTGTTTTGTATTTATTAATATCTTTTGAATAAGGTCATAACTATGAGTGTCTTGAAACACACTATGGCACATACTATATTGGTATATGCTGTCTTTAGGGCATACATATTGATAAAATACAGTTTCAGTATCTCTTCATTACACCATTATCTCCTCCGGGAAATGAAGATATATGTGTTGTTTTTAGCTATATCTGGAAAAAGGGGTGTGGTCTAAAAAGATATTGTCTGGAGTCATACAGTACTATAACTCCTAAATCAATTATCTTAGGGATAAATTATTTTAAATGTTTTTATTGGAATTGGTTGCAGGATATTTGATGGCACTGTGAACCACAAGATTTTGTTATTTACTGAAAAAAGCTATTTCTAGTTTTGTGGCTCAGTCTTAGCACACACCACTAATCCCTCTGGCTAGAATACAGACACACCCTTAGTACACACCTTTAATCCCAAACAACAATGCAATGGTAAAGTTAGTTTGCAGAAGGAAGCACCCGTGTTTGGCAATGATGTCTAATTGAGAGGCAGACAAAGTGATGAATCAGAGAAAGATTTGACAGAATAGGAAATGCCAAGTGAGATTTATTCTAGCAAGAGATGGAATCTTTAATAAAATAGGCAACCATTTCAATTTGCTGGGACACGGATGTTTCCTGGCATAGAATTTTAGAGTTAAAAATGAGTGAAACTGATATTGTCATGGGGAAAGTAGAACGTTAGGTCATTTACTATCAAGGAGGTTATTGACATAACACACAATATAGGCTTCATAAAGCCTCAAGAAAATATCCTAAAGATGTGTTGTGTGTGTGTGTGTGTGTGTGTGTGTATGTGTGTGTGGTGTGTGTGTTTATGTGTATGTGTATATATATGTGTGTGTGTGTGTGTATGGTGTGTGTGTTTGTGTGTGTATATATATGTGTGTATGTATGTGTATATATATATGTGTGTGTGTGTGTGTGTATGTGTGTGTATAGTCAACACCATACTTTCTCTCCACTCACAGGTTTCCTTTCCTTAATTTTTGCTTCTGTTTCCCCATATCTTCAGTTACTACTAAAATGTAGACATCATAATCACAACCTGTCTTTAGAGTCAGGCTATAAGTTTTAATTCTAGGAAAACTATGAATCAGCCATGGCCAAATGCACACACACACTGACAAAACTCTGAGATTTTGAAGAGCAGAATCTATGACTTCAGTCTTTTCCATAAATAAGACTACGCTTGGCTTTCCGATCCGAATCTGGGCCGCCATTCTCCTTTCTGGTGCTCTTTCAGCCATCAGAGGCCATGCTCACTCTCAGAGTCGAGCTCATGAATGAGTGTGAAGCACAAGCATAGGGCTTCCCACTCCATAGCCAGATTCCCTGCAGGTGAGCTTTTCACAGCATAGCACGTGGCTCCAATAGGCCAGGATGAAGCATCTGCGGCTCATCAGGTCTCCAGCCATATGCTTACAAACTTCATCATCTGCTCTTTGAGCCATCCAAACCACCCATTTAGAAAGGAAACACTGCAGTCTGTCTGGAGTTTACCCCGTTCACTGACAGGACTTCCCATCCTTTCACCCACAGACTGATATTAATATCTCAATGTTCTGATTTTATCAACTACAAGGACTTCATTTCCAGATACTTCATGAAAAATGCAACATTGCTTTCAGCTTTTAAGCTTGAAACCTCACATTCCTCAAATTATCTATGCAAAATGCCTGACTTAAAGCACAAATATTTTAGGGTAAGTGGTTTTTAAGAATCCACAACTAAACCTTATGATTAAGCAGCGACTTCTACATCTGAACTTCACAATGAAATCAGACAACCATTTCTCTTAAAGAATCCTGTCTTTCAGTCATGTGCTGGTGGCATATGCCTTTAATCCCAGCACTCAGGAGACAGGGGCAGGTTGATGTCTGAGGAGAGGTCAGCTTGGTCTACATAGTGAATTCAAGGACAGCCAGTGCTACACAGAGACACCCTGTCTTGAAAACCAAGAAAAGAAAAAAAAAAAAAAAAAAACAGAAGGAAAAAAGAATTCTCCCTCTCTGTTTCTTTCCTTGATTAATGTTAACACTCATCTATGTTAGCCTTTTATGTCAGGACTTTAATTTGTTTTTATTATTATTTTGATTAATTTATAAAAATCAAAATGTTTATTTTTTTATTATTATTATTATTTAGGCAGCGTTTCGTGCATCTTAGTGTTCTTAAACTTGTTATATAGCTGTAGATGACTGTAAACTTCTGATCTTCCCATCTTTCTCCCCTAAGGGCTGAGGTTACAGTCATATACCACCACAGCTAATAAAGGCAGAGTTGGGGATCAAAAGCAGGGCTTTGTGAATACTATGTGGAAATGTTGTTTTAATAGAGATTCATTTTCATTGTGTATGGAAAATTATAATGAAAAAAGAGCATTTTTCTGTATTTATAATTGAAATCCTATATTTTATAATCATTAAAACCAATATAGTTGTCTGCCAAGGAAACCTTGTGGACCAATTCTCTTTTTCCACTCTAAAAAGAACATTCACTTCTACAGGATAACCTGAGTCCTTGAAAACTTAGTGTAGGTGATAGCTTACTGTGCTTCTGCAGCTTCTCCAAAGTAGTCACTGTAGCCTTAATAAAACCTATGACTTATATTCTGGCATGCAGTTCGAATTTATTAAGCAAAATGAGCGGAGGTGACTCACTGATTCACAGAAAATGCCCTCTGAAATACTCTTTATTGTCAGCTTGACACATTCCACCTTCAGATGTGCCCATCTGCAGTCACTCATCAAAGGTTATAAATAAAGAGCAGCCTTCCACTTACCGGCAGGATCCAACCCTCATCTGCAAGCTTGTGATGGACTTTATAGACTCAAATCCAAAATCCATGGGTTCTAAAAAGGTTTCCTGAGCTCTACCTGAGATTCTCCTGTCAATATTGATTTTGCCACATATCCATCCTGATTCAGTTGAGATTTGGCTTAGCTGTAGAGTCAATCTGTATCCATTTCTCATACTTTTGTATTGTTTAACCTTCTCAAATGACTATAGAGTCATCTTTCTTTACTCTTAATGAAATTATTTCCCTTATAAGGAATAAAATTCCATATAATCTTGTCCTCCACAATCTGCACAATAATTTCCTCTCTATTGACCACTTTTAAACCCTGATTTTATTGCAATATAATGACTCTGCTATTAACAGCTTCTAATTGTATGCCAAAGTAGTAAAAAATTATAATAATCTGAAAATAGTGGAATTATGAAAACACCTTGGGTCATAAGGGATTGTAGAGCTACGTAGACTTTCTTCTAAAGCACTCACGGAGCGTGAGTCAGTACACCAAGGTTTATTAATGTCTATTGTGCTTTATTGTTGGGCAGACCTTAAAGATAATAGAGATATACAAAACAGAACGCAGTTGCTGTATATAAATCAATCTTTCAAGTCATCGGTAGAGTAATTGAAAAGGAGGGAATCGGCGAAGGTGTTAAGAAGTATATAAAGAAGACACAGTGTGCTGCTGTCTTCTTAGCTGCTCTAGAGCAGCTGACCAGGAAAAGTATTAGTTTCCTAGGGCTGGCAAAGCAAATATCTCCCTGGGAGCTTAAAGCAGAATGAGTGTATTGAGTCATAGCTCCAGAGGCCAAAGCTCAAAGTCAAGTTCCCAGGGAGCTTATGCTCCTGAGAGCCTGACCTTCTCTCTCTCCATGAGTTTCCTGTGTGCCCTTCCTCTGTGAATTAAAGGCACATTTGGTAATTTAGAGCTATGGCAATATGTCTAATTGCGTCCTTCTTCCAAATAGGGTTATAGGTACAATTTTCAAGGGTTAGGAAATGGACTTAGTTTCTGTAGGCCATCAGTGTACATGGTACTAAAGGACCCTCTAGCAAAGATGGAAGAGAGATGGGCAACATGACTGAGCAGGTGAAGGCCCTTCCTTACAAGCCTGACAGCCTGAGTTTGGTTCCCCAGAACTCACATGAAAGTGAAAGGAGAGACCCAGTTCCACAAAGCTGTCCTATGACCTTCATACCCAAATTGAGCCCTCCTCCACAACACAGATGAGCCCTTGAGTGCACACACACACACACCAGGCATACATACACAACAAAAATTCCTTAATTAGCAAATGACAATAAAATGATGGATCTGTAAACAAATTTTAGAAAGAAGCCAGACTTGTGAAGATCAGAGAAAGATCATAAGAAGCAAACCTTCCCCACGTTCGGCCTTTTTGTGTTTATAACCCATGTGTGAATAAGTAAAAATTACGATTTGATTTAAATAATTAAGTAAATAATAATTAAAAAAAAAAAGAGAGAGAGAAGAAGAAGAAGAAGAAGCAACCAGCCAATACAAGGCTCGAAAACAGTACAAGGTGTGACATGTTTCCAGAAGTCAGCAAAAGTATGGTATGGTTAAAAGAGTCCTGTGATATGAACAAATATCACTAGGTTGGCCCTAACTGTTTGGGCAGGTATTAAAACTTGTGCTAATATGGAGTATACAGTTTGTACATTTCAGTGAGAAAGGAGTCACTGTATAGTTGTAAGCAGGATGACATGATCTAAATTTTCATTCAGGTTTCTGTGAGGGTAGACATTTACAAGGATCCAGAAAGAAAAGCAAAGAGACAAGTAGTCTCCAGGAACTTAAATGGCTAAGGTGGGATAGAAACCCCGGGCAAAGAGTTAAGTAAATTTCTACAACATATACATGTATATGTATATTATTCTAAATGCATCTTGCAAATAGGGTTTGTAGGATTTGCTGGTTGACTACATATAAAAAGATAAAAACAGAAGCCAAAATTGACCTTTGGGATTTTAGTCTACTATGTTGCTATTTCCTGAGGTAAAATGAAAGGAGCCTTTTGAGACAGAAAAATCAAAGGTTTGATTTTGCCCATCATTCACACAGAAATGTTCAATGGTTGGATATAGGGATATAGTATCAGAGACAAACGTCAGAAATGTGGATTGTGATGGTTTGTTTATGCTTGACTCAGTGGAGTTGCACTTTTATAAGGTGTAGCCCTGTTGGAGTAGGTGTGTCATTGTGGGTGTGGGCTTTAAGACCCTCATCCTAGCTGCCTGGAAGCCAGTATTCTGCTAGCAGCCTCCAGATGAAGATGTAGACCTCTCAGCTCCTCCTGCACTATGCCTGCCTGGATGCTGCCATGCTTTCACCTTGATGAATAGTGGATTGAACCTCTGAACCTGTAAGCCAACCCCAATTAAATGTCGTCCTTATAAGAGTTGCCTTCGTCATGGTGTCTGTTCACAGCAGTAAAACCCTAACTAAGACATAGACACGATTCAGGTTGTTACCAGACCTCTACTTTGACAGTGTTCTTGATCACTTATCTTCCCAGAAGCTGGTTTTATGGCTAGAGCTGTAACTGGAGCCAGTCAATACCTGAGCACTCATGGCTTTAATGAGTGCATGACCCCTATGTTACACTGTCATCATCAACAAGGACATCAAAGGAGTATTAAATTCATATGTATAATTTATTCACTTTCTTAAGCCCAGTTTTCACCTAAATGCCAGTGTCCTGAAACTCTAAAAAGCTGGACTTGCACAAATGATGCAATAATGATACATAGAGTTTCTCAGGGCATGAAAATGCTCTGATGTTACTTGTTTTAACATTTGTCAATGTGTGAGATTTCTCTGTAGATCTCTCTGTGGTCATATCTTATAGGGACATAAGTCTGCATATATATGTTTACAAATATGTAAACACATCTGTTCATGTGATATAGGAAAAGGAGATGAAGAGACAAGTGAAATGAATTCAGACACACATGTAAGCTATGATCTAAACGTGTTCATGATGGATAGTTCAGACAAGTAGATGTGCAAAACACCACTGTTTTAAATAACAGTGTATTTAAATAACAGTGTATTAAATAAATAAGTATCCCACAAGAAGCATGTGAAAAATATTAGTATGCCCATAAACAAACTGAAAATTCTGTGTAAATTACTACACTATTATATTCCCCCATAACTGCTACTCATTTTGGTTCAACTTAGTTGTCCAAAAGCCAATTGCATGTTATGCAGCCCTGCACAAGCTCTTACACTGCCAGAGAGCAGAAACTCAAAGATATACTTTAGACTTACATCTTTTGATATATGATATATGACCTTTGATATATGAGAGTAATTCTGTTATACAAACTAATTGTAGGAATATCACTGGCTTCTTGTGCAGATGACGCAAGTACACTATGATCCAAAACTACCACAAGGGAAAGAAAACAAGGCTCCCCAAAGAAAATGGAACAAATTGGAGATGTTCTTGGAGGAGACGATGCCCTAGGCCTTCAATGCAAAGAACCAACCAAGCAACTACAAAACCTAACTTGAGAGTCCTCCTTGGACTCTTCAAGGTATTGAGAGAAAGGAATTTATCACAAGTTAGACAGTGACAGGCCACCACACTATGGGCTTCTGGATCTTTCTCTGTCCCATCACTTGGCTACCTACTAATTTCCTTACCTAAATTCAGAGCTCAGGGAGTAAATTTTACTGTGTGTGCTTTTGTGGTCGAGCATGTCATGAGTCAAAGCTAAGTCAGATGCAGAAGGCCAGATAATGTTTCAAGTAATCTAAGGATCACAGAGGAAGCACAGTGAGGATGATGCCCTTCACAGATAGGTTTTTAAATATTATCAAGAAATCCAGGATGCTGAATTGTGAATCAACTGCTCGCTTACAGCTAATACTTTCCATGCTCTTGATAAAAAAGGACAAAATTGTTCTTTCGCTGTTCTAAGAGCTAACGAGTTGTAAAAAGTGTCTATGATATCTCAGCCTTGTTCTATCGTCACTTGAGTTCTACTTTGGCATCAGGGACTGCAATCTTCCTTAGGGACCACAGCTGCTTCCAATGCTTTTGTCAAACCTATTGTAAACCTTCAGTTTTATCCTAGAATGAAAAACATTTTTTTCTTTCTTGCCCGAGTCCTTGTCTTGGTCTTGAATACAACACAGGATGCAGAGAAGGCATGCATTTGTTCCTGGGGTGTATTCAAGATCTTCAATCGTACGCCACCATGTCTCCCAAAGTTACTTGAGTGCAGTGTTCCTGATTTTTCTATTGGCTGCCACTGAACTTTGTTTCTCTGGATAGACCATAGGCTCTACTGCATTCTCTAACCCAACTGGATTCCAGCCTCTATCTTTTATTTGATTGTGTGTGTGTGTGTGTCTGTGTGTGTGTGTGTGTGCATGTGTGTGTAAAGCATTCCTAAGGCTGACTCTAAACCCCTGCTTTGGGGTAGGTTTTCCTCCCTGCTATTCTCAATCCATTAAGAAAGAAATTAAGTCAATCCATTTAAATAACAGTCTTTCATGTATGCTCCTATTATTTGAAGAGTCTTATTCACCTGGTGTTATTTTTCATGAGCAAAATTTTACAAACTGTATCTTTTTAGACTCCATTTCTAATTTAACATTTTAAAAATGTTTTAGTAGAAGCACTTATTTTTTTATCTGAACTTTCTATTAAATTCTAAGTCATTCTCAATGGAGTTTAAAAGGACCAATGTCCAAGAAACGGAGGGCTGCTATCAGCAGGAGAGTGGAAGAGACAATGGTAAAGAGCCCCAAAACTGCAGTTATTAATAAAATGCTCTCCAGAGCTAATGGACAGCACAGTGATGATGGCTAATAAAAACGCATTATGGTTAGACATGGTGACAGACACCTATAACCCCAACATGCAGGAGGCAGAAGCAGAATTGCTGAAGCTCAAGGTCAGTTTAGTCCCTCTCTATCTCTCTCTCCCTCCATCTGTCTCTCCTTCCCTCCCTTTCTTCCTCCCTTCCTGCCTCCCCACAAAACTGTATTCTGTACTTGAAATGCCCTAAGAGAATACAGTTCACGAATTCGTCATATAAACAACAAAAGCAGTAACTATATTATATAAGGTGACTGTAGAAGTCTGTTCACTACCCACATAAAGATCACCACAGGATATCTTACACCTTAAATTGTCATGTTTATTTGTCAGCTATACCTCAGTAAAGCTGAGGAGCAAGGCAAGTTCTACTTCATTAAAAGCAGACATCACATCTCATACGAATAAAGAATAAATGAAAGCATGTCTTCATCTAACTAAAAGCTATCTCCTATTGTGTAAAATAATGTTCTAGGAGGGATTCATGAAGGTATGGAATTAATATTGTTTGTAGTTCGATGTTTATTTCAATCCTGCCTTTCAGTTAACTATTAAATGCATCTATTTTTCTTTTCATAACATATTCATTACACATTTTAAGAAAATAGCATATTGAAGTCTTGGTCTCTGTAGCATTCAAATACTGGTACCCGTGGTGTATAACAACATCATGAAGGTTATCTTTAGTATTTAACATCATATTATGTTTAAATTCTTTGTGAGATCTTTGTGTACCATCTAAGAAAATAGTAGCAATCTTTTCTGAAAAGAATCATTTAATTTTCACCCATTAACAACAGAAATTTTTTTAGATCAGCTCAGTAACTGTGGAAATGTATTGGCATTGGAAATGTGTGCATGTGTGAATGTTGTGTGTGCCTGTATGAGTGTATGTGTGAGCATGTATATATGTATGTGTGACTATGTGAGCTGTATGTGTATGTGTGTGTGAGTGTATATGTGTATGTGTGTGTATGTGTGTATGTATATGTGTATGAGAGTGCATATGTGCATGTGTGAGTGTGTGCATATGTGAGTGTGTATGTGTGATCTGTTTGTGTGCATGTGTGAGTATGTATGCATGTAAGTATATATGTATATTGTGTGAGTGTGTATGTGTGTGTGCATGTGTAAGTGTGTGAGTATGTGAGAGTGTTTATGTGTATTATAATTGTGTGTGTGAGTGTATATGCGTATGTGTGTGTGAGTATGTGTATATGTGTATGCATGTGTGAATTTGTGTGTGTATTTGTGTGTGCATGTGTGAGTATGTAAGTGTGTGCATGTGTGAGTATGTGACTCTGTGTGTGTGTGTGTGTGTGTGTGTGTGTGTGTGTGTGTGTGTTTCATCATTACTTTGGCATTGCAGGCATCTGTATCTACTCTTCTAAAATACTGACCCTAAATTTATTTTTAAACTGATGTATATCACAACACAGTCATTAATTTTTGACATGGTATAGACTTTCAGATACTTTCTTTACAGCGGCTCAAATCAATAAGGAAATGCAAGTTAGCAAAAGCTACCATGAGGCCCAATTGTCTCAGGACAATATGTGATATGATGGGCTTCTGGCTTTTGCTTATGTGGACTTCTGGGAGCCCACCCGTTTGCCCTGAGGCAAATGAATCCCAAGCCAAGGAGGGATGCACCCTTCATATTCTGTTAATTGATTGAAAGGGCAAATGATCTATAGGAAAAGTTGCATCATTAACTTAATTGAGGGCAAGCCTAATTAGAGGGGAAATGGAGTAGACAGAGCCAGAGACACAGCAGGCCTTCATCTGGGACGTCAACAAACAGACCTTGTAACCAGAACCAGACAGAGACTGCACGCTCTCATTTACAGCTTCAGTTTCAATGTGAAAACATTCACTGTGTGTGTGTGTGTGTCTGTGTGTGTGTCTGTGTGTGTGTGTGTGTGTCCAGGGGAAAAGCAAAAGTTTACATACTTAGATAGAAATCAGTTTTTCCCAGGTGGGGCTGCTAGTGGGAATCGATATATTTTAAACAAGTTAGCTGAATTGTATATATTTGAAAGCATAATCTGAAACACATTTAAGCTGTACATTTGGGAAGCATCCGGGCTGATTCCATTCTCATGTATAGACAGGATTTAGAAGTAAACCAACCAAATCAAGTCTATTTACCAGTGCAGCAGCATCACAGAGGGCTTTTCCTTAGGCTTCAGTTAAATCTCTAGGACCAGAAATGAAGCATTTGAGCACACACAGGCCACCAGTCCATTTTGTGTCATACTTTATTATGAAATAGCCATCCTGAACTGGGTATAAAATTATGCCGGATAGGGGAATCTCAATTTTACTCCAGTGATGGTTGCCCCCTCCTCTGTAAGTGAGCTTCTCCCTAGCCACTCCTGGCTTCCTAGATGTCCTCTCAGAATCAGAAGCTGCTGTGTTCAAAGCAGCAACCCTAAGTTTTAAACACTCTAAGCATCTTGAACTTCAGGTTGAATTCTGAGCTGAGACTGCAGCATTGGTTAGAACGTGTGCTATTCTTCTCTCAAAAAAACGGTCCATGGCCAATTCACCTTCGAGTACATTTTTCTCTAACTGTGGCAATACAAATAAAACCTTTCACAAGAAATGCCGCTTAGGAGAAATAAAGAATGCAAGCAGACATGTTTTGGCTACAGCACTGGTCGTTAAAACACACGACAATTCTTTCATCGTCGTCGGTAGTCACTGACTTTATAAAACTCGCCTTCCCTTCCCATGGCTTATGCATACACAGGCTTCTAGACTCAAGTCAGAAAAGCATAACAATGTTAACAAATGCAGCAGTTGGCTAATAAAATATTTCACTAGAAAAGACAAAAGTCACCTGTCAATTAAAATTTTATTCAACATACCAACTAGGTGCTATATTTCAGCAATAAATCAGCAGCCTTGGAAGTAAGGGCACTTCTGAAGGCACTGCACAGCCAACAAGTACACTCGAGTTTGCTAAGAGGTTGCAGTTGCGTTAGGGTTGTCTCATTAGAAATTTGACTTTCCACACTGAGTTAGGAAATTCTTTCTTCTATCATTTACTTCTCCGAATATTTATACTCCTACTTTTCAAGTTTGATTTATGTGCAAGCTACTAAATATTTTCTATTTCATTTTATTTTATGCATATTAGTGGTTTGTTTGCATGTATACAACACATTTGTACAGAGAGAGAGGCCATCAGAAAAGGATGTTAAATCCCCTGGGACATTAGTTATGGATTCAAATGCTAGGAATCTAACCCTGGTCCTCTGGAAGAGCAGTCAGTACTCTTAACTTCTGAGCCATCTCTCCAGCCTCCAATAAATATTTTTGAACCTCTCAGTCATACTGTCAAAACCTTGGTAGGAAGAAGAAAAAAATCGCAAAGTTTCTTTCTATGATCATGTATTAATCCCGAGGAATAAATACAGCTACAGCCATCAATCTTCTGAAGAAATATGGAAGCTCTCTACTTTCCAGAGAAATTTTCCTTTTTACAAAGTTATTGATTATCTTTATTTTATGGACATTAGTGTTTAGACTACATGTATGTTTGTGTGAGGGTGTTGGGTCCCCTGGTACTGGAGTTATAGACAGTTTTGAACTTCTATATGGGTGCTGGGAATTGAACCTAGGTCCTCTGGAAAACAGCCAATGTTCTTAACCACTAAGCCACCTCTCCACCCCTTGTCCCAAGAAATTTTCTTTGGAAATGATAAGATTATAAACTTCCTCAATAAAATAAAATAAAAGTAGTCTTGCACTCAATAGTGTAAGGTTTGGTTTTCCGTCAACCGGAAGACTAGGGAGCATCTGGCCTTATTTTAACAACTGAATAATGAATGTTTGGGTAAATAGTAAATAATCTCTACATTTCTGAAAAGAAATCAGGAGCCAACACAGCCTGTAACTTTTACTACATAATGCCATATTCATTTTCTTCATGCAAAGCCGAAGGGATGGTTGGCTTGTTGTATGTAACATTTTTCTTATTGTGTTTTATAGGAAAAAAAAAAAAGCAGCAGGCGGATCTCTGTAGGCCAGCCTGGTGTACATATTTCCAGGACAGTCAGGGCTACATAGACAGACCCTGTTTAAAAAAAACAATAATAATAATGGAAATAAAAGATACCAAGAAAGCAAGCAAGAATTAATTAATTAATTAATTAATTAATTTCAGGTAACTTCTAGTTTTAACTCATGTGGTGGTTTTGTTATGACTAACTTTGGTTCTACGTTTACATGCCTGTGTTTCAAGAGAACAGGACTGAGAGTTTTGCCTACAAAGGGTCCTCGAGACGAAAGGAAACTCTTGGTCTCCTTGCGGTCTAGATCCTAACAGCAGAACAAGGAATGAACACTGCCCCGGACTAATAAATGAGAACACACAGCACCACGTGTTCAAAGCTCAGGACCTAAAATCCCCCCCAGCCAAGGGCTCCATTAATTCGGAATCCAAATAGAATCAACAGTACTTCAAAACAATCTTTTCTTTACATTTTGAAAATTTTAGAAAGTAGTCCTAGTCTCCCTAGTATCGAGAGCCACACGATTGTCACGTCATTTCCCCCTCAGTGTTTACAGTGTTCTTCCCACATTCCATTCTCCAGTGATCAGTCTGAGGATTTGGAGTTCTGTTTGTTTTGATTCGCCAAAACCTGGATTTGAATGTTGGTGTTCATGGCTTACTATTCCGTGATCTCGAAACTTTGCCTTTTTCTTTTCAAAATGAAAACGTAGAATAACAGTATTGCCTTCCTCGTAGCAACCGTTCATGCAAATTCAGTGGGACCGAAGTGGGAGGACTTGAGGGGCTAATGTTTTATTTTAAACTCAAATATGTCTCTCCTGAGTCACCACCGCGCTGCCCCGGGAGCACACTGAAAGGACTGAAAGGAAGTAGAGTACTGATAACAAGGAGAGGAAGGTAGAGCGGTGTAGACCACAGCCTGATAAGAGATCCCTACACATTCCTGATAGGAGCATCTGAAAGGGGCTGCCAGGGAGACAAGGGGAGGCGTCCACATTCCACAGATGCCCACTCAGGCCAGTCTCCTGACTGTCCCAGAATGACAAGGGCGGCAGGGGGTGGGGTAGAAAGGGAGCAAACCCGGAGATAAGAACAACTTCAACCTAAAGCTTTCTCCACTTCACAGGCTCCGCTCCCCATCCCTGCAGCAGGCAGAAAAACTGGAATTGCAAGCCAGTTTACCTCCAGGCTAACCACTGTGGGGCTTTATCTTTAAAACGTGAACGAGCTTCCTGTTTGAAGCCTGTGCTTCCAGAATGGAAGAGGAGGCTAAGCCTTTTGTCACCCCGGCATCTGAGCGCCCAGCTGACCTCTGGCTCTCTGCCTGCCTGCTGTTGGAAAGGCAGCCAGGTGAGCTGGTCTAACTCTTCTGTGTTCTGAGGCCCTCCTATCTGTGGGGAAAGTCCCCGTGAAAACTGTCTTGCTTGCACTACCTGTGTTCACACTTAGCAACTGGAATTAGGGCGGCTCTCTTCCTCCTAAAGAAAAAGCATGCAACCACATGAGTATCCACAATAATACCCAGCACGTACTGCTCTGTGTCTTTACATTTTAAAATTATTTCATCTTGTGGAATTTGAATCTCTCTCTCAAGGAGGTACTATTATACTCTCTGTTTTACAACTCCGGAAACTAGAGGGCATAGAAATTTAACTACGTGTTCAAAGCCATCTAGTTAATAAGTGTTAGAGCTAAGATTGAAAGCCAAAAATCTGGCCTCTAGAATCGACATTCCTAAAAGCTATGCAACACCACTTAACTTTGTTATCTATTTGGGGGGGGAGGGGGACAAAGGTAGAAAAAGACTGTTGAACTTTTAATTATTTTATGAAAATAGAAGCATCCCAGGAAATGGAACACAAGTTCTTAAAAGTTGAAAATAGGATTCATATATATGTAAATCAAAGAGCTAGCTAGTATTGGTGACTCGTGGTTGAAATACAAATACAGAGGGGCAGAAGTAGGTGGCTCAGAAGGTCAAAGTCATCTGGTTATAGGATTAGTTGCAGGGTAGCCTGGGCTACATGAGACTATATCTCAAGAACAAAGCAATAAAATAAAAAATAAAAATAAAAATGAGTCATTTGAAAGGGAGACAAGGCAGAGGGGATCTTTCGAAATGTATCGCAGACGGTGCCGGAAAGCTCAAAATTCAGCAGGTTGTTGTTTATTTTTCAGTGCTGAGGATCAAACCCTGGTCTTCACGCATGCCGGGTCCATATCACTATCATGAAGCTACATGCCTATCCGTAGACAGCTCGCATTCAATGATAGTAGTCACAAAATATAGCGACAAGGGCTAGAGAGGTGGCTCAGTGCTTAAGAACACTGATTGTTCGTATGGAAAACCCAGGTTTGGTTTCCAGCAATCACACTGGGTAGTGCACAAGAGCCTGGAACTCTAGTTCCAGGGAATCTGATAATCTCTTCCTCCCTTCTCAGACACCTACACACACACACACACACACACACACACACACACACAGACACACATTAAAAAAACAAAGATATGAAATACAAAATAGGCAGAAAGAAATTAGAGTATATGTGTTAAAACGTCCCCACACTGGATATACACCACTAGGTTGAAAGAGTTCATTGTATGTTCAAGGACTTGATGGAACAAAGACCCAGAGCCAGAAATATATTTTTTGTGAGAGTCTCAACACATCACAGCTGAAGACAAATGCTAAGGATTACTGGGGGAAGGGGGAAAGCATTAGTTTATTAGGCATGCAAACTGCACTACCACAGAGAAGAAGATTGTCATTAGTTGTACCCAATGTCAGGAAGTCCTCCGGCTCTGGGACTTCCTCTGAGGTGTGGAGTAGAACAGGCCCTGAGGCTGGAACACACTAGAGTTCAACAGCAATGAAACTGTAAAGGAGAAGCGTTTTCAAAACTTAAGCCAGATCTAGCACTGCCAATACATTTACATGTATGTATGTATGTCTCTATAACCAAAATGGAAATGATAAGTACTTGAAAGTGTTTAATTCTGTGAACATAAAGCATGAGTCAGAAAACACTTATTTTTATAGCACGCCACTTTGAACTCTGTGTTCCTTGTTTCTACACCATGATGGCACAATGCCTGAGAGGAACGAGGGGACCAAGTACAAGCCTACTGCTTTTTTCCCCTATACTAACATATTTAGAAGGTACTGAGGCCAAAGCCATGCCTTAGACGATAAAGATAACTTGCTCAACAAGCCTGGTGAGCTGAGTTCAATCCCTGGAAGCCACATGAAGGTGGAAGGAAAGAAAATCCTCAAAGTCGTTCTCTGGTCTCCACATGCAATCGGCGGCATGCATCACGTACACACACAACAATATTAAAATATTTCTAATTAAAAATAAAAGTTCTGGGATAAAGATACGGGTATCTTCGGGAAAGCATTTTGTGGGTCACAGTGAACGATGAAAGTTAACTCAGTAACATAATCATCTAAGCACAAATAATAATATCCTTGAAAGAGACCAATACGTTTAAGCAAAATGAGTAAGTCAATGATGCACAATGAAACTGCCTTCTACTGTGACTAACGACAAGAAGAAAAAGCACACAACTTGACATACAGCTATTACATTTGATTGGCATAGTGACTCAGGAGTTCATGATTTTCAGAAATACTTTTACCCTCATGGGTGCAATGCGTTAATGAATATGTGGGAAGTGGGAGGAGGAGGAAGCAAGGGAAGAAGAGAATAAAAGGAGCGACTCATTTATCATTTTGTGTCAAAATGACTCATGGAAGTCATAAAGCAGAAACTATGCTAGCCATTGAATGTGATGCACACAAGCCAAAGGAAAGGTTGGGGTAGGGGGGCATTTGTTTTTTTCCCCTAAAGATTTTTATTTTATTTTTAAGAAACCAGTTTTTTGTTTTGATTTTTTTTTTTTTTGAGACATAGCCTTGGTTGTCCTAGGTAGGCCAGGCTGACCTCAAACTCACAAAGAACTTTATCTTTTGCCTCCTGGGTGCTGGGGTTAAAGGTGTACAAACCACATCAGCTTGGGGAAGCAGATTTTTAATAATATGGTAGAAAAAAAGAGGTTGGATTCAAGCCCCATCTCATATCACATGGTCTTAAGCAAGTAGCCTAACCTCTGAAAGCTTTATGCATTTCTAGAATGTGGAATACCAATATCCGCCTCACAGGCTGCACGTGTTGGATATACTCCTGCTAGTCTCACAGTAAACAGTCGTACATGCAAATCAAGTGTTCACATAAGTTACCAGACGTCATCAGTGCAGGAGACACTGGACAGCCTTGGTGGGTTTTATACAGTGCCATTGGTTTTCTGCAGAGATTTCTGAGGTAAAGACTGATCATTGTCCCAAGACGAGTGGTGGGAATGGGATTTTTATGTTTCTGTCTGCACTGGTTACATCCAAATTTAGGAATAAGTAATTTTAAATAGCTGACTGACTATCCTGGTCTCCCTGGAATCATGTTACTTACACCCATACTTATGACAACAAGATAAAAAATAAATACATCTAACTGTAGTAGAAATTATTTAATCAGCCTCTGGTGTTGGGTGCCAATTTGTAGTAGAAGTTGTTATTTAAACCCCAAATTTGCCGCGGTAAATCTCCTACCCGAGGGAGACCAGTAAAGGAAGACACAACTCAATAATTATGGTATAAATAGCATGCCTAGATTGGGCAGGTTTACTGCTACACTACTCTAATCCCCGGCTATGAGATTCCTTATAACTTGCAGTTATCCCAGGCTGCATCCTTGTCCTCCGAGCTCTGGCTCCTCCGTCATCGGCTTCCTTCTATCTCCGGCTTCCTTCTGCCTGCTTCCTCCTGCTTCTACTTCTTCTCTCCTTTTATATCGAATTCTTCTCACTCTATCCTCCCCTAAGCCTTTTTCTCCGCCTCCCCTTCTACTGCCCAATCTCTGGCTCTAGCCTTTATTTTACAAGTTTTAATTGGACAGAAGGTTTACAAGACGTCACCTGTGTACAGATTCAATCATCCTCTGCAGTCCCTCCCAGGAGGGCGGAACTAGGATCAAAATACAAGACTGGGGCTATGCACTGGGAACTAGGATCAAAATACAAGGCTGAGGCTATCCACAACATCTAACATAATCTATCATGTACATTCTCTACTGAGAATCTGTTATCCTTCCTTATTTTGCCGATATTTTTCTTCTATATTCCACAATTGGATATTGCTTGGTCTATATTACAGATCTGGACTCTACAATTTCAATGTATGCATGTATGTATGTATGTATGTATGAATGAATGAAAATAGAATCAGCATAAGTGCCCTGGCATCCACTTCATCTGCTTTCTCAGAAGCATTTAAATTTTCTTTGTGACAGAGGTATAAGCAGAGTAGCCATTTCCCTAGGAGATACATGGAATCAAGGCTGGCTGCAGACAAGGCCTTCCAACTTTGTCACGTCACACACCATAAAAGTGTATAACTTCAAACATGTTAACATATTACCTGTATGCAGATTCAAAACACAATTATAATTTGAAATAATTTTCATGAATGTGTACATGCATATGTGGTGGCTAGACATCCACCTCAGGTGTTCATGAACCATTTTCTTAAAAAAAATAAACAATGTTTCTCGCCACCACCGCCCGGCCATTTCTCAGTGGCCTGAAGATCATCAAGTAGGCTAGGTTGGCTGTTTAGTGTGCCCCTGGGATCTACATGTCTCCACCTCCTTAATGCTAGGGTTACAAGTCTGGCTTCTCAGGTTAAATTTAGGTCTCTATGCACAAAAGGCAAGCAATTTGTCAACTTTGATATCTCCTCAGCCCAAACCTCTATAACTGACTTTAAGAAAACAAAAAATAGACTTGAAAATAAGAGTTGGCTCAACCTTGTCACACTACCTGAAATAATTCTTCATATCATAAACCTTCAGACATGGGACTCTGATACATAAAGTTTGGTAGATGGTCCTTAACTGCCAATGGGAAGGTAGCAAGTACTTGCCTGAGTTAAAGGGAAATTGATGAGTGGTCATGGTTTAAGTATTTTTTGTCATCAATCTTTAAACACACATACACACACACATTTTGTTTTCATTCTGACCAGAAATAACACTTCATTAAGTCTAGTAACTCTCTTTCTGCCAAAAAAGAAATTCATTTCACTATTAAATGGGATTTTTTTTTTCAAAGTTGAAAAGTAATTAAGATACTGAGCATGAAACTCAGTTCCTTGAAAACTAATTTAAATGTATTTAAGGAAGAAAGGTATGAGAGCTTTTACCATGAGTTTAAAATCACAGCAGTTTTTCAGTGAATGATCCAAAGCCTACCACCATCAGAGGGTCAATGCTGTCTGCTAAGAAAGAAATGGAGTGAGAAACCAAATATATTAAAGCATATTAGAGGAGCTGGAAATAAAATAAAATTCTATTTTATTTTATATAACTATTATTATTATTATTATATTTTTATTTTTATTTTTATTTTTACAGACAGAGCCTTGCTACATTGCCTGTACTGACCTCGACCTTCTGAACCAAGCATTCTTCAGCCTGGACTTCTTGAATGCTGCAAACCACTTATCCAACCACAACGTGGATTGCCTCCTGTGTGCTACTACAGACGGAGCACTGTCAGACTGTGACCCAAGGACTATACCTACCCACTTGTGCTATATAAACCAAAAACCCAAAGATGTGTTATTTTACTGGTTGGAAAAAAAAAATCAAAATAATATTTCATGATACATAAAACTTACACAAAAATTAAAGTGTAGTGCCCACAAATGAAATTTTATTAGAAAATAACCAGACTCGGTGTCTTCAGCTGTGTTCATGCACCATTGGCCGAGCTGAGGGGCTTGGCAAAGCCTAACTGTGGAGGTTTTCAGTGAGTGGTACAAGTGAAATGATGGAGTTAGTATACAAGTGTCAACCAGATCGCTGGACTGTGACACGACACCTTTACACTCAGTTAAATACTGTAGCAAAAATTATGTCAATACAGGAAAACATAATAGACTTTGAATGTCACACTTTCAGATACAATTGAATGGATTATTTTCTTATGAAAATAGAAGCAAAATATGTTTACAACGTGAAGATGTTTTGTATGCAAAATAAATACAGTCTAATTTCTTTAATATGACTAGGCCTTCAGCATCTTCAACTTGTAAGAGAAAAGGTACCTCTCTCTACAAAGTGAAAAAAAATCAGAGATTGTTTGTTTGTTACACAGGGTTGCAAATAATCCAGGCTACTGTCTTATTCTTGCTATGTAGCTGAGATTGTCTTGAACTCCTTGCCCTTGTGGATCTACTACCTGAGTTCAGGAATTACAGGCGTGTACCACCACACCCTACTTACAGAACAAAATATCTTACTATAGAATAATTTTATCACAAAAATAAATAAGATGAACTAGAAACTAATACAAAATTTCCCTGTGTTAGGTCTCTCAGAAAACATGCTTACCAATGGTGAGGTGATAGAATTGGTACACTAGTCAAAGAAATGTACCCAGAGAAAATCATCTTATTTAAGACTATTGGTCTCTTGCTGAAAATATATACTTAAAGAGTTGAAGACATAGAGAACAGCAATAAAAACATGAAGTGTCCTTTTGAGTTTCTAGTGTCAACTCACCACGGCCTAGAGTGACTTGGAAGAGTGAACCTCAACTGAATTGCCTTGATAAGAATGTCTTATGATGATTTTGGTTCTTGATTGATGATGGATGTGGGAAGATCCAGGCTACTGTGGGTGTTACCATCCCTAGGCAGGTGTGTTGGAGTTAGGTAAAGAAGCCACAGTATGCCATCATGGTGGCCTATATTTACTTTTATTTGCTACATTAAAACCAACCATTTTAAGTGTTAATAGAATACTGTGGTAGTCTGAATAGGAATGGGTCCCATAGATTCATGCATTTGAATGCTTAGCCTATATGGAATGGCACTCTAGGAGGTGTGGCCTCGTTGGAAGAAATATGTCACTGTGTGGGAGAACTTTTATATCTCCTGTGCTTAAGCTAGGCCTAGTGTCACTTTCAGTTCTGCTGACTACAGATCAAGATGTAGAACTCTCAGCTCCTTCTCTAGCACCATGTCTACTGCCATGTCTTCTGACATGATGATAATGGACATAGAGAACCTCGGAAACTGTAAACAAGCCCCAAGTTAAATGTTTTCCTTTGTAAGAGTTGCTGTGGTTATGATGTCTCTTCGCAGCAACAGAAACCCTAACTAAGACAGAAAGCATACAAGAGCAATGGATTACTGGCTGTTACAAGGCAATTTATAAGAGAAAGAATCTACTAGGGGCTTACCGTTTCAGAGGATTATAGCTCATGATGGTAGGGTAGAGGTACTAGGAAGCACGCATCTGGAGCAGCAGCTGAAAACTCATATACTGAACCACAAAGAGGAGGCAGAGGGTGAACTGAGAAGGACTCAAGTTTTTTGAAACTTCAAATCCAGTCCTCAGAGACACATCTTCTCCAGCAAGGCCATCTATCTGATCCCTCCCAAACGCTTCTACCAACTAGGGATCAGTTATTTGAACATATGAACCTAAGGGGGACACGCAAGCCATTCCAAAATTACAAAGTCAAACAGAAACATAATTTAATGAAGTCAGCTTGATAAAAGCTAACATAGTTTAATCCAAACAAACTTATGCTGCTTTATGTCTCCTTCTTTGTGTCAGAGGTTAGAACAAAAAGCAAGACTTCGGTGATCAAACAAGTGTTGGCATCAATAGCTGATAATGGCATTTTGTAATCAGACCAAGCTGTTCAGTCATCCCAGAAAGAGCATTTTATGATTATAACAATGATGACAAAAATTTTTCTCCACTTAAATTTCTTTTTTGGAAATATGAGAAATATCTTAAACCCCACAAAATGGAGGGGGTAGCCATCTTACATCCACAGGAAAAGGTCTAATCACCTGCTCCTTCTATCTCCAGGCCACACAGGACAAATGAGAACATATTTGCTTGGGAATGGCTTCAGTCCTTCTTAACAGCCTTAATCACCTCGTAAAGACCCAACTTCCCAACATCACAACAGCAGCAGCTTAATTTCAACATGCGTTTTAGAAAGGATTAACCACATCCAAACCACGACATATTTATTCCCAGTGTCAAGAGATGCTCACATACTGCTGTTGTTGGACTTGAAATGTCTCCCTAAGTCCCATGTTCTGAAGACTCAGTCCTTAACTTGGTGCTAACTGGGGGTGTGATTTGGAAGGGTCAATGGGCCCTAGTCTCTCCTCTTTGTCTCTTTCATTTCTTGCCTATTAGGTGAGTACTTTGTTTCCCCATTGCAGACTATTTTACCACAGGCCTCAAAGTAGTGAGGCAAACATATCCTAAACTGCAACTTTTAAAGCCATGAGATGAATAAACCTCTGTCTATGTAAGTTGGTTAACTGAGGTACTTGTTATAGTAATGGAAAGCCATTACTATAGTAATGTTACAATAGTGGAAACACCTACCCTCAGAGGTTCATACTGTTTGCTTCTATAGCATACATCCAATGATGCCAGAATATTTCTCATTTTAAATTACAAATGAGGAATTTTGCATTATGGACAAGTTTCCACAGAATATCCAGAGAGGTGAGATATCCCAAAAATGTAGTCTCTTATGAATTTATAATACTAAGGAGTCAAAAATCTTACAGAAAATGAAAAATTTACTGACACATTAATAGATAAATTTCATAGGCTGATGTTGTCCGTACACAAACACACACACACACACACACACACACACACACAGTCCTTTATTGTATTGAGTTATTTAACATAGTAAATGATCAATACTCTGTAGAGGAAAAAGCAATAATATCAAGCTAGATTTAAGGTCAAGAGTATCAAAGGCTCCATGACCCTCTCTTCTGTTTTGTCGTCTATCACGTCTCCGAGGATAGGCACTCTTTGCTTGCTGGCATGGAACTCTCCAGAACTTCTGTAGACATTTACAAGCATAATAAAGTTTTCTTTTAATGATTCTGTTTTGTACATGCTGTTTGATACTTGCTTTTCTCATTCAATAAATTATCATCAATACCCAGTATGGTGGAATGAATAAAAATAACCTCCACAAACTCAGTGGAAGTGGCTCCCTTGGGATGTGTGGCCTTGTTGGAGGAAGTGTGTCACTGGGGACGGGCTTTGGGTTTCAGATACTCAAGACAAGCACAGTGGTACACTCTCTTCTCCTGCTGCCTGGCAATCCAGATGCCTAACTCTCAGCTCCTTTTCCAGTATCACATCTGGCTATGTGCCACTATGCACCCTGACCTGACAATAATGGACTAAGCCTCTGTTGCGGATTTAGTTTATTGCTTTTAATATGTTAACTGGGTTCCCAAAATTACATGGGAATTTATTTACATGTCTGCATGTAAGACGCTGGGAGTCCCTGCCATCAGTTGGCTTTGATTGGTAAATAAAGTTGTTGGTGGCCAATGGATTCCTGAGCAAGAAACTCTGGAGAGAGAGAGAGAGAGAGAGAGAGAGAGAGAGAGAGAGAGAGAGAGAGAGAGAGAGAATTGTCCTGCCAATAGAGAAATGAGAACCAGGCTTCAGAGCTGCAGATGAGAGATTGATCAATCATGTAAGAGCCAGGGAAGAGCCGCTCCAGGAGGCCCTCCTGATTGGGTCTAGGGTAACAAAGATGGAATATAGATTTTTAGTAAGTAATAACTCAGGAGTGTAGGAGGGGAGGCATTAGCAACATGAAAGTTTGGGAAAGGCCCAGCCATTGAACTGATTAAGGCATATTAAATATAAAGCTCTGTGTGTGTGTGTGTGTGTGTGTGTGTGTGTGTGTGTGTGTGTGTGTGTGTGTGTTTGTGTGTGTGTGTCTTTTGTTCAGGAATCCAGAGCACTGGAATAGTACCGAGAAATTTGTGCCACCATCACTGCTGTGGGGAAGATCAGAACGATTAATCAGCAACAGCAACAAGTCTCTGAACCTGTAAGCAGCCCCAGTTGTATCTTTTCCTCTGCATCAGCTGCCTTGTGTCTCTTCACAGCAATAAAACTCCTGAGATACCTGTGTGTGTACACTCCTCTTTCCTACTTTCACTCATTTTTCCTTTACTATGCTATGTGGTAATTTTTGTTGCTTTCCTGTTGCTGTGACAAAACACCATGACCGAGGCAATTTGTAAAAGGAAAGTGTTTAATTGGTTTTATCGTTTTCAGACGGTTAGAATTCATTATGTATATCAGAACAAAGGTACTGTGGCCAGAACAGCTCAGCTAGGAGCCCACATTTTGAGTCACAAGCAAGAGGAAGAGAGGCCACACTGGGAATGACACAAGTCGTTTGAAACCTCAGAGCCTGTCCTGCCAGTGACACACATTCTCTAACAATACCACAACTTCCAAACAGTTCCACCAAGTGGGGACCAATTATTCAAACATATGAGCCAATGGAGGGTCATTCTGATCAAACTATCATATTCCACTCCCTGGCCCCCGTAGGCCTCTGGCCGTATCACAGCGCAAAATGTCCCTAATCCAACTTCAAACGTTCCCATCTGTCACAGTTTCAACACTGTTTTCAAGTTCAAAGTCTCTTCTTGGACTCAAGGCAATCTCTTAATTACAACCCCTTGTAAAATCAAAAAGCAAATTATATACTTCCAACACACAATGGTACAGAATACACCTTTCCAAAAGAAAAGAATCAGGACATGGTGAGGAAATACAGGACCAAAGCAAGACTGAAACCCAACAGGGTGAACTCCAAACCATGTAGCCCTGGATTGATGGCAAAGGGTCTAGATGGCGCTGACCTTCTAGCTTTACTGACGGCAACACATTTCTCTCTCTTGGTTGTACTCCGTAGATGCAGCTCTACTTGTCAGATGCTTCACAGTTCTGATGTCTTGAAAATCTCAGTGTCTCCAAAGCAATTCATGCTTCACTTCCACAGCATCATCCAGTGTCCTCTCAGGGCATCCATTGCAAGGACTCTCCTGCTACACATCTGGCTCAGTGGCTCTCTTTAGTCTCAGAGGAAGATTCCCTCTTGCCCCTTCTACCCCTGTATCCTCATGACTCTAAAGCCAGACCATATGACCAATACTGGCACATTTGGCTACTGAGCTAGGCTGGGCCTTGGTGTGCACTGATTCACATTTGTGGAAGCTTTGATTTGTTTTTCCTTCCTGGGAACAGGAAATTCTTTAGTCCTTTCCTTTTCATAGTTTGGAAGCTGAGATGAGTGGAATCTTGCCCGGAGGATGCCTCTCTCTTTATGTCAATGCTAGGACTCTCTCTAATCTCCTGATCCCTTCCCCACAAGCTTTGGCTCCATCATTAAGTGTTTGCTTCCTAATCCCAGCATTTGGGAGGCAAAGGCAGGCAGATTTCTGAGTTCGAGGCCAGACTGGTCTACAGAGTAAGTTCCAGGACAGCCAGGGCTACAAAGAGAAACCCTGTCTTGAAAAACCAAAAAAAAAGTGTTTGCTTCCGTTTTTCTCTTCAGACTGTACATTTCTTTTGCCACATCGGATATTTTTAATTGTAGTCCTGCATAAGAGTGATTACTAATAACCACATGCTATACAGCGATCATTAGGCTATCTTGAAATTTCCTTAGCCAGAGAAACTAGTCCATTAATTTTTAATTTAGTCTCATGAAAACTCTGGGATGAAGACAAAGTGGTGACCACACCACACTTTGATAAGTATGACCGGAATGTTCCATTTCCCAGCTGCTGGCATCTGTTACCTCCAAACCTTGTGAACACGTCCTCCATAGCTCACATAACTCAGTGTTGCCTTCACAGATCCTACTGGGATGACCCATTAAGCTCCACTTACAGCATTAAACAGCTTTTTCTGACCAAAGTCCCAAGATCTTGCACATTCTTCCCAAAAGACCAGGGTGAGGTTTCTCACACAATAGCCCACTTCCTAGCACCAACTTTTTGTTTGTTTGGTTGGTTGGTTTTTGGTTTTTTGAGATGGGGTTTCTCTGTATAGCCCTGGCTGTCCTGGAACTCATTCTGTAGACTAGGCTAGCCTCAAACTCAGAAATCTGCCTGCCTCTGCCTCCCAAGTGCTGGGATTAAAGGCGTGCGCCACCACTGCCAGGAGACCAACTTCTGACTTAGCCAGTTTTCTATAGTTTTGACAAAACATTATAATCAGGCAACTTATACAAGAAAGTATCTAATTGAGCTTATGGTTTTCAGATGATTAGAATTCATGATGGCAGAACGAGGCATGATGTAAGCACAGCTGAAACCACGCATCCTGAGACAAGCAGGAAAAGGAGAGGCATGCTGGGAATGGCACACGTCTTTTGGAACTTCAATGCTTTCCCCACCTCTAACAAGGCCAAACCTGCTAATCCTCCCCAATAGTTCCACCAAGAGAGTCACGTATTCAAGCATGAGCCTACAGAGGCCATTCTTATCCAAGCCAGCACCATTTGTATTCCCGTAGTTTAGTTAATGTAACTAATTTAACTATCCATACTAATGTCTATTTTACAACTTAAATTCATCTGAGCAGAACATATATCAGAATATCTGAGTGTTTCTAGATGAACCTATCTCATAGGACTTATTTGTAGAAAAAATGGCAAAACGAACAAGATTTGCAGTTAATTGAAATAAGAATTTCAAAGACTTCAATAACAACTGTTTATGTGAGTATTTGAAAAATCTGTGAGAGAAAAATTTAAAGTCTATAGTTTCACTACTGTGAATATTTATAGCTATAATCTGATACAGTTTTAAAACATTTGCACAAATAACATAGGTGTGCATATAAAATCATTAGAAACAAAATAATGGAATATTTTAGCTAAAATAGAACCATCTATCATTTTATCACAATTTTATTTATCACAATTGTGTTGCTTTTTAAATGATAATTTTTAATATTTAATGTTTAAATCTGAGATACTTGTAAACATGGTGGTAATATTCCCATTATAATAGTATCATAAAGTAAAACATTATAATTTAGTTTAAAGACTTAGAGTAGTATATATTTGATTAAAGAGAGAATACTTGTGTTAATCTTACATAAAGGAAAAGTCGTGTTTAAGATGACATCACATTTCGTTAAAGGACTCAAGAACTTGTCAAGAAAGTCAAGAATATTAGCTTTTCCCACAGCCATTCCGGCAGTTTGCACATCAGATTTGTTTAAAATTGTTGTTAAGATATAAATTCTTTAATCATAGAATGAGATGAAGGCATCAAATGTGGTTCTACATATTTTGAAGAGGAAGAACAGTAGAAATTGGGTATAGGTTTTACCTACTGTCTGAAAAGGAAATTAAATTGTGTTTATTTTTTAAGTGAATGTGTGTGTATGCTCTCTCTCTCTCTCTCTCTCTGTTTCTCTCTCTCTCAGATCACACACACACACACACACACACACACCCACAACACGGTGGAGTTAAAAGGAGAGAAAAAAGAGTAAAAGTTCACGGGAACCTGGTGATTTATTGAGGAAGGCTCAGCAAGCTCACATAAAAACTGAAGCGGGGAAGTGGTCGGACATTGGGTCAAATCCCCATTCACATGTTGCGTAATAAAGGGCTGACTGCAGCCTTTCAGCCTTGCTTCTACTCATAGACAATGGCAACTGCAGAGCAAGACTAATAACAGGATTTAGCATAAATCCACCACAGGAAGTGAACAGTGGTGGTGGCAAATAATTAGCCAGGAAACATTCTACAGCAACGTCGGGATGCATCCGTGAGCTCCCCAACTCTCGGTGCGTTTCTGATCATCACAGTATCATTAGTTCTCAACGATCATAATTTTTGTGTGTTTGTTGTAGGGGATAGCTCTTTCCCCCTTTTTTCCCTTTTCACAAGCAGGCCTGATTTTCACAAGCTTCCTAATTTAGCAGCCACAGCGAGGGTTGGGGAGGCTTAGAATGTTGGGGTTTTTTGTTTTTTTCTCTGCTGATGCTTTTTTATTGCAAGGTGGATGGTGTTTATTTTGCACGGCTAACAAGTGAGTTCAAAGCAATAACAGCCCTCTTGAACTCCTGCCAGAATTCCAGAGCCGTGGCTCCCCTGCGTGGCAGAGCCGACCTGTGCTATCACAGTCTGATTAATTTGCAGAGGAATGTCAAAATGCCGCCGCCTACTTCACTTGACACTTAAAAGGAAAGCTAAGTGGGAGTGTAAAAGGAAGGAAAGGCGGCCGCAGCTGCTCTCCTGTGTGGGCCCTGATTTCTGAGACCCCGTAGCACGTTGCTGGGAGTTTCCACTTCTACCTTCTGAGCCCTTCGCTTCTGTCAGTGTTGTAGAAATTGCTATCAACCGTTGACACCATTGTATTAGGGCGGTCTTTAGACGTGGCTTTGAAGTTCTTTCTGACAAATACCTACTTGACATGAGACCCTAGAACAGCCAACACGGACAATTGTTTTCTCCTTTTAACACTTTAAAAACCCATCTTTCTCAAAAGCCTGGTGAACAAACAGGAACTGTGGTTGGAGACCAACCGGCGTATCAAAGCTCTAAGATGAGCGTTGAAACATATAATTCTGGACATTCAGTCTGGCTCATCTGAGAGTCTATCACTGTTATGTGAAGTCTCAGAGTCAGGAAAGACCAGATGAGAGTCTCCAGCGCCATACTGACTAGTTTCAATCTGTGTCCTGATTTAAGTTTAGAGTCATGATCTTTATTTAAGACTTCTATTAAAAATATAACCCAGAAGCTGGGTATATGGTAGCCTATAGTGGTAATCCCAGCGCTTGGAGAGCTGAGGCAGTATGAAGTGGGGGCTTGGGGCAGATCAGAAAGCCACGTTCAAGTTCAGCTTGAGCCACACAGCAGAATCCTGTCTCAAAAACTAACCTACTTATTACTTAAGTGGCATTGGTATAGTCCTCATAGTAAGTCATCCACAAGTCAGATTCCCAGGTCTTGACCTTAGATCTTTAATATCACTTCTAAATGCTTGCCCAGGGAACTTGCTGGGTCATGTGTAAGTTAATGCCTTCATACTCTGGTGAACAGGAATCTCATTTTCAAACATTGTCTTCCTTTTCTTCACTTTGACTATACATATCTTTAATGTTACTCTTCAACACTGAAGTCCATAATTCAACATACTGTTGGCTTTTGAAAGGACACGTTAGAACTGCTTCTTTAATAAGAAGGGACTGGAAAGATGGATCAGTGGGTGAGAGCATTGATTTCTCCATAAGAGGATCTTAGTTGAGTCCCTTTTGTTTATTAATTGGTTATTTTATTTATTTACATTTCAAATGCTGGTCCCCTTTCTTGTCTCCCTTCCACAAATCTCCCATCTCCCCTCCCCTTTGCCTCTAAGAGGATGCTCCCCCCACTTCCCACCCACTCCTACCTCGCTGCTCTAGCATCCCCCTACACGCTGGGGCAACAAGCCTCCACAGGACCAAGGACCTCCCCTCCATTGATGCCTGACAAGTACATCCTCTGCTACATAGGTAGCAAGAGCCATGAACCCACCCATGTGTACTCTTTGGTTGGTGGTTTAGTCTCTGGGTGCTCTGGGGGTCCAGTTAGTTGGTATTGTTGTTCTTCCAATGGGGTTGCAAACCCCTTCAGCTCTTTCAGTCCTTGCCTTAACTCCTCCATTTGGGGTCCATGGGCTCAATCTGATGGTTTCCTGTATCTGCATCTGTATTAGTCAGATGCTAGAGGAGCCTCTCAGAGGGCAGCCATACTAGGATTCTGTCTGTCAGCACATCTTGGCATCAGCAATAGTGTCTGGGTTTAGTGTCTGCAGATAGGATGGATTCCAAGGTGGGGTGGTCTCTGGATGGTCTTTCCTTCCGTCTCTGCTCCATTTTTTGTCCCTGCATTTCCTTTAGACAGGAACAATTCTGGGGTAAAAATTTTGAGATGGATGGGTGACCCCATCCCTCAACTAGGGGCCATGCCTGTCTATTGAAGGTGATCTCTTCAGTTCTATCTCCCCTCTGTTAGATATTTTGGCTAATCTCAATCCCGTTGGATCCTGGGAACCTCTCGCTTCCCTGGTGTCTGGGACTTTCTAGTGGTTCCCCGACCCCGTTCCCCACCCTTCCACTGCTACATGTTTCTATTCATTCTCCTAACCCTCTGGACATCTGTCCTGTCTCTTCCCATAGTTAAGTTCTTAATACCAACATTCAGTTGACTGTGACTCTAGCTCTGGGAACCCTTACACCCTCTTCCGGCCTCCATGGGCACCTGCCCACACACACACATACAGACACACACACACACACACACACACACAGAGAGAGAGAGAGAGAGAGAATGTAGCTTAGTGGCTAGCGCATGCTCAGCATAAGCAAGCTCTGAGCAGGTCTCCAGCACCAAAACTGGAGGAAGGGGTGGAGGTAGGAAGAAACAGAGGATGGAAGCATTAGCAGTGGATTCTGACAATGCTTCAGTTACTTGACCTAAGTTAGCAAAGAAGTCACGCTCTAGCTGTCTAAAAGGTGATGTAGACAAACTAAGCCCCGAGGATGCTGCAGGACGAAGGTTAGAGTCAGCTGGATCCACGTTTGGATGACAGCTGGAGCACTTACCAACCTGACACACTATTCAGCCACCTCTAATTAATGAACTTTTAAAGGCTTAGGTTCCTCTTGTGTACAGTGAGGATAATATTGGCACCTGGCTCACACTGTTACACTTTGTACTATGGCTGTCACACAGTAATGTTACCTATCACAAAAACCAAAACAGGGGGAGATGATATGCACAGAAAAGAAGAATCCCATCAAATAGTGTACCAGCAATCTTTGTTTGTGGGGCAGGAATCTGGGATGATGTGATCTTTGTCTTCAATGTTCCTTGTCGACTTTTCTAGGTTAGCTTTGTCTTCAGCTGGTTCCCCACATGTTTGCAAAATAGACATGAGCCACAGCTGAGACAAGCAACTTCTTTGTTCAGGACTTGCAGAAAAGAAGAGAGGAAAATACTTCTTAACCGTGAAGCAATCTGACTAGAACAACTCCAGCTTTGTGGCCATTGTAATGGTCAGGAGAGAAACTTTTTGTCCTGAGTGTCCTCCAGCCTCAGTTCTTGTGACAGTTTTTAATATGCAGAGAAAAAATGTCTACAATACTACACACCAGATACTATAGTAAAATACATCAACCATCTTTCCCTGAGTCACATACGTAGATACAGAAGAGTCAGTACCTAGAGAGATGAGGTTCTCTTAGGAAGACTAAAAGAACTGTTCGGATCTGCCAAGGACCCAAAGGTGTATCAATTGGATAGGTACAATATAATTCCAACCACAAGGATAAAGACAGCAACATTCAGGAGCTGTCAGCCACCCCCTAAAACCTGAATGGACAGAAAACAAACAAACAGAAAAAAATTGTAAATAGGGCTACTTGACAAGTCTCTTTCTCAAGAGACTCAGGAATTGATTCTTCCTTAAACAGCTTCTTGGGAAGAAGGACTGGAGAGATGGCTAAGAACTTAAGTCTCAGTGTTCTTCCAGAAGCCCCAAGGTAAGTTTTCAGCACACCCCTCGGGCAGTCCACAAGAGCCTGTAATTCCTTCAGTGAATTTAATGCCCTCTTCTGGCCTCCATGAGCTCCTGTGTATATGTAGTTCAAAAAACTTCATGCAGATGCACATAATTACACTAAATATAAAAGTACTTTTAAAATTCATAATGGTATAGGAAAATTCAGTGGTATAGGAAGGTTGTTCTGTGAAGGGACAAAATAGATGGGTTACTAAATTTGGAAGTGAGATTTACGTTGGTAGTTTAAACTAAGAAAGCAAGTGATGAAGAGTTATAGATTCAAGCAATACTGAGGACAGAGAGTCAATGTTTTAGTAACAGAATGGATAAGAATGAAAAAGAAAGGGTTAAAAATGACCAAAGAACAGGATTGAGAAAAATATCAAAATACTAGTTTTGAGCATGTAGGAATTTAGATATCTTTGAAAACCAAGAAGAAGATAATAAATACTTGGTGATAACACATAGATCAACATGAAATAAGAAGTCTGAAATGAAGAGATGAGGTTTGAATCAAAAGTAAGTATTTATGACTTAACTGTATAGTTAAAATTAACTTCTTAAAGCCCAGAGTGAGCGGAGAAGAGGAAGCCACCTCCACAGACGAAGTCAAACGTTTAGGGGCAAGCAGAGGGGGACGAGCTCATATAGGGGTTGGAAGAAGGGCATCTGTGAGAAAGACCAGGACAGACTCAGGCAAATATGGACAGTCAGGAAGACAAAGCTAAGCAATTACTACAGAAAGAAAAGACTACAGAGAATATTAAGAGAAAGCATCCAAAAAAGCAACAGGAAGCAGGGGCAAGAGAACTAGAAAGCAAGAAAAAGAGAATTTCAAAATTAATTAATTGGTCAAGGGATCTTTAAAACTAAGAGTGTTGGAGATGATTTACTTGGTAAAGGGACTGCTGCAAAAGTATGGGGACCTGAGTCCAGATTCTCAGCACCTACTTTCATAAAAAACCCAGAACTGTGGTGTACTCTTAACCCCAGGACTGAGAATACAGGGGGACAAAGACAAGCTAATCCCTAAAGATCACTGGCCACTCTGCTTAGCTGAGTCGATGTCCTTTGGGCTCAGTGGGAGACCTTGTCTCAAAAACAATATATAACTAAATTTATAAATTAATAGATAAGATGAAAAGCAAAAGAAGGAAGGGCCCTGACTTCCTCAATGACCCTTGACCTCCACATGACCTTGCATATGCACAGGTACACATGCACACATAACAATGTATATATAACACAAACAAAATTATGCACCCCAACACACACACACACACACACACACACACACACAAAGATTTTTAAAAGTAACCCATGTAGACCATGTGCAAAGCTCCTGGTTCTATCCCTACCACTCAACAATAATAATTCTCTACTCATGACCGGTATTCTTTGAAGCTTTCTAGATGCACAGTTCACCTGATTCTTTAGCAATCCTGTGTGTGTCACATCTATAAATAACAGTCTCATTTCAGAGGTTAAAAAAAATTAAATCATAGAGAATTGAAGTCTTGCTTCTAAATGGGAAGGAGAGAATTTGTACCTAAATGCACTTAATTCTAAGGTTGTCATTTGCCTGAAATTGCAAAGATACCTCTGACTTTCATTATTAGTAGGTCGTGATTGCCGAGAGTTTCTTTGGAATGTCTAAGCAGAGTGCTAGAATGACTCCAAAGAGCATAGGTATCGAGGGAACAAAGGCAGGAAACAATCTCAATAAGGAACCAATAGAAAGAAGACAAATGCTCAGGCTAAGGCAAGGATTAGGCATGTTGTGAACTGATAGTGTGCTGAAAGATGGCACAGTCCTGAGAGCTAGCATGGATGAAGAGTGTTTCCTGAATCAACATACTCTCTAACAAGAAACACAATGTAACACATACTAAGTCTCCTCATTTAAAAGAAATACACCAAGACGTCCGTGTAAAGGAAAATCTAACATCTCTTAAAAGTCATCATTCTAAATGGTATAGTCTGCTGTCTTTTCTTATTATCTTAATATGTTTAGTACCCAGAGCCTCAGACATAACAGGCAGCATCTCCTAATAAACTACATTCTTTAGATATGGATCTTATCACCTTTAGACACACTTAACATTTATAATTTTCTTTTAATAAATATGCATGATGCATAAGCAGAGAAAGTAATAATAGTTACTCTGCTGAGGCAGTTTATGTTTTGAATTTTTGTTCATTTTCTATAAAATTATATGTGTGTGCACATGGTAAGGTATATTTAATACTTGTAAGGGTGTTGCTAAAAAAATTTTTTTTCTATTCAATGCATTAAAATGATCAGTTTCTGGTGCTTTGTAAAGGATATTTATTTCAGGAAATGGTTAACAATACTATAGAATGAATTACCATTTTATTTTCAGTTACTTTTAAAATTCATGTAGGTACAATGGTTCATCTTCAGGATGAAAGATAATATAACTGTGGATATAAAGTAAATCATAATCCATAGGCTCACACAAGTTCATTTTGCTCAATAATGAAGACGCTTCTGTTCACCCTTGTCTAGCTACCTGCTCTTTCCTTTGACCACTGCGAGACCTGATTCTTGGTTCTTAGGTAGGATTAGCATTGCCGCAGGAGCATCTAACAACTGGACACGAGTTTAAATTTCTGTCCTCGCGGTCATCAAATGTCTAATCTAGTGACTTCGTCTGTCTAAAGTCATCTGAAGAATATTGCTGAATTCATAACTGCCATATCCAAATTGTTGTAAACAAATGCAGACATATCAGCAGCTGCATGGTACGCACAACACACATCTGTACATACACACACAGCTGAGTTCAGAATGGAGCGAGAATTCAGGAGTTAGGGAAAATTCCAGAACACAGAATGGCATGTGAGTGGTACTTCAAGGCTGGGCAGCAGCTTACTGGGCAAACAAAGAAAAAGGGGTAGTCCAGCGATGACGTAAGGGAGGAAGAGGCATTGTGTGAGCAGTAGCTGGGAGCAGCCTCGTAAGGACCCAGGCAGGTGGGAGGGCGTAATTTGAGATGAGTTCCATTTCCTTCCAGGTGACAGTGAGGTACACAGTAAGTTTCTCATCTTCAAATCAATTGAGTGTAGCGTAGATTTTGTCAGAATCAGGAATTTTTGGTGGTGCTGGAGAAAGAATCTAAGAGTTCAGACAGAGAATTGTCAGAAGGGCTTAGAGATAAAATGTTCCACTGAGAAACCTAACAAACGCAAGCCCTATTGGAAAGATGATTCCTGATAAACAGATTTGATGGGCACGAGCCAGGGCCAGTGGATCCTTCTATAACCCCAAGATTTAGAAGGTTTAGGGAAACGGATGATTGCTTTGACTTCAAGACCAGCTGTTGCTGCAGACTGAGTTCCCAGCTGCTACGACTGTAGAAGGAAAAAGTCACTAGGGCAAGGATCACACTGCCGTCTCGTCTTTCTCTGAACCTACATGTCTCATGAGATCTCCTCCACTCCCAGAGTCAGCTGTCACGCACGGACTGTATATATCTCACAGACTTACATCTTCAGGACAGGCACACATCATAACTATATATCGGTTATAACTACCTAACTTTCCCACAAGCACTTGAAGGTATATACGTTGGGAACAGAAATTAAAATCTTCTCTCAAATACTTTTCTTATATATTCTGCTGCTCAAAACATCACCTTTAGGTAGGTATGTAATATACTCCTTTAATCCTTAAGCACTCAGGATATAGATGTAGGTGGATCTCTTGAGTTTGAGGCCAGCCTGGTCTACATATGAATTCCAGGCCATAGTCCTGGCTCAAGAAGAAAAAAGAATGCTATAATATATTCTAATTTATTTTTATTCTTTGAGGGGTAATTCTTAAGCACCTTTACTTAGCAACCACTTAGTCACCAAGTCTATTCCATTTAATACTTGAATATTTTTTGCCAGACATGCTCCCCCCCCCCTCTTCACTCTCTCTTGATGCTGTCATTTCTCCTGGGCTATCTGTTTTCCCAGACAATACCTTTCCTCCGTGCAATTCATCAGAAACGTCTGTCAGTTTTATCTCCTGAAGACTCAGTCCAGCCCACGTGATCCCGGCCATCACCATTTCTCAGTTTGACCGTTTTATTGCTTTGCAATCTCCGCCCAGGTCGGTGTCTCAGGATTTTCACTGCTGTTTTAAGTCCTCCGGAACTGGCCTGGCTGCCTCATGAAGGTCATCTTCCACCTGTTCCCCAAAGCAGCCGCTGAAACACGGAGGCCACACCCTGCTGAAAACTTTCATTGTCTTTTACCCAGAAGACGAAAGCCAAAGCTCTTTAGGAGGACTGACAATGAGTGTTCCCTAAGCTTCCACTCTCTCTCCCCTCATCCATTCCCACCACTTCGGGTTCCACTAAGTAGTTTCTAATTACATATAGTAGCATAACCATAAATACAAGTTACCCAAATCAAGGCTATTTAGTCATTTCCTGCTCTTTTATGCACAACCTGTGGTTCTTCAATACCTCTAATTATTGAATTAGAATATATTACAACATTCTCTCAAGTGCACACAGTAGTCAGGCAGCCTTGAATAATGATAATTACGAATGTACTTCTAGACCTTTATATTAAGACATTGAAACCCTAATAGCATTTACACCATTGAATTACAGAATGATTACTATAGCTCAAACTTAGCTTTAATCCTAGTAAATAAGAGAAACGCTGCTGCTGCTGGTAGCCACAGTGTGTTCGGAATAATACTACCAGATGTTGAGAGATACCTCACTCAATAGTCCTCTAAGTGTGTACCACTGCCCCCTTTTTATAGATGGGTAGACTAAGTCTGAATGGGAATCAGATACAAGGTCTTCACCAAAACAGTAAGTTTAAGTGAAGAATCCGTTCAAACCTCTATTATCTGAAGGCTCATTTTCCATGAATCTGAAGGCTACCACATCCCTTAACAAAGTTTATTAAATGTATAAATAAATCTATTGTGTAGTATGATGACCAGTGTTAAGTGTCGATGTGACGGGATCTGAGTTTACCTGGGTGGCTGGCCTCTGGGTGGAACACTGTCTTCTTTATGTCACTTGATGGAGAAAGAACCATCCTCATTGTGAGTGAGACTATCTCCTCTTCAGGGTACCCTCGGCTATAGAAACAGACAGAGCAAGCTGAGCTCCTGCCTGTGGATGTGATCTGAGGTAGCTGGTTCAAGCTCTTCCTGCCTCGACTTCCGCACCATGAGGGACTGTATCTTGAACGGTAAGCCTAAAATAAACCTTTCGTTCCCTTAAATTTGCTTTTGTCAGAGTATCCTATCATAGCAACAGGAAAAGGGACTAGGACACAAACCATAAAAATGCACATAAGGTTATACTTAATTCTATGCTTAAGTTCTCCTTTATGTTTACTTAGTTGGGGGAAAGTAGTTTGTCGAAGCTTATGACACCTATGGTCATGTTCAAAGGTAGTATATAAAATTGTTAACTTTGGACTTGTATGGAGAGCTTTTGGAGCTGCTTGGCAGGAATCTGACGTTGGCCAAGGACAAGGAAGTAAGTTCAGGAAGGAATCTAATTTTAGGCTAAAACAGAGAAGTTATTTCAGTTAGGAATCCAAGTCTTAGGCTAGAACAAAGAAGTAGGTCTCAGGCATGAATATGACTGTGGGCTAGGACAAGGAAGTAGACTCAGATATTTTTGTCATCCTGATGAGCCCTTAGAAACAGCGATCTAGAGAGTGATCACAGGGTGATCACGGGACTTTGTATATTGCCTTGTTTGTTCCTTGACTGTTTGCATCCATTGTTTTGTTGGTTCCTCAACCTAGAACTGACCTAAATACTTGCATGTAATTAAAAGGGCTTAAAAGAAAAGTTGAAACAAACCTGCCTTCAGCCTCAGAACTGGCTGGGGTCATGCTGCAATTTTGTCTAATCGTTTCTTTTCTTTTAATCCTCACTCCTGCACTGGAGAACCTGTTGACTGACTGAGCGACTGAGCGGGCTTGGTTAGACTTGGCTATAAAAACCACTGTCTAAATTAATTTCATATAAAAATAATCTTAGCAATAGCTGTGTATCAACTCTTGGACTACAATTCATGCAAACCACAGGCAACTAAAACCTCATTCTAGGAAGATGTTGGTAAGTTCATTGTCTGCCTACACATAAGATCAATGTCCCCCTTCTGCACAACATTGTGACATTCTGTCTTCTTCCTTTGTACAAGTTTTAACAACTTAACACAAATTTCAACTATCAGTTCTTCAAGAATATCTCCTTCCCTTTAGGAGGACTAGCATGTAGATACATCATATCTCACCATGTAGATATCTCACCTCCTACTCTCTAGCCCTGTGCTCAACATAAGATGTGTATGCTCAGCCGGGCGGTGGTGGCGCACGCCTTTAATCCCAGCACTTGGGAGGCAGAGGCAGGCGGATTTCTGAGTTCGAGGCCAGCCTGGTCTACAGAGTGAGTTCCAGGATAGCCCGGGCTACACAGAGAAACCCTGTCTCGAAAAACCAAAAAAAAAAAAAAAAAAAAAAAAAAAAAAAAAAAAGATGTGTATGCTCTGCATCCATCCAATAAATGAATGCATCCTGGGAAGCAAGGACTACATTTACATGAAAATACTTTCAGGGTTAAGAATTGTCAAGTGTGGACCACAGGATCTAAGGAATGGCAGCTGTTGAGAGAAGCAAAACTCCAGTTCCAAAAACCTCTGGATGCTGTGCTACAGAGTTTTAAATACTCGTGATCAGTTATCAGGAAATACAATGAGTCAAATATTGAGTTTCATGGAATAAAAGAGGGGCAAAGGGTGGGGACACACTCCTGTGATCCCAGAACTAGAAAGGCAGAGGAAGGAAGGTTGGTACAAGGTTGAGGCCAGTCTGTTCCACCTAGCAATGCCTAGACCAGTCAATGGAAGGAAACTTGCCTCAAAGAAACTGCATAACAAGCTGGGCAGTGGTGGTTCATGAGTTTAATCCTAGCCCTCAGGAGCCAGAGACAGGTAGATCTCTGAGTTCAAGGCCAGCCTGCTCTACAGAGCAAGTTCCAGGACAGCCAAGGTTACACAGAGAAATCCCTAGCTCAAAACAAACAAGCAAACAGAAAGAAAGAAACAACCCAACAAAACAACACGATTTGATTACTGTAAGCTCCCAATAAAAGTAGCTTCACTAAATGATTTGTACTGTCCTCCTGACACCGTGTCTCCACATGCTTTGTAATTTACAACGTTAGTATATTGGAGCTCATTCTAAAACACCATCACACCATTTGCATTGCTCTCATCTAACGGTCTCAATCTCCATACTTACACTAGAAAAGGCCTCTGCACTCACCACTCTCGGCTTAACGTTCCTGGCCTGGGTGTATATAACAACACTAAGGAGAAGCATAGTGCAGGAATCACCCAGGAGGCTGAGGCAGGAAGACTGTGAATTCCACATTAGTCTGGGCTACAGAAGAAGACCATGCCTGGAAAAGCCCATGTAGAGAGCATAGCCATGTAGAGAGTCATACATACAAACTCTGTATGTATGACTGATGGGAATGGTTCACACACAGTGAACTGTATTTTCTTTCCTTCAAACACTAGATTTGGGTCAAGCATGGATACACATGTCTTTAATTTCAGCACTTGAGAAGCAAAGTCTGGTAGATCTCTATGAGTTCTAAGCCAGACTGATCTTCATAACGAATTCTAGGCCAGCAAGAGATACACAGTGACACATCATCTAAAAGAAAAGAGATAGATAGATAGATAGATAGATAGATAGATAGATAGATAGATAGATAGATAGATAGACAAACACACACACACACACACACACACACACACACACACACAAATAGCTAGATAGGCTGGAGAGATGGCTCAGTAGTTAAGAGAACTGAATGCTCTTCCAGAGGTCCTGAGTTCAATTCCCAGCAACCACATGGTGGCTCACAACCATTGGTAATAAGATCTGATACATTCTTCTGGTGTGTATGTCTGAAGATAGCTACAGTGTACTCACATACAAAAAAGAAAGAAAGAAAGAAAGAAAGAAAGAAAGAAAGAAAGAAAGAAAGAAAGAAAGAAAGAAAGAAAGGAAGGAAGGAAGGAAGGAAGGAAGGAAGGAAGGAAGGAAGGAAGGAAGGAGAAGAATATTTTTTTAAAAAATAGAAAAAAGAAAAGAAATAGAATCATGAATTGAAAAATAATGTAGGGAATTTAATAACAAATAGTTTTGCTTTAGTTTGTTGTTACTCTGCTGGGATCAGTGATTATAGAAAACACATTTTGAAGAACATTACCTTCTGGCATAATAGGAAATTTACTGCCAAATTCAAACCACTGAATGATATGCATGAGAGAAGCAGTTGCTTCTCAGGTTTTCAGTTCACTTATCCTTAGAAAGCCTGATTGTCTTTTATGATAACCAGACTCTTAGGTGGCCCTTAGTAATCTTTCCCTTTTGATGTCCATGTCCTTATTTGGTCCCCTCCCACATTGTACCATGGTGGTCTAGTCACAGGTCAGCGACATACCACAGAAGTAATGGCTTGTCACTTCGGGATTAGGTCATGAAAAGACAAGCTTCTGCTTTGGATTTCTTTCTTTCTCATCATCATTATTGTCCTCCCCCACACTCATCCTACTGCATATCTCTCTCTTCACCCTTCTCTCTCTCCTTCCTTCTCTCCCTCCCTTCCTCCTTCCTTCTCTCCTTCCCTCCACCTTTCTCCCTCTTTCTTCTCCCCATCCCCGCCCTTTCTCTCACCATGTGTCCCCAACCCAACACAGACACCAGTGCTACTAAGTCAGGCAATGTGAGGCACACATGGCAGATAATTCTGGGCATACAACAGACAATGAAAAAATGTAGAGCTTAGTAATTAACTGTACCCCTGGACTTGCAAGCAGATCTACTGTCTCCATCAAATCTTGACATAAGTATAACCCTTCCTTATGGTATCTTGACTGTAACCTCTTTGGAGACCCTAAGCCCTAACAAGATGTTTCCAGATTCCAGGCTCTCCAAAACTGTGGGATAATAAACATTTGAAGCTAATTAATTTGGTGGTAATTGTCAACAAATGTGGCATCTATCTCAGAAAATTATTAAAAAGGAAAAAAGAAAATGTCTAGAAAAAAAATTTTTTTTTTTTAAGGTCAACTTATTGAGAATCTCTCCAGTGTCTAAAGAAGGATTTCATCATAATAAATTCAGCTATGAAAATCATATCCTCAAGTCTCTGTGTTGTTCAGGATCTTGAGCATAGACACACATACCCACACAGATACACAATAAATAAATACATAAATAAATGCAGGGTTTTAAAATAAAAGGCCCTCTGCAATATCACAAGCCTTGAATATTACTATGTACCACTCAGTAAAAATTAGATAATAGTAAATTATATTAAAAGAAAATTTTAAAGAAATTGTGTGTTTCCCTGACAACAAAGTTCTTCACCTTTACCACTACTAACTAAGACAGTAATAATCTTGATGGTATGACAATGGTTGATGGTAATTCATAATTTTAGTACCCAGTTTAAAATAGATCTGGAATCTGAGTCTCACATATGTGCAGCCAGAAATACTTTTAAAGTAGCCAGCATCTTAGTATGGTGACTGGTAATATTTTTAACAATTACTCTGTGGGAAATACAAATCAAAAACATGCCATTACTTAATATAATTTTAGGAAGAAAAGCTATAGCATGCGTTTATCCTCTGTAGCTTGAACTGCTGTATTAATATGTCTCAGAAGGGGATTCAGACTTCAGGATTAATATGGTTGTGAAAATAATTAGGAGAAAACCATTTCTGGTAACAGTCTACAGATATGTGCCTCATTCAATGTTGATTTTCATAGGAAAAGAAGTCTTGACAAATAGATTCAAAAGAAACAAAATGTAATAAATAAACCAAAGAAGTCAAAGTGCTTTTTATAAAGCCGTAAAGCATCATATAATAACAGGTATTATAATACTGGCACTCTGACTTGGGAGAGCAAACCATAAAATGGCATTTGAAGAAAAAATATGCACAATGAGAGAAGAAAGGCTTCACGAGAGAAAGAGGGAGGAAATGGAGACTCAGACACGGCAAGAGCAGTGTCCTTCATAATCACCGAAAAACAGCATTTCCATTAAAAAGAGTAAGTAGTTTAACATCGGAACATGACAGTATTCCAAAAGAAAGAACATCTATGAAAAACAGATCTGTGAATAATAAAGGAAGCGAAAGGAGCAAAGGGGGGGCGGGGGGAGAAGCAAAGGGGGGTGGGGGAGGGGGATAAAGAAGGAAGAACAGAGTCCGAGGATGCCTCCTCTAACAATATGATTTGAATTTAAAGCTGTCACATCTGCTTTTTATAACTCTCTGCGTGTATTAGCTCACATAAAGGACCATGTTGATGTGCATTGTAAGAAAGAAATAAGAAGCTTATTAGAGAAGAAAAAAAAAAACCCTACCATCTCCAGGATAATAAAGTTTTCTTTCACTGAAGAAGGGAACTTTGTACAGAGCAGTAGCAGCTGTACATACACTGTTTCAAAGGCCTTTCTTGTAAAAAAAAATTTAAAGTGCTTAGTTCATCCATCTTTGGTAACATAAAATTGACTTTATCTGTTAAATGATGGTTGGTCTATATTTGATCTTACTTCTTCCATCCTCCTGTTATTTCAGAACTTCATACAACAAAAAGAACTCTTGGCATTTGAAGTTAATTTTTAAAATTAGGTTACCTTTCCAAATGAGTTACTAGAACTACTAAGTCCTTAATACACTGAAGAAGAAAAAAAAAAAAAAAATCCAGATTCTGAAGTTGAAGCCGGCATAGAGGCACACGCCTGTGAGCCCCAGTGCTGAAGAGCTTAGCTGGAGGATTACAAGGTTCAGGTCACTTTGGGAAATCTAGTCTGAATGGGTAGGGGGCCACAAACAGAGGGGCAGGAAGAAGGGAGGGAAGGAGGGAGGGAAGAAAGGAGAGGAGGGAGGGAGGGCGGGAGAAAGGAAGGAACGAAGGACAGAAGGAAGGAAGGAAGGAAGGAAGGAAGGAAGGAAGGAAGGAAGGAAGGAAGGAAGGAAGGAAGGAAAATTCATGATCTCCTTTTCTTCTTCAGTCCAAGCTGTGAAGTTGTCTTTCAGTAATAATCTCTAAAAAGAATTATTTCTTTTCCATTAAAGGATTAAGCCACATTCACTGAGAATTGCTAACTTATTTTTATGAGTTTCTGTGGAATAGATACATTTCTATAAACTTGGGATTTGGAGAAGAATTTCTGCCGTAATGTTTATTCCCTGAGAATGTGGTTTCCCCACTTCTCAACATAGCAGAACTCTATTGTCCTCAAACACTGACTGGTTTTTCTACATCTGGTTATATTTATGTTTGATTTTTGCATGTAGCAACGTTATTATTTTCAAATTTGTTTTAACAAATCAGTATTTATATTGCATCTGAATCCTCTCTTGCATCTCCCATGATTCAGAAACTTTCCAGGGTTATGAGTAACTTGTGACCACATTACACTACGTGTACAACAGGTTCACGGCACCTGAAAGAAAAAATGATCTTCCGGAAAGGATGGTGCAGAAGAAAGCAGGTGCATGGACGATGGGTGGAGCTTCTCTGGCAACATTCCAGCCCCGCCTACTGCTCTCGGGATACCCCAAGTACAGGGGACCACTTGAGATGTCTCTTTTACTGTCCGAATGATTGGCAACTTTCCAAATTCCAACTTTGCTTTAGAAAGAACTTCTCCAGTTAAATGGAGAGTTAAGACAAGTGTGGAGATAATTCAGTCTAACACAAATACGTTGAGAAAAACCTGGCTTGTTGAACTCTCTGGAATGGTAATGTGTGTGCAGATGGCATTCTCTCTACTTTGAGTCTTTCTTTGAGTGCGGTAGAACTGACTTTCATCCTGCTGTGGAAAGAATTCCACACTTCTTAGCTTCATTATCTCCCAACAATTTTTCCCCCAGAGGCATGCCTCTATTAACACATAAGAGAGATGGCCTTTCTATTATCCGTATAATTCCTTGTGAAGTATTTGAAGGAACTGTTTGTGAGGGGTTTGCTCCTGTTTTTGTTTTTAAGGGGATCTCATGTACTCCAGACTGACCTCAGATGCACTCTGTGTAGTTGAACATGACCTTGACCTTCTGATCTTTCTGTTTTCTCGTTTTCCTCTCCTGAGTGCTGAGATTACAAACGTGTGTCGTGTGTCACTGTGCCTGGTTTGCACAGTGCTGGAGATCAAACACAGAGCAGTCTAGGCAAGTATCTGACCAACTGAGCTACATTCCCAGCCCCTACAGCCAATTTCAATATAGCAGCAATCACAGTGATCTTTTTAAAATGAAAATGACATTGTGTCCCCTATTTGCCTAGAACTCCTTAGCTCTTCCTATCTTACCAAATAGTCACAGTCTATAATGAACCTACATAAACAGCAGCATGATATAGACTCTGCTGACTCTTAGTCCTCAAAATCTATAGCTCTTACTCATTAAAAACATATTGATTGGATATAAATGTTTTTATATTCATATTGAATATATTTAACCACTGAGCCATCTCTCCAGCCCTCAGATATATCATATTTTATATATTTATATTGGATATAATATTTGATATATTTATATTGGATACAAATGTTTTCTAGTTAGCCCTTATCCTACATTTCTTAAATGGTTTCTTTCTTTTTTTTTTTTTTTTTTTTTGGTTTTTCGAGACAGGGTTTCTCTGTGTAGTCCTGGCTGTCCTGGAACTCACTCTGTAGACCAGGCTGGCCTCGAATTCAGAAATCCGCCTGCCTCTGCCTCCCAAGTGCTGGGATTAAAGGCGTGCGCCACCACCACCGGCTCTCCTACATTTCTTAATGTCATATTTCTATAGATTTATATCTTCATTATCACCATTTTGTTTGCACTGATTTGGGTTCTTACCTCTGAGAGTCAACTTTATAAATTCAGACCTGGACTCGTTCTTTGACTGAGATGTTGACATTTCATTCAAGTAGATCTTGTTGATGGGAGAGTGTAGATGAGAAAACTGAAAATTTACACCTTAAACAAAACATGTCTTGAAATATTTCAAATACTTGGCACACGGATAAAGGAGACAAGTTAACTCTATTGCAACAAGAGATGCCGCATACTTCATTAGACCTTTTAAAAACCATGCCAGGTAGCTGTTTTAATGACATGCAGTGAATCTAACAGAGTCTGTCTCCACCTTCAATTTCAACTCAGTCCTACTCTAGGGAAAAACCTTCAGTGTTGGGCAGGGCGTACAGCTAGGTGGTAGTGTGTGTGTTTAGCATTTTTGAAACCTTAGGTTTAGTCTATATGACAAAGTGAAAAAAAAGAAAGAGGAGGATGAAGAAGAGGAGGAGGAGGAGAAGAAATGAAAAATTCTTTGTATATTCTTTGAGAAAGTTTCTTTATATGCAGAAATAAATGTATTTTTCTTATATTTTTGGTTGTGAGCCTAGCCTTTAACGGCTGAGCCATCTCTCCAGCCCTAAATGTATTTTTCAAGACCTAAAAGGGGATTATATTATACAAATTTTTTGAAACTGGTTTCTTTCACTTAACAATGCATATGGTGAGCATTTGTTTATGTAAAATCTATTATAGACCATTTATTTCTCAAACTGCCTACTTACCTATTTATTTTTAAGACTTGGTTTCACTGTGTAGCACAGATCAGGACATCCCATTATCCTGCCTTGGCTTCCAAAAAGCTGGGAACCTACCACACCTGGGCCCTGCTTCTTAATTCCATCTAGAATTCTCTCATATGACTGGACAGACAGCTTGATTTAATTCATTTTGAGTTCATTGTTCTTCTCTACCATCTTCCTCCTGGCCTCCTTCTCAGTAGGGTAATATGGATATAGGCTTAGCACAGAGATTTAAAAAAAAAAAAAAAAGGCCGGCGGTGGCACACCACTGCAGTCACTTCGCTCTGGAGTTCGAGGTGGCCGTTTCTCCCGAGTTCGAATCCAGCCTGTGCTTGCTCGCAGGAAAAAAAAAACAAAACAAAACAAAAAAGCAAAAAAACAAAACCAAAGCCTTAATGCAAGCTGCATTTTCAATTTAATTAATTTAATAGTTTAGACAAAATTGTTGTTCAAGGAGATTTTAATTTATTCTCCCCCTTTTGACTTTTATTAGCTTGTTCTTATACACACATCATATTTTCCTCAAAAATCTTCAGATTTTTGTCAGTTTGGTAGGTGATTTTTTTGTTTGTTTTGTTTGTTTGTTTGTTCATTTATTTTTTTAAGACAAAGTTTTTCTTTGTAGCTCTGGCTAGTGTCCTGGAACTCTCTGTAGAGCAGGGGCTGACCTCAGAGAGCCATCTGCCTCTGCCTCCTGAGTGCTGGGATTAAAGGCTATGTGGCACTACTGCCGAGATAGTAGCTGAAATGCTTTCCAGTGCTTTACTTATGAACAAAATTGAAAATTGACTGCCATATTTTTAAATCGCTAATTCAATGCTTTTTTTTTTAATCTCAAGTTTATGTTGAATTGTTCCGTTTCTTAATCTCAAACAAAGATAATCATCTTTCTTACTGATAGGATACAAATGCTTTTATCCATTTCTCCATATTAAATGTTTAAAACTCATAAATATTCACTCGATTAATCTTTTCTTTTATTGCTTCTGGATTTAGGAAACGTTGCTTAAAAGCATTTTTTTCCCAATCAAAATAAATGGATGATCTTTTAGTACTTTAATTTTTAGGTATAAAGTATTGAAATAGGAGAAAGCTAGAAAGCAGGCTCTCACAAGTTGTACTCTGACCCACATGTGTGCCCTAACATATGTGAATCAGCCTTCACACATATACACCACATATACATATAAAATAAATAAAATAATTAAGATTAAAGTATTGGAACATTAGTGTAGTAGAATGAATTAGTAACTTTTCTTCCCCCCCGACCCCCCGGCACCCAAATTGTGAATTTTATCATTGTTTCTGCGATAAATTCCCTAACCCAAATCATGTAGGGGTAAAGGAATTATTTGCTTACACTTCCAGTTCACAATCCTTCGTTGGTAGAAGTTACTGCAGCAAGTCAAGGCAGGAACATGAAAGCAGGAACTCCGGAGGAAGCTTACCTACTGGCTCAGTAATTGGCTTGCTTAGTAGCTTATACTGGGCTGCCTTTAGACAGCTGAGGCCCATCTACATAGAGATGGCAATGCCCACAGTAGGCTAGCCCCTTCCACATCAATTACATCAGGTTTGGCAGCAAGCTCCTGCACCCCACTGAGCCGTCTCACCAACCCTGTAAAACCATCTCTAGGAACAGTTCCTACAGCTAGCATTGCTATCTCAAAGGTTCCAATCATTTAAGGTGGTGTCTACATTACTTTAGCTCTGTTTATTCTACTCTCACCTCAATCAACCTAAGGAACCACAAGCAGCCAACGGGAAAGTCTGTTTCCCGTATCTTTAGAGATGTGGTATGATTATTGCTCCTGTCAGTCTAAGTAGAAAGTATCCATCTTATGATTTGGTTTGCACTCGAAAGTAGTGAGATTCAGTTATATGTGTACACATTGTAGTTACATACCATCTACCATAACTTGCTTGTTCATCCCTTTAATTCTTGCATTTTATAAGAGGTTATATATAAGAGATTATAACATATTTATATCACCTCTCCCTTCCCTTTCCTCCCTTCAAACCCTCCCATGTATACCACCCTCTGAGTTCTTTCAAATTGATGGCCTGTCTTTTTTAATGGTGGTTATACATATATGACACATATATGTATGAAAGAATGTGTGTGTATCCATGTTTCTAAATATATAAATATAACATACTCAGACTGTATTTCGCTTTTATGCATGCTTTCAAGGCTAATGATTTGGTATTGGATAAAACTGAATTTCTTCTCTTTCAGGAAGACTATTTCTCCCACACCCAGCTTTCCTTATTTGTCTGTACTTCTTTGTGTAGGGCTGAGGCCTTGCAGGCTTTCTCCTATCCACATTACCGTGTTTATTGGTGTTGTCTTAGTTCAGGTCATGTTTAGGCAGCCAGTGGTGTGGCTTCTGACATTTCTAGGAAACACAATTTCCCAGCAACCTCCCTCTAATCTCTGGCTCTTACGGCTGGTTTTCCATCCCATCCTCTGTGTTATCTGAGTCTCAGACTCAGGAGTTCTTTGTCTCTGAGGATGGCTGGTACATACCAGAGATTGCCAAGCAAGCTTCCAAAGGAGAGATGCAACCAACAGTCCTACACAGCTTGATGCTTATGAACACACTTTTTTTGTTCTAGGGCTTGTTTAACTCCCAGATAACTATGCAGTCAGTTACTTTTATCTGCCTTTTTGGTTATTGGAGAGAATGGTCAACCATAAATCACAAGTTCAGATTGATTGGCATTACTGTATTTGTGTATAAATCGGTGTCCCTTATTAAAAATAGGACTCATTTGTGCCTTAGAAAAAAGATTTAACTAATATTAATGATAAAAGTGGATTCATGAAATAGTAAAAATCTCCAGAATTTCTATGCTGTTTTTTGGAGAGAATTGCACAACAAAAGCAAAACATTAGTGTATTTGCACCTCCTTTCAAATATGAATAAAGTCTAGTACGTTATAAAAGTCAGTCTTTGGACTGGATTAGAACTCAGTTTGTAGAAAGTTTTCCTGGAATGTGCAAGGTCATGAGTTCAATCTCTGTACTGTAACAAAAAACTTATAAAAGCCCATCTTTTAAGTAAAGATTACACTGTGCACAATATCTTAATGATATAAGAAAAACCTAATGTGTTTTACTTAAACCTATAAACCCTAATGTGTGGTTACTCTATAGTAATCTCCACTTACTTTCCAAAGAAGCTGTCATTTGCAATGTTCCATGCATGGTTGCTTTTGTCCTACAAGTTCCAAACATGGAATTTTTTTTTTAATAAGGGAGAGATAGCTCATGCAAATCTGATAATAAGGTGGAACAGGCTGATACATTGATGTGCTCTAAAAACAAAAGACTTTCTTGTCTATAGGGTTTTACTGCTGTGAAGAGACACCATGATCATAGTAACTCTTTTAAAGAAAAAAACGTTTAATTGGGGTTAGCTTACCATTTCAGAGCTTTAGTCCATTGTTATCATGGTGGGAAACATGGAAGACACTACACAGGCAGACATGTTGGAGCAGGGCTGAGAGTTCTACATCTTGATTCACAGACAGCAAAAGGAGACTGTGTGCCACACTAGACATAGCTTGAACACAAATGACCTCAAAGTCCTTCTCCACTGTGACACACTTCCTCCAACAAACCTTCACCTCCTAATAATGCCACTCCCTCTGGGCCAAACATTCAAACACATTGTGTCTATTGGGGCCATTCCTATTCAAACCATCACAGCTTCCAATACTTAATCTTCTCGGTCTTTTCCAATAACTTTTCCAGGAATTCTCGTTGATTATGTATCACCAAGGAGATTTTTAATGTGTACTGAGGAGTACTTCAGTACACAAAAGGAAATTGCACTGTAAACACGATAGCTCCCAAATAATAGCTATTTTGCTGCTTGGGAAAGCTCACTACCCTTCAGCCCTGGGGCAGCCTTAGCTACTTCTCTTGGGCTTTTGCTATGGTTGTTAACCAGGAAAAGCTGTTCAAAACCCTCAGTCTTACAAAACATTTACAGAAGCATCTTATCTACGTCTTTAAAGTAATAGTAATAATTAGTATGATGAGACATACGGTGAGATCTAGGAGGACCAACTGTATCGAGAAATGCTCCATCATGTTTTAGATTTGGATGCTTTGCTTTAGATGGATACATTTACCTATTTGGAGAGAAGTTCTCTCTATGTAGCTTTGTCTGGCCTAGAACTCACAAGGCTGAACTCAGACTCCTAGAAATCACCTGCCTTTACCTTCTGAGTGCTAGGATTAAAGTCATGAGTCACTGTACTTGGCTTTGGGAGAATGTTTGTATCTTTAATACAAGTGTTTGCTTGTACCTAGTTCTCATAGAAACTGAGAGGAAATGTTGATTTCATTGAAGGGTCATGGTTCTTTAGCCACTTGGTTTCAAAATGGCCTTGGGCACTATCTCTGAAATGATGATAGAGTCTGCAGTGAAAGCCAGTATGTCTTCTGGAGATGACTGACCTCTTGGTATTAAAGTCATGATAAACAGGTCATTTTAAAGTAGTTTAGTTGCTGTTGTTTTGATTTCTGTTTGTTTGGTTGGTTTGTTTTTGTTTCGTTTGTTTGCTTGTTTTTTATATTGTCTTTTGTCTTCCTCTTTTGCCACTCAAACTACATCTAAGTTAGACTGCTTTATAGTAATTATTAGTCCCTGATGCTTTTCTTGTTTTCTGTCTTTTATTTTCAAATGCTAAATCAGACTTCCTTTCCTGGGACAAATACCACTTGGACTGATGTATACTTTTTTTTTTAACTGCTGGATTCTATTTTATAGAGGATTAGTACACCGCTTTCAGTAACAGATACTAATGAATAGTTACGTGTGTGTTTCAGGGTTTTTTTTGTTAAGCCTTTGGTAGACTAGCTCTTAGGGTACTATTGGATTCATTGAATAGACCAGAAAGTATTCCTTCTCTTCCTGTATTCGGAAAGAAATTCTAGAAAGGTGATATTATCTTGTCTTTCAATGTTCAGCAGAAATTATCAAGTCCACCCAGGCAAATCTGTTTTCTAGCTTAGAATCTCATTGCGTTAGTTGGGGTTTCTATTACTTTGAAAAAAAAACACTATGAACAAAACAAGCTTGAGGAGGAAAGTATTTATTTCAGCTTACACTTACACATCACAGTCCATCACTGAGAAAATTCAGAACAGGAAGCCAAACAGAGAGCGAACCTGGAAGGGGGACTAGTAATGCAAAGGCCATGAAGGAGTACTGCTTACTGGCTTGCTCCCACAGCTTGCTCAGTCTGATTTCTTATAGCACCAAGGACCACTAGCCAAGGAAGGCATTCCCCATGATGGTCTGTGCCCTCACACTGTGATTTATTAATTCGCATTGCCAGCTTCCAGCACTGGGCGGGGGTATTTCTGAGTCGACTGTCAAGTGATCCAGACAGCCGATTACACGAACCGTCCGAAACAAAAAAAAAAAAAAAAAACAAAAAAAACAGAAAATGCTTGCCTACAGCCTTTCTCATTGAGGCATTTTCATTGAGGTTCCTTCCTCTTAGATGACTCTAGTTTGTGTCATGTTGACATAAAACAAGCCAGCATAGTCATTAATCACTGATTCGTTACTTTTAATGGATATCATGTTATTCAATCTAATGTGAGTCTAGGCAGATTTGTCTTTCAAACAATTTATTTTACTATTGCTCATTGCACTTCCTTGTTATTCTGATAATATAGTATCGATAGCAACATTCCTACTTTCATTTCTAATGTTAGCAACTTGGTTGGCGCTTATTTTCTTAGCACAGCTAGAACCATTGGTTCCATTGATTTTTTTTTTTTTATATTGGCTTTGTGTTTTATTTTTCCCTATTGACTTCATTTTTAGAAATACTTATTATTTACTGTCTTACTTTGGACTTGGTGTTATATCTAACTACTTTCCTAACTTAGTAGCTTAATCAATTGATTTTTAGAGCCTTCTTTTAAAAACTTCTTCAATAATGTATACACTAGCTGCTACAGATTTCCATCTCATCACAACGTGAAAGCAGTGATAGGCGGTATTTTTGTTTGTTTGTTTAAAATGTTTCAACTTGCCCTCAGACATTTGTCTAACCTGTGTGTTATTTAGAAGTATATCATTTAATCTCTTTTTGTGTATTTTCCATGTTTTTTTTTTCTTGCTATCAATTTCTAGCTAACATCTAGAGGGGTTTGAGAGCAGGCGTTGTATGAGTTCTGTTTTTTTTTTTTATTTTGCTAGCATGGCATGATCCAGAATGTTTGGCATTTTCTTAGAGAATATGCCAAACACGCTTAAAAAGACTTGTTTGGTGTGAATAGTCTATAGATGTCAACTATACTTCTCATGCTATAATTTGAACAGTTGATTATAGTGGGCAGAAAAGACAGAGAGCAACAGACTAAGACCCAGATATGACCTTCAAAGTCATATCCCCAATGACCAAGTCTTATCTCTCAGCTTTCTATAATATCCCAAAATATTGTCACCAGTGAAGAACAAAGCATTCAAAACATGTTTCTATAGAAGACATTCCACACTCAAACCACGACATTTTCTTCCTGGTCCCCAAACGCTCATGCACATCTTGTAATAAATAATGCATTTCATTCATCTAAAGGTCTCTAAATGTGAACAGTTCCAGCAATTCATCCTAAGACTAGCTCAATATATATATGAGTCTCTCATTAACTCTTAGTTTTGAGCTTCTATAAATTAAAATCAGATTACATTACTTTAAAGACATCATGCCATAGAAAAAAAGATATTTCCATTCCAAAACTGATCTATGAGGCTATAGGGGAAAAAAAGAAGAAGAAAAGAAGAAGGAAAGAAGGAAAGAGAGGAAGGAAGGAAGGAAGGAAGGAAGGAAGGAAGGAAGGAAGGAGAAGGGAGAAGGTAAGAAGAGAAGACTAAAAGCCAATAGGTCAAACATGTCCAACATTAAGAACATGGTGAGCTCGGATGGGCCTGTGCGGGATGCAGTCCTCATGTCTCTCCCGAGATGGTTTTACTTGCTGCCTACAACTTTCCTAACCATATATTAAGCATCTGGCATCTTTAGTATGCTGTGTACTCTGATGTGGTGTAAGCTACATCTTTGCAGGATCATGCATGTCCTCTCTGCAGCTTGTTGCAGGGAATCTAACTCTGCCACACACTGCCTGCCCTCCTCTGCCTTCCTTTCAGATCTCTGGGAAGTCAAGATTGCTCCACCCTCAGGCTCCTGCATTGCACAGGCTTGCAAGGCCAGCAAGGTCTTCTGCAAGCTTGAGTGATGGCCAAGTCTTCCCTACAGTGGCCCTTGAGTGGATAGATGCCTCCACCCAGGCAGGAAAACACTTCCCAGGCAAGCCTATGTGATCAAGCTATCCCTGTGGTTCTCTCATCTCAAGGGAATGGGTTTCAAAAGGAGTTTACAATGTTATACATAGTAACCTATGATGACTGGGTATGACCAAGTCCTCAAATGTTCTCAAGACATTATTTTTATTATTTCCATGCAAAGCCATTAGTCGCCTTTGTTAAGGCACAAACTTTTTTAGCAACCATACCTTCCCTTTCCAGAACTTCCACCACATTTTTTTTTTCTGCCCAAGAGTTTCTCAACTCTTTCTACTTTCCTTTGCCTCTGTATTCTTACCATAACACTGGCTAGAAGAGGCCAGTATTTGCGGGGTGATGGTGGCACACTCCTTTAATCTCAACACTCAGGAGGCAGATGCAGGAGGATCTCTGAGCTTAAGGCCAGACTCTTCTACAGAGTGAGTTCCAGGACACAGAAAAACCCTGTCTTGAAGAGCCAAAACCAAACAAACTAACAAACAAAAAAAAAGTCAGTATAAACTATAAACAGTCCAAATGTTATGCTTTCTTGAAATTTCTTCTGTCAAATTAATCTGTCATCTTTAACTTCTGCTGTCATAAAGTTTCAGACTATGAACAAAATGTGCATAAATGGTTTTGCATAATATAACACAAATTATGTCATGTCCAATGCCTAGTAGCATGCTTGATTCCATCTGAGACCTCATGAACTCAGTATTTATTGTCCACATTTCTGTTGGAATTCTGATATTTTGAGCTCTCACTAGAACTCTCGATAGCTATGCATCTAATATTCTAAAGCTTATGTTGCTCTCCTCTCCAAATTCTTCCAATTTACTTCCATAAGACAGTTGCAAAGACCTAAAAAGAACATGGTCAGAATTACTCACAGTGATTCCCTTACTTTCTATTGCCAACTTCTTTTTCAGTGTATTGAGTAGCTGGACTTTTGAGTCATTGTTGATAAATGTCAAAGAAAGTAACTTTAAGGAAGAAAGATTTAGTTGACTCATGTGATGGCGCACGCCTTTAATCCCAGCACTTGGGAGGCAGAGGCAGGCGGATTTCTGAGTTCAAGGCCAGCCTGGTCTACAGAGTGAGTTCCAGGACAGCCAGGGCTACACAGAGAAACCCTGTCTCGAAAAAAAACAAAAAAACAAAACAAAAAAAAGGCTTTCATCCATGATTGGTCCCATGTACTTGGGCAGAGAAACAGTGTAGCTAGAACCTTTGGCACTGTAGCTTAGTTAATCTTCTGTGTGTAGGAAGCAGAGAGAGAACAGACTGGAGACCCAGAGCAACCTTGAGAGTCATACTTGCCAGCGATCCTCCAACTGGCTCCCACCTCCCAAAGTTTCCATCCACTGTCAAAATAACACTTCTAGATATGGACAAAGTATTGAAAAGACAAACCTGAAAGGATCATTAATATTTAAATGTAACACAACAATATGATCTAATAAGACAGTTGTATTCTGAGGATTGGCATCCATTGCTTCTGATGGAGAAAGTAGCATTGATTACATCTTGAGATTCTAGACAATACATTGTGGTGGAAATCTGAAAAGTAGTAGCAGCCAAAGGTCATGGGTAGTTCTTTTCTAGCAGGTCAAGGAACTGACTGATGAAAGCTAGTGTCTCTTAGAGAACTACTAAATCTATTCATTGTAATAGTTTCTATTAGAGTTCTCTGTATGTATAGAAGTATAAAAGTAACAGAATGCAAGAAATATACATGGACCATAGACTAAATGCACAATGACTTTAGGAAGAAGACCCCAGAATATTTATATCCATTTATATCTTAGGAAAAGTGGTCAGTGACCATCACTAGAGTTTAGTGTAATAGTTATAGTCCTCCTTAGCATAGTGGATATGCTATCATCAACCTCAAAATGTTGAATTAGAATGATATCACTTGAGGATATATGACTATCATCTGACACATGAAACTTGATACCCTTGTCAACCATGTACATGCAAATTGACATAGTACTAAATGTCTGTCATCTTTGGTTGATGAAACACGTCTGCCAGTAGGTTTATATCTTTGGTCATAAGTCCAAAAAGCACACAGACCAACAGTAATATGACCAACATTCAACAGAATAATGTACAGAGAGGCATCTGGCAGGATTTTGTTTTCGATGGATGTTTAAGTTCAAATGGGCTCATATGAGGTGAGCTGTGGAACAATTTGTTGTCAACGAATCTTTGGGGATGGTCTTAAGCTCATCCACCAGGTTTTATAAGTCACAGGGTAAGATGAGGCAAACTTGAAAATTTTAGTTGTCTGCTGAACTGGAATTGAAGAATTGTTGAAGACACCACTATGTCGCCCATTTGAACAGTTATTTAGAATCTATCATGATGTGGAAGTTCTGCTGAATGCTCCAGCTGACCTCAGACCCACAAGTTTCACCTACCTCTGCTTCTTGAATGCTGGGATAAAAGGCATGAGCCACCACGGTTGGCAGGATGTAAAGTATTTGAATATTACTTAGAACAGTAGGTATTCTACACGTGTGTTAGGCAGAATTCTCAAAGGGAACAGAGCTGGTAGAAAGTTAGTTTTTAAGTTGGCTTATGTGATAGGGGTTGGTTAATGGCTAGAGTTAATTGTCAACTTGATGGGATCTACATCAATTGAAAGATAGGCCTTTGGCATGTCTCTGGGACGTTATCTTGATTGTGTTAGTTGAGATGGAAGTACCAGTCCACTGAGTATGGCACCATTTCCTGGCTGCATTCCAAGACTATGGTATAGAATAAGAGAGTTGAACAGCCATGTGTATTCTCAAATCTCGGCTTCCTGACTGTGAGTGAGATGTGACCAGCTGAGTCACATACCTGCAACTGTGAGCTGGAATAGAGCCTTTCATGCTTAAGTTGATTTTGTCAGGATATTCTATCACAGCAACAAGGAAATTTATTAATATACTATCTACACTGCGGAAAGGCTGAAGACTCTGCAGAGTCCATGAAGGTGGTTTCTTCAGCAGTTCCAATCAGGTGCCAAAGGCTTAAAAGTTTCCTCTAGAGTCAATGGTCTTTAGTGTACATTGGGAAGCCTAAGAAATTATAGTCTGTCATAAACTGAGGATGCCAGCAACAGTAACAGCAACCGCAGACATAGGTGTCACTTGATCAGAAGAAGAGGAGAAGTAATGGAATCAATGCTTATTCCTTGGGCTGCTCTCTGTCTGGGAAATCCCCACTGGAAAATGCCTCCTACTCTGAAGGAGGGTCTTCCTCATTCAAGTAATACCTCAAAGACACCCACAGAAGTGTGTCTGCTTGTTGATTCCAAATTCCATGATATTGGCAATCAGGACTAACCATCAAGTGACCATAGTTAGGGCCGTCCACCTGTCTTAATTGTATTTCAAGCACTTGGCTTAGTAAATGTCAGAGAAAGTTCAAAAATATTTGGACAAGACATGTTGTGTTGTTAAAAATTATAGACTAGCTCTCTTGCTGTAAACTTTGCAGGAAATATTTGGTTAAGTTAAAATGCCATTTGGATTATATGCTGTCCCCCTTCCAACATAAGGACTTCAGATGCAGTGTAGCTTTCCTAGAAAAAGTAGAGTGGATTGGCTTAGCTTTAACAATCCTCTTACTATATAGCAAAATCCATTATCACACAAGAAGAGATTCTGTCCCATCTTTTGGGTGGGATCCCTCAACTGTCCCAGTGAAGACCATGTGCATGAATAGCATGGCACGTTTCTTTTTCTTCCCTATAACAGAAGTAACTGGATAAGTGGATCATAGCTTTGAACAAGCATGTGGGGTGTGTGGTGTGTGTGTGTGTGTGCATAAAACTTCAGGAAATAAAACTTTAGATGAGAAGACCTTGACAAAAACTATGAAGGAAGTCTTTTGGTTTTTTTTTTTCTGGCTTATGCTCTCTGAATCTTCAGCTTTTTCAGAGTTTGTTGATATTTTGGTTCATTAGTATTGAGAATTCTCCTTTATATAAATATGTAGTACAAAATGAAGGTATTTGAGGCCAGCCTGGGCTATTTGAGGCACATTCTAAAATAAGAGGTAGAGAAACAAGGGGAAGAGGAAAAAAAGGAGAGGAGAGAGAGAAAGAGAGAGAGAGAGTCAGAGTCAGAGACAGAGACAGAGACAGACACAGACACAGACACAGACACGACACAGACACAGACACAGACACAGACACAGAGACCCAAAGAGACAAGAAACCCCAATTCATAAGCCAATCCAGCCCTGGGCTTCCCCTTGTATAAGGTGCCTAGAAAGAAAAAAATCTCAGCAAAACCCAGATGAAAACATGTCTTTTGCTGTGTCCATTTATGGACATCACTAGGGCTTGATGACCGCCTCTCTCCCCATGGCTTCTGCCATCGCCCATACTTGACTAACCGAGTCAAGTTAGTCCTTACTTGTAAGGACTCTTACTAAGTAAGAGTTATTCCTTACTAAAAGCTGTGACAAGTTTTTTAAAGAGACTCTCAGAGAAAGCCCAGGTAACCCGAGGTCAACCCAAACTTCTCATAGTTCCTAAAGTTTGTAAAACACAATTGTGGTCGTCTTCTGGAAAATGCCTAAAGCTCGTGTTCCCCAAAGCGCCGTTTTCTCCATAAAATGTAACTGTAATAACTCTTAAGATCTTAGTTGTTAGCCGGGCGGTGGTGGCGCACGCCTTTAATCCCACCACTTGGGAGGAAGAGGCAGGCGGATTTCTGAGTTCGAGGCCAGCCTGGTCTACAGAGTGAGTTCCAGGACAGCCCGGGCTACACAGAGAAACCCTGCCTCGAAAAAAACCAAAAAAAAAAAAAAAAAAAAAGATCTTAGTTGTTTCCATCTCCACTAAACTTCATATTAAAAACAAATGATGTGAGGGATCAGCCTTTTGATAACTGTGTTTTAAAACTATGATTGTTTGTTACTTGTAGAGTTACGTGCTTGGATGTTGAGGCCAGAGGATCCATCCCAGCATCAACTAAACAGAAAGTACCAGCATAACTTGGACTATGTAGCAAGACATCATCTCAGAAAAGGAAAGAAACAAAACATATCAGTCATAAATGTATTATTTTTATTCAGCCAGCTTTTATTTCACTTCCTGACTTATTATGGTTGCCCATTTTAATTGATGACATTTCCCCCTCAGAATCTTAATGTTGTTTATTAGGATAATATATTTTTCTAAATATATCTTTCTATATTGGGTTATATTTTTTTCTAAGTACATACATAATAAAATAAAAATAAATACAGTATATTTTTCTAAATACATCTTTCTACAATATGACCATGTGGAACAAGGTATTGTCCTTACACTATCTGTTCCAAAGACGAAAGAAAACCAAGTTCAGAGGTGCAAGGACCTATGGGAAATGGAAAGAAGGGCCCAGAGCCTCCGATGCCATCACTTAGAACTGCTGACTAGTCTTGAGTTCTACTAGTGAAATGGAACAGTTGCTATTCTCTATTTTCACAATACAACCATCGAGGAATTCCAACACATCAATACACACTGACTGCGCTTTCAAACGTGCACAGTCTCGCCCGCTCCTCTATTTTGTTGTTGAAAAAAAATGGGTACCTGAATATGAGCCATGAAAAGATGTCCCCCAACTGTACAAAAACGAGTGAAAACCGAAGAGCTGGAATTTTTTATCCATCCCCGCCCCCCTCCCCTGTGCCCACCAGAAGGAGAAGGGGAAAAAAAAAAAGGAAAGGAAAAAGAAAACCCACAGAGCTGTTTGATTGCTTAAGCCGGGTGGTCAGACAATAGGACCAGAAAGAATGGCCGCTTCCTTCCTTCCTGTTGAGTGTTCTGCCTGAGTGAGCAAACTCAATAGCACTTTGCTTTGCAGCAGAACTAGGCTCTAGCATGAGGGAAAATCAACAAAGAGCCATTCTAGGGCATTTCCAACCCCACCTACGGCATGAGGAGACAGTCTGGCAGTTAAGTGTAGAAACCAGAGAAGGAATGAAAGAGAGAAAATATTAATTTAATTGATACAATATTGCGTTATTATACATTTGGATAGAAAGTGTAATTTCAAAATGCCTTTAGAATATTTTGCGTTAACACAGAAGAGAAAAATAGTAAAGGACAGTTCCTGTCAGTTCCTTTCAGTGTTTTTCTTAAATCATAATTTGAGCAGATATACCCAGGTTACAAACATTCAAAAACCTATACCTTCAGAACTTACAAAAACTTTACTAAAGGGCATTGTTAGATTTTCCTACTGTATGTGACAGGGACTTAAAACTAATTGTGTTAACCTAATACTCTTTACTGGGATAGGTCCCAATATGTCAACAGTCTGTTCCGTGGAATTTTGAATGTGATAGCATGTCACTTCTTAGTTGTGCTAAATGAAATCATTGACCTTAAAAAGGGCAGATTATCTTAGAAGGCCTTAACTAATTACACACGTTCTTCAAAAGCAAAGAACTTTCTCCCAAGGTGACACAAGAGGAATTAGGAGAGAGTCAAAGTGTGCAAAGGATTTGACCCTGAGTTCTTGGTTTGAAGTCGGAATAGGCTTTGTGAGATGACAAACATGTCGTCCAGTCTTGAACTAAAAGTCACCTCCAGCCGAGAAAACAGAGACCTCAGCCCTATGTCCACAACGAACAGTATCCTGCAGACAGTCTGTAAGAATCTGGAAGAGCACAGTCTGTCCTCAACTAAAACTGCAGTCCAGCAAATTATTTTGGTCTATTGAGACCCAGATCTCAGAGAGAACTGAGCCCATCCAGACCTCTGCTTCCTAGAACTGTGAGACAATAAACGGAGTAGCTTTAAGATGTTACAGCATCCGGAATTTTGTCATGGCAACACTTATAAACAAAGGTCACATCTTTCTTTTTCTTCACCATAATGAATTAATGAATTTTCCCAATGGCAACTGCAGCCTAGTGAATACGAAAATTTGTCAATTTTGTTATTGTTGTTGATCTGGTGACATAGTCTCTGTCACTGTAATAGTCATAATGTTTGACTATGTCTGCCAGGGAATCTGTACTTGAATGCTTCTATAGTCAGAGCTGATAGGCATCAACTATTGTTAATTGTAGTAGCATTAGTGTACATAATACATTTTCATTGTGTTTCTTCTGATGGCTTTTTCACCGAAAACATATCTGCATTCAGAATAAATATAGTCAGTAGATAATAGTATTAAATGGTTAAAGAACTTTCAGTATTTCATTTTTCAGTATAAAGATCAATCAACATACTTTCTACTCTGTGGTCATTTATATGAGAACTAATTGATTATTTTATTGTAGTTAGGAAAATGAAAAATAAATCCATAAAACGTGGGAGGAAAGTGGCCACTAATAACATTTTCTAATAGCTAGAGGGTATGTGAGGTATTTTACCTATTTTTAAATTTTCATTTATTGTTTGTGTTTGTGTGTGTGTGTATGTATGTGTGAGTGTGTGTGTGTAGGCACATGTGTGCCATGGCATCTGTATGAACGTTAGCAGACCACTTTGTAGCATCAGCTGGTCCTCTCCTTCTACTTTTTCATGGGCCCAGTTGGATCTTGGGTTAACATCCCTGGCCAGCATCTTCACTCAGTAAGCCATCTCTCTAGCTCATGAAGTTCTTTTTTACTTACATTTTATTTATTTATTTATTTATTTATTTATTTATTTATTTATTTATTTTTCCGAGACAGAGTTTCTCTGTGTAGCCCGGGCTGTCCTGGAACTCACTCTGTAGACCAGGCTGATCTTGAACTCAGAAATCCACCTGCCTCTGCCTCCCAAGTGCTGGGATTAAAGGCGTGCGCCACCACTGCTCGGCTTTACTTACATTTTAAAGTATTCCTTTTAGGCAAAATTGCCACCATGAGGTCTTCCACAGGGGACTAGGGGCAGAGAGCTCCGTGAGGTTCTTCACACTAGTTTACTCAACGAGAGCTGGAGCTGGAGCCAGGGCACAGCTACAGGTCCTCATCCTTTTCATTTTTAGGAATATAAAATATCATGTTGGGCAGGGGGTGGAGATGAATATTAGAGTACATAAAGCCTTTGGTCTAATTCCCAGAATCACAAAATAAGTAAGTAAAGTATTCTATTAGCTTTAAAGAATCTCAAAATATGTCAGAGTGGCCAGTGCAGAAGAGTGTCTATGGGCTTGTTAGCTTGCTGTGGCTCTGCTTTCCTGAACCTTCTGAGAGTAACTTAGCTCCGTTTTTGCTGCTAGAACAGAACATCATAGATTGAGTGATTTATATTCACATGAGATTTGTTTACTATAGTTTTGGAGCTTGGGAAGACCATGAGCACGGCACTGGCAGCTTGCAAGGGTCTTTATGTTTTGTCATATGGTTAGAGGCAGAAGGGTAAGAAGTTGCAAGAGGAAGCCAGAGAACACCACTTTCTGAGAGAACTCTCACACTCTTAATGATGAGTCTATTTCTTCAACATCACTGATATGTCCTTACGGTTCTTTGGAGCAACTCCTGTCTGGGTTGTCTGGAAATCAGCAGCTCAGTTCACAGGTTAGCAGGCAGCAGCATCTAGATCCACTAGCAAACACTTCATGGCTACACCAGCAGTCCAGTTCTGTAGAGTCAGGTTAGCAACAGCAGTGATGCAAACTATCAGAGACATCCAGGCCTCAACCTCAGCAGAGGAACCAACAGGAACACCAGAAGTTCTTGGCTGTCCCTCCCTCAGGGAAATGAAGATCAGCAAAGACACCAGACTCACAAGCGTTGGACAGCTAGCTGTACCAACAAGCCAAGCTCTGTCTCTGTCACTCCATGGAGTCCTATCTATACCCTCCAAACATCACATGTCCTCCATGTGCCTTGCCCCACCACATGCATTCAATCAACCCAAGTCCTTGGAAGCAGCAAGAAACTGCAGCATACCACCAGACGTTTTTTGGGTGAATTTCTCTCTATGGAATCCTGACAAATGCAGCTCAACTACACAGTATAAGGTGGGCCAATACATGAGTGACCTTAGCAAAGAATCCTTTATCACACGTCCTTTCATATGTTTGCTTTAGCAAAACATTCTCTCTCCTGTGTCTGATTCATTGGACCGTTCCTTCACAAGTCTGCCTTAGCCTTTCACACCTGTGTCCACTTTAACAAAAATGTTCCTTCATGTGTTTGCCCCAGCAAACACCACCCAACTGACTTTCCAAAGTACCTTTAAGTTCCCACTTTATACTCTAATAAAAATAAGCCAAGCAGGAGATTTCCATTCCCAGTGACTATATTTTTTTCCCATTCACCTCTCTTCTGCGGCATGACACCTTTCCTTTGAAGAGCTCTGTGAGGTATCAGGCAAAGTCTGGTTAGGATGCAAATTGTTTCATTCTTCACAGAACATGCAGAGGCATCCACTCTGGCTCTTATACGGGGTATAGTTAACATAAAAATGAAGTCCTTCATGGATAAGCTCTCCTCTTACATACAGAGACACACAAATCATCAAATTAGCTTATCATTTCATTTATTCCAATAGTGTTCTCAGCTAACTTGGATGTTTCATGGCCACATCAAATTCACTCTTCATATTTAGTACAACAAGATAGACTTTTTAGTAAATGATTTAATAATGGCAGTGGCAACGCATAGAAACTTCTTTCCATTTTTTTTTTGTTTGTTTGTTTGTTTTGTTTTTTCGTGACAGGGTTTCTCTGTATAGCCCTGGCTGTCCTGGAACTCACTCTGTAGACCAGTCTGGCCTCAACTCAGAAATCCGCCTGCCTCTGCCTCCCAAGTGCTGGGATTAAAGGCGTGCGCCACCACCACCCTGGCAACTTCTTTCCATTTTTACGGTGGTGTAAAACAATTAATGGAGACTTCCTGGTCCAGTTTTTAGTGTGTGTGATGGTTTATATATGCTCAGCCCAGGGAGTGGCACTATTAGGAGGTGTGGCACTGTTGGAGTAGGTGTGCCACTGTGGGTGTGGGATTAAGACCCTCACAGTCTTCAGATGAAGACGTAGAACTCTCAGCTCCTCCTGCACCATGCCTGCCTTGATGCTGCCATGCTCCCTACTTGATGATAATGGACTGAACCTCTGAACCTGTAATCCAGCCCCAATTAAGTATTATCCTTATAAGAGTTGCCTTGGTCATGGTGTCTGTTCACAACAGTAAAACCCTAACTAAGACAGTGTGTAAATACGCACAAGTAATCTCACCATTTAATACCTGCTGCTATGGAGGACAAGAATTCCCATATTTGTCACAAAGTCACCAAGGCTGATTGATACACAAGTCACAGTACTTTCAAAACCTTTCTGCTCTCCGAGATGTTAAAGTCTAGTCACATCTAGACGAAGGACTCTTGTCATGATTTCCTCTGCTCCTTCTGTAGCACACACTGGAGTATAGATCACCTCTGAGATAAGAAAGGGCAAGTGAGGAAAAACATACATACATACATTCCCCCGGCGCAGTAAGACAGACAGTTTGATTACTTTTACAGCTCTTTTGATCAGATATATTCTTCAACCAACGTAAGGGGGCCCCATAGCAGCTGAAATGCTGATTATATCCCTTCAAGGCGGCCAGTGGCCTGTTACTCCAGATTGGTTAGGGTCCAATATCTATTTGCATAAGCTTCAAGGAGTGATAGGCTGACGCATCTATAGCTTATACATGGACGGCGCACAGTGGAAACGCTATTTTTGGCTGCCTACATCCCCTAATTATTTAAAATTTGGAACTGGTTCTTCTGGACTAAGATGACTAGCCTCCACACCAAGCATTCATGTGATTGTCAAAAGCTTTGGAAGCACTCTTAAAGTAGCCTGCTGTGCAAAGTCGGGGTGAACCCAGAGGTCTGAGCCTTGTCAAGTTTGAAGCATTTTATGGGGGCCCATCCTCATACCCGCCTTTGTGCTTTTTCAGAAGGTGTTTGACCAAAACATCAGCACTCAACATTACTTCAGAAATCTATTCAGGATGAGAACATCTCTAGTCGAGGCACTACCTCATTATCCCGCTTCTGAAAAATTTAAAGGTGCCATGGTACCTATGAATGTATACCATGGCAATGGTCAAGGTCAGGATCTAGGAAATGCCTGGACGGCTGATTTTACATATGTTTGAAATATATGTCTTTCTAGACAAAGTAAATAAGCCTATATCAAATTGAATAATTTTAACACTTAACTCCAATTTCATGATGGGTCATAATTTATATAGATATACAGTAAATGGATATTGAACAGGACCTCTTATAAAGACTATTACCATGAAGACACAAATATATTTTTGCTATTCCCTAATTAACAGTTTGCTGGTTCCTGAAAAGGAAACAAAAAACACTATTTCTATTATGAAATTTTTCTTATTTTAATATAGGGTCTTGATATGGTACCCCAGGTTGGCCTTGAATTCATGACTTTCTTGGATCAGCTTCTCACAGGCCTGGATTATAGATATGTACCAACATACACAGCATATATATAATACATAAATATACATACACATATACATATGTATATAATTCAGTTAAACTACTTTTAAGGGGCTGGTACAATGACTTAGTACCAAGGCACTTTAGTATAAAGGCACTTGTCACCAAGTCTGAGAAAATAAGTTGGATCTTCAGGACTCACATGGTAGAAGGAGTGAATTGACTTCTATAAATTGCCCTCAGACTTCTACACACTTTTCATTACACACAGGTGTCCACACATATATAACATGCACACACACACACACACACACACTAAGTAAATAAATATAATATGATTGCTATAAGTTTGAGGCCAAACATAGTGAGTTCCACATCCTGTCTCAAAACAAAAACCCTTTAGCTGCAAAATGGTTCTTAATTGCCAATAAAATTAGAAAACGTATTTCAAATTTAAAAAATATAGATAACTATAATTCACCAAGGAGATATACCAAGTATTTTAGAAAATAGTATATACCTACCCAACATGAGGCTTTTGTAAGGACATGTCATACCTAAACCTTAATATCCCACACCAGTCTCAAAAGGCTCCTAGCCATCTTACAATTCGAAATGCAATCATTCCATCTCTCTGTGTCTTCTCGATAGCTGAAATGGATCTGGAGATACTCAATATTAGGCAAAAGTATACATCAAGTCTCATTAAGACTCAAATCACTGGGCAGTGGTGGCACACCCTTTAATCCCAGCACTTGGGAGGCAGAGGCAGGCGGATTTCTGAGTTTGAGGCCAGCCTGGTCTACAGAGTGAGTTCCAGGACAGCCAGGGCTATACAGAGAAACCCTGTCTCGAAAAACCAAAAAAAAAAAAAAAAAAAAAAACTCAAATCAAACTTTTAGCTATGAACTCCAATAAATTCAGAAAGCAAGTGGTAGACTTCAAAGACATAATAACACATGTTAAATGTCACCATTCCAAAATGAGGAACGACGTTTAATATCAAGGAAGGGTCAGAACACAGTAAGAACAAAATCATCACAGCAAATGTCAAGCATTGTGGATCCTTGTCCAGCCTCTGTCGCCTGTGCTGTGAAGCTAGGAACTCTAATGAACACGGACAATCAATCCACCTGTAACCTTGCATGTAAGACAACCCCTGTATCTTGCTGTAGCATCCTATATGTTCTCTTTCTCCTCTCTCTCTCGTCTCTCTCTCTCTGTTGTCTCTCTCTCTCTCTCTCTCTGTCTCTCTTCTCTCTGTCTCTGTCTCTCTCTCTGTCTCTGTCTCTCTCTCGTCTCTGGCTTCACTCATTGTCTGCAGTCGTTTCAGCAAGCATTCCATGTCCCTGGCGTCTCTGCAGCTAAGGCTTCATCCTCACAGCCTCACAGGTAAGCCTCTCCATGTTCCACAGACATCCTCTGATCGCGCTTCCTTGAGAATACAGGCCATAGAGATACTGGAGAACGTCTTATGCTGTTAGCTCAACTCTGACCAAGAGATGCGTGTACGCATGTGCACATGTGTGTGTAAGGAAAGTACCATTGCTCATTTTCACAAATACTGATGAAATCTCTTTGGATGACCAACATTACTCAATTTCCTGACTTTTCTCCTAGAATGTGTGATCTCAACATTCGGGAGCTATAGAACGTTCCAGGCTAACTAGGGCTTACATAGTGAGACCCTGTCTTAATTAATTAATGAATGGAGACTGTGGCTTAATTGGCCAGAGGGTTGCTTAGAGTTCAGGGATCTCTGAGTTCAGCCCTTCAGCGCTGCATAGAGCAGGTGTTCACTCAGGCTTGTAATCCCAGCCTGGCTGAGGTGCAGGCATCTCTTGTTCTGACAGAGCCTGGCACCAAGTATATTAACACACATGCATTGGACTGGAGAGATGGCTCAGCGGTTAAGATTGCTCGTCCAGAGGTCCTAAGTTCAATTCCCACAACCACATGGTAGCTCCCAACCATCTGTAATGGGGATCCGATGCCCTCTTTTGGTGTGTCTAAAGACAGCGACAATGTACTTACATACATGAAATAAACAAATAATCTCAAAACAAAGCGAAACCAAACATGCATGAAGCAAATAACAGACTAAATAGTAAAAAAAGTTAAAAGATAGGTCTTAGTTCGTGCAGTGAGCTACAAGAAGAAAGACCAGACCCTAGGCTTCAGGAGAACCAAAACGAAACTTTGCTTTTGCAATTGGCAAGGACTCTGCCTTTGAGCCCTATTCATTCTCACTCTCACTGAGTATTCTTATAGACTGCAGGAGAACGGAGACTTCAGCCTTCAGTATTGTTCTCTCTGTTGAAAAATTCCTGGTGTTTGTTGTTGTTGGGTTTTTGCATATGTATTTTAAAATGAACTTCTCAAGTACATTCTTAAGATAAAAATAAACAGAGTTTAGGAGAACAGATAGTATTACTAGTTAGGTTTCAAACCCTGGACAGAAGGTGGAGGCGCCGATTGAACAAAGCAAAGCGGACCTGCCCACTATTTCTCCCTGTAATACCCCTGTCCCTACCTGACCCAGGGCCCTTCTGACAGCATACCCCACCCACCCTTACCGTAAACGCTCCAGCGGAGGGGGCTGGGCTAGCTCTTCCGCATACAATCCGACCACTTTGGTTACCTAAGGTCTTTTTATTTTTGTGCCTCTGGCGGCTACACCTGGTCCCCTTCTCCCTCCCCCTCCTTGACAAGGCCCAGCTCAAGGTCACGTACACTCTGGACTTTCCCAGGGGTCTCCGCCTCTGGCTATGCTCTCCCACGGTCTACCACCATACCTAGGGACACTCAGGATTCCTTGCCTTTGCATTTCTTTTTTTCATTCACTTGGGGCTGAAACCTGGGACTAGTCATGTTCTTTTCCTTTTTATTTATTTTTTTTATTCAGTAATATTGAGAAGAATCCTGAGTAAATTAAACAATTTTTGTGTTAGAAATAACAGAGAGTAATCCTCCCTTTAAAAAAAAATTAAAATTACTAAAGGCATTTTGAAAACTTGTTACTACATGCCTTAGAATTAGCTTAGTATTAGAAACAACAGAACCCCACCAGAGTTTATTTCAGCCATCAGTACCAAGTGAAGGGATACAGACTTTGAACACTGACCTCAGCTTTCTAACTCTTCATTTCAGGACTGGTGGCTGATGGACGAAATCCTGAGTGATGGCTTCCCAAGTTTCCTCTGCACTCTACCAGAACTTGAAGGAGTGTGCATCTTAATCAGTTTCTGTAGAATGGTAGAAGTGTAGAATGTCCTCACAGCTTGCCCAGGCAACGTCAGTGGTATTTTATCCTTCATTAGAAGGTGAATTTAGGTAAAGCTTGGAGAAAAAAATAAAATAAAATTTCCTCTAGCTCTCTGGTAAATGTATAAGAAACACTCCAGAGAGTGGATCACAGCTACATTTTTGCCAGCAGGTCTTTGGCACTCTCTTAAAATAAAAGGTAGACTACAACTGCCATTTATCATGGTGCTCATTACTCGTAAGGGACCTTGTCTTATCTGTGCTGCTCTTTATTGATGAATGTAAGAACGTACTGTATTTCGCCTTACGAAGAGAAGATCAGAAGCAGTCCATTCATTGTGTTGGATCGAGTTGTGTGCCTTCAGAAACAGAACAAAGCAGATGGAGGAGCAAAATAAAGACAGCACTACTAAACCACAAAGATTTCCTAATGAGAGTATTGCAATTAAAATAATTTTTTCTGTGAATATTTTTGTTTCACAAATTATATTAATGATGGAGAAAAGAATACTCTATGGTGATAAAACATTCCGGTTTTCTCCTCTTTTCTTCTCTAGCCCTAAACACGGGAGATTTGTGTCATTGAAGCACTGAAGACGTGTTGTGGATGGAACTCAATACCTCACTCAAGCTAGGCAAGCACTCTGTCACAAATCAAAGATCTACGTTTTCACAGATTGTCCTATTTCTCTTTATCAGAAAATCTTTTTCAGATTCTTTACAAAGGTCATTCAAGTTAAAATTCAGCAAGACTGCCTAGGTTGACCCTTTCTCTAGATCCCCACCCTGGGAGTTTCCTTTCCTGCTCAGCAAGGAGCAGGAAGCTTGTCAACGTTAACACACAGGTGCAAGATAATCAGTTAAGCTCCTCCCAGGGGCGTAGATCTGGGCAAGTAGCCGAAAGCCTAGAAAGTCGACGTCCTGTGCGAGCAAAGCGGGGGTAACCTAGAGGTGAAAGTGGAAGGGAGTGTCCGCTTTCGACAAGTGAAAAGACCTCTTTACCTCTTTATCCTCCAGGTCTATCTCTATCTCTTACTAAGACAAATATGGCAGAGTCTCTCTCTGTGACACTGAATCATTTATCAGAAGTTCTCATTGACTTCCAGTGCCTTTTCTTCTTTCTTTTAGTCATGATTTAACCTAGGTGCTAACGTGGGTTTCCAATGGTTCTCTTTGCCTCAATTCTGTCTTGGGCAATTTGCCTGGAAACATCAATCTTATTTTCTAATTAGATTTAATACTATTCAACAATCTAGCCTCACCATATCTTTTACTAGTATTATTGACATCAGTGGCCAAACAAATGTCCTAGATTGCCGAAGGTTTGGATATGCAGTTTTGATGCCTAGGAAGTAATATTGTAGGCAGATATGGTATGAAGTAATACACTTTCTGAAGCCAAAATATTAACATTTAATGATGCCCCAGTGATTAAAAGGAGAAGCTCAAAGAAAGAAGATGCTTTCCTGTAAGACAATGAAGGAACTCGGAAACACAGCACAGTGTACAAAGTGACCTCAAGATCCGAGTGAGGAACACAGGAGATAAACACATACTGGCAGTTTTAGGGATGGGTTCCTGCATTTGTGCCCTTAACCAGAAACTAAAAATACACTTTGTCCTGTCCTGGCTGAAGGTGAAATGCCAGGATTGTTGTAATTCTGGTTCTTAAGTGATTTTAGGGTCTCCGTTCTTGAGATCGGAATGTCAGAATATCCTTGAGATGACCTCTTCAGCGTTGGCTTTGGGACACACCCTCTGGCTTCCCCGGTAATTCCAGCAAGGTGAAGTCAGCTTTGCCCCTCTCTAAACCTCTAGTCTGAAAGAATAGGCTACTGCTAGCCCAGAGTGGAAACAAAACATTCCGATCTGCTCCAAAGATTAAAATACTGCATGCCATTGTCTCCTCCCTTAAGAGATATTCCATCTGGTGTGGTCAGTCACCTGTTCAGGACTCCTCCACCCACCAAGAGAGGTGACTCACCTCAAGGTCTGGTAAGGAGGTGGAGGAGACAATTGCTGAGACAGCATGCTCTTCCTCCCTTAAAACCCTGCCCTTGTGCAGCATTGCAGAGTTTCCGTCTTGTAGCACCGAGGGGCCTGAAACATAATTTCCCTTTCCTTTGTTTCTATCTCCTCTTCTTCAGGATGCTGGCTGAAGTCTGGGAATGCTTTTGCTGACACTCTGGGCCTTTTCCTTCCTTCTCCAAGGGTCTCCCCACCCCCACCACCTTTCTCCATGCCTGCCTGCCTGCCTGCCTGCCTGCCTGCCTGCCTTGTGGCTTTTTGGCAGTTTAACTCTGTAGCTGGGCCTGCCTGCTTTCTTGGACCCTAACTCCACAGAAATGACTTTCTTTCCCTCTTCTTTCCCTTTTCCCAGAGTTTGCCAAGATTAATAGTTTTTTCTGTCCTGTTGGTTTTCTTGGAAACGTTGGTAATAATATCGTCCCTGAGCTTCCATCTGAGTCTGTTTTTTAAATTCTTTTCCTAACAAAGATAAGAACTCCAAAGAGAGAACTCCAGTTTCCCTGGTAACACAGGCCTCTACTACAATGGTGTATTTTATTAGACCTGAAACTTTCACATGCTACAACGGTTGAACATTTAAATCTTGTTCTCATGCATGCTAGCCAAGTGCTCTGCCAGTGAGCTACATCTCTAGTACTTGATTTGCTTTGCTTTTTATTATTATTATTATTTTAATTAAATAAGAGTCTAGTTCATGGCCTGCTGTTCCAGCAACTCAGAAACCTAAGGTAGAAGGATCATTTGAACCCAGAAATTTGAGATCACTTTGGGCAACATAGCAAGACCCCTACCCCAAAGCCAGGGGTGGGGTGGTACAAAAACCACATTTTCTAATTTGGAAAACCAATCCTAGCTTTAAAGTCAATGTGCTATTATTGGCCAGTAATCACCTCCATTCATTTACCCTTCAGCCTGATTTTTTTTATCTCTTTAAGTTTTGGTACAACTAGTTTGGACAAATTATAGTTGCTAAGGAAAAAATGACAGCATGGGAACAGAGAAAGGATGTGTGGGAAGGAAGGAAGTCCTCAAGCATCCAAAGTTGTGGCTTCCAACCAATGGTATTAAGATCCAGAGTGGAGAGACGGCCAAACTCTGAAAGACCTTGGCAGCTGTCTTAGGCTTTTACTGTTGTGAACAGACACCATGACCAAAGCAACTCTTATAAGGACAACATTTAACTGGGGCTGGCTTACAGGTTCAGAGATTCAGTCCATTATTATCAAGGTAAGAACATGGCAGCACCCAGGCAGGCATGGTGCAGGAGGAGCTGAGAGGTCTACATCTTTATCTGAAGGCTTCTAGAAGAATATTGACTTTCAGGCAGCTAGGACTAGGGTATTAAAGTCCACACCCACAGTGACACACCTACTGCAACAGATCCACACTCTCTAATAGTGCCACTTCCTGGGCCAAGCATTTACAAACCTTTACAGTATGGCAGGTGAAAACCTCTATACGGCGTTATAGTGTTTCCCTTATGAAGAAAGTCCACAGTATGAGATCTTTGTTTTCTTTTTCATATGAGTTGCCTCAAACTATAATCAGCCCATTATCCTGAATGCCTTTTTCTTATTTCTCTCATAAGACACTATTTTTAAGGACAAGTAATCTTTCTTAGTGGCTTCAGTAGAATTGTTTCACAATGTTAGTGATTACAAAACCTCCTTATACACAAATAGACATTCCACTCTATTCTGTGTTCTCACTTATAATGGCATTTATTATTATGTATCAGTCTTTGTTTTGTTATTAGTTTGTTTCTTCGAAACAGGTTATTCGTATAGCGGCTGTTATAACACTCTTGGAACAGTCTCGCTCAGAAACCCCTGACTGCCTCCCAAGTGTCTGGGATAAAGGACGTGCAGCCCCACCCCTGCTTATTTATTTTTTTAACATTAAAAACAAAAACCTGCCACAATGCTCTTTAGAGTAAGGTTTGCTGATCTCTGTGAGTTCAAGACCAGCCTGGCCTACATCACTATGTAGAGTTCCAGACTGGCCAAGGGTATTTAGTGAGATCTTGTCTCAAAAACAAACCAACAGCCAGGCATGGTAGTTTACACCTTTAATCTCAGCAGAGGCAGGCAGATCTCTGAGTTCAAGGCCAATCTAGTTACAGAGTGAGCTCAGGAACAGCCTGGGCTACACAGAGAAACCTCTATCTAAAAAACAGAACTAAAAAGCCTGTAAAGTTACAGTAAATATAGAGGTAGTAGGATGAAAGTATCTTAGGTACAAATACATGATAATAACATCTGCCTAAGAACTCAATGAGATCCTTTATGCAAAGTGACAGCAGGACTGTGGCCATGTTTATAGCAACTGCTCAATCCATGGAGACTTAACTTTCTTCCAGTGACTGAGCAGAATTTGCTTATTTTGTAGTGGGTTAGTCACAGAGAGGATGGTTTTGGGAAAGATGAGCTGAGGAGCTCAGAGTGGTGCAGTGAGATGATGAACTGGGTTCTGACGAGGCAAGGCTCCAAGATAGAGCCCTGTGAAAAAGAGGCTCCCTAGTGTTACTTCATCTCCCTTCCAAATACCTATCTCTGCTTTGTTGCAGGCATACTCACAGAGGACGCTACCTCATGCTTGGATCTTCAACCACTCTTTCTGAGATTTTTACCTGGAGATGGCACATACGTTTCCAACCAATCATGTGAAAACTATAAGAAACATAAATGAACTTCTCCACCCAAATCGACCCAGGCATCTTGTATTTCTTAGCTTCCTAACCGGTGTTACTTACTATCTATCATGAAAACTAGTTTCTTTTATTTGCTTTGTTTCTCAGGGACATCAAGTTGGCAAGTCATGTGAGCTCATTCCAAAGTCAATGCTTCATCTCTAACCCTTGTTTCCCTAAACTCAGACTTTGATCTCCCCCTTCTCCTAGATTCAATTCTCACCTGAAATGCCATTGTCCTTTCCCATCCAGAGTTTGCAAGATGCGACTCTCCTGTGCACTATGGTGAGGATTTTTAGCTCCCAGTGGACAATAGTTCCCATAATACTGCCTTCCATTTTCTATTCATTTTTCTTAGGTAAGTACTTTTGGATAGGATTGTTAGAACCGTCCTTAGTAAGTATGCCCTTGGTAGCACTCGAAAGAATGGGTATATGCTTGATTATAACGTGGCCTCTTGTAGATAGATCTACAGGGAATGAATTATTAAGGGAAGCTCCAGGGCCCCGTGTTTTTGTTTTTTGTTTTTTTTTTTTTTTTTTTTTTTTTTGTGTACTTTCGAGACAGGTTACTCTCTGTGTAAGCTTGGCTGTCCCTAGGCAACCACTTGTAGACCAGACTTGGCTCATCACAACTCAGAAATCCGCCTGCCTACCTGCTCACAATGCTGGAGTTAAAGCCGTGTGCCACCATCGCCGGACCCGTGGTGTTGACCAAGACCCTGTTGAATCATCTCATTCAGCACTTTGGAGTCTAGAGAGAGTGATCTCTTGTGTTGAATTCTTATCTGCCCCTAACCACATGATTTCAGACATGTCCATCTACTTGTCTCAGATTCTAATTACTCAAAGAAAAGAAAAACCTTGACAGTCCCACCCTTCCCATTCCTCATTTCCCCATCTCCTTCACCTGTCCTTGGGATTCCTTCGCTCTCCCAGGATGTGGTCTAAAATTGCTCCTAAAGTTTGCTTCCTGAGGGTACAATGAATGTGACTCTTTTCTTTCTCTCTTAAACCCCTATTATCAGTATGCATAGTAGTAGAATCATATCCTGTTCCTTGGACCCTGTCCAAGACCCTTGGGGGCAAGGTTAAGAAGGCACAGAGTCGCCGGGCAGTGATGGCTGCACGCCTTTAATCCCAGCACTTGGAAGGCAGAGGCAGGTGGATTTCTGAGTTCGAGGCCAGCCTGGTCTACAGAGTGAGTTCCAGGACAGCCAGGGCTATACAGAGAAACCCTGTCTCGAAAAAAAACAGAAAACAAAAATAGTATCAAAAAAGGAAATTATTTAGGTTCACTATTAAGCCATTAAGGATGTAAATGGAGTCCTTAATATACACAAAATGCTACAGTAGGACCACTGAGAAAATAACAAAGACAAGATGGCATCTTTACCATTTATAGACTAGCAGTCTGCTTGAGAAGATTGCTTGGTAATAGTATCGATAAAAGTCAAGAGAGATAAGGAATACCAAACATGTTTGCAATGAATACACTCAACAAAGTCCAGTCAATTTCTTACACAGTCTGCTTATTCTAGGGAGTGTTATACAAAGATAAGTGAACCTTGGGAGTTCATGAGAGAACAGGGAACTGTGAACAGGCAATATTAGGCACGCTGTAATATTTCATTATTCTTTGTATGTTATTTTTGTTTTTCATGTTTATGTTTTGCTACCATGTATGTGTGTCTGTTACATGCATGTTTGGTGCCTAAAGAGGTCAGAAGAAGGTATCAGGCACCCTGAGACTGGAGTTACAGATGGTTGCAAGCCACCTTGGGCATGCTGAGAAATGAACTGGAGCCCTGGAGAGAGGGAAAAATAGATGATGAGGAAAATCTAACGTGTAGGAAAGGTACGCTGGCAGTGTGAGAGGCTGGAGCACCCAGCTGCAGTCTGGCTGAGGAAGCTGGGAAAAGTCTTTCCCAGAACGTGAGATTCACATAGGAGTTTAAAGTGTGCATCTGGGGAGAGGAATAAGATGAAATTCCAAGCTGAGGAGAGTTGCTCCAGGAAGTTATGGGGAGCGAAGGAGCGCGGGCAGCTGCGTTTGGAGAGGTCAGCTTGTGGGACACGTGTACTCCTTGGGGAGAATTCAGTGCAGCCAAGTTTCAAGTATCGGTTGTGAGTTTGAGGAAGAAAGCTTGCAGAAACTCTCTGTGGGAAGGGGAGAGGCTCAGTCCTTTTCCTGGTCAGGCCTCTAAATGACCGCTGCGTTCAAGGACTTGGGAGCAAGGTCTACATCTTGTCTAGGCGGGAGAGGGAGAGGGGAGGATATGGTTTCCTTCCCACAGACCCTAGGAAATCTTTAACTCAGACCGCTATCTGACCCATACGCTAAAGAAACACTCATTAATCATCTAATTATGAAAACTCTGGCTTCTAACTTGTACAGATTTATATAAACTAGTTATGACAGCTTTTCGGAAGAAAAAATACCTTTCTTCATCCTGTAAATTAAAAAGTAGTCTTAAGTTATAGATATTTACAGTGAGACAAACTTGGAAATTGTTCAAAAGCTTAACATGGAGGAAGAAATCAGTTGTGACTTTATAATTATTTGCATTTTGGATATGATATGTTTGTTCTTATGAGTAGATAAATTTAAAAATGGTATTTTTCTGCCTCAAGAGTCTCTGAAGCTTCCCGTATTTACATATCTCAGTGATTTGTGAGACACATTTTTATGCTCTTGTGTTTTTTTTTTTTTAAAGCAAAAACAAAAATGCTTAAGAATTGTTATTCTTGGAAATAGTTGTGTTTACAAAAGAATAGTGATCTTTCTTAAAAATGCTTAACTGTGTTCTTCCAGTAAATGTTGCTTCTGATTTATTAAATATTTTTAAAAGAAGCATTAATGATGAGATTCCTTTGCTTGTACAGACAGAAAGAAAGAAAAGAAAGAAAGAAAGAAAGAAAGAAAGAAAGAAGAAAGAGAAAAGAAAGAAAGATTCAAGTAACCATTTAAATAAGGATGTTGAAAGTTCCTTCATGTCCGTTGCTCTTTGCAGGAAGAGTTAAAAGTTTTCCTAACAAATGCTGGTCGTGTTTAGAAAGGCTTTTATTGGCTCATGGAAGGAAATAGGGCTTTCTCAAAAGATGAGCAGTGAGGATTCCATGTGTCAGTGTCAGGAGCGAGGCATCATGCTGGACACAAAGGGGAGGGGGTTCTTCTCAGTAATTTGAACTTTTACCCTGGAGAATCTGTCACTAAATGTGTGCACAGCCGTATTCATACTTGATCCATTCTCAAAAAAAGGCAGTCAAGGCGTGTTAAAGTTTATCTTAAGAGTTTAAGAAGTTGAATCCAGCAGGATAAGAAAACCCTTCCCACACCCTCAGCCTCCATCTTTCTGCTTCCCCCACCTGTTAAAAAAACAGATGTGCTCCAGTTTAAAATGTGGAGATCAGGAAGGAGAGATGGCGGAGATTCAGCTCAGAATTCCCTTATTAAGCGCAAGGTTTGCTTTGGGCAGGAACCTGCACCCCAAGGGGTTTCCTGCCTGAGCTTTAACTGTGATCATCAGGAACAGGCAGGAGAATTACATTAATGCCAATAAACTTTATCACAAAGACACTTCATTCGATTTTGAAATATGTTCACATTCTTGAAAGAAAATGTAACATTTCCATTAAAATAAATTTTACTGAAAGATAATATGAAAAGTCCACATGGTTTTGGATTCTATATTGCACCTTAGGAAACCAGAGTGAGATATGAGTGACTTTAAATCCAAGTCCTGGAGAGACAGAGGCAAAGGCAAGTGAATCTCTTGAGTCTCACCTGAACTATCTGGTGAAACCCTGCCTTTAAAAAGAAAAAAAAAAAAATGAGTAAAAGAAAGAAAGGGGGGTGAGAAACTAATCTTGGCATAGTATATTGAAAACTTACAATTTTCTTAAAATGCTATTTTAATACTACTATTTTTTTTTAACTATGTATCTATATAAGGTTTTAACAACAAACAAACATAACTTCAACCTAAACATTTAACGAATAGACTATGGGAATCAAGACATGTTTTGTCTGAATGTACATCTGTATACCACATGTGTGCAGTGCCCTTGAAAGCCAGAAGATGTATCAGACCCCTAGAAGTGCAGTTACAGTTTTGAGCTATCAAGTAGGTGCTGGGCAACCAGAACTCAGAGCTCCTTGGAGAATGCAACCCTGAGTTGCTTCTTAACACTTCAACTCAGACGCCTCTCTCCCAGTGTTCGGAGGCCACATTTTCCTAATGGGGCAGAGGTTGGTAAAACATTTTCATTAAAACATTTTTTCCGTGCTGATGTGTAATGGGAGTTGTAACAGCTAGTTAAATTAAATTAGATAATTTATAAACGCAAAATTAAGCTTGGGGTCAAGTGTATTTAAGAAGGAATTAAGTAAAGTTGAGCAAGTTCCTTTACTTTGGGAAGCCTCGAAACTCTTGGGACAGCAATTAATTTTGCAACTGCTCAAGAAAGACGGCGTAGTGTTGTTCACATGTGCACAGACACTTTTCCACAAAAGGACTAGAACAAAGTTCGGGGATTGCAGAGAGAATCAACAAGCCACCACTAAATGAAACCGAGCAGACTGGGCCAGAGAGCTGGCTGAGCAGGTAAAAGCTTCAAGCTTCCAATCTGAGTTCAATCTCCAGATTCCACGTGGTGGAGAATACCAACTTCTCTTCTTCAAGTTGTCCCCTGACCTCTTTTTGTGTACATGTGTGCACACACACCCCCTACACACTAGATAAATGTACTTTAAAAAATTAGCACACCAATATTGTGGGTTCTATTTGGAAAGTATTTTAATTTTTCACATGGCCTCTGGAGATTTGAACTCAAGTCTTCATGCTTATGCACAAAGACTCTTCCACAGAGTCATCTACCCAGACCCTCGCTGAGTACTTTTCAAACACACACACACACCACACACACACACACAAAATCCCATGTTAGGTATTATTATCCACAGTAGTATAGTAGAAGAAATCCAGTGTAGGTTTGTGTTGGTTCAGTCAGTCATGTTCTGGATTTTTTTCCTCTGACTTGATGATAATTATATTTGTTTATGAATCTGTCACTGAAGTTTAGAATGCACTATAAATGATAAACGTGCAAGTATTGTTACATTAGCACATTGTTTCCACAATAGACATAGCAAAAATAAAAATATAAAAATAGAATGATGGAAATTTTAAAATAAATTCTTGTTTGATTACATTATTGATACTACAAGAATAGATCTTTTCCCCTTTCTTTCTTTTTTTTCAAAGATTTATTTTATATATATGAGTACACTGTCATTGTCTTCCACAACAGAAGATGGCATCGGATTCCATTACAGACGGTTGTGAGCCACCATGTTGTTGCTGGGAATTGAACTCGGACCTCTGGAAGAATAGTCAGTTCTCTTAACCTTTGAGCCATCTCTGTAGCCCCTCCCCCTTTTCTTTTGGGACTAGTTCTCACTGAGTAGTCCTGGCTGCCCTTAAACTCATCATTCTCTTGCCTTGGTCTTTGAGGTGCTGGAATTACAGGTGTAATGTTATACGAGGGTGAGATTTGTTCTTCCTATAGATAATATCAATAAATAGACTTAATTTTAATTCTAATCTGCTGTTTTCTGGTACAATGAGTTAAAAATTCTGATTTGAGATTCAATTCATATTGATAGTTAGATATTTCTAAATTTTGGGGAGGGTGTTAAATCCTGTAAAACAATCTTTTAGATGTGTTTCACATTGCTAGTAATAATGGATGACATCATATTTCCCATAAACTTTCCAAGTCTGTAGCCCCTGATTTTCTCTCAGTAGAAAGTTAGATATGACGCCCAACCCAATTCATATAGCTCTAAAACTTCAGTCCTCGCCGCAAACCAAGTTCTTCTGAGAGAGGCCATGAGGTTGACCCGAGGTGACACAGGTTTCATCTGGTAGAGCCCAGCTCGCTGAAAGTATCCATGACTTCAGGGCTGTGTGCCGTCTGGACACTGCATCAGTGAGTAAGTAAAATAAATAAATAAACGAGTCGGTTTATTTTTGTAGGAAATTACTCCCTTAGTAAAACAAACAGATATACCAATAAATGAAATGGCTCAGAGGTGTCCTTGTTACAGGAGTGCTCCCAAGTAGCACGTATGTTTCTCTCAAAGGATCTACGTAAGCAGAGGATGCTTGAAGCATGCGCGACAGCATGGCAGTGTGATTGATTCTTACTCCTCATGGAGAAACTACAGCGAGGACTAATCCAGGGAAAAAACAGAGGGAAGCAAGAAGCTGTCCTTTCCCTCTTCCTAGCTACCTTCCTAAGGTAGGGTGCGCCATCGATTCTCATGACGTCATCACGTTTGAAGCAATGGCTCCTTCCTGCAGGAGCATTTCCTGTTTGTCTGAGAAACTTACTTCACTTTTAAATGATTTTCCCCCACTTAGTTAAAACTTCCTTTCAGCCACAGTTGTATGGCATAAACAATGGATAAGCAGTCGTCTTTCTTCTTCTGAACATTAAGTATCTTGTGGTTTTATATTTGTAGAACAAACACGGGTCAAGATTCCAGGCAGTTAGCTGGAAGTGTGTGTGCATAAGCCCTCCCAGAAAGCACTCGGGAGGTGGAGGTATATTTTAACATTTAGACTATTTCGAAATCCTTTCATCTTTTTCTCCCCATAATTCAAGGAATTGTACAATTAAATTCTAAACTGGTACAAATGACCTTCCATTAAACTAATTCCATTACTTAGCATCTGTACCCCAATTTTCTTCTCTACTTTTGAGTGATGGTTGTCAGGTTACAGGGTGGGCAAACTCTGGATAGAAAAGACAGTGTGAAGGAGGAGGAAAGGGAGACCACCCCCAGCTCCTCTAAGGCTCATCTAAGAAGCACTGGGAGGCAAGAATTTGAATTCTGTGAATCTATAACAAGGGCTGAGATCAGCCTTTCTGTGTGTCTAAACAAGAGATAAATTATTGTTAACTTAAAATAGAATGTGGTGATTTAGCATGGCTTTAATTGGATTAGGGCTCTAAAAGTACCTTTTGCAACTAAAAAAAAAAAAAAGAAAGAAAGAAATTCAAAATTTGAAAATGGAGGTTATACAGCTCCGTGCGGCAAAAGAGCGGTGTTTTGAAAGGTTGTCATTCCCACAATGGAAGCTGATTTTATATTCCTAATGAGGCATGGGAGACAAAAATCTATTCTTGAAACGTTCCGGCTCTCTCCAGTGTTCTCTATTTAATTAGAATCACTCCTTATACTAAGCGCCCCAGCTAGCAATCTAATAGCCATTAGCAGAATTTATTTACTGTTTAACTTGCTACTTCAAGTTTAGGCTTCATTCCAAGGCTTTAGGCAGGTAACCAAGAGGTTCAGCCTTTTAAGTAAAATCTGTGCCTCATCTTCTTAATATGTGGATGAGAATTCCCTTGGAAGAAAAAAAAGAGAGAGAGAGAGAATAAATACACACATAAATTCAAAGGAGACTTTTGCGGGGAGGAGACAAGTCAGGTGACTGGCAAGACGAGCAGAGAATAACACGCCTACCCCAGTGCACCTGCCAATCTGTTGAACTTGAAAGTTGAACAGAACCTTTTTGTGCAAGGAAGTCCATTCATTACAAGAATCATAGGGTTAATAGTATATAAGGCAGGTAATGTATGCAAAAATAAAAAGATCGGCCACGCTCAAAAGTTTAGCCCGGTTTGGTTTTGTTTTTCTATATAGCAGGAAGGAGCATGTAGGCGTAACTGTCATGGTCTGTTTGTATGGCTCTAACAGTACCAAAGAGAAGGTACTTTATAAAGGAAATGTCTCGGCTGTCAGGCTACATGACAGCGGATGGAATCTTCTAGCAGGAGCGTATCTAGGAGCAGCACATGTGAACAGGCCACACAGGGAGAGAAACTGGGGCGCAAGCTGAGGTTTACAAACTCGGATGAAAATAACCCCGTCGCTGGGCGGTGGTGGCGCACGCCTTTAATCCCAGCACTTGGGAGGCAGAGGCAGGCGGATTTCTGAGTCGAGGCCAGCCTGGTCTACAGAGTGAGTTCCAGGACAGCCTGAGCTATACAGAGAAACCCTGTCTCGAAAACCAAAAAAAAAAAAAAAAAAAAAAAAAGAAAATAACCCAGTCTCCATGTAAGCCACACAGTCTGGAGAGACCTAACCCACGAACCGGAGAGACTTCTAAGCCTTGCCATGATTGGCACCCCGAGGGACCTGATTACCTCCCACTTCCCACAGTTCTTCTGCCTTCCAGTATCCTGGCCTTAAACCTAAGCTTCCATCATCACAGGAGCCTTTGGTGCATCAGCCACATTGAAACCATGGCAGAAACCAGCTTAGAATTCAGGAGTTAATACTTCAGGATATTCCTCAGGCCACCTTATATAAAGTTCTATCAAATTTCAGTAGAACATAAAATGTAGTTGCGTGCCTTTCACACCCACAGTTCTTTTCTACTTTTAGGTTTATCTAGTCAGAATGATGAGAAAATAATTCTGTCATTTTTAAAATAATTATAATAAATATAATATATAGGATAGTAAGATAAAACAAACACTAACACATTGGAATTGAGCAAAACCAACAAGCAGAAGGAAAAGATCCCAAGAGAAGGCACAGGAAACAGAGACCTACCCATTTACACACTCAGGTCTCCCGTAAAAGCCGGCTTGGTTGGCATCCCTGGGAGGCCTGCCCTTTTCTGAAAGGAAATGGAGGACAAGTGGATCTGGGGAAGAGAGGACATGGGGATTGGTGTGGAAGGAAGGCAGGGACAGGAGGCTGCAGTCAGGATGTAATATATGAGAGAAGAATTAAAAAATGTACTAAACTGGAAGTCCATAAATCAGTACCTTTGCTTGGCCTTCGTCAGAGAAGCTTCCTCCTTCACCAGATGTGAACAAATTCGGAGACCCACAGCCCGACAATATGCAGAGAGTGAGAGACTTTGGGACACTCAGCCCTAAATGGGGGGTCTCCATCAAATACCTGACCTTGGCATTCAGGGAACCCTGCGGAAGAGGAGGCAGACAGGGTGTAGGAGCCAGAGGGGATGGAGTACACCAAGAAAACAAGGCTCTCTAAATCAACATAAACAAAATATTCATGAACTCACGGAGACTGAAGCAGCATGTGCAGGGCCTGCATAGGTCTCCAACCAGATACTTTGTCTACACATTCTGTTATTGTATATATTTACATTCTGTCATTTTAAAGACTGGAATGTTCAAGTACTTTCTCAGTTCTGGTTCATTAAAATGAAACTCATGCAGGGCACAAGAAATATATTTTTATGTTTTTTTCTTTAAGTATGTTTCCAAATTAAGCAATGTATCTGTAAAATACGAAGGTCCTGTGCAGTTGTGCAATTAGAATTGCAGAGAACAAGCGGCTGAAGGAAGCTTCAGTTGAAGGAACTGCCATTGGTCTTTATGACAGTTACAACAGCAAAGTAGCACTCGAGTTTGTACACATAGCGCGGAATAGCCTCACATAGGGCAAGATTGGTTGCTCGCAAGTGTGGCTGTCAGGGGGCAAGCATCAGCACAGAGCATCTTTAAGAGCTGTGCTGTGGTTTGAAAGCATTGGTGAGGAGAGACAAGAGCAGGACCGGAAGCGAAGGGCTGAGGTCAAGTCAAGGTGTTCTTGCTCACTGCATGATTTGAAGAAATTCTCTCATGAACAGCCACTGTGAGAATCAGGAATATTATTACCTGCCCTACAGATCTCTCTGAGCTGCCTCTGAGAATCACAAACCAAATGGGATCAATATACGTGCAAGGAATTCCTCCCAGCAATAGAACAGACACTATGTGAAGTTCTGATGTGCATAGATGTGACTCCAATTAGCAGGTCTAGAACTCACGGCAACCAAACCAAACCAAATACCTTCTTTCTCCTCCCACAAAACAAAACCAAACAAAAACCAAATATAAAACAAAAGCCCAAAATAGAGATACGGTGCCATCATGAAGAATGGCAGTTAGTCTGAGATGGTATTGTTCCCAGCATGCTCTATGGGACAGAAAGAAAAAACTAGTTGAAACCAGAGCTTCCAGTTTATTGTGCTGTTTATTAATACATTGTTATGCCACAAACCGGAGTCAGGCACGTGTTAGAGTGTAGATAAAATACCTCTCCGGGGATTATGAGAACCTATGTAAAGAAGACAGCAACATGGCATAGTTTTAATTATGAAGTAACCCGTGGGGGAGGGAAGCTGGGAGTAGGGGTGGGGGCGTAGTTTTAATCCTTTCTTTATGTGCGAGTAAATAGAGACTCAGAGACATTAAGTAATCACACCACAGGCCATTCAGCAAAAAATGGCAGCGCCAGTGAGAAATGCTATCTTTGACCTTACAAAGTCAATGATTTTGGCTGTTTATACTGTATCAAAATTAATTTTTTATGATTTCCCATTAAAGCTTCCACTAGGTAACTTAAGACAATGAAATCTTTCTTTTATAAAGTTACAGAAGCATAGTACTCAGGAAACTATCAGTTCTCATAATAGAAGTACAGAGTCTATAAGCTTTAATATGGCTTCCTGTTTAATACAAGAAATTCATTATCCCAACTGTTGAAATCCCATACAGTTGTCACCAGACAATTAACTTATAATAATACACTGACAAACCCCCGAAGACAGAACAAGTACAATGCAGTCATGAATTGCATGGTCTCTCAGGTCCTTGCTGCTGTAGCTGTCTAATTTTTTCTTTAATGATTTATTCTTTAATTTATGTGCATTGGTTTTTTTTTGCACATACTTGCCTGCATGTATGTGAGGGTGTGGAGTCCCCTGGAGTTGGAGTTACAGACAGTTGTGAGCTGCTATGTGGGTGCTGGGAATTGTTCGCAGGTCCTCTGGAAGGACAGCCAGTGCACCTCACTGCTGGCCCATCTTTCCAGCCCCAGCTGCTGGCTAATTTTATGTGACAAGTGGAATGGGACACAGCACCCATAGAACATTTTGGATGTTTCTTCAAGAATGAAGTAAGATTAATATTTAAATTGGTAAACATTTTTTAAGGTTTTTATTTATTTTTATATGTAAGTACACTGTAGCTGTCTTCGACACCCCATAAGAGGGCATCATATCTCATTACAGATGGTTGCGAGCCACCATGCAGTGGCTGGGGTTTGAACTCATGACCTCCGGAAGAGCAGTCAGTGCTCTTACCCACTGAGCCATCTCACCAGCCCCTGAACAGGTAAACTTTTTTTTTTTTTTTTTTTTTTTGTTTTTTTTGTTTTTCAGACAGGGTTTCTCTGTGTAGCCCAAGGCTGTCCTGGAACTCACTCGTAGACCAGGCTGGCCTCAAACTCAGAAATCCGCCTGCCTCTGCCTCCAAGTGCTGGAATTAAAGGCATGCGCCACCACCGCCCGGTCTAAACTTTTTATAAAGTAGATTGCCCACGATAATGTAGGTAGGCCTTATTTAATGAATCAAAGGCTATAAAGAAATACATTGCCTTCTGAGCATATAGTAATTCTGGGTCTTAAGTGGGTACATTGGTTTTTCCTTGGTCTTCAGGCATCCAGACCTCTCTGTAGATTTTGAACCTGCTAGAATATATGTATATGTATATGTATATGTATATGTATATGTATATGTATATGTATATGTATATGTATATGTTATTATATGTATATGTATAACCACATGAACCAAAATAAAACCATTCTCTCACTCCATTACCCCTACTGTAATACACCATGGCTGGAGTTCCTGCCTCAGGCTGTGATGAACTGTTCAAAGTCTGCATATCGTTCCAGGTGATCGTAAGTCCTACCCATCCAGAGTGACCAGTTCAAGCTGTGTTCTCCCCCTTCCCTTCCTTTTTATGTTAAGGAATGGATCTATCTGTAACTTTGTGCCTATCTTCCCAGTGCTCCCAGATCCATGTGTGCAGGCTATGCAAGCATCCTTTAGCAGGGAAGGGGTTAAGGAGGAAAATTATTGCCACCAAAATGTTCAAGCAACTTTTAACTCTGCCATTTAATTTATTATGAGCAAGGAACACACACATTTCTTGATATTTTGTTTGCTCGTTCATTTGAAGGGTTTTGTTTTGTTTGCTTAAGCCTAGATTGACTACATAGCCCAGGCTAACCTAGAACTCTTGCCTCAGCCTCCCGAGTGCTGTGATCACAGGCATAAGTCACATTCCTGGCACTCCATTCATCTTTCCAATTGAAAGTGATTAAATAGGTAGAGTCCTGGTAACCTAAGAGGAAAAAAACTATTTTAAGAGTCATGAATATCACTAGATAAAATAAAAATAAATAAATAAAGTGACCAATCACACAATGGCTGTTTTGTGGTCAATGATATTCCATTTGTTCAAATGACATTTAGGTGGTATCTAATGTTTGCCAGGCATTGAGATATTGAGATGTCTTCATCCCGTCCTTAAAACTCTTATAATGGGATAAGATAGAGGAGTAATTCACACTGTGTTACATTGTTACATGTTAAATGATCGGTCCAGCTTTCTAAACTAGTCACCTCTTCATACTCTTGCTCTCTTATTTTCAGTATGTCTTCACTTTTCTTGAACTCATTAGTCAAATATTAAATATCATCTCTGTGTCAGGTAATGAGCACAGTCCAGAGACTCTAAATGTAAACCACGTACACAAGGTCTCATTGTGAGAGAAACACTAAACAAATAATCACACAAGTAACTGATGTGTGATGTACGCATGTGACAATAAACTTTCAGGAGACCTTATGTATGCTAGGGATTTAAGGACATACACACACACACACACACACACACACACACACACACACACACGGGGCAGGCAGCAGAGGCTCTTCAGTTCTTCAGTGCAGAGTTTAAAAGGACAAATAAACATCTTCCCGGTTAACAGATGAGGAGAACACTGGGGAACAGACCACCTAAAGGCACGATATCCGTGAAGGATATGTATAGGAAAGAAAGAGGCTGGTTGACACCAGGAGAAGAGGCAGGCGGCAGACACGCTGGGGGCAGAAGTTGGGTAGTGAAGATCTCGTCTGTCAAGAGTCTTCACAGAAATGGAACTCTGCTCTGGAGATAGAGGAATATATAAATAAGTTTTTGAATTCCACTTAGATTGTTAAAATAAAGTGCAAGCCTTTTACTTCCTGGAGCTGGGGCTATAGCTTGCTTCGCAGTGCCTTTTCATTTCTTCCTTACAAGAGTAAGCATCTCAGCTGGCCTGGGACATCGAGTCTCCTCAACAGGACTGTGCTTAACCTTCACTTGGCTTTCTCACGTTGCTACCTACCCATCAAATCCCAGACAAATTTCATCTCTTTTCAATATTTTTTACTGGTCATGACCGTTTTCTCAGAACATCTAAACTACCACAGAGGTATTGAGATGTAACTCACTGGTTCAGTCATTGCTGTTCTTGTGGAGGACCAGGGTTCAGTTCCCGGCACTTGCACGGTGGTTCACAACCATCCACAACTACTGTTCCAAGAGCTCTAACCCTCTTGTAAGGTGTGAGGGAACCAGGCATGTGTGTGATGTACCTACATACATGCAGGCAAAACACTCAATACACGTAAAATAAAATAAATTCACTATTGTGCTTGAACCATGAGGAAACGAAAACCACGGCTGATATGTTTGTGAAATCATCTTTTAGTTGTCTCTATGTAGCCCTGCATGACTTGAACTTGCTATGTAGAGCAAGCTGCCCTCCACCTCACATGGATCCACTCGCCTCTGCCTCTCGAGTGCTGGATTAGTCTTATGCTATCCGGTTGGAATTTTCTTAGGTCTTATGAAGCAGTTGTTGTTTGTCTTGTAAGAGAACTGGATCATAATCATTTCTCTAATAACTAATTTTCCTACCAAACTTAAAACCCAATAACATATTCTTGGTCTTAGAGTATATGTCTTTTCATTTGTACTAATAATAGCCAAATTTAAAATATAAAACTTAAAGCTGTACGTTTGCTCAGTTGAAGTGGGACATTAAGCATAACTGATCCAGTTCAAGGACAGCAGTGTCTGGTGTGTTAGGCCGCTGTCTAATCGGTGGCAAGTGAAAAACCCTGCTGACTGGAAAATACACTCTAACCTGAGAAATAAATAAAGGAAGCTCTTAGAGCAGGATACCCTTCTGCTGTGAACAATACTGGCAGCTCCACCATGTTGTTCCTTTAACAATTGCTATTTCTATTTTGCCGTCTATCACTACTCATACTCTTCGAGAACGCCAGTATGCTTTCATTCTCCATTGAATATATGCAACTGTTAAGTGTTCATTAAGCATCTATGGAGATTCGGTGTGTACGAGGATTTGCCTCCACAACTGTCAATAAAACCTGCCTCGTCCCACCCACAAAACCTTAGGTTGACGATAACATCAAAAATTCACTTGGGAAGTTATTAATTAAAGATGCAATTCCTGGGAATACGAATGAATTCCTAAAATTCTCTTTCTGAAAAAAAATTCTCAAAACAATTTTGATATATAATAAAGTGTTTTTTTTTTTTAACAAAGTTAACTGCAAAATGTATATACACGCAAAAACCAGGTGGTGCATTCCTGTAAACTGAACCTCTGAAGGCAGAGACAGAATTAATACAGCTTTGAGACTAGCCTTGTCTATACATGTACAGTAAGTTACAAGCCAGCCAGGCTTGCATACTGATACCCTGCTTAAAAATCAAACAGCAGGGCACACACAAGTGGATCTCTGAGTTTCAGGGCCAGCCTGGTCTATGGAGAGAGTTTCAGGACAGCCAGGGCTATACAGAGAAACTGTTTTGAAAAACAAAAGCAAAACAAAACAAATCAACAACAACCTCAGAAATCAGAATGCACAATGACTCACACACTCACAAACACACACACTCATACACACACCAACAAACACACACACACCTCTCTAGTAAAATCATAGTAACCAGATTCAGGATTGAACTTTGGTAAACATGAGGGACTTTTCATTTAAGAACTCCAGATACTTACAAGTAGAATGAAAATTCCAAAGTTAGGGTCAGTCATGTGTCTGAACTCTCTAAACATGCCAGCCTTCCTTGCCACACGATGAAAAGTCAGGTGACATCCTCTGTAGCACAGAGGGTTGTTTAAACAGGCTGACAGGCAGACTGGGCTGGGTAATTCTTGGATCTTGGGAGAGGTCCTAGGTATTGTAGGCTGTTGGCATCATCCCTGGCCTTCCCCTTCCTATTGCCAGGAGTGAAGTCCAAAAATGTTAAAGATCTTGCCAAATGGGCCCTGAGGGGAGGGGTTGGACACCCAAGAAAGGAAGTAGATAATGCTATCAGTCTTCTAAGATTTAGCACCTAAGTCTTAGATTATCAGCTTCGAAAGCTCAATGACCATTCTCTCTCTCTCTCTCTCTCTCTCTCTCTCTCTCTCTCTCTCTCTCTCTCTCTCTCATCTGCAGCATCACCATTTACTAATGCAACAGAAAAATAAGTGCACAGTAAGAGTTTAGTCAGTGATGGTAGTTGCACCCTGAGCCTGAAAGATTTGTTGTTTAGCAGGTCTATGGATCCAACCTAGGGTCTTCCACATGCCAGGCTCTACCTAGGAGCTATAGTAGTTCTACTGTTCTCAGACAGTTCTGTTCTTCATATGGTAGGCCAAAGTCTCAGAAGGCCTCCTACCCAGCTCACCAGACTTCACAGATGATAAGTCAGTCAGTACTTTCTGACAGAACTGACTATGGTCAGTGTTTTTAAATTTTTACTCAGTGGCTGAGAGTGCCGCAAAAGGAAACCAATGAGGCTTTAGCCTCACTCACTTTGTAGGTCAGCTGCCAGGAGACATCTCAGCTATAAGCGAGTGTTGAGGGCGTGGCTGTCTCGTACTCCCGGAGTCGGTCCCTTTACCAGGTGAGTCAGGATGACGTCCCGCTAAGCAGCAGCTCCCAACCTTTCCATAGCTGTGGCCCTATAATACAGTTCCCTAGGTTGTGGTGACCCCCCCCCCAAAGAGAAAATTATATTCGTTGCTACTTGAACTGTAATTTTGCCACTGTTAGGAATCGTAATGTAAACATCTGTGTCTTCCGATGGTCTTAGACAACCTCTGTGAAAGGGCCGTTTGGGACCTCCTAAGGGGATCGCAACCCACAGGTGGAGAAACTTTTGTTAATCTATCCTGGAGAAGATACTGGCTTTGTACAGCTCTGTATGCAGTATCGCTGGGTGCATGTAAGGATGCAAGGACAGGAGGCTGTATAACATTCATAGTGACCACTATTAGATGGATATGCAATCCTTTTAAACAAATTTTAATTCTTTGAGAATCTCATACATTGTATTATTTTTTTCTTTTGCCTTTTTTTTATTGGTTATTTCATTTATTTATATTTCAAATGTTATCCCCCTTCCTGGTTTCCCTTCTGCAAAATCCCTATCCTACCCCCTCCCCCTGCTTCTATGAGGGTGTTCCCTCACCTGCCCACCTACTCCTACCTCACTGCCCCGGCATTCCCCTATACTGGGGCATCAAGCTTCCACAGGACCAAGGGCCTCTCCTCCCATTGATGCCAGATAAGGCCATCCTCTGACACTGAGTTTTTATCATAGTCACCCTCCATTCCTAGCACCTCCTGGACTCACCTCCACCTCTGCATACCCACCCACCCAACACCGCATCCTTTTGTTTTGTTTTATTTTGTTTTTGTTTTAAAATAACCCATGGAGTCCAGTGTGTGCCGCCCATATACTGATGGGTGTCAGGCCATCCACTGGCACGTGGTAAACCGACATCCTTAAATGTTGTTCTGAACTTAGAAAGACGACTCTCTAACACGACCTCTCTAACAGGACTGTCTAGCGTGGGCAGCCTGTAGTCAAGGAGCCTTTTGTTTACCGCAGAGCAGGGAGCAGCACTTACACCAAGCTGGGGGCACAGATTAAGAGTCTGGAGAGATGAGAATGGATACAAATAGGTGTCTCAGTTAGCTGCTGGAGGGCAAGAGCCGTGGGTATGATAAATCAGTATGCCAGATGTTAGTTGGAAAACTTCAAAAACAGAAACTATTTTGCATAGGTCCTAGAGATAGGCACCGCACATTTTTTTTCCATCAGGGTAGAACAGCAATAAAGGTTGGGCACTTCTTTTCTTTTTCATGTTTCGCCTGTCCTCATTTAAGGGACAAACAAGATAAAATAATGTATGATGGCCAGAGATAAATTTCAATGAGAACTAGAAAACCATTAACGAGTGAGTCTTTCAGCTTACGTATGTTTCTTCCGGTTCTGCACTGTGGTGTGTGTGCATGTTCATGTGTGTGTGAAATACAGGCGTACACTTATATGTATGATTGGGGGGGGGGGTAGGGCAGTCAGAGAACAACAGGACTAAAAGCACTCTCCTACCAAGCCTAGCCTAGCCTACCTGACATGGATCCTAGGGCTCAAAGTAGGGTCTTTGTGCCTGTAAGACAAACATTCTAATGACTGGGCCCTAAAGTCTGGTTTATTTCGTTTTTTTGTTTTTTTTTTTTTTTTGTAAAGAAGACTTTCGCTAATTGTATTTGAGAATCAAGAATAAATACAGCAGGGCTGCAGATGAAAGTTGAGAACAAAAAACCCACAGGAAAACAAAGCTCAGGAGACAGAAAGGCAGAATTTAGAGAGGCTAGCCTAGGGTACACGGTTCAGACCATCCACTGTGCTCGGTTGCTGTGCTCCAAAAACACAAGGCTAGCACCTCTGAGCTCTACCTGTTTGGGTCCGACTAACTAGTCCTATGACTAACAGACCAGCCTGTAGCCTGTAATTCCAGCCCTCCAGAGGGTGAGTAGAAGAACTATGAATCTGAGGCCTGTTTGGGGTACGTCTCAATGAATGAATGAATGAATAAATGAATGAATGAATAAAATTTAAACTGAACGGTCCTATGGTTGTTTTGCCCTTCTTCCACGCTGAGAGAATGTTTTTACTAATCACACAATTTCTGCATACTAGCAACTGTTTTGAGAAATAAACTCCTATAGGTATGCTAAAAACGATAAACGCCTCCGTGTAGCCAAGCCGGAGGGCCAAAGCTCCATTCTAATTTCATTTACTTTTAAGAACGAGTTACCAATTAAGACATACTTTAAAAAACAACTGTAAATCAGTCAAAAGCAGTATTAAATAAAAGGTGTAACATCTGCTGGCCATTGATAGACGTTTAAGTGCTAATGTTTAATGGCTTTCATTTACTGTATTCCATGACCACACGTGTGAATGTGTGTTCACGTGAATGTGTGCAGCCCCTGTGAGGTTTGAAGTGAATGCCGAGTATCTGCCTTAATCACTGGTCATGTTATACATGGAGACAGGCTTCTGGCTGGATCAGAACTTATGGTAGTTGGCCAGATTGACCTAAGGGGTCATTCTGCATCTGTGAGTTGGGGGATGAGCTGCTGCAGGCAGCAGCCACACCTTCCTTGCTTGACTTCTGGGTACCTGAATTCCAGTCCTCACAAGAGTGGGACACTTTATCACTGAGCCACCTTCTCGGCCCTCTTGGGTTTTTTTGGGCTCCTAGTTAATGATTACTTATTCTGACCAGATGCATAGTGCCATTGGTAAAATACATCCATTATTCACAAAGTCCTCTCAAGTGATGGAAGCAAATCCATGTCCTCTAAGTCTGTAGTACTGGGTACATGAAGTCTTAATCGCTTTCTCTTTGGATGAATAGCCAAACCAGTTATGAGATACTTCAGATGTCTCTCTTCATCATGGCCGGTGTTCAGCCAAACCAAGTAGGCCTTGATAAAATTCTGACCTGGTTTTCTCAGGAGAAAAAAAGTGATGTATTTGTCCAAATTAAAATAGAAATTAATATGCTTCTAGTCTTAATGGAGGCAGTCAATAGAAGATTAGATACTGACAAAATGACACAATTTGTTAATAGTAAATAACTAATTATTTATTTATTTATTTATTTTTGGTTTTTCAAGACAGGGTTTCTCTGTATAGCCCTGGCTGTCCTCAGAAATCCGCCTGGCTCTGCCTCTCAAGTGCTGGGATTAAAGGCATGCGCCACCACCGCCCGGCTAATAACTGATTTTCGTATTGCTTTTGCTCAACATGAAGTTTCATGCTAGGTTGGCTTTGGACTCAGTATGTAGCCAAACTCTGAACTGCTGATCCTCCTGTCTCAGCCTATCAAGTGTCTGAATTACAAGCTTGTACTTCCATGCCTTGTTTAGGCTGTGTCAGAAATTGAATCCAGGGCTCTTTGCAGGGTATCAAGTACTCTGCCAATTGAGCTACACTTCTTGAGATTTTCTTTTTCTTACTAAAATAGTCCAAAACATTCAAGATAAAAGTGTGGTTTTGTGTGTTGTGTGTGTGTGTGTGTGTGTGTTGTGTGTATAAATGTCAGGGATTATATACCCTGGGTCTCACACATGGTAAGCACTCTATACTGGGCTATATCCTAAAACAAATGACTCTTTGCTGTAGAATTTAATCAGTGTCAAAACTGAGAGTTTACAACCATGCTGTGGTCCTTTTGCACGTTTAGGAAAGGAAGGTAAATTGCTACTTGTGGGTATAACTCCAACTGAAATTCCAAATCCAAGAAACCTTTCATCATGCACTCAGAAGTCAGTTCACAAATGACGGCAAACCTATTGATCCACTACTTGGCACTGCCACGGAGTGAGCAGACTCATGTGTCTGACATCACCAACACCTTAGGTGTTCTGGAGTTGAAAAGTCCTTGGGACGGACATGTACTGAAGAAGGTACGCTGGCAGCTGGGTTGGAATTACATCCCTGGGTTTGGCTTTCTTCTTTCAGACAATCCCCAGAGCATGCTACAACATGGCCAAAATTTGGCAAGGCCTTTAAATCTCTCCCTCCAAACACACAAATGAATGTTTCAAGTAACGACGACCAAGTTGTCATTGGTAAATGAATCTCAAATACGTAATATGCACAGATTTGAGAAAAAATGTAAGATGACTCAAAATTTAAAACGGACTCGATGCTCAGCAGGTACCTCTGCCTGTATCATTACCATTAACGTATAACCAAAATAGGGACACTGGATCATCAACTCACTGTATTTCACAGGCATCTTAATTTTCAATAGAAACTGACACTTTGAGATCAATATTCCTCACTGTAAAGTGAGGCTATTACGTTTAACTCTTAGCACAAACAGGGTGAGACCCAACGGTTTTTAATCTGTCTGGTCATAAGTATTTAATTTTCCTAAGCAAAAAATGAATCCCACACCAGGATGGGTGACTTCAACACTAAGCAGCTCCTTGAGGAATCCAGTTTCCCTATTTACTTTCAACAGATTGCTTCCGCTAGCACTTAACATATTTGTCCACCGAGAGTTCTCTGCTCTAACTTCAGTTGACTATCATTTGATTTCCAAATCGGTGAACATGCTTGACATCAGAGCTCATTAAAAACATGCTAAAGTGTACCGCAATCCCTGCCTGGGTCAGCAGCCCCAGACTGCAGATAACCTGTTGTGGAATGACGACGGTGAATGCAGATCTCTAGAGCACATCAGAGATTCTGATTTGGTAATTACGGAGAAAGCTTTAAATCTAACTTCAATAAGCACTCCCTTGCATCTGCTGCCATTTATGTACTAAACTGCTCCGAAAACTGCTTACACAGTCCAAGAAAATTTTGACTTTCACAATTTTTATAACTCCCACAAAAAAAAAAAAAAAAAAAAAAGCTCTACCGTTGCATAAAGCACAATGCTAATAGTCGGAATGACTGTGCTTCCCAAATCTTTTAAGACGAGTGAGAAACTCTGCTTCATTTTCCTACTTTCTAGTTCTTCCTTAAATCACCAGTGAGAAGGAAATTTAACAACTTACATTAAAGCCAGCATTCCATGAGCATTTAGCATCTCCCGAGCTGAAGGTAAAAGTAAACAACTTCTAAATTAATTGAGTCTTGTGTTGTTTGGAGAACAGACAGTCCTCAGAGTTTAGGTGGCCATAGGGTTCCTTGAAAGCCCATTTAAAAACAAAACAAAACAGAAGACAAGCTTGCACTAAGACCTCTTCATACAAGAGAACAGGAAACAAGAGATTAAGCTATAAGGGCAGGTAAATAATTTCCTAGACTTCCCGAGATTCTTGGCAGCAAAATGTTATGCTTTTGGAAAAAAAATCACCATCAGCCACAAAGTGACTAATATTGTCAAGATGGGCCTGTAGCAGCTTGTGGTGTCTTTGTTCCCTCAGGACAGCTCTGAACACACTGACGCTTCACCATACTGCACTTTTACATGGGAGTAAAACTAAGTAAAACTTTCTACATAATGTGATTCAGGTCAGAGATATAAACTGGCACATTTGGGATTTGAAATATTTGACCAACCTGAATCAAAAAAATACTATTATTTTATAATTTTTTTTTTCCCCAACAAAGAATATGGTGTGATGTTGATGAATTTAAAAGCAAATAAATATACAGTAGGAAAAAACAGCCATGGCCAGCTAAGTGAAGAAAACCTTTTTTCTTCCTCCGTTATAAGGATCTGGCTGGGCAGAGACACGTCCCATGTTTGACATACAGACAAGTACTCAGTGTTTGTTGAGCAAACTCGTTCCTCTAGTTTTGAGTATCTTTGACATCCATTTCTAATACTGTATATTAGGAAAAAATTCTAACCGTTAATCTTTCTGGAATGTCTTCTAAATAAGTAAGCTCAAGATAACAGAATTGCCAGGTACAGCCAAGGCATGCCAGCAGGTCTGCAAAAGACTGGGAAGAACACAACATGACAGAGCCAAAAGACATTCTCAACACTTAACAAAACTCAGACTCCAGTACTCAGCTGGTTTGTCTTGACAGGCAGCACCATCTCTGAAACCCACTGAATTGCCCTAAAAGGACTCTTGTCCAGATCAGTGACCCTATTGGAGAGAATACCTTGACAGGAAATGTGGCTTCTTGCATTTGAAACAAACAAGAAACCAGGTCAAATAAGACAAAACAAGCTCAGTTTAATTTCAAACGTTAATATATTTTCTATTTTATATTGAACATAGCATCTGTAACCTCTCCTTTGCAGCAACCATCACGTCCTCATAAAAGGGGCAAAATTTATGATGCCTCTTAAAATAAATATTCTTTTTTTTATAAAATAATAAAACTTCAAATAAATATTCTTTACACTAAACAATATGTTGAAAAAATTAGAAATAAAGGTTGAATTTACTGTAACTGTACAATATACATCAAGTCCAAAGGGAAATCAGAGTCTTACAATAAAGGCTTCCTGTAAGGCAAAATACAATCTAAAAACATACTGATTGATTCACATTCTTCCGAATGTACAACATATTAGTATAATATTTTGTGACTGTGCCATGGAGTACAGCACAACTTGTCTTTTCACAGTTGCAAATATTATCGTATATACAAAAATATAGCACATTATCTCTGGAGAAAACAAGGAGGGGTCGGGGAGCCGTTTGCTAATTTACAAATTTCGCAAGGACTATTCACAAACAAGAAGAACTTCGCCTAGGAGTGTTTGCTGCTTTAGCTTATGCAATATGTGGGTCACCAACTTCTGTTGCCCTTCCTTGGAGTTCCATTAGCTGAATACTATTGCAAGCATATCGGTTAAAATGGCACATGGACCCAAAAAAAAAGAAAGAAAGAAAAATAAAAGCATCTCACTGCAAACCACAAATCTCCTAACCTTCTATGAACAGTGCCAAGATTACAACTGTTTAGTTGGTTGCATATGTGTGTTAAAAAGGGGTGGGGGGGGCAGAGCAACAATCCTTATTACTGCATTATTCCTGATTAATAATGCTATGTCGGCTTTTCAAAGTTCCTGGGGGGGACAGTGGGAACTTTGCAGCACACTGTATTTGAGTTTTTACAACGACAGCCAGGCCTGTTCACTCGATCATAACACCCCTGGCACAATTTAAGGCAACCCTTGGCTGGAAGGTAACACCATAAACAAGGCAAAAAGAGAGACATGACACCCATCGCTGACCACCGCGTACAACAATGAGACTGGCTGCAAGAACACGGGTTGTCAGCACAATTGTCCTCATCGTCATTGGAGCAGTGATAGAAGAGACCTTTCACGCAGCACACACAAGTCCCATAGTCAATGACGTTCTGGGCCGAGCAAAGGCATTGCTTGTCACAGATCCAGTCCGATGGCAGCGGCCTCGGGTAGGTGCACTCCTTACACTTGCACTTGCCACAGTCCTCACACCTGTAAGCGTGCAGACCCAAATCATCTTTGCTCAATGGCTTAAGCTCGCCAGGTTTGAGCTCAGATTTAGGCTGCACTCGGATTATCCCATCAGCAGCAGGCTCGGGGGAGAAGGATGATCCTAATAGTCTCTGTTCCGAGGAGCTGCTGCTGGTACTTGTCCTTGTACTGCTCCGAGACCCTGAGCTGACCGTGCTGATGGACCTGGACAGAGGGGCCCGTGAAGAATGGACCTGCGAGGGCTGGAGCCTGGGAGGCTGGCGGTGCTCGGGCAGACCGTGGAGTCTTTCATGTTTGTGCTGAGTGGAGGGACGAGGAGCAGGCTTGAGCCCAGGTCTTGGGACCACAGTAGGCCCCTCTGTGTACTCATTGGTGTTTCGGATGGCTCTGATCTGATCCAGAGACAAGACATGTACCTGCTGGGTAAGGGCATCTCTGGGGTCCGGCTCCCCACGCTGCCTGCCACTGTCATGGGGTGCCTGCAGCAAAGGCTGCGACCCGTTGCCACTCTGAGCTCTGGCCTCCATCAGGTCTTGGCAGTGTGTTCACTCCAGCAGGCTTAGAACACATCTGAACTCCTGGGGAAACCAAAAGGAAAGAAAATGGTTTACACTCTAAGACTTCCCATTCTCCACCCACTAGACTTGACTCTTCACTTCCCACGTCCTCTAGAGAATGGGACTGGAAATGCGGTGGTAGTGGCGAGACAAGGGAACAGCCGAATGATCAAGGCATCTTCTCAAAAGTGAAAATTCGGCTAGGCACCACAGTTCTGTAGTCTTAAATAAGTGGAGAGACTCAAAGCTAATCTCCATCAATTCACTGAATCCTTTACTCAAATAAACATGCAAATTAGAAGGCTCGGGTTCAATGTACAAATTGGAAGTAAATGCTGGAGCGTAACAGTACAACCAACATTTTCGGAAGTATAATAGACCTTTCAGATTTTGAAATAGGTTTAAGCTTGTCGTGATCATTTTTACGTTAAACATCAGTAACTACCTACAATTGTATCGGTTAAGTCAGTTTTTTTTTACATCACACTTGCACTGAGTAGTCTAATTCTCCAAACCCATAGGGCGACTATGATATAGATATAAAAAGTACATTTCAAGGGCAATTAAGATGGCATTTTAAATAAATATTAGCATAAAGTTATATAATTAAAATAAATAATTTCGAATCCCATTAGGTAGCACAAGAAAACAAACTCATATCACAACTTATGAATCAAATATTCTACAGACCTAGGCGTCTAGCCTTAGTTTCTGAACCACAAGCCAGTCTCTTGTTTTATAAATAAAGCATGCAAAAAATATTATTTTCTCGTTTCGAAAAATACCCAAGAGCACAAAGCAAGTAGCAGCAACAAGAAAAGTTTTAGAAATCTGAAGTGTCACAGTGGAAGCCTATGATCTTGTCAAGTCAACTTAAAAAAATTAGTCATGCTTCGATTTAAGAAGTACCATCCCATCCCCTCTCAAGAGTCCACATGGAAATACAAAGGAAGATAAGCAAAACCGGATTTTTTTAATCCAACCTCTGCTTTTTGGAAAAGGACAGCGTAACAAGGCAGGTGACAAACCAGGCAGAGCTGGAAACCGGATCTGCTCACCTCCAACAGCAAGGTACACAATGCAGTTCTTCGCTTTCAACCCGTTTATCGGCTCTATCTGCGCCCCCACACAGTCCCCAGCAGGTGGGACTCAGCCAGAACCCCGGGGGACTTTTCTCCAGGCGGACTGACGAAGTCCAGGGGTCAGCCCGGCCCCTCCCGTGTACAATCCGCAGCTCAGGCAGGCAGGGGGCGCGGGCGCCTCCGAAGGGGACGTGTCATGAAATGCACGAGCACACTTCCCCCTCCTCCACCCCCGCGGCTAAAATTTCCCCCAACCCAAGAGGAACTGCCATCCGGCCCCAAGAGGGGGAGCCACTCTAACACGCCCACCCCCGCCGCAAGGTCACTACAAGGTGTTTCTGCGAAGGCCCTCAAAACGCCTGTCCTCACAAGTTTCCAAATCCGACGCCCTGAGGAAGAGAGCCCGGCTCAGGACGCACAGCTTGCACAGAGGTCTTATGTACCCACGCTCCCAGAGCGACTCCACGGTGCAATGACCGAAGCGGGCACTGCCTGTAATGTGCACACGCCTACCTCCTTTTAGATCAGGAAGAATAAGACATTTTTCTTAAAACGAAAGAAAAATAGCTCTATCCAGAGCCCCCACTGCACACGCCAGGCATGCACAACTCTGAGCCCCGGGATTGGAAACTTTCCGTGAGGACCTGCTTGCTGTGGAAAGTAGCATCTTTCGGAAGGAAAAAAAAAAGTGATTTCTACAGATCTCCGGCCGCCTCCATTGCAGCCCCCCCCTCCACCCTTCTGCGCTCTCCCAGTTGCTCTCCCTCCCCCTTTGAGAGTGCTTTGAAACCCCCATTAAGAACAGTGTGTGATCAGACTAAGGATTAGGGGGAAAGGACTTCAGCACTAGGGTGGGGCAAACCGACACAGAAACCCCTTTGTAAAAAAGGCGTTAAGACTCCAAATCTTAAAAACAGTAACACAAAAAGAGGGGGGGGGAAAAGCTAGCCTTTTTTATTTTGCCACCTACTTTCAGGTAATGGAAAACGACCGCGACCGCTTGATAACTCTCTTCCTGTGCTAGGTCAGCCTAGGTGTCCAAATATATTTAAAAAAAAAAAAAAAAAAAAAAAAGCGTGACCTAGGCCGACCACGAAGAACTGAAAAAAAAAGAGAAAGCTCCACTTCCGAACCGCAGAGACGCGGCGCCAGGCTGGGCGACGCTCCCACCCGCACCGGGCTAGACTGTCCACACCGGGCAGAGGCGGGGACTCTCTCCGCCTGGCACACTACCCTCTGCTCGCCCGCCGGGTCTTCTGCCCCGGGGAGATGCAGAGGTGAGAAGCCCAGTACCCCAGCCCCACAGGCGCCCCCGTCGCAGGATAGCTCTCCTATAACTTAGCCTTCACCGAATGGAGGAACAGGTTAGCAATGCCAGAGTCTGCAACAGCGACCTGGAAAACACTGTGTTCTCCCTCCCTCTTCGGCTCTCGGCGGCTGAATCGTCGCCAATGCAGGGGTAGGAGTAGAACGCAGTGAAGCTGTCCTCCGCCCCGAACCCCTTAAGAGAGTGAGCTGTCGCGGGACGGGGGACACTGCACCGGCGCACCCTGTAGCCCGGCCGTGGCCGAACCCCCGTTCTAGGCGAAGTAGATCCTCGGGGTAGCTCCCTGATCCCACTCCCGGCCCGCGCTGTGGTTCCAGAAGGGAAAAAGCCAAACGCTCCTCACCGTGATCGCGGCTTTGCACCAACCCCTCTCCCTTGGATCCTCTTCTTCCAGCGATGTGCAAATAAATCCAGTCCCGATGCAAACTTTTTTCCTTCTTTCCAAACTCTGTTTCAGTCCAACTTCCAAGCAATCGGTGGGAGGATTAAAACCACGGGGAAATTTGGAACCCAATCCTCAATCCTCCACCGTTGGAACTCTCCCGGATTCCGGGCTAGAGAGATGACCTCCCTTCCAGAAGCGCACGCGGAGTATTTCCTCTTTTTTTTTTCCTTCTTTTTTTTTTTTTTTCTCAATGAACAAGAGGCCGAAGCGCCAAGGTTGGCGAGTCTCTTCTCCTGGCCGATGAGTGAAAGCGAGGCGAGCACGGCCTTACAAAGAACCTAAGGCCAGCTCGCCAAGTCCTGGGGGCCCGGGGCTGCTTCCGAGCGGAGGCAGGCGCGGGGCCGCGGGCCGGGCCGGGCGCGCGCGGGGGGCCTGGGCGCTGCGCGCTCCGCCGGCCCCTGTCCTCCGCTGGCGCTGCGGCGCGCAGCTCTCGCTCGTGCAGACTGGGCGTTGCGGAGGCGCGGCGGCGAAGCCGAGGCGGGGGTGGGGGGGGTGCGGAGGGGGAGGAGGAGGAGGCGGCGGCGGGGGAGGAGGGTCTGGGGCCAGGCCGGGGGTGGGGGTGCGGGGAGGGGGGAGCGCCGCTGGCCTGCGCCCTCGCCTTTCCGGAGGAGGCAGGGAGCTCTGCAGCGGCCGCGGCAGCAGTAAATGGCGTCATGTGGATCCGAGGCGGAACAGAGCAGTTGTTGTCCCAGAGGATATATCGCATCCGGTCCCAGCTCATTGGCTCCGCGGGGCTACATTCACTCGCGCTCCAGCGCCCGCCGGCGCTCCGAGCCGCAGGAGGCATTCAAAAGGGCAACCGCGCCGCCCCACGCCGCCCCAGTCGCTCCTGCAGCCGGGGCGCCGTCACGCGGGGCCGCGCTGGCCGCCGCGAGGTCAGTTTATCTAGTTTCAAGGAAACGCTGACCTTAAGGCTTCCCCCACCCCAGAGGCCACGAGCCGGAGGCCGGCCTCGCTTAGGGAACTTTCTCCCTCGCTGCCCGGGAGACGAGAGGGAGGAACGGTGCAAACTAACCCGGCCGCCCCGCGGTAGTCAGAAAAGCGACTTGCAGCTTTTTTAGAGCCGATTCGGAATCCATTTCGGTTCTAATCTCTCCTCTCCTGGGTTCCCCCCACCCCCCATCTCGTCCCTTCCCCCACCCATGCCCAGGGGGCGAAGAGGGTGGGGGGAGTAGGAGGGAGGGAGGGAAAGGGGAGCGGGAAGTGAGGTGGGAGGGCTATTGGTTTATTCTTTGTCTACTGGATTAACCCGATTATACACCGGGCACCAGCACAGCCCGCCTCCCCCCACCTCCGAGCCTTGTACGGGAGGAACGGAATGTAGATTCGGGTTTCAAGTCCTTCTGCTCTGCCTGGGATTGGCTTTTGATTGTGTGTGGACTTGTAGTTTGTTAGAATTTCATTTTTAAGAGGGATTATCTATAGATGGAGGCCTTTTGAAGATTTTTTTTTTTTTTGGTACTGCTTTGCTCGATGCAAAAACCTTTTAAATTAATTCTGTAATACCCACGCGATTACTCAGGGCGACATCATGGACTTCCGAAATAGGGAGGGGTGGGGGGAGAGAGTCTGTTTCCCTACAGAATTCCTCCTTCGCGAAACTTATAAATAAAAAGAGCGTCATCTTCCAAATCCCACTATCTGTCACCTAGAACATTCTCATATAAGTTCCTCCCGTTCGTGTTGGAAGCGGACTATAGTTAGCCATTTAAAATACAGAAAATACATACGCTCTGGCCGCGGCTGTACTAAAGTGCACGTGGAAGCACGCGGGGGGGGGGGTTGTCACCGAAATGTATCCACACGCTAATGTTGCCATTTTGGCTGAGAGTTTATATATATTTTTTTAAACCGGAAGGTACCTGCTGTTAAGGTCAAAATTCCCGCACAGCACCTGCGACCTTGCACCACGCAAGGTTAGAGCTCCTGAAAACGTGGAGTTTGGTTTCCCTCGCTCCAGCCCTCACCTGTTCGCTGCTACCCTGGTCTCTAACTGCCTTCTGGCGACATCTCTCTCTACTCTGTCCCTGGCACCTCATTCGCCTGGCTTGCGCTCTCTCCCTGCCCTCTCGGTGTGTTTCTCCACGACTCTTCTCCTTCGCCTGGGGTTTGGAACTAGAGATGGCAGGGGAAGTGGCACTCCTTATTTCCGGGCGCTGGTCTTACGTTCCTCTACCCCATGGCTGAGGGTGGAAGAGGCTCGATCGGCCGGCTCCGTTGTGTCCCAGACACTCTGGGCTCAGGACAGCTGGGCCTCTCCGGCCACCGCGGCTCGCGCGGCACCGGAATCCGTGGAGTCTCTAGCAGGCGAGCACGGGCGACCCTGCGCTTCCCTAAGGAGCCGCTAGGGGGCGAGCGCCAGGCGCGGGGCTGGGGCTGCTTTCTTCTGCCGGACTCAGTGGGTGCTGGAGGGGTTCCTTTCAAAGAAGTTGTCCCTCTTCGAAGTTTTAAGATGCATAGTATAAACGCTACGCAATGGCACTTCTTGCCATTCCCTTAGCCACATTCCCTTTGAGATTGAGCTGGTTCGATTCCGAAGCAACTCAAGTTTTCCACCCCAGGAGCTATGGGGGTCAAAGGCAGGTTGTGAGAGGCACGTCCGGTGTGTGACCAGCAAGCATCTGAAAGCAGAGCTGGCAAGGGAAACACCTCCCCTCACACCCTTGCAGCCGGTGGCCGCTTCTTGGGAGACATTTGCCCCATGCCATTTCCTCCAGCGCCGCAGGAGCTCTGCCAACAGGTCATTAGGAATCAAAGCATAAATAGAATTTAAATCAGGAACTTCCGGATGCTTGGGAAGAATGTAAGAATTCATATTTATCTTCCATAAATTAGAAAGGATTTTAGGTAATAATCTACTGTTTGTCTCTCCCACAATCCTCACATTAGGAAAACATTTTACCTGTAACTAAAGAGCAAAATAAATGGAAGAATCTGTGGATTCTTTTAAATTATTCCTTTTGCTTTATCTTAGTACATTATTGTTTTTGAGCCAGTGAAGTGTGTAAGCTACAGTATTGTGCTTCCAAAGACTATACTGTTAAAATAAAAAAGAGGAATTGTATTTGTGCACTCGTTGTATATGCACAATGAGGTGTTTCATGAAAGCACTGTGCTTTTAAATCAGTTATCATGCCCACGATTTAAAACGAGTTCATGGTGGAAGAGAATCCAGGGTAATGCTAGCGCTCAGACAAACATCAAGAGAAAGCTCTTTCACATGTGTTGTGGAAAGTTCTAGAAAGAGAACTCTGCCATAAGCAGAGATTTTACCACTTGTCAAGCACTATAAAACAAAACAAAAACAAAAACAAGCCCAAGGGATTCAATGTTGCAATGATACTCAACTCCAGGTTCCCAAGACTCATCAAGTAATATACTTTTCCATTGCTGGCTGTTGAGTAGAATCTGTTGTGTAAGAGTGAGTTCTCAACTCTGGCTTTACTTTCTGATTTCATTTATTTGCACTTCATAACTATAGCCTTCCTCGTTTGTTGTTTTTAATGAGGCAGAATATAAACACTCCATGAATCTTACCTCCTCCAATCTTTGATAGAAGGTAGTGAAGAAGACAGTGTAAATAACCTTCTTTAGAGTTGTATTGAGTGAACTGAAACCTTGTTTAAGATTGTCCTTGCCAGCTGGACCAAGCTGTTTGGTCTTCTTTACAATGTGGGCAAAGTGTATCTTTAAAAGGTTCTCAATCTAGTTTCTTTCTGAGATTTGGGGGGAAAAAAATCCCTTCACCTTCCTAGGTTTGGTCTAGGTTTTGAAAAACTAAGAGAAACCTTGCAAACATACAATGTGTTTTGACACAAAGAATGAGTATTTACACATTTTGTTCTATTACCAAAGGAGTTTTTGTTTGTTTTTTGTTTGTTTTTGTATTTAAAGACAGCACAGTTACATTTTGGACCTGTTAGTCATCATTTCTTTTTACAGCCCAACTGCAGTAGTAAAATTCATTTATGCAAGGACTCTTCCGGACCTTCTGGCAGCAAAGGACTCTGCTCGAGAACTTTTGATTTGGCACCCATGACTGTTATCATTTTACGTTTTGAATTTCTTTGATTCTTCACATTCTGTTGATATTGCCTCCAGGAGGGGAATTGGGAGTGGCTTCAATAAAGAAGCAAAGGAATTCAAAATAGACCACTTGATGTCTTATCTAGATTGCTTGGAGGACTGGAAGCAGTTTATCTCTGAATCTAACTTTCTGATGTCCTTTATCCCTAACTAAACTCAGAGCAGGATCTAAGGTTATCCTGGGGTGAGAGGAGTGGTCTTGATAAGTGACCTTGAGCCTCCAGCTCCCAAGTATCCTGCTACTGTTTTTCAGAGATCTCCTCTTTAGCTGGAATCCACCCATGGTTTGCACTGGGTAATGGATGACTATTCCTGCTAGGTGCTTGCACATCATTACTATAATTATGCAAAGTCAGATGGGGGCTGAAACTTTGTAACAAGGCAAGAAAAGAGTCCATTCCTGGCTTCATGTGTTTGTTTCATTGCTTTTTCAATATATTTGTTCTTTGGCCTAAAGATTAAACTTCTTTTGTAGGTTTGCATGTTCAGAGATCTTGCCCTTTGTCCTCTCAACTTTACATTACATTTACTTTCCTATGTGTTCTCTTTGTTCTAGAATCTAAAATAAACAAACTGCCGGGCGGTGGTGGCACACGCCTTTAATCCCAGCACTTGGGAGGCAGAGGCAGGCGGATTTCTGAGTTCGAGGCCAGCCTGGTCTACAGAGTGAGTTCCAGGACAGCCAGGACTACACAGAAACCCTGTCTCGAAAAACAAACAAAAAAAAATAAATAAATAAAAAATAAAATAAAATAAACAAACAAAAAACCCTCTCATATAAGTGAGAATCAGTGATGGCCCTTAGTCTTTGGTAATGTTTAATAACAGTAACAAGTAAACAAGATTTGACTTCTGAATTCATAGGATATTTTAGTTTGATTTTTTTAGACAAAGTCTCACTATATAGCCAGGTCTGGCCTGCAACTCTGGGCAATCTTCCTGCCTCTGCTCCCCCAGTACTGGAATTACAGGCAGGCAGGCAGATGCGGTTTCCACATCTGTGGAGGCTTTAATTTTATACTTTTCATTGTGTGGGCCTTGGATCAAAGGGCACAAGAAGTTCAGCCTGTTCTCTAGAGAAGATATGATCCAAAAATTTCTACCACGATTCTTGTTTTAGCAGAGACACCAAAATATTAAGGCTAACAGCCAGTTCCAAATCTCAGTGCACAGATTACGTCTAAATAGTCTGGCTTGGTGGCTGGAGTATGCTTGTATACAGATTTAGGTTGTTCTCATGGGAAGAAAATGTTTTAAAATAACCGAGTTATTGAAACAGCTTTCTGTTCTATAAAACAACTTTTAAAGATACACTTTAAAGAACAGACTATGCTAAAGATCTGGGTAATCTATATTAGGGCTTCCCTGAACTTTTTTGAGTTGAAACAGAAAGTTTTTAAGGTTCTAACACTAATTCATCTTTACTAGATGTTCTCGACCCATGTTGATATCCCTCTGTGGGGGCTGTCAAATGACCTTTTCATTGGGGCTACCTAAGATCATCTCATTATGACTCATACCAGTACCAAAATTACAATTATCAAGTAGCAACAAAAATGATTTTATGGTTGGGGTAGGGTGGATCACCACAACATGAAGAACTGTATTAAAGGGTTGTCGTATTAGGAAGGTTGAGAACTACTGGTCTACAAGTTAAGCATATGATAAGTTTTGTGGAGTTTTTTACTTTTTTCTCTATCTCTCTCTACTTGAAAGCCAGGTTTTTGGTTTTGTTTTACTTTTTTTTTTTTTTTTTTTTTTTTTTTTTTTTGAGACAGGGTTTCTCTGTAGCCCTGGCTGGCTGTCCTGGAACTCACTCTGTAGACCAGGCCGGCCTCAAACTCAGAAATCCGCCTGCCTCTGCCTCCCAAGTGCTGGGATTAAAGGCGTGCGCCACCACCGCCCGGCTTACTATTTCTTTAAAAAGAAAATATTCCAGTTCTATTTCCAATTAAGTCAATATTTTTCAAGTCTTAATTTCGTAAAAGCAAAATTATTTAGGAGCTGGAGAGATGGCTCAGCAGTTAAGAGTGCTTGCTGCTCTTGCAGAAGATTTGGGTTTGGTTCCTAACACCCACATAGTGACTCACAACCGCCTGTATTCTCTAGTTCCAGGAGATCTGGCGCCCTCTTCTGGCCTCTCAGAGTACCAGGTGATGCCCCTAGAAGATGCACATATGTAACTGCAGGCAAAACCATACACATAAAGTAAAAGTAAATAAATCTTTAAATATATATATATATATATATATATATATATATATTTTAATTTGTTTATTTTTTTCTTTCTCCTGCTTTTAGACAGAATCTCAATTGTACCCATCTGGCCTGGGCCAGAGAATGACCTTGGTCCTCTGCCTGTACCCTTATAGTGCCTGGATTACAAATACAAACAATTTCTGGTTTATACTCTACAAACTAAGTCATAACCCCAGTCTTGGATTTTTTTTTTTTTTTCCAGATAAGGTTTCATTGTGTAACCCTAGCTGTTTTGGAATTCTGTAGACCAGCCTGACTTTGCCTCTTTTTTTTTTTTAAACTTTATTTTGTTTATTCCCGTCTATAATATAAACAAGAAGAAAAAATAAAGCTCTAAGTATCATAAATATGGGCTAGAAATTACATCAAAGTCTGATATCACATAAATATACATATAAGCTATGAGACTGATTTACAACTTTGCTCTTTAGTTACTGGTCATGTTTTTACCCTCTGTAACTGAACTAGCTTAGAAGGCTGTAGATTTCTGGATTTCTTTTTTAAATTTATTTATTTATTCACTTCACAACCCAATATCAGCCCTTCTTCTCCTCCCAGTACCCTCATACTATCTTCTCCTTCTCTTGAGAAGGGAAAGACGCCCCCTCTGGGTGTCGTCCCCACACTCTTGAGTGGTCTTCTATGGGTGTCGCCCCCACACTAATCCTCCCCACGTTGCCTCTTGAGTGCTAGGATTGCAAATTTGCTCCACCTCACCCAACTGATTTCTTTTAGGATAGAATTTAAATTATTTTACTATTGTGAAAATATTATTATGTCTTGCATACTGACTGAAACAAGTTTGATTGAAGCCATGATTTTCTCTCCCCTCTGACCCACCCTTCCCCGCCCTTCCCCGCCCTGCCCCGCCCTGCCCCGCCCTGCCCAACCATTTTCTATCCTTTCCTTTTTCCCCTTTCCTCTCCTTTCTTCTTCTCTAAGATGGACTTTTTATGAAATACAGACTGTTCTCAACCTCCTCTGCTGATTTTTTTTTTTTTTTTTTGATCCTGGTTTAAATTAACTTTATGGAAATTTTAGGCTACAGGCTATAGAGAGAAATTATCACAGGAGACCCAAAGACAGGTGGATATATGCAAATAAAGGTGAATTCCCGGGATTTGTGGGTTTTTTTTTTTTTGCTGAACTTTCCTGACCTCTCCCCAGTCCTCCCTCTCCAGGACCCCACCATCCATAACCACAGCACGGGGATCACACACCTCTTGAAGATAGGGCATCACGGTGTGTCCTTGGAACTCATTCTGTAAACCAGGATGGCAGTGAATTGAAGCCATCCTCCTGCCTCTACTTTCCTGAGTACTAGAATTACAGGCACGTGCCACCATACCTGGTTGAAGTTTTCATTTGAAAAGTGCATTTGGCCAAAAGAAGGCCTACATCAATAATTAAAGTTTGTCACAGTATTAAGCTGTAACTTGAAATTAAGAAGTTACATTTTAATTAACCTTTAAATGTACAAGAAAACTGAGATACAACTTGAGCAATATTATAGCTTAGACAAGTAGAGGCGGAACTGTACTGTCAAGCTTATGGCCCGTAAGTGTGGAATTGATATAAGAAACCATGTCCTTTAGCCAGGCGGTGGTGGCACACACCTTTAATCCTAGCACTTGGGAGGCAGAGGCAGGCGGATTTCTGAGTTCGAGGCCAGCCTGGTCTACAGAGTGAGTTCCAGGACAGCCAGGGCTACACAGAGAAACCCTGTCTCGAAAAAACCAAACCAAACCAAACCAAACCAAACAAAAAACCATGTCCTTGTTATCAAATGATCACACACATTTATTCAGATGAATGTAGTCACAACAGATAAGGTCACAGGCAGTTGTCAGACATATACTGTTTGAGGAAGAATTGATAACACTTATTTAAAAGTTACTTGTATCTATCTTTATCTATCTATCTATCTATCTATCTATCTATCTATCTATCTACTACCTACCTACCTACCTACCTACCTACCTATCTATCTATCTATCTATCTATCTATCTATCTATCTATCTATCTATCTGTTATTGGAGTGGAGAATGATGTTGGAGAGCCAGAGTACACATGCGAAGGTCAAAGGGCAACCATAGGTGTTGGTTTTCTCCTTCCATTGTATGGGTCGGGGATTTAACTCTGGTGATCAGGCAGGCTTGCTGGTCTGTGCAGGCATCTTTAACTACAAATCTCATAGGGCCACAGAATGAAACTTGTCTAGCAAAAATCAAGGATGTATAATATATTGTCATATAATCTGATGAAATCAAGTAAAAGTGGCAGAAAGCGCTGGGTATGGTGTAGCACACACCTTTGGTCCTAGCACATGGGAGGCAGAGGGATCTCTGAATTCGAGACTAGCATGGAACATAGCAAGTTCCAGGATAGCCAGGGCTACACAGAGAAACCCTGTCTTGGTACACCCCCAACCCCCACCTCGCCAAAAAATAAAAAGAGTAGTGGAAAGGAAGTCACTAAGTTGTGGACAGTTTTTGCAGTTTGTGTTCTGTGTGGATACCTTGAATTTTTTTTAGATTTATTTATTTTATGTATATGAGCACACTGCTGCTGTCTTCAGACATACCAGGAAAGGGCATCATATCCCATTACAGATGATTGTGAGTCACCATGTGTTTGCTAAGAATTGAACTCAGGACTTCTGGAAAAGCACTTAACCACTGAGCCATCTTTCCAGACCCTCTTTTTACTAATTTTGAGGAATAAATTTTGTTTTAAATTATTGCAGAGGCAAGTTTGCATTATATTCTCCATGATGTTGAAACCATCCATAGGCTGTCTAGGAAAGCAGCTTAGCTAATAGAGCATTTGCCTAGCTCGTGTGAGGCTCTACATATAATTCATATAATTCCCAGCAATAAAATAGTCATCCCTGGGAAAATTAGAAATTATATTATCAACTTGCAACTCTTACCAAGCCCTATAAAAATCAACCAAACAAGCAAAAATCCTCAAATTTCAAAACAAAACAAAAACGCATATCTGATGCTCAATATTGAACTATTTTAAAGTTTCTAGAGGTCAAAGAGGCCAAGAGATCGGATTTGGATTCAGTTGATGGTACCTTTGATTACAAAGCTCCATTGCCCAAGTTCTTCAGGGTGAAGTGTCCTGTTGCTCCTGATAAAGATCCAAGTTCTCAGCGTGACCTCCAGGGCCTACCACTCAGCCACTTTCCCTCATCGGCCTCCTCAGGACCAAGCCTGGGTTGCTCAAAAGTTGCCCCTCTCTTCCAACAGGGGCTTTGAACATGATATTTATTCTCTGATGTACTTCTTTGGGAAACTTTTCTCTCTCTCTCTCTCTTTCACTCTCTTGCTCTCTCTCTCTTTTGGTTTTTCGAGACAGGGTTTCTCTGTGTAGCCCTGGCTGTCCTGGAACTCACTCTGTAGACCAGGCTGGCCTCAAACTCAGAAATCCACCTGCCTCTGCCTCCCAAGTGCTGGGATTAAAGGCGTGCGCCACTACTGTCCCGGCGGGAAACTTTTCTTGACATTTAACTTCTACTTATCTTTAAATACCTGTTGTCATATTTTCAGGAAAGTTTTCTCCTGTCAGGAGCCAAACCCAGGAAACTACCTGCTCTTCTAAGAGAACCTCAGGAAATTACCTGCTGTTCTGGAAAGACTAGTCAGTACAAGGTTAAGAGAAGACTTTCTCGGGTCTCAGGTCTCAGGAACTTAAAGAACGTCTGGCATTTCCTGGGAGCTGGTTAAGACAGTAGGATGGTCTAGGGCAATAAGGATATGACCGTGGGATGGTCTAGGGCAATAAGCATTCAATAGTGGGATAGCCCTAAACAATGACCCCCTGCCCTGTTCCTTGCTCCCCCTTCCTCCCTTGCCTAAGAGTATATCTATAAGCCGCTCCCGCATTAAAGCAGACCTTGACAAGGCTCCGTGCTTGGTTTCGTCCTTTCTCTTGCTCCTTTACAGGTGAGGTCCCCCTCGATCCCCACGAATAACTGGACCCGCAGGTCGGGTCATTCTCCAACCGCTTTGGTTAGGTCAATTAATCCCTCTTTTCTGTCTCATGATTGTCTTAAAAGAACCATACTTGGAATCAGCTTATCTCTTCATTAATAACTATCTCCACTGTATTTAAGGACCTAAGTAATTTTTTGTATGCCATTTTGTCCCCACCTTTGAAGAGCCTGGTGTGAATAAAGACTGAAGAATCATTTTTCAGTCAACTGACTAAGCAAATAAATAAGCTGATGGGCCTGTAGAAGGCCTGCCTGGGTAGGGTTCTTGTGACAATACCACAACAAGGTGTCTTCCAGAGAGCCTCACACACATGAAGTTCTCAGAAATGCAAAGCAATACTTTTTGTGAAATTGGCCTTGGTAGTTTATTTGGGAAAATTAGCGATTTTGTTAACCTTTTTTTTTTTTTTTTAAATTAACTTTAATAAATACAATTTGATTATTTAAATGTATTTGTTTGTATTTTGTACCTTTGTAACTTTTATTTTCCAAGATAAGGTTTCTTTGTGTAGCCCTGGCAGTCCTGGAACTCACTCTGTAAACCAGGCCGACCTTTAATTCAGAGAGAGCTGCCTGCTTCTGCCTCCCAGAGTGGCTGGCTAGGCGTATAACTATTATTGATAACATTTACTAATACTCAGGGTTTCTGTGCAAATGTTAACCACACATTGGCTTTTATTTTTACCTATGGACTTTCCAAAGCATGTAAAACATTTTAGAGAAGAAAGGATCCACATAGATGAAATTGTTGCCTCTGATAGAAACGTCTCATTGAGTTGTTTGCTCAGAACTGGCTGGGTGCAGAACACACAGCAATGATCACAGCTGCTGAGGCTGTGGAGGCAGAAGACTAGAGCTTCAGGCCAGCCTGGATGGATACAAGAAAATGCAAACATCTTCTTGTCTGAGTGGCTGCAGCCCTTGGCTACTATACTACACTAGATTTGGCTGTGTGTTTTGAGAACTGAGCCCTGTGTCTGAAACGTCATTAGATTGCCATCCTCTGTTAAAATATATATTAATTTATACTAAATTGTGTGTAGATATTCAATGTACACTAAAATGCAGTGAGATTTTTATTGTCCCACATTCAGTTATCATGATTCTATAAAGGTGAATTGACACATGGCTTAGAATAATTATGCCCATAATTCTCAGGTTCAGAATCTTGCATTACAGCACCATTACGTTTTCCAAAATTCCGGAGAAAACATGCACTAAGTATTCTCTGCTATTTAAGATCAATGTGACATGATCTTCTGGAGATGGGACTCCTGCCCTCAGAACCTTGGCTGGGGAGGTGCTGGTGCCACCACTTTGCTCAGTGATTTGTGGGATAAGAAATGCCTTCGGAACAGAAGAAGCCCGGAATCTAAGTGGAGAGATGAAGAAGCCAGTTATGAGGAAGTTACTCAAAGGAATCTAACAAGCCAGTTTTGGGGTCTGATTGTGGACGCTTGAGGTTGTGCTAGCCCACCAGAGCCAAGGTGGCTAATGAATCAGGCAGCCCAGGAAGGATCCCAGAAGAGTTGTTGGATGTTTCTGCCTTATTTTTTAGGTCTCTAGGGTTCTCTTCTTTGAGTAGTTTAAATGGATGTGTTTCTTTAGTGTTGCTGTGTGAATCTGAAATGAGTCTACCGTCTTAAGTCAAAAAACTTGTCCCCAGGCAGTAGTCATATTCTGGGAGGGAGACTGTTTAGAAGATGATGCCTACCTGGCAGAAGTCAGTAAGGATGAGACCACAGATCTAGACATTCTCCACATCCCGGCTCCTGGTGGTGTGAGCAGCTGCTCTCTGCCCCTGGTTAATCATACTGGACTGAAGTCTGCTGAAACCTTGAGCTAAAATAGATCTCCTCAGCAGTGAGTAGCTCTGTGACATGTCCTGTCAGCAGTGACGTTAGTATCTAGTTCACTTATGAAAACAAAATTCTCTGGGTGTATTAAAGGCAGTGGGTTGAAAAGATCTGATGTTTGTAGAACGTCAACTTTGCCATGGCATTCAGATCAAAGAGATGAAATATTTGAGTTTTTAAAAAAGTATTCTGGAAGTATGTTCAAGGCATGATCGTGACACTTTGACCTCTGGCAAGAGCAGGATTCAAGAAAATGGGTAGAAAGCATCTTCCTCATGTGCTTGGCAGCTGTGTCCCAAAGAAGAGCATACAACAGATAGTATAAGCTTTCTTAAAAACATATTTATGTGTATATGTATGTGCCTGTATGGTTATATTGCACTATATGCATGCAGACGCCTGCAGAGGCTGGAAGGCATTGAAGCCCTTGGAACGGGAGTTACAGGTGGTTGTAAACTAAACCCAAGTCCTGGGCAGAGGGCACTCCTAGTGCTGAGCCATCCCTCCACCACCCCAGCAGGCGTTCTAAATTAAACCAGGTGGTACTGGAAGGAATTTAGCTTTCAGTGATAGAGTTGGGTTTTATAAAAAGCTCTGGTACATTCTTATAACCATTTTCTACTAGCTTATATTGAGTATTTTATGTTCCAGAATTATCCAAAGATCAGTGATCATTCTTGCCTCTATCATTGACATTCCTCGATGATTAGCAAGTAGATTTACGTGTCCGTTCTCATGAGCCCCTCTTCCTCCATGTTAGAACTACAGTAATTGGGAATTTGATTGCAATAAATAACAAATCAGCAGCATTTCTCCTTGGCACATTCATAAGGAAAAGTTTGATAGATGGACAAGTTTAGCTTTATCCAAAACTTAAAATAGGTTGATATAAGACGGGCCCTGTATCAATTATTTAACCCTGTGTCCTCAGTTTCTTCACTTACAATGTTGGAATAAAAATGTTTCCAGTATCAGATCATCATAGTAAGGATTAAGAGATAACTGCATGTCGAGTTGTAGAAGAGGTCTGGCTTTGAATAAGTCTTGTTAAATGAAAGTCGTTATTGGCCGGGCGGTGGTGGCGCACGCCTTTAATCCCAGCACTTGGGAGGCAGAGGCAGGCGGATTTCTGAGTTCGAGGCCAGCCTGGTCTACCGAGCGAGTTCCAGGACAGCCCGGACTACACAGAGAAACCCTGTCTCGAAAAAAACCAAAAAAAAAAAAAAAAAAAAGTCGTTATTGTATTTATCATCATTATTAATAGTCGTAACAGATCAATAACTCACTAAATACAGGAGACAGCAAACAAAGTCCAAGTAGGGGGAAGTGGGTGCTAAACTAGGCTCATGCCTGCTTGTTAGATTACTCATGTATTGTCTGCTTTCTTTGGTTATAAAATCAGGTGTAGAGAGTACTAATAATGCTGGCAACACTAAATGCTTACACCTACCCCTGCCCCTGCCCCTGCCCCTGCCCTGCCCCTGCCCCTGCCCCTCCACCTCCAAGAGCTAGTCAGCATAATTTTCATTACATGAGAGCTTAGGGGAAGCTCTCAGAAAGTTTGGAAAGACACCCGAAACTAACTTTCGTCAACATTGGCTATTTTCGGCCAATGATAGTATCTAACTTTGATGAGATTATGGCCTGAGACTCAAGTTCAAGGAGTCATAGATGGAAGAGCATGTCATGCCTGCCCTGTTTCTGAATGTAGAATCGCCAGGATATGATTACATTGCTGACCAATTTTCAGTTAAAGCCTTGGGGAAAGTTATTTAATTCTGCTCTCAGAAATCCAGGAATGTGTGAAGATGTGCCCCAAGTAGCGCCAAGATAAACACAGTCCTTCAAATATTATTTCGGCTTGCCTACTCGCATGGCACAAACATCTGAATAAGTAAATAAATAAATAAAATAATTAAGTATGGCTTTCAACACTTACTTTGGATTTGTCTTAGAACTTTCCAGGAATGTGTTCACATGCCTATACCATGAGTATTGAAGTGGAAAGGGATAGAAAGTACTAGAAAATCCAGGTGTGGTGTGCCCTGCCTAGTCATATCAGCATTTGGGAGGTATAAGTCCTGGAGGATCAGGAGTTCTAGGTTATCCTCAGTGATGTAGCAAGTTTGAGGCCAGCCTGGACTACCTCAACAACCAACCAACTAACCAACAAATACCCATCCCCCACCCTCTGGGGAAAGAACAGCATCAAAAGAAAGTACTGGAACATCTTACTCCCTCAGTTTCCTTGCTGAACAGAGAATAGTAGTCATGAGAATGACCTAGAAACCAACTGTGATGGTTTGTATATGCTTGGCCCAGGGAGTGGCACTATTAGAAGGTGTGGCCTTGTTGGAGTATGTGTGTCACTGTGGACATGAGCTTAAGACCCTCACCCTAGCTATCTGGAAGTCTGTCTTCTACTAGCAGCCTTCAGATGAAGATGTTGAACTCTCAGTCCTACCTGCATCATGCCTGCCTGGATACTGCCCTGTCCCACCTTGATGATAATGGACTGAACCTCTGAACCTGTAAGCCACCTCAATTAAATGTTTCCTTTATAAGGGTTGTCTTGGTCATGGTGTCTGTTCACAGCAGTAAAACCTTAAGACACCAGGTGTGGTGGCACATACCAGTCGATGTTAGCCTCTGGAGGCTGACCAGGAGGATTGGAAGACAACACGGACTAGATAATGAGATCTTGTCTCAAAAAGAATTGGGTAGGAGATGGTCCTTAAAAACAATAAGTGTAGCTGGCTCCTCAATTTTAAACAAAGAAGTTTTTTTTTCAGTTTACAACTTAAAACTTTTAGATAAATGTATACATCCAATAGAAGATCTGAACTTTGACCTCTAGCTTCAGAAGCTCTAAGTGTTCTTTGGGAGCATTAGTCGTCCTGGGCGTGGTGGCACACATCTGTCACCCCAACACTTGGGAGTCAGAGGCAGGCCAAGTTGGTCTACATGAGTTCCAGCACAGTCAGAGCTATACAGTAGAGAGAACCCGTCTCCAAACCACAGCAGCCACCGTCCTATAAAGTAAATGATTAAAGTTCCATTTTTGCAAGTCATTATCAAAATTGACATTTTATTGAGTTACATTGATTAAAAAAAAAAAAAAAAAAAAACGGGTAGCCAAGAAACACAGAAGAATTACTTTCTTTCATGAAGGCCAATCAGGAGGCGTTCTTGTGGCTGCTGAGAACTGACAGAGAGCCTCTGGTACAGTCAGACATATAGGGTTACACCCGGAAGAGCGAAGGTCGCTTTACTCGAGTCTTATACGGAATGACTGTGACCATCACTCCTCGAGGGAAGAAGAACCCAAGAAGGAGGTTTTTGGAATTCAGTTACTCTTTAATTAATGATGCACAGCAAACTATTAACTAATGATGCACAGTAAACAATATTAATTAATGATGCACAGCAAACAATATACTATTATCAATCCTAAGGCAATTATTACAACAAGATACTGCCACATTTCCTATGTATTGCCTCTAACAATATGCACAATGAGCACAAATAATAAATTGCTAATTATCAAAGAAATAAGCATAGCAATAAACATATCATTCATTCATGGATTATATGACCTGAGTCCTTTTGATGGTTTCAGGCTATAGGTCAGGTGTCCGGGAAGGCGGGGTCAGGCTGTGGCTTCTAGATAGTTGAGTTGAGTTGATAATTTGACCTCGAAGGATGCTTGACCACGAAGAAGCTGGAGGCATTGTTTCTTACTTGTCTCTTTGATGACCGGGTGCTGAGGAGGCTTGTTGAAGTATCATGCTAGGTCATGATCAGGTGTTGAGGAGGCTTTGTCCCGAGGATCATATTGGCCAGTCATGGCTACAAGTGTGAGTGAAGTGCTCTGGAGGGGCTCCTCTATTTATGTCCAATTTGGCGTTTCTGCTGACGTACATGGCAGATAACCACTCGTGTCTGTTTATCACCGGGCTCTGATGTCATCACAGCTGGTTATTACAGCACAATTCTTCCAGACTTGTCTTTACAAGTACCAAACATGTCTTGACAAGTTCCCTATTACAAAATGGAGTAGGTCCTGTATAAGGGCCGGCTCCTTACAGGCACCAAAGGAGAGGGAAAACGTTTCCAAAAAACCAAACCAAATCATCCAAACAGAAACAACAAACAGTCAAAAACCAAATCCACCCCCACCCCACCCCCATTTCTTCAGGAGCATCAGCAGTTGAAAAGAGCGCTTCCTCTGTAGTTGCTTAGCTCCAGCAGGGATGTAAGCCCAAAGAAGATGAAATCCTGTTGGAAACCTTGCCTTCCTTCCTGCTACTACGAGTTTGAGGTTCTCACCTTTTCAGAACTCGATTTGTATTTGTATACATGTGTGATCCTCCGTTGCCTTTTTACCCAGGCCCTCTCCTCACAGCCTTTCCTTCTTCCTTTTGGCAGCCGCTGGTGCATCTTCCTGCCTTGAATACAGCATTCCCTCGTTATTCAAGCTCAGTCATTAGCACCCCGTCCCCCTACAAAAATTATGAATGAAAAGCCTTGTTGTTCTTTACAAATAACTCGGGCTGCCTTAGTCAGTCAAATTCGAATGGAAGTGAGTGCCAGACAAAGGAGCGGGATGATGGACAGTCCTCACAGCAAGTCATCAACGCTCACAGGAAGTTTTTTTAAGCCACAGTATAGGTAAGAGAGACCGGGGTGCTGTGGCCGGACAAGCCCGCAGAAGGGGGCTGGGAGTCCCGGGGGAAGGGGGGGGGGCTCTTTATGTATGTGTGGATCTCAGAAAAAGAAAACGTCTTCGAAGTTCTGAATGTCCAGAATCTGTTTGCCCTAGCGAGAACTTGAAACACCGGTCCCTGGGAGATGCCCACACCTTGCAGCAATTCTGGTTCGGACTGACACACACAGACAAAAGTGAAGGCACCAACCATTTACTGGGTTTTCAAAGCTGAGCTGTGCAAGGGTGGGTTACAAACTCCGAGCGGCACGGCTCCCCGCTGGGAAGTTGCTTTGTCCGGGGCCCCTCTTTCACAACAGGGGAAAAGGTAATTGGCAGCCCGATTGTTCAGCCGGGATCCCTGCTGGTTTCAAATCCTGGAAGGCCCCAGTCACACGTTGTCAATAATAGCCCTCAGAGGTGAGGAGTGAAGGAGGGCTGTTCAGGAAACAGTTTGAGCCCTTCAAGTGGACAGGCCTCAGTGACTTCTGTGCTCGGCCTGCCACAAGCGGCTCATTCAAAAATAACCTTAAAGTAATAAATCAAACTTGTTTCCTGAACTATACAAGGAACAGCTGCTTATTTTTCCTCACTTTTTTTCCCCAAAGCAGAGAGAGAGAGAGAGAGAGAGAGAGAGAGAGAGAGAGAGAGAGAGAGAGAGAGAGAGTTAATTTTTTTAACTACAGGAAACCAAGCATGTCAAAAATTGGCAAAGCAATTTGGATGATTTAACAGCTAAACACTTCTCTTTATGTTGCTAGACGTCCGTCAGTCTTTTTTTTTTTTTTTTTTAAAAAAAACTTTTATTTTTGCAATCCATTTGTTGCCGCAAATGGCCCTTCTCGGGCTCACCCTGTTTTTGAAAAGAAGATGACTTTAGGGTATTCTAGGGGCAGTTCCTAAAGTATTGGTCTACCGGCTCAGTTGGTTTTACAGGTATCAGCTATTTTTCCACCTCTCTGCCGCGATCTGATGGGGACTTTAGATGTTACACTCATTTGTTTCTTCTGAGAGCCCCAAATTTTGTAGTTTTGATGAGTCAGTAGTTTTTCTTTAGTTTCTTGATTTAGGAACTCCAGGCTAGAATATTTGCCATCATTGAAGTGATCTGTTTCTCTTTAGAAAGAACAATTTGCAACTTTTCAGTCTCTTTGTGTGTCTGTCTTCCTCCTTGGATATATTTACTCTCCAGATAAGAACAGCCAGCCTCTGATTTCTTTGCCAATGATTAAACATCTGTAGGGACACAGGATATAAAAAAAATCTTCTGTGATGATTATTGTGTTTCTTTGTTTTATAAATAGCTAATATTGAGAAAAGAATCCATTTTCAATAAAAACATAATAGAAGTTATTCTTAAAAAATTTTAAAAACATAATAAGATATTTTCTAATGAATCATAGAATTCTTTTCTAGAAGTTAGGTTTTTCATATCTTGTGTACAATAACAGTTAAGAAAGAAATGTATTTTAGGATTTCTCTGATTTTTACATACTCTATGTATTTCAATCAATTTAAACATAAACAGTTAATCTTAAAATTAATTCTAAAGTTATTTTTCAAATCCCATTGTACAACTTTTCTTGATCACTATAATCTTTTAGAAGTATCGTGGATCATAATTAGGTAATAGGTGAGAAATGTCGGATGGTGTTGTTTATTGTCTTATCACTGAGGAATTTCTTTTTCTTCCTGACTCGGTTAGAGGTTATCCATTTGTAACTAGACACTTGTCATGAAAGGTACGTCTACAGGAAGACGGTGAAATTCCATTCGCAGTGGGATCACGTTACCAGTTACCATCGTTGTTCTGTCTGCAGGGCAGTGCACCGCTGTGGTAGCACAAGTAAGTCCAAGTTTGTGCCACATGGTTAGATGAGTGCACTTTGTACATTCATAGGGTCCCACCCGGCTGTTTTAACAGTGAGTTCAGCAGTGGGTGTGGCTTCCATGTGGATAGTTCTTCCTTCTATGGCCAGTGTTCACACTGAACCTGTGTTTCCTCACGTTCAACATTTGAGGCTCCAATGTGATCTGTATAGCTAGGTGGAATTCCTTGAGAACCGTATTAACATGTTTGAAAGAATTGGATTGCCTGAACTCACTGCTGTGTCAGAAAGGATTCCTTGAACCTTTGGATGGTTTATAAACATAGTTTATAAATAAGGATATAAAGTATCTGTGAATTATCACATAAACTGTTTTCAAATGTCAAGGGCTCTGTCCTGTCCTCTGGGTGACTCATTTCAGCCCACTGAGTCTCAGCCTCCTCTTGCTTAGATGCTTTGAAATGGACTGGCTCAGTGTATTTCAAAGCACCTGGTACCCTTCCATAGCCTTAGCAGCTCCTTTTCTGGATGTGTTCGGCCTCTGGAACACATGTAGGGGTGAGATAGGGAGGAAGGAGCTCTGTGCCGACTAGCCTCCTGGCCTCCTGCTCAGCTGCTACGCTCACAGCTTGCCCTCAGAATGGACTTCCTGTGCTGTCAGTCTTACTCAGTGTCTCACTAAGCACTTCTTGTCACTCAGCCTCTGAGACAGAAAGGGGCGAGATAACAAATCTAGACTGCTTGTGTTGACTTTGTGGATAACCTAAAAGGGCCCGAGTCAAAAAACTCTACTTCGGCAACGGCCTTTCTTGTGACATTGAGCCAGGCTTTGGACATTCTGTTCCTTCGGTTTGTATCAATGAGGGATGAGGACCTCGGTGCTGTGTCCTCTTACTTTATTACAAAGTGTAGTAACTAGAATATTTTTCTGAACATTGAAAGCAAAGAAAACATAACGAAACGAAAATAACAGCCACCAAAGGACACAGACGGTCTTTCCCGTTCTCAGGAGATGGGAAGGACATATAGTTCACTAATTACATTCCTTACCTCCAAAAATAATACGTTGTAGTCTCGTAAACAAGGCCTTTCCGTTATCCTTCCAGTTTCCCCTATTATTGTAGTTGTTGCTGTGGTTATTGTTATTATTTGTCCACATCATCATGCTCTTCCTTCTTTTATGTGGTAGACCTTAACACTGATACGGGGTCAAGGTTCATAGCAAGTGACAGTAGTCAAGAACACTTCTAGTAGGCACAGAGACAAATGAGGAGATCAACTGAGTGGTGGGACTTCATAGAAAGTCATGGTCCAGATATGTTGCTTTCAGCAAAACCATTGGTCTCAGAAATGAACCCACTTAGGTAACGCTTTGATGTGTCTTTATATCCCAGGATACACATTTATACGGAGCTCTTTGCAAAGGCATTGGGCAGGATGGAATCCATTGAGAAATTCAAAGATTCTTCCTATTGTGTGGGAGAAAGTGTCACATCTATACCTGTAGTCTTTGTGTTCCTTTGGTTAAATAATGAAAGTAGGCCCAGTGCACCTGGGAGGGAAACACTGGATCATTCCACTGCATTAGCATTTATAAAATATTCCGAGATTCCTAGAATGTATTTTAATTTCACATAACAAAACGCTGCTTTAAGCGGTTGAGTTTATTGTTGCTATCTTGTGTTATGAAGCCATTAGCGATACCAATCGTGACTCAGAAATCAGTTCACCTCGTCTTCCTCATCACTTCTCAGGGAGGGGCCTGTACACCGGTTCCAAATTCATCACGCATGCACTAGTTCACATTCATCACGCATGCGTACCGTTTTCCCCGTGGAAGGCAGCATCAGAGCTGTGCTCTTGACCTGTGCACTCGAAGTACTTACTGCGTGTCCTGACTTTGTGCTTCTTTCATTTTTCCTACCAAAGGCATTATTCGATATTGGATAGGAAACACTCAGAGACCTTTGACATAGGACATATATTCACATATACATATAATTCTTTATAAGAAGTTATAAGACACATACCAGTTCATAATATGGATCAGAACAGAAGATAGATTATTAACCTTGTAAGCATTGCTCTCCCCCCGGGTTTGTTTCACCAGATATGCCTTACTCTCTTAACGATATTAATAAAGTGTTTCAACACTTGTTCAATAAATGGAACTTTTGAGACAATTTACCAGTGATAAATAATATTTGTAATTTATGGTTTTTGTCAATCATGATAAAGGATCTGAAAATCCAGGAAAAATGGTTTTTTGGTTTTTTTTTTTTCCAAAGGCATACGTTCAAACCCACAATGGTTGTGCTCCCTCTGCTGGCTTTACTGGAACAGTTTGGGAGCCTGAAATAACAGAAAAGGAAATTCTGGGTTTTGTTTGTGTTTTACATATTTTGACACAGAGGTTTCTCCTGGCAGAAAGTTTTATGGTAGCTGGTAACATTTCCCCTAACATTTAGTAGTGATGCTGAAGTAGGCCTAGATTATTGTAATATTTTAAGTGATTTTCTTTCTTATATTAAGTAGAATTTACAATGTACCAATTATTTTCCTCCCATAGTTTTCTCTTTTGGGCACAGTCTCACTAGATAGCCCACGCTGGTCTCGGCCTCCTAAGTATTGGGATTTCAGGCCTGTATCGCTATGCTCAGTTCAAATATAAAACAATCTTATTTTATGAAAAGTTTTTTTAAGATAATCTTGTAAAACTAATTCTTGATAATTAGGTGTTTTCATAATTCATTCCAGTGTGTGTGTGTGTGTGTTGTGTGTATGTGTGTGTGCTTGTGTTTGCATGTGTGAGTCTGTGTGTGTGTGCTGTGTGAATGCATATGGTGTGTGTGTGTGTGCATGTGTGAGTATGTGTGTATGTGTGTGGTGTATGTGTGTGATGTATGTGTGTGGTATATGTATGTGTGCATGTGTGAGTCGGTGTGTATTTATGTAGCATTTGTGTGTGTGTGTGTGGTGTGTGTGTGTAGTCTGTGTGTATAGTTACATGTGTGATTGGTAACTGTTTGTGAGAATAGGGTGTCTTCTTTTACCATGGGTTCCAGTGAATTTCAGCAATTAAATCAGGTGATGGGGCGTGGAGGCAAGCACTCTTAGCTGCTGCTCGGTCTCACTGGTTCTGTAACTGAGTCTAATGGTTAGCTTGGCTCCCAGTCCATCAGGTTCACACCAGAAAGTAACCAGATGGCTGGTGGGGATGACGTTGACATTTAGACTATTGCATTAAGAAAACCTACTTTGTTAGACAACGTTAGTTTATATGTTCCTGTTAGTTTAGATATTTGGATTTGCTCAAGTAATAAAACTTTTCATGATCTAGAAAGTAGAACTAAGGGTTCTCAGAATTCAATGAATTACCCATTTTCTTTCTGGAATGTTGGCTTTTCACATCTCAGTGATGATCCATAGCTACTGTCATTTAACAAATGCTTGCATTCGATCACTGAAATCTTCGCTGTAGTCTGTTATAATATTCTATGCCGTGTCTTAAAAAGTGTTTGGTGTGAAGCATCTCTGTACTGACTTCAGCCCTTCCTCGGGCCTTTGCCGTCAGGTGAGCATCAGTCAAGTGGCGGATAATACATGAGCCGGCTCCTGAAGGCCTGTGAATTCAGCAGGGAGGTTTCAGGAGGTTGAGAGGCTCTATGGACTTTCAGAAGAATCAAAGAGAGAATCACTGCTTCTAAGAAAAGCCAGTGGGTGGGGAATGAGGCAGAGGTGGGGGTGCCCTGTAGCAGGGGAGGCTAGAAACAGCATCCTTACCTGAGAACATCCTCCTCCTAAATATTTCTCTTTGTGAGGGATTGCTGTAACAAGTAAAGATGTAAACAAGTTACCTACCATCCGCAGTTCATTTTCAGAACCTGAAAATCACCACGGAGGTGTGGGTCAGAGACGGCTAACTTCAGGGAGAAGCATATCAAAAGAAGCCATTCGGCTGTAGCTACTTGAGTTCTGGCAAAGCACGGTAAGGCTCTGGAACGACTGAAGACAGTGGCGGGTGTTAGGAATGGAGAGCAGAACTGAGCAGAAAGAGATTCTTGGGTTCTAGTAGAGAGGAAAAGGATCATCAGGCAGTGGGTCAAAGCAAAAATGCGTTCACTACGGCTGGGCGATGACGTCACGAGTCAGGCTCTGGAAGCTGGGATGTGAATTGTCATGGCCAAGACTGATTTGATACTGACCACACTGTATTGCTAAATTCTTTCATCCTCTCATCTGGAAAATATTTAACAACGAGGGAAGTTAGGACCTAGAGTTAGGTCTCACCTAACTGCATCAAAACAGCGAGTTAGGAAATATCGTTAGACAGAATGGCTGTGCCCCTTGCTTTTAATCATGTTGTTATGGCTGGTGTTTTACCGAACCTGCTCACCAATGTAATCCTGCATTAGAGTTTTGAGGTATACGAGATACATAGGTCCCTTTCAAACAGCTTTATCTGTGCTGCCAGTGCCCATAGAATCGTTTTCTAATTATTTATTTATTTTTTTTCAATTCGTCTCTTCACGCGGTATGTTTTAAGTTTCTTAAATGTAGAATTTTTTTCAGATTTTAAATTATTGTTTATTATTATTATTATTTTGCATTTCTGCCAACTGTTTAATTTTACTTTCTGTCCAGATTAATCTAAATGACAGATCTGGAGGCAGGGTCTGTTTTGCAATCGTTCTTCACAGAGTTGCTGGGATCCACCAGATTGAACATAAGGATGGGTGGTAGGGAGGGTAGCCTTGATTTTGTAGTCTTGCTTTGGATAATATAGTTCCTTGGGGTGGGGGTGGGGGTGCTAAAACTTTCAGGAAACCATGAGACCATCTTGCTACTTGTTTTTAAGGTGATACTTTAGGAGATATTAAATTATGGTTCAAAAGGTGATTGCTGACAAACTGACTGACCTGGACCTCCATACTGTGGAAGGAGAGAACTGACTCCTGTACATTGTCTGATTTTTACGTACATGCACTGGCAATCACATATACCCACACATGAAACGAATGAATGAATGAATGAATGAATGAATGAATATATGTTAAAAAAAGGAAAAGAGGAGAAGGAGGAGGCAGAAGAAGAGGAGGAAGAAAAGGAAAAAGAAGAAGAAGAAGAAGAAGAAGAAGAAGAAGAAGAAGAGAAGAAGAAGAAGAAGAAATTGAAAGTAGGAAAATTTTAGGGAAGGTCTGCTTTCTTAAGGTAGATTCTTTATGAATCAGTTTCTTTCTTTTTAAAACCTAACTTTATGTGTTTTTAATATTTATTTATTTATTTATTTATTTTATTTATTTATTTATGTTTTGCCTGTGTGTTTGTCTATGCACATATTACACGACTGTTCCCCCGGGGAGGGGGGCAGGAAGAGGGCATTCAGATCCCCTAGGACTGGCATTATAGACACTTGTAAATTGTCATGTGGGTCCTGGGAATAGAATCTGGGTCCTCCCTCTGGAAGATCAGCCAGTGGTCTTAACCACTGATACATCTCTCCAGCCCCTGCATGAATCAGTTTCTTTACAAATTAATTATTTATGAATATTTTCATTTTGTGTGAAGAAAATTTAATCTTTAAATTTTTGTTTATCAGTTTTTCTGCTTAATAATGCCTTTAAAATATTTTGTTTTATTTTTGAGACAGGATTTTTTTTTTCTCTAGTCAGCCTAGAACTCCTATGTACACTAAGCTGACCTTGACTTTGGGGCTACCTTCTTTTCCTTACCTCCCAAATGCTGAAATTGCTAGCAAGCACCATCACATTTAATTTTTTTAAAAAAATTTTATTCTGTTAAGAAAGAGTATTGTGGAGTTTATTTCCAGCCATGACCTCACTAAGTAGCTGATGCTATCCCTGACCTTCTGCTCCTCCTGCCCCCACCTTCCAAAGGCTGAGACTATAGGCATGTGTCATGGTGTCCACTATAGTTTATTGTTTTTAGATGCATGCATGTTTCCCTCATTCTTTGATCATATCCTATCAGACCAAGAAGGACACTGATTTAAATAGGGTTAGGAAACATGTATGATCTAGTGTATTTTATTTCAGTGCTCTTTAATTAAAAAATACATTTTAGTTTGATTATTAAGAATTTTTTAAAAATGAGTTAGGTATCTACTTCCCTTTTCTCCATTCTCTTTTTAAATCCTCCAGTTGAACACAGTACAGTGTACTCTGCAGTTGTAGGCCCTAAACCAAGGATTTAACTGACCACTGGTCCAAAGTACTTGGATGGGATGGAGAGATAGCTCAGCACTTAAGAGCACTTGCTACTCTTGAAGCGGATCTGGGTTTGGTTCCTAGCACACACGTGATGGCTTACAACTCTCTGTAACTCTAGTTCTAGGGCATCCAACACCCTCTTTTGATGTTCAAGGATATAGAAACATATGCAGTGCACATATTAACCTAGAAGCAAAACATAAAATAAAAATAAATAAGTAAAAATAAAAATAAATAAGTATTTTAAAAGTACTTGGGATAAAATTGCATATATACCAAACCCAGTAGACAGGTGTTTTCTCCTGGCCATTACCACCTAAAGAATAGAACAGAACACTATTACATGTGTGGGCGGTTGGGCTGTGGAAGCAGCTGGTGCCTGGTTGAGCAAGCCTTGAATCCCGGACCTTTACCAGGACGGCAGGTGTTCGGCGCTGCCCCCAGGCCCTGGTTCTTTTCATTCAGCTTCGGCCCTCCACAGCCTCTCCCAAAGAGAGGTCTATGACTATCAGTCACGAGGAACAGTGCCTCAGGCCCTCCCACATGCAGATGAGGTATCTCTAAGCTCTCCAACCAAGCCAATAGGCATTATCTGCCAGACCCTAACCCACATGCAGATGAGGTATCTCCAAGCTCTCCGACCAAGCCAATAAGCGTTATCTGCTGTCAGACCCTAACCCACCCTGAAACTGTATATAAAGGCTCTATTCGGGAGAAGTAAAGGTGTGTGTTCGAGAATCATCTTGGTGTCCGGGAGTTTTTGTCTCAAGAGCTGTAACACTTGGGGAGAGATCCGCTCTCCCGGAACCTTCCGGGGCACCAAGCTGCTTCCTTGCCTGCTAGCCGGCTTCTATCGGCCCAGCCCGGGCGGCTCAGCGTGGAGAGATAGGTGCAGCACCCGGAGTGACCGAGCTGTGACAGCGGAGACTCGAGCAGAGGCAGCAGCGGAGGCAGGCAATCTCTCCTCCCTGCTTGCACTCGCACCCTTTTGGCCCAGACCTCTCACACCAGGCTGGGCTGAAGACCAACAGACAGCGGAGACGTGGGTAGAGGACCCTCCCTGCTCTCACTCTGTCCTCAGCCGGGAGATCATCGTGGGACACCCTCCAGAACCGTTCCCCCACATTACATGGCACATACACTGATCTGGCATGCTGTAATATCCGAATGGGTTATATATAAGAGGATTCATATACTGGGAATCTTAATTCCAACTAGCATGAAGATCCTCAAAGGAAAGATAAACCAACCTGAGTGACATCCACAAACACTCCATTAAAGAGATGACAAAAACTCCCACAACAACTAAAATCAATACAACACACTCTATTACTCATGGTAGTATTCTCAATTGATTATCCAAATTTATATTAGATAAGTACACCCTCCTACTTACTCAGGGGTAGGTTATCTAGTGGAACTACATTTTTGTCGTTGATCAGCTTGAATCTCATAGTTCTGTAACATGTGTCAGAGGTGATTATGTAGCAGACTGTTTAGACATGGTTGGATCCACTTTGATTCTACTAGTTTGTTTGTCTAATTGGTGTTTGTGCTTGCTTTCGTCTGTGCCCAAAGGAATTTTTAGGACATGGCAGTTGAACTCACCCTTTAATTCCTAGCTTTCAAACATTCAAGGTTGTCTCTTTCTCAATCTTGTTACCGTCTGTTGCATAAACGGGAAATGGCAAATTACTTGCAAATGCGATCATATTAAGGTTGTTTTTTTTGTTGAGAAATTTCAGTCACAGTGTTTATTGAAATAAATCCCCTAGGTTTTCTTTCTCTTCATGCCTGTTATTGATTTATCAAAGCACGAAATATGAACTCTGGTTTGCTCTTGGGACTCCCTTTCCTGATCTTCCCAAAACGAATTTTGGTTGCACTTTCCAGGGGCATGGAGTATCTGGCGATGATCCGATGGGAAGTGGGGAAGGTGAAACTGTTCTTCAAGCAGGCTAGCTCTTCTCCCTGAAGGGAATGATGGTCCCTCATCTGCTTCTCACATTGTAGACAGGGCTGTGTGCCATGTGACTGGGCCAGGGGCCAACGAGACAAGAGAGGTGAATGTCTAGCTAGCTACCTAGATAGGTCTTTGTGCCCAGAGGACCCCCACAGTATCTTGGATTAGAGTAAGAGTCAGGGTGAGGTCTAGACTTACATTTCAGAAAAGTAGGTATGCTAATAATTTGTGACAAAGGCTTGATTCTTGAAAGCAGATGTCTATGTATTAAATTGAAGCAGTGTACATTGGGTCTCTTCCTTCTGAGTCTGGGAAAGTGCTGGCATTTCTGAAAGAAGCTGAGCCATCTTCCCAAGACGGACAAGTTCGTTCACTGGCTTGGCATTGTCATTTTGTGACAGGGAAATGGTATATACTGCTTAAAGTGGAAAAAAAAAGTTGATAGTTGAATTAGAGAAATATTTTTTTTTCTATTACATTTGCTGTGTGTGTGTGTTCCACGTGAGTGTGCAAGGTCAGAGGACAACTTTTGAGGGTAGATTCTCTCTTTCTACCATGTGGGTCCCCGAGTTCAAACCTAAGCCTTCAGGCTTCACTGCAATCACCTTCGCCTGCTGTGCCATCTCGCTAGCCCAAGAACTAACTTGTCATCTCCGACTTTCTTCCTCAGCCCCTCCTGCCTTTTGGCCTGAACAGTCATGGAGACAACCTTTTCATTGAATTTGTTATTTGGAGAGGAGCCAGTGCATACTCACATTTAGTGAGTGAACCTAGCCATTGGCAGCTGTAGAGCACGGCCTTTGTGTGTGGCAGAGTGACATCCTATGACTCCTAACATGTAGTTTTAGGTCAGCTCACTGCCCCTGACGAGTTGGTAGGGAAGGGACTGCGTTTGTTTCTCCAGGATCTAAGTGATTAGTTACATCCAATCTTTTGGAAACAAAACTTCAAGCCACAGTAATTCTAGGGTAACCTTTTTTCCCCCCCCTGAAGATTTTAATGAATGAATAGAATAAGGGAGGGGTGGTTGTCCTGCCTGTCTTCTACGTACACTTGAGAAAATAAAAAATTGTCTGATTCAAAGTCATTAGGTATGTTATTTATTACAGGACAGGTGATAGAATAAATTTGTTAACAATTTCAGCCTATGTACTACCTATGGACTGCATAAGGGTATCCTGGTTCTTGGCTGGTATGGCCTAGAACCCGAGACTCCAAGGGAGAAATGCAGGATTCGCACGCCCCCAGAACTCAGTCTGAAAAGCAGTCCAATCTCCATAGACTACATTGTTCATCACGTAGGCATTACAGCCCCTCCAAAGTGCACAGGTAGAGTGTAACTAAGGCTCAGCCTAGAGATTACATACTAATGAAGTCAGAGGTGGAGCCAGTTAAGCATTGCCCAGAACCCCCTTTCTCCCTCCCTACTTAACCCAGGTCTCCCTGAGTTTGGGGGGGTACATCCAGATCCACTACCATCCGCATGACAATAAACCCTTGAACCAAGACTCTCGTATCATGGGGCCTGCGGCCGCCGCCAAGCTCCAGCCACTGAACCAGGACCTTCCTCCAGTAGTGACACAGGCTGCCTGGAGCCTCCAGGCAGCCTCCACCTCGCAGGTCCCGGCTGCTGTCGAGTGCCCGGCCTGCCACCGCGGCCTCCACCTGTGGGCCCTGGACTCCCCGCTGCGCTGGTTTTTCCCACACTACCTGACAATAATCCCATCTCCCAGATAAAGCAGAGTCCAAGATTCTGAGTCTACCACTTTAAGGGAAGGCAGTGTACTGGCTTCATTCATTCTTGAGATTTTCCTAAAATGTTTGGCCCCTGAGTGACCTGTAGTCCCAAGTACTCTTGCAACTCAAAGCTAAATTGAATATATGCTTTTTTCCCCCCATGTGTTTTATTTCTTTATGGTATTGGGAGTAAGCCCGGGCCTGCTGCATACTTTGAGTGTGTTCTGCTAGCACTTGGGAGGCTGAGCCTAGAGAAATCACTAACAGTTCAAAGCCACCCTGAGCTACATTGAATTCTGGGATGGCTAAGGCTGTAGTGTGGTATAGTGGGGCTAGCAGAGAGAGAAAGATATGAGGGAAGAGAGAGGAAAGGAGAGAGAATGCTTATCCTCTCTTTGTGTATGTGTTTTGTGATCAGATTTCAAGCTTAGAAAAAAAATACATTTTATTTAAAAACAGTAAAAAGGTAAATCAGCCCATATGCATGGGTGGAAGACCAGCATGTGTATCATGAAATTAGAAAACTATTAGAAACCCTGTGGTGGTTAATCATGATTGTTGACTTGATTACACGAAGAAATGCCCAAGAGCTTAATAAAGCACAGACCTGGGATGTCTGTGAGGACATTTCTACAGAGGATTAAGAAGGGGCGACTTACCTACTTGGAATATGTTGGAATATGGGAATATGTATCCCATATGTTGAGAACCCAGAGAGAATAAAAGGGAGAACGAGAAACCAGCTAGTGTAGGCACCTTGCCTCCTGGGCACCCTGGTGTCGCCCTCTGCTCTACCATACAGTCATTGTCTGAAACAATGAGCCAAAATAAATACATCTTTTTTTTTCCTGATATTTTTCTTAGGTATTTGTCACAGGGACAGAAAGTAGGACTAACACAACTTATCATACCAAAATGACACAAATTGGGTGGCTTAAATAACAGTAGCTTATTCTCACAATCTGAGAGCCATATGTCTAAGATGAAGGTGGTTTGGTTCGAGGCTCTTGCTTAGCTTAGAGATAGCTGTCTTCTCACCCTGTCTTTGCATGGTGTTTACTCCACACTCATGTACCCTGGATCTCGAATGTCCTCTCATTAGGCTAGACTTCATCTTAGTAGCATCAGCTTAACTGGAGACTTGTTTTTAAAAAAAGAAGCCCTTTCTCCAAAGAGTCTTATTTCACAGTAACAATAGGTTAGAGCTCCAAGTGGGAGACAGAGGGAGGGCATAGTTTATCCTACAACAAGAACAGTTTTCCTGTTCTCCAATCAATGTAGGTCTGGAGTCCAGGCTTTTCTTTTCAGACAGAGCATGGTGGTACCATTAGAATTCCCAGAACTTGGGAGGCTGGACCTGGAGTCAGACTGCTAATGCTTTAGTTCCCAATTTGGACACTCATTTCATTTTCTGCTTTGTGCTCCGTGGTTCCCTATTTTTCTGTTTGTAAAATTGGCATAATCTCTGCTTGAGAACTAGAGGAGATTACTGTCGGAGAATGATGTAGGCAGTGAGCTAGCCCCGGTTGCTCAATTTCCAGGACCGTGGTCAAACGTTTGTTTCTGTCACATTTTTGTGGTTCTTCTTATGAAGAAATGAATCGTTCCTTCAGAGAAAGACGTCAGTAAAGGAGGTGTTTGCAATACTCCTTTTAGATGAACTCCCAGATTACTTAGGATTTTGTAGATGAGATGGGGCAAGTGATCATTTAGAGCTCTTCCCTTTGCAGAATGTGAAATAAAGTAAATAAAATAAGTACTAGAGAAATGAGTCGGGAGCCAGCGATCACAAGACAGAATTTAAGGCTCCAACTAAGTAGCTGCTGACTTAACAGAGGAGAACTCTTTACTAAGTGTTTTTTGAGTATAGAATTTTGAAGATATCTATCTGGGCTCCAAGGAAAACCACTTTTGGGGCTACAAGACAGGTTTCTCTTTCAATCTACTGGTGAAGTTATAGTTCGGGATGTATTGCTGTCCAATGAGTCTTTTCTTGTAGTCTTGGAAAAAGAAGTTAAGGTCTGACATATGCGGGGCGAGTGCTTTCCTACAGAGCTATATCTTTGGCAGATACATTGTCATAAACTAAGGGATAGTTACTGTTGTGAAGTTCCAGAGTTTCTTAGTGTAACTCCAGGATCGGAGAAAGAATCTGACAGCCGCCTGCTCTAGGACAGGTCATGAACATATCTGAACACTGTTCAGACATTTCCCTGTTTTATTTCATATAACTAATAGACTGAAGAATAATGCACAATTTATAGTATATTAGTCTATTAGAGAATGGTGTGCCATAGACTTACAGGTCACGCCCAGAAACATTTTTTTTTTCATCTTTTTCTGGAACTCTAGGTATAAAACCCCTCTGTCATACTAGTTAACTGCTTGCCTAATCCGTAGAAGGCATCTGTGTACATTTTTAAAAAATATCATAGTGATTACGAAGGGAGTTGAATAAATGAAATATTTAATCCTAATGTTAAGAAAACTCAAATAGAGTTGGAGATAGCTGGTGGTTAAAGTGCTTGCTGCTTTCACAGAGAACCCAGATTTGATTCCCAGAACCTATCTGGTGGTCCACACCCATGTGTGACTCCAGTTCTAAGGATCCAGTGCCCTCTCCTGACCTTCGAGGGCACCAACTGTGCATGCAGTATACGTACACACGTGCAGGTAAAACACTCCCACGTAAGAGAAAATGAATGAACCTCATAAAATATTTTTACAGAGAAAACTCAGCACACTGTCTACTGGTATTTTCCACTCCCTAAGATAAAATGTGGCTTTTCTCCCAAACACCTCAATGCTCTTCTTATCGCCAATGTACAGACCATGATTGATAGTGCATACCTGCTACGTAAACATTGCTCTAATATTTTTCACTACTTTTGCCCAAATGACCCTGAGTAAATGTAGTATCTGGCACAAGGTACTGGCGCGGTGGCGGTGTTTCTAAGCCAGTGGCTTTGTCGCACAACACAGAACCTTCAGAACCTTGGCAGAGCTACGTTTTCTTTTTTCTTTTCCTTATTTTTTTAATTTTTAATTAATTTATTTATTTTACTGGCAATTTCACCTTTATAATTCACAAAGCTCTCTCATCTAGCCAAACACTACAGGCTAAGGGAACTAGACAAAGGAGACTCCCTTAACTTTCTTAAAGGTAATTTAAAAGCACCACATATCTGAATATCATTAGGGAGTTGGCAAAGTGTTTTCTTTTAAGTTCTCTCTCTCACTCCCCACACACATACACACACACACACACACTTTTTCTGACACATACATACATTCACACAGAGACACACACACATACATTCACACATACATACTCACACGCACAAACACACATCTTTCAAACACACACACACTCTGTCAAACACACATATACACACACATGCACACATACACCTATGCACACACTCACACACATGTACACACATTCACACACACGTATCCACATACACACATTCTCTCAAACACAAATACACATACACTTACTACTCTCTCACATACACATACACACAACACACACACACACACAAACACTCTATCACACACAAGTCTAGCTTTTTTCTTTGTCACAAATGAAATTAAACAAGCAGGTGGGAATCTGACTAAGGTGTAACATCCAGACTTAAGCTGTAAAAACAGTACCAAGAATTTTTTGAACTATAAAGCTACTGCAGAGGTTAAATCCACTTGCAGATAGCGCCTGCAGTTGGTATAGGATGAGTTCATGGGACAAGAGAGCTGAAAACAGTGTTTGAGAGGAAGCTAATATTCCTTGTCAAGCAGTGATAGGGAGTGAGCCTGAGAGAAAACAACCAGAGGAATTAGCAGAGATTAAATATATCAATTGATTTGGTGGTTAGTATGAATTTTCTGAAAGATCTGGATCACCTAGGAGACAAGCCTCCAGTATTCCTGTATGGGACTATTTAGATTCTGGGCTTGCTTATGACAGATTATGTTGACTAGTTAATTGAACTGGAAGACCACACTGAGAATAGGACAGTACTCTTTCCTAAGCTTGGGTTGGACTGAGTGTAAAAGGAAAAGTGTATTGGGCACAAGCATCCCTTCATCTCTGCTTTAAAAAAAAATTAAAAATTAAAAAAATTGTTTATTTAATGTATATGAGTATAATGTAGCTGTCTTCAGACACACCAGAAGAGTGTGGGAAAACGGGGTGCAGCGGTGGAGTCCCGGGCCCACGCGGCAGCAGGCCCCAGGCCCAGGCAGCAGCGGCCTGGGACCTGCGTGGTGGAGGCTGCCTGGAGGCTTCCAGGCAGCCTGTCTCACATACTGGAGGAAGGTCCCTGGTTCCAGTGGCTGGAGGCTTTGGCAGCGGTGGGCCCGGCAGGACCCAATGATACGAGGAAGTCCTTGGTTCCAAAAGGGTTTATTGTCATGGCGGATGGTAGATGGATCTGGATGTACCCCCCCAAACTCAGGGCAGACCTGAGTTAAGTAGGGAGGGAGAAAGGGGGAGGTTCTGGGGGCATGCTTAATTGGCTCCACCCTCTGACCTTCATTAGTATGTAAATCTCTAGGCCTGAGGCCTGTAGTTACACCCTCTACCTGTGCACTTTGGGAGGGCTGTAATGGCCTACGTGACTGAACAATGTAGGCCTTTGGAGATTGGACTGCTTGTTAGGACTCTGAGTTCTGGGGACGTGGCCGAACTCCTGCAGCGGTGGATTGGATCCCATTACAGATAGGGGTTGTGTGAGCCACCACTGTGGTTTTAGGGCTGGGAATTTGATACTCAGGAGCCTCTGGAAGAGCAGTATAGCGTTTAATACTACTAACTGGCATCCCATTCTTTTACCACCAGCCCCCAACTCTCTCCGGCCTTTTTGTTGAACCTGGATACACTGAACAAGTTGCTTCAAGGTTGTGCTCCTCTTGACTTTCCCATCATGATGAAACTGTGAGCCTCCACAAGCCCTTTCCCCTTAAGTTGCTTTTGCCAGGATATTTTATCATGCAACAGAAAGAAACCAAGACACTAGTCATCATTTCTCTCTGGTGATGTCTCTGGGAATCTCTGTTGAAAACCAGGCAGAGGAATCTAGAAATTTCTTTGTAGGGAAGGATGAGATCAATTAAGAGGTCATTTTAAAAATAATGAAAACCTAGTCTCATTTCTTTGGAATAAGGCAGATTTTTAAAGAATAATTAGATAAAAGTAACTTCTGTCAGATAGTGCTTGTAGTTTTTAAGACTTATTGACGCTGCTGCTTCTGTATTCAATGACTGGTAAATCAGTGAAAATGTATTTTCTACTGCTTTTGGTGCTTCTTATGCATTGCTAGGGACTGAACCTAAGGCCTGTACAAGCTAGGCATGCAATTTACCATAATGTCACTGTGTATGGGAAAGACACAGAGCGATGGTGAGCGTCCTGTCTCCGAGCCCCGTTCACCTGTATGGTTGAAATGCAGTTCCAAAGACAGTTATGTTTTCCTAGCTTTCCTGCTAAGGCAGTTCTGCCAGCTCTCCCATTCTATAACCTGCACACCTTTGATTCTTTCACTGAACTCGTTTAGTAAGTCAGTACTAGCTACCTGCCTACTTAGCCTTCGATATATGTTAAAACGTGGTGTGCACCGTTTATCCGTAGAAAGCAGCCAAAGGCTTACAATCTGAGTCTTCTGGTTACAGATGTACTAAACAAACAGAGCCCCCAGTCCCAGTTTCTTTTTGTATTGTTTCTGCTAAAAGTTACTGAAAATTACTTAGACCCTAAGAGACTTAAAAGAAGATCTATTGTTGGGACTCAGTTCAGAGTAGAAAGAATGTATTCTAGTGTGGCAGTCATAGCTAATCTCTCCGCGCACTCTTCATCACTCATCCTGTGCAGGGCCTTGATGCACTTCCAATGCTCCTGGGGAAAGATTATCTTCGTCTGTCTATCTATCATCTATCTATCTATCTATCTATCTATCTATCTATCTATCTATCTAAAAGCATGGATCAGCTATTACAGTGACCAAGAAGAACAAAACAGCGGTCCTTCCATGTTCTAAAAATTCATCCCATGACTCTCCTCTGACATTAAAATGACAAATACTATAGTTCCTTAGGCAAAAATGGGAGTGTTTGCCAATAGCATATACCTAATGTAATGTGTAGTTTAAGTAACCTCTAGATGACTTGGAATATCTGATACAGAATAAGAATCATAATTTACAGTTTTCATACTGTATTATTTAGGGAGAATGCCATGGGAAATTTATATATGTTTAATCTAGATGTAATTTTTTTCTCCCAAATATATGTGATTCATAGGTGACTGGATACATGGACACTGAACTCAAGGGCCAACTGTACCTCTTCACTCTCTAGTACATTGACCTTTCTCAATACTAATGATTAAAATGAATAAAGAAACAACATCAAATGACACTGCTACTTCAATTTCTGAAGATATTTTCAAATCTGTCATTAGTTCAGGAAAGATGATGAGCAATTAAGATTGCACAACACCCCTCCCCTTCCTGTTATGGTCACTGGAACTTTGAAGAAACTTTCGTTGCTAACCATCAATGGACAATGGTGATGATGCTGTGTTGGACTTTGTTTGAATGCTAGCCGATCAGAACATTTCATTCCCATGGCTAAGGGATTATTGCATAAGTGCTCACACAAATCAAGTCACACTAGTGACATGAATACCAGAAGTTCTTTAGACTATCAGGAAGGAAGAACCTTTTTCTTTTTTCTTTTTTTGGCGAAACTGGCAGGATATGAACCTGGCACTGTGGAGATCTGTCCTGTATGATTTGTATGATTTGTTACCACAGAAGAAGGTGAAGCAAGAGAAAACAACTTACTTCTGACCATGCTTCCTGAGCCCTGGACCTGAGTGCATCAGAAGTGAAACCTGTGTGAACTTTGCAGCTGTCTGATTGGACAAATTCCCTTCTTTTCTTTGCTTTCAACCAGTTTCACACTCCCACCTCCACCCCCGCCCACCCTCTGCAAGCACTTTCCTAGGTTGGAAATTTCTTTGCATGGTCTCTACAGTTTAAGATTATCTCTTGTTCATCAAATTCTTTCTTACTTTATTTAATTTCACTTGTGGCAAACAAGAGAATACAAGCCCCAGGGCAGGTCGTTGGAAAGGAGTACAGAATATGGGGAATTATTTACTTTTGGGGATGAGGTGGGGCTGATGTGTGTGCCACAGTGAACATGTGGAGGTTAGGAGACAACTGTGGGGGTCACTTCTCTCCTCAGGTGTGCGGGCTTAGCAGTAAGTGATTTTCCTGTGGAGCCATATCCGTGGCAATGTGCAGTCATCGTTGAAGAGTCACACTTCCTTTCCAAGTTGGACAAGGTTTTCCATTCTCAATAGCATGTCTCAGGGTTTTAGCAGGTCACATCTTTCTCCTTACCCAGTGTCACATTTGGATTTAAGCAAATTATTAAACTTGACTAAACTTCGGGGTTTAGTAGTGACTTTGGTTTTAATTACGTTTCTGTGATGACTACTGATATCAAGTACTTTTCAAGTGCCTTCTTCTATGATTTATTTTTCTTTGCTGGTTGTTTGTTGAGATAGGGCTCTCAATATGAATTCCCTATCTGACCTGAAACCTTCTTGGTAGAGCAAGCTGGCCTTGAACTCCTAGACATCCAGCTGCCTCTGCCTTCCTAGTGTTGTGATTACAGGGGCGTGGTGACACACCTACCTACTATTATTATTTTTTGTGTAAAAGTAAATGCCATTTTAGAAATAGTTTTAAAAGGTATATCTTTTGTCTTAGTCACTGTTCTATTGCTGTGAAGAGACACCACGACCAAGACAACTTTCATACAGGAAAACATTTACTTGGAGGCTTACCTACAGTTTCAGGGCCATAGTTCATTATTATTATGGCAGGGGGCACAGCAGTAGGGAACACGAAGGCAGGCAGGTGTGGTGCTGGAGAAAGAGGTGGGGTAGCTCAGAGCTACACCCTAATCAGAAAGGTGCCACCCCATGATGAATAAGCATTCAAATCCATGGCATATTGGGTTTTGTTCCTCTGTTCATTTGTTTTTCAAGACAGGGTTTCTCTGTGTAATCACCTTGGCTGTTCTGGAACTTGTGAACCAGGCTGGCCTTGATCTCAAGAGATCCAGCTGCCTTTGCGTCCCATGTGCTAGGATTATAAGCATACGCTACTACACCCAGCATTGCTGGCCATTCTCATTTAAGCCACCATACCTCCTTCTTCAAAACGTAAGACAAGAAAAATATTTTGATATTTCTATAGGAGTTTTACTTTATGATCTAGCAAAATTGTAGCAAAATAAAAATCTAAAGAAAATTAGTGAATGTCTAAGATACTTTGTAGCCTATTTAACAATATTTACTTGACAAAAAATGAATTATGTAATTTGTGAATTATGGCTGATGACCTAAAAATATGGAGTGAAGGTGAACATTTTATTTTCATGAAAACGTATCTTTGGAAATTGTAAATTTAATACAAAATAAAGGATGTGCCCAAGATTGCTACTCCTTGTGGTTTCTTAACAGCAAGGTGGACCAGATGGCATTGTGGTTTGATTATTACATGTATCATGTTGGTTGCCTTACCATTGGAATGGAACTGGATTTCTCAGAATGAGTGGGGCTTTATTCAGCCAACACAAGATCCCTGGAGGAAATGTAAGTCTTAGGTGCTGTTTGAACTTTACACTGATAACTCTGGAAGATCAAGGTATTAGTATCAATCTTGGCAAGATGGACACCAGATGCTTGGAGGAAGACCCTAGCATTCTTCTTTAAAATATATATATATATGTGTGTGTGTGTGTGTGTGTGTGTGTGTGTGTGTGTGTGTATATATATATATATATATATATATATATATATATATATTTTTATTTTCATTTTTTTATTTTTTGCTTTTTCGAGACAGGGTTTCTCTGTGTAGCCCTGGCTGTCCTGGAACTCACCCTGTAGACCAGGCTGGCCTCGGATTCAGAAATCCGACTGCCTCTGCCTCCCAAGTGCTGGATTAAAGGCGTGCGCCACCACTGCCTGGCAATATTTTTATTTTTTTTCTTTAAGATTTCACATATATGTTCAATATATTTTGATCATTAACTATCCCCCACTCCTCCCTCTAACTCCTCCCAGATCCACTGCTCTTTCTCTACCTTCATCCAACTTTTTGTAAGAACAAAACCAAAAAACACAGAGTCCAAATTGTGCTGCCCATATACTCATGCGTTTGGGGAGAATCCATGGAGAATGCCCATCTGTCAGTGGCAAACTATTATAGAAAACTGACTCTACCTCTCCCATAGTCCATTAGTTGTGAGTAGTTCATCAGCTAAGGAGATAGAAACTCTTACAATGCTGACTGGTTTGATCTTGTATTGGTCTTATGCAGGTAACCACAGGTGCCATTAGTTCATGTGTAGAGCAGTTTTGTCATGTCCAGAAGACACTGCTGCACTCTGGTCCTCCCTAGCCTAAGGCTCTGAACTATTTCTGTGCCTTCTTCCATGGTGCCTGAGCCTTGGGAACAGATGTCCCGTTTTGAGCTGAGTTCTCCACAGTCTATCTATTGCATGCTGACTAGTTAATGGAACTCTATATTAATTGAGATCTACTATAAAAGGGAATTTTTTTTCATAAGGTTTGAGAGATGTACAGATCTTTTGAGTATGAGTAAGAACTTAAGGGATGGACTTATAAGTATGCCCATTTAACTAAGTTTACTAGAATTCTGTAGAGAGCTCAGACTTGTGACTTATGAAAACAACTAGCCCAATCCTCTAGTAAGGACTATGTTAGCCTAGCTCCGTTGAGAGATCCCTACATGTCATCCCTTGTCTCAGTCTAGAATAGACCCTGAGGGAGACCTATGAGTTCATGTTGTCCGTGCTTTGCAACCAGGTCCCTGACTTCAGGAAGGTATATCTGGTCCCTGAGCAGCGACATTTCCTGTAAGGCATTTGACAATGAGATTCAGGCTAAGGCAGCATTCAGTGTTCATTAGAGCTTAAAGATCAGCCCTAATAATGTCATGAGGATCCTCTTTGTATTTCGAGTCCTGCCCTATGTGTCCCCTTCAATCTCAAAAGGTAAGTCCCCCTGGAGGGCCTTCTCAGAGCCTGTGTGAGTGTATGGTGACCTCACAGCACTGTACCCAGAGTCTTTTTCCAGAGTGGTGCTTTATTTCAGGTAGAATTGAAGTGATTTTTCTTTCAGATTTTTTTCTAAAATTATCATAATAATTTTATATTAAAAATGATATCAATTATATGTAGTCTACCTCATGCAATTTTGAAGTTTTTATAACTTACTTATTTTTATTTTATGTGCATTGGTATTCTGCCTGCATGTAGGTCTGTGTGAAGATGTGTCAGATCCCCAGGAACTGGAGTTACAGACAGTTGTAAGCTGCCATGTGGGTGCAAGGAATTGAACCCAGGTCCTCTAGTGTTACAGTTAATATTTAATAAATGTGGCTGTGTGGGCCAACCATCTAAGCAACGGTGGCTCTGCCTAGCTCAGGCCACCATGCTCCGTGGTCTGAAGCCAAGCGCTCCACAGCTGGAAGTGGCCAGAGGCCACAGGCGTGCCACAGCTAGAAACAGCCAGCCAGAAACACTGGCCCTGGCACCCACGAGACACCAGCGTGGGAGATGGCTCCACCAATCTTCACCCCAGTCTAGAATAGACCCTGAGGGAGACCTATGAGTTCATGTTTGTAAGCCATTCTTACAAACAAGTGCTTCGAGATTATTGAGAAAATCTTATTGGAGCCAGCAGGAGGATACTGAGGCAAAGAAGACCCTGACAAAATTCCATCAATTCTAGTAGATAAGGTAAAAACTATCTTCTTAGTGGACAGCCATATAGATGGGCCAGAAACACAAGAGTATCTTAGACTACAGGCTACAGAGTTGCTATGTTTTGGTTGTTGCTGTTTTGTTCTTGTTTTTATTTTTCTTTCATGTAAACCTAGTTTGCCCTATGCACTTTGCTAAAGTGCCATACTGTTTCCATGGCTCTTGCTTCCTCGTTTGCATCCACACTCTGTGGTAATGTTATCACAATGAGGTTCTCTGGCTGCTGAAGCAATAATGGACATGAATCACTTAAAGGTCGGGGGTGGATGCTGGTAAGATGGCTCAGCTGTTAAGAGCACAGACTGCTCTTCCAGAGGTCATGAGTTCAAATCCCAGCAAGCACATGGTGGTTCACAACCATCCATAATGAGATCTGATGCCCTCCTATGGGGTATCTGAAGACAGCTACAGTGCACTTACCTATATTAAATAAATAAAATCCTTTGGGCCGGAGCCAGCAGGGCTGGAACGAGAGGGAGAAGGGGAGTGGGGAGAGCATAGTGTACTGACGGATGAAGCGGTGTGAAGTGGAGACAGTACCCTAGTGAAGCTGGCCTGATTCACTTTCCATATAGGGCTTCAGCTGACAGACCACATCGAGCAACTTAAGTATAGAGCTCCTGAATCGAGCTCAGATGAAGAAGATGGTCCAGATCCTATGCAGATATCCATGAGAAATAATAAACAGTTCAATCCTAAGCCTCTCCATTTTAAGTTGTTAAACAGAAATAATTACCTGTTACATGGACCAGCGTTTCAAATAGAGAGGAAAAAAACCGTGTTCTTTGGATGTATAGATTTCTTATCATCATCTTCCTTCATTTACACAAGTAGTTAAGCGCCAGACTGGCACGTATTCAACTCAGTTCTTCTGGGAGGAGAAGGAAGAAAACACCCTTGAGCAAAACACACTAGAGAAGTAAGTGGTTTTCCACATTGTGTGGCTCAGGCATAAGAAATATCAGCAGCTACTTCAGATTAGAAATCACGGAAAGATGGTTTCTTTAGTTAGATTCGGAAGGAAGCTGGAAATTGGAAATTCTGTTAACAAGAGACACGCAGTGGGGTATAAGGTTGAAAGTGCTGACAGACAAGGAACTGTGAAGAAGTTGAAGCAGGAAGCGAGTTCAAAGTCAGCCTGGGCATGGTTGTGAGACCCTGTCTTAAACAAAAACAGGAGGGATGGATGGAGGGAGGAAGAGCGAGGGGAGGGAGAAGTTAGTAAATAATATTTCACAAGACAGAAGCTAAATCAAATTTTAGTGCTGAGGTGATTGAAAATGAAACCTCTATATTTGAAAGGGAAAAAAAAATGGCACATCAACTAGAAACAAGCACTTGGCACCGTCGCCCTGCTAATTTCTGTCTTCGCAGGAAGCTGCACACACTTTGGCAGGCGCTGGCTTCTGCGGCAGTAACACCGTTAAGATCTCAGTGGTATTTAACACTAGGCGTCTTCCTGGCGTTTGCTGATTACACGTCCCTGAGGTTTGCAGGACCCCTGCTCACAGCAGACCTTCAGGGACATAGCTTGACAGATGTTCCATCACCCACTTGCTTCCATAATCACCAAAGCAAAAGAATACCGGAAGAAAAGGAGGGACAGGAAGAAGAACTGCACCCTGGCACTGGAAGCCACTGCATGGAAAAAACATGTGGCACCTCTATTATCATTTTACTGGCTTAGGAAAGTGACATCGAGCTGGGCAGTGGTGGCGCACGCCTTTAGTCCCAGCACTTAGGAGGCAGAGCCAGGCGGATTTCTGAGTTCGAGGCCAGCCTGGTCTACAGAGTGAGTTCCAGGACAACCAGGGCTACACAGAGAAACCCTGTCTCGAAAAACCAAAAAAAGAAAAAAAGAAAGTGACATGGGGAGAGAAATCCAATCTGCCTGCTTTCCTAGAAGGAGAGAGACAGAGAACATAACCCAATAACTTTCACAGTTAATTCATGCAACCTAGTATTTGGTTCAGGCTTCTTTTCACGTATAAAATATACTTTACTCCATCCAAAGGCAGAAATCCCCCAAAGCCCCATAGAACAATGAGAGCAAATCCGAAGTCCATGAGACCTGCTGATGTGCCGTCATCTCAAATGGGTCTCCATATCCTGCTTCTTGGTTTAGACAGATTTTAGGACCAGAATAGGAAGTAGTCTCTCCCTTATCCTTCTAGTATATAATGATGGTGGGTTTTTTTTTTTTTTTTTTGAGACATTTCCTTATTTTTTTTTTTTTACTATGTGTATGCATATATACACCTGTGAGGGTGTGTACACCTGCGTGCAGGTGCCCTTGGAGATCAGAAGATTTGGATGCCCTGGAGTTTGAGTTAAAGGTGATCATGGGCTTCCAGATGTGGGAGCTGAACTTGGGTCCTCGATAAATGCAGTATGAACTTTTAATAGTGGAGCAATAGTGATGGTTTGAGAGTAGAGTAATTTCAAGAATCTTTCCAATTTGGAGAAGAGATGACTGGGAGATGCAGTAGAGGAATTGTACATGACAGTTTGAGAGTCCTTTAGGTGAAAATGAGCACTATGTCTTGCTGTATATGCTTACTTAGTGTTCAGAGCCTCATCTGTCAGCCACCCAATTCAATGGCAATAGAGTGATTTATCATTGGAAAAAATGGAAATGCTTACGTCAGTCCCATTCCTCTTCTTTATAGGTGAGCCAGCATTAGGGAATAGACATGCTACATCTTCTCTGGTTAATCATTTCACTGCTGCCTCCTAAAAGAAGGCTCCGCCTTGATTCAGCATTGCATGATGGGAAGGTGGATGTATCCAATACTGTGAATCAGAGGGCAGGTCTGTGTAGCTGTACAACTAAACATCGTTATCGATAAGTAACAGGCACTTTCTGACTCTTGATCCCTGACCTACTTTCTTTCTCATTTTTCCTGCAGTTGGGAATGATAGAGCAGGTTTGTTTTAGAGCGGGGATTTTCTGTTTGAGAATTTCCGGTTAGCCTCGCCTGGAACATCTTTGTCATCTCTGTTTATGTTCTTTTCTCAAGAACATTCTTTTCTTTGATCTGTTTATTTTAATATGCTCAAGAGTGAGTTCTCAGGACTTAAGACTGGAAATGATGTTTTTAGTGTGCTTAGTCTATTTCTGTTTTCATTTATTTTAATTCTATGAGTGTTATCTTAGAACTAAAACACTTTCTATATGGACCTCTTTTAAAAAATTATTTTGCTGATGTTTAAATCACATTTTGGATATCTTCATGGTTTCAGAGCTTTCTGTGCAGTGAGCTGAATCTCTCGCTTTGGTTCTGAGACAAAGCAGAATAGCGTGATTGGCAGCTCCAAGTTTACTCCCACAAAAGTTAGGAAACAGAGTCAGGAAGTAACAGAGTCAGGAAATACCCCAGTTCCTCCAATGAGGCACTGCCTCCTAAAGCGTCTGCCATCTTCCCCAAAGAGTACCCCGAGCTCGGGACCAAGCTTTCAACATCTAAGCCTGTGGGGACATTCAAACAGCGACAGTCCTCTAATGAACACCCCTCTTCATCAGATGCAAAGCTCACCTTTGTCATTCTCAGAACTTCTATAGCCACATGCCATCACGGTGAGTGCTGCGGTGGTGCTTGGTCCAGTGGGGGGGGGGGGGGAGGGAAAGGAGCTTTTGCATCAGAGAATTTTGGAGCTACAGTGTAGCACATCTCTTTGTAGGATTCCAAAGCATGTCATCTTAAAATATTCTAGAAGACTACTGTAAGAAGAATCTATAGCAACAAAAGCAGCTTGCATGTGTGGGTCTTTCGACCACTGAGATGCTCACCCTAAGCCCCAGAGACCCCTAATCAATAGAAAAAGCTTTGGCTTAAATCTGCACAACAAATTTTACCTTTGATTAACCTGTATGCTTTTGATGGCCACACTGTCTTTTCTCTCTTGATTCCCTCCCTCCTTCTGTCTCTCCCTCCCTTCTCTCTCTCTCTCTTTCCCTCCCTCCCTTTTCTTCTTTTCCCTCTCTCCTGCCTTTCTCCTCTTCATCTCCCTGTTTCCCTGTTCCTTTCTTTCTCTGGGGAATCAGTCAGCTCCTGGCGTGCACACTCTAGGCGCCCCTTTTACTGCGGTCCTAACCTTTATCCTACATAGGTAATACAGCCACATTAACTATCCATTAAGGGAAAAATTCCTTCTAGTCCAGTAAATACAATCTCTGGCCTGGGTGGAGACTTAACATTCCAGTTGTGTAGGGAAGAGGCCCTGGCTAAGGAAGGGACCACTCCTAGGAAGCCATACTACAGAGATAGGCAGAATAGTTACCCCTTAAATGAGATAATGTACTTTTCTTTCTCAGAATTCCTGCCCCTGGCACACAATAGCTTACACAGCTGCAGCCAAGCGGTTCAGTAAGTGTCTGCCTATGCTCAGAAAGCAGAAAGTTCCTTTTCTTTCTTCTCATTCTGTCCTAACCATGCTTTCCCTGCTGTTCTAATCGTCCTTATCTTTCTCTAAAGTTTCCCTTTGACTTAGGGCTTTGCCATTTGGTTTAACTGAAAGGGCATGGCTTCCATTTTCCTTCTCTCCTCCTCTAGCAGGCAGCAGCTGAGATTTACAGCTTGCTTGCCTTGGGGGTTTTCTTTTAAATTCTAGTAAAATTGACTGTCAGCTTTCATATGAGTCTGTCCTTAGAATCTGAGAACCACAAGAGGGGACCTGATTTCCCTACTATCATCTGGCAACCACAAAGGGACACCCTTTAATTTCTGATAATTCTGGGGTCTCTCTCTCTCTCTCTTTCTCTCTCTCTCTCTCTCTCTCTCATCTGGCAACCACAAAGGGACACCCTTTAATTTCTGATAATTCTGGGGCCTCTCTCTCTCTCTCTCTCTCTCTGTGTGTCTCTCTCCTATTTAAGCATGAAATTTTGGAACAATTATTCTTGGCCACTAGAATTATTAAAAGGATGTCACCAGTGTGAGGGTAAACAGGCAGATGACTGGCAGACTTCCTTGCAGATGTATGTTTTGATCAGATAATACGATGGTAAGCAGATCTCGCTGCAGACAAGTTCTTGTGTAAGGTTGTGGTGGTCTGTGGAGAGTGGAAGTAACCAACCCCAAGTGAATGTGTATCATCGACAAGGACACTGATGCCCCAAAACATGAGCACTGACAAATACTTCCTCTGTTCTGTGTGCTAATGTTGGAAGAGTGTACAGGAAGCATCACACAGCTCTCTGATGTCTGTCTGAGGCTGCTCTCTAAGAGGCCTCCTGTGGACACTAGCTAACTTTTCCCCTGTTACACAATAAATGCATTGAGGATCCAGGATGCTGCTACAGATGTTGCTTGTTGCATAGTAGGAACACTCCATCAGAGCAAGCACAGCCCATCCAATCCCAGGTTTTCTGCATGTACATTTGTCCTATCTTCATTTCCTGTTGCCCCAATCAGGATTCTAGGACCAACCCATCTGTGCAAGATGTGGCAGTGGTCTTCATACAGGATCATCATCTTGAATGTAGTTTTGTGGTAGTCACTGTCTGTCTTAGTTGATTTTCTATTGCTGTGACGAAACAACATGACCAAGGCAACGTATAAAAGAAGACCTTTACCTGTCCTTACGGTTTCAGAGGGTTAGAGTCCATAATGGCAAAGCAGAAACACAGAGCCAGGGACAGCTAAGCGCTCACATTGGGTTCTGTGAATCTGGCAAAGAGATACGCTTCGAACAGCTCTAGACTTTTGAAGCCTCAAGGCATGCCCCAAGTGACACCCCTCCTCCATCATGGCCACACCTTTTTATCCTTCCTAAATAGTTCCCCTATCTGGGGAACAAGTATTGGAACATGAGCCTGTGAAAGCCATCCTCATTCAATCGCCATATTGTAACACAATCACTCAGAAGAAATGTTTCATACACACACCCCACTTCATTGATATATGTATTTATTTCATTACAGTTGACACATCCAGTTGGATTCTGAGAACTTTCACAGTTCTTACTCGCTTCCTGCGTTAAATCTCCCATTGAATTTATGTGACTCCATTACAAAAGAGGAATAATATCAGTTCACTTTGTGAGGAACTGAGCCATTGGCATATGAGGCCATAAAGTAGTTATAGTTCATGCTTGCAGCCATATTCAATAAACGATGTATGTGTTAAAATAGAATTTCTTTTTGGCTGCCTCAAAGAGATATAAGGAAACCTAGCACAGATGTGGTGATACAACACATGATAGAGGGTTAGGAGAACACCAGTCCTGCTGATTCATGTGCTTGTTTACAAAGGACATAAGGTCGCAGAAATCCCCTTGTCAGCTGAAAGATATAAGCCAATACTACATTACTTATTTGACAATGAAGTAGAATATAGACAATCGTTTTGGTGATGCCTCTACTTTACCTTTATCTCCATCCAGTTGTTGCAACCATAAAATCTTATCTCATTCAAGTATACGTAGAAAAGGAGCAATGAATTTCTGTCCATTATCTTTTGTATCTATTATTTTGAATTCCTTAATTCCTTCTTAAAGTGAAAATGTAAGACACGAAGACACTGTACTGGAAATCATCGAAAATGTCAGGTATCTTTGAAATTTCTAATTTGTAGCTTCTTTTGACTTAAAGGAGGGGAAGGGGTGAAAAAGAACCCAAACATCATTTGAAATGTCAGGGTTGGTCAGGGCCCAGGCCTAGGTGAGAGCTATTGGCAGTTCATGTCTTGCTGGGAGTGGGAATGTCACCTCTTTGGAGCTGTGCCTACTGGTAGGTTGCTATAGTTCCCACATCCGCGTGCATTTGGGCAGCACTGATTGGACTCGTTGGGATATATATATAGAAAAGCGGGGGCTAAGTGGAAGAAAATAGGGGTTAAATATGATAAAAACACATTATAAACATCCATGAAAGCTGAGAGAAAAACGTCAAAACATCGAAGTTTGTAACAAAGTGCATCCGTTTTGCTTTTGGTATCCCCTTTACCCACAGTAAAGGGTTCAAGTCTCTGAATAATGAACTTGAGCATTTCCTTAAGCAGGACTTTGAGCTGCAACATATGGTTTTCCTCTTTCACTTTTTAATATTTTGGTCTCTGGTGAATCCACATACAAAAGCTTCCTTCCTCTAGCTGTGGAGCACAAATGAAAGGCCTTTCTTTTTTTCTGATTGTAGATTAGCCTGCCAAGAAGCAAACACGAGCTAGAGAACATCATTTTAATTTATTGATGGGATACAGATGACGAGGAAGTCTGTCCTCTCCTAGGCTTTTGGGAAAGCTTCAAGCTGACCCAGCACAGCTGAGTTCAAACAGCCAAGGCAGCCTTTGCCAAAAACCAAAGCCAATAGTCATTGCAAACCTCTGAACCAAAACATTCCTTTAGTGCTTGAATTTCCCTATAATTTGTGTAGATTCCCATTTTGTCAATGAAGCTAGCAGTGGATAACTAGCTCAGTGCAATCAGACAAAACAACTGTACCATTCATTCCGTAATTAGATGATAGCCGGGCTGCATGCTTTATGGTTTCCGTTCTTCATTCTTTCCTTTCTTTTTAAGTCCTTAGAGACAAACCCTGGGATGTTTGGCAAAGTTCGGGCCCTTGTTGAAAAATATCCTGTCCTTTTTACTTCGGATTGCTAATAAGTTCTATTCTCAGAGGCACAACATTAGATGCACACAGCAGGACAGGATCAGCCAAGTTAAAAAAAGGAGCTTGGTTCTCCTGTGTGTTACTCTCTGCATCGGTTTACAGTTTTTCCTTACACGAAATGAAAGGTTAAGCTCTTCCATACCGAACTGCACAGAAATGAACTTGATACTCAAACTCATGTTTAGAGCAGAACTTATAAGTTGCTTTTTTAACTTTTAGACATAAAAATTCTATGAGAAGTGAAGCTGAGACGGAAAGATCAGAAAATGAGTGGAGGAAGGTTGTGTGATTAATCTGCTGTGAAGAGCAGGCCGATTAAATGACAGTATGTTAAATTGAGCTAAGAATTGTTGCACTAATACTTTTTCCACCCTATTCCCACCCCCAGTTGTTTGTTTCTTTCACTTCTGGAAGAGAAGAAAGCTTCTTTAAGGAAACTGTTATTGCAGGTCTTTCCCCCCACCCCCAACCCCCCCCACCCCCACCCCATTACCATCTTTGACAAGTACTGGTGGTATCACGTCTGACAAGTAGCTGCTGTTGGCTGCCTTTGGCTGAATGGGTTTGTTCCTATTAATGAGAAATCTTGGTTCCAAGTGATACTGCTTAAGCTAGCTCAGGGAAAGGTGACCTTCGGGCCTTTCATCTCTAACTTAAGGAAGGATGAGAGGAAAGGCATCTTCATGGATGTCTAGACTTAAGTGTTTGGCTTCAGACCCCGGCAAAAGGGACTGAGGTGCATATTTTACATATCAAAGTAGAACTGGCCTCTAGGTTCTCCCAGCATCCCTTAGTCCCTGCCTGGCATACCCTGCCCCCAACCCTGCACTTTCCAGCCCAGGAGCTGGGCTGCCCTTGCCCCAGAAGCTCTTCCATGTATATAATCCATACATGTTGGTCTCTCACCCCTCCACTCCCCCCTCTCCTTTTCTTTCTGCATGAGGGTTCTTCCTCTCTCTACCCCCTCCTCATGGTGACTCCCCTGGCCTCAACCCTTGGGGCTAGTGAACTCACCAGAGAGCAGCTTCCCCAAACACCTGCCTTTAATATAATCTAATCTGGTATGAATTGGCTTATTTCACCGGTGGAGAAATAACCTATCATTAGAGACACTCGTCCTTGTCACTCTCTTCTTGCTCTTCTTCTTTCTCCTCCTTTTCTGCTCCTTTTTCTTTTCTTCATCCTCCACCTAACCCTCTATCCCTGGGTAGATATATGGTTATGACATCTTTGGTCTCAGTTTTGCTCTGATACAAAAAGAAAAGGAAGGAAGAAAAGGACTACTTGCTATTCTAACTCCACTGTTCAGTAAAGTACTGTGTTTGGCTGTGGGCATTCGCCTCACTTGGAATTCTTCCTTTGGGCCTTGCAGTCATTGTAAGGAGCCCAGCCTGTTTTATAATCCCATCCCTGGCTCTGAGGCCAAGGTCATGGTCCATAGAGTGAAAACAGTTGGACAAAGTGTAGCTACAAACAAGACGCATTGAAAACATCTATCTCTTTCTCAGGTACCCGTTAGAAAAGAGGATGTGTTGTTTGGAAATGTCACCCATTGAGATAGAGCTGAATATACCAAGTAGATTTTAGTTATATTATTGGGAGGAAGATTTATTTGTAAGATTTAGTTCCACAAGGAAGTGGTATTTATAGCTCTTGAGTTGATGTATGAGAAAACTATAATTTTGACATTAAACTTCTACTGTGAGGAAAATTTGAAGTTTATTTGTTTTTTTTTGTTTTTTTTCTGTATATTACCTCATGAGGTAGTACATGCAATGTGTTACTGTTAAGTGGCTGCCTAATTATTCTCTTTACTAGAATGAAAATATATTGTCTTGAAGGTGAACTATCATGTACAAGTAGAGGAAGGGATGAATAAAACCACCAACTTCTTCCAGAACAGAGGTTGGCTATTTGTTTTTTCTCATTAAATAATTAGATAATAAACATTTTGAAGGCTAGTTGGGTTTACAACCTCAATTGAAACTCAACACTACGCTTGAAGTGGCAAGGGGCTCCCAGTAAATATGTAAACAAATGGGTGAGGGCACATTCCTATAAAACTTAATTTATAAACACAGGGTGTTGGTAATGGTTTGCCAACCAGAACGTATGTGAGATATTTTTGCTTTTTCTGTCAAAGAGGCAAAATGAATTACAAAATGAATCATATTTGCCACTCGCACTTATAAGTGTTCTCAAGTGACTTTAGAGTGAATTTAGAGAAATAACTTGATCAGAAAAATTGGCATTAAATGTGGTAAATAAAGTTTAAAATGATAATTCTTGGGTAAAGATCTAACCACAATTAAAGTATTTTCATTATTGAAAAGTGCTTGCAGATGTTCTGCTTATTATATGTGAAAAAGAGTTTCAAGAATGAACATATCATTCATAGCTCCAGTCTAATCTACTCCTTTGGAATCAAATACAAGTTTCATAGACTATGGCTTACCTATCTTTCTTCCTGTGTTTTCACTTCTGGGAGCAGGTAGTTCCTGACAGCATATGTGAGCAAATTTAATTTTTTTTGCAAGAGTTGTAGTCATGTGATTATACCATTATGACTTGACATTTAAAATATGTCTTGATTGTAACATGAAACTTTTTATGAACTGAAAATTTTGGAAATCCTTCAGGCAGAGGATTAAATTTACAATATAACATTTAATATTTCCATTTTATCCCTTTATTTTAAGCATTTACTAGGTAGCAATAAAAAAAAAATCACTTTTGGAACAGTCGTCATATGCTTCCTAAACGTGATGATTATACCAAATAAGAAAATGTATATTTTCCTCATTTCCTTAGGTATGAGGATTCACATTCCTTTATGTTATAATTTCCCTGAGGCTATGGCTTTTCTAATGATGTTATTTTACAAATTGCTAACTGCCAAGTCATCGTGTAGTTTTAATTACCCAAACACAATGGTCTGAAAACTTTCCTGAAATTTTGTGGTGCAATCTAGAAAGTCACCCTGTAAATTTTTGGTATTGGGGATCAATGTCAATGTCGTCGTAGACAATGGTGGAGACCTTGTTTAAAGAGTGTGTGTGAAGCGGCACTCGTGCAGGGAGGTAGGGCTTTGAACATGATGGACTTTCTTACCTTGCTTGGCTTTGAAGCTTGCCCAAAGTCTTACAGCTGCAGTTTTTCAACAATGGAGGCAGCTCAGAAAGTGATTTTTTTTTCTTTAAAAATGTAAAGAGACTTATTGATTTATTTTACATGCATGAATGTTTTGCCTGTGTGCATCTACATGTATCTATCATGTGAGTGGGTGGTGCCTAAGGAGTACAAAAGAGAATCAGATTCCCTGCAACTGGAAGGATGATTGTGAGCCACTGTGTGGGTTCTGGGAATTTAAGCTGGGTCCTTTTTACAAGAGCAGCAAGTGTTCTTAACTGCTGAGCCATCTCCTCTACCCAGTTTGCTATCTATGATCCCCTGATAGGCACTGGCTGTTGGGAGAAAAGATTTAGTAAGATCAATAATTCGCTGAAACCAAAGTCTTTTTCAGCTTTTTCCAGAGCCAAATTGGATAGTTTAACTATGTCACATGACTTATGTGTTAGACACTTAAGCCCAAACACCCTAGTGTTAGGAGGTGAAACAGGTAAGAACTGATGGATGAGCTGATACTGTCATTATAGGAGAGGATTTGTTGTCTTGGCATTCATATAAACAATGAGTTCCAGGCCTAGAAGGATGGCTCAGTGGTTAAGAGCACAGTCTGCTGTCCCGGAGGTCCTGAGTTCAATTCCCAGCAACCATGTTTTGGCTCGCAACCATCTGTAATGGGATATGATGTCCTCCTCTGGCGTGCAGGTGTACAGGCAGATAGAGTACTCAAATACTTTAAATAAATAAATAAATAAATAAATAAACAAACAAACAAATAAATCTCAAAACAAAGCAAAAAGAGCTCTACCATCTGTAATTTTCTCATGATGATTTGAAGATTTCCATCGTGACATAAAATGAAAGATTGTTTCCACACAAACTCATGGAGCTTGGACTTCCAGTCTGCAGAACCATGAGACAAGTACATTTTTGTTCCTTATAAATTACTCAGTCTGTCTGTCATACCCTGTCATGTTAACAGTGGACTTATAGCAACTTGCTGTTCCAAAGCCCATAGCTCCACAGACAAAGCATCACCTTAACCAGAACTTGTGTGAAGGAAACAGCAGCTCATATCCCATTGTGAGAGAGACAATCTCACATAGCGCTTCCCATAGATACAGAGCTACATGCAATGAGTGGATTCTAAGAGCAGGAGAATCAGTCTTCTGGAACCAAGTGGTCAGTCCCAACCACATATACATGCAGGCAACACTACATGTTGTATGTACATGTTTAAACACACACACACACACACACACACACACACACACACACACACACTTATACGTATAATTAAAGAAGAGGCCATGAGTTCAAGAGGAAATGAGGAGGACATGGGAAGAGTTGGAACAGGGACTGGGTGGGGTGGAAATGATGTAAATATAGTACTCCCTCATGAAGTTCTAAAAATAAAATAAAGGAAAATTTCTTCTGTACAAAAATACATTTTGAGTACTAAGAATATTAATGATGATCTTTCTAAAGACAAAACTAATGTCACAAATATTCTTTAAGACAACAAAATGTATCTACTTTGGTTTGGCACCTATATTTACATAATATAAATATAAAATATTAAAAGTACAAAGAGGCTAACTTCTGATCTATTTTCAATTCTTTCGGGGAGAAGGTGGTTTTTTATATCTCGTTTGCTTCTGTCCTCAGTTTCCTAATGTCTGTAATAAAACATGGGCCTCCATCTGCTTCACCCTCAGGTAAGCCAAAATGGTTATTTCCATCTTTATTTCAAAAGGATAATGAAAATTCCTTAGGATGCAATCGTGAGAAAAAATGTTATTTTTTAGAGTCAAGAGTGTCAAGAGGATGCTGTATTTTTGCTAAATTTGGATTCCGAAAAAGGTCAAATTTAGTAAGAGGTTAAATGAGAATGTACAGGACACAGGAGCTGTGTGGAAAAGACAGGTAAGCAGAGGAAAGGGAGGGAAGGACGGACCTGTAAGGTGCAGACTGGGATTGGGGTTGTGGATGACAGCTATTAAGATCACCAAATGACTTTTAAATGGTACAGAGCATGGATGCTTTGCTTGGACATCAAACCTCTTCTGGGTCTTTTCCATCTTCAGTTAAGTCTGCTACATCTTTTTCCTGACCATTCATTTGACTTCACATTTTACTTTCATACCTTGATGGAGAAAGGAGCTGCAAGCTACAAAGTCACACTACTCTGGTGTACTTCTGTCAGAAAAGAACAGTAATGCTAAGAGTCTTTACTGAGGACCTGGGGGGGGGGTGGTCATAGGAGACTGACTACTGCTGTTGTTGATGTAGGTCTCCTGAGACAGTGGCAGAATGAAGGTGTGCAACTGCCCTTGGAGGGCTCAGACTCAGGCACCAGGGGACCCTCTCCAGACCTGAAGAAGCCTGTGGAGCTCCTCAGAAGGGAGAGGAATGCCAAACACTTGGGCAGGCACATGGAACCTGCAGGTACTTGAAAGCTGGAGGTCAGCAGAGAGAAACCTGTAGGTCATGGTCCTCACTTACAAACCTGGGATCCTATGTGGAACCTCTCCATACGTATAAAACAAAGGCTTAGCCCCTGGTGCCTTGTTGGCCAGAGGAATTTTCTAGTTCCTTGCTTCTTCTTTTTTTTTTTTTTTTTTTTTTTTTCAAACCTGGTTGTATCTCAAACTTGTAATTTGACCTACAGATTTCTACATTTCATTCCTCAGTGGGATCATAGCCCTGTACATTCTCTGTTCTGATGGAATCTGGAGGATATACTGGAGGGCTGTGCTTGCTCTCCTCAGACTTTGGCCCTCTCTCCAATCTGTTATCTTTGGAAACACACACACCACACCACACACACACACACACACACACACACACACACACACACACAGAGATTACATAAGAAACCATATATACATATATAGTATATCCTACAACTCTGGCATCTCAAGCATTTTGAGGTCTCCAACCAACCCAGCTTTACCTTCATAGCTTCATAGATGGCCTCTCTGAGGAACTGCCTTTCTTGATAAAGGAGGAGATTTCACAGCCCCTTGCCTGTAACCTTCTTGAATCTAAAGCCAGAACATGCAGAAGCTGCCAAGTTCTTCTGCCTACTGGAGCTGGAACCCCCCCTTGAGTTACATTTGCATATGCTATCTGTTGTTGATGGTTTCCTTTATTGCTTAAGAGTCCCTTTAATTCCTTTCACAAGTTGGACCCTTAGCTGGGTGTGGTCTTGTCCTGAGGGCACCACTCCCATTATTACATACACCATCAGGCTTTTTTAAAGAACATTTTATGTCCTTGGGCACTGTACTTAGCTCTATTAAGCACCTGATGCTACCCCCACCCTTCCCTCAAACTATGAAGTTTCTATTTCTTTGTGCTCTGTTTGTTATTCCATTGTATATCTGCATTATAGTGACCACTAAACCCCACAAGACACAAGGAATACTAGGCTCTCTTGAAATCTCCTCTGTTGATAGAGCATTCAAATACATGAGCCTATGGGACAGTTTTCCCTCAAATCACTACAACATGATGTTTTAAAAATAATGTTTTATTGAAAATTGAATAGTTCTACAAATATAACCAGATGTTTTGATGAAGAGACACAAAATTGTTTATAATTTCCAAATACTGTATCAGAGAAAGGTGTTACTTGTTGGTTGTTAAAAGCAAACAAAAACAAAACAAAAACTTAATAATTACCTTGTCAAACTTCATTCGTGAAAGTTTTTGTCTTTGTTTTGATGCTAAAAAATAAAGTATCATTTTTAATGGAATGGGAATAAATAGTTAAACAAATTTTAACAGGCAGAGAAAAATACAGAGTAGGTACTTATAAACAGCCATCATTTTCTTCATATGATCATATCATTTCTCCAGGTTATTTCTGGAAGAGCACAGATGGGTATACATGTTTAAATAAAAGCTGACGAGTATCTTAATGTGAATTATCATGTGAAAAAATTCTTTATTGAAAAATATTGATTGGGGGCTGGAGAGATGACTCAGCGGTTAAGAGCACTGGCTGCTCTTCCAGAGGTCCTGAGTTCAATTCCCAGCAAACACATGGTGGCTCACAATCATCTGCAATAGAATCTGATGTTACAGTGTATTCATATAAATAAAGACATCTTTAAAAAATTGGTGTTACTGTCTTTTTATTTGTTTGTTTTTTGTTTTGTTTTTGTTTTGGTGCCACGTACCAGAATCCAAGAGGCTAAAGCATGGTGATGTGAGATCAAGGTCAGCTTGCATTACAGTAAGAGATCCTGACTCAATCAATCAGTTAATCAATAGAAAAAAATTGAAAAGAAGATCAAGGTGTCATGATGTAGCAGCCTTGATTGCTCAGTAAGCACCATATGTAGCACTGCTAACCTGCTCAGTATCAGTTCTTAATAGTCCCCGGAAATGCCTGTGATATTTAGGGTGGCCCAGAGATGGGTGGGAACAGATTTACAGGATGATGATGGTTCATGGTATCAAACATTAAGAGCAATTCGAGCCTAGAATGCTCTCTCCTCTTTGAAAATGGAATGTGTGAGTCTGAAGGTTGACCTCTCTGGCTTCCACACACACCTGCACACACGTTGACATACATGTACACAAAACAAAGCATGCTGCATGTTAAACTATGGTGGGGACTGGTCATGGTGCATGAGTTAGTGCAGTGGGTCTCAGGAATCCTTCTCACTTCCAGCCATGAGCAAGCATCTGGCCACCAACCATGCCTGCCTGTGGGAAAGAAACTGAGAGGAACACAGGGGCAAAGGGGCTTCAGGCAAACCAGCTGGGCTGTAGCTGGCCACAAATGACCTAGGAGGTGAAGGGGAAGGGGGCAACCAGGGTACCGGCCCTGTTGCTTCAGGCAGCCAGAACTGGCCGCAAATGACGGAGGAGTGGGGGAAGTCTATGTTAGGCTAGCAGGCAGCCTGTGAAAGACTGACCCCCTGAGGGAAAATCACTGGGGACTAGAGTTTAGAGCCAGTGTTCATGAGAAGCTAGCAGGCAGAGCATGAAAGGCTGACCGCTGGGGGAGGGGCAGAGAGCAGAGATTAAAGTGTCGCCGCCATCTTGTTGAGTTGGAGAACATGTGGGAAGAGAGAAACCTATGCTAGCAGGCAGTGTGTTAAAGACTGAAGTCAGAGCTTTTTAAGAGGAACAGGACAGTCTCAGCCTCAAGGAGTCTCTCGCTCAAGGAAAAGAGTCTTAGAACGAAGATCGCAGCAGGCACTGTGGCCTTAAAGACAGCAGTTAGCTGTGAAGGAGCCTTCTCTGTGGAGCTGGGGGATGGGCAGAGTGGAGGCTAGGGAGTCGCCGCCATCTTGCCCTTGAGCTGGAGAACACGTGGAGGGAAGGGAGGGAGAGAGAGAGGAGGGGGGACAGTGAGAGACCTGCCTAGTCTTGTGAACTAGGCTGGAGTTACTCACGGTTCCGTGGAGAGGTTCTTGGCAGGCACCAGCGGGGGTACTCTTAGAGCTGGCTTTGCCCACATCTTCTACCACCTGTAGGGAATGATGTAGGCCCTAGAATGGGCACTCGCGGGCATGAGTCTCTGTTATGTTGTGGGTCCATGTGTCTGCCATGACGCAGTAGGCTGGGATGGTAGTTTAGCATGGCAGGAGCTCACGGGATCTTGGCTGAGTTTATTTCATACAACACCAGGGAAAAGGAGGGCCGCAGAAGGTCTGGCTGTGTTTGTCTCACACCGCACCAAGTAGACACGGCCAGGCTTGTACTTGGACGAGGAACAAACTCAGTCTGGTTCCATGGGGGTGCAGAGCTCTTGGATTTGGGGTCCCTTTGCCCGGATTCGGCTAGTAGGGACCGACTGGTCTCAAGCCCTGGGCTCTCAAACCACTGAGAGGCCTCAGAAGGACTGAGACTGGGGCATGTGGGCGCACGACCGGCCTACCCACGGCCGAGAGAAAATAGGGGGAATTGGGAATCCCTTTGCTCAGATTCAGCTAGGGACCGACTGGTCTCAGGCCCTGGGCTCTCAAGCTGGCTGCTGAGAGGCCTCGGAAGGACTGGGACTTGGGGGCATGTGGGCGCACGCGGCCTACCCACAGCCGAGAGAAAAGAGGGGGAATTGGAGATCCCTTTGCCCGGATTCCGCTAGGGATCGACTGGTCTCAGGCCCTGGGCTATCAGACCGGCTGCTGAGAGGCCTCGGAAGGACTGAGACTTGGGGGCATGTGGGCACACGCCGGCCTACCCACAGCTGAGAGAAAAGAGAAGGGGAGGGAAGAAAGAGGCCCTGGCAGCACCCCGAGGAAGAGATTTGGTAAAAGTACTTGCTTAGCAGACTTGGCGGCCTGGTTAGCTTGCTTGAAGATGTGGATCCTGGTGGTTGTCTGAGAGATGGCTTTTCGACTAGCTTGTTTGTAGTTGCGTGGCTGTTCGGAGCTCCACGTTGGTCGCGCCATTATGTGGGAAAACGGGCGCAGCGGTGGAGTCCCGGACCCACGTGGCAGCAGGCCCCGGGCCTGCGCAGGCAGGCCTCCAGGCCCAGGCAGCAGCGGCCTGGGGCCTGCGTGGTGGAGGCTGCCTGGAAGCCTCCAGGCAGCTTGTTTCACATACTGGAGGAAGGTCCCAGGTTCCAGGGGCTGGAGGCTTTGGCGGCGGCAGGCCCGGCAGGCCCCAATGACACGAGGAAGTCCTTGGTTCCAAAAGGGTTTATTGGTATGGTGGATGGTGGATGGATCTGGGTGTACCCCCCAAACTCAGGGCAGACCTGAGTTAAGTAGGGAGGGAGAAGTAGGAAGGGTCTGGGGAGGGAAGGAATGCTTAATTGGCTCCACCCTCTGACCTTCATTAGTATGTAAATCCCTAGGGCCTGAGGCCTGTAGTTACACCCTCTACCTGTGCACTTTGGGAGGGGCTGTAATGGCCTTCGTGACTGAACAATGTAGGTCTATGGAGATTAGACTGCTTGTTAGGACCCTGAGTTCTGGGGACGTAGCTGAACTCCTGCCGTTTCTCCCTTGGAGTCTCGGGGTTCTAGGCCCATGCCCAGCCAAGAACCAGGATACCCTTACGCAGTCCCACACCTGCCCATCACTTGACATGGTGACAAACCCTTCTCTCTTTTTAAAATTTCAGAGGTAGGCTTTTCTTGTAGCTGGTTCATGGAAAAATTGTTCCTTGTGTCTCTAGGCATGTCTCAGATGAAAGACAATTGGATGTCTGTACATTCCTAGTGGTAGTTTACAGCCTGTGGTTTGTTGGGGACACTTGGTTCCTGAAAAGAAAATCCCATAATTCATAGCATGCTGTGGTGTAAATATTTTGGCCAACCTCAATTTCAATCTACGATACAAGTGAGTGTGGCGTTGGGAAGAGGTGTGTACAATTGGCTCTCAGAGCTGCAGCTGGTACAACACTGACATGCTCCCTACACTTTCTGTTCAAAGATGATGCACATGTTTAAAATCTCAGATGCAGGTAAATGCAGGCAAAGCAAAGCATAGGAGTGTCACTGTAGAAATGACAGGTATTAAACACATTTCATTTTCAAAGATATTTCTCTGTCTTACTGCAACTTCTTTCTACAAATATTCTCTTCTTATATTTCGTGACCTAAAAGTGGCATTTTTCCTCAAAAGAAATAGGTACTGTCAGATAAAAACTTGTGCTTAACTAAACTTTTATACCTGTACCTTCTAGTGTATGGTTAGAACGTTTCAATTCGTCTGTGTTCAAATTTTTGACATCCAAACGAAGTGGTGATTACATGAATGTCTATATCTTGATTGCTGTATTCTAGAAGAATCACACCAAAAAAAAAACCCCAAAATAAATAAAATAAAATATTAGTAATGGGTAATACTGGGTAAAGTATAGAGTTCATCTCCCTGGGTTATTAATTACATTTTTTTGTATTTATTCTCTCTATGTGTCTCTCTGCCTCTGTCTCTCTCTGCATGTGTTTGTGTGTGTATGTCACTACATACATGTGGAAGAAGGTCAGACAAAAACTTTCGAGAGTCTCTTCTTTCTTTCCACCATATGGGTTCGAAAACTCAGGTTATTAGCCTTTGTGACAAGTGTCGTTACTACTGAGCAATTATGGTGGCGCCTGGATTTTTTTTTTAAAACTGCTTATAAACTTACCAGTTATTGCCAAAACAATTTTTCTTACAAGAAAATTCAAGTGAGGTCTATTTCTCAATAGAGTTCTATTTGGAAAGGCAGACAGTGGTGATAGTACAAAATTACACATTGGATCATTAATATATTACAGCATGATACATCTTCCTACTTAAAGGGAATCCTCAGTTACTGAGTCTTCTTCCTTTGAACAATTTCTGCGTTAGTTTCCGTAAAACAATATTGTGCCATTGGTAATTATTTTTCCAGTTTATTGTTTCATGACAACTCCTCACAGCTTCTGGTTTTTTCATTTTGAGAATCCAGGTGGCTTTTGAGAGGATGAACTTAGCTTGGAGGAATGTTGATGAAGTGTGCTCTCTGAGCTCATAGTCTCTCTCTGACCTAGAGATTGGCTCAGTTGTAGATATGTCACGATCACAGATCCAACTGAATTCCAGCAAATATTGGGGGAATTCAAGGTCTCTGCAGTCTGAAGACATGAAAACTCCACGGAAGAGCCATGGCAAGGGATGCAGTGTGTGTCAGAGATGAGCAGTCCCATCTGGAATGCTGTCAAAACTTAACTAAAGCTACACACACAGGCTCTAAGGATTTTTAAACGTATGAGGTAAACACAAACCAAACCCAGATTTTCCCTACCTTTGTTAGCAATAGTACGAGAATGTTACTGAGCTGGTCTGTTGGTGAGCTCAGCAACAGAGACTATGTGAAAAGTGAAAATGTAGACCTGCCTGGGCCAAGGAAGAAGTAAAGAGTGCACAGAATTGCTCTGTCTTCTCCTGGAAATTAGACTTCATTAATTTTAGTTATAAGGAGCTTCTTCAACTTTGACCCATTGAGCCCCATAAGCTGAATAGTATGAGAAACTTCAGAAAATGTTTTTCTTAATGTTCACTAATGCCCTATGATAAAGGGATATGTTTCATTTGTTATTAAACACACTTCAGGATATATATTTTGTTACAAAAGAATATTTTGCCTATAGATTGTTATCACACATGACTTGAAATAAGGTTATCTGCTTTTTATATAGGCTTAGAAATGTGAAATTCATGCTGGGCAGTGGTGGTACACTCCTTTAATCCCAGCACTTGGGAGGCTGAGGCAGGTGGGGCCAGCCTAGTCTACAGAGTGAGTTCCAGTTCTTGACCATAAGCTGAAATTAACAGAAGTAAAATTAAGGAGACTCAATGAAAGATAAAGTTAGCATGCAAGAAGGTTCCAAGTTTCAAATCTTATTCCTCTTTCTATGAAAAGATAAGTTATTCTCATCTTGGTGAAACACCAAATGCGGCCTACAGACAAGATGCATGCTCTATTTGCAAATCATATGGTTTTGTGTAGAAGCCATGATACCTGGGCTGGAAGCATGGGTAGAACACTAAAGCTGAGATGCTAAGAAATTCAAAATTTTCAGGTTAAGTTTTGTTGACAAGTCGTAGAAGACTTTATTGAAGGTAATACCTTTAGCTACTAGCTCTTGATATAGGGTGGAAGCAAAATCTTTCATAATGAAAAAATATTTTTATGGGTATTCATGTGCATTAATATAAGGTGCACGTGTCTAGGTGCTCTCAGAGACTGAAAGACAGTGTAAGTACCCTGGAGCTGGAGCTACAGGCTGTGTTAAGCTGCCCAACATTGGTCCTGGGAACCAAACTCAGTTTTCTAGCAAAGCCATAAGAGCTTTTAGCAGTCAAACTGACTCTTTAGTATGCATTTTACAGTTTTTAAGTAAAGAGTATTGCCAACAAAACCCAACCAAGCCTGGCTAAAACTAGTTTATCTCTTCAAGTCTTTGATCTATCTCATTCTACACTGTCTGAAAGTTGACTACTAAAGTAGTTGGCAACTAGACAATGAAGCCATACCTTGTCTCATCTCAGATATTCAATGGAGGGGAGATAGACTGTTGAAACCCTTCTTGAAAGATTCCCAGGAACAGTTACACTGGAAATAATTAGAGAACACTTCTGAGTTCAATTCTGTTTTGTCTCACATATGAGGATTCACTGAAGTTATACTGTTTTCTCTCACCAAAGTACACTGGCTGTTGGAGGTAGTGATAGTTAAAGACTATCTGTGATGTGAAGAGCAGCATATTGGGCTTATCTTCCAAGTAGAAATCATTAAGGATTTTGAGTTATTGCATTTGGGAAGGAGGGAGTATATTTCAAATAGACATAGGCTTATTTTTGAAAGAGGATACTGAAGACAATTTTGTGAAATTACCCGTTAATAATTTCATCATCTACCACAGCCGTTTCCTTTATCCAACCAACAGTTGCCAAGTGGAGAAAAATGTGAGTTCTTTGGGAAGTCTACCTTACCACCAACATATGAATAAGTCTCATTGGAAAAACAAAACTTTTATAGTATTCCTAAGACATCCAGATAAATTGGCCTTCTAGACTCAATACCTTCTCTCATTTATTTTGGCAACTCAAGGAGGGTTTTTACAGCAGTCATATAAATACAACACTCTTCCTGAAAACAAAACAAACAAAAGAAAACCTTCACATTTTGTCTTGTAAGCAAAGGGTTTGATTAATCCCCATAATTTCTCTCTCTTCTTTTAACAACACACTGCATTCTTCCTTCCTCCCTCATCACTATATAGGAACAGCTATTGCCATGGACTTAAATGGCTAGATGAAAGCCCCACCAGCCACTGTACTGCAGTTCTCCTGTGATTCCCTCTCTATTGGGGTCAGTTGACAGAATCGTCCTCTTCTCAATCTGTTCTACTTTCACCTTCCAGACTGTCTTAGTCAGGGTTTGTATTCCTGTACAAACATCATGACCAAGAAGCAAGTTGGGGAGGAAAGGGTTTATCCAGCTTCTATTTCCACATTGCTGTACATCACCAAAAGAACTCAGGACAGGAACTCAAGCAGGGCCAGAACTTGGAGGCAGGAGCTGATACAGCGACCATGGAGGAGTGTTGCTTACTGAATTGCTTCCCCTGGCTTGCTCAACTTGCTTTCTTATAGAATCCAGGACTACCAGCCTAGGGATGGCACCACCCACAATGGACCCTCTAACCTTGATCACTAATTGAGAAAATCCCTTGAGGCATTTCCTCAAGGGAGGCTCCTTTTTCTGTGATAACTCCAGCTTGTGTCAAGTGGACATACAAAACACCAGTACACAGACCTTGTTTCAGTGAAGCTTAACTGATTCTTTCATGCTTCTTGTCTGGTCTCTTTGTACCTTTGTGTTTCCCCAAGTTTCAACCGATGCCATTTCCCTTTTAACTTTAAGTGAAGCAATCCTTACCATAAAATGCTCTATAAATTGTAAAGAGCTCCTATGTTACTGATCATCCCACGAAATTGCCCACCTTTTCCACTAGTATTTTTTTTAAAATATTATTTCTTTATGTGTGTGAGTGTTTTGCCTATATATATGTCATTATACTACATGAGTGTCTGGTATTTGCAGATGTCAGAGAAGGGCATTGGATTTCCTGGAACTGTAGTTACAGATGGTTATGAGCTGCCATGTGGGTGCTGGGAACCAAAGCCTGGGTCCTCTGGAAGAACATTAGTGCTCTAACTGCTGACCCATTTCTCCAGTCCCGACAGGCTTGTCTTGAGTAGAACTTGTGGCAATACATGACTTTCATCTCTGGTTGAAAATTTTTCTTTTCTAGGTGTGTTCTTTATCTGAATGTCCATCATCACTACCTTTCTTTTTCTTCCTTGTTGGATTCATAATTGTCTGTTTTATTTTGAGACTCTGGAATATATAATCTCTCCTCGATCCTCCTCCAACCACAAGGCAAAAAAAAAAAAAAAAAAAAAAAAAAAAAAAGAAAAAGAAAGAAAGAAAGAAGGAAAAGAAAGAGGAATCCATTTTTTAAAAAGTCATTTCTTGTTTGTCAAATTTGTCAACTGGAGATGCATATTCTAAAGCAACAATTCTAGAAAGCAGATGAAAAATTTTCACCTCAACACAATATCCATTTTTAGCTAACATTTGTTTGATATAAGACAACAGAACAACAGACTAAAATATAATGCTAGATTTTTAGGGAATTACTGGTGATGTCCCTTGTGACTCAAACCATCCTTACTGGGTTTTGAATTAGGATTGCACTTTTCATAACTTGTGTGTTTTTCATGGCCCTGGAAAAAGCAGAGAATCTAGAAACACAAGGATTCATGTGGGGCTCCTAGAATCAGGCAAGTCTTTTCATTGTGTTACCTTTGGAGATTTCCTCTCTGACAGGATTGCTTGAACTGTAGAGAAATTTATTACTCACAGAGGTATCCAGAAAAGAATGTGGGGTTTGAATCTTATTTAGGTAGATAATAATCATTCAAAATCAATGCCCAAAGGGAAGGAGCTTCTGAAGAAAGGAAAATGATTTTCAAACAGCACAGCATGTCCAGAGGAACGAAACAGAATAATTAAAGTCAAGCCATCTCATCAGCAAAGAAGCTGATGCAGAACGATGTGGTTCATTTTCTAGACCTTGCTTCCTTAACTCATCTCTTAAATTATGGCATCCTCCAGATGTCCATCCTCGACCTGCTGTTCTCACACTGTGGACTCTCTGAGAGTGACCTCATTTCCTCTCATGATTTTAGTTCCTGATGATTCAGTTCTCTATCTTTATCCTTGACATTTCATACAGAGTCATCCATCTGTCTACTCCCCGGCTCTCATAGCATTATCTTAAAACTCTCAGTTTTCTCCTATAAAACAGTGATTATTCTCATGACCATAAATCTCACCCAGCCCAGACTTCTGCCTAACACTTTATTCATATCATTCCTCTATTGTTTATTGTGCTTGGACGTGCTAAAACCAGGCTATAAAACATCTGTCTTAGATATTTAAAATCCAAATTAACAACAAATCTTTATGAACTTAACATCCCCTACTCCTGCCATGAAATAACCCTTTCCTTTCTGTCACATTTTTGTTTAGGTTACAGTCTCTACTATTTTGCTCTAAACGATGATAGTGATCTCTTTACTGACCTGTGTTGTTTAGCATTTGCAATGTCACTAGTACAACATGACATTAACGGACTTAATGTAATTTTCCACATATTTAGAAATATTTCTATAGGCAGGAAGGTGGAAACAGAATCAGAAAATCTGTGGGAACTAATGCCACGTAGTCAACTGGAGTCACAGCCAAGGGGGTGGGTCAGGACAGTATGCAGAGTATGCCACCACTACAGCATGTGTCACTGTCATCTGTAGCCTGAGAGGTACCCTGGGCTGTGTTTTCGCTGAGCAGCATAACTAGAAGTCCTTCTATACTACTTCTTCAAGATCAAAAGTCCTGAGTGAAAGTATCAAACTGATAGTTTAAAACAATATGGTAATATCATAGATATTAGTAGATAGGGGGAAAAAATCCTTGTTCTTTTTGGGTTATCATGATAGATAATGCTGTCTGCTTTCTTGAAACTTCATATGAGCACAATTTCTTTTCACTGGAAATATTGAAAGTTGGGTAATAATTAATAGTATCATCTTCTACTCATTCAGTCATTTCTGCTTTAATCACTCTTTAACAAGGAAATCAGGGGAAGAATGACAAAAAAAAAAAAAAAAAAATACTAGTTAGAAAACTGTGGATAAGGCCAGGCAGTGGTGGCGCACGCCTTTAGTCCCAGCACTTGGGAGGCAGAGACAAGCGGATTTCTGAGTTCGAGGCCAGCCTGGTCTACAGAGTGAGTTCCAGGACAGCCAGAGATATACAGAGAAACCCTGTCTCAAAACAAACAAATAAACAAAAAATAAAACTTTGGATAAGGGCAATTCCTAACAATTCCCAACAACTACATCTGGTGTGTCTGAAGACAAAGACTGTGTACTCACATACATAAAATAAATAAATAAATAAATAAATAAATAAATAAATCTTAAACCAAGAGAGAGAGAGAGAGAGAGAGAGAGAGAGAACTGACAGTAAGATTCATGCCAGAAATCTTAGCAATCTGAAGTACACTTTTATAAAAAGTGTGATGGAATAGGCACATCTAAGACCTAGAGAATAGAAACAAGTACTGGAGAGATGGCTCAGCAGGTACAGTGTTTCCTCCTGAAGCCTGGTGACCCGAGTTTGGTCTCTTGGACCCAAGTTAAAACAAGAAAAAAAAGCTAGGTACATTTAAAACCAACCAGTGCAGTGATGTGTACGTTTAGTGCCAGGCTCCCAGGGCGATGTGGTTGGTGGAAACCAGAGAACTAGTAGGGTAGGAAGCTCTCAGGCTAGTTAACCTGGAGCACGTTGGGCAACAGAAGTAACAGCCGTGCCTAAAAGTTGTACCTGCACATTTTCATACATGTCACAGTTCAGATGCACCTGGAATTAGTCACACACACACACACACACACACAGCAGAGCGAATGGATGAATAAATAAATGAATACATATAGACATAGCTACATAAATGCATGCATACATATACATAAATATATAAATACATACACAAATATATACATACACACACACACACACACACACCACACACACACATATATATATATATATATATATATATAAATGCAATTTGACATAGAAAGTCTTTACTTTCATATGAATACATATATTCAACTCATAGAAGCATGGAAGGAGACAGCAAAATTGAAACCGATGTTGACACCTTCTTGTCCAGCAATACTGTGAGAAAAATGTAAAATTTGGATGTATACAGTTTATACTCTTATAAACATTTCATGCAGATGTATAAGTAGAAGGCTATATGATTCTGGGATTTAGAGGACAACGTATCACTAGAAATATGTTTTTCTTACTAGTGGGGTTGGTTAGATGTCTTTAAATTGACAGGTATTGGAATCTGGTATGTGGGGGTATGCAAAGTCTGAATGCCTAGTTAAAATGACATCAGAAGGAGGTAAGAGGGTACCTGGCAGGACCATGCTCAGGTGTCCCCGTGAGAAATCACACCATGCAGCAGATCAAGGGAGGGTTATTTGGGGGAAAGGAGAAGAATGAGGGTTAGCATTTCTTCTAGGCTCCGCCCAACAGTTACCTAGCAACAAGCAGGTACTAACGTGACTTATAAAAGGACTGTTTGGCCTTTCTCTCTCTGTCTCTCTCTCTGTCTCTCTCTCTGTCTCTGTCTCTTCTCTCTCTCTCTCTCTCTCTCTCTCTCTCTCTCTCTCTCTTTCTCTCTCTTCCCCCCTCCTGCTCCTCCTCTCACTCCCCCTCTTCCTCTCCCTCCCTGCCCACCCACTGGGCTGCCCGGCCTCTTCCCTTCTTTCTTCTCTCTTTCTGTCCCTCCCTGTCCCCTTTCTTCCCCACACTCCCTTCTCAACCCCCTTCTCATGCCCCCAATAAACTTCATTTCATACTAAAAAAAAAAAAAAAAAAAAAATGACATCAGAAAAGTAGGCTTTCCACCTTTCATGCTTCTAGGGGTAGCCTCGGACCTAGAGACAATAGACCATGTTAGATCAATTAGTAAAGATCTAACACTTGGTTCTCTGTCATAACATTAATCCTGTCAAATTGTAATTTCAGTCTGTTTCTATGAAAGTATTTCTACTCTCCTGACCCATCAAATTCTTGACCTTCTTATTTCAAAGATTTTTTTCTCATGCCATATACCCACTTGTTGTCGTGCCCTGGACTGATGTCTTTACTCATGACCTTTTAACACATTATAGAACAATGAAGCCACTACAAGCAGCATTTGTTTGCAATGTAATATGTAGTACACCGCAGCAAGCTTAGCATATGTTTCAGGTACCAATAGGATCGTTGAGCGTATCCAATTGGATAAAGTACTTATTACTTATAAACGTAGTAAAGAAAAAGGTGATAAAAAGTAGAATGTAAAGTTTTGAAATTTTAGATGTTAAAAAAGCAGTGATCTTCAAAAATGGTGTAGGAATGAGAATCAAAGATGATGTCATTGAGTTAGCAAAAAGGAATGGAATCCAGTACTGATGTATGTATGTGTATGTATGTATGTATGTATGTACTTATATATGTTACTATTACATTTTTTGCATGATAAATTTTCCTTATTCCTGTAATTTCTCTCACTCACCCATGAAGACGGTGTTATGTCTTGCGTTGGAAAACCAAATGCCCTCAGCTGCTTGCAGACATGACTCGATATGGAAGAGTGCTGGCCAGGTGAGACCGGGTACCTGAGTTCAATCCTGGACTCCATAGAGGAAGGAGAAAACAATTTCTGAACATTGTGCACATGCATGCTGAAGGACATGTGCCTACACACTACTGACAATATTAGAATAAGTTTTTAAAAAATGTTCAAACTAGCCGGGTGGTGGTGGCGCAAGCCTTTAATCCCAGCACTTGGTGGCAGAGGCAGGCAGATTTCTGAATTCGAGGCCAGCCTGGTCTACAGAGTGAGTTCCAGGACAGCCAGGGCTACACAGAGAAACCCTGTCTCGGAAAAAAAAAAAAATGTCCAAACTAACTCCACATTCTACTTCCATTTCTTACTTTCTGTTTCTAGTGAAGGTTTTCTTCAAAGAATTGCAAGTCCTCATTACCTCCTTTCTTTCCTCCTAGTTTCTTGTGTTTACTGCAGAACTGTTCTCATTGCTCACGCTGCACAGAAACTACTGTTTGGAATTTCTGTTTTATAAGCTCAACAGCCGTTCTCTCTTGGTAGACTCCTCTATCGTCTGACATTGTGGTCAGCATATCTGCTCAGTGGACCAGGATTCTTCAGTGTTCTCTCCTCATGTTTTGCTGCCTCTCCACTGTAGCATTTTGCAGTGTTAATGACTTGGCTTCAAATAGCTGCTTCCTTTGGGCTCTTGATGCTAACACTTATTGTTTTAATTGCCTCAGTTTTGGAGGTGACTCGGGATCTTTTCCAAGCTTCTGTGAATTTTATTTTTCTAAATTCTCAAGTTTTATGATTTCTACATGTATCTCCTTTCTGGTTTCTTCCTTCCTTCCCCCCTTTCTTTTCTTTCTTCACTCTGAGAATGATCTTAACAAAAGTACAGTGACATAGCAATAACCAAACAAACAGAAGTGATTGAAATGAAGTATAGTCTAGTTGGAATCAACAGAAAATATGCATAGAAAAAAGAAACCAAAAAAAAAAAAAATGCAGGGAAATGGCAACAAGAAAAATAAAGCACAAATGAGTAGAAAATAAGTCAAGGAGGAAGGACTTTAATGTAGACATCTCTGGGGCTCATGATAGAAGAGAAGGGTATTGGTCCTGGCTGATAGTAGAGCATTAGCAGGGATGTAGAAGGCAGAGCAAAGGGGGCAGTGTATCTCAGTAGGAAGACAGGTGGACGGGAGATCCATGCTATGATTATGATCGAATGCTCTGTAAAGTCATGGAACTAGACTTACCCAGGATGAGAGTGTGAGAAAGAGGTGGAACTCAGAGACGGATGAACATGCCATAGCCCTGTTGCTGTGCATTCATCCTGCAGCAGGCTGGCCCCACTTAAAGCAGTTACTCCTACCAGGACCTCCAGCAACGCCAGGTGATTGAGAGTTGACAATGCTGTTAAGTCACTGTGAAGCTCGCCAGTGGTGTTAGAAGCAGAAACTAATGAACTATCAGAAACTTTCTAGTCCATGAGAAAATGAAATTGATTTGCTTGCACAGAATGAAGTCTCCTTTCAAAGAGCAGAAACTTTGCCATGGAGTATTGTCAAGTCATTTTAGTGGCTGTCCTGCTGACGACAAGGGGGCAGGAGAATGAAATGATCAGCAAAGCAAAGTCATGCTGGAGGCAGCATGGCTTATCACATTCATTATGGCAATGTTTGCAGGATTCTGATTTTGTAGATGAGCCGATTTTGCTCACTGGTTGATGTTTGGATTACATCAAAAGAGGAATTCTATCACATGAGGAATACGTGGGTGTTGGTGTTTGGAATTATGCAATTTTACTTCTACAGTTGGAGTTGTGGTAATAATAAGTTTTCTCCCTTATTATTGATGCTAGCCAACTTTCCATCACTCTAACAAAATACCAGAGGTAAGTAGATATAAGGTTCATGTTGGCTTACAGTTTAGAAATTCAGAGGTTCCATGATCAAGTAGAACCATCCCTTGGGCATCTAGAGGAGGTACCAGCAGCAATAGTAGAAAGGATATGAGAGAGGGAAGGAAATAATAGGGTTCAAAAATCATCTTTGGGATCATCCTTCAAATATCTGAAGATGTCACTTAAGGCTCCTAATAGTGGCACCTTGAGAGCTAAGCCTTTAACACACATACTTTGGGGAATATTACACATACAAACCACAGCATTCTTCTTGGGTTGGCCTTGATGTGTATCCTTCCAGATGTTGTGTCCTCTCTGTTCTGCCAAGTGATAAAAGGGGCCAGTTTCTGTGTCCTCTTGTGTGAACGATAGCATGCCTATTGGCATGAATGTCATGGAGATGCCAGCTCAAAGAATCACAGAGAATATTGGCTTTTGAAGTCATGTCTCTACTCATCTTCTCAAAGATCGACAACAACAGCACATGTGTATCTTGGCAAAAATGCCATGGCTTTGCAAATTTAAAGTGATAAAACTCAGTAAGTGATACATCAAATATCTAAATGAAGATAATGGGTTCCTTAGAAAGGCAACCATCTCGACTACATAAAATACAGAAAGCAAACTGCTACATCAGCTAACTATACTTCAGACTGTTCTTCAGTTCTTTAAATTCTTTAATGAAGAAATGTTAAATATTATATGATGGAGATTTGTAACTGTATAGAGACATTATATAACAATGATTTATATAAGAGAAGATACTCGAGGGCCAATTATGTAAATTTGACTATGTCATACCAATGATATGAACTTTGGACTAGCATCTTCACAAAGAACATCCATCAAGGTGTGTAAGTAGTTGTTAAACTTCAGACAGAAATATGTACATTGATTAGTAACTTCAATTTGACCTATTAAACAACCCTTTGGGTTGGGTAGATAGTTTAGGGGGAGAGTGCTTGCCTAGCTAGCATGCATGAGAGGCTATACTTTCAAACCCAGTACTTGAAACATAAAAAAGTTCTGTTTGGTAGATTAAAAAAAAAAAAAAAGCTAAAAATTGGCAGAGAACTGGATTATGTGACATTTTGATACTGCTCATAATGTCATGACTTAGTCTTACAGGGTGAATAAGATGGAACTGCTGTTGTGGAAATTACATTACGAAAGGCGCCAACTGCTGTCAAGTTTCAAAATAATCTGAAAAGTTTTTCCTGACAGAAACAATGTGCTTGAACAACATCCCTCGAAGATCTTTTTAGCCTAAGAGATTTGGTTATCAGAAAGGGAATGGCTGTCATTCTTCATATCTCCTTCAAGATTCTAATTGGAAATTTGACATCTTTAGTGCCTGTACCTCACAGAGAGAGGCCATAGATTTAGATGTCTTTCATGGTTTTGACATTCCAACAGTATTAATCATCTTTGTGATTTAAAACTTCCTTACCTGCTGAATTCTTGGCGTTGTTTACTGACTTGATTAGCTTACATACGCATATGCTCCAGTAAGTAACTGTTTACGATCCATCCTATCTAAATTCTACAAAGACAACTGTTATCTTTTGAACAAAATACCCTCCATACACACAAGAAGAATAGTTTTGAGACAAAGAGAAAGCTGAAACACTGCAGCCCTTCCCCCCACCACATGATCCTGATTGTGTCCTATCTTGCTGACTTTGTCTAAGAGATATCCTGGTTGCCTCCCACCTTTACCTTGTTTGGTCACACAACCACTAACATTCCCCCACTGGTTCATCCTTGGTTGTTGAAATGTAGTGATATTATCAAAGACGTTCAGTTTGGAGGCTATATGTGAATGTAGAAATCAATTGAAAGGTTATAACAGGGTCTAAAATTATGCAGAAGGCATAACAGAGAGACCTGATGAGGCAAGAATCAAAGCCCCAAACAGATCCTATCCCTGGTCTGGAGAAACACAATGGCCACAAACGCAGAGCATCCGTCCCTCCCCTCCCTGCCCCTGGCTGCTGCTGCTACAAGTTCTGCTGATTCCCAAAGCAGATGTTGATGCCATGTTAGCACTGAAGCACAGTTTTGGGCATGCGTATATGTCTATATGTACGTATGTACGTATATACGTTTGTACATATATATGTATATATACACAGATATATGTATGTGTATATATAATGTATGCATGTAATTTTACATATATATACACACATATGTCATTAAGTGCTGATTTGTAATACAAGCTGGGTTGATTTAGCCTTATAAAGTCTGGAGGTGGTGAATATTTGACATCATCATGCTTATGTAGGACTTTTTTTCCTATCAAGATTTGATGATTATGACACCACATAAATGTTCAGAAGGGTGGACACTAGGCATTCAAAGGTAGATAAAACCAAGGTGTATTCTACCCCTTTAGTGCCCCAAAGCAACATTTTTTTCTACTCTTATGTTTCTAAAAGAAAATTACTTCTATGTATCATAATAAGATTATTCCATCTAAAAACGAAGGGCATATTGTCGTTCTAGCAAAATAAAGAGAACTTGACCTTGTTAGCTACTGTTTTTGTCTTAGTCATATTTTCTCTGTAATATCAGTTTCTTTTGTTCTGCCATGACCCGAAACAGAAACTCTTTTGATTATAGATTCTATTTTGTTATACTTAATGCAAAAACACGGAAGAACAGGGACTGTATTAGTCAGGGTTTTCTAGAGCAACAGAACTCATAAAATGAATCTATCATCTATCTATCTGTCTATCTATATATCTATCTATCTAATCATCTATCTATCTATCTAATAAAGGGGATTTATTAGAATGGCTTACAGACTGTGGTACAGCTAGTTAAAAAATGGCTGTCTATTAAAGCAAAGTCCAAGAATTTAGTAGTTGTTCAGTCCAAAAGGCTGGATGTCTTAGCTGGTCTTCAGTATATGCCAGAATTCCAGATAAGTATGTCTAATGCTGGTGAGAGAATGGACTTGGTAGCAAGAGTGGGTGCACGAAGTCAACGAGAGAGAGCTTTCATGTTCTTTATATAAGCTACTGGCAGAAGATGCAGCCCAGATTAAAACTGTGTCTTCCCACTGCAAAAGATACAGATTAAATGTGGGTCTTCCCACTTCAAATATTTAATTAAGAAAAAAAAAAAAAATCCCTCACAGTAGTATACCAGCCACTTGAGTTTTAGTTAATTCCGGACAGTCAAGTTAACAACCAAGAACAGCCACAGGAACCAAAAGAGTTAGGAATTCTGAGCTTTAGAAGTAATTAATGTATGCATGTGTGTATATACATTTATAATAGAAACAAATTTATATATATATAAAATCAAGAGTTTTTTAAAATCTTGAGATTATGAAAATTTGTTTTTGAAAATGTGTATATAATTGCATTCTAATTACTTTTGACCCCTAGGATTCCCTTTCTGTGTTCTTCCATTTATCTGCGGCACACTTGTCTGGAAACAGCTTCTGACTTACTGGTAAGTCATTTACAATTCATCCTAACGTGCTCTGTATTCCTTTTCCCCATAGCCCTCAAATTAGATCAACATGGCAGAAAGTATCAATAGCTTCAAGACTTTTTTTTTCTCATTTTCTTTGTATCAAATTCTTTTTGTATTTTGTATGACAAAAATTTTCCTGGGGAGACACAACACACACATCTACTCACCCCAGATAGGAGCCCACAGCAGACAAAACTATAAGATTACCATCATTGTCCAACTTGGTGAGTCAGTGAGTTTTATTGGGTTACTTATAGGAATATGAGTGAGGGATTACCTACAGGAGGAGAAATGCCTCAAAGGTAACTGATTTACCAAAGCTCATCCCAGCAAAAACCATCTCACAAAGCTACACAGCCTGCTGGTAGCTAAACAGACTGCAGAGTGTACTTTCCAGGTGCCTCAGCTAATTTAAATTTCTTCTGGGCAGGTCCCCTGGTTTCTCCTTTCTCAGAGAGAGTTTGCTTCCTTGCTTCTGAGAAGAACTCTTGGCTTTTATTACTCTGTCAGGGTGGGGTCTAGTGATTCTGATCAATTTCAGGAACTTCCTGAAGCAAGTCTGAGTTGTTTACCTTCATCTTAAGGAACTTCCTGCAGGTGGAATGTTTTAATCTGGGAAGAAACTGTTACACAACCATTATTAAAAGTTAGTTATTGTTAAAAGCATTTATCTGATTATGCCTGGCTCTGGCTCACAGTGATTTAATAATATTTTAATTTAATAATAATCGGAGAAGGCCCATATTATCCAGGATGAGTTCTCTACAGATCCACATCTGCTGTGCTTTTCTCTCATTCTCGGTGTTCCAATTGTGCTCCTTGGCCAGCTTCCCAGAAACCCTGTTCTTCTCCTAGCCCTACTCATTGCAAGTGTTCCCTTTGCTTGAATGATTTTTTTTTTTTTTTTTTTTTTTTTTGCCACTGCATTCTTGTCCTGACACTTCTTGGTATCATCCAAACTTCAAATCTTCCGTGTCACACATTAACCTCACCTCAGACAAGAATGACTTCTGCCTCTGCTGTACTCCATGCCCTGCATTATCATAGACATTACTTATCATTTGCTACATGCTGTCATGCTTCAGTCAGTTAATGAGTACCGTGTCCTTCAGGACACGGATGGGGTTAGCCATGTGCCCTGCTACCTCCTTAGTAAATGTCCAATTGGTGAAAGCTAGACAAATAATTAAGTGACTGTGAGTGACCAGGTCTCCCCATGGTAATTATCAGACTAAGAATTTATGTGGCTTGTTTTAGGTTTCAACTTTCTCAGGATAAAACCCACAACTATTTCATCCTCTAATATTTTAGGTCACTGAGGGTGGTGTAAAGAAGGCATGAAAGAAAGAGATTTCAGAGTGTGGTGGCTCACACTTGTTAATTCCAGCTCTGGGGAGGCTAAGACAGAAGGATAACCAGCAAGACCCTGTCTCCAAACAGTAATAAAATGAAAAAAGAAAGGATTTTGTTTGAATCTAAGTATTAAGCTCATATTTGCCAATAAAACTGGGATAGCTGGACAAGAGATTGAATACCATTTGTTTCTTAACACTAAACTTCGGAGAGAATAGTTCTATGCTAATTCCAGTGACTAAGAATGTATGCAATTTCCTCTGAAGAAAACTGTCCTTTTGAGAGCAGGAAGAAATATTTTATCCCTTTCCCCTACACTTAATCGTTTTACCAGGATGCATTTCTTCTTAAACCACATTTTTTTCCTTTACAGAGAGAAAACAACTGTGTCTGCTATGTATAAACCCTTCACAGTTAAAAATTTGCCTTTCAAACACGTGATGTCCTTGGATGTGTGTATTGAACCACCAGAAATAACTCGGTGACATATTCTTGCTTATTTCATACATATTTCCAATGTATGACTCACTGGTTTAAAGAGCACAAATGTGAACCGAGAGCAAAACAGAGAGGTCTTGGCGTCCTTGTGCCTGAGCGAAGATGAATCACCACTGCTGGCGAAGTGTCCTGGGTCAGCGTTGCCTGTCTCATGGTTTGAATGACCCTCACTGTTCCTGATCTCACCCCACTCACAAGCACACACTCATCCTTACAAACACCCTTCCCCCCCGAAACTCCACACACGTCTTACTTTAGAAGCTCTGTGGAACGACTTCTGGCTAGAAGGCACGTGTGTAAGAAAGAAAGAGTGTTTTGAAGGCTACAACCTCCACAGGAGCGTATAAGAGGGACGCAAAATGTCATCGGCATTTTATTCTCTGCTTTAGTTCTAAAGGTCTTGTTTTCTCTCTTCTTTCGCCATCTGTTTTTCCTTACTGTGACAAATGTTACTTCCCACGTAGTGGGATAGTGAATTTTGATGTGATGGCTTGATTTTCCTGAAAGTTATCTAATTTCTTTTTCTTCCCATTGACTGGTTGATTGATTATTGATTCATTGATTAGACAAAGTTTATATAGCTCAGGTAGTCTCAATCCCACCATGTAGCCATGAGTGACTTTGAATTTCTCAACTTCCTGCCTCTATCCCCCGAGTGCTGAGATTCTAGATGTAGCTCAACTATTTTATGTGGTGGATAGAACTCCATGCTTTGTGCATGCTAGGAAGAGCTTGTCTGGCTCAGCTACATCGGCAGACTCTCTGTTCCATCCTTCCTTTTATTTCTTCCTTTCTTCCTTCCTTCATCCCTCCCTCTCTTTCTTTTCTTAAAGACAGAGCTACCTTTAAAATTACATTGACTGTAAATATTTTTTAAAAAAATATTTATTTATTTAATGTATGTGAGTACACTGTTGTCTCACACACACCAGAAGAGGGCTCCGGATCCCATTACAGATGGTTGTGAACCCCCATGTGGTTGCTGGGAATTGAACTCAGGACCTCTGGAAGAGCAGTCAGTGATCTTAGCTGCTGAGCCATCTCTTTAACCAGACTGTACAAAATTTGAAACAACTTCCATATGGTTTCCTCCTAATTCTGGACTACTACTAGCTTTACCCAGAGAGTAAAGGTTGAACCCCATGAGGATCATATCATGTTCTTTTCTCTCAACTAAAAACCAACTATACTCCACAGTAGAGCCAGAAGCAAGCTAGGTTTACTGGTTATTATTTATTTATTTATTTATTTATTTATTTATTTAATTTAAGCTTGTTAGACTAATACAAAGGGCTTAGTTGTATTTCATTTTTCTATTAGAATTTTTTTTTTTTTTTAATGTGTGAGTGTTTTGCCTGCATGTGTGTTTGTGCGCACTGCACCTTGTGCCCACAGAGATCAGAAGAGGGCACTGGAGCCCTGGAACTGCACTTACAGATGGCTGTGAACCACTGTGTGGGTCCTAGGGATAGAATCTGGGTTCTCCTCAATAAGAACAAGTGCTCTTAGCCACTCACACATCTCTTAGTCCCTACTATTTTTTTTGAAGACAGAGAAAAGAAGAGAGAGAGAGAGAGAGAGAGAGAGAGAGAGAGAGAGAGAGCAAATCATTGTAGTAAATAAGGAAAGAGAATTCCAGAAATGAGGAGAGCATGGTCTATCGAAAATGGCTACAGGCAGCAGAATACAGCTTACAGCGATGGCCTAAGAGAGAGCTCAAGAGTGTCTGGGGAATAAGATGCCTGCCCTGGGATCCACTGATGGTGGACACTGCCTGGAACAGGCAGACTACCATGTCTGTGTTGAATTGATGAAGATGTGCTTTCTCCTAGAGAGAATAGAGATAGAAATGGACTCATCCTTAGAGAATTGTCCAAGTCTGTGGAGCTGCTCTAAGAGAAATGCCATTGGGGAGATGATTTACAGCCCCAGGGAAGGGAAGAGAGGAGTAAATGGATCCATGTTTTGGAGATATGTTTTAGAGTCAACTATGCAGTTTTGTTCAAATTAAAACAAACAAGTGAAACCTCTCACTACAACAAACCTCTTTTTCCTAGTAAAGGCTTCTGTGCTTAAATGTAGTTCACAATGGAGTTACTTTCTTGAATTTAACATCCCACCACTCTCTGTTGCTTTTCTCTTATGTATGGTGTTGCTAGCTGCTCTCCTGTGTCTCTGCCCTCTGCCCTCTGCCCTCTGCCCTCTGCCCTCTGCCCTCTGCCCTCTGCCCTCTGCCCTCTGCCCTACTTTCATGGGAAAGGACTCTAGGTGCTATTTAATGTGACTGGCAGCCTATGGGCCTCTCAGTGGGGTGTCTTGGTTATACTGTTCCTGAGCAGGGACAGCGACAGGTAGGGATCAGGCTCTCTATTGATGCTGGTCTCAGATCTCTGAGATTCCTAGGATCTGAGCTCACTCAACCTTGCCAGGTCTTTTGTCTATCTGGTGGCACAGCCCACTTATCCTACAGTGTGGTATACACAGGGGCTCTGATGTGGGCAACTTATTTCACACCAGGTCAACAAAGTGGTAATTATGGAATTCCTTATTCATTTGGAGTTTATAATTTTCAGCAAGAAGGCTCAGAGGAACTTCCAAGTGTATTCCACCAGCTGCCTTCAACATAAAATTGTTCAGTTCGAAAAGACGTTGATAATGGCTTAAACCTTTTGATTTGGGGGACACCTTCACACATTAGTTTGCCAGCTATTTGGGATTCCTTATTGGGAAATCCATCCTAACATTTGAAATATCTGGGGTGGAGGGAATAAAAATACTACTTCCTTCTCATGGCTTCAAATACTATATGAAAAGATGGAATTTGACGAGATATTATTATTTAATCACATGCATTAAAAAAACTTCTGTTTTGTTTTCCCAAACCAAAATAAAATGGATTTATGATAGCAAATATTTCTAAGTCTGTAGAGAAAGATGATGAGATAGAAATGCCCAATCATTGGTCTTCTAAGTGGAACTGGGCAGGTGCAGATAACTCCGGCAATTCTGTAAATAAACATAGAAAGCGCCCAATTCTTTAAGCAAGAAACCCAAAATGTAGTGGACTGAACATACTTTGAACTTCTGTGGCATGTTAATCCTCTCTGTGTGACTTGATTAACCAAATCAAGAGTGCTCTCTGTCTTCTGGTTTGAAAGGTATACCCAGGGCAATTCACATGAACAAATGCTGCAGGAATTAGGGGCCTAAGGGTGTCTCTCAGAAGTAAAGTGGTTGCCTACTATGTGTAATAGCCTAGGTTTGATTTCAGCACTGTATCATACATATAAATGTGAGTCAGTCTCTCTCTCTCTCTCTCTCTCTCTCTCTCTCTCTCTCTCTCTCTCTCTTCTCCATGGAAAGACCCTAACAGCAGAGGGACTTTTCTCACCTCCCCTCTTCAGCCCCCCTTCTCTGCCCTTTCAGAATGTCTTTTCCTTTCTCTACATCTGCTTTTTTTAAATTGCAAGGGAAGGTGGAAAGAGAATTTCTCTCCCTGAGTTTATGTAGCAATCCCAGGCAACCCTTTGGTTAGTTTGTTTCACTGACGAGTCCACTCCTGGAATGAAGTTTCGTGGAGTTCAAGTTAGCCTAAGGCTGAAGGTCCGTTGTGGAAGCCGGAGATCAATCTGTGTTTTACAAAATGATGTCCTAGTGCGCACTGAAAGATGAGCGCTCAGGTTAAATGAGTATTTAACAGTATTTATCCAGTTTTCTCACATCCATGTAATTTTAAGTTTTAAAAATCTGGTTTATATTTGTAGAATCTTACAGAGGTGTTAAGTCTATGTTTCACTTAATTAAGGGCCTTTTTTGGTTTCTCAAGGTTTAGGGGATACAAATTTTAAACGTAAATATGAAATTAGTAAGGACTAATGTGCGATTAGCAATGCGGCATTTGACATTAGGGTTGCTCTTCTTTCAGATCTTCATCAGCATAGTGCTCTGAATAAAAGAGATCATAAATCCAGACCTTCTTAAGACACACTGATTGTCTCAGGAAACACATGCATGACACCAGAACTCCAGGGATTTCTTAAGTGCACTATTTCAGCTTTCCAAATGGCCAGAGACTAACGCAAGCCAGAATGACTGTTCACTCCCGAGTGGCAGCCTGCAGGTAGTAGGGCAGATGGAGAGAAGCCAGCGCAGGGATCGCTGCAGGCAGGAGAGCGGTGACTGAGAGAAAGCAAATAAACACGCGTTGCACAGCACCAGAGGACAGAGGTGCAGTATTCAAAGTTTGTCTACGCTGCTTGGGCTAGGGTTTTAGTTTAATATAGCATCTAAACACTTTGGAAGATTAAAAGAAAAAAAGTTTTAGTTGTGTTGCACTTCATTTATTAACGAATAAACAGCCCTCCCCTCGTCTCTTGTTGAGAGCAGAATTTCCATCTTACAAATGTGAATAGGTACCTACGTTTTTATTTCTCCGCATATTGTTCATTTACAAGGGTGACATCACCTCGAACTCCAGGCACCCCTCCAGCCTTACTGAATCGGAGTTAGAGGTTTAACAGAATCCACCAGTGACTAAAACTCTCCCTAGGATGGGATAAACAGGAGAATAATGAGAAAGGCTCAGCGACAGGAACGGAAGGGAGCTTTCAGTGTCACTGGTGACTGGTCTGGAGATACAGAGTTTTAAAAAGCGGACTAATGTTAACCACATGACACTGAAGGAAGAACAAGATGACTTCTCCATGCTTGTGAAGTGCAGAGAGGAGGGACGGCCTCACTGAACAAGAGCAATGGCCTATGGGCTCTGTATGACTTGGACACCTTCACAATTACTCTATTTAAGTAAGCTGTCTAATACAGTTATAATGCAGAGAAGAGAAATGCTATGTTAACCTATCAGGGAGAAAAAAACCCCTAATTTTCTATGTGTTAGTTTTCCCCACATTCAGTTAAATATATAACAGCCTCCATCCTGGCACTCCCTCAATAGTGGAAAATACATTTTAAAAATGGGGAGGGAGGCATTCCTAGGCCGTCAAGAAACCATGTTTACCCTTATATGGTTTTCATCACAGGAGGGTTGCTTTTCATTCCTGTCTTACAAGGTGGCATTGAGATGTCGCCTATTTTCTAAAGAGACAGATAACTTTACTATCTATAAATAATTCATAGATATTATTTTAAAATTGAAAACAAATTTGAAAATGTGTATAGTTGACAATTATTATCTTTAATATGCTTCTGCGTGAACACCATCAAATCCACTTCACTATAGAACATGTAGCTACATGGTAACATGTTTTTAGCATCTGTAGAGCTCTGGTTTTAATTCCCATAAAAATAATGTGTGTCTGCAACGTGCACACACACACACACACACCACCCTTGGATTGATTTTATGGTAAGGATGAGTCTGGGATTAATATATTGGGTAAGAAACCTCATACACTCTTTACTTGTTATTTTATTTCAGCTGTATGTGAGGAGTGGAAGACTGGATCTTTGCTATGGAGTCCTACCTGACCGATGATACTGTATAGCTTAGGTTGGCCATTAAACTATTGCAATCTTCTGCTTTAGCTAAAGTATGTACTACATTTATGCTATGCTGCTGAGGAATTCGAAGACAAAAAAACAACAAACAAACCAACCAAACTAAACCCATAGTAACCAGGATCTTCTTACCCGGCTCTGTGAATCATCAATAACTTTAAAAAACTTGGCCCAGTAAGTACTTTCAACATTTGTTTTTAATTAGTGCTATTGCATTCTTCATGGCACAGGACAGAACCCAAACCAAGGAACTCCCTCTTTCACTCACTTCACCTTCCTGTTGCTTCCAGATTGCTCCCATTCAGGCAAAACAAGCCGAAGCTCCTGCCTTGCAGGAACAACTGCAAACTGCTGTCAGATGTAGGAGGTACTTAGGTCTTAGGAGCAAGATTTAATTTCGATGTTATAAAGGAAGAGCCAACGAAAATACTGAGCTGTACTCTTGATTCCTGCTTCCAATTTTAAGGAGGAAATCACACATTAATCAATCCCCATGCTAGAGCTTAGAGGCATGTTTCCAAGATACCCCAAAATAACACTGAGACATATTTTGCTGTGTTTGATAAAAAGCACCCTTGACTACTTGCTATGCATAGGATGATGTATTTCGATATGCAGCATGTTGGAGTATAGTAGATTGAGTTTTGGTTACACCTAAAAAATTGCTAGTCTAAACATGTAGGACACAACAATCAGGGTTAAGCATGAATGCTCTAACACTGAAAACAGGAGTATCCAAACACATGTTGAGTTGAGGAAGATGAGTGAGATTTCAGGTGATCTTCAGGGAGCAGAATGTTGTATTTCCAGCAGCACTTGTGTGTATGATGTGATTTAAACACTTTGGCGTCACCGCAATTTGTGGTTAAGAAACTTACTCTTTAAAAAGGCTCGTCTCTGCTTCCAGAGAGGGGAGAAAATTTATTCCTGTTTCCTGCACAGCAACAAAATATAAGTAGTATATTCTCCAAAAATACCTCACAATTAATTCTCTAATATTTTATCCTGACTTGTATCAAGACAATAAAGAGCAGGACTGGAGAGATGGTTCAGTGGCTAAGAGTACTGGTTGCTTCTCCACAGACCTGGGATCAATACCAGTGGTGGCTCGTAAGCAACTCCAATTCTAGAGAATCCAATGCCTCCTCTGGCCTCCTTTGGCAACAGACATGCAGGTGGTGCGCAGACACACATGCAGCCAAAATGCCCACATACAAAATAGTTAAAAATCAAATCAAAAAGAAAATAAAGAACACCTGTAGAAAGGATTTCCTGAAAAATTTCACCTCAAGTGACTCTAACATAGTAATTTGAATTCCTGTTCTTACTAGATCTACTGGCGCTTCTGGAAATCTCCTTTGAAGGAGATGGACGTGGAGTGATGACACATCATCACTTGATGCACCTTTGAGAAATGGCACCTATTGACAGTACCCATCTCTCTGGGTCTCCACTATTCTCCCAGTGTTAAAAAGCAAGAGACAGGCTTAGTTTATATCATCAATTTTAGTCTTCATCTTAATGATGATGGTCTAGATTTTAATACAAAAAATTTAAATACTAGTTCTTTTTGAACCTGAAAAATGTTAGAGAGAGACCAAATTGAGTGCATGTGTGTGTGTGTGTGTGTTTATGTGCTTTTGCATGTGAATGTGTGCGTGTGTGTTTGTGTATGCATAGGTATCAGTGTACGTTTGTATGTATATGTATACGTGTGTGTGGGAGTGTGCATGCATGTATGAGTTCGTGTTTGTGTGTGCATTTTGGTACACATGTATGTGTGCATGTGAGTATGCATGTCTGTGTGAGTATGCTTGTATGTACATGTGAGTATGCATGTGTGTATATTTGTGTGTGCATGTATGTGTGTGCATATGTGTGCATGAGTGTATGTGAATATGCATATATGTATAAGTGTGTGTTTGTGTGTGCATGTGTGTTGGTGTAAGTTTGTGTGTGTGACTGTGCATGTATGTGATTGTATATCTATCTGTGTGCTTCTCTAATTTCAATAGCAAATGCAGTAGGTATATAGAACATAGCTCTGTAGGAAAAGTGTTAGTAGAGAGAGCTTCAAGGAGTTGTAGGAACTGGGTAAATGAATTCTCTCCCCAGATCTGAAGGGAAGTGTGAGTCTTCTCTACTTCTCTGAACACTGGGACACTGCTCATGGGTTTCTTTGCTCACCTAGCACTTTATCTGAGGCACTTTCCTGTTTCTGATATTTTTCTCATCTTACACTTTGGAATAAAAACCCCATCCCCCCTCTTTCTTTCTTAATCAAATATGATTACATCTTTCCTTCTTTCCTCTTCTCCTTCCAATCACTCATATGCACTCCTCCCTTACTCCTTCTTGGGATCATAGCCTCTTGTCTTCAGGTCTTGTTTAGGCAGTCCTATCCTGGAATCATCTGTGACGATTTCCTGTCATTTCTAGGAGACATCATCTTACATCAGCTTTCCTGGTCCTCTATCTCTGACAATCTTCCCATTCCCTCTTCCATGGCATTCCCTGGGTCTTAGGTTTATGGGTTGTGTTGCAAATGTGTCAATTGAGATTGGTCACTATGTGAAGCATTTGTTCTCCGTATCTTGACCTTGTTGATTGTGTTACAAAGAGAAATTTTTTGGTGAGGGGTGGTTGTGACACTTGCCTGTGGGTAGAAGAATAGATAGAGAAAGCAGATAGGAATTATGTAAGTTTTATAGTACGATGATAGTAGGCTCTCCTCTAAGATCTGTGGTCTCACTAGTCCTGGTTTCTTCATTAGGCTTCTAGTTTCAGGCGCAATTTCCTTCCCATTGAGCTGACTTTAAGGCTAATTTCATAGGTTGGGAAGCCCGGGCTTTTCTATTGACTCATTTCAGCCTGTCTTCCAAGCTAACAACTGCCATCATAAATATTCAAAAACTAGATAACACAATAGTAAAATTGCTTTTCATTTTGTATCACATTGGGACACAATTACCAAGACCTTTTCTTCTTTTCCCATAAACTTCTGGATTTTATAATAGCATTTTGACATGCATGGTAAAAAATCCCTTTTGTTTCTCCTTTTCTTCCCTTCTTATACACATTTTTAATACTTTTTATTTATTTATTTTCTTGAAAAGAGAAATTTCCACACAATAGACTCTGATTGCAATATATTATACACACATGTGTGTACATGTATGTATATATACACACATATATATGTATATCATCACAGAAGATTATATATATCTTATATATCAGATTATATATATATATTTTCTCGTTTCTCCCCCCAACTCCTCCAGATCATCCCTGACTCCTCACCCATCCAAATCCACACATTTCCTTTCTATCATTGCAATACAGCACAAGCATCTAAAAAAATAAATAACTAAGCATAAAAAACAAATACAATAAAAACCAAACCAAACCAGAATACAACAATGCAAACAAACTACCAGGAGAAAAGGAGCCCAAGAAACACACATGAACACAGAGAGGTTCATATTTACACACAAATTCCACAGAAAAAAACCCCTGAAACCATAATACATAGTTAAGAGATTGGCAAGGAGAGAGGAGGGGGGGAGAAAGGGAGGGAGAGAGAGAGATAGGAAGAGAGTTAGCTTTGTGTTAGTCATCTACTTCTGGGCATGGGGTTTCTCCTTAAGAGTAGTTTGTGTCCCCAGTAAGGCTGTGTTGGAAACTATAACTTTTCCTTTGTGTAGTTATCAGTTGGAGCTAGCTTCTGGCTTAGTGATGGTAACTTGTGTCTACTTCTCTCAGTGTGGGACATCATCCGATCCATGCAGAGACTCTGCATGCTGACAGTCTGTAGTTCACGAGTGTTATGTCCTGCTGTCTTTGGAAGGCCTTGTTTCCTTGCTGACCTCCATCCCCTTTGGTTGTTACAATCTTTCTGCCTCCTTTCCTGCATGGTTCCCTGGTCCTGAAGGGAGGGATTTGATGAAGACCTCTCACTTAGGACTGAGTATATTCTGAGGTCTTTCACTCTCTTGCACATTGTTTGGCTGTGGGTGTCTGTGTTTGTTCCTACGTACTGCAGGAGGAAGCTTCTATGATGATGGTGTGCAGGGCACTGGCCTATGGGTCAGCAAGATGTCGTCAGCAGTCATTTTATAGCTACATTCCTTTAGCAGCACAGACCTAGGTTTCCCCCTGGGTCCCTGACCTATCTAGTCTCAGGTTCGTGACTACCTGAGAAATGTGTGACTACCTGAGAAGTGCTAAGTATGGGGTCCATCTCATGGAACAGGTTTTACAATCCAACCAGATATTGGTTGATTAAACCACAAAGTTTGTGGTATTATATTGCACCAGCATATCTTTTTTCAATAATTTATTTTTTTTGTTCACTTTATATCCCAATCACAGACCCTCCCTCCTCTCCTCCCAGTCCAGCCCTTACAAATCCCTCCCCTATTATCCCTACTCTTTCTCCTCAGAGAAGGGGAGACCCCTTGGGTACCACCCCACTTTGGGACATCACGTCCTAGCAGGACTAAGCACATCCTCTCCTGCTGAGGCCCAAGCAGGCAGTCCAGGTAGGGGAAGGGGATCCAATGACAGGAAACAGAGGCAGAAAAAGCCCCCACTCCACTTCTTAGGGAGTCTCACATGAAGACCAAGCTGCGCGTCTGCTAAAAATGTATAAGGTGCCTAGGTTCAGCCCCTGCATGCCTTTTGGTTGGTGGTTCAGACTCTGTGAGCCCCCTGGACCCAAGTTAGTTGATTCTGGCAGGCCATCATTGTAGATCAGAGTTTGTAATTGGGTGGGCATTTACTTTTCTTCTTTGGTTGTGTGCAGAGTTCTTTCTAATACCATGAATATTAGTCCATAAGGGTGAAGATTTAAGTAGGAAGCAGCTTGACGTCTCCATGTTCATTGAGTTGTATAGGTGTCGTCTTCAGCGGTAGGGCATTACTGTCAATTTGAAGGGAACAACCAATAGCTTTGGCATGGCCTGTATTGTTTGGGGGTTTCCATGAGGCCCCTTTTGGTCAACAACTCAATTAGATGTGACCTATTCCTGGAACTGGAGGTTTCATTTGGTGGTGAGAAATGTCTAGTTGGGGCTTTTTCTCCCCTGTTGCTTGGTCACTCCATTTTTTTTTTCTTTCATATATGTATACATTTCAAGAAGGTTCTCTTGTATTATTCTTCCATATGGCCCCTCAAATGGACCTTAGTTTCTGCTGTCCCTCCCTTATTCCTTCTCTTATCTCCTTCTTCCTTCCCCCTCCGAATTTGGTCCTTCCTTTGTATTCCCCAATCTCATCCATCCATAATTATCTTCAGCCTTCCTAGAGAGATCTATCACTTCCCCACCGGTTCCTTAATCTGTATCTAACCTTTGTAGTTATATGTATTGTAGCTTGGTTATCATTGACTTAATAGGTAACATTCATACATAAGTAAATACATACCCTATTTGTCTTTCTGAGTCTGGGTTGCTTCACCCAGGGTGATTTTTTCCCCCTAGTTTCATCCATTTACCTGTGAATGTCATGATTTTTTTCTTTAAATAGCTGAGTAATCTTCCTTGTATAAACATATCATATTTTCTTTACCCATTCTTCTGTTGAGGGATGTCTATGTTGTTTCCAGTTTCTGGCTATTATCAATGCAGCAGCAATGAACATGATTGAGCAAGTGTCAGTGTAACCAGATGAAGAATCCTTTGGGTATACATCCAAGAGTGGGATAGCTGGATCTTGGTGTAGACTGATTCCCATCTTCCTGAGGAACCACTACACTGATTTCCAGAGTGGCAGGACAAGTTTCCCTCTCATCAGTAAGGATGAGTATTCCCCTTATTTCGTGTCCTCGCCAGCATGAACTGTCACTGTCTTAGTGATCTTAGCCATTTGCTTTGTATTTGATTTGCATTTCTCTAATGACTACGAATTTTGAACAGTTCTTTAAGTGTTTCATAAGCACTTGTGTTTCCTCATTTGAGAATTCTCTGTTTAAGTCTGTGGCCCATTTTAAAATTGGATTATTTATTTTCTTGCTGTCCAGTTTATTGAATTCTTTTTATCATGCCTTTATTCCTTAAATTCCTTGGTCATAATGTCTGCTCAAAGGAAGGACAATATAACAGATAAGGACTTTGGAAACCATGCTACAGTAGAGGTAATAGTGCTTCCAGTAAAGAGTTTATAGATTAATGGGAAAGAAATTACAAACAGAACCTGAGACTCAAAGGCAGCAAACAGCGCCACTGGTCCCCATTGCACTGAGAAAGCTCTAGAGATATGGGTCAGTGACATCAGTAGCACCTCTGAGGTTTGTTCAGACCTTCTCCGGGTGCTTTCCAGTCTGTGTGCTTCTCAGATTGCCTCGCTGTATAGGGTGAGCCTTTTTACTTTCCTGTTTTCTATTTTCGCACTGTGTAAAAAGTGAGAAACCTTCAGGTGGAAAATTAAATATTTTTAGTCGCCATGCAATAGGAGTTAGAAGTTTGTGGTTATCAGGGCTAGTGTGTGTAGGCGGGTGGAAGAGGACTGTGGTCAGACAGAGGTATAGAGGCATAAAAAAAGTTAACAAGATTAAGGCTAAAAACAAATGTCTTTTGGAACAAAGCAAAACACTGTATACATTTCTTTAACAAACAGGAAGGCCTCGGTGTGTGGTGACAGGAGAGTGATAACAGGGTGCCACCGGTGTTTCAAGCTGGTCTTTTTCAGAGAAATGATCCTGCCATGGTGTAAGATGCATACTTCCTTTTGGCCTGACGATTATTTCATTCAACAAAAACACTTGTTCTCTCCTTATATATCAGGTTTAATGCTCAAAGCTTAGGGAGACAAAACAAGAATAGAATGTGGTTTTTGACTTTGGAGAATTTAGAGGCTGGATGTAACAGGAGTTATAAATAAATACTTTGCGGCACAGACTTTGGTGGTGTAGTGGAAATAATTATTCTGATAGGATCTGATGATGACAGGGAATGTTAATGCAGCAAACTTTGATAGAAATTGGGACTGAGGTGGAAAATGAAGAGAACATGGATTTTTGGTGACAAATCGAGGCAGGGTGTGGTCGTAGCTGCACAGATGTCACATCAGAGGACAAACCATTTATGAAACCACAGATACGGTTCTCTAAGTGCAGTTCCTGGGAATCACATAGAGCATATGAGAATGCTAAGCCTGCACCTCACGGTAGGCACCGTGGACCCAGAGCTCAGGTCGGTGCAGAAGCTGGGTCCCTTCAAGTAAACAACTCTGACACATTCTGAAGACTGGAAATCATGAGCTTCGAAACTTGTCTTTACGTTAGATTCACTTGGGAGTGTAAAATGTCTTATTTGGGTTCCATCCAAGAAGACGTGCTAATAAGTCAGCAGAAGTTCAGACGCTTTTGTTTGTTTGCTTTTAATTTTACTTTTCATAGAACTTCACATGAGTACACCATATCATTGCCATCATTTGTATCATCATACATTGCCATCATTTCTATATCTCCCTTTCCTCCTTCTTTAGGATTGGAGAATCTAATTCTGCAGATTGTGAAGCAGGAGCTCATAAAGAAAACTGAAGAGGAATTTTAATCCATCAACTTGGGTACTCTGGCTTGAGTACCCAAGTACCTTAGTACACACCTTTAATCCCAAACAATGGAGGTAAGGTTAATTTATAGAAGGAAGCAGCCATGTTTGAAACTGACATCTAATTGAGGGGCAGACACAGTGATAAATCAGAGAAAGATTTGGCAGAATGAGTCAGAGATAGGATATGCCTAACTCTCACAAGAAGAGACACTAACGAGAGGTGGTTTAAGAGAGAGTACAGAGAGAGGGAATATAGGCAGTCAGTTCTACTCAGTCAGTTGAGTTCCCTTCAGTCACTCAGTGCAGGAGGCAGTACAGTGGAGTTGAGCTCAGTTCCATTTAGTTAGTGTAGCAGAGGCATTTGAAACCAGAGAATAAGAAGGAGCCAGAAGATTAGAACAAATTGCCAGAGTTCCTTTGAGGTCACGCAGAGCAATTCAGTCAGAAGCTGAGGGAAGCCAGATTGAATCAGTAAGATTGAAGAGGAGTTTGAGCAAGGACAGCTGAGTTGAATCAGCTAGCCAGAGTTCAGAAATAGCTAGAAAGGGTGAGATTATTCAGTAGAAAGTCTCTGAGATGACAATTATGTCAGGCAAATAAAAGTTACTTTTGCAGAAAACATATTTTTTTCCTTCTTCAGTAGATATCACTTACCAGTAGCTCTTTATCTAGAAGTAGGGACCTGTAATGTTTTCTCCCATAAAATTTGTGTGGTCTTGTGAAGCATCCATATGATCAAGGGTTTATGAGTAGATGTCTTCCCAGTTCTCTGGTTCTTAGGATCTTTCTGTCCCTTTCTCTACAATATTCTGTAACTCTTAGGTGTAAGGGTTGTATTTCAGATGTCCCAATTGGGTCTGGTCACCCCATGGTGACTTATTCTCTGCATTTTGACTGGTTGTGGAACCCTGTAATAGTCTCTGCTGCAAAAAGTTTCCCCTCCCCCCACCCCCTGACAATTGACAGCTGAACTTATTTATAGGTATATGGATAAACATTTAGAAGACAGTTGGAAACTGCTTTACTTTAGCAAAATGGTAGGCATAGGTTCTCCTCTAGAGTCTCTCACCTTTCTAACCATGGATTCTTGGCTAGTCAGCAAGTTGACATTACATCACCTCACTGAGTAGGCCAAAAGTCCAATTATTCAGTTCTTGGTTACTCACAGTTATAAGTGCTACTACTATTGTACACAAAGGATTTTTTGCCAAGATGGTCACTGCTGGGGCTTTCAGCCTTCTCAGCCAGGTAGGACTATGATTACTTTCTCCCTTGGCAACTCCCTTGGCACCTTCAGATGCCGTGACAGGCCAGTCCTCTGAGAGGAGGAGGCTTCTAGGCCAGTTCCAATTCAACTCCTCCTCCAAGTCTCAGGTCCCAAGTATGTAGTGTTTTCAATAATAGGGGCCATCTGCAAACCTTGTGAGTCAATCAAAGGCAGTATCCCATCCAGCTCTTTTAACTCCTGATTAATAACTTGAAGGGATTAACCCTTGCCTGGTGTTGGCTTTTTTTTTTTGTTTTTTGTTTTGTTTTGTTGAATAGTTTGTGGTTCCTAGGGGAACGTTATCACCCCATGTGAGATAACTTCAACCCATTAAAATATACATGCGCGCGCGCGCACACGCACACACACACACACACACACACACACACACAAGCTTATAAATGAATATGCTTCCCTATGGCTTCCAGAAACACCCTTAGCATTATTTATTTCCCTTCCCTCCTTAGTGATGCCCCTGCCCTCATTTTTTTTCCTTTCCCACTTCTTGAGACTTTTAAACATTGAATAATTTCTTTAATGTTACATAATAATAGGTAGGGATGGAAACTCGTTCAGGGTGACAACAAGGTCCATGCTGATCCACTTTGTTTATGGATCCCTTGTGCTGTGTTGGAACAGGGGCTACGTACTGTCTCCTTCAGACTCATAGACTCACATAAAAGGACTCCTATGTACTTGTGTTGCCACAGAGCAAGTCTCTGAACACAACAAACAACATTGGAAGATGTGATGTCATACATGATGAACAGGTGTGAACAACCATGTGTGTTTCATATTACTTAAAAAAAAAAATCAACTTCAAATGAAGCAATGTTTTCATTTAGCAAAAGGGTTCACCAAGGTTTCAAGGTTATTATTTGTAGTATTTTTTACTGAGATAGTGAAAAGACAAGGGGCTAACTAGTGGCCCATAGTGGTTTTGTTTTGAATTTTTGATGATATTATGTATACAGTGTACTATGATTATATTATCCCGCCATTACTCTGTCTCATCCTTTTATAACTCCCTTCTAGCCCCTACTAACTCCCATCTTTCTAATAGGCTTCCTTCTATTCTTCCTCCTTTCCTCCCTTCCTCCCTCCCTCCCTTCCTTCTTTCCTTCCTTTTGTTCATCCCTCCCTCCTTCCCCCTTCCTTTGTTTGTTCCTCCCCCTTTCCCCATGAAAACAGTCACAGTTGCTCTGTTTCATTACTTTAACGACTATGTTTCACCTAGTATATCCTACCCAACTCTATTTCTTTCTACACTTTGGCTCTCACAGTTTTTCACCATGTCTCCATGTCTCCCATAAAGTCCCATTTTGAACAAAGCACTTAGAAATTATTTTTTTCAGCACTTTGATTAGTTCAAGGTCCCCACTTTTGGCCATCACTCATTACTAAAGAAAGGTTCTCTAATCAAGGCTGAGACCTGAGCTATACTACAAGTGTAAAAGTAAATATTTAGAAAGAAGTTTAACTATATGTCTACTTAGGAACGCATCAATAGTGAGTTTCTCCTGTGAGGGCCTGTGACTTCCATAACTACAGTCTTTTGACCAGTTCCACACTGACAGGCATGTATTCGCTTGCAGCAAACCTCAAAATCCAACCAGGAAGCAGTTAGTTAACCACAGAATATTCATGTTAACATCACAACATTGGGCAGATCTTGGCAGGTAATTCAATATTGGAACAGTCAGAATCAGTTGTAATTTTTGGTAATTATTTTCCCCAACGGACTGTTCAACAACTTTCAGCAGGAGAGAAGCCTCCAGTGTAGTTTCAGTTAGGTGTGTGTGTTTGTGTCCCTGTATTTTGTGTCTTTGATAATAAGGTCTTTGTATCTAGTTCTTGTTGGCAACCGTGATGGCTCATTTATGTTAACTAGACACAAGCTAGAGTCATTGGGAAGGGCCTCTCAGTTGAAAAAAAAAAAAAAAATCTCTCCATAAGATCCAGCTGTAGGCAAGCCTGTAGAACATTTTCTTAGTGATTGACATGGGAGGACTCAGCCCATTGTGTGTGGTGCCACCTCTGGGCTGGACACCACACACACACACACACACACACACACACCCCTAATTGAAACTACACTGGAAGCTTCCCTCCTGCTGAAAGTTGTTGAACAGTCTGTTGGGGAAAATAATTACCAAAAATTACAACTGGGCTGGTCCCAGGTTCTGTAAGGAAGCATGGGTGGCAATCTAGTTAGCAGCACGCCTTCATGACCTCTGCATCAGTTTCTGCCTCTAGGTTCCAGCCCTACTTGGGTTCCTGCCCTAACTTCCTTTGCTGATGAAAAGTGATAGGAAACTGTAAGCCACATAAACTCTTCCTTCATTAAGTTGCTTTTGGTCACGGTGCTTCATCACAACATTAGAAACCCTACTGAAGAGGTCACTAATGGCAGTGGCAATGACTTAGTTTGTTTTGGAAACCTCTCAGGTCTATCTGGCCAGCAATTCCTAGGGAAGAATCCTGAAGCTGGCCGTCGTATTTTGCTTTTAAAATCCATGACGTCTGGGAGCAGAATTAACCATTCATATGGATATTCTGTTAAAGTTCATTTTTTAAACCCAATTCTTTAAAGTCAGCTGTTTATTTTATTTTATTTATAAAGACTTTTTCTTGGCTCAAGTGCAGAGAGTGGCTCTACGTTCTGCCATGTCACTCATGTATAACCCCCTTGTTGTCATCTTCCATCAGAGTGGTGTACTTCTAACTACTGTGACCATGCATGACCCATCATGAATGTAAGGTTTACATTAATGTTCATTCTTGATGAACAAGTTCAACGGTTTACACATATGTGTAATGACGTGACGAGACTGTTATCGAATTCTCCAAAGGACTGTCACCGGTCCACCACATCCTCGGTCCTCTGCTTACTCACCCTTCCTCTCCTGATCCATAACAAGCACACTGTTTACCCTTTTCTTTCTCTCCAACTTATATTTATTTAATTTATAACATTATTTCTCATCCAGAACGTTATATAATTAAGGTCATGCTGTAGCTTTCCAGTCCTTTGCTGAAACAACTTTTTCTCTACATATTTTTATGGTTTCTTAGCTCATTTCTTTTTACTTCTGAATAATATTCTGTTGGTGAGCTATACCACAGTTCAATTTTCCATATATCCTGTATACTTCTAATTTTTGCATTTATGAACAAAGCTGCTATGAATATCTATGGTTAGGTTTTTGTGTGAATATAAATTTTTAACCGACTTGAATAAGCATTAAGGAGTTCACTGCTAGATCATACTACTAGTAAATATATGTCTAGTTTTGTGCATTACTAAGATTTTTAATAGTATGCAAATAGTTATTCAGATGACTAATAGTCATGTATGATCTCATGACTTTTTTAAAGCAATGATACCATCTCATCTCGGGGCTATGTGCTCTGGTAGATTATATAATTTAATCTACACCACCAGATAGACATACATAATACACTGCAGCTCTTTGGTAGAGCCTCAGGGAGATCAAATGACTTTGACTGACGTTAGATGTAGTAAATTCACGATTTAACTCAGACCACCTGAAAATAGGGCTCACCTTTAAAGTGACTTAGGCTTTATGTCACAGTATTTGTGAATCATGACCCTCAACATTCTAGGCAATTCTTTTCTTATTGGTTACCACAGAGTACCTGAAGATTTGGTGACTTGGAAGGCGGCTTAGATCCAGATAGTTTCATGTAGTGAATGTGCATCAGTGAGTCCTGCCTAACTGACCAAATCTGGCATTTTCTTTAAAAGAATTATGTGCTACGTTAATCACACAGTGGATTTCTTAGAAACCCGAGGCGATTAGTAACAGTAGAACTCCAACTGATTGCTCAAAAGTTTTTGTTGTTGTTTTGACCTACTTATGCTTGCCTTCTTATACGAACTCCCAGCACTCAGGGAACACCTGTCATATCTCTGTTTCTTGTCATCTCCAAGAGCCTGATTAACATAACGTCAGGAGAAGCCAATGAGTTGTGTATGTATGGGTGTGGAAAATTAAAGCTTAGCCTTGAACCTCCTTGTGAGTCAGAGACTACTTTGCAAGCCTGGAATGTGACCCTGCCCATATCTTCTCGTTTGTGTATGATGCCTGGAATGGTAAGAAGGAAAAGTTCCTGGTCCATTTCTGCCACAAGGCTGCAAAAGTTCTCTCTCCTAGGGTTCTTGGGTGACTCTGGCATTGTGTTTAATTCTTCAGAGCACATTTGAGCAGTTGTGGAACTGCCGGGGAGACACAGGTTCACGCTTAAGCTGCTTCTATTAGAAACAAAATGTACAAATATACCTTTCCTGGATAGTTATTCAGGCTGAGGTAGTCTATACATTGCTATAGAATTATGATTTGTTCTTAGCTAGCCTAGATAATTTCAATTCAATTTGAGCTTCTAGGTGACAGCTTACTTAGAGCATCTCATGTGTAAATACTTGGACTTCTCATCTGCTCAAATGCATGGAATCATAATCACTGTCTCCAACACTTGGCCACAGGCAAAATTTTTGAATAATATATTCTGATTTGGCATGCAAACTGTCACCACACTACAAGAACTTAAACTAGCAACTTATAAAAACATGAAAACCATATGTGTTCTTTCAGTATATTATTAATCTAACTATCCAAGACATTAGATATTTATTATAACAATACTTAGAATAATTAATGGCCCATTTACTTTTTTCTTTTTAGTGCAATTTGCTTTAATAGTGCTCTGTCAACAACAGTACAGTTTTAGTATTTTTCTTTTATTAAGTTTTAACTTAGCATACAAATTAATGAGCTTCATTATGTCATTTTTGTACAAATGAATCATTACACTTTATAGTATAGTTACCTGAAGAAATTTCAATATGATTTTTAGCAATGAGTTTAATTATGACATTTCATAAAAGTGCATCATTATACTTTTTAAATTACAATTATCTGAAATATGAAAAAGAAGTATGGCTTTTATAAAGTGTACTCACAAGGAGTATTATCTCACAGTAACAAAGCATTTTTCTCCTAAATATGATATCAAAGAGTCCAAAAGCGGCCAATAAGACTTGAGAAAAGTAGTATTTTAAATAATTCTTAGACTACAAGTATCTATTGTAAAGAGCTCAAATTTTATTTTTTCACAAACCCAAAAATAAATTTTATTAGGACGTTTTGTTAAAAACTCAGCTGCTTACATTGCTGTCAGAACTTCTGGAGGATATGATAAGTGTGTTTGTTTTCGTTTGTGTTTCTGTTTTTCTCTTCTCTTCCATCAAAGTCATGTTTAATGCATGGAGCTGAGCAGTCTTTGCTATCTGAGGTTTGTGTCTGTGGGTATGCCCATGAAGGAAACTGTTCCTGGTTATGGCAGCAGAAAGCAGTGCTTCTGTTTTAGAAGTGTGTGTGTGTGTGTGTGTGTGTGTGTGTGTGTGTGTATGTCTGTGTGTGTATCATTCAGACAGTTGTTTTTAAGACACAAGGATTTTCCAATAGATGCATGTTTCTTGTTTGTGAAAATAATCTAATTCATAAAAGAAGTATTATAGTAGCCAAAATGTTATTCCCTTCTACACCCTGATATGAATGGGAAAACCCATTGTCCAGTTCTACATCAAAGGCAAACGACATAAGTCTCTCCTGTTCTATGGCTCAGTCCTACAGCAGACAGGCCAGCTCCCATCAGCACCACTGTGCACAACTGCCTTCTTCCTTTTGCTTCGTATCCTGCTGCATTTTATTCTTTGTTTTTGCAAACATTTCAAGGCCACTTATTGTATGCCAACCCCACAACTTCTTTAATAATCACAAAGACACTTTATTGTGGGTCATAGAAGTGAAATAGATGGAACAAGTATTTTGGAATTAGATGGTTCAGTTTGTGGATCCACTCCAAACCAGATGAGGGTCACTGGGCAATTACTAAACTTGCTGAATGCCCACCTTCACATGTGCCACATGGAAATTATGCCCATTTCCTAGTTCTTGGCAGATTAGAAGAAGTAAAATTTGCCCAGTACCCACATTTTAGATAGCCATATTCTGCCTGTTTGTAATAATTTTTCCCTTAAGCAAAAGGAAACTGATTCATATCAAGATTCTTCCTGTTCGTGGTTGAGGTATCCACATTTTATACATGCGAGTTTTGCTTGTGGTTCACATTATATATATATATAATTTTTGCTAATCTTCCTACTGTGGGTGACCACTTTAAACTATTAAAGTATTAAAAACTCTTCCAGTCACCTTAAAAAAAAAAAAAAAAAAACAAACCCTTCTTTTACAGTTGGTCACTATCAGGCTTTAAGTTGATATGGAAGATGAGACTAAAGCTTGTCTTGTTACCCACACTCTCTCCTCTCCTGCTCCATTCTCAAAGCTACAGGGTAGTCTTTGTTAGATCAATATTTAGGATTTACATTACTCCAACTGTGTAAACACAAACCACAGAGGTGATACTCAAAATATTCTATAATTCTTTTTCTTTCCAACAGTGAATTGTTATTTTCTTTGGGGTTATCAAAGATCTTATTTACTCATTTTGACATAATTTTCTATGTACTTATTACTAATAGGAAACCCAGATGACTATCAAATATCCAAAGGTATTTTCACATTATATTCTTGCAGAAATATTCTTTACTGTAATTGGGGTGAGGGACCCTTTGTGCCCCATATCTAGCTGTTCTCTTTGATCTGCACCCTCACTATCACAATAAATAGCTTCTTTGAAATATATGTTGATCTTTTCTTTTTTGGTAAAACATACATTTTAGTTTTATTTTTATGAAAGTTATCTTAAAACAATTTTCTGAACATGAGTTCATAGATCTAACTTTGTTGATACTTGTGCATCCAATAAGTTTTGCGTTTAATCCTAAACTAGATGGAATTTTTGTAGGATAAAGAATTTTACATTGCAAATGGTTTCCTGTTAGGAAGTGAATTTAGTTCTAATCTATGCTAAAAATATAGAGATTTCAGAAACTCTTTGATGTGAAATGAAAGTAAAAATTAAAGAAAGATAAGAATGTCAGAATATTTTATAAGTAACTGCTCAGTTATCTGAAGACCAGACAACACTGTTTTCATTCAGTTTTTAGACACAGAATGCTGTACAAGGACAGGAATCTCTGAAAAGCATGATATTAGCTGGGGAGGTGCATTCTGATCCTATCATTGGACAGACTACCTGATTTCTGTAGAGACATTGAGACAGTGTAGGGGCAAAGCTACCAGCATCACACATAAGCCAGAGTCACTGTGAATGTACTTAATTTCGATATGAAGTAGCCAGGCCCACTATTATCTTTGATGACAACTTGGTGGTCATGAGGTCTTGAAATTAAAGCTACCCACCAGGTATCCCTTTAATGTCTGTTGGAACCATATACAGTCTAGGTTTGCTGGAGAGAAGCTTGACATTCAACCTTGAGTCATCTCACAGAGCCAGACCTCCCTGAATAAGATGGACACGCCTTTGTTCCCCTGATAAACAATTTCTCTGTGTAGCCCTGGCTGTCCTGGAACTTGCTCTGTAGACCAGGCTGGCCTCAGACGCAGATTCACCTGCCTCTGTCTCTTGGGTACTAGAATTAAAGCTATTGTCACCATGCTTGACTAAGAGGACACTCTAGCAAAATATAACTTGTGTAAGTATCACACTTATTTAACATCAATTATGTAAAATGTGTCTATTTCATGAAAAAATTAGGGAATGGTTCTTAATTTCTTTTTAAAATTAACGTTTTCATACCAGGACTGGAGAGATGGTTCAGCGGTTAAGAGCACTGACTGCTCCTTCAGAGGTCTTAAGTTCAGTTCCCAGCAACCCTATGGTGGCTGACAACCATCTGTAATGGGATCTGATGCCCTCTTCTGGTGGGTTTAAAACAGCTACAGTGTACTCATATAAATAAAATAAACAATAAATCTTAAAATTTTCGTATTATATATTTTTGTCATTTCCCTTCCTTTCCCGAACTTCTCCCAATCCTTCCCACCACACCTCCCTACCTACCCAACTTTATGTCCATTCTTTCTTTTTCTTGCAAAAAACAAAACCAATTTAAAAAACCTCATAAAAACCAAATCCAAAACAAACAAGAGAAAGACCAATTAGACAAAAACAAAATGCCTATATGAAACAAATAGTAAACACACACACACACACACACACACACAGACAATTCCATTCAGTTTATATTGTGTTGGCCAACTACTCCTGGGCATGGAGCCTTCTCTTGAGTATGGGGAAAACACCCAATAACAGTTGAATAGCAAAAACTTACTTTCCCTTTTCTATTGTACATCAATTCCAAATAGCTTCTTGGTTAGGGGTGGTACCCCATGCGCACTTCCTCTTTCTCAGTGCTGGTAGCCTATATGGCTTGGAATGGTGCAAAGTTTGTGAGGGTTGCCTCACACTTGCTTAAATCTTTCTTCTAGCTGTCCATAAAAAGATTGATGTATGTTGCTTACCGAGAAACAAAGTGAAATATCTGGATGAGAATTACTGGATATAAATTTGAGCCTGTGATTAGTCTTTGGGAACTAGAAGCCATTCTGATCCACTGATCAGGTGGATGCCAGAAAAGGATTTAATAAATTTCAAGACGATTTCAAGTTCAATTCAATTTATCCCCAGACCTCTATTACAATTTCCCCCTTAGTTGCTGCTTTAGGTTTTCTATTGTTGCGATGAAATGATCTGAGTATCTTGGTGAGAAAAGGGTTTATTTGGCTTATATGTCCACATCACTGCTATTATCAAAGGAAGTCAAGAAAGTAACTCAAACAGAGCAGGAATCCCAAGGTAGGAGCTGATGCAGAAGCCATGGAAGGATGCTGCTTACTGGCTTGCTCCTCATGGATTTCTCAGCCTTCTTTCTTATAGAACCTAAGACTAGCAGGCTAGGGTTGGAACTACGCATAGTAGGCTTTGTTCCCCCTCTCCAGTCAATCAGGAATTAAGAAAATGCTCTACAGCTGTGGTTTTCAACCTATAGGTTGCAATCCCTTTGGCAAACCTCTATCTCTGAAAATATTTACATTACATTTCCTAACAGTGGCAAAATTACAGTTATGAAGTAACAACAAAAATAATTTTATATGTAGGGCTTACTACAACATGTACTGAAGGGTGGCAGCATCAGGAAGGTTGAGAGCCACTGGTCTACAGGCTTGCCTCTAGCCTTATCTTATGGAGGTATTTTTCAGCTGAGGTTTTCTCCTCTCAGAGGACTATATTTTGTGTCAAGTTGACATACATCTAGACACAGCACAGTTGTGCTGTAGATAATTTGATTCATATATTCATATAGATAATATACTCAGAAAATGAGAGATGTTCAGATCTTTGACAAATGCAGTTACGACTAAGGAAAAGCAAAAGAGGCATTTGGAAGCCTATGGAGTACAACCCTGCTAACAAAATGGGAAGTCAAAGGTTATACCACATCGACGGATGCTTTCAGAAATCACAGCCAGCAAGTTCTGCCAGCAAGAACCTAGCAGGTGCAACAGTGATAATTCCTAGGAAAGTTTCATTTAAATTACCTGCTTCATCTGTTCAGAAGGCAGACAGGTAGGGCTCATTGAATGGTAGTCGATATATGAGCTTCATAACTCTGGACAAGCTACTGTTTCACATATATCTTTGTAATGGGACAAATCTCTTTTATACCTTGAAGTTGATTTGCTGCATGACAATCAGTATAGAATTGTTGTAGTAATTATTTAAAACGGCCTCTGGCTCAGGCCAACTATCTAAGCTGCAGGGCTCTGCCTAGCCCAGCCGCCATGTTTTCTCGGCTGGAGGCCACGTTTGTGCTGCAACTAGAACCGGCCCTGCCACCCACTAGATGCCAGCGTGAGAGATGGCTCTGCCAATCTTCCACACTGTCTCTACAAGGCAGGGCATTGCCCAGACCATTCCACCATCCATGCGGGCCCAGTAAGAGAATGAGACTCTTAATTCTTATAGATTAATCAAAGCTTATATATTTGGCGATGATCAGTAACAAGATACCCATACAATTAGAAGTGTAACTCAATACTCAACCTAGGTATACCAACTACCTTTGACTGCTACAGACACGTGAACATTGGTCTCCTTTGCTCCTACCTCTCTGCTCTCATCTCTCCTCCCTCTCTCCTAGCTCCTCCTCTTCCTTTTTCTCCTCTCCTCATTATTCCTCCTCTTCCTCTCCTAACTCTTCCCACCTTGGCTCCTCCTACATAGAATAGTATCTTATTTTGCTTTCGATTGATATGATAAAACATTGAGCAAAAGAACTTGGGCAGGAAAGGGTTTAGTTGGCTAGCATGTCCCTATCATAGTACATCATTGAGGGAAGCCAATACAGGAACTCAAGCAGAGCAGAGATCTGGAGGCTGGAACTAAAGCAGAGGTCAGGAGGAATGTTGCTCACAGGCCTGTTCTCTAAGCTCACATTCAGCTTGCTCATGCTCTCTCTCTCTCTCTCTGTCTCTTCTCTCTCTCTCTCTCTCTCTCTCTTCCTCCTTTCCTTCTTTCCTTCCAGACAGAGTTTCACTGTGTAGCCTTGACTGTCCTAGAATTCATTCTGTAGACCAGGTTGGCCTTGAGTTTGCAGAGACCCATCTGCCTCTGTCTCCTGAGTGCTGGGATTAAAGCTATGCGCTACCACTACCCAGCTCATCTACTTTATAGGTCCCAGGACACAGGAATGCTACTGCCCTCAAAGGGTTGGGCTCTCTCACAATAATCAATCAAGAAAACATCCCAGAGTCTTACCTGAAGGCCAATCTGACAGCCCACAATTTTCTCAAATGACATTCTCTCTTCTCAGATCATTGTTAGGTTTGTGTCAAGTTGAAAAAAAATTAAATAAAATTATGGTTAAAGGAATCTGTACTTTAACAAAAAATATTGTTAATGCCTGACATTTGTTGCTGTAATTCATCTGATAGGGATTACAACTGTCTTATTCTCCCTCGTGTTACATTTACCACAATCATGCTTCTAGGATCATATAAGCCAATGCAACAGTAATAGTAAAATAAATGCCTGCTAATACCTAGTGTGTTAGAGGATGGAAAACACACTGCTCAGAAAACATAAACGCAGAAATACAGCATCTCTCTAAAGTTTCTCCATGAAATGCTCACGAGCTTTGCTTCACAGTGAAATCCTTCTAATAGGTTTCTCTTAATAGAATGCATGTGAGTATGGTGATCTAGCATGCTTATAAAGTGAAGTACTTATGTACCTTTTTACAATAATGAAACTCAAAGAAGAAAATCATTCCAGCTATACAACTTCAGTCCTTAATTTGGTCCTTGTGAATCAGTGGAGTTTGATATCTTTGGCAGATTGGCAAGTTGTACCGAGCAGGGTGAAGTCAAGCTAAGAGAGCAATAGTGGACACCAGATGTTACTGCAAGCTCATGTCGTCTTCAGTTTATTACTGGTGGTGAGTAAAACACAAGCAGGTGACTGTAACCGGAGCTTGACATGCGTGGCTGTTTTCTAGCAGATAGTTAGCTATGTTGAGCAGTTCAGCATCAGCAAATTAAATTGGCCAATGAGAATGCAGACTTATTAGATTCCAAAACACAAGGGAATTATGAAGAAGCAATAGACTCAATTCACCTACTCCTAAGATATGCATCATAACCTATAGAAGGACCGTAAGAGAACATTCATGTTAAGAGATGACTGGGAGTGTGGCGGGGTATTTTGCTTTGTTTTCAGAATAAAGCAGATGACAGAGGACCATTTTACTACAAATGAGTCTGAGGGATGTGTTGGAGGGATGAAAACTTCTCTTCATAAGAGGACATACTGATTTACAATCATTCACAGGCAATGCAGATAACTAGGTTAGATACACAGAATAAGTCAGCAAGATGGATAACAGGTTTTTTTCCCCCATTTTTATTGGTTATTTTATTTATTTCCATTTTAAACGTTATCTCACTTCCCAGTTTCCCCTCCACAAATCCTCTATTCCATCCCCTTCCCCCTGCCTCTATGAGAGTACTCCCTACCCGCCCACCCACTTCTGTCTCAGCACCCTAGCATTCCCCTACCCTGGGTCATTGAGCCTTTACAAAACCAAGGGGCTCCCCTCCAAGTGATGCCTGCTAAAGTAATCCTCTGTTACATATCTAGCTGGGGCCATGGGTCCCCCCATGTGTACTCTTTGGTTGGTGGTTTAGTCCCTGGGAGCTCTGGGGGATCTGATTGGTTGATATTGCTGTTCTTCCTATAGGCTTGTAAACCCCTTCAGTTCCTTCAGTCCTTGCCCTAACTTTTCCATTGAGGTCTTCACACTCAGTCTGACATTTGGCTGTGCACATTCGAAACTGTATTGGTTAGGCTCCTGACCAATACAGATTCGAATAACAGTTTTAATGTAGGGAGAAGGATGGCTCGGTCTCTTGAAGAGAGCGCAGAATATGGCAGTGTCATGCCCTGGGTGAGGACATGATTGGAGGACTGTTCTACAGGAGAGTGTTTACACAGGGATAGTTCAGAAGAAATTATCGCTGTGGATATCAACCATGCAATTCCTTACACAATCTAGTTCTTTTTCAACAGAGTTATGAATAAAGATGTCCCAAAGGTTAATGAAATCATTCTGGCCTTACCGATATCAAAGCTGAAACTTTGTTAAAAGTCAGGAAGAAATGAAGCTGTGACTCCTGCTATCCTATATCCTGGAAAGGCTAAAATATCTTTGGAAACTGATTCTGAGGCATTTTCTATAATAGACGGACAAACTTTTGGGGTGGACGTTTGCTGTCTTCATGCTTTGTACTTCCAGGACCATTTTTGTGGCCTTGGTGAATGTCTTCTGCACTGTTCTTCTGCATCTCAAGCACAACATTACTACTGACTAAAGACTTTTATATCTAGTGAAAGCAATAGGCCAGCTATCAAAGAGTCCCTTGAATGATTATGTGTTCCATCTCTTAGAAGTCGTTCGCAGTACGGAAGGGCCTGAACACTTGCACGATCACCTATAGATTCGTCTGAAACATTTTTTATGTAGTGATGCTTCTTTGTGATTTTAAAAAATGAAAGAAAGACCTGGAAACCAAGGATCATAAGTAGAGCCAGTGCTCTTAACATCTGGATTTAATTGCCTACTTTGAATCCCTTGATCTTTCAATTTGTTGGTTTAAACAGTTTAGTGCCAAAGGAGGAATGCTGCAGTAGGATACGAAGAACGCTGGCAATAACTCTGCTGTTGGAACTAACCCTTTTCCGTTTTGAGTTCTCCATACTAAAGGGCACACAGGCAAACGAAGGAGCTAATCGTCTCGGCTAGGATTGTGTACACTGAGTCACAAAGACACAGGGCTTTGGTTGCCCGGTGGAGTGTAGGCTGTGCTGATTGCACAATCATGGACCCCTAGGCATAGTATTTCCAGTGTATGATGCTTGTGATGCTGTGAGAGTCACGGAGGATTAAAACTTCCTATTTAATAGAACTTGGAAGGTAGGCATTGTGGTCCATGGAGGCAGAGGTATGACTTTCAGGGCGATCCAATCAATACCCAAGAGGTGGGAGTATAGCTTAATGGTAGAATAGTTTACTCATGTGAAAGGCTTTGAGTTTCATATTGAGCACATCAAAAGAGTAAGAAGAAAAAAAAAAAGAATGAGTTTTCCTATCAGTTAAAAACTTTTGGACAGAATTGACTGATGTCAAAGAATGAGAGAGGAATTAAACCATAAATATCAGCTGTATCCTGGTAACCGATTACAGACATGCTTTTGTTTATTATATTCTACCTTCTATTTTATATAAAATAACAGGTTAGTAGTGAAATTGAAATTTATTCCATAGCTTAGATTATAATGTAAGAAACTAGAAGAAAATAATCATTCTTTAAAGCTTCTTATATGGAGCTAGGCTAATTCTTATGTATAATATTTAATTACTTATGTGTTTTCTGATTAGCCACACATAATCAAGACTTAATTTCATCTTGAAATGCCTGTGTTTTGCACACCGTTACCCTTTTCAGCACCCTTTAAAAAGCACTGTACTTTGGAATGATTTTAGACTTAGAGAGAAGAATGGGAAAAATAACTCCCAGTTTCTATATGTCTCTTATCCAGTTCTCCCCTGAAGATAATGTTCTTAATTTACTGTACTTGTCAAAATGATGAAAATATCATTAGTATTTTCCAGGAAATAAACTTCAGACATCACTAGTTTTTACATCAGTGTTGTATTTGCTTTAGGATCCAAGCCAGGACAGATTTACTTATCTTGTGTTCTAGTTTCCTTTGGCCTATGACAATTTTCTAGGCTTCTGTGGTTTTTCAGTTGTTGACAGTTTTGAGCACTACTGGCAGCTGTTTTATAGAATGGGTTTCCCTCAGTATGCCATACTTAGACCAGACTATACATCGTTTTTACAAGTATGCTGATAGGTACTGTTCTGACATTTGATATCAGCATTACTGAACACATATTCACAAACCTGATCACCTAATCAAGGAGATGTTTACAAGATTTTTTTTTTTTTTATTATAAAGTTGTGTTTTCTTTTACTATACTTTGAAAGTAACTCAATATGGCCTATCCACACTTAACTCCCCTTTCCTCACAACTCCAATAGATTTAAAAAAAAAAAAAAACAGAGTTCAGTTTGATTACTAAAAGATGTATTGTATCTGGACAATTAAAATGGCATAGTCAGAAAAGGCCTCTGCCACCAAGCCTGGTGGGCTGAGTCCATGCCCTACGACTGACATGGTGGAATAAGAGGACCCATTCTAACGAGCTGTCCTCTGACTTCCTCATGAGCGTCATGTGGTGGTCCATGACAAATTTCAGAAGTCAGTTCTCTTCCTCTGTCATGTGAGTCCTGGGGAGAGAGCTGAGGTAGTCAGAACTGGTGGCCGGTATCTCTTCCGAACCATTTCACCAGCCTGTTTCTTATTTTCTATAAATGACTCAAAGCCACCACAGTATTGAAAATGCTCATAACAATAGGATACTAATCAGAAAGTAGAGGTGATCTAACTTAGGAGATAATACATTATGGTATCTATTAGTCACTGGGAAATTTCTATTTTTTTCTAGACAAGGTTTCTTTGTGTAGCTCTGGCCGTCCTAGAACTAGCTCTCTGTAGATCAGGCTGGCTTAGAACTCACAGCTTGTCTCTGCCCACTGAGTACTAGGAGGAAAAGTGTGTGCCACCACTTCCCAGGTTGGAAATTTTTTTATATTGGTTTGAACTCAAATGGCTTTACATCTAAATTATTTTTATTTTGATTAATTTGATATTTCTATCGAATATAAAGTCTGGTTGTTAATGATAGTCTTTTTCCTTAGCCTTTACAGTTAAAATTACAAGTGAAAAAAAAAAAAACATCCACATACATGCAAAACTTCAAAGGGACTGTGTTGGTTTGAATCTGCTTGGCCCAGGGAGTGGCACTGTTAGGAGGTGTGGTCTTGTTCAAGGAAGTCTGTCACTGTGGGGGTGAGCTTTGAGACCCTCCTCCTAGTTGCCTGGAGGACAGTCTTCTCCTGGCTGCCTTTGGATAAAGAGGTAGAACTCTCAGCTCCTTTTCTACCACTATGTCTGCATGGACGCTGCCATGCTCCCTCCTTGATGATAATGGACTGAACCTCCGAACCTGTAAGCTAGCCCAATTAAATATTGTCCTTTATAAGAGTTGCTTTGGTCATGGTGTTCTTCACAGCAACGGAAACCCTAACTAAGCAGGGACTGTCTCTGATTATTGATAAGGTTTGAAATAACTTATTTCTTCCAATTTTTAAAAAGTACTATTTCTTCCATTCCAAGTTGTGTAGATGCTGTAAGCTGTTTAGTGGTGGGAACCATTGAATCCCATTTTCTTATTCATACTTGCACTTAATTAGCAGCTCAAAGAAATTAAATTTCAGAAATAATCATTTCAAACAAACTAAAAATAAATATTAACATAGAAGTGACATCAAAATAAGAGTAGTTAGGCTCCAGTGTAGTAACTAATACATGCACTCAGGTAATAGAAGCAGAAGATTAGGAATTCAAGGTCAGCCTTGGGTATATAGCAAATTTGAGGGATTTTTTTTTTTAAACTAGGGGCTTATCAAAAATCAGTTAATAAGAAAGACAAAGGTAATAAATTTGAGAAAATGGTTAGTTTCATCATGAATAGAACTATGAGGTTAATGTTCTATTTTTGAACACCTTCCTATTTTTCATTTTCTTATACTTATTTTATTTAAGAAAATCAGGGCAGATTTAGGTATCTTTCTTTCCTTTTAGAAACAAATATTTATTTAGATTTAAAGTTGTGTGTGTGTGTGTGTGTGTGTGTGTGTGGTGTGTGTGGTGTATGTGTGTGTGTGCGTGTATATGTGCATATGATACAAGTACCAATGGAAGCCAAAAGAGGGCACTAAATTCCCTTGGAAGTAAAGTTATAGGTGGTTGTGAGGCACCTGAAGTGGGTGTCGGGAACTAAGGTCAGGTTTCCTGCAAAAACAGTACTTGCTTGTTTCCCACTGAGCCTCTTACGTTTCTTACTGTTGCACTCGTTATGTAAGTAAGGAAAGAGCATAGTGAGACAAGTCAGTATTTACGAATCACCTTGTGGCCCATTGAGTTGTCATGGTTTGAGTGGAGGTGTCTCTCGTGGCCTCACATGTGTAACAGTTGAGTCCCAGCTGCTCGTGCTATTGGGGAAGTTACAGATCCTTTGTGAGGTGGAGCCTATCTGACAGAGTGGTTCCATGGCGGTGGGTCTTTTGGTTTTGTAGCCTGTCCTACTTTCCCTGTCTCTACTTCCGGATCTGCACAGACATGAGCAAGTAGCCTCATGCTCTCTCTCCACCATAATGAACAGTGACCTCCAAGTGTGAGCCAAACTAAGTCTTCTTCCTGTGAGTTGCTTGTTGTGAACTATTTGAACGAAGTTATTGAAAACGGACACAAAGATGATGTCATTTTTATAGTAGAATGATTGTATATCAGGAACTTCATGAGTAAATGAGGGATAAAGACACAAGCTAAATAGATTTCAATAGTTTGAGAAGAGCAGAAAAACATCAAAAGTTTGTGTCCCTGTAAGTCCAATTAAATTTTTACATCATAATTGGCAACAAGAACTCAGGGACAGGGAAGATCACTGTTTAGAGCAGTGATTTTTAACCTTCTTAATGCTGTAACCCTTTAATATACTTCCTCAAGTTATGGTAACCTTCAACCATAAAGTTCTTTTTCTTGCTACCTGATAACTATAATTTTGCCACTGTTATGAATAATGATGTAAATATTTGTGTTTCTCAATGGTCTTAGGTGACTCTTGTGCAAAGGTCACTCAACCCCCAAAGGGGTCATGACCCACATGTTGAAAACCATTAGTAGAGAGGCTTGGCTTGGAATTACGTTATTTTTTTTTTCCTGGGAAACATAAGCTTTTGGATTGTATCTTAGCTAATTTTCTATTACTGTGGCAAAATCCATGACCAATACAACTTACAAAGGAAAGCTTTTAATTTGGGGGCTTATGGTTTCAGAGAGCTAGAATTCATGACCACCATGGCAAGGAGCATGACAGTATGCATGCAGGCAGGCAGGTGAGCAGGCAAACAGCATTGGAGAAGTAGTTGAGAGCTTACATCTAATCCACAAGTTGGAAGGAGAGAGAGAGAGAGAGAGAGAGAGAGAGAGACAGAGACAGAGAGAGAGAGACAGAGAGAGAGAGACAGAGACAGAGAGACACTAACTGGGAATGATGAGGGCTTTTGAAATCTGAAAATCTAGTAAGACACCTTTTTTCAACAAAGTCATGCATCTAATACTTCCTAAACAGTTCCATTTACCAGCTAAATACTAAGTATTCTAACAGTGTGAGCCAATTGGGCCATTCTTATTCAAACCACCGCACTTTAGAATCTGCTTATCTGCTTTTTGGGGCTAAAAATTTAAAAATGGGCAACTGCTTATGGACTGAATTTTAAAACAGCTTGTCTAAAAATATGTGTAGTTTAGAAATAAAGATTTTTAAAATTCCAAATGTTAACTGCAAATATAAAGTGAGCAATTAGACATCACAGCACTCTAATTTCAGCTAGTAGAGACTAAGAGGAGTAAAATATGAGCTTTTTTGAAAAAATAAGGGGTAAAATAAGCTATTTGGAAACATAAAAATGATTGCCATCTAAAGACATATATTTATATAATATTCTAGGTAAGCATAAGAAAAATGTTCTGGTGGTAAGTAAGACTCAGAGAACAGATAAACTAATTTGAGGGGTGTCAGCTAGCAATGAGATTAGGGAGTTGGGGTGTTGTTATGGCCAAAATCGAAAGACTGAATTTTCAGATTAAAATATGAGAATGAAATCTTGAATGAAGGATCAGGTTTGGAAGAAATGGAAAACATAAAAGAACACCAAAACGATGAGCTCATAAAGATTACAATTTACTAGCTTCAAAACAGATGATGTGAATTAACTCATGAATTAATACCCTATAGCACCTTAATCACAACTAGAACTACCAGTTATATGCAGAAAAAAACATAATGTATGAATTGGTAATTCATAAAATATGTGAATTGTGCTTATGATTCATGGATATCTGAAATGCCAAAATCAGTTGTTCTCACTTAGAACAATAATACAAATGCATGCATTAAGGGTGTTCATTTCGGCTATTTCTGTCATTTATACTTTAGTGTGAGAACTTTTCTAAGTCCTGTCCCCCACACCAAAGCTTATGATTAGATGATACGGAAAATGCAGAAGTCAGAAAGAAAGCTTATCTATAGTTTATTAGTGCTGGGTCAATCTTCCGATTCAAAGGAGGAAAGGGATGAGAAGGAATGTTAACGCTGTGGAATACAGCATGAAAGACAATGTTTCTACCTCTATAGGACCAAGTACATCCCTTTCTGGAGCCAGCCAAGTGTTATGCTTTCCTCAAACTTCCTTGGCTGACAGCTTTAGCTTTAGTAAAGCCAGCCCAAAATAAGCAGCTAAATGATTCCAACACTATACTAATCAGTTCAGGCTCCCCAAAATGGAGATCTTGAAGAACTGCCAGGTAGATAAACATGTGTTGTCACTGGATTGCCAGATTTTTATCCTTTATTTAAGTCACCTTTATGTGGGGAAGGCTGCAGCATATTCCTTCTAGTCTGTGTTTGGAAGGCGCTTTCCCATTAAAGTCTCTTGAGGTCTTTGTTACCCGTGCTAACTTTAGCTTCAAACCATGAAATTTTACCTTGATTTTTACTAATAAAATAAAATAAAATAAAATAAAATAAAATAAAATAAAATAAAATAAAATAAAATAAAAAAAAAAAGAACCTGTGAGTTTGTTTCAAAATCAGGGAAAGCATGATGCTCATTTCTAAAACTTCCTGATTAAAGGTATTTTGCGAGTTGTAGACATGGCTTAATGGGTAAGAGCGCCTTCTGGGTAAGAACGAGGACTTGAGTTTGGATTTCGGGATCCATCTGAAAAGTTCCAGCTATGTGCTTGTGACCATAGCTCTGTGAAGGATGGAGACAGGAGGGTTATCCCGGCTTGCTTGCTGCTCCAGCCTAGCTCCAAGTTCCTGAGAGACCTTGTCTCAGGGGAATAAGAGAGTAATGGATTCAGACTCTCAGCATCCTCCTCTAAATTCTGTGAATACATGCTCTCCTCATATGTGTATACACCACACACACACACCCCACACACCACACACAAACACTACACTTGTATACAAGCATGCATGCATAGGCACAAAGATGTTTGGGATATGTATTTTTGCAACATCAACGCTATCTGGAATCAAAATGGCCAATAAGATGTTAAAGAATAAGAATTTCAATTATTATAATTAAAAAATACATCTTTTATTCAAGGTCTGTGACGGTTTATGCAACTATTAAAGAATTATTCACAGTCTTATTTTGTTAGTCCCTGGTTGTTATAAGTTCGATTTTGCCCATGTTTGGTCAAGCTGACAAGTTTCTAAGAATTCTTCGACATTCCAGGCTTATTGCTTGTAGCAGCCTGCCAAGTCACTAAGCACACAAGACTGCTTATGGCAGAGTGTTTGTTTCAATATTTAGCATCATATTCTCAAATGGACCAGAAGGACCAGATGGGGAACACAAGCAACTTGGCAGGTATTTTAAGCAGCATTGTGAGTTATCTATGAAAAACAATGATACAAGCTTGGCAGAGTATAGGGTGATCAACCATGAGGACATAACATTGATACAGGTATGACTTAAGTAATGCCTGAATGAAACTATTAAAATTTTATGATTGTAATAAAATAGCATAAAATAATATTTATCTAGCTTATAAGACTATAGCTCGATGCTTTAGTCTTGGCTCGACTGAGCGGTTCATTTTCTTATTCTTGGCTCATTTACATCACCAGCTCTCGTGTGGAATGAGAGTCATTAGGTTGCCATACATCTCTTACCCACCAGCAAACTAACCTTAGCATCCTCTTGCAGCAAGGGCAGTGGAAGACAAAAGAAACACAAAAGACCAAACAAGCAGATAAACAAGTAAAAAATTTCCAAGTAGATGATCAGCGCCTCCCAGAGGAAGCTGTTTGCCAAAGGAGGGGATGAAGCCTGTGCTCTCAATGAAGCATGGGTAGGAACTTGGGAAGACAAATGTCTTGGTCAACTTGAGGTGTGCACACACAGATTTGAAACCAGCCTGATCATTTGACTTACCAAAAGAATCTCCTTTTAACTAAAGATAGTTTGGGTTGTGACTTAGTTTGGGTTTTACTGTTGTGAACAGACACCATGACCAAGTCAAGTCTTAAAAAGGACAATGTTTAATTGGGTCTGGCTTACAGGCTCAGAGTTTCAGTTCAGTATCACCAAGGCAGGAGCATGGCAGCTTCCAGACAGACACAGTGCAAGAGAAGCTGAGAGTTCTATATCTTCATCTGAAGGTTGCTAGCAGATACTGTCTTCTAGGCAGCTAGGATGGGGGTCTTAAAGCTCATACTCACAGTGACACAACTACTCCAACAAGGCCACACCTTCTAATAGTGCTGCTCCCTGGGCTTAGCATATACAAACTATCACAGGTTGAGTTCTTTTCCTTTACAAACCAAGGATTCTGTTAAGGGGAACTGGCATTTGTGTGTATACTTTTTTTTTAAAAAAAGGATTTATTTATTTCACTTATATGAGTACACTGTAGCTGTCTTCAGACACAACAGAAGAGTGTATCAGATTCCATTATAGATGGTTGTAAGCCACCATGTGGTTGCTAGGAATTGAACTCAGGTCCTCTGGAAGAACAGTCAGTGCTCTTAACCACTGAGCCATCTCTCCAGCCCAAATGTGTGTATACTTGATACTGCCATACAATGACCAACAAATTTCCATGCCCTAACAAGGTATTCTGTAACAGAGTGCTTGACATGGTCATTAGCACAGTGACAAGCAGATGAAGAAAGTAACGGAGATGGAAGAACATAGGAGAAAAATAGTTAACAATTGAGTTGACATTAACTGTTTTTCTAATTCCTATCAAATATTCTTCTCCTTCAATGTGTTATTTATATTAATGCCTGAATTCTTTTAACACTTTTCCCTTTGAGATATGTCTTAGTTAAATGCCACATTGATAAGTGATGAAACTGACAGTGCATGTAAATAACGTGCTCAAGGCTACATGACAGGTAAGTGATAAAAGTAGAATTCTATTAGCTTGTGAGATGATCTAAAGGCATAGCTGTTGATAGAAACAAGAGACCCACACAAACAATTATAGGAAATATGTGACATTTAGTCCTTGAATCACTACAAGATTATGTTATCCCCATTTCCTAATGTGGAAACTGAAGCTTAGAGCATTCAATGAGTATCTTTAAGCTATCATAAAGCTTAAAGATTGTATAGCTGAGTTTCATATTCAACTATAATCTAAAGTGTCCTTGTGGTGGTTTGAATATGTTTGGCCCAGGGAGTAGTACTTTTAAGAGGAATAGCCTTGTTGAGTAGGTGTGGCCTTGTTGGAGGAAGTTTGCCATTGTGGGAGTGTGCTTTGAGACCTTCTTCCTAGCTGCCTAGAAGACGGTCTTCTGTTTGTCTTCTGAACAAGATGTAGAACTCTCAGCTCTTCATGCACCATGCCTGCCTAGACACTGTCATGTTCCCACCTTGATGATAATGGACTGAACCTCTAAGCCATCCCCAATGAAATGTTTTTCTTTATAAGAGTTGCCTTTGTCAAGGTGTTTCTTCACAGCAGTAAAACCCTAACGAAGACAGTCCTTGAGGAATCTTGTTAATGGTCAACATAGCATTCTATGCATTCTTTGAGACTGTAAAAACTTGAGGTCATTCATCTGCTTTTGGACCACTCATTCTTTCTTCTAAGTTTTCCATATGGCTTCTCATGATTTTGTGTCACTAACATATGGGGATATTAGAACATTTAAAATGAATCATTGCTACATTTTTTTTCTTCGCCATTTGCAGCATCTTTATCAAAATTACAGCTCTCAAGTGTGACACTACTTCCCATTTTGTAATATGACCATCAAACTCCCACTAGAGTATTTTGAAATTGTTATTCTTTTCCCCAATACGGTGGAAGCCTTAAATAATTTCTGACTAATGTAGAGATTACAGTGCTGCTAGAAACTACCATATATTCCAAAAGAATCTCTTACTTCCATGTCCCTATCATGTCTTTTGACTCTGAGGACATAAATCTACACAACAAAGAGAGCCACCTGGAAAAGAAAGCAGTGCAGCAGCTGTTTATTCTGTCAGTCTCGCAAGCTGCTGTTCCTCTCCCTGACGCTCTTTTCTTGAGAGATTTATGTGGTCAGAGGATCAAGAATGTATCTGCACTGCTGGCTTATTTTAGCCACTCTATGATTCAGTTTTCCCTTAGTTTTGGGTGTTGTTTTGTGCTGACTTCTAATGAGTTCATTAGGTTATTTAGTGGCTTCTAACACTGCAGTTTTTTTTTTTTTTTTTTTTTTGAACACAAAAAGCTGTTGTCTGCAGCAGATACTTTATTCCCAATATAATATGTAAACAGTATTTATTTTTGGCTTCCATTAGGAATAGTATTATAAATTACGGCTTGCATTTCTGATTCTTTTCCCCAAATAAATCAGTGTACTGTTTCCAAAGCTTACATCATATGACCCTGACATTTGAAGCACTGCAAAAATGTGTCTTGGAAATATTTCCATGTGTATTTGGTCAAAATTTCATAACTCCTATATGAGCAATCATTCACTTTTTTATATCTCTTCCTGTTTGTATCTCTACATTTTTTAAGGCTTTTGTGTTCCATTCCATCATATCAAATGTGGGAAATGAGTGAACCTCCATCAACATGCTCAAGTATAGAGTACTGTAAGTTTTGACTCGGTGAGGATATTTTTCTTTCTATTTAGGATCTCTTGGGAAATTCATAGGTACCAGATAGCAGTTGAAGGAAGCTTCCACTCTTCATCTATTTATTATTATACTTTCCTCCTCTCTAATTTATAAATATTGATTTTTTTGTTCCAGATTTTCTACTAGCTTCATAACCATACATCCCGATTTTGCATATTTTGCTCCTGTTTTCTTTATGCCTTATTTTTCTTCTTAAAATATTTTTATCGATTCTTTGAGACTATCATCCAACATATTTTGATCATGTTCAACACAAATCCTTTCTTTTAATTTATCTCAGATTACCATCAATGTCCCTTCTTCACTCAAATTCAATCACCTTGCTTTCCTTTTTTTTTTTTCTAATTTAGTAACTCCCCAACACCAATTTGTGGTGTTCATGAACTTATGGGTATGGGGCCATCCACTGGAGAATGGTCAACTCATCAGGAGCCAGATTCTTAAATAAAGTTGACTTTATTAAATAAAGATGACTCCTTCAAAAGTCATCATCCATAGCTTAATTAGGAGTGATTCACAAACCCTTTCCAAATCCATCCTAGAATGCTGATTGGCTTGATCCTTAGTAAATCTCTTGCAGGCATCCAGAGCTGCTGTGCGTTCATGAGAACAAGTTTGGTTGTATGCAGAAGACACTGTTTTACCCCAGTCCTTCCAGAGCTCCGTCTCTTAAAATATATATGTACCCTCTCTGTCACTGTTTCTGAGCCTTGGGAAGGGGATCTGATATATGTGCTCCATTTGTTGTTGAGTACTCTACAGTTGCTTTGACCAATTGTGAATTTGTGCATTAGTCAACATTTACTTCAGTAAGAAACTTCTCTGATGAGGGTTAATAGTTGCACCAATTTATAAGGTACAGAAATATGAAGTTAAAAGGGAGTGTGATACTATGTCCATTTGGCAAAATAATAGTAGCAGGTTCTCTTCTGGGCCTATGAGCTACCCACCAAGGGTTCTTGGACAGTATAGTACTGTCTATGCATTTTTTTTTCCTGTGAAGTAAGTAGGCCTTAAATCCAAGCAGAAAGTCATTGGTTACTACCATAATATCTGTACCACTATTGTGCCAATGAATATAACTTTCTATGCTGGTCGTTATTGTAGTTCATAAGGTTCATACCTAGGTAGGACTGATGATGACTGTTTTCCCTCCCAGCAGTCAGCACAGCACCTTCTGGTACTATGAAAATTAGCCATCAAGGAGGAAGCTTCCTGGTCAGTATAGAATTTCTCCATGACCCATGACCAGTGTGTATGCTGTCTTCAGTAATAAGATCTGACAATCAAGTTCTATTGGGAAACCAAGAACAATGGTTCTAGCATGTATTGCCTTGGTTTCTATGGGGTACTTCTGACCAACAGCTAGAGGGGAGGTAATCCACACTTGCCACTGCGCTTTTTACTGGCAACCTGTGGTATAGGATAAACACAATCCTCCATGTAAGATAACTTTGATTAAAAATTGTAATATATATGTATGTAAAGCACACACATGCACATACACACATATATAAACACACACATAATATATATAAAACACACATACAAACACATATATTATAGGAAGCTTGTTAAAAAAGTGGGTTTCCATGCAGCTTTAAAAAACATACTAAGTGTTACTTATTTCTCTCCCAACACTCTTCTCTGTTACCTTACATTGCCTTCTTCATAGTACTTGTCCCCTCTCTTAAGGTCTTTCTTTCCCTTACCTTGCAATGTTCCCTTTCTAGTTTCTGGATCTGTTTCCTCCTTATGCCCATTTCACAGTACCTTCATTTTTTTTTCTGATTCATCTGCCTATACTTAGTATTTTGCTAGTATTATCATTTTTTACCTAAGTTCTTTCTATAATTTTTATAGAACCATCATGGCATGCAGCTTAAGTTTAAATTAATGCTTAGTCTTAAGTTTTATATATAAATAAACTCAAGGATCCTATCACAAATGATAGAGTCAGGTCTAGAAGTGGGTATTCAGGTCCAATTCTCTGGTCCAAATTTGGTTCATTTGTATTGAAGGTTTCTTCCATGAAGATGGTGTACAATGTTTTAAGCCTTGATTTACCATTATATAAATTTATAGCTCTAACCTCCAACCTCATATTTAGTGAGGTATTAACATTTTTATTTATGGCCTTTCCATTTTAAGTATAATTTCCCATATGATATTTACCCTGAGTTTAGCAGTCGTGGCTACATACACTTAGCCAGGCCTGTTTGACTTGGAAGTTTCTCCAAAGCAAACAAGGAACGTGCATAAACTTAAAAGTATCTTTTAAGTCGATTGATTACCACAGCTTGACGTTAGCAGCATGTAGACACTTCAGCAACTTGAAATCATCCTTCCTGCTTGATGGAAACTTACTCTTTCCCAGATCAAAGTGTTTGTTCACCCTTACAATCATCTGAGCTGAAGAAAATTTGAAAGCTTCCTTTCAGTTGCAGAGCATTCTTTCTTCTTTTCTTTTTCTTCATTTCATTTCTTTTGTCTTTCTTTTTCTTTTCTTTTCTTTCTTTCTTTCTTCTCTTTCTTTCTTTCTTTCTTTCTTTCTCTCTTTCTTTCTCATTCCTTCCTTTTCCCTTCCCTCCTTCCCTCTCTCCCTTTCTCCCTCCTTCCCTCCTTTCCTTTCTTTCCTTCTTCTTTCTGGTATTTGAACTCCAGCAGACCCAATTTAGTTCAATACAGTAGTCACATATTCTTGGATCTTAAGTGTTACGATGTATTTTATCCATCATCAAACTAAAGAAACTTCCTGAGTTGCATTTTACAGAATGAAAGTAAAGATTTAGAGAATGTCATAGCAGATAGAGAATTACAAATGCTGCAGAAACTATGGCATAGTAGTTTCATGATGTCATCTTCTAATGTCAAGAAATATTGTTAAGAGACTCTCAGGAATAAGATTTCAAAGCCATTTGTGTCCTGGAAGAAGGTGACAGGATGGTATGGGCTTGTTAACAGTAAGACACTTCTCTCCATTTTCAGGAGTACCTTCACCCATGTTGTCGGGCTGATTTGGGCAGGCAGTAATTGTCTTGCTTGGGCTAGAATTCCTTGAGTAGATTGGTTTACATAAGTGTTTCTAAAGCTATAAAGACAAGTGGGTAAACTTAAAGAGAAAAACAGTTTTTCTGTAATGTAGAATTCTTTGAGATTGCTTGAAAGAAGAATGGAGCTCAAGGCTCTAATTTTTTTTTTTTTTTTAAGATTTATTAATTTTGATGTATGTCAGTACACTGTTGCTGTTTTCAGATACACCAGAAGAGGGCATCGGATCCCATTACAGATAGTTGTGAGCCACCATGTGGTTGCTGGGAATTGAACTCAGGACCTCTGGAAGAGCAGTTGGTGCTCTTAACCACTGAGCCATCTCTCCAGCTCTCAAGGCTCTAATCTTAAAGCAGACAATTTTATTCTTCCACCTGCTCCTTCCCACTATTTGATAGGGCTTTCCTGCATGCAATTCACTGCTCTCTCAGCTTCTCCAAGTCCCCCTTCCCCCTCTTTCTCCTTCTCTCTCTCTGCTCATTGCCCACCCCACAAAGGCCAGAGTAGGATATTGTAGGGTGCCTTGTTCTACCATTTTTGGCCCACCCTCATTCCCTTGAGATGAGGTCTCTCACTGAACCTGGTGCTAAGGTGGTGGCCAGCAAGTCCTAGTGTCCTATCTGACATGGCATAGAGTTACAGTATATGTAGCTACTCCCAGATTTCTGTGTAAGTGTTGGAATTAGAACTCAGGTCTTCCATCGGGATGGGTATGGCCCTCATGCCTCACTGGACAGCAACAGGAGGACCGGAGCCATTACAAGTTCCCCTTCAATTATTGGAGGTCAGGCCTCTATCCCCGCCTTAGCAAGATGAGAATCACCAAGGCCCTTCTTATATTTAGAGAAGGAAGGAGAAGTCAAGGGCAGCCCTGCTTATACACTGAAGGCCTAAAATCAGCCATAGGCCTAAAGTCAGCAATAGACCTGGCATACATACATGCTAACACAAAGTCTTGGGTCTCTGTGGAAAAACACTGAAACAGATGGCTATAAGCTACTGTAAACAGGCAGCTTCTGTGGAAATTTACCAGCCTGAGTAGTCATAGATCTTGTAAATAGGTAGCCTCGGCGGACAGTACCAACTTAGATAAGGACAAGTGAATCATAGGCAGAGTCATAGTGACCTGTCTCCTGAACCTTCACCCAGCTGACACCCTGTTCTGAATGGTATCTGTACTCCCCTGAACACCTATGCTCCAGTGTCATCCCCTTCCCCACATCCTGCCTCTTTGTGTTTATAACCTCTGTGTGAATAAGTAAATTATAATTTGATTTAAAAAAAAAAAAAAAAAGAACTCGGGTCTTCATGCTTGCACAGCAAGAACCCTTAACCACTGAGCCCTCTCTCCAGCTTCTTAACAGTTTTATTATTATTACTAGATTCTTTTTTTCAGAGTACTGTTTATATTCATATAGAAGGTCTTTTAAAATTTCTTCCCCAAAATATATGTTGTTCTGTAAAACTCTTTCAGTAAAGCAGCTAACACCTATCATCAGGTTTTGATTCCATCCTCTATCTTCCAGACTCTGACATCTTTGTTCTCTGTCGTGGAGGACTGAGAGACCTGGCCTCTCCTCTATGCAGCATACAGTTCTGATTGTCTGAACAACAGGAAAGGCTGCTGTGAGAACCTAGTCCTTTCAGGCTTGAGGTCATACTCACAAGAAATGATGGGAAGTTATGGCTGAGAGGGTGGAGTCTCTCATGTCATGAGAGGTCATGTCATATGCCCACTGTCTGGTGACTGGTCTCTAAAGCTCTCTGAATCTTGTTCCCCAATTTGTTATCTGTCTTCCCCATTTAAACCCTCTCTCAAAGATTCAAGCACACATAAATTTCTCTTTTCCAGTTTTTTCTTCTGACTTTGTCTTGTTATACATGAACATACAACAATATTGTGCTTACGAGTGTTGATGTGCCAAGGACTTGACTTCCCTGCTGACATATCCTAAGCTATAAAGTGCTTCAGCGGCAGCTCCTCCTGGAATTATGTAAAAAACAAAACAGCATTATAGACTATGTGCCTTGTATCCCTCCTGGTATACATTATGTATACCATAAGAGGTAAGTAAGTGTTGTATTTATGGAGCTCAGAAGGAGTAGGTGGTTTGTTCTAAGGTGAAGGAGCAGAACAGAAGCAGATCAGGAAAAGGTAGAACAATACAGCCTCATCCAATTAGTGTGGACAAAGCACTGCTGTGGATACACAGGGTATTTTTATAACAAAAGTATGTCTATAGATATGCACTGGTTCATCTGCATCCATAGGTGTCTTTGTCACAGGATTCTTATTGTGGCTAAAGTCTACAGATTCAGTATTAAAAACAAATAGGTATTATTAGCATATTACCTATAGATAGCCTCTTACATACTTTAAATCTTTTGTAAATATATATAATACATAAGAAGCTATAGATTATAGATAGCAACTACACTGTATTATTTAGGGACTGTCAAGAAAGAAATTGTGTTCATTTTTAATGCAGACTCATTTCATCTGCAAATAGTGCCAGCCAGTACCACCAGCCCAGGGCTGGCACCATTCACACTGGTCTGGGCCTTCCCACATTCACCACTAATTAAGAGGAGGTGCCACAGAGTTTCCCACTAACTTGTGTCAAGTTGACATAAAAGTCGATGTCAGTTAGTGAGCTTGTAGAGTCTCACAACCCAAGTATTAGGAGTCTCATGGCATAGATCAGGGCTTCTTTGCCTTGGGACCAGTTTAGGAACAATAGGTATGGTGGACTGTAAATGCATAGGGATCAACCACCCTTTGCTGGATCATACAATTAGCAGGGAACTGCAAATAGTTTCCAGAGCTTACGAATACCAGCTGCTTTCCAGAGCAAGCATTTTAACACATCCCAGATTCCTTAGTTCATGCCTTATGAGAAACCTCCAGAGGAAACTAAAAACTGAGAATACTGAGACATTGGAAGAGCATGCGTCTCAGTGTAGGCACGAAATATCATAAGGAAAAGTAAGCTTTGACAGTATTGAAATTTGAAGTTCCTTTGCTAAAAAAAGAGTGATGGCATTATTGAGGAGGTAATTAAATCTTTTAAGTAATAACGGCGTGATTAGATTTGTGTTTGAACATGTGGCAAATGAGTTGGAATTGAACTCGAGGCTACTAGAAAGCTAGGAATCTTTTAATAAATGATCACAATGTTAGGTTCAATTAAGGATGTGTTCGTGACATAGGAGATGATATAGACTCTGAATGCTCAGTGAAAGAGAAATAAGAGATGGCTAGCATTAAATGAGCTGATAAACACAGAAAGGGGAGCTTCCTCATTAAGAGATTCTCTAGGTGGGGGCTGGGGAGATGACCCAGTCACTAACATTGATGCTGTGTAAATGCATGGCCTTGAAAACAGCTGAGTGCAATACCCTAGCACAGTGACATCATCACTGGTGGTGGGAGGGGGTCAAGGGCAGAGACATGCACATACAGAAAGCTCACTGGCCAGCCAGTCTAGCAGAATTGGCGAGTTAGAGATATAGGAGAAATCCTGTCTCAAAATGTTGGGTGGGGAGAAATGGAGGAAAATATCTGAGGTAAAATTTGATTTCCATTTGCCCACACACTCACGAACATGTGCACACACATATTAACATGCATACACATGTATCAAAGAAAGTCTAATTGTCATGTGTGGTCTAGCAAGATTAGGAGAATATTAAAAGATAATGTGGACCTTGTAGAGTCCTAAACTATTATACAGAGTTCTAGAACTTTCTAGGTGTTAGCTATCTTCATTTGAGAAGTAGAAAGACACCTTTAGCACTTACTAAATAATGATATATCTCCCTCTGTAATCTTTCATCTGGATTATAGTCTTTGTGACATTGCTAATCTCTCTAGACATGAAGGAAAGTATCTCACTAGCAAAGATACTCTCCGCCTGAGAGTACAAATGATGTAATTCAATCTAACAAGCAAGTAGACAGCCCGAATAAGTGGGCATAGGGATTTTCATAGCTGATAAAATAGACGTTATCAAAACCTAAACCAAAACCAGTCAGGAAAGATGCAATAGTTAATCTTCCTTGTCAGTTTGATTGGGTGTACAGTTACTACTGAAGGTGTTCTCAGAAAGACGAAGCAGAGCAGGAAAGGCCTCTCTGAATGCTGGGAGCACCATCCCATAGGCTGGGGTCCTGTCACGTGCAAAAGGGAGCCAGAAAGAAAGCTGAGCGCGAGCATGGATTCACCTCTCTGCTTCCTCACGGAGGATGCAAGACGACCAGCTGCCTCACACTCCTGCTACCGTCCATCTTTCAGAACTGTGAGCCAGAATAAACCGTTCCTCCCTGATGCTGCTTTTGTCAAGAGATAAAGAAGGTCGCAACACCCAGATACTATGGTGCATGTCTTCAAGCCATTCTTTGGAGTTGTGGGGCTGTCTGATCTTTGTGAGTTTGAGGCTAGCCTGCCTGGTTTATATAGCAAATCCGGGTCTGTCAGGGCTAAGTAGTGAGACCCTGTTTCAAAAATGATAACCAAAAGCAACAGAAAAGAAGAGTTTGTTGTTGTTGTCATTGATGTGTATGTGTGCATTGTGTGTGTGTGTGTGTGTTTCCCTGCTTTTTATTTACTGGTCTGAGATTATTTATTCTTTGTGTGTGTATTTCGTTTTTAATTTTTAAATTGTTTCTTTAGATTGGAGTTTTCAATATAGCTTATTCTGTATGCCTGGATTTGTAGATAGATGTTGCTTAAATTTAAATTTATCTTGAAATGTCTTATTTTCTCCATTTATTGTCGCTGGAAGTTTTACTGGGTGTCTTAGTTAGTGTTACCATTGTTGTGGTGACTCACCATGACCAACACATCTTGGGAAAGAAAGGGTTTATTTGGCATTTCCATATCTTAGTCCGCCATTGAAGAAATTCAGAACAGAAACTTAAACAGGGCCAGCACCTGGAGGTAGAACTGATGCAGAGGCTATCGAGGGGTGCTGCTTACTGGACTGATCCTCATGGCTTGGTCAGTCTGCTTTCTTAGAGAAGCCACAATGGGCTGGGCTCTGGCCCATCAGTCACTAACTAAGAAAATGTAGGTAACCCTACAGGTTGATATTAAGGAAGCTTTATCTTAACTGAGGTACCCTTCTCTCAGATCACATTAACTTGTGTCAAGTTGACATACAACTATTTCGCACACTGGGTATAGTACTTTCGTGTGGTATCTGGGGTCTCTTAAGACTCAGTAGAATATCTGTCTGCTCCCTTTGTGCTTTTGGAGTATCCGTCCAGAAGCAGGGCCTATTATAAAAGATGTCTTTGTGTATTACTTTGTCTTTTCCTGTTACAGGTTCTAATATATAATAATCAAAACACTAAATTATTTGTTGAGGGTCATTTCTTTTTTGGTCCAGTCTTTCTGTTCTGTATACTTCTTGTTCTTGTATGTCCATCCTTTGATAGGCCACGCTAAAACTCAGCAAAATATTCAGAGTTCAACGATAGCATTTTCTTCTTTAGTTTTTTTTTCTATGATCTATTTGAAAATATTTTATGTACCTTTGACTTCTCATTTCTATATTTCTATTATTCTTAGAATTGATCTTTTCATAGTATCCCAGGTTTCCTGTTTTCAGGATTTTTTTTTTTTAAAGGACTTACCATTTTCCTAAGTGTCCATCTTGACAGGTGTGGCCCGTGAAGGTTCTGGGCGCACAGTGTTCCTAGGTGTTGGGAGCTGATGTTTAGGAATCAGATGAGCAAGGAGAGGAAGGCTTAGGTCCACAGAAAAGGGTGTCCTATGGGATCTGTTTAGTCCTCTTAATATGGTGACAGAGAGTGAGGAAAGGCTAGTCTGGTAGTCTGCTACCGAGCTGGGCATGAAACTGTGGGCCGGGGTTTGGAGGAGAGGAGGGAGAAGAGAAGACCTGCAGTTAGCTTGCCTGCTTCCGTGGCTACAGCAAGGTTGCAACATTTTAATAAGGGAACAATTCACCAACAAGACATAATAATTGGAAATACTCTGCACTAAGTTATGTCTCTAATTCATTTCATAAAATAAACACCAAAAGTGATGCAAGGTGAGCTACAACAGTAGTGGAAAATGTTAATATCCCACTTTCATCCTTTGACAGGCCTTCCAAGCTAAAGCTCAGCAAGCATATTCACAGTTCAATTACAGCATAGATGAATGGGCTTTAACATATAGTCATATATATGTATATAATGAATTCTTTTCAGTGTTCCACTTCTTTAAAATAGATACATAATACTGATGAACTCCAAAACCCACCGGAATGAAAATCATCATCATCAGATAATTTTTTCCCTATGGGACATGAAGACTTCATTTAAAACCATTATTTTAAGTAAACAGAAGATTTTTACCATATATTCTATATCTATAGGTGTATGAGCAAGTGCCTGTCCAGGTTGCATATACTATAAGTATCCTTTAAAATGAAAACCAAACAGAACAGAAATATCTGTCAAGATATACCTAGGAAAATGAATTATTCTTGTAGGTGTTAACATGGATATAGACTCAGCTTTATATCTGTGAATGTTAGCAATGAAATGTTATTGAGCATTAAGAAATAAAACCCTTTATGACTTTCTCCCCCAAAACTATAATACAGCACGATATTGAACTTAATACTCTAATTGTAAACCAACAAAAAATGCTTTTTATGATTACTTCAATGTTTGTAAGGTTATGACTCATGAACAAGTTATAGTCATGGTTGGGCTGCGTTTATACAAGACAGGGTGTGAATTTTAAAAATGGATCAACAAGATGGGGCAGATTTAGGTGTGGACATATTTACATAATATGTTTAAATATGGGCATAGAGAAGCACAAAAACAAATATCTCCTGTGGCATATTCAATCCATACAGGAGTTTTGTGCACCATTGTATTAATAAACATTCATGGAGAGTGAACAAAAGTTGGCATCAGGTAGGATCGTGGCAAATAACCCTTGACTAGAGTAAGTTAAAAATTACTGACACTTTAAGTCCCTAAGAGAATGTAGAAGAATGGCACTGAGAATTCTGCATCTGTGGCAGAAAGAGGGAAGACCATTCCAAAGGGCAGGGCCCTTAGCAGTTACAAATGAAATTGTTCCAGTAATATTAATGTAATAGCCATACAGCCCCAAGGTTACAATGAAATATTATAATTATGTGTACACCCCTATGACACATCTCACTCATATGTGACTAATTATTATCAAACTGTCTTTTTCCATGTTGACTTGCTTGTTTGAAAATGCAACTGTTACTGCTTTGTGTTTTACACATACTTAAGTCTTGTGACTCTGAGATTTTAGGAGCAGACTCTGTCTAGTGCAGCTCTTATATGTATATTAGACACTTTAAGGACATATAAAGTCTTAGGATACCACTTCCCAGAATATTTAGCAGGTTAAAACATTAGACTCTTCTCTGTGGTTCCAAAAGCCAACCAAGTATCTCTTAACTGACTCTGCCCACAGGTAAGGCCAGGTTGTTCAGAGGCAATCTCTGAGCAAGTTGAGAACTGTGCAGTAAATAAATAGAACACTATGAATTACCATTTATATTACAGCTAAATTGGTCTTATTAAGAGATTAACTGCAGGACAAAGGATAACTCCCAGAGGCATAAGAATTCTATTTTAAAATGTATCTCTAAGGAGTATGGTGAGGGGCAGTATCATCCAACTAACAAGATATTTGGGCTGGCTGGGGGGTCGGGTGTAGCATAGAGAAAGGATACAAGGTGGTAAAGAGCCCAGATGTGCTATACAGATGTACACAAAAGTAAACATTTCTTTCTCTGCATCTCTGTTCCAGTGACACATACATTTTTTTCTCCTATTACACACACACACACACACACACTCACACATTCATTCGACATTTGTAATTTAATAATCTAATATTGTTTTTGCAGGGCTGAGGCTGTTGTCGGTGAGGGAGCCCATGGCTTCATCCATGCTAGGCAGGCGCTCTCACTACTGAGCTACATCCCTGAGTTAGTGACAACAGTTAGTGACAAGTGTTTACACACTGACCAAACCAGGTAGATTCATGAGCCGTCTTCCACTTTTACTTTTTATGTAGGATATTTCTGTCACCTACAGTTAGGATGCTCAGTTAAATTGTGACTGCTCCAAACTTTGCATTCATATTCAGATTTCTAGAATTTTAAATCTATAGGTAGGTATTTGACTGTCTCCTTTTGGATCCTTTATAGAAAATGTATTTCCTATAAATAATTAGAAAAGTGTTGTGAAGCAAATGTTCTCTGAGTTCCTAGTCATATCTGTGGTCTTCCCAGACAGCGATTTTCCATCTACCTTCAGCTTATAGCTGCTTCTTTGTTGGTGGGTTTTGACATACTTACTGCCCTGGCACGTGTCCCTAGTTGTCTGTCATCTAATTCTGAATTCTCCACCCTCAGTGCACTAAGAGCTGAGATTGCAGGTGAGCACCTCTTCTCTCAGGTTTGAAGATGTGTTTTGGTATTCTCGAAGGTAGCATGTTCATGTCCATGGCTCTGAGGAAAGATCACAAGATTCTTTCAAGGATGAATTCTGTTGTAAAGTTTCTCATAATCCTTAGAGACTACCTACAGGATACATTTCCCAGGCAACTAAAGAGTAATTCAAACAATCCTTTAGGGTTTGTTGTAGAAGTAGTCGTTATATTAATGAAATACATTTCTATTAAATTCTTATATCCCCTCTAATGTCTTTATAGCCATCAAAACTGGAAGCATCCAAACTTAGGTGTGTTTGAAACTTGGGAAGAATTCCTAGAAAGGTCAGTTTCTGCCTTATGTCTGTGAGAGATTCTGGATAAGATTTAGTAAATGGGGTGGAACTCTATGGGAAGACTCTGGGTTGGTCCACTACTGCTACTCACACGTGGGGCCATGCACTTGTCCGAGGCACCTTTGCAGACGCAGTCCTGGGCACACTTGGAGCAGACCACGGGGCAGCAGGAGCAGTAGCTCTTCTTGCAGGAGGTGCACTTGCAGTTCTTGCAGCCGCAGGAGCTGGAGTCAGAGCCGGAGCCGATGGAGCAGGAACAGGAACAGTTGGGGGCCATTCCGAGGTCTGGCTAAGCTGGAGCAGCAGAGTAAGGGCCGAGAAGGTGCTCAGGCTGCTGGAAGTCGTGGTGATGCTTAGCAGACGGTCTGCCCTCTTTATAGTCCCTGGACAAGATTTTTGCTCCCCCGTATGTCCACATACAAAACGTTTTTGCTATATTTTCTTGCTAATCATGTGAATTTCCCCATCATTCTGAGTACTACTGGCCTAGCTGAGCCATCTTCTCTAATGTGGGTGTTGGGAAAACCATTTGTCTGCTTTCTTCCTACCCACTACTAATGCGGCACTGCTCTTCATGTAAGAGCACTGGTGCTTTATAAACCTGTCCAGTGATTCCTGATTGATTTTTACAAGTACAGAATCCTGAGCCCGTGAGATGTCTCAGTGGATAAATACTCTTGTTGCCAAGCCTGATGACCTGAGTTCTATCCCCAGTGCCTGTCTGATGGAAGGAGTCAACTGTTAATTATTCTCAACACCCACATTATGCATGCACTGTGGCATAACCCCACCTGTAACAAATAAAAAGTATAAATTGAAACAAATAATCAATGTGGCTTATAAGGTCCTACATAGGCCTGGACCTGTCTACCTTGATAATCTCATATTGTATAACACCTTTAAGCTGTATCATAAATTCATCTTTTAATATTTGCTCCCATCTATCTTAGGACCTCCACAAATGTTTTTCTTCCTTTAAAGAATATTCCCTGTGTTATATGAATGATCACAATGGAGTTTTAGTCAGCTGTAAAGATGAATGAATTGATGGTATTGGCAGAAAACTTGGTGCAAATGGAGCGCATCATAGCAAAATCAGCCAGACTGAATGCCAGCCTACTAAAAGCCTGTATTTACGGAGGACATGAGTCTAAGAGGAGGTACACTACTTTTGTTTTCCTAAATGAATGTGCTGTCCACTTGCCTTCTACCTATTTCTGCTGATACCATAGACTAATACCGCTCTCAGCCAGGGTGGAGAAGCTTCTTTTTGGCCCTGGTGATGGTTAACGCAGAGACTCGTGTCTCGTCAAAGTGCCGATAATAAATGACCGACAAGACCTCAGTTCGTAGGACAACTATATTACCTCCTTGCCCCACAAGGCCCAGAAAACATGGCGTAAGAAAGGAGAAGAAGGATAAAAGTGCGGGAAGATGAAGAAGAGTGCCACAAAACACTGCCATCTGGATATATTACTGTGGTGACCGTAACTACAGAGCACCTTTAGGGCTGCACACGGTTGTGTCTTCTAACTTTCTAGCAAGGAGAGAGGAGGTGCCAATGAAAACACCATCCCTGCCTGAGGAGCAAATGGTAACAATGGTTGCTGGGCGAGGGGATGTCACCTCTGTAACGGTATGTGTAGCCATCAGGAGACTAGATAAGAAGAACATTTTTAGATTGAAAGGCAGGGAGATTTCAGAGGACGATGGGGATTGAATGTAATCACAATACACTGTATATATGTGTGGAATGCTCAAAACACAAAGAGGAAAAAAGAATTTTGCTGGAAAACATCACTTTAACTGAGGCAGCTTAGGTCCACAATACAAATGCTTATAATTGCTTTCGTATGTAGATGCTAGCCTTCAATTGCCAAATGTTTGTGTCGGGGTGGGAGTAAACATGACTAAAAGTCAGGAGACAAGAAAGGAAAAAAAGAATTTAACCAATAAGTGGGAACACAATAGAGAAAATAGAAAAGATGGGGTGGGGGGCAAAAGGGAAGTTTCCTACAGGCAGGTAGCGGAGCAAGACGAGGGAGACCTGTGGGCGGGAACCAACCAAAATGAAATGTGCAGAAAAATCCTCTAGGAGAGCCCACAACTTAATAAGCTGATTTAATAATTCCTTCAAAACAAACATCACGATTTCATTTGTGGATTTTAGATTTTTATATAGATAAAAATTGTATGTGTGTTTGTGTGTGTGTGCAAGTGTGTGTGTGTGCTCAAGTGTGTGCCATAAAGGTACAAGTGAGAATTTCTGAGGAAGTGGGTGAGGCTGTCAGCAGTGGAGAGGGAGGAGACTGGGGATATGTAGTTTTACTCGGGGTCCTTTGCTGACTTCATTTTTCACGTTCTACTACTCCAAACAAGTATGGCTACCCATTCTCTCAGTACAAGATAGTCCACTGATCAATTATTCTTGCAGAAGCTGCTTTAAGCTTACCTTCTTTTTAATATCTACGCTCCTAACAAGTATGTCCTATGTCATCTTTTCTTCGTTAGTTTGTGTATGCCCTGTGCCTCGCTTGGATACTACTTCATAATGTATGTGTCTCACTTTCCAGGCTCTTTCCAGTCTGTACACAGCACTTAGCTCAATAAAGCAGCAGCTCTCATAAGTTATTTATTATAATATTAAGATTTTGGATGACTAGACATACTCATGTGTTTTTCTCCTACTATTTACTAGGAATAAAACGTCTCCTGGTAATAGTGTATTCTTGGGATGCTTGTATAACGGGCGTGTAAACAAGTGAGGTCTTAAAAGTGCATGTGGTTCCCGTAATCAGCTTGAAGAAGGTTATGAAGAGACCTATTCCCTGGGCTTGGGGACTGAGGTGGTTAATATTGGGCTGTCTTTCTAGGGAAAAGTAGTGGTTTTGTTGGAACAGGGAGGAATAGCTAGGATTTATTGCATAGCCATAACGTATTGGTAGAAATCTGTATAACTGTTATTAAGCAGAAGTTATAATTTCTTAAATGGTACAAAATTTACTTTGATTTCAAATATAAGGTTTTCATTGGTACGAGTTTCTTGTTGATATAGAAGTGAGATTAATAGTGTTACTCTCATAGGCATTGTGCCCATATAACACATTTAGGAATACAAGGCTTAGACCCAGTCCTTCTTTAACTTTTAAACTGATTTGAGATGGTTAGCCTGTGAGTTAAGGGCCTATAGCAAATTCATGGCTCTGAGTTTATTGTTAGGGTGTTTTCTATATTTTATTTAGACACAGCTGAGAAGAGTTAACAGACAACAGTCCAATTGCCTTACATGGATAGTTGGTTTTCAAAACATCAGAAGTCCACAGAATTGACGTTACAAACATTTCTGTATTAAGGTTCATTTTGATTAGAGACCTGTCTACTCCTGACAGCTTCCCTGTGTTGGATTGTAAGAAGAAACTGAGCATCTTTGGAGTTACTCCAGTTGTGGTGAGACAGCCACTAGGCAAGAATCGCCTCTTTTCATCTACAGACAAACTACTGTCCTGAAAAGGACATACTTGCAGAATAGTCGACTGATTATATCTGCCAAGACAGAGTAATCAGCCCTTAATAATTCTGCATCACTAGGTCTGTCAGATGATCCTGGGCCAGAAGGCTGAAGATCAGATGCTCCAATGTTTTGTAGTATAGGGACTGTCTAGGTGTTCAGCGGTCTCTATAAATTGGCTAAGTTTTAGAAGCTATGCTTTGTGCTTCCCATAATTTCAGTTAATTCAGTCATTCTGGATTTCTGACGGGATTGAAGACTTATAGTCTCATAGCCAATTCCAGCTATTTACTTTGAAAGAGAAGACTTAAGAGGATGATTTTCAGCTGACATTCATTCTAAAGTCAAGAAAAAAGCCAGGTTCAGAACTAAATCTTTTAGTTAGGAGAGATGACAGAGGTTCTGTTTAGTCAACAAAATTATGGACTGGGTATTAGATCTATCTTGTACCTTACTGATACAATTTGGTATAGTTATACTCTAATTGTATTTTGAGAGAAAAGTTTTATCTTAACAGGAAGGGTGATATGTAGGAGGAGCTAAGGTGGGAGGAGGAAGGAGAGGAAGAGGAGGAGCTAGGAGGCAAGAGAAAGAGAGAGAGAGACAGAGAGAGACAGAGAGACAGAGAGATAGACAGAGACAGAGAGACAGAGAGGAACATGGAGGCAGATGTTTGCTTGTCTCCGCCAGTCAAAGATAGTTGGTATATCTAGGTTGGGTATTGGGTTACGCTTCTGATTGTATGGGCATCTTGTTATTGAGCATTACCAGACATATAAAGCCTTTGATTAACATTTTTTTAATAAAAAAAGAAAAAGTGCACGTGGTCTTTTCCCTGCTTTAACTCTTTGTCTTCCTTGGCATCTGTAAGGATTTAGCTTTTTGCATGTGCTGGAAACTTAGTTTCCTATTAAACTCCGAATCCTCAGTTTGTCATTTGGAAGATGACAAATGATACACCCCCACATTCGACTCAGAAGAGTTCCTGTTTGCTCCTGGATCAAATGAAAGAATTATTATTCTCGCAGCAGGGTGACTCCTTTGTGAGTTGCCATAGCACTTGTGACCATGTCAGGTGCCATTTCCAACACTAAAATATCTAATCATTGTCTCTTTCATGGGAATACTAGATTCCAAGACATTAATATTTTGGCATACATTTTATAATGAATATATTTTGATGTTATCAGAGTTAAAAGTACCAATAAAAAATAAAGATCAAAATCTTTCATAGATATTTCTTTTCTGAGGCTAAGGTTTGAAGTTTGACCTATTCTATAAATTGTGATATTTTAATAATTCACATTTGATTTTGAATATATATGTTCATTTAATTTAAACTGCATGTAGAGTCCTGAGTAATTGTGTAGTGGTTGAAATGCGCAGACTTGTGTCAAGGACCCCAGTGTCTCAGACCCATGGAGTGATAAAGCCTTTCGTTGAGGAGGTTCAGAGGTATGGCAAAGCCTTCCTCTGGCCCAAGTGTGACTGCTGACAGTGTGTGCTAAAATGTCTACCATCTTATGGTACTTTATAGACTGCTACCTTATAGAGGTCACTCCTCTTGAGGTTATCCAAACCTGCCTCCCTAGTTCAGTTGTACGTAATAACCCTGCCTCCTGGTTTATCTGTATATGATTACCCTGCCTCTTTGTTCAGCTGTGTGTAATAGCCCTTCCTTCCTTCTTGACTATAATGATAAACACGCTGACCTTCCAGAGTGCTGCTGTTTCTCTATTTGTATGTCCGGATTCCTCAAGCCCAGCTTTTCCATATGTATGTATCATTTCTTCCTTCCCTTGCTTCCTTATTAGGGTTATCCCAAGATCCATGCAATAGAACTCTGTATAATCCCTGCATCCTAGTCCCATTTTAATTTTCAATGTTAACAATAAATATGCTTTATATATAATATATAATTTTAACATATTATATATATTTATATACTTTATATAAAAGTTTTCAGTGTTAATGCTCTTACACATACTGACTTGCAATATTCTCTTTATACTTAGTGTCTTGTGGAAGTCCTTATATGTTTTCATGTCCTATAAAACACTACTTTTTAATAGTTTGTGTAATCATTCAGTTATTGATGGCGTTTTCATCACCTTACATTCTACATTATCAGATACATGTTTCAGAGCTGCTGCTTTATTTAGTTATATAAAAATCTAAAATCCACAAATGAGAGAAATTGTGATGTTTGTTTTGAAGAAATGAATATATCACCTTATAAAGTTTTGGGTTTTCATATAGCATATTGATTACCACATATTGCTGTGTAGAAAAGAAAGTGTGTGAACGTGTATGTGCACGCTATGTGTAGGGTGGATGCATGCTCAAGTGCCAGGGCATTCGGGTTGTCGGGCTTACACAGTGCGTGTCTATCCATTGAGTCCTCTTGCCTGTGCCTCAAATGTGAGCTTTTTCTGTCTCTGCACGGGGGTCTTTTTGTGTTGCTCAGGCTGGCCCTAAAGAGGATATCCTTCTGCCTTTGCCTCCTGAATGCTGCAAAGTAAAGTCATGCACCACCATGCATCACCATAATGTATAATTACCATCCAAGTAATATTCTTTAACTTTTTCATCCATAGTATACAAAACTATCTTTCTTTTCATATATTTTCATTGAACAGTTATTTTCATTTAAAAAGAACTTTCAGTCAAATGCATAAAAAAGATGTATTTTATTTCTGTGTCTTTTACTCCTAGTTAATATTCTTTGAGGGTTTATTGGCATTTATATTTCCTCTAATTTCACATTTTCTAGCCCTCATGTTTTGCTATTGAGGCGAGTTAATTATATCTCACTGAATTATAAGAACCTGGAAGTTATGTACTCGATTTTCTCCATTTATTCTTTCTTTGTCTAAAGTAACCTTTTATGTTGTCTTGATACATAAAAAGATTATAATGTGGCAAATTTTACCAATTTCTTTGTAAATTTTTTTTATTGATATTTTAATTATACAGTCTTGCCAGATCTCAAGCTATTACTTGTTATTCTGTACTATCTTTCTCTGTTACATTTTTATATTTTCTATTTACCTGGAATACATTTTATGAAATAATATGATAGAATTTTAGCACATTAAAAAACTGGTTAACTCTTCAATTAAAGAGAAGTCGCCGTCTTTCGAGTTTCAGTCAGCCTGTAGAATAGTGTTCTAGAACTTAATATGTCACCATTGCTTTTTTTCATTATACTTTAAACATGATTAAACAATATCAACTTATATTTAAAGTTAATTTTCCAGTCTGTATCATTTTTATGTAGACGACTTTCTGTTTCAATAGTATGTTTGTATATAACTCAGAGTATTAATTTTATTACACATTGAGGTTTATTTGGAGAATAACTAGAGACAAGACATTTTATTGTAAAATTTTTAAAAACTAGTTTAAAGTTCAATCCTCTGAACAAAGTGGACTTGGCTTTGTAGGAGGTCATGTAGTGATCTAGCAGTTCTTGAGGTTGTAAATGTCCTTATAGGCAGGAGGTAATTTCCTCGGAGGAGGTGAAATGGAGGGTCATTAATAGAAACAGTGGTGACAGTTCATGAAAGAGACAGGAACAAGATGTATCTGACAATGGCATCTTTACAAGGTGGTATAACAGACAGACTTGCCATGATTAACCACAGCTGCTAACAATGCAGTTTCATGTCTCTGCCTTCTTGAACCTTTCAGTTAAAAATACAATAGGTATTAGTCCTCCTCCCGAGGTATTACAGTGAGTTATGACACAGAGATTTTACTATGTGAATAGCACCAGAAGATTATTAATATTTCATTTTAGTTTTATGCTTAAGGGTTAGAAAGGTTAAGTGAATTCGTCCGGGTTGCACCATCATGGTAAAGATGGACTAGACCTCTTTTTTCATTTTTCTTTGCATGTTTCTCAAGTCATGGGCACAATATAAGTACCCAGTCCATATTGCTAACAAACAGATGTTATACAAAACAACATTTTTCTCACCATTTACCCCATCAAAGCCATGAGCATCTTTTGCCTAGGGTACCATGAGAGTATTACTAGATTTGTGCATTTCTTGCTCTCTTTATTCTACCTGCCAGACAAGAGCTACCATGAGATACATCTCTATTTTCCTATAAACACATTTATCTATTGTCTATATACAACCTATAAGTAAAACATTCAATAAATTTATTTGTCTACCATCTAATTCATCTACCATATATCAATAAATTATTTATGATTGAATCCAGCATCTATCACATATCTATCATCCACCATCTGTTTATATATAACTGTTATCTATTTATCATCTGTCACTTTAATCTATATATCTAAATCTTCTATATCTATCAATCATCTCCTATCCCTACAACCTGTCTCTTTCTATTTAATCAAGCTATCATCTGCTACTTATCAATATATATTTAACATTTATCATCTCTAGCATGTCTATCTTTATCAATCTATTCATTTATCATCCATTTTAATGTAATTTAGTTAGTTCAAATCTTGTCCCTTGATTAAAGCTCCTTTGTGTATATGCCCAGGAATGGGATAACTTGATTGCGGTAGATCAATTCCCATCTGCCTGAGAAATCACCACACCTATTTCCATAGTGGCTGTACACGTTTGTCCTCTCACCAGCAATGGATAAAGGTTCTACTTACTCCACAGCCTTGTCAGCAAGAACTGTCATTTGTTTTTTGACCTTGGCTATATCTGACAGGTGTAAGATGAAATCCCAAAGTAGTTTTAATTTATATTTTCCCTAATAACTAAGGAAGTGTAGCATTTCTATAATGTCCTGCGCCCTTCCTGGCCAGCAGAAAATTAGACGCAAGACAACAAGGTTCCTTCTCAAGGCAGTTTACTCAGGATTGTAGCTTTCTGGTGGTGGCGGCCCCACCTACCCTGGGGACCAGGCTTATATCTAAGCAAAGGCCAATGAGCATATGCCACGTATCATCTCTCCATACGTCCACGTATGACCATTCCTACCCCTGCACAGCTGCATAGCCAAATGAGGACTTGTTTACCACAAGGAGCAATCTCAGCCAGCACCATCTTCAGGTGCAGCGCATAGCGACTCTCTACACTATAAGTGTTTTCTTGAGTTTTCTCTAAGTGCATTTGATTTTCCTTTTTTAAGAAATCGCTGTTTAGATCTCTACCCCATTTTAAAATTAGGGTATTTGTTTTCTGACATCTAGTTGTTTTCATTTGTTTGTTTATAGCTTTTTCTATATTTTTGATATAAGTCTTCTATCAGATATGGAGTTGGTAAAAATCTTTTTCTACTTTATAGGTCAAATGATAGTGGTTTTAGCAATGCAAGAGCCTTTCAGTTTCATGAGGTTGCATTTATGAATTGTTGATTTTTGTGCCTGTGCTAGTGGTATTCTATTTAGAAAGTCTTTTATGTGATGGTGAATTCCAGGCTATTCCCTATTTTCTCTTCTATCAGAGTCAGTGGATCTTGTTTTATGTTGAGGTCTTTGATTCATTTTGGAGTTGAGTTTTGTGGAGGGTCATAAGTATGGGTCTACATGTAACCATCCAGTTTGCCTGTATCATTTGTGGAAGATGATGTCTTTTTTTCCCCCAGTGGGCATTTCTGGCTTTTTATCAAAAATCAGGCGTCCAACTAGAGATCCATCTCATGGGCAAGCATTAATCCCTGACACTATAATCTGCTTCTGTCTGTACGCACAGCATAGCATCAGTAATAGTGTCAAACCTTGGCACTCCCAATGAGATGGATCTCAATTGGGCTGTTCTTTGGACCTCCTTTCCCTCAGTCTCTTCTCCATTTTTGTCCTGTATTTTTTTTAGACAGGGACAATTCTGGGTCAGAAATTTTGACTGTGGGACAGTAACCCTGCCTCTCTGCTTGAGGCTCTGTCTATCTACTGGAGGCAGATTCTTTCTTGATTCATTTTTCATTCAGTTGTTCAGTTTACATGAGTTTACAAGCTTTCTGTTGATGATATCCATCTTTTATCCATGCTGTTCAAATAGGATGCAGGCTGTTATTTCAATTTTCTCCTGTACATTGAGACTTCCTTTGTGTCCAAGAGTATGGTTAATTTTGAATAAAGTTATACCAAGTGCAGAGAAGAAGGTATATTATTTGGTGTTGGAATGAAATATTATGAAAATATCTATTAGGCTCATTAGTTGATAGTGTCAATTGTCTTCAGCCTTTCTCTGTTTAGGTTTTGTCTGGATGATCTGTCATTGATGAGAGTGTGGTATTGACATCTCCTATTGACAGTGTGTGAGGGTCAGACTTAAGCTGTAAGTGGTGTTTCTTTTTTTTTGTCCAGTCTATGTGCTGTTCTGTATGCTTCTTGCACCATGATAGATATCTTCTTTACATCAGAGAAAATTTTCCTCTATGATTTTGTTAAAAATATTTCCTTTGCCTTTGGCCCAAGTTTCTTCTCTTCCCTATTTTTATTATTCTTAGATTTGGTCTATTTATAGTATTCCAAATTTCCCAGATTTTTTGGGGGGGACCAGGAGTATTTTAGATTTTACATTTTCTTTGACTGAGATATCTATTTCTTCTATAGTGACTTCAACATTTGAGAATTTCTCTTCCATCTCTTGTATATTTTAGTGAGTATTGCCTTTGATGTTCCTGTTCTAATTCCTACATTTTCCCTCAGTTTGGGCTTCCTTCCTTTACTGATTCTGTTACTATGTACAAGTCTTAAATTGTTTTATTTGTTTCCTTTCTCTATTTAATTGTGTTTTCATAGATTTGTTTAAAGGATGTATTAATCTCCCCTCTAAGTGCCTCCATCATATCCAAATTTAAAACCTTCATTCTGAGCTTCAGTTTTGTTACAGTCTTCAGGCCTGCTGTGCTAGGGTTGCTGGCTCTAATGGAGACATATTTTCCTGGCTATTATTGATTGTGTTTTTAATGCTGCCATTTAAGTGCCTCAATGTGTGGGAAGACTGTAATTCCAGGTACTGATATCTGCGCTTGTCTTTGCTAGGTGAGTGGTTTTTTCCTTGGTTATTGTTTGCCTTCTCTGGTTCTTAGGAGAGTGTGGTGAATGTGTGTTGTCTAGTAGACATTTTTTTCTGGATCCTGAGATCACTGGAAATAAATAAAACCTCAAAAAAGAAAAACATGAGAAATGAAAAGGTTACAATTGAATGACAGTTCTTAAATCTGATGTTTTAGGGCCTCTGAGTTCTACTTATTTACAGTACTAATTCAGGGTTTTCTTTGTTTTGTTTTGTTGTTTTTTGGTAGAGGTAGTGATTTTTTTTTTTTAAGAAGAAGCATTAGAGTATGAAAGTAAAGACAGTGCTTAGAAGGCTGAGTTCCCCTTTGTCTTTGGCTTGATTTGCTGTCTTTTTGGCTTGTTTTGTTCTCATTTTTTATTAGTTTCTTTCAGGATTTCATACAATGTATTTTGATTATATCCACCTCCCCAACTCCTCCAAGATTACCCCCCTTTTCTTTCATTTAAATGGATCAGTTCCCATTAGTCCAGCTCTTCTTGGATGTGTGGGTGCTCACTGGAATGGACTTCTTTCACTAGTGGCTACACTCTTAAGGAAAACAGACTCTCTTTCTCCCAGTAGTTGCCACCAGCTTTCCAGTTAGGTGTGGGACTTCATGCCCACCTTTCCTCTCCATACCTGGATTTTATCTGGTGTTGGGAATAATGTTATAAACACTCTGAGTTCATATTTGCAGCTGCCATGTTGTGTTCAGAAGATACTGCTTCCTTAGTCATCCACTGTCTCTTCCACAATCATCCATGAGTTCCATTTAGGACTGAGAACTTATAGTCTCTAATTCTTTACACCTTGACCAGTTGTGAGTCTCTGTGTTAATCACTGTCTCCTGAAAATTGAAGCTTCTCTGATGAAGCTTGAGGAGTGCATTTATCTATAGGTATAACAATAACTTATGGAGAGTCAGTCTAATGCCATTTTATTAGCAGAATTATAATAGTAAGGTCTAACATAGGACCTATCTAGCCACAGCTTTTTTGTCCTGATAATAATGCCAGTTATGGCTTTCATCTGGAGGAGCTGGCCTTAAATCCAATCAGGAAGTTGTTGACCACTCTCAGGATGTTCGTGTTTATTTTATTGTAGTGTCTTGGCAGGACAGTCATGGTACCTTGCAGGAGTCACAACTTGGTGAGACTCATCATTATTTTTCTCCCCCATTAGTGTATGTAGCATGTTCTGTACCATGATAGCTAACTATTGGGATGAAGCTTACAGGTGAGCATTAGCTTGGTTTCTTCATGTTCTATAACTCAATCATGTGGCAACTTCAGCAATAAGGTATTATTGTCAAGTGTTGGATTGTAATCATTATAATTTGCAATAGTTTGTAATGTTTGGGGGTCTATATGACCTTCCTGGCCAACGACTTCAAAAGACGCAACCTGCTCCTAGCAGTAGGCTTTATATTTGTTAGCCTGCAATGTCTGGTAGAGGTGTTGTGACCTTGTTCTAGGGTAACTTTTACTTGTTGAAGGGTAAATTTTAACATCTCCATATATTCAGAAGCTTCTATAGTAGTAGGCTTTTCCATATGTTTTTTCACTTGTATGAAGAAACTCAGGAACAAACAAAGAAGAAGGATTAGCAAACAGAAGACATTAAAATTCCCACTCCCATTTGCCATATGGTTAAGTGTGTACTGCTAGTGGAATTCCCCAACTGTACACAGTTTAGTCTACCATTAGTGGGCAATTAGCCATACTATAAGCATCAAACCTGTGTGGGAGACTAAAACATGGCATGTTTGTTAGTTTAGAGCAAACTTTGGCTTTTTTTTCCCCTAGTAAACATGACTTAAGTTTATCTAAAATTGTAGACAAGTCTTTCCGACCAACCAAATACTCTTCAGTTGTTTACAAACAGTTGTAATTTGGATTCCACTGGACTCATCCATGAAGATGAACAGGAAGGGAAAGAACTGGAATGCTTGAAACTTTGCTACATAAATAGTTGACCAGGGATGGACTGTGGATCATTAGAGCAAGGTACTCACCAGTGCTATCCCATTTGCCATTAACTCTTTAATTCCTGGACACAGATCAGAATGAGATTAATCAAGTTAGTAGGTTTTATTTTTCTTGTTATTTAAAGCCAGGCAAAACGTTTTCCTTATGTGGCAGCATAAACAAAAAGCATCCAAACTTTACTCATCACGTCACTAATCTGTACCAACCGTGAGGGAACAGTAGGACAGGGTGATTGGAGAAGGTCTGTTTTTACCAGTTGGAATAAGAAGCGCACCATGTCATTAACCTCAGAATCTCCATAGTAGAGAAAATGTAAGTAACATGTCCTGGATCCACTTTTCAAAAGTTACCTGTATTCTATTAGTCAGAGAATCTGTAAACTCTTTAACTTGGCATTGGTAGGGTGCTATTGTTTTTTCCTAGTCTTAGATTTCTTCTTTTGCTTTATATGGATTTTGCTAGGTGCATTCCAGTCCTGGCTCTTCTGATGGGCTCTAAGGAAGAATGTGCAGAAACCTGAGGCCAGGGATTTGATCCTAACACAACTACTTCCCCAGTAGATTTTCATGGAAGTCGCATTTACTCCTGTAAATTAGCGTCACCTGGCAAGTTAGGTGCTGATGTGCAGATTAAAAAGTGAGCAGTGTTTGGGAAGTGATTTGTTCATCTTAGCTCTTAGCTTTTTTTTTTTTTTTTTCCAAGTAGGAGACTTGATTCCATTTCATTTGCATTTGTTCAGATTTTACGTTACTAGCCAGTGTTTTTGACAGTATTCTTAAGGAGGCTGTTTTCAATGGTGTATTCTGTCAACTTCATCTACAAATTGCCTATTGTTCAAGAGATAGCTTCTATAATACACGCTGTGCATTTTCCTGCCCACTAGCCACTTCACATTATCTGTAAAAGTGTTTAAATTTTATTTATTTGTGTGTGTGTGTGTGTGTGTGTGTGTGTGTGTGTGTGTGAGAGAGAGAGAGAGAGAGAGAGAGAGAGTGTGTCAATTTTCTGTCCACCACACAGGGTCCTGGAGATTGAACTCTGGTTCTTCAGGCTCGATTACTTCTTTTCTCCAGTGAGTCTCTCAAAGACCCCTCATGGGAAAGTTGAGGTAATGGTTCAGTGAGCAAGAGGCCTTGAATTTGGAAACTCGGCACCCACAAAACAGCAAGGCAAAGTACCTCATGCTTGTAATCCCAGCGCAGGGGGGACTAGACATCACTGCCCAGACCAGTTTATGTGGATCAGTGAGCTCCAGATTCAGGAAGAGACTGTCTCAAAAAATAGGGAGGAGCGCAATCTAGAAAGAAACTCATATCAACCTCTGACCGGACAATCTATGCACAGACATAAAACTGCATAGACATACACAGGCGCATTCCTCTTATACACTGTACACCACACACACACACACACACACGCACACACACATGTATACACATACTCACCATTCACTTTTCCTACGTGGCATTTTCTTATTACTTTACATAGTTTGTCAATGACGTACATGCCTTTCTCTTCTCGAATGGGCATTCCCAAGATCCTGAGACTTGAATTGGTGTCAGAATGAGCTGAAAATGCTTGAACTAGTTCATCCTAGATATATCACACCTGGATTAAGTCGTCCTTCCTAACTTAGTTACTTGAAAGTGACCCAATTGCTCACTGAGTTTTTTCATAGTTTTGAGTATTCCCCATATATCCAACTAATGAATTATCTTCTTTAAAAATAAGAACTGGCCAGAACAAGTTTTTTTATACTGAAACTAGATGAATGTCTCTAATATAGAGTTCTTCTTCCCCTGTTGATATTTCATGTCTCTCTGCATACCCAAGGGTTTCACTCCATGTGCTCTGGCCAGCTGCCTCTGTCTTCTTTCCCACTGCAGCAATTGCAAGCATATTTCATTATACTGCTTTTGGCAGAAAGAATTGTTTCTTGATTAGTATCTTGAGCTGAAAATGGTTTCTCAGTTGAGCAAAATTATCAAAGCTGTACTAGACTTGTTTATAATGGCTTGCTATTTCCACAGCCCCTTCTGAGGGCAGCTGCCGAGGGCCTTGCTAACTAATGAGTAGATTTGTTATGGTGAGGCACCCTGTGACTTACACCATCTGGCTGATGGTTATTGGACCAGAGAGGTGGATCTACCCGAAGGCCATGTTTCAGCAGGGCAAGGAACCTATGGCTTGCATAGCCTGGCTCAATTTTTTTTTCTTTTTTTTGGGAAAATAGCCAATCAGATCCATGCCTGTGGAATTTAGAATTTGGAAACAGACCTGCCTCAGGCAGTTAACCATAGGGACACGTATCAAAAGTGTACAAGAAGAGTTGCTATTGTGTAGAGGGGGCAGACAGAATCACTCAGAGTTATGCAAGCCGAAGCAGGAAAGAATCCACGGAAGAGACAGACAAATGGAGCAGTTGCAAAACATAGGCAGAGACGTATGGAAATGTGTGTTTCTGAAGAGCTGGCAGAGAGGCTGCATTCTGAAAGCTTTCCCTGAGTAATTCCTGTGGACTTCAGTCACTGAGCACTACTGCGTTCAAATTCCTGGTATATCCTGATATATCCTTAAAATATTATAGACAAACACAGTTTAACCTCTGTGATTTGTCTGCTTCTCAAAGAAAGTATAATGCTTCCCATGTCATTCCAGTGAACTCTGCCAGTAGGTCATAATAATTTCTTTGAAAACATTTCCTAGTCTCTGTGTGTAACTATCATAAGACAGTTTTAATTCTTGTTTGAGTTTTGGCTGTATATTTGCCCACTCCTCTTTGCTTGGCTCTTCACCTGGTTGTCAATCTTTTAAGTTATCATCAAACCACAGTTACTCTTCATATCTATGAAGGCCCTCTACAACATGTGCTGATGAATGATCTTCCTACTTCCTTTGTATGAACAGCAAGCCTTCTCTATACCAATGCCCTTCATTCAGACACTGTGCAAACTTTATTCAGTAAGGATTATACCACATGAGGAGTTGAAATAAACCCATACAGCTATTAAAACAGGACTTATTGGCATAAAAAAGACTGTTACTCAAGACAGACAATGTGATTGTTCGGTATTCATAAAAATAAGTTAATGAACTTCCATTGGTGACCATGGTTGGTGTGCATTAATTCTCCAGTATATATTAAACTTTTAATTAAAAGTTTAAGCTATGTGACTAACTTCTCCATACTGATGTGACCTCCAGCCTTGGAAACTATAATTCTCATGTTTTTATGGGTTTCCTTTTTGTACATTCTGCATATAAGTGAGGTCAGACAGTATTTCTCTTGATATGCCAGGCTTAATTCACTCAACAAAGAAATCCCTATGTTGTTCATCGACATTATCATATATGGTGTTTCTTCACCTTCACTAATGTAGATAATGCTACAGTGACAGTGGAGATACATATATGAATTCATATGTCAACATAGTTGTTTTATTTCCTTTGATTTGTATGTGTGTGTGTGTGTGTGTAATCCATAGATACACATATAACACATACATACACACACATATGGATATTGTGCTGGTTTGAATAAGAATGGTCTCCTATAGGTTCATAATTTTGGATACTTGGTCACCAGGGAGTGGCACTACTTGAAAGAAATATACGTTGTGACATTGCTGGAGGAAGTGAGCCACTGGGGCTAGGCTTTGAGGTTTCAAAGAGCCTATCCCAAGCCCAAAGGCTCTCCTTCTTCCTGCTGCCTGCAGATTTGGGTGTAGAATGCTCTGCTGCTTCTCCAGCACTGTGTCTGCCTGCATGCTACCGTGCTTTCTGCTAGGTTGATGATGTACTACTTCTGAAACTGTAAGCAAATTAAATGCTTTCCTTTTGCAAGAGTTTATAAGAGTTTCCTTTATAAGAGTTGCCATGGTCACGGTGTCTCTTCACAGCAATAGAACAGTGACTTAAGGCATATTCTACACATTGAATTGATGGATGACATTCAATTGTATAATTTTTCAGGAAATGTCATACTCTTTGACGTACTATCTAAACTCAATTTACACTTCGATCAATATAGTACCAAAGTTCTTTTCTTTTACACTTTGACAACACTTTTTACTTGTTGTCTTTTTTGTTATTGTTTGTTTTGAGAGGAGGTCTTCCGATGTAGACTAGGCTGTCTTTAAGTGTGATAATCTCCCATTTTACCCTGTGAGTGCTTGGACTATTGCTGCATGCCATGAATCCTAGCTCAATTGTTTTTGTGGTTAATAATGTGGTGTAAACTGATAACTTGTGGTTTTGATTTGCATTTTGAGTATTCTTCTCAATACTCACATAATCAATACACACATGCACACATATGGATATTGTGGTGGTTTGAATAAGAATGGCCCCCATAGGCTCATAAATTTGAATACTTGGTCACCAAGGAGTGGCACTACTTGAAAGGAATATATGACCTTGTTGGAGGATGTTTGGAATGTGTAGATTATCCTTGTTTATCATTTGTGGGATTTCTTTGGAGAACTGTCTACCCATGTCCACTGTCTGATTTAAATTATTTATTTAGTTAGTTATTAATTGTGCTTTTTATACTTGCAATGTTTTCTCTCACAATGTAGTAGCTTTATAATTTTATTGATTCTTTTGATACACCAAACCAAGTCATCTTTAATTTAATATAATCCTATATGTTACATTTTGTCTGATCTTTTAGAATGGTATCAAAAAATCCTGTGGGTAAGATTAACATCATGGAGTTGTATTCTAGAAGTTCTTCAGGGTTTGAACTTACAGTTAAGTCTTTAATCTAGTCTGTGTTAAATTTTCTATATATAGTATTTATTATTAGTATCCATATGAAACATCCAATTTCAATACTTTGCAAGCAGATATCCAGTTTTCTCAAGACCACTGAAGACTTTTCTCTATGCATGTTCCTCATGTACTTGTCAGAGATTAGATAACAACATATAGTAGGGTTATTTTTGTTCTCTGTATACCTCTCATTATTCTGTGAGTCTATTTTTATGTAAATTGGATAATTTACAGCTTTGTGATTCTTTGTGTTTACTAGAGTAACAGAACTTACAGAATGAATCTTTTTCTTTCTTTTTATGTAATATATAAATTATATGTAAGTATAAATTATATATAATATAAAAAAATATAAAAATCCAGGCCTTTAATTCAGATATAATCTGGGCCATGCCTTCTGCTGCGATCCTATATCCTATATGATATGGAAGAAGAAAGCTTTTGCTCTTTTTCTGCTTGCTCTCATCTTGCTAGAAAGTCCATTGCTTCACTGACATTAGAAACTACTTTTTAGGGATTTCCATCTGAAGATCAGCAGAGTGATCCAGCTTTATGGAGTGAACAACTGTTGGATTCTTAGCCTTTCCTTTTATAGCAGACTTTCCTGGATTAGCTGGATTATAGCCTATAGAATATATATGTATACATATATATGATATATAGGTGCATATGTATTTGTTAGAATGGCACATACACACATAATACACATGCATAAAAGGGATTTATTAGAATGGCTTGTTGTGAGGTTTGCCTCTATGGTTCCTGATCTAGTGTCTACATTTTTTCTTTCCATATATCCTTCAGTTTGGGTTTTATTTATTCATTTTCTTTCCACTTTAGGGTTGTGAACTGTTTTATTTCATGAGGGCATTTCACCACAACATAAGGTCCCACTACAGAGCTGGGAATGAGAATGGTGGGTTGGATCTGTAGTTAGCCCATTTGCTTTCCTGGTCAGAGTAGCCTGTAGGCTCATAGGTATTGTGGACTGAAATTGGGATCTGGGATAAAGCACAGAGTGCGGGGAGGAGAGTTAGCATCAGGAGATCTGTGCAATCCACTTCAGGGGGTGCAGCATGTAGTCTACAGAACTGGGGCTAAGATTGGGAATTGGTTTTAGAAGAGCAGAAAGAAAGGTGAAATTCCTAAGTGAACCTGCTTGCTTCCCTGGTTAGAATGCTCTATAGGATTTTTATGTGTTAAAAAAAATTTCTTGTTTGAGGAAAAATTAATTTCGCCTTTTATGGAATTGGATCTATTGCTTTATTAGTTGTAATGTAACTACCCAAATTATCACTCTCATAATTACAAGTGCTCTGAAGAACATATTGAATGTATTGGGGAGCTACTTGAAGTTGCATTGTTATAGCAGTAGAATCACTATTACAGACTCTGGCTTTGGGAACCATGGGGCTGTGGGCCATTGAGGTTGATGTCAGCTGTTACAACTTTCAAGTTTCTATTTCTGTCAACTATTTTTTCCAAGTTTACATATTTAGATTGATGATGATATCAGGGTTTGTGTATAGTAGTTAGTTATATGTATTTTCCTATTTTCAAACCTTTACCAATAGTAGATTGAACAATACAATTTATTTCTTACATAGTAATAGACAAGAAGGAGAACATTTACAGCTAGCAATTAGCTTTTTTAATCCTTCTACTTAATTATATATATTGTGGGTATCTTCATCTATTTTATGTGACTATAACAAAATATCCAAAGCTAGAAATTTAATACAACAAACAGGTTTAGGTTACAGTTTTAGAGGACCAAAAAACATGCTATTAGTTGTTTCTTGGCTCTGTTGGGTTTTTGGCAATATTAGAGCATAGTCAAAATGACATTATGATGGGAGCCCATGTTAGAGGGACTGTTTCCACGCTGAAAAAAATCACAGAAGAATGGGGTATATCAAGGTTTCCTCTTTTTATAACAACCGTCTCTTGAGAAAACTGGTACCCTTCTTGTCAGACTTGAGACACAGCATTCAAGTATCCAGGAAAGTAGCACCCCATGACTCAGTTACTTTACTTTCCATAAAGGCCCTATTTTTTTTTTTTAAAGGTTCTACTGTGTAAACACTGGCTGGAAAACTGAGGTCCAAACTTGAAGCACATAAACCTCTTGAGAACAAACCACTCCCAAAGTGGCTCCTCTGATTCTCACCGTCTCCAGACAGTCAAAGAGAGGGAAAATCCTACAATTATTTGTCAGGAAATAACTAGAAATTTTACCCTCATTGCGTCTTCTCGGGTTCTGAAGACCCTTGTGTCATTGCCATGTGAGAACAAACAAATGTGTCTCAAAGTATGTCTGTAGAATTCATTTCTAGAATTCTCTTAAATATTTCTTGGGAAAACTGAATGTCAGGGTCTTCATGCAAAGAAGTTGAATTACTTCCTGTGTTGTACATTTCTATATGACAAGCAGAATATTAATTGTTGATACACTCCCTTTCCTTTTCCTTGCTGAGGCTTTTGTGCATGTTAAGCAATTTCTTTGCTAGTGAACTGTACTTCCAGTCTGCCAATTTATAAACAAATGTATGGAGAAGGAACTTTGTACACATTGCTGATACATCACTGCTTACATATTTTACATTTCCTTTAAAAGATTTTATTGTTGATAAGATATATAACATTAAAATTTTTTATTATACATATTTACCACACGTGCTACATATTCCTTCAATCTCTTTTTTTAAAAATTGCTTGTCTTCAATACCAACCAACCAGAGCTCTTATGGTCTAAACTGCCAGCCTGGGAGCACATAGAGAGGGACCTATGGCTCCACCTGTATATGTAGTAGAGGATGGCCTTGCAAGGCATAGGTGGAAGAGGAGGTCCTTGGTCCTGTGAAAGCTGAATGCCCCAGTGTCAGGAAATTCAAGGACAGGGAGTTGGGCATGATTCGGGCATACCCTCATAGAAGCAGGAGGAGGGGGTAGGATAGGGGGTTTCTTGGGGGGTGGAATGGGGAAAGGGGATAACATCTGAAATGTAAATAAATAAAATAGCCAATAAAAAAAGAAGAAGAAATAGCTTACATGCCTGGTGTCTTATGAAGTCATTTTGATTAATAACTCACTGTGATGGTTTGTACCAGGGAGTGGTGCTGTTAGAAGATGTGGCCCTGTTTGAGTAGGTGTGGCCTTGTTGGAGTTAGGTGTGTCACTAGAGCATGCTTTAAAACCCTCATCCAAACTGCCTGGAAGCCAGTATTCTGCTAGCAGCCTTCAGATGAAGATGAGGAACTCTCAGCTCCTCCTGCACCATGCCTGCCTGGATGCTGCCATGCTCCCACCTTGATGATAATGGACTGAACCTCTGAACATGTAAGCCAGCACCAATTAAATGTTGTCCTTAAAAAAAAAATTGCTTGTCTTTATTAATGTGTACTGAAGTATCCATTCTTTAGTTTTTTTTGTTTTTTTTTAATTTTTATTTTCAGCAAATCAAAAAAATTTAAAAAGCATTCAAACAGAATAAAATGAAAAGAAACAAACAAGCAAAATACCAAGGGTCAGATATACTTATACAAGAATTCTATAGAGCCTTCAAACAAGCAATACTTTTTGAGTTATGTTTAAAAAAATTCAGAACCACAATAAGCTCCTTCACAAAGCAAATTATATTGAAATAGTGAAATCAAGTGTAAACCCAACAAAAATATATATAAGTTATAGTCCAGTATCCCTCATGAATATACATGCAAAAATTCTCAATGAAGTAGTTGCAAACTGAATACAAGAGATATAAAAAAATAATATTCCATGAGTAACTGAACAACTGTTTTTTTTTTTTGAGACCTACATGAAAACCAAGCTGCACATTTACAACATATGTGCAGGGAGGCCTAGGTCCAGCCCATGGAGGTAGATCTGTGTAGACTAGGTATGCTCCAAGGTTGGTGATTCAGTCTCTGAGAGCTCCAAGGGTTCAGGTTCGTTTACTCTGTTGATCTTCCTGTGCAGTTCCTATCTCCTTAGGGCCCACAATCCTTCCACCTATTCTTCTTTAAGAGTCCTCAAGCTCCATCCACTGTTTGGCTCTGGATGTCTGTACAGGTGACAGCAGATGTTGGCGAGGATGTGGAGAAAGAGGAACACTCCTCCATTGTTGGTGGGATTGCAAGCTGGTACAACCACTATGGAAAGCAGTCTGGCGATACCTCAGAAAATTGAACATGGTGTTACCTGAGGACCCAGCTATACCCCTCCTGGGTATATACCCAGAAGATATTTCAACATGCAACAGGGCCATATGCTCCACTATGTTTATAGCGGCCTTATTCATAATAGCCAGAAGCTGGAAAGAACCCAGATGTCCTTCAACAGAAGAATGGATACAGAAAATGTGGTACATTTACACAATGGAGTACTACTCAGCCATTAAAAATAATGAGCTCATGAAATTCTTAGACAAATGGATGGAGCTAGAAAATATCATCCTGAGTGAGATGACCCAATCACAAAAGAACACACATGGTATGCACTCACTGATAAGCGGATATTAGCCCCAAAACACACAATACCTAAGATACAATGCATAAACCTCATGAAACTCAAGAAGAAGGAGGAAGACCAAAGTGAGGGTGCTTTTGTCCTTTTTAGAACGAGTATCAAAAGATTCAACCAGAGCTCCCAGGATCTAAACCTCCAGCCTGAGAACAGACAGGGGCAAGCTGTCCTCTGAGAGGCTCTAACCAGCAGCTGACTCATTCTTTAGTTTTTTAATCTTACTCGTTTTGAAGTTTCTTGGCAAAATATCAAAAGACAGATACAACACATGAATGAATAATGAAAAAGGGATATATACAAACAATGGAATTTTATTCAGTCATAAATAAAATGAAATTGGCAGAAAAATTGATGGAACTGAAGACTAGTATATTCGGTGAGGTAATTTGGGCTCTGAAAGATGAATAGCATATGTTCTCTCTGATGTACACACGAGCTCCTAATTGTTATACAAGCATATTTAAGGGAGGTCTGAGGAAAGAATGCTAGAATACATGTGATAAGAGGGTACATAGAATAGTAGAGCATAACAGTACAGCTTGCATGAGTGACAGGGAGAATGGTGGGTCAAAGGATAGTCCCACAGATCACATATTAAAGTAAATGTCATAAGGAAATGTGTTACTCTATACCAGAGGTTTGCAACTTTTCTAATGTTGTTACACTTTAATACAGTTCCTCAGGTTATGGTGATCCCTAACCATAAAATTATTTTCATTCCTACTTCATAATTGTAATTTTGCTACTAATATGAATTGTAAATATCTGTGTTTTTTAGTAGTCTTAGGGGTTAGAACCCACAGATTGAGAACTATTGCTCTATGTGCTAAAAAGAAAAAGATAGCTACAATTACTCCTGCCTCTAGTGAGGTGACCTTACAACTCTCTTTATTAAATGACAAGTCTCCTTCCCCTCCTATTCATATATGTGCATCCTGAGATCTGTGACTTGTCATGGAACACAACAGGGATGTAGTGTGTTGCTCCTGGCTGGAAGAAGTCTTCAAGTTTCTACTTCCATCCGTGGAAAAAGGCTTAGTCTAGACTAACAAATGATCAAATGTAGACATAACCCATCAAGTACACATGTTATGCCGAGAAGGACAATAAGACTCTAAGCCTCAGAACTGCAAGGATACCATCTAGGTTCATCCAGCCCTTGTTAAGAGCCCTCACCAACACTGCATGGAATAAGAGATGAGATATAGCTTATGAACCTTGTTCATATTCCTGATCTGAAAGGTTGTAGATAATACGGTGAAGGTCGTTTTAAGCCAGTGAGCATTGGAAAGGGATTTATGCAGCAGTAAGTGCTGGGGCTCTTTTATTCCCCTTGACCTCACATGTCTTTCATGGGCAGAAGCATATGGAATGCTTTGTTTTGGTGTTTCTCCACAGAGCAATCTTCTGGTTACACAACAGCTGTAACAGAATTAATTCCACCTTGTATGTCTCTAGAAAACATCTCAAGATTAGTCTGATAAAGTTCTGTAACTGTCAGTGTGATTTGGAAAGGCAGCTTTCTTATGACTTGATAGTTGAATTCACATTATTATACAAGTAGCTGGATCACACGAGGCCATGGTGCTGTTAATGCAAGTCTCCAAGTTCCCCTCAACTCTCTTCAAAGTTGGTCAAAGCATGGTCCTGTTATCAGCCTCAGAGACAGCCACTGTCACAACAGAGACGAGAAGTGGCTAGGAAGGAAAGCAATGGAGCCATGAAAAGAACAGAAATGTAACCACAACAGACCTAAGGCTGCTGAAAGTATTGTTCTAAAGTATAGTTTTTGGATTTAGAGTAAAATAAGTAAGATGAAATAAAGCAATAAAAATGGTATGGGAATGACAGCATGTGCCCTACTCATCTCCTTACCATCTATAATAAAAGAAAAATAAGATGACAAGGAAACAAATATTAAATGACATTTAAGAAAAAATGTGATACCAACAGACCAAATAATATCCATATATTTTTTATGACAAGTAATGTAATGGGAGGAAGATATTTTCGGAATAAAATAGATTTTAAAGGAGATGTGAGAGTGATGAGAACATCCCCGCCCCCTTCCTTCTGGGCTGCATGAAAGAAAAGAATTGAATTGTTAAAAAGAGGTTTGGGTCACTTTCCTGTAAATAATTAAATTTCACCCTTTGGTCGGTTGGAAATGGCTTTCTATCTTTGCCTCTCTGACAGGTACACAGGGGAAGCTATGCTTTCTTTATCTGTCTTTGTTTTTTTCCATTAGTGTCTCAATAACAGCACTCTGTACGGCTTAAGCGTTGGGGCTGTCTCTCTTTTAGAAGGAAGTCATTCATCCGGGTACCTTCCCTTTAGTGAGAGCGGTACTCTCAGCAGCATGGTGGCTGGAAGCCAGGGAAGCAATTTCCTTTCCTTTAAAAGGGGTTGGGAAGCATCTGATTGTTATCAGGAAGAAGCATTTCAGCTTTCAAGGTGAAAGAACATTTGCTTCTTTTAAAGATACTGCTAGAAATAAGATACAGTAGTGAAAGACTGAGGGCTGACCAATTAGACAAATCCAGGAAGGGCGGGACATCGTCTGTCTACAGACTATCTCAGTGAAGTTAGCAGAGAGGAATCACAAAAGCACCTTTTCAGAACCCCTGGGTGACTTTGCTCAGTTCTTCATCTTGTTTTACTTACATTTTGCTTAACATGTAATGAAGGTACATATTTTTGAATTGTAACGTCATATTTTAGTTTATAGAGTTATTATTAGGTAATGATCAGCAAGGAAAGATTTGTTCATCTATCACTGAAATTTCCCTTTTGTTTATGATTGCAACGTTATAGACCTCTCTTCATTCAGCACTTTGAAAAGTATATTTTTTATTATTTAAAACAATTTTAAAATTTAAATATATTTTGATCAGATTCTTCCCCTCCCCCAAGTCCTTCCAGATCATCTCCCCTTCCCTACCCACCAAACTTTAAGTTCTTTCTCAAAACAAATAAATAAAAAAAATCAATATAACAACAAAATATCTCCAAAACAATAAAACAATAAAAAATATTCAAACAGAAAATCAAAAACCAAAAACCAAAACCCCAAACCAAACCATCAAACTGTAACCAAACAGAAGCACAGAAAACACCTGTGGGGACCCTTCTGTGTTGGTAAGCTATTCCTGAACATGAGGCCTGTCCTGCAGTGGTACATACATATACCACTTTGAAAACTTTCGAGACCTAAAGAACTGGTGGTTTAATATTCCTTACTTAGAAGGCCTTGCATTTATCCTTCTGTCTCAGAATGACAGTAAATGCTTACATTAGGAGTTAAGATTTTAGATAAAATTATAATTGATTTTATTTGTTTTAATTTTAAAAAAGATTTATTTACTTTTTAATTTAAAGTGTATTAGTGTTCGATTATATGTATGTATATGTACCATGTGTGTTTCTGGTGCCCTCAGAGGTCAGAAGAGAGTTTTGGATTTCCTGAAATCGGAGTTACAGACACTTGTAAGCTTGGTGCTAGGAACTGAGTCTGAGTTCTCTGTCAGATCCACTGAGCCATCCATCTAAGTAGCCCTAAAATATGAAGTGGAAGAAATCATGGAGGTTCTTTGAGCTCTAGGGTATAAGAATAATAGCTGCTGAACTTATTTTTAGTGAAAAACTATCTAAAATATTTAACAAATTTGATGTTCATCCTTTTGTATTTATTTTTTAGCTAGTAATATTCCAAAGATACATAATATAAACAAAGGTGCTATGTTATTTCAACAGTTTCATTAGCCACATTAACTAAAAGGGCAAAGAAACTGGCATTGTTAATATTCAGGGCATATTTTATTCAACCCAGTATATCTGAATGATACAATTACTGTGTAATAAATATAATCATGATTGAAATATTTTATCCAGGTTGATTTTATGCTGAGCGGTGATGCAGCTTCGTGTATAGCTTGGGAAGATCACAGGTTAGCATATTTTATTTTTTACCTTTAGGGTTCTATATTAACATTTTAGATTCAAGATATTGAAAATTCTTGCTTCAATGTCTACCTTTTCCTTATACCAGTTTTTCCCCATCTATTAGCTATTGTAAGCTAAAGAGTGTCCTTAAAAATACTATTGTTTTTCAATTAAGGTTTTAGTTAGCATACAAAGCAGTAGATTTAATTTTGACGTGTTATATCTGTATTAATTCTATCTTCTTACTTGCCCATTCACCCTCTGCCTGACTCCCTGTCCCATGCCGTTCCTTTCCTTTTCCTAAGCAGTCAAACTCTTCGTTCATGTCCCATAGGATTCCATTTTATTTTATGTCCCTTCCCCATCTTCTTCTCTTATGGTTCATTTCTGTTCTGTTATACATGAACACACATGCAAGCACACACACGTAAGTCTAGACTCCACATATGAGAGAAAATATCTTTTATTTTAAAGCTGACCTATTATGCTTAACATAATTATTTTAGTTCCATCCATTTTTTCTGTCAGTTCTGTAATTTTATTATTTAACTCTATTTAATTGAATAAAATTGCATTGTGGGTGTGTACCACCATTTTCATGATTAATCCATCTGTCAGTGAACATCTAGGCTGATATCTTATCTTGATTGTTGCTAATGTTGCTTCAGTGAATGTGTGCTCTGCTGATTTAGAATCCTTTGGAATGAAAGAGCAGGGTCACATAGTAGTTCTATTTTGAGTTTTCAAGGAACTGTGATACTGGTTTCCATATTAGCAGTCATAGTTTATTTTTATGAACTGATTATTTTTATATTATTAATTAATACTTGATTATTTTATTTGAATAATTGGGTGTTGTGTGTTAGGATTATACACGTGCCACCACCCACATGTGGAGGTCAGAAGATGCTTTTTGGGAGTTGGGGCTCTCTTTCAACCATGCAGGCCTTGGTATTGACTTAGAGTCATCAACCTTGGCAGCAAGTGCATTCAGCCACTCAATCATTCTGTGAGCTTGCTGTAGCAGTTTATATAGTTAATATCCCCACTCTCATACACATAGTCACCAGTATTTGTCTTCTTCCTTTCCCCTCTCTCTCCCTACCTTCCTCTCTCTTCCTTTTGCCTTCCTTTCTTTCCTTCCTTCCTGGAAACAGGATCTCACAGTCTAGTTTGGTCTCAAGGTCACTATGTAGGTACAGCTGACCTTGGACTCCTCCTTATCGTCCTTGGGTCATAGGAATGTTCCACCTGAGTGTTGCCTCTCTCTGTTCTTAGTGGCAACTTTTCTCACTTGAACAAATAGGAATCTCAATTTATTTTTAGTTTTTAGTTTCCTGATGGATATTCGGAACACTTCAAGCATGCATATGTGTGCATGTCTGTGTGTGTGTGTGTGTGTGTGTGTGTGTGTGAGAGAGAGAGAGAGAGAGAGAAAGAGAGAGAGAGAGAGAGAGAGAACTTACATGTGGATGTCAGGAACCAACATTGAACTGTGTATTATCTATCCTCAGTCTCCATTCTTTTTGATAGTTTATTTATTTTTGTGACAGGTAAATGCTTGTACTCATTAATTTTGCCAAACTTGCTAACAAGCCCTAAGTATCTTTGTGTCCTGATTTTCCATCACTGGAAACACAAGTTTTTGAAGAGTGTGGTTTCAGGGGCATCAAATCCAGTCCTTACAGTTGCATGGCAAATACTTTCACCACTTGAACCGTCCCCCTAGTCACACTTTGCCAAATTATTGGTCATTTGTGTTTCTTCCTTTGAGAAAGAAGAAATTAATTTTTAATTCTTAAGATTATTTCCTATTCAACTCCAGTCCTTCCCAGAGCTTTGGCTTGTGTCTTCAAATGCTTTGTCTGTGCTTTCCTATAGCAGTTTCAGAGTTTTGTGTCATGCACTAAGGTCTTTGATATATTATGAATACTTTTGTTCAGGATGAGAGATATAGATATAATTTCATTATTTTGCATATAGACACCCAATTTACTGGCACTATTTGTTAGAGAGATTTTTTCTTAATGTATATTTTGATACTCTTGAAAACACGTTTTTTGTTTAGTACATTCTGTCAATTATTTCTTATTGTGTGACACCTATAATAGGACTCCCATCTTATTGAATTCCTGTAGATATTATTCTACTCCTTACCCTCTCTTTCTCTCTGGTCTTAAAGTTTGCTGGGTCTGACGTCATCCTCAACTTTGATACATATGTATGAAGATGGCAAAACAGGAGACTGAATAGAAGAATGTGAACTGGGCATTACAGAAGCAAGGCCTCAAGTTCAGTGGTGGAAACTTAAACCTACCTAAAAGTAAACCGGAGCCCTGGACCTAACTGAGACATCCTCAAAGCAGCTAGAGCGCATACAAAAAAAAAAAAAAAAAAAAAAAAATCCGATTTGGGAATTGATGTTTTTCCTTCAATAAGTAGACTGTGTATCTCTGATGTAAAATTGTGAAACTGTCTGATAATAAAATAGTCTAAATGCCATGGTGCTTGTATTTCCTAATCTATTACATAAGTCCAGGCTGTGAAATTTGTATGGCCATCTGTGATGATGGAATAATTTCAAAATACACCGTATGGCAACCTCTCAGCTGCAGTGTAGCCAGCTGGAGCCTCACTTGGCTTGTTTTGTATGTGGCATAGATCACCCCTTTTACTCTCAATAATCTTATTTGTTATCCAACAGTATCCATTATTCTGCCAGTCACTGGCAGTTCTTAAGTCTTTAAGCCATTCAACAACACCCTCTATGCAATGTTTTTTCTATTACTCCCATTTCTGCTAAATAACTATACCTGCTTCTACTATTTGTTTTTAAAATTTAACATACATACATATAACTATATTATAAGGGTTGGAGAGATGACTTAGTGGTTGAAAGCACTTGATCCTTTTACAGAAGGTCTGGGTTTGGTTCCTAGCACCCACACGGTGGCTTCAGACCACTAGAATTACAGTGCTAGAGAATGTCATGCTCTCTTCTGACCTCCAGGAGCACCAGAAAGGCACATAGATACATGGAGGGAAGGCATTCAATCACAAATAACACAGGAAATAAATATAAAATGAAAAGAAGAAAAAACCGACACTGTACAGCTTTTATAGAACACAGAGCAGCTTTTGCCTAGTTAGTTGGTTTCCAGACAGCCACATAAAAAGACAATTTAAATTACCCAATCTTTGACATGGATATCATATTACCATGGCACAGAAAAACCAAAATAAAAACCAACCAACCAGCCAACCATCCAAACAACCAACCAACCAAGCAAGCCTTGGCCCCAAACCTTTAATACAAAGACCTATCAAGGACTACATTTCTCAATAAAATATTGGCTATTCAGAAGACATTTAAAGCTTTATGGATTTTTTAGGGAAACTAACAATCTTACAGGAACTCTTAAAAATTCTGGCATAAAGAAGGGATATAGAATCTGGCCCAAAGGAACACATAGTCCAACCCAGAAATGTATTTGTAATTGTTGAAAATATATCTTCTCTGTGAGATCAGTGAAGGCCCAAGGAGAAGGTGGTCAGATGAACTTGGAAAGCTGATTTATATAAAAGCTAAACCTGAGATGGCTATGGTTTGAGTTTTTGATGCTTTCTGATAAAGATTTCCATTCTAATACTTCTGTAGTATGCGTTTTGGGGTCCAGCTGTGGTTCTGTACTCTCCATTTCCTCCCTCTCAGGGTGTCCAGACGCCACTGCAAACCAGGTGAGAAGGATGGAGAATAGAAGAGGTGGAGTTCTGCAGGGTCCCTGATGGGTTGGGAGGCAATGGTTAGTGAGAGTGAGGAGGGGACAAGAAGGTCTTCTCTGCGGATCTCAGTGTTACTGCTCTTTTAGACGAGGGCCCTCTCTCATGATCTTCAGTGAAACAGCTTGTGTACATACCTTTATTTGGAGTGGGCTTGTACACATACATTTTATTCTGAGTGAACCAGGGGTATATATGTGAACCTTTGAGAGTAGGAAGGGGTTTTTCTTAGGGTGAAGTTTCATTGGCTGAGGACTGGGGATACCTCATTTGCATGGAGAGGAATTCTAGGAAGTTGAGTGTGTAACCAGGGTCATGTGATATTCCTCAAGTAGCATATGGGTTGGGCTCCCCATATCAGGCTGAGAAGAAGAAGCCATGCTAAGAAAAGGCAGTCCTTCATTTTGTACTGAGTTCAGGAAAGCTGTCCAGACATGGTAGAAAACAACCTTAGTAGTGAGGTGAAACATTTACAAAGGTTTTTTATAAAAAATGTCCCTGTTCTTTACTTTCTTAAATCTATCCTGATTAACCTTTGTCCGAAAGTAATTATTATTACGCCTTTCTAGTTTTGGACATGATGTATTTACTTGCCTTGCTTATTTTGTTCTTACATTTTTCCAAATATGTTTATTTAAAATAATGATTAATAAGCAGGCTCTACATTACTATGAGTGCTTAAATATTTCTTTCAGAGATGATCCAAAGTTTTTATATTCCTATTTCTCAATGGATGTCTTCTTTGGCCTTGTTAAAATTTGAGTTAGTATGTCTCTGTGCATATGCTGTGATTGCTTTATTTTGTATATAGCTATCAGTAAGTCACCCTCAAGTTGTCTACTGCAGTGCCTATGTCTTCAGTATTGTGCACTTTCAGGCATACCTAGTAATTCCATGGTTTTGAAGACATCCCCGTGGAAGAGGTTTTCTTCATATCTGCTCCATACTTATCACTCAGCCGGTCCATTTGTAGGTCACTTGTTGATCTATGATCTCCCCAATCCACCATCCCAGAAATTATGAAGTCATTTCAATCCGTTAATTTGTCCATGAGTGAGTTTTATACTCTTTTTTCCCCTCACCCTTATTGTGGTTCCGTGGCTTCTATTAACGTTTGAGTAACAGTTTCATGGGAGATCAAGTTTATGCTAGTTTGAAAGCATGCAAATGTCTTTACTCCCAACACGACATTTCCAATTTGGCAGTCATTAAGTATGGGATGGAAACAATATTCATTCATAATTTTCAAATTATTTATTTTCTTTGCTACCTAGACCCACTACTTCACAGTTCCACTATGATGTTTTCTCTTTGGAAATTTTATCTTCATGTCATAAGCTTTAAAGCAAGAAGCCTTGAAGTTGGCCTCTCCTGCACCTCCCTGTGCTGAGCTGCACCTCCCTGTGCTGAGCATTATTATTTTGGTTTTTTTTTTTTTTAATTTTTCTTTCTTAATTTCAATTTTGGAACATTTTGTTGAATTATTTCTGAAACTTTTATTTTACAATTCTCCTGTGTTCTCCCTCTTGTACCGGTGACCTGTATTTTTTTATATATTTAATTTCCCTTATCTTTTAATTGGGTATGTAGCATTGTCTAATTGTTATTTTCATTTTTCTAACCTGTTTCTATTTTCATTGTTTGCTTGTGTTTTTTTTTTTTAAAGACTGACTTATTTTTTTTAAATTTAAATTTATTTTAATATTTAATTTTTAATTTAATATTTAAATTTAAAATGATGTGTGTATGTGTCTGCTTGTGGGTATGTGCACATGAGAACAGGTGACTGAAGAAGTCAGAAGAGGGTGTCCGTCCTCGGGAACTAGAATCATGGATGTTTGTAAGCTGTTTGATGTGGTTGCTGGGAACTGCTCTGGGAAGAGAATTCTCTGGTGTGTCCTGTGTTGTCAATACTTTTCTCTGATTCATCCTCCATAGTTGGTAAACCTCAGTTTTCTGCCTAGCTGTGGTGTAATTATGTATCTATTTCTTTACTTGTAGACCTTCAACTCTTTTCTTATGGACAGCTGGGATAGTCAGTGGGTGTTTTAGAATCCTGTATTTTGTTTCTCCTGAATTTTCTTTCTTTTATTGTTTTATTGGGTATTTTATTTATTTTCATTTCAAATGTTATCTCCTTTCTTGGTTTCCCCTCCTCTCTTCCCCAGTTTCTGTGAGGGTGTTCAGCCACCCACTCACCCATCCACTTGAAACTCATCTTGGCCACAAAATGCATCTCTAAATAAACTGACAGCCAGATGAATAAAATATATATGGACTGGTGGGCCGAGAGTCCTAAAAATAAGCAGACACGTTTCAAAAGTTCTGTGGTGGTCCTCCTCATTGCCCTCGTCATCAATGTCATCATCACCCCTTCAGCTCCTTCAGTCTTTTCTCTAGCTCCTCCATGGGGGACCCCGTGCTCAGTTCAATCGTTGACTGCCAGCCTTTGTGTTTGTCAAGCTCTTGCAGAGTCTCTCATCTTCTGAATTTTCTTTATGGTTGTTTTTATTATTTTAAAACATTTTTATTGTTATCTACTTTTCTATGCCTCCGTTATCTAGCCTGTAAGTTGGTGTTGCTGGGGTGACACTTGTTATTTGTGATTTAATACATTAAAAATCTGGATATTTATATAAGTAAGATAGTATGAGGAAACAAGAGTGTGCTTCATTTGTAAACTATAAACAATTTAGACTGGAATATCTAGGTTTTCATATTAATGAAATGTGATCATGTTAAAATGCAGGCTTAAGTATGGAATCACAATGCTGAGTGTTTTTCGAAATTGAAAAAACAAAACAAAACAAAACAAAACAAAACAAAACAAAGCAAAAAACTCCTAAAAAACAAAAACAAAACCCAGAAACACCTTAAACTTCTAAAAGTGTTAAAAGCAACTCCTTCTTAACAGATAATCTACTGCCATTGTCACGTACTTAATATGCCTCTTAATAATCATGAAGGGATTGCAATATTCTCGGTGGATCAGTTCCATACTTATTAATCATTTTAGCTTTTTATAATTCGGATAGTGCCAAAATATTTCCTCACTGCAGCTGCATATTCCCAGTCTGGAACATTTTTTCCAGCATGACTTAATTCTATTTATCAGCTTTGTAACAACCTTTTTTTTTTTATCTGGGGCAAGATAATAGACACTTCTTAGAGTGGAGTAAGTGCTCTATTATGAATTTTGATGGGAAATGGTGTTTAGCTGTGATGAACAGTTGTTCGTGAGGATGACTGATGACGACACTGATGACGAGGACAATGAGGACCGCCACAGAGCTTTTGAAACATGCGTCCTTATTGTTTGGACTCTGGGTCCACCAGTCTGTTACGTGTCTATTTATTTAGAGATGCATCTTGTGGCCAAGCTGAGTTTCAAAGTTGCTATTCGGGGGAGAGTGTCTTGAACTCTTGACCTTTCACCTCTGACCTGTCAGGATTACAGGCAGGCTCTCACTACCACTGTGCAATTTTCACTAGTCTTTTTCCATCAAGTATGGCCCCTGACTTGAATACCATTAAGACGAAGGTCCTCCAATGGCCCAGAGCGTCGAGGATTTTTTTTTTTTTTTTTGTTTATTTGTTTGGGGCAGGAAGACCCTATAGTAGAGCGCTTTTACGTCACTTCCAGGTGCTTCTTATTGACGAGCAGCCGGTCGGGTCGCGTGTGAGGCAGAAGCCGACTGAGGCTGCTAGCTTCCGGATGCCACGGTTCTTCGAGGCTCCAGTCAGCTGCGTGGTTCTGCGCCAGTGGCGTCCGGAGCTAGGGCTGCCGTGAGTTGGTCTTCCTGAGCGGACCCAGGAAAGCCGGGCCGGGGGCGGTGGCAGCAGGTTGTAGCTGGTCAGCAAAACCTGCTGGAGTCGCGTGTCTCAGTGAGGCCTATGTCCTTAGCGCCTGAAGGCTGGGCAGCGAGGCCTACGAGGCCTACGGCCTAGCGCCTGAAGGCTGGCCAGCGAGGCCTACGAGGCCGATGTCCTAGCGCCTGTCGGCTGGGCAGCGAGGAGGCCTACGTCCTAGCGCCTGTCTGCTGGGCAGCGAGGCCTACGTCCTAGCGCCTGTCGACTGGGCAGCGAGGCCTACGAGGCCGATGTCCTAGCGCCTGTCGGCTGGGCAGCGAGGAGGCCTACGTCCTTAGCGCCTGTCGGCTGGGCAGCCAGGAGGCCTTAGTTCTTCTCGCCCCTCAGCTGGGCAGTGAGGCCTACCATGTTTGGAACTCCTTGCTTGGGCAGCACGGTCTTGAGTCCTTAGCGCCCCTCGGCTTGGCAGCGAGGCCTACCGCCTTTGTGTCCCGTTGCTGGGCAGGGAGACTTTGGGCCTTTGGACTCCTTGCTAGATCTAGAAGGGAGTCCTATCATTGTGCTCTTGGGTGGTATAGGCTAGACCTACCACTTGTGGTTTTGTGCTTTGTGCTTCTTGGCAGGGCAGCGAGGGCCTCTCGGTTTCTGAGGACCCCTGTGCTCTAAGATGACCGCCCCAAATAGGCCTCCCAGCCCTATGCAGTCACTTCGGGAAGAAGCAGTGTGTGCCATCTGTCTGGATTACTTTAAGGACCCTGTGTCCATTGGCTGTGGGCACAACTTTTGCCGAGGGTGTGTGACCCAGCTGTGGGGCAAGGAAGATGAACAGGACCAGGCACGGCCTGCTGTAGGGGACCATGTCATTAGAGAGGTTTTGTTTCATAGGTACACAGAACCTATGGAGGTGTTTCAGCACCGAGCACATGCTGGACGCTGGGTTGGTCATAGCCATAGAAGGCGCCGGGGCAATGCAGACCCTGTGTGGGATGATGAGGAAGAAGACTGGAACGGTTTACAAGGATTGGTACATGACCTGAGAATTAGGGTTTTTCCAGAAGAAGAAAGAGATGAACACTCCCAGGATGGCCACCAATACCATCACTATGGCCGCTACCGCCATCGCCCAGTCTTTCGCCGTGGTCCTCCACATCCACCTGTGCGAAGGCAGCTCTATCCAGAAGTTCGAATACATTCTCCACCTCGTCCCACACCACAAGTCTTCAGCTGCCCACAATGCCGAAGGACTTTTCCAAGTCGCAGTTTTCGACCCAATTTGCAGCTGGCCAACATGGTCCATATAATTCGCCAGATTTGCCATACTCCATGAAATTAGCAAAGCGTGTGCTCTAAATATGAGGAAACCCTGGAGCTCTTCAGTGAGGTAGAAAAAAAAGCCCATCTGTATGGTGTGTCTAGATTCCTCGCATCACGAAAATAACGATGTGGTGCCATTGGACGAAGTACTTAAAACAAGGAACAAAAACTGAGAAACCTGTAGTACTTTGCAGTCTTAGTGCTACCCCAGTTTTGGGGAGAAATTAGAAAATTCCAAATTTTATCAATCCCTGCAGCTTTAAGTGAGAAATAAGAATAGTTGGGTAGTAGCTCTGTAGCAGAATGCTTGTTTGCCTAGCGTGTTTCATCACCCACTTTTCAGTTTATTTTGAATTAATGACTACCAAGTTTCAGGTTTAGAAAATATTAGTCCTTTGTTGTTATTAGCTGAGAATTTACTTATGGGATTGAGGAAAACTGCTTTGCTTAGCTTCAAAATTAGGCTTTCAGAACTGAATGTTTTCATGAGCCTGGTATTTGACTACTTAAAATATTTTTGGGGTTGCTATTAGCTGATTTGAGAATATACTTTATAGGAATCTCTGTCAGTAGTTTTACAGTAATGCCATACTTAAGATTTTTAGCAAAAGTTAAAAGTTGTCAAGATGCATTGTGCTATCTATGCTTGTGTAATGCTTTGGAAATCTTCAGGTTTTCTGTTGTCATAAGCTAAGGAAGAGTATGCTTAGTTCAAGTTTGCTTTTGAAGATGTGGAGATCTTTCAATGTTTTTGTTAGATCTAAAATTCCTTCGTCATTAAAGAGAACTGCATTCAGCATTTGGACAACAATTCCAACATTAGGGAACCAATGAAAACTTGAAGCTGAAAATATTGAAACACTGAAAAATTTAAAACTTTCAGCCAAATTTTAACACTGAAATGCACTGGCCCTGAAATGGCAATAGGGAAATATTAACATTTTCGTTGTGAAGTATTTAAAGGAAAACTTGCCAAAAACAGCATAAATAGATACATATTAGCAGATTCTTATAAAAAGCGCCTAGTTTTGTTGGCCCAGAACCAAATTTAAGAACCAGATTTATGAATATTTTGTCTTTAAGTTAATATACAAAATAATGGATTTCATTATAAGAGTTTCATACTTGTGTATCATTGTACTTTGCTCATATTTGTTCCTCTGTTGTACTTTTCTCCCAACCAGTCTCTTTCATATCACATGATGTCAGATACAAAACATTACTAAGCTTAAATTCTAAAGGAGAAATATGTTTTCCACCATCACCCTTTCTTGCAACCCCATCCTCCTTCCCTTTAGAGCCCCCGTTTCCTGTGTAGTCCCCGTTTATCAATGCTATTTCAAGAAAAACAAAACCTAGAATATTCAGAAATACTTTAGGTAGTCTATTTATGACAAGTTAAAAATCTATATGTGGTAGCTTTGAAAGGATAAATGTGTTTCACCTTTTCCAGTTTTTACTGAATAGGTTCAAGAAGACTTTGTGGAATTTAAATAAGTCTGATTGTTTTGAGTAGAAGCTTAAAGGGAAACTTTGTGTAAACTGTAAATGCAGATGTGCATTGCATTTATTTTTCAATTTTCTTACATTTTTGTTTCTGTTCTTTTCCCTTGCTTTGTTTAACTGGAAGGAAACGGTTAATACCTTGTTAAAAGTGACTTAAAGTTTTATTGTATTTTATACTGTATTCAGTAAAGACAAATTTAAGTTTCACAGTGACATGCTTATATTATCTGAATAAAGTTATTTTAAAATTAAAGAAATTGAATGAAAATTTAATTTAAAGGAATAAATGTTGAAAGTAGACATAGTAAATATTGAAGACAAGATGATCAAAAAATCTAATGATATCAGAGCCTGCAAACAGTATTCCTGTAGAAGAGTAACTGTTATCTAAATTAGAATCAGAATGGCCTCCATTCCTGTGGAGGTTTAAATATGCTTGTCCATGGGAAGTGGTACTATTAGGCAATTGTGGTCTTGTTGGAGGAAGTTGGTTACTGTCAGGATGGGCTTTAAGGTCTTATGTTTAAGTTTTACCTAAGGCAGAAGAGGTGATTCTCTCCGTTGTCTGCAGAAGAGAGTCTTCTGGTTGCCTTTTGATCAAGATATAGAACTTTTGTTTCTTTCAATGCTATTTCTGTCTAGATGCTGTCATGCTTCCTGCCTTGATGATAATGGATTGAACCTCTGAAACTAAGCTAGCCTCAATTAAGTGGCCTTTATAAGAATTGCCTTGATCACAGCAATGAAACCTTAACTAAGATAATTCCTAAAAACCACAATTTTGAAACTAAATTTCAAAGTAAGAAGATAGTTCACATCACTGTTTTTATAGGAACTTCTGAATTCTGAGGGCTAAGGTTAAAGGGATGTGCTGGGAACTGAGCCAATACACAAATCTATAAACAACACTTCTACTTAAACCACAATATAGCAAACAAAAGCATAGCAAAAAATGATCAGAGAATGGGAAAGTTGGTGAGATGTTCTAAAATTAAGCTAATAAATGCAAATGTAACATATCCATGCTTTTCTTTATTGGAAAACATTAAGCACTTGATATATACTTTCATATAAAAGGAAATAAAATCTTGCAGTTATATCTGATTCTGAGTTTTTAAAGTTACAAATGAAAAACAGTTATAAGAAATTCTACATAAATACTACACAGATTCAATTATAAGATGTTATGCTAAGCTAGGCAAATTGAGTCTATTGTGTTCTTTCCTGAGTCCATGGTCAAGATAAAGCAAATGTACTTAAGCAATTTGTTAAAATTGGTCCTTTGTCTTAGGGTTTCTATTGCATGAACAAAACCCTGTGACCGAAAAAAAAAAAAAAAGCAAATTTGGGAGAAAAGGGTTTATTTAACTTACACTCCCACACTGCTGTTTATCACCAAAGGAAGTCAGGATAAGAACTCAAACTGTACAGTATCCTGGAGGCAGGAGCTGATACAGAAGCCATGGAGGAATTCTGCCTACTGGTTTGTTTCCCATGGCTTACTCAAGTGCGCGCTCTCTCATGTGCACTCTCTCTTTCTCTCTCTCTTTCTCTTTCACACACTTTTTTAAAAAAAAAATTATTGTTTCTTTGTTAATTTCACATCACAACACCTCAATTCCACTCATCTTCTGTCCCTTCATACCAGCCTCTGTCCTTTCAACTTTCCCCCCAAAAGAAAAAAAATGAAGTTGAAGTGTGTGACAGTGTGTCCCACAGTATATCCTTCTGTCCACACTTCACTTGCAAATGTTCATTGCTGAATCATTGGTCTGATTTGAGGCCTCTAACTTCTGCTACTCTATCTTACTGGATCCTTAGTGGGACTCCTCTCAGATATCCTGTTGTTGCCCTGTGTCATGGAGATCCTTCAGCTTTGGATCTGTGGGACCAGCCCTTCACATGCTCCGGTTTAACTGATTGGATAGATGTTGTGGTGGGCCAACTCAAAGCCGTGGATCTGGGCTGGTTGAGCTGGTGAGCCTGTTGGCTCTCTTGCACCTACACCACCCTTCAGTACTGTCCCAGGTAGCTCACCCAATACTGCAGCTGGCAAGGGGCAGACACATCTCTTCTCTAATCCCCTGGGGCCATCTTACCCATTTCCATGCCAGCAGGGCCAGCTCTAATGTGCTGCCCAGGTGAATGAAGTACAGGGCCTGTTCTCCTTGAGTGCTGCAGCACAACCTACTTTCTTATCGAACCCAGCCAGGAATGGCACTACTCACAATGGGCTGGACCCTCTTCCACTGATCACTAATTGAAAAAATACCTTACAGCTAGATCTCATGAAGGCATTTCCTCAACTGAAGCTCTCTCTCTAATAGCTCGTTTGTGTCAGGGTGACAGAAGACCAGCTAGTGCAACTGACCCCTTGTGAACTTGATGCACAAAAACATCACAACCCTTCCTTTCTTACCTCTAAAAACCTTAAAAATGTCCCATCATTTTTACAAATTCAAACATTACAATTTCAGTCCCTTTAAACAGCCAATTTCTTCCAAAATTCATTCTTTTAAAAGCCTAAATCTCTCAATTGTGGGCTCAAAAAAACCAACCAAACAAAATAAACAAACAAAAAACCAAAAAAAACCAAACCAAACCAACCAAAAAAACCCCACAAAACCAAAATCAAACAAACCCTTTCTTATTCCAAGGAGGAAAAATTAGGGCACAGTCACAAAGCAAAATTAAATTCCACCCATCCCAGTGTCTGGGATCCACTCATCATCTTCTGGACTCCTCCGAAGTGCTTGGGTCACTTTTCCAGCTTCAGCTGGCTTCATTCCACTGTTGCTGCTGTTCTTGTTTGGCATGTTATGGGGCCAAGCCTTGGCAGTTCTCTCTGACTGGTTCATGCCTTCAAGACCAGTAACATCTGGATGACTCTTAAATTTTACCAAGTATGATTGACAGCAGAAGGTACAACTTTGGTCACCTGAAAGATTTCAACTCCATGACGCTGGTCTCCTCTCAATCAGCACTAATTTCTTAGCTATAGCTAACCAACATCAATTGTCCCAGTAATGCAAAAGTTTCACTTCAGTGATGCTGATCTCTTGTTAATCTCAGCTAACTCCAGCCCCAGCTGACTAGAATGACAGAATCTTAACTGAAAATAGCAAACAGCCCTGATAGAAATGTTAAACTTCCCTCTGAAATTTCAGTCAGGCCTCCATCATCTGCACTGCTCTCAACATTCTTATTGTCCAAGATTCTGAAGGACGTCCCACTGAGCTCTTAACATACAATGGCTCTTCCAGGCCAACATTCCAAAGCCCCTCCACAATCCTCCACAAAACATGGCCAGGTCTGTCACAGCAATACCCAACTATGCTGATACCCACTTGTCTTAGGGTTTCTATTGCTGGGACAAAACACCATGACCAAAAAGCAAGAAGGGTAGGAAACAGTTTACTCAGCTTATACTTCCACACTGCTGTTCATCACCAAAGGAAGTCAGAATAGGAACAGGGCAGGAACCTGGAGGTAGAAGCTGATGTAGGGGCCATGGAGGAGTGCTGCTTATTGACCTGCTTCCCCTGGTTTGCTCAGCCTGCTTCCCTATAGAACCCATGCTGGGCTGGGCCTTCCCCCACTGACCACTAATTGAGAAAATGCCTTGCAGCTGGATGGATCTCATGGAGGCATTTCTTCAATTGAGGCTTCTTCCTCTCTGATGGCTCAAACTTGTGCCAAAACCAGCCAGTACAGTCCTATTGTCCAAAACTGGTCTATTTAACATAGCTTGCAGCCGGGCGGTGGTGGCGCACGCCTTTAATCCCAGCACTTGGGAGGCAGAGGCAGGCGGATTTCTGAGTTCGAGGCCAGCCTGGTCTACAGAGTGAGTTCAGGACAGCCCGGGCTACACAGAGAAACCCTGTCTCGAATATCCAAAAAAAAAAAAAAATAAATAAAAAATAAATAAATAAACGAAAACTAAATAAATGAAAATGATATAACACCCTTTAAAAAAAAAAAAAAAACATAGCTTGCTGAGAGAAAAGGGAATAGGAACGGGATTAGCTTCAAGAAATAATATAGCTATCAAACTGCAGTCATTAGTTGTGTTCAGAGATAAGAAAAACTGAGTCAAAACTTCGTTTCTAGTTTGACTAAATTATGAACTTTATCTCTATTCCTCCAATAAAGAGGGAAAGAGACCAAGCAGAGGGAATGTAGTAAGTTTCTCCAGTGTATTAGGTATTTGAGCAATGTAGAGTAAAAATAATTTGAAGTACATAGTGAAACTCTTTTAAAAATGGCTTATTACTCTAAATTTAATGATCTTTTAAAAACAAGCAATAGAATAGTGTTACTAGTACCAGTTGATTGTCATATAGCTTATACATCTTATTTCCTTGTTCCTGGAATGAGCATTATTAAAGCTTACTGTGTCTGGAATGGTGCCTTTGGCAAATAGCATTAAGAAGTATATAGACAGGAAAGGTTTTTGCAGATGGAAATTCTGCTTTCCTCATTTTAGTACCATTACTATTTTTTTTCCATTTTTTTGACCACAAACAGGAAAAAATAAGGATACTTTTAGATTTAAGCTTTGTTTATAATAACTAGATTTATTTTGTTATCACAGGATGGCCAGATGTGCATAAAAACCACTTTGTGTTTCCCAACATAGTTCATATTAACCTCCAATTTTTTTCCTTTTGGACCAAGGACTAAGCAAATGGTGACCAGACGATCTAGTCTAGAAAAGCGTAATTGCCAACTCTTAATTTAGTGGGGGTGGAGAAATTCCTTAGAGGGAAATGGAAATTTAGTTTCAAGATAGTAGTTTCCATGTGCAAGTGAGTTTTGAATTCTCCAAAGAATAAAAATGAATATTAGGAAAAAAACCCCTGCAAAACAAAAGATTTAGGATAAGTTTATTTTTAAGGAAACCATTTAAAATAAGTTACGTATAATAACTTACATAGTTTTGTATTACTAAAAATAATGAATCTTTTTCCAGACCTTAAAGTTTCTCATCAACACTTTAAAGGAGTGAAATGAGCTGACAGATTTAATTACTCAAAGTAGTCTGTCTCATTTTTTATTTCACTTTGACATAAGACTTGGCACAAATCTATAAAGCAGTGCTCATTTATTGCAGTACTTCTAAGTTATAAATCTGGTTTATATCTATGGAAAATGTAGTATAGTATTGAAGAATGTCCAGTTATCTGGGCAATTTGTTTTATGAGTTTATACCAAATTAAGTAGAAAGCATTTCGAGAATTTGTTCTTCCTCTGTGGGCCGCAAGTCAGTTAGAAAAAGACCTTTTTGAGCAAGGGAGTTGAGAGTTCTGGCTCTTTAGTTTGTTTCCTGAATAGGATCTGATTAAAACATGATCTAAAAGTCTGATTTATGGTGTCCATTTCCTTTTTCAATGCAACAAATACATTCAGAATGTTGACATCTATGAAAGGCAGAAATATTGATGCTGTATCGCATCCCCTTTAGTATTTCTTAATATTGGAAGAAATGATTTAGTCAAGAGACAGGCAAAGCTAGTTTTCTCAGGAAATAATTTCTGAAATTTACAATATTTTATATAGTATACGTTTGGACTTTTAGAATGGCTTAACCAAATTAGATACAATATGTTAAGGTGAATTATAAATAGTTTGGTTGCTGATAATAAGTGTAATGTGGAGAGAGAAAGCTTTGTCATGATTGGGTATCAGAGAGGGAAGTGCTACTGTTTCCTTCTGTGGTTCTCTATTTTGGGAAGGGAGATTGCTTAGAGAGATGGAAGAGGGGAAGAGAGAGGAAGGGAGACAGATCAAGAGATTTTTAAGGAAACCTTTTTGAATGGATTGTGGATGGCTGGCCTCCCCCCCCCCTTTGAGATTGGGATGGATTAATTTTTTTCCCCTTAAAAGTATATCAAATTTTAGTAGTGCAGGTGTTTTCTTTACCTTTTAATGCTGTCCTTAGTTTTTTGAGCAGGGTCTCATTTAAGCTAAACTGGATTCAAATTAGCTATACAGAAGGATGATCTTGAACTCCATATTCTCCTGCCTCTGCCTCAATAGTGCTGGAATGATAGGCAACGCCACACAGCTGGGCTAAGTTATATATACTGTTAAAATGTTACACTTATTTTAAAGTTGGCTCTGGTTTATTTTTATCAGCTCTTTTATGCATTTTGGAAGTTAGGGTTTATACCCTTTTTGTTGTTTGCTTTGTTTTGTCCTGTTTTATTTCCTTGGTGATACTGATCATGACTCTGTATCAAAACTATTTTTGATTTCGTTTTGAGATTATATAATTATATAATTTCTCCATTTCCTTTCCTCCTTTAAAACTCTCCTCATGCCCTTTTTCTGTAAATTCATGGCCTCTTTTTCATTAATTGTTGTTACATGTGTATATGTTATATATTACTAAATATAACCTGGTCAGTCTGTATAATAAATATTACTTGTATATGTTTTCTAAGCTGACTATTTGGACTTGGATAACCAGTTAGAGTGATTTTTCTCTAGGGAAGATTTATTTCTTTTGCTTTCCACATTCCTTATTTGCCTGTAGTTTCTTGTTTAGAATTGAGGTCTCATAATCTCATAGTCAACTTTGGCATATTTGTTGGTTTTCTTGATTATCTGATGTTTAGGCACTTATGTGGATAAGAATTTATAGGTGCAGCTTCTGATGTTACTAAGAGACAGTTTCACAGTAAACTTCTGTATTGTCTACCTCTTAAATTTTTCCTATCCCACTTTCTACAGTGTTCCCTGAAATTTATGTGCAGGAGCTGTTTTATGGGTTCTACAAATCTGCTTTGTGATTGGTTGTCTGTAGAGGAATTTTATCCCAGCAACATGGCTGCTCTGGCAAGGGATCACATCCAGAGATGTGATATAATCCAGCTGGAATGAAGACACTCTGGACGTTGCTTGATGGTATCAGACATTAAAGCCTGCCTCCACAGTGACATACTTCCTCTAAAAACGACACGCCTATGGCAGCAAGGCCAGTAATAGTGCTATTCCTTATTGGCCAAGCATTCAAAACACATGAGTCTGTGGGGGTCATTCCTATATTACTATTCAAACCGCCAGAGCAACCCAGGGGTTTTGTTTGTTTGTTTTTGTTTTTTTGGTTCCATGTGAATGTTATTCTTGTATTTTCTATTTCTGTGAGGAATGAGACGGAGATTTTCATTTAGATTGTATTGAATTCAGTCTAACATGCTTCTCACCATGACAATAATGGACTAAATCTTTCAAAATATAAGCCAGCCACAGTTAAATGTTTCCTTTATAAGAGTTGTCATGGTCATGGTGTTTTTCACAGCATAGAAACCCTAAGACAGAAGTTGGTTTCAGGGATGGGTAATGCTGTGATAGGTCTGACCTTGTTTTCGTTTAGAGGAATGTGGACTTTGGGACTCTGGACAAGGAGAGTAGTTGGACAATTTAAGCTCAGCTTAATGGGCCATATTGTATTCAATATGTATCCTGAAAATAGCTTTTGGTAATTTTCATAATGTACTTCTATCAATTCATGAGCATGGAATGGCTTTCTATTTCTAGTGCTTCTGATCTTTTTCTAAAGAGGTTTAAAATTTTCATTGTAGAGGTCCTTCATTTCCCTGGTTAGATTGATTCCTGAATTGATTGATTCTTTAATCCTATTCTTTTAGGTTTTTCAGTTATATGTAGTACCGGTTTTAAAGTATCCCCTTATAATATTATGATTTTCTTTGGTGTTGTAATGTTCTTCTGTTCATTTCTGATCCTGTTAATTTGTGACCCCTTTTTCTTTTGATTATTGGGCCAGTGGTCTGTTAATCTTGTATATCTTTTAAAAGAAATAGCTCTTATATTTGTTGATTCTTTGTATTCTCCCCTTGCTTCTACTTTATTGATTTCAGTTCTTATGTTTTAATACTTTTGGTTATCAAATGGATTTGGATTTGGCTTATTTTTATTTTTCCAAATTTTGAGTTGCATCATTAAGTTATTTGTGATCTTCCTAATTTTTTATTTTTTTAAATGTAAGGACTATATCTTTTCCTTTGAATGAATACTACTTTAAGTGTATCCCAGATGTTTTGTTGTGTTTTCATTTTCATTTAGTTCTAGGAATTTTTTATCTGTCTTTATTCTTTCATCCATTCATCATTCAATGATTAGTTCTCCAATCTCTGTGAGTTTGTGTTCCAATTAGAGATTTATTTGCTGTCACTTTTAAGTTTTATTGCACTTTGGTGAGATAGGGTCCAATGAGTTCTTTGAACCACTTTGCATTTGTATAGATTTGTTTTATATTCCAGGCTTTCTTGTGCTGCTGTGTAGAATTTATGAGGCAGTGACAAGAAGGAGGGCTCTCGAAGGAAAAAGACATTAGAATGAATGAAAGAGAGGAAGAGGGAAGGGAAAGAGGAGAAGAAAAGAAAGGGTGAATGTTACAAGAATACAGGAGGGAGAAGGAAGGGAGGGAAGAAAAGAGAGGAAGGGGTCCAGAAGAAGGAGGAAGAGAAGGAGGAGGAGACATCATTACTGGAATTCATGGTCCCCTGATTTACAAATAGCTTGTCTTTCTAAGAACATGATAATCTGAAATTTGTATATAGTTAGTATTTGTCATTACCATTGAAATATTTCTCATGAATGTATATATTTATATCTATGAACAATGCCAAACTTGAAAATATGACTCATGTCCAAACATATAGACTGTCATAAAATTATAATCGTTTTGGATATTTTTTAAAGATTATGAATGTAAAGGAAACTTATATTGGCTTTATCAAAAGCAAAATCAAAATGTAAGTTTCTCAGATACTGCTCCAGCACCATGCCTTGCCTGCCTGCCTGCCTGTCTGCCTGCCTGCTATTATGCTTTCTTCCATGATGGTCATTAGTTCATCCTCTCTTTTTTTTTTTTCATTTTTTATTGGATATTTTATTTACATTTCAGATGTTATCCCCTTACCCATTCCCCCCACCCCCACCAGGAACTCCCTATTCCATTGCCCCTCCTCCTGCATCTCTGCAGATGTACCCCTCCCTACCCTCCAACTCTCACCTCCCCACCCTCAAATTCCCCCACACATGGTGTCCAGCCTTCATGGGACCAAGGATCTCCTCTCCCACCAATGCAGGGCCAACCTCCCTTACATATACAGCTGGAGCCATGGATCCCTCCCTAAGTGCTCCCAGGCTGGTGGTTTAGACCCTGGGAGCTCTGGTTGGTTGGTGTTGTTGCTCTCCTCATGGGTCACAAATCCTTTCAACTCCTTCAGTCTTAACTCTAACTCCTCCATTGGGATCCCCTTGATCAGTTCAATGGTTAGCTGTGAGCATCTGCCTCTGAATATGTCAGACTCTGGCAGGCCTCTAAGGAGACAGCTATATCAGGCTCCTGTCAGCATGCACTTCCTGACATCCACATCAGCATCTACTTTTGGTGACTTCACATGGGATGGATACCCAGGTGGAACAGTCTCCAGACGACCCCTCCTTCAGTTTCTGTCCCATGCTTTGTCTCCATATTTGCACCCTTGAGTATTGTGTTACTCCTTCTAAGAAGGACCGAAGCACCCCCACTTGATCTTCATTCTTCATGAGCTTTATGTGGTTTGTGAGTTGAATCTTGGATATTTCAAGATTCTGGGCTAATATCCAATAGTTAGTGAGTGGATAGCATGTGTGTTCTTTTGTGATTAGGTTACCTCACTCAGGATGATATTTTCTAGTTCCATCCATTTGCCTAAGAATTTCTCAAATTAATTGTTTTTAATAGCTGAGTAATACTCCATTGTGTAAATGTACCACATTATTTGTATCCATTCCTCTGTTGAAGGACATCTGGGTTCTTTCCAGCCTCTGGCTACTATAAATAAGCTGCTATGAACATAGTGGAGCATATGTACTTGTTATATGTTAGAGCATCTTCTGGGTATATGCTCAGGAGTGGTATAGCTGGGTCTTCAGGTAATGCTATGTCCAATTTTCTGAGGAACCGCCAGACTTACTGATTTCCAAAGTGGTTGCACCATCTTGCAATCCCACCAACAATGGAGGAGTGTTCTTTTTTCTCCACATCCTCGCCAGCATCTACTATCACCTGAGTTTTTGATCTTAGCCATTCTGACTGGTGTGAGGTGGAATCTCAGGGTTGTTTTGATTTGCGTTTCCCTGATGTCTAGGGATGCTGAACATTTCTTTAGGTGCTTCTCGGCCATTTGAGTTTCCTCAGTTGAGAATTCTTTGTTAGCTCTGTTCACCATTTTTAAATAGGGTTATTTGATTGTCTGGAGTCTAATTTGTTAAGTGCTTTGTATATATTGGATATTAGCCCTCTATCGGATGTGGGATTGGTAAAGATCTTTTCCCAATTTGTTGGTTGCTGTTTTGTCCTATTGACATTGTCCTTTGCCTTACAGAAACTTTGCAATTTTATGAGGTCCCATTTGTCAATTCTTGATCTTAGAGAATAAGCCATTGGTGGTCTCTTCAGGAACTTTTCCCCTGTGCCAAGTATTTGAGTCTCTTCTCCACTTTCTCTTCTATTAGATTCAGTGTATCTGGTTTTATGTGAAGGTCCTTGATCCACATGGACTTGAGTTTTGTACAAGGAGATAAGAATGGATCGATTTGCATTCTTCTACATGCTGACCTCCAGTTGAACCAGCACTATTTATTGAAAATGCTGTCCTTTTTCCACTGGACAGTTTTAGCTCCTTTGTCAAAAATAAGTGACCATAGTTGTGTGGGTTCATTCCTGGGTCTTCAATTCTATTCCACTGATCTTCCTGCCTGTCTCTGTACCAATACCAGGCAGTTTTTATCACTGTTGCTCTGCAGTATAGCTTGAGGTCAGGGATGGTGATTTCCAGCAGAAGTTCTTTTATTGTTGAAAATAGTTTTCGCTATCCTAGGTTTTTTGTTATTCCAAATGAATTTGCAGATTGCTCTTTCTATCTCTATGAAGAATTGAATTGGAATTTTGATGAAGATTACATTGAATTTGTAGGTTGCTTTTGCCAAGATGGTCATTTTTACTATATTAATCCTGCCAATCCATGAGCATGGGAGATACTTCCATCTTCTGAGATCTTCGATTTCTTTCTTCAGAGACATGAAGTTCTTGTCATACAGATCATTCAACTGCTTGGTTAGATTCACACCAAGGTATTTTATATTATTTGTGACTATTGTGAAGGGTGTCATTTCCCTAATTTCTTTCTCAGTCTGTTTATCTTTTGAATAGAGGAAGACTACTGATTTGTTTGAGTTAATTTTATATCCAGCCACCTTGATGAAGTTGTTTATCAGGTTTAGGAGTTCTCTGGTGGAAGTTTTAGGGTCACTTACGTATACTATCATATCATCTGCAAATAGTGATATTTTGACTTCTTCCTTTCCTATTTGTATTCCTTTGATTTCTTTTGTTGTCTAATTGCTCTGGCTAGGACTTCCAGTACTATATTGAATAGGTAGGGAGAGAGTGACAGCCTTGTCTAGTCCCTGATCTTAGTGGGATTGCTTCAAGTTTCTCTCCATTTAGTTTGATGTTGGCTACTAGCTTGCTATATATTGCTTTTACTATGTTTAGGTATGGGCCTTGAATTTTGATCTTTCTAGGACTTTTACCATGAAGGGGTGTTGAATTTTTTCAGATGTTTTCTCAGCATCTAGTGAGATGATCATGTGGTTTTTTTTTCTTTGAGTTTGTTTATATAGTGGATTATATTGATGGATTTCCAAATATTTAAGGTTCCCTGCATTCCTGGGATAAAGCCTACTTGATCTTGATGGATGATTTTTTTGAGGTGTTCTTGGATACGGTTTGGGAGAATTTTATTGAGTATTTTTGCAGCGATATTCATAAGGGAGATTGGTCTTAAGTTCTCTTTCTTTGTTGTATCTTTGTGTAGTTTAAGTGTGAGCGTCATTCTAGCTTCATAGAAGGAATTGAGTAGTGTTCCTTTTGTTTCTATTTTGTGGAATAGTTTGAAGAGAAGTGGTATTAGGTCTTCCTTGAAAGTCTGATAGAATTCTGCACTAAAACCATCTGGTCCTGGGCTTTTTTTGGTGGGGAGACTTTTAATGACTACTGCTATTTCTTTAGGGGTTATGGGACTATTTAGATAGTTTATCTCCTCCTGATTTAACATTGGTACCTGGTATCTGTCTAGAAAATTGTCCATTTCATCCAGATTTTCCGGTTTTGTTGAGTATAGGCTTTTGTAGTAGGATCTGATGATTTTTTGAATTTCCTCAGTTTCTGTTGTTATGTCTCACTTTTCAGTTCTGATTTTATTAATTTGGATACTGTCTCTGTGCCCTTGGTTAGTCTGGCTAAGGGTTTATCTATCTTGTTGATTTCAAAGAACTAGATCCTGGTTTTGTTAATTGTTTGTATAGTTCTTTTTGTTTCTATTTGGTTGATTTCAGCCCTGAGTTTGATTATTTCCTGCCATCTACTCCTCTTGGGTGTATTTGCTTCTTTTTGTTTCATAGCTTTCAGATGTGCTGTCAAGTTGCTAGTGTATTCACTCTCTAGTTTCTTTTTGTAGGCACTCAGAGCTATGGGTTTTCCTCTTTTCCTGCTTTTATTGTGTCTCATAAGTTTCTGTATGATGTACCTTCATTTTCATTAAATTCTAAAAAGGCTTTAAATTCTTTCTTATTTCTTCCTTGACCAAGTTATCATTGATTAGAGAGTTGTTCAGTTTCCACATGTACGTGGGCTTTCCATTGTTTTTGTTATTGAAGACCAGCCTTAGTCCGTGGTGATCTGATAGGATGCAATGGATTATTTCAGTCTTTTTTGTATCTGTTGAGGCCTGTTTTGTGACCAATTATATGGTCTATTTTGGAGAAGGTACCATGAAGTGCTGAGAAAAATTCTTTTGTTTTATGATGAAATGTTCTATAGATATTTGTTAAATCCATTTGGTTCATAACTGTTGTTAGTTTTACTATGTCTCTGTTTAGTTTCTGTTTCCATGACCTGTCCATTGCTGAGAGTGGGGTGTTGATGTTCCTCACTATTATTGTGTGAGGTGCAATGTGTGCTGTTTAGAATTGAGAGTTTGTCTTGGTAGATCTTTGCTTTGATGAGTATGAAGTATCTTTCCTTATCTTTTTTGATAACTTTTGGTTCAGAGTCAATTTTATTCGGTATTAGAATGATTATTCCAGCTTGTTTCTTGGGACCATTTGCTTGGAAATTTATTTTCCAGCCTTTTACTCTGAGGTAATGTCTGTTTTTGTCACTGAGGTGACTTTCCTGTATGTAACGAAACGTTGGGTCCTGTTTACATATCCAGTCTGTTAGTCTGTGTCTTTTTATTGGGGAATTGAGTCCATTGATATTAAAAGATATTAAGGAAAAGTGATTGTTCCTTCCTGTTAGTTTTGTTATTAGAGGTGGGATTATGTTTGTGTGGCTTTCTTCTTTTGGGTTTGTTGGAAGTTTATTGCTTTTTCTAGGTTGTTGTTTCCTTCCTTGTGTTGGAGTTTTCCCTCTGTTATCCTTTGTAGGACTGGATTAGTGGAACGGTATTATGTAAATTTGTTTTTGTTATGGAATATCTTGGTTTTTTCATCTATAGTAATTGAGAGTTTTGCTTGGTATAGTAGCTAGGGCTGGCATTTGTGTTCTCTTAGGGTTTGTACGACATCAGTCCAGGATTTTGTGGCTTTTATAGTCTCTGGTGAGAAGTCTGGTGTAATTCTTATAGGTCTGCCTTTATAAGTTAGTTAACATTTTTACCTTACTGCTTTTTATATTTTTTCTTTGTTTTGTGCATTTGATATTTTATTATGTGATGGGAGGAATTTCTTTTCTGTTCTAGTCTATTTAGAATTCTGTAGGCTTCTTATATGTTCATGGGCATCTCTTTCTTTAGGTTAAAGAAGTTTTCTTCTATAATTTTGTCAAAGATATTTCCTGGCCCTTTAAGTTAGGAATCTTCACTGTCATCTGTACCTATTATCCTTAGGTTTGGTCTTCTCATTGTCCTTGGTTTCCTGGATGTTCTGGGTTAGGAGCTTTTTGCATTTTCCATTTTCTTTGACAGTTGTGTCAATGTTTTCTATGGTATCTTCTGCACTCTTGTATTCTGTTGGTGATGCTTGCATCTATGACTCCTGATTTTTTCCCTAGGTTTTCTATCTCCAGAGTAGTCTTCCTTTGTGATTTCTTTATTGTTTCTACTTCCGTTTTTAGATCATGGATGGTTTTGTTTAATTCTTTCACCTGTTTGGTTGTGTTTTCTTGTAATTCTTTAAGAGATTTTTGTATTTCCTCTTTAGGGACTTCTACCTGTTAACCTGTGTTCTCCTGTACTTTTTTAAGGGAGTTACTTATATCCTTCTTAAATTCCTTTAACATCAACGTGAGAAGTGATTTTAAGTCTGAATCTTGCTTTTCTGGTGTGATGGGGTGTCCAGGACTTGCTATGGTGGGAGAACTGGGTTCTGATGATGCCAGGTAACCTTGGTTTCTGTTGCTTATATTCTTGAGCTCGCCTTTTACCATCTGGTTATCTCTAGTGCTACCTGCACTCACTGTCTCTGACTAGAGTCTGTCTGTCCTGTTATCTTGGTTGTGTCAGAACTCAGAGTTTTCCAGCTGTCTCTGTGATCGTGTAATCCTGAGATCCTGGGTGAAAGAGCTCCTGGGACTCAGGCTGCCTCTGGGATCTTGAAATCCTATGATCCTGGATCTGTTAGAGCCCCTGGGAGTCCAGCTTCCTCTAGTGCTCTGAGTGCAGTGTTCCTCTAGGTTAAGTCAGGATATGGTGTCTTCACGGGAGCAGACCAGCTAGGAGTCTACCTCAGCAAAAAGGCTTTGCCAGATTTTTTAAACTGGTTTTGAAGTAGCACTCTAGGTCAGGTAGACCTTGAACTAATGATTCTATTGTTTCATTCTGTCTAGTAGCTAGAAATACAGGTCTGGCCAGCAATTCTTACTTATAATTAATATATTTTTAACTACTTTTAATTACAGTGGCTGTGCAGTCTATTTTGTGAGAATAAATAAAGGCTTGTCTCATTAACACAAGCATCTTAGTTACTACTACTATGACAAAGCACCCTGACCAAAGCAACTTATAAAAGAAATCGTTTAATTGGGGGCTTGCTTACAGTTTGGGAGGGTGAATTGGTGACTGTCATGGCAGGAAGCAGGGTAGCAGGCAGGCAGACAGGCATGCATGGTGCTCAAGCCATAAGCTGAAAAAATTTACATGTTGCAACAAAACCCACAAGGGATCTATGTGTGTGTCTTGTGTGTGTGTGTGTTGGGCAGAGAGGGTGGGGGTTAAGAAGGAGGAAAAGAGAAGTCAGGTATTGGAAAGATAGCTACTATGCTTGCCGAGAAATGTACCTGGATACTTGTTTAGAGTATTCAGGTCCCACACAATTTCTAGTTTTCCTTCATCAGTTGCTAGCTCTTCAGAGTCTCTTGCTCCTGGAGTTCTGGCTTTTGTTCAAACTTGTCCTGTTTTGTCTTGTGCCTACCAACCTATCTCTGTGACGCATTCCATTAGCCTTAGTTTTTGACACTGACTTACACTCAACTTTAACATTTCTCCCTCCTGTTTTCAGGGTTGAAATTTCTAAGCAATTGCAGTTTACATGTCATTTATTTCTTAGTTTTCTTAGGAAAATATTAAATTTCATTTCTGAAATTACACACACACACTTTATATATGTAAATTTACACCCCCTTCAGGAATTTGTAGTTGATGTATTTGAGGATTTTCAATAGATTGGGTGGATCATTTTGAGAAAATAATTAATAAGATTGATAGAAAGCTTGGGATGATTTGAGAGATGATATAACCATTTCCAAGTAAAGCTATTATATCATTCTGCATATCACTCTTTCACAATAATGAGACCCTCATGTTTTTTAAAAATATATTTTCACAGTAAAAGGTGATTTTTAAATGTTAAAATTGAGTATAAATTTTAAAAATCTATATGTTTTTCTGTGTGTATATGAACATTTCTGGGTGCTTGCAGAGCAGAGGAGAAGTTGTTGAATCCCCTGTAGCCATAATTACAGGTACCTGATTAGGATCTGATCTCCAGTTTTCTGGAAGAGTAGCAAACTGAGCCATTTCTACAGCAGAAAGATTTTGTTTTTAAAAAAATAACTCACTTAAATATTAGATAGTTGATTGAAAAAGCCATTTCAATAAAAACATGAACATTTGAAGTAAGGCTTCTGAGGAATGAAGGAGAACTTTTATTCACATGACTGCTTTGTGGAATATGAAGGGAGAAAAATAATTGAGACTCTTGTACGGATTCCTGGTTTAGTATTTGTGAGCAGTCAGGACTGTGACTTACAGAGCAGGCCAGTTAGAAGAGCCAGCAGGTTCTGAAGGCACAGATGATAGAGGTTTCCTGTCAATTCTAACCCAAAGGAACTATCCTGTAAAGAACTGTTTCACTTGGAACTCAGAGGGAGACTAAGATCTAGTGGATCTAGATTATAGGATGGAGTTTTAGAGAACAGGTTTCCAGTGCTTAAAGAGATAAGGTATGGAAGATGCTATAGAGAAGGTAGAAAAAAGACTAATACAAATACAGTAGTGCCACGGAAGGCTAGAGAAAATGTGGAATGTATAGGGGATTGCATAGGCCTTTGCCTGTGGTAGTTCTATGGCATGATGTAGCTATAAGAGAGATGCAAAATTAGAGGGCTTGTTCAGTGCCTCTGTTGGGAATTTCATCACAGTGGCTCCTCACTGTGATCCCAACCTGCCTCTGAATAGGGTGGCTATAGGCTGCTGAAGGCATGTGAGATTTAACATCATTCCTTTTCTTGTATAATTAGAGAGATTTCTGCGGTCACTTGCAATGTCCATGAAATGTTCACACTTCACTGTCATTAACTGGAAAACATCTGTAAATACAAATTTGTTTTTACTTCTCGTTTTAGCCTTCCTCCCTGCCCCACCCCCGTCTTCTTTATATGTGTACATATAAAGCTTGCCTATAGCTCCTAAATGTGTGATTCCCAGACCTCAGCACTTTAAGGTTTGGGATTGCAGGTATGTTCTACCATATACAGAGTAATTTCTTTTCCCAGTCCCTGGACTTGGAATTAAATCTAGGTCTTAATACATGCTACGCCTATGCTCTATCACAGAACTGCAGTTCTAGCTAAAAAGTAACTTCTGAGTCCTCAAAAATATTCTCTTTGGGTGTACATTTGACTCAACATTTTAATATTAGCCCATAGTTAGTTGTTTCTGTAAGAAATCATATTTGATTGTAGTTTGAAATACATTGCTTTGGACACAGCTTGTCAAACACATAAATGATATAACTAAAGATGGCTTCCTGTGTTTATTGATCTGTTAACATCACTCTTAGGAAGTTGATTGAAATAAACATGTTTACTGTATGCATAGGGAGGCAACTACTCACTTCTACATAAATTCTATAAATTAGTTCTCATAATTTTAAAGTGAATTCAGTCTTTGAGGTGAGGCTGATAATTGCATGAAGTAAAAAGTGATGCTTTGAGTGAATAAACTGTTGAATTTAAAGATCTCTGTCCTTGGTAAATTTAGTGAGAATTTTCTTAGTGTTCTCATCATACTTTAGCTATTAACTCTGGAAAATTGAGTGCACTTGGAATTGGGCCATTGCTCTGTTTTGTGCTTCTAGTTTTTGTAAATTGGAGCACATATTGAGTTTCAGAGTTCCCAAGCCAAAAATATATTAAAAACTACATATGCTCTTTTCTAGTGGAAAAACAGAGTGATCTCCAGTGGAGAGGGACTCCCTCTTCCGAATTTTTCTGCAAAACAAGTTATTTTTATATGAGCTCAGAACCACTGCCAAAAAGGGGGTCATGATGTATCCTATCAATAATTTTGCTCTTTTGTTAAGATTACTTTTATGTTTAAAGGAACATAAATCGTGTTTATGGTTTATGGCTTCTATAATTTATGGTAAACCAGTTCACTCCATAAATATAAACTGGAATCAGTCAAGCCACCAGAATGAAGATACCTGAGTCAAGGTAGGTTGTTTTGGAAGTAAATATCAGTTGTTAGCAGATGAGAACTGTGTTCTTTTAGAAAAGGACAGATTGTCTCTAGGATAATTAGAGTAGCCCAATTATGTCATCAAGCAGTTTGTTCTCTACTATTATAGAGGCAACTAAAGTTTGTGAAGATTTGTGGACTGAATATATGTGCCTACTCAAATTCTTTATTATTCTCACAAGTTTATATGATTTTATGACAAGTTTATAAATGGAACATTCAAAATTATTAAGTATTATATAGGATGCCTGCAGGATAATGTGGGAAAACTGAAGTACAATCAGGAAGGATTTCCTTTTAGATCTGTTATTTTTGTCAAGAGTGAAGTAGTTTAGTTACAAGAAGTCAGGGTAAGCATAGGAAATGGCCATCTGTCTTTATGTATTATAACGTTGTTGCATATTTCAAATATTCAGTAGAAACAATTGAAAAGGAAGAGATGATGTTAGTTTTTTAAATGACTGGGAACAGAGAGGGATTTTTAAAATATTAAATGTTCCTGGATATTATATAAACAGTTTCTGAAAAGTCAAGACACTTAAAGCTGAATCAAGTTTTGAAAATGGTGATTCCTAGTAATAAAGTGTGTATTAGTAATTTATATTCTTATTGTATTTTCTAGTGTTGGATCACAAAACAGTCTTATAGAATTTTTAAGTTCTGCAGGATCTACATTTGCTTTTTCAGTGTCCCTATAGAAATAAATAGTCTTAGGAACTGTAAATGGATTTGAGAAGTCATGCTAATCTGCTGGAGTGTAGGGCTTTATTTCTACTGAGTAAGTTGAGGTCTAACCTTTGGTGCCAGATTTCTGCACCAATTTCCTGACTGAAACTGAAAACGTAGTTGGCAGTGTAGCAGGGCGGCTCAGTAGCCGGGAGCTGAGATTCTGTTTGCCATTTTCATAAACCCTCATGGAATACATATAGGCTCCAGTCACCTTTCTCTATTCTACACTGTTGCCTTCAGCAGGAAGGAAGTATCATTTTCATCTCCTGGTACAATGGAAGCTCTGAGAATCCAGTTTCAATATCCTTTAGCAAATGGAGTCCCAGAAGTGCCTGCATGAAGTTAAAATGTACATGTATCCCCTCTTGTTTTTCTTTTCTTTTTTTTTTAGACAAATATCTGCTCTTTAAATTATTCCATTGCTTTACAGAGGAAGTATTAATTACATGACTGTAAGCTTAGATCAAGTTGGGATGTAATTACAGGGCTTGCTTTGTCTCTGTTGTCCAACAGAATCAGCCAGGAAGCATTCATGAGGCCAGCAGTAGAAGGTGTTTTAAAGCCTATTATGTCTTTGGTTCTCTCAAGAACTCAGACCTGGATCAAGTGACATTTCTGCTGCCAGTTGTCAGGGAACACAAAACAGCAAGTATTAACAAGTTACACTTTTATAAGTTTATAATGATCATTGGTAGACTATGTGAGCATGTTATATGTAACAGTGAAACGTATTTGTCTGTATCATCATTCTTAAGTTTTGATTTTCTTCCATTTGTAGATGTGTAAGTGTATTTCTGGCTGTACATTTGGCTATCATGTTACAAATGATGGTTAAAGTGATAAATAGATGTTCATGCTATACAGTTTTATTTCTCTTTGTTTGTTTTTACATTACATCACAATCCTTTCTCTCTTGTCCTCCCATTCCTGCCCCTGAAAATGTCTCCCCCCATTAACCCTCCCTGCTCTCCAGAGAAGGGGGAGCCCCACCCACACCTGGGTGGCACTCCACCTGGGACATTCAGTCTCAGCAGGACTAAGTATCTCCTCTCCCACTGAGGCCCAACCAGGAAGTCCAGGTAGGAGAAGGGGATCCAATGGCAGGCAACAGAGTCGGAAACAGTTCCCTCTCCAGTGGTTAGGGACCCGCATGAAGACCAAGCTGCACATCTGCTGCAAATGTGGGTGCAGCTAGGTCCATCTTGTGTATGCTCTTTGGTTGGTGGTTCAGTCTCTGTGAGCCCCCATGGACCAACGCTAGTTGACTCTCTAGATCTTTGTGTGGTATCTTTGACCATCGGGCTTGCTCAATTCTATCCCCAACTCTTCCAAGATTCCTTGAGCTCTGCCTGATGTTTGGCTGTAGATCTCTGCATCTGCTGCTAGACGAAGCCTCCCAGGAGACAGCCATACTAGGTGCTGTCTGCAAGCATACAGAGCATCATTAATAATGTTGGCTATCTCCCACAGGATGAGTCTCAAGTTGGGCCTCATTTCTTTTTAACAGCACTTTCATTTAAAATTGTTTTTTAAATGTCTAATTTCATATTAAAATTTAGAATAAAAGCACCCATTTTAGTATTGAGTTACTTTGTTTTTTTCTTATATTGTAAATTCTAATTATTCTTACAAAGTTGAATGTTTGCTTTTACTTGTTAGTGTTCTCACCCGTTCTCACTCAATGACTACCTTTAGTGTTTAAGTTCCCTTGTCAATGAAAAGTTTAAAAATAATTCTACCATCTTCCATCATTGGAGGTGTGATGCCTGAGAGTTCTTTCTGTGACTACAGTGCCTTCTGTGCATTCTCCCATCTGATGTAGATTAGTAATTCTGCCATCACTGCTGGGCAAGCTGTCCTCCATCTTTACTTCTTTCTGAAGTTTCTGCCTTGCTAGCTTGTTTCACCTTTAACTCATGTCACATGATGTGCTACAAGCACACTGTACTTGGAGCATGTGCTTCTAGGATCATGCTCATCACAGTCACACCTCAGTCTGGGTTATGGGACTGCCCTTACTGTTATCCTCCACTACATCTTGTTTCATTTGTCAATCTTTCTGCCATAGACCAGATGGGGAGAGGTGAGGGTTCGGGTTTCACTCTGGTTCCTTTCTCTTCTCACTGTCCTTATTTTAGGGAGGATTAGAAGCACAGGCATAAGAAAAGTTCAGTGAGACACAGGCCTGAAAATATCTTAAGGAAAAATTATTTTATACGCCAACAGAATAACCAATAAACATATTAAAAGAAAATATATTAGTAGAAACCATTACTTCAAGGACAGAAGCTTATATTTGACAATCATTTTAATTGTGTGCTAGGAGAACAACACTGCCCATGAATGTTTATGTTGTTTCTGAAACCAGTGAGAAATTATATATAGTGAATTACACAGCTGAAGACAAGGTAAACTGGCTTTTTAGGAAGAACAAAGATATTCAGTGAGAACACAGTGTGTTTTAAAAGACTCATGTGACAAACATAAGGAGCAATGTCACAAGCTCAGGAAGCCTAGGAAAAGGTGCTGGCCTGCTCCTGATTTGTACTCAGAATTAGTTCAGAGTCCACACTAAACAGATCTGTGCTTAGTTCTTAGCTCCTCTGCTTCCCGGTGAGGTGCTCATGGGCAAGAGATACAATGCAGCTCCTTGATTGTAAATTGTCAATACTAATGGTATGAAGTTTAAAGCACTTCGCATAGCAACTGGTGCATACTTGTCTTCAGTTGATGTTATTGATCATCAAACAACCCTACTCCTGACTGCAGCTCCTCAACAAATCCATTAATAAGCATCATAGTGTCAGTTATAAAGGTGGTGTTGACATAGATCTTTAATCTCAGCACTCCAGAGGCAGAGGAAGGTGGATCTCTGCGTTTATGGTCAGACTGGTCTACAGAGTGAGTTCCAGGACGTCCAGGGTTACACAGAGGAAAAAAAAAGAAAAGAAAAGAAAAGTCAAAGCGAAAGAAAGGTTGCATCATAGCTGTTTTTTCCTTTTTGTATTCGTATTTGTGTATCATAAAGCCCTAGCATCAGTTTTATATACTATGTAATCCTACTTTATAATGTTGCCATTTTGAGTGTAGTAAATACAGATAGTTTTTTTTTTTTAAGGAAATGATAATATTCATATTTATTATTTTGGCATCACATGGATATTTGTAATGAAGATATGTTAATATTGATAGTTGTTGCTAAGTCACATATAGAAAGAGCACCTTGTTTTTTGTGAAAGAGCAGATAGCTGGAATCTTGAGTTTATCATATGGGAGCCATCTGTTTCTGCCAGCTTTTGGGGGTGTGCTTAGGCATTAGCTTGAATTGAATTTGTGATCTTCAGGCTATCTATAACCTCCTAATTGTACTTAACTCCTTATGCCAAGAGAAAAGAAACAGCTTTATGCAGAAAAAACTCATTAATTTTTTATTCAGATTCCATTGTATACATGGTATCTGCATTTAGCTGAGTGGCAAAGGGGAGATTGGTATGAATAAATGATATGTTTAGGCATGGATGCTATTTATTCATTTACTAATTAATTTATTTATAGACAAAATTTGGTAGTTGCTATACAGTACATGCTGGTCTCAAATTCATGGTAATTCTCTTATTTCAGACTCTAGTGCTGGTATTACAATTGTTCATCACTAAACACATCTTCAGGTTAATTTCTTTTTAAGGTTGAAGTAAGTTCTTAAAAAACTTGGGATAGATTACTTAGAATACAGATACCAATACTAATCAATGATTATTAATATCTGAAAAGCTGATGCATATACATCTTTCCTAAATTCTTGAAATGCTAGAATTTATTGAATATTGACTAGAACTTATATTCTGTGTATCAACTTCACAAAAGACAAAGTAGTATTTGTTGTGAAACAGATGGCTGTCTGCCAAAAAGGCTATTCTCTTTTCTAAGATGAAAGATGTCACTGGGAATCTTGTGGTTGCTGTGCCTGGTTTCCAGTGAGACTCTAGCCCAGGCCTGTTTCTAGTCCATGCGACATTGTGATTGAGTTGTATACATTGGGAGAGAAAGGAATGTGCTTCTTCTCTAGGCTTGCCCCATTAAACTGATTTTCTTCTACCCTTTTAGTCTTTGCTTGGTTTGATTGGAGAAGACCCTGGGGGGACCATAGGAAACCCTAGGAGGTAGAGTCTTAGTAATTATATGTGGATGCTTCTCTGCCAATGTGTACTACAAACACATACTTTGGTTATTAAAAGAGTAAGATTAATTTCTTTATGTGAAACAGACAAGTTTTTTTTTTTCTCTATTTACAGTCTTAAACTTCATTTGGGCATAGTAATAGTATCTGGCAAAGCTTAAATGTCTCTGGAGTCAACACTCTTATAATTCTCCAGAGAGATAAATAGACTTTATTAATGATAACTACTTTTATTTCAAGGGTCAGAAAACCAACTGAAACAGGTTAAGCAATAAGGAGAATTTATTACAATTTCTGGGATATCTCATAGACTGGGAAAAGGCACAGTCTGCAGTAACAGCTGAAAACGGGGGATTAAGTTCTATATTTCTATTTCTTGTATTTATTATTTCTTTGGGAATCTACTTAAAGCAGTCTTTTTACTTTCATTTATTCTTAAGCTACATCTTCAGTTTTCCAATTCTAATGCTTTCCTTATTTTGCAATCATACCTGTTATATTTTTATATTTTGAAATGTCATTAATCTGCAATGACTTATGTATATAACTGCCTTCTTGCAAACTTGCTGTAATAATCGCAGCTTTTTATAAAGTCAGATATACTTTGTAGTCTGTCTTCTAATATGGTCACTGGGGTGCTTGTTTTCAACTATCTGTAAGCTAAATTTATAACTGACATTATTTAGAGACTTCTTATCTTAGGAAAAGTTAGACTCTAGCTTGGAATCAACTAGTGTAGACTTTATACCAACTAAAGGAAAATAAACTTTTGAAATTTTCTATAATCATTTGAATAAAGTGTTAGTCACAAATAGGATTGGGTGAATAATTTTGCCATAGAACCCTCTTTACTTCAGTATCTTCTTCTGTTCCTTTAGCTGCTTTATGGGTGTATAGTACAGCAGCAACATATTTCAGTCTTTGCACAACTTTCCTTTAGTGAGTTCTCTCTGTAGCCTTGTTATGGGCCAATAGTCATGCTTTTTTAAAAACTGGATTGCAGGTGATCTGTGGGTCTTTTGGCTTTGCATTCTGCAATAGCAGCAAGTGTCTCTTGTAATTTGCGTTGTTAAGTGATATCAGGTGACTCAGTATTAAATATGCCATTACCTCATCATGCTAGGCTCTATACAACAGAAACAAAAGTAGGGAGTCATAACAAAGTTCCATCTCTGTCACTCTTGTAAGGTATTTCAGAAATTTTCAGTGTTTCCCTCACCCCCGTCTTCTTTTTTTACACTTAAAACATTTTATCCTCTGTTAGGTAAAGAACCAGTTAATAAATCAAATTTAATATATGTTAAGAATTATACTAGTAGCTTGTGTGGGGAAAATTAAGGGAAAGCCTTCATAAGTAAGTTTGCTAGCTCTGTTCTGGTTTCAGTAGCTGATGTTCTCACCGTGAGATAGTGAGCATGTCTTGAATTCTATTGTAGTTTGTTAATTTCAAAAGTGTGAAAAGAACCAATTCTTCATTTTGTTAATTTTAGGAAACTGCTTCCAAGATTGAAATTATAAACTTCATCCTCATCCTACTTAAGACTAGTGTTCTCATATAACTGAATTAACGTCTGTAGTTCTTTGTCTTTTATTAAACTACATTTCAATAGATAATGAAATGATACGAAATAGGTTATTATATAATTTATTAAGTTTGATAATCTAGTAAAAGTGGAAATTCATATATTAGTTTGAATGAGAGAAATAGTCACTAGGAGTGATAAGTAGTAAGACATTTGTCATTTAACTTTGACTTTATACATTTGTGGAGTAGATTAAAGTGTTATTATATAACTTGTTTTTCTATACTAGATTCTGGACCTGAAGTCAGTATGGCTGGCAGGGAAAGAGGAACATTCTCTTTTTCCAGTCATCTAGAGGATGGCTAGGACAAATTAAATCACAGGAAGCGTGAGTTGGGATGTAGCTCTCTTGCTACCTCCACACTTTATCATCAGTAGACCTGGTGACTTAAAGTCGAAGCTGGGATGGATACCTTGAGGTGATTCTACATAAGCGGGACACTTTGACTCAGGATTCAGAGAAGTGGCAGAAGGATCCAGTGGGAGGAAAAGTCCCACCTGTGACTGGTGCTCCGTTTCAGCTGAGCCAGCCTAAGAGAAACAACATGCCTAGGTTGCAATGGCACCTGGTGTCTTGAACTGACCTCCCCAGTATAAAAGGTTCTGGTGCTTGGTTTCTACGGTTAAAATGTCATCTAGAGTACCTCTTTTTGGCTTAGAGGAGTTGGAAATGAACAGAGAAGATTCTGGGAGTCTTAGTTTCAATGTAGATGAGCTAACACAGTGGAAATAATATTATAGATAGTTAAAACAGCAACAGGAATAAACAGCAGCTTTCTTCCCTGGAACAAAGACTGAAGTAGCTTTATTTTTCTTTTCAATATTGTTTTCATCAGATTGTCATCACAGCTTCAGTGCCTGCAGCAGATAACATCATAGGAAGTCTGGTCCAGGTCACCCTTCCTCCAGACACACTGGATACGATCTTAATTGCTAAGGATATTAAGAGTAGATAATAAGATAATGAGGGAAGCAACAGGCATATGATGTGGTAATTATCAGTCTGGGGCCTGGAAGCTTTAAGAAAGATATTGAGTAATAGGACTTGGAGGTTTACATGTTTTAATTCTTTATCCACGGTGAACTGATGAATCTATTTATTAAGATAACAAAGAGTTCATGTTCAAATTCAAACTCACCAGAGAAGACTGGAAGACTAAGTCATCATTGTAGCTTGATTATGAATCAGGGTTGCATATAGATCAAAGTGCAATGATACATATAACACAGAGGCCGATAAACAAAGAGATCTTGTGTGGAGTGTAAAAGAACTGTAAGTCCTACAAACTGCCCATGGCTCTGAAAGCAGTTTGCTGAGAGACCCTTTACAGTAGGCCACTTTGGAGCCATGATAATTAACTACACAAAGAATTCAAATTTCCTTAGGGGGTTGTAATACTTGACATTCTGTATGGTGATACTGTTGAATCAGTGCCTTCACAACACCATGTAAGCACACAGTACATGATTTATATCTTGTATATAAAACCTTAACTTTAGTATTTCAAATAGTCGGAAGTCAGCAGAGAATCACTTATAAGTAATAAACAGTCTTGAGCCTTAATTGTGAATATATAGGATCATAATGAATTCTACTAAATGCATAGTTATGTCCACACAAAATTACTGTTTAAAAAGAAAACCCACAATTATTTTCTTAAAGTGACAATATAATTTCATAACCTAAAATTTCGTACATTTATGCATAATGACACCAATAAACCAAAGTACTGGTGCAGCTACTTATTCACAATGGATTGGAGTCTAGTAACCCGTAGCTGTCCCTTGTTAGGATTCAAGGTTTTATCAAGTCTTAGAAAGATGTTTATCTGTTTCTAGCTTATAGCCCGTGAATCTTTTCTCCTTCAATAAACTGGTTTGGGATGTGGGTCAATTTCCATTTTACCAGGTTAAGTTTCTCTGAAAGTTACTTAACATGATCTGGCAAAATGTAATATAAATAGTAAAATACTGTGTTAAAAAAAACCCAGTTAATTTCCAGTTTGTTCCTGGGGCTGATAGTGCTTCAAGGTCTACTGACGAAGGAACGCCTGTCCAGTTATTTAATAACATGTGTCCTGTTTTTGTGATACGATTTCTCTTTGTGCCATAGGCCTTTGTTTCCTAATATTTACTGAAGTCACAATAATGTGATTTTTATTAGAGTTGGACAGCCTAAAAAACACACAAGCAGCCTGACAGTCTCCTTGTCTGTCCTATTTCAGTGACTCATGTTAGCTTAATTTTCAGTTTTGAGTCCTTTGTCTTTTACTCTGAGAAGCTCCATTTGGAGGAGACAACACGGCTCACATTGTGAAGGCACTTGCCAAAGTGTGATTTGTGGAACCCAAGTGAAGGTGGAAGGCGAGAGCTGACTCCACATGTACGCTGTAGCACTCCTCACAAAGAAAGATGTTGAAAATCCAAGTATTTCGATGTGTGGTTTTTTTGGAGCATATAAACTTTTTCTACTAAGGCTGTTTATCTAGTTTTCTATTTTCTTGTCTGTCAGACTTCTGGCAGATCTACTTGTATATGTCTGGGACCATTGTGGTTTTTTTATATTTTAACATTGTTGTCCAGATAATCTCAAACTTTAAATTACTCCAGTATATATCTTTTCATGCTCTGGAGTGATGAAGATTGTTAGAAAAGGTATCCTATATGTATACATACTTTTGCAAATGTCCTGACGGGCTCTACCTGGCATCCTGTAACCACAGGTAAAATGGGTATTGATGCCAAAATCACTGTGTTTGCAAAGTATGTGTGCACTGCCTCCAGGCTTTCCTTTCTCCCTGCACTGTGCAGACTCTAACCTTTGCCTCTTATTCCAGTTCTGTCTCCCCATAGTTACTAAAGGCATCTCTGCTCATTCTTGCCTAGTGTTAAAGTCATCTTCAGGAGTCATCATGTTCAAATGGAGTGTATGATATTTTGAATACCCCGGCTTTTTATACTTCCCCTGTATTAGCCTCAGAAAGATGGTATTTTCGGGTTCCATCCTTTGGAGTGAATTCTAGTTGCCCAAACATTCTCCTTGGCCAATCTAATTAACTTTCTTTCCAGACTGCAGAAACTAAAAGCACTGCCACCTTTGTCAAATTCATTTGAGCCTTTTTTCTTGTAATCAGTGACTTAATTCCTGGGAATGAAAAATACTTTATTTTTTTAAATTTTTGTATGAAAAGCTAGCTATTGGAGAAAAATTTAATTACTAGAGAAAAAGTTATAACAATGTGTATTCTCCATTGGCATCATTTCTGACCTGTTCTCTTTCTTTCTATGGATCCTATAAGGAAGCGATTCTCTAGCATGTGTAAAGGTACCCTTCTGTTTTCTCTGTCATCATTTCAACCTTCCCTTTAGCCTAAGCTCATACAGGGCGTCTTTCCTATTGCTTGTGTCACACACACACATCTGTCATTTTTGCCCTATTTCTGGGTTTAGCCTGGTTGTATCTATTGTGTACCCTCTTTAAGATAGATTGCTTTTGCTTGTATCATGGTTTCATTTGCTGTGGTGTTTGTTTGTAGCAATATTCATTGTGCTTTTATTCTATGTTAATTCAGCTTCATAACATCTTCAACCTCTCCATCCCTATCAGCACAATCACTCTCCAGTTCCTGTTGTGTCACTAATCAGCTTACAGTCCTTTACTGGCTCTCTGATGCTCTTTGGCTTCCAAACTCCTTCTTTGGCATGACTCACAAGGCTCTTGATGTATGTGGAGCCTGCTATCTGGTTTAGCTTCCTTTCTGAACACGTGAAAACTGGAATTCTGAACTCTAGCCAGAAAAATCCACCCTCACCAGTGAATTTATTTCTATTGCTCTTGCTCTCACATCCCAAATCTTTTTCCCCCAAGAAAATATAGCTCTCTTCATTAACTTTTCCATTGTCAGAGCTTAACTTATATATGACTGCTCGCTGGAAGTCTTACTGTCTTTTCTCTTGGTCATCTGTGCTCCAACTCTACATATTTTTCAGCTCACAGGATGTCATTTCTCTCTCTTATTTACTTCTTCTGTTTGCCTGTTTAGTAGTGTGCATGTATACTATATACTAATCATAGGTAGGCAGGTATCTCAATATCTCAAAGGTTCTTCAATCAAATGTGATAAATCAATCATTTGATTATGCAGTGAGTCTGTGCAGAGTAAATTGCTAAATGAGACAAATATTCTCAGACAATTCTGTAGATCAGTGCTTCTCAACCTATGGGTAGAAAAAGTGTAATTTTAATGAATCCCCCCCCTTTTTTTTTAACCTGTCTTTACTTTTGCTCCTCGGGTAGCCTAATTTTCTCCAAATTTTGCTTTATCTAATGTCTGTTAACAAGTGTTCTGATATAAGCTTGGCTTTTGGAAAAGAAACTTATTTGTGGCTTTTGTATTATCGTTTGTTTTCTCCTTACTACATTATGATTCATAACAGCAAAACTGCAGTTATGATCTAGTAACAAAACTGATGTTTGGTTGGGAAGCACCACAACCCGAGGGACTGGGTTAAAGGACTGCGGCATTAGGAGGCTGACACCATTGCTATGGAGACTTTCAGTTACAAATGAAGGGCTTTTCTTTCTTTCTTTCTTTTTTTTGTGAATGTTTGAGTCACTGTCTTGCTATGTAACCCTATATAACCTCAGTGACAGTACTCCTGCCTGGCCCTCCTGAAATTACCAGGAAGTAGCAGGGCTGTTTCCTTTAAACTAGGCGGTTAAGCAAGACAGTTTATGAAATAGTAGTATCCTGGAAAATTTCATTATCTATTTGTTTATAATTTCTCTTTTATGCTGGCTCTTTACAGTAGAGTTTGTGTCCTCATGGTGCTTTTTGCTGGTTTATTTTCCTTAAGAAGTAACTACATCCAAATTTCCCTTCCTAACTATCTCCAACTATCCTAACTATCTCCAACTATCAAGGTCTACTTCTGACCTACTTCTATTTATTCTACTTCTTCTTATTGCTGAGATTGCTTGGCTGATATTACACAGTTCGATAACAATTTAATGCATTATAGATCAGATAGAACAATAGTACATCAACGAAGTTTCTTCTTTGCCTCTGCCCAAGGTGATGTGAGCAACAGTGTCATGAGTGCATCCTGTAGTAGATGAATGGCAGGTACTTCTGGTTCAGAAGTTTTAGAAAAAAAACAAAAACAAAACAAAAAAACCCCCAAACCCTCTTTAGATAGCTTTACAAAAGGATTACCTATCAATGTAACCCTTTCATTAGAAGGTTCAGTAGAAGGCTAAAAGTAGAAAAATTACAGTTTTAATCAATCCCTTTCTTTTCCAGTCTCATTTTCCTGCCTCAAGCAGCCTAATTTTTTTTTCAAATTTTATTTTCATCTGATGGCAGTTAACAAGAGTTCTGAAGTAAGCTTGGCTTTTTGGTTAAGATTTATTATTTATAGTTTTTGTATTATCCTTTCCTCTCTCCTTACATATGTAGTATATGTGTCTAATACATTTCATGGATATAAAATTATTGAAAAAATATAAGCAACCAAGAAATAATTTGTAGAAAAAACAAAATCCGCATCAATTCTCGACCCATTTTCAGTGTAGTCACTCTAAAGCATTTGGTGACAAAACTGTGGACTTAGATATTGCCATCTAGTGGATTTAATTGTAGGATGTGTTTTCTCTAGGCTAGGTCCCTCTTTCCATATGCTTATTACAGTCTACCTATGGAATATATGAGACAGATAGGATTTTATTTTCTATGTTGGAAACTGAGGCAATTAACAATAGCTACTTCAATTCTAATAACAGGGTGTATGCTCCTTCAGGTTAAAGGTAGTTCTTAGCATCATCTTCTTCCCTGCATATGTGCATTTATGTATGACCATTTTCAGGAAAAGCATGTGAACTTGAACTACCTGGGAAGGGCTGTAGAGTTCCTGGCCTCTTGTGTAACCTTCTTTTCATGGTACTCTTTTGTTTTATAAACAGAGCATTACCAATTGGAAGTGGGCTCTGTATTAAATCTGACTTACTACCTATAGCCTTGGGCAGCATATGATTGAACAATAGTCTTTCTAAATAGGCATGGGGTTAGAGTGGGAAGGGAACTTTGCATTAATCACATCTCAAACTTTTGTTTATAGTCACTCTAGTTGATTTTTGGCTCTTCTCATTCTTAACAAAATCCAGGTCATTACCAAGATGTGGATTGTAACCAGCACTGTTGATCTCAGGCCAAAACTTGGACTAGCTAATGACTTTTTGCTGCCACCATGTATTAGTTTCAGCAACTAATCATGGCCAAGATTCATACTGCCCTCAGGGAAATATGTGAAGTGTTGAAATGGAAAGAGGCAAAGGGGGATATGGAGTATAAGGGGAGACTTTCCATTGATCAAGGAGAATGCATATGTATGTGTGTATGTATGTGTGTGTAAGTGTAAGATACATACAATATAGAAATGTGGATATATCTATATTGTAAATAATCACTATGTTACAAAGCAGAGTAAGTCATTAGGAACTTGTAAGCAGCACGGTTAAAGATGCGGAACATCTGAATGCAAGAGTGCAGGTAATAATGGGTGTCAGACCAAACACCTAAGAGCAGGTGCTTATTATATTTCATTCCCTTGAATATAAGGTGGTTCCTTAATTATATAACTACTCTTGTGCAGACAATATACATATTGATGTAATCTAATTTTATGAATTGGTGATTGAACATTTGTGTAACTGATATGGCAAGTTTTTTCTCTATTACATATTAAATCAACCCCATATGTTGTTCTTAATATCTTAGTACCTACACATTTATCTTTAGATTGTAGTATAGAAGATGCACATTTTAATATTTCAACTTTCTGAAACAAAAATTTGGAATAAAAACCTTAGTCTACTTTCTAGAGTTCAAATTGAACATAATTTTGCAAATAGTTTTCTAAATACTAAAGATTTCAAGAAGTTATAGAAATATTTGATATCATCACAAGTTTAGTGTATATACTAGAAGATGCAGTACATGTAAGGTAGTTTATGAACTGGGGTCGTAAGTTTTTTCCAAACTTAATATGTCATATTATGCACGGAAGAGCACTTTTAGTCAGTCTTCCAACTATTGTCTTTACTTTGTTATATGATAACTGTTGAAATTTAAGGTGTTTAAGTTTTTTTTTATAGTTTAGGTTTTTCCCCCTTTTATTGAAAATAGATTATTTGTTCACATACTATATCCCGATTAGTTTCTCCTCCCTCTACTCCTTGTTCCTTCCCATATCCTCTCCCATCTGGATCTACTACTTTTCTGTCTCATTAGAAAAGAAAAGGCTTTTAAGTGATAACAGATAACAACTAAATATAACAAAATAAAATATAAAATAAGCCAATAACCACCACATTGAACTTTGACAATGCAACCCGATAGAAGGGCAAGAACCCCAAGGTACAATAGGTACAAGAATGAAACCCACTCCTTTGCACTCTCAGGAATCCCATAAAAACACTAAGCTGAAAGTTATAATATATACACAGAGAACCTGGTGCAGGCCCATGTAAGTCCTGTGCTTCAGGGTTTAGTCTCTGAGTTTGTGTGAACTTTGCTTAGTTCATTTAGAGGGCCTCTCCTAGTGTCCTTCATCTCTGGTTGTTACACATTTTCTGCCTCCTTTTCTGTCTCCTCTTTTGAGGGTATTCCCTGAGATCTGAGGTATGGGATTTGATGGAGACAAGACATACCATTTAGAGCTTTGTGTTCCAGTCATTCTCTTTTTTTCTGCATAATGTCTGGCTTTGGGTTTCTGTATTTGTTTCTGTCTGCTGTAGGAGGACGCATCTTTGAGAACAGCAGAATATTAGTAGTCTTTTAAATCACTACTTTTTTTTTTTTTTTTGACCAATAGTGTTTGGTTTTACCCTAGGTCTCTGGCCTATCTAGTCTCTGGTTCTTGGTCACCCAAGAAATATTGGGTATGGTTCCTTCTCATGAAGTAGGCCTTAAGTCAAGTGACACATTTGTTGGTTATTCCCACAAGCTTTGTGCCACCATTGCTCTGGCATATTTTGCAGGCTGGACAGCAATTTAGATCAACTGACAGAAAGGCCTCATTGCTGAAGACAATACCTAATGAACTCATTGAACATGGAGACGTTGAACTGGTGCCTACATAGCCTTTACTCCTACATTCTAGGGCCTTTGGTAAAGGAAGATATTCTACAGGCTACCAAAAGAGAAACGTAACACCAGCCCAGCCACAAAACCTTCAAGTGGTTTAGAATTCTGATTTCTGCTCATTGTGTCACTACCTGCCTTTCCACAGTTAGTTTTTCATCGGCAAACATTCTGTTGTTCTTAAACTAGTGGTTCTCAAACTGTGGGTTGTGACCTCCACCAGGGTCATATTGGATATTCTGCATATCAGATATTTATGCTTTCTAATAGTAGCAGTATTATAGTTATAAAGTAGCAAAATAATTTGTGGTTGGCATCACTGCACCATGAGGAACTGTGATTAAAGAATCACAGCCTTAGGGAAGGTTGAGAACCACCATTTTAAAAGGAGCTGAACATCAGAATGTGAGAATACATAAGAAGTATTGCATTGACAAGAAATCACTCTATTTCAAGAAATCATAGTGCCATTCTACTGTAAGAAATTACAGTGCTAGCCCATTAGAGTTAGAGCCCTCACCCTTATAGACTACTATTAATGATATTAGAAGGTACTCTGCATACTCCCAAACACCAACCCAGCTACAAACCCTCTCATCTACAAGAGTGAGCTTCCTGCAAGATAAGCTGGTGTAATTGTGGCACAAAGCTTGTGGAAGTAACCAACAGTATCTGATTTGAATTAAAGCTGACTTCCATGAGATGAAACCCATACCCAGAGCTGCTTGGGTGGGCAAGAACCTGAGACTACATAGGCCAGGGTTTTTCCTAGGGAAAAACCAGAAACTACTGTTCGACTAAAAGGATTTAGTGAAAAAAGTGACTCCTTACGATATTCTGCTGTGCTTGTAGATCTGTGCCCTGCTCAGCCATCATCATAGAAACTTTGTCCTAAAGCAGATGGGAACAAATGGAGACTCACAGCTGGACAATACAGAGAGTAGGAAACTCTCCTTAGAGCTCAGGGAAGTCTATGGAAGAGGAGGTGGATCTATTGTAAGAGCCAGTAGTGATGGAAGACACCAAGGAATCAAGGCCTCCAAGACACAGCAGGGCTGGCACTCATGAACTCAGACTGTAGCAGGTAGCAGAGGGGCTGCGTGAGTCTGCACCAGATAGGGTCCTAGTGCTGAAAGGAGCTGTGGACACAACCCACCCCCCATCCCTAAACCAAAAGCTACTCCAGTTGATAACCACTCACAAATGAAGGTTTTATTTTCTCCAAGGGAGTGACACTGGAGAAACAAGCTACTTAATGTAGTCCTCATCTTCAGCAGTAGATGGCCAGAACAAAGCCAACTCAGTAGCATCTTTGGATGCTGCTGCTGCTGCTGCTGCTCTTCTTTTATTATTATTATTACTATTATTATTATTATTAATGTCTCATAACGTTTAGTCATGGCATTTTCTTTCTTTTTACCTTACATGTCTCTTACATATACACTATTACTAGTTTTGGAGTTTCATGGGGTTCCTCTGTGTGTGGTGTGTGTGTGTGTTTCTGCATCTGTATGTGATTCTTGTGGTTTTTCCTTTTATCTTTTTTTTTTTTTGGCTGTTTTCTCATATTCCAATTTGTTTTTGATTTATCTTCTTATTTCTTAGATGCCTGGTTGTTTTTTAAGGAGTGGTAGGAAGGGTGTGGATCACATGCCAAGGATCGGTAGAGAGATACTGGGAGGAGCAGAGGGAGAGAAAAACTGTAGTTAGGATATATTGTATGAAAAAAAATATTTTCAATAAAAGAAAACACAAACAAAATGCCAATCCATTCTAAGAAAGCACAGTGCCAGTCTTGCAGGAAATGCAGTGCCACAGGATTGCAGGAGAAACCCAATGCTAGTGCATTTTAAGTTCCACAGTTTGGAAATGATATAGAAAAATGGAAAGAAAATAAGAAATTGAAAAAAAAAAAAGAAATTGATGGAAATAGAAAAGTCCATCAATTTGTATTTCTCCCTTCTTAGGGAAAAAGTAGCATCAACTATCTAACCATTAATATCTATAGGTCACATGTGGTCGTGAAAGTCACTACATTGTATCAAACAAATCTGTATACTTATAAAAAAAGAGCTTTCATAATACAAAGTCATTTTTCTCTACTAAGGAATATATTTAAGATTACTGGTTTCATTTTAACAGTTTATCATTAACCTGTCTATAACTTCGTGGTTCATTTCTCAATTACAATGTTGACACACATATTTATCATCGGTACCTTTTCATATTTTCCTGTTCTCTTGTGTTTTTACTGTAGAACAAATAAAGACTTCAGTTTTTCTCTGCTTCCTTTTGGTTTCACTGTTGCTCATTGGAAATGTGCTGGTAGCTCAACTAAACAGGAAGATGTACAACAGGTCAGAGTAAGAGACGAGTGTAGGACAGCTGTAGACATGGCCAGGAACAGAGCCCCACGTATTACAGATAAAGCATTGCCTAGGACTCTTCCTCTCAGGGATTTGTTGACTAGGAGATCTTATTGGAGCTCAGATGGCAACCCTTGCAGGTTTCTGTGAGGGTGAGAAATGGGATGAATCAATACTGGCGTGTTTTAAAAAGCAATTTTGTAAGGCTTTGACTCAGCTAGAGCCAACACGTTCAGTTTACTTTCGACACGTGAAATCTTAACTTGGAGAAAGATGGAAGTAAGAAGAGCATGTTGAAGGCGATCACCTGATTCTACCAAGGCTTCATTAGCTCTACTGTATAATTGAACAGGTTTACTAATTTTTTCTTGGTCTCGTGTTTGTTTGCCCTTTTATGGGATGAGCAATCGTAACATTCTTGATCAAGTTTGAACTTTTAATATCTATAAACATGCAGAGAACTCCTTGTCCTTGGACTGTAAGAGTTATTATTCAATGATGATCTTTATAACATAGCATGCAGTCTGTTCTGTCAATTCATATAATTTACATTTAGAATTAGGCAATGGTCCACCCAGAGGTTCCGGGCACAAGCGACAGTACCACCTGCATGAATAAAATAGGTTTTATGGACATCACAAAAACATATCAGTTATATAAAAAAATGTATAACTCTTAAGATGTGATTCCAAAAGATTAGGAAACTAGAAGACCATGTACACATGAAAGTTCTAAGAAAGCTATATTTAAATGTTAACTAGATATTTAGAATAAGTTGTAGAAATATTTCCAAAGTCATTAATGCTCCCTGAAGCTATTTTTAAGTAAAAATGACCTAGGAAAAATATTTATAATGAATTTCCTTCAGAAAATCATAGTTTTTTATATTTAAGATCCTAGTTAGAATGGTTGTGGAATATACTGTTGGAGCGGGTTTCTTTTGCTGTGATAGAGCTCCATTTGGATGTGATAGCTCAAAGTGAGGTAGCTCCTATGTAGACCCTTCCGATAGCTTAGTACCCTTCCAAAGTGGTACTGAAAAGACTAGAACCAAGGTCCAGAGCCAGGACCAGAAGAAAACTGCCTTCGGGCATGACAGTAGCTCTGTATCTGTGAACTTTAGCAGCTCAGGTACCCACACAAGACCTATGTAGGTCAGATGAAGTCAGTCAACAAACAAACAGCAAACAAACAACAAAAAAACCAAACCAGAGGAACTATGGTTAGTTGGTGGCTTCTCGGGGAGGGAAAGTCAGTTTCCTTCAAGATGGTGGCTCCTGGTAGGCTAACCATACATACTCTGTTGGATGGCCCCATACTGTGGAATATGTGAATAGTCCAAACTGGATTTGGTGGGTTGTTATAAAAAGAAGAAGTCACTGAGTTAGGGTATAGGAAATGGGGGCTACAGGAGTTCTGGAAAGAGTTGGAGGAGGAAAGAAAAATATAATCAAAATATTTTGTATGTAATTCTCAAAGAATTTATAATAAAATACTCTGAGAAAGGGAAAGAAAGTTCATCTTAGCTCATTACAGATTAAGAGCCAATTATCATGAGGCAAGTCAGAGCAGTGGTTGTTAGAGGCAGCTGGTTATAATCTTGCAAACTGATTCTATTTGAGTACGCAGAGGATCTGTAATAGATCAAACTCCTAAACACACTGGCATAAAATTGATACTACTTATTGTATACCGTATATCATCTTACTAGAGTCTACCTTAACGGTATTTCTAAACTGAGAACACGTCTGTTAACTTTGAGTTAGTTCTTGGTAGGTGAGTTCTAGAGGAACGATTTACATTTATAATGTTTCCTGATTTTTTTGGAGAAATTTGGGCTATATCAGTGGTCTGAGAAAATTGTTTAGCAACCTTAGAAGGCTATGCCACACGATGTTTAAGTGTCTCCTAAAGGACATATTGAGTCTCGACTTTACTCCTTTTTTTTTTAAAGCAATACCAAAGTAAGAAATTCTAAAAAGGCACATCTATAAATGTCTGTGTTGGACTTATGCTCAGAAATCTATAGCTTTGCAAGTTTATTCACTACATGTATTTTATTGAATATAAGTAACATTTATTCCTTCATCTGCAATGTAAGTTTTTAAAGGTCTATTTCAGAAGAGTGCTTAGGAGATTTGAGGATTTTTTTTCTGTTGAGTTTTTGAAAAATCAAGTACATTTCCATAAATAGTTAGATCACGATTGCTTTGGCTCTGGTATCTTCCTGGTTCTGACATTTTTTACTATGATTTAGATAAAGCCTTATCTCCAAATAATCACCTGGTTACATAAAATGTTATCTTTTTCCAATGTGACAGGTTATTCATTGGGTTATCCTTAGGACTTTTCTAGTTTGTTCCTCAGAAGTGAACACATAGAAGATGACTCTAGGTGCTACTGAGTCCTTGGTAAAATTGTCATGGAATACCTCTAAGTTTACAGGGTTTTTATTATTATTTTTCTGAGACCAGCACAGACTAACCACAGGGAAGGGAGAAAAGGAGGAATGTAATAGGAATTTATGGAAAATAATCTGTCATAAAAATCTGCAGGACATAGCAAGTCTTAGAAAATTCAATCATCTTAAACCAGGATTATCACATGCACTCAACCATAAAGGAAGAAATTGGAATGACAATATTCTATCTTGAATTAGCTCAGAGCCCTTCCAGTTAGGAAAACACAATTGAAATATTTTTATAAAAATATTTATTTCTAGAAATAAATGCATATAGAGATGCTTAGAATGTTTTGGTACATCCTGTGGAAGTCTAGGCCCTCACCCCTGCACCAATCAAGAGTCCAGTGTCTACCTTACGAATACACTTTGTTTTAAAACACAACTCCTCAGTCTTGTCAGAGCAGCTCCAATTTAAATAGTAAAAAATTTTGATATAAACTCAACAGTAAATATACAAATTTTATGGTTTTGATATACTGCCTCATTTAATCCTTGGAACAATCTGGTGAAATATTATCCTTTTAAAATGAAGAAAAGAAACTCAAAAAACAGAGTGATGACTTCAAGTTTACATGATGAGTGAATGGTAGAGCTAAAGATTCAAACCCAGACCTAAGACTGGCTCATTCCCAAGACTTTGCTCTTAATAACTATGCTAAGAGACCAGCCTTAGGCTTAACAATGCTTAATTACGCATATATCTTAATTATAGAAAGATTAGAGTCTCCTTCCTTGATTTCAAAATAAAATGTAATAATTATAACTAATGTGTATTAAGTCCTTACTAAAGAACCAGATAATGTTTATAGTTATTTACAGGCATCGTCTAATTCCAATCACACAGCTTTTAAGGTACATAGTTTCACATTTTATAGAAGTTGACAATTGAAAGTGAGTCTTAAAAGTATTAAATCACTTGCAAATCCAGTAAATTTGTAATTCAAACACTGCCCCTCCCCCACCCCTCACCTGAAAAGTATGTGACTATATTCATGTTTTTGGTCATCAAGGGGACGCTCCTAAGGGGAGCAGGGTACAATCTAGGTTAGAGAGCAAGCCTGCGTAAAGGAAGTACGGAGGAGTAGAGTATCATAAAACTGGAGAGAACTGAACAGTTATTCTAAATTTAATTACTTCATAAAACAGTCCCAGATCATGGAGCAGGCCTTAAAATAAAATTTGTTTTGTCGGGCTAGAGAGATGGTTCAATGGATAAGAGTACTGGCTGCTCTTCCAGAGGGTCCAGGTTCAATTCCTAGTCCCCAGGTGATGCCTCACAACCATGTGTAAGTCTATTTTCAGTGATTCCCGTGCCCTGTTCTGAACGTTGTGTACTGCATGCTTCTGTACATAGACATCTAGGCAAAACACCCGTAAACATAAACAGTTATAAAAAATTTCTTGATTACTTCAATGACATTCATGTCACAAAAATAGATATATCTTGTCAGGTAGATGATTATTGTAGCTCCATATGGTCCACAGCGAGGTATCATTGATGTCTGTGTTGTCTCTCAGTGGTGTGCGTAGCATCTTTCAGCACTTGGAAAGCTATCCAGTGGGGATGAAACTTCTAGCTGAGTACCAGTGAATGGTCTCCATGTTTGATGATTCAAGAATATGGTATCTTCAGCAAGTCATTTTTTAGAGGGTAACCTATACCAGGGGCAATTGCCTGTAATATATGGAGAGGTGTATGGGAACCCATTGGTTAGCATCTTCAAAAGTGGTAACCCATTCCTGGTACTGGGTTATTTGTTTCTCTTTTTTCGTAGTGAATAATGGCTACTTGGGGTATTTCTCCCATTACAGGCCAACTCCATTTTAATGTTTTATGTATACAAATATATATCATGTATGTAATATCGTGTGTGTGTGTGTGTGTGTGTGTGTGTGTGTGTTGTGTGTATAAATTTTACCATGGTTCTATAGTAGTTCGTTTTCATGTGACATTTTTGAAAGGTTATTATCTTTTGAAGCAATAAAAGAAAATTGTCATATTCAAGAAAGTGATAGTACTTCACACCTTTATTTTATAAAACACCAAGTTGGATTTACTACTTTCTACATTCAAGGTGTAATGAAATTTACAAGAAACGGATTATATAGTGTACTAGGTATTCAGGATAGTAGGAATAGCTCTCAGATATCCAGAACATCATCCTTATAAAAACATACAGGCATCCCTATTCATCAGCCAGAATATTGACTATTAGAGAAACTAAATCAAACTTTACAAGCATTGAATATAGAAGCTAATTATAAGAGGTATAAAAAGTTGGAAAACAGAGAACATATTAGAAAGCAAAGAACAAAGTTTTTTCATTATTTCTCATTAACTCAAAATACCATAATTTGTCATGCTATCAATTCTTTATAGTTTTAGGATAATGGTGCCAAATAATTGTAGAAATCCAGTAATGCTTCCTTTTAGCTATCCTGTACATCACTGCTGACAAACCCTTAGGTTCTGTAGTATGTTTTCCAGACTATTTCATGGGCCTTACATGTCACACTTTCAGCACAGTGCACTGATGATAGTGTTAATACAGGTTTGGCCGAGTTAGTAGTTTAGAAGCTAATGACTCCATTGCAAAGTTCTTGACATTTCAGTCTCAGGCAAAGTAGGCTGGAGACTAGTTACCATGAACTTTCTAAGCAGAGAGGGCTATCGAGTTCATTTACATGTTTACCAAGGCTGCCAGCCATCCTGATTTGTTTGAGGTTACTGTTTTTATGTGAACTGAACTCTGTCTGATGGTCTGTTTGCAGTAAAACAGCAAGTGTTCTCAGTCACTATTATCACTTCCTTAGTGAACCTGTTTACCATCACGTTTGGCATTTAATCCGTGTTTGATGTGCATCTCTTCTAAATGTGAGTGTGGTACTAGAATGAACAGCAGTCATTCAAATCTGGCTTGTGTATGATGACGAAATGCATGAACCAGGTTGAAGTTGTAAAGTACGATGAAACTGTTACATTTGGTGTTTGAGAGGAAGAAATTATTTGTAAAAATCCAGAAACTTATGCGGTGAAACTATCTGTTACAAACTAAATGGAACGAATGAGTTGTTCTAAAAAAACTTAAGTTATTAAGGTGTATATATGTATATGTAATCTCTTGCTATGTTAATGAACATTACAAAGAGTAATTGCATATTTTCTTTACATTTATAGTTTATTGAAGGAAAGTCATAATAACTTTAGCCTGACTAAATTAAGGCCTAGCCTAAATTTTTTTTTTCTTTTTTTAACTTTTTAATTGGTTATTTAATTTATTTACATTTCAAATAGTATCTCATTTCCTAGTTTCCCCTCCACAAGCCCTCTATCCCCTCTACCCTGTCCGCCTGCCTCTATGAGAGTGCTCCTCTACCTGCTCACCCAGTCCTTCCTCAGTGCCCTAGCATTCCCCTACCTTGTGTCATCAAGCCTCCACAGGACCAAGGGGCTCCCCTCTTAATGATGCCTGCTAAGGTCATTCTCTGCTACATATCCAGTTGGAGCCATGGGTCTTCCCCTCCCTCCCATGTGTACTTTATGGTTCGTGGTTTAGTCCCTTGAAGCCTTGGGGGGTCTGGTTGGTTGATATTATTGGTCTTCCTATGAGGTTTCAAATCCCTTTGGCTCCTACAGTCCTACAGTCCTTTGGGGTCCCTGTGCTCAGCCCAATGTTTGACTGGGTACATCCACATCTGTATTGGTCAGGCTCTGGAAGAGCCTCTCAGGAGACAGCTATATCAGGCTCCTGTCAGTAAGCACTTCTTGGCGTCAGCAATAGTGTCTGGGTTAGGTGTCTGTAGATGGGATGGATCCCTAGGTGGGACAGTCTCTGGATGGCCTTTCATTCAGTCTCTGCTCTACTCTTTGTTCTTGCATTTCCTTTTGACAGGAGGAATTCTGGATTAATATTTTTGAGGTGGGTGGGTGGCCCCATCCTTCAACCAGGGCTGTGCCTATCCACTGGATATGGTCTCTTCAGGTTATCTCTCCCCTTTGTTGGGTATTTCAGCTAATGTCCTCCTTGTTGGGTCCTGGGATCCTCTTGGGTCCCTGGCATCTGGGGCTTTCTAGTGGCTACCCCCAGTTTCCCCTCCCCCACTGCTATACACCTGCTTTCAAATTCCTGACCCTCTGTACTTTTTCCCCATCTCCTCCCATAGCTGAACTGGCCCCCCTTTTCCCTCCCCCTCATCTCTCTCTCCCAGATTCCTCTCTCCCTCTACTTCCTGGAGATTATTTTCTTCCCCTTCTGAGTAGGACTGTAGCTTCCACACTTTAGTGTGATCTTCTTTCTTCTTGGGTTTCATGTGGTCTGTGAGTTGTAGCGTGGCTATTCCAAGCTTCTTTTTGGCTAATATCCACTTCAGTGAGTGCATACCATGTGTGTTCTTTTGTGACTGGGTTACCTCACTCAGGATGAGATTTTCTAGTTCCATCCATTTGCCTGTGAATTTCATGAAGTGATTGTTTTTAATAGCTGAGTAGTACTCCATTGTGTAAATGTACCACATTTTCTGCATTCATTCCTCTGTTGAAGGACATCTGGTTTGTTTCCAGCTTCTGGCTATTATAAATAAGGCTGCTATGAACATAGTGGATCATGTGTCCTTGTTATATGTTGGAGCATCTTTGGGTATATGCCCAGGAGTGGTATTGCTGGGGCTTCAGGTGGATCTATGTCTAGTTTTCTGAGGAACTGCCAGACTGTTTTCCAGAGTGGTTGCACCATCTTGCAATTCCACCAGCAATGGAGGAGTGTTCCTCTTTCTCCACATCCTCACCAGCATCTGCTGTTACCTGAGTTTTTGATCTTAGCCATTCTGACTGGTGTGAGGTGGAATATCAGGGTTGTTTTGATTTGCATTTCCCTGATGACTAAGGATGTTGAACATTTCTTTAGTTGCTTCTCAGCCATTTGAGTTTCCTCAGTTGAGAATTCTTTGTTTAGCTCTGTACCCCATTTTTAATAGGGTTATTTGATTGTCTGGAGTCTAATTTCTTGAGTTGTTTGTATATATTGGATATTAGCCTTCTATCGGATATAGGATTCGTAAAAATCTTTTCCCAATCTGTTGGTTGCCATTTTGTCCTATTGACAGTGTCCTTTGCTTTATAGAAGCTTTTCAGTTTTATGAGGCCCTATATGTCAATTCTTGATCTTAGAGTGTCCAGTGCAGCTTAACAAAAACCACTAGACCCTGTGGAGAGGACTGAGATGCGTGAGAAAATAAAGAGGCAAAGCAAGTCAAGAAGTCGAATCAAGCTGGCAAAGATTTTATTGTTCACACCAGTTATATACTCTAAAAACAGGATATGGGGAGGGGCAGGAAGGGAAAGGAGGCTTTTCAGGTAGAGGAAAGTAGCTGCAGCTGTGGTGTCTAACTAAGTTATACCTGTTGTTCTACAGCAAATGAATCATGGAAGCTAAACATAAAGAATAGTAGATAGGAGAGCCAAGGTGAGTGTTTGCCAAGAGTAAGGCCTTGCCATGGCTTCCCACATTAGAGCATACACCATTGGTGTTCTGTTTAGGAAATTTTGCCCTGTGCCCATGTATGTTCGAGGGTCTTTCCCACTTTCTCTTCTATTAGATTCACTGTATTGGGTTTTATATAGAAGTCCTTGATCCACTTAGAGTTGAGCTTTGTACAAGGAGATAAGAATAGGTCAATTTGCATTCTTCTACCAGCATTCTTCTTGAACCAGCACCATTTGTTGAAAACGCTGCGTTTTTTTTTTTTTTCCCCCTACTGGATGGTTTTGGCTCCTTTGTCAAAGATCAAGTGACCATAGGTATATGGTTCATTTCTGGGTCTTCAATTCTGTTCCATTGATCTACTTACCTGTTGTTAATGAAAGTTCACAGGAAATTCTGTACTGATAGTTTTCTAAACTATTATCTTATTTTTATAAATATAATGAACTGTAAATGTGAATTCTCAGGAGTAATGCTATTGGAAGTTAATAACTTTTAAGTAGAAATATTAGAGTAGAGTAGCAATTATTAACAAATCACATCAGGAAATGATATGATAGTTTAGTCAAATGATAAAAGAAGCAATCTGCATCTGTGTCTATATCTGCACCCATTGTTCCACATCTGTTTCACTCTCCATATATATATACACCTGAGGAGAAAAGTAATGAAAATCAGTTTCTAATCACTAATCAACACTATATAATATGTGTATATAATATGACATAACCATTAGGTAAAAATGCAATAGCATCCTTTACTTCAGATCTACCTTTTCAATTTCAGTTCCTCCCTGTAATATACTGCTTTGGAAATGATTTCCCAAGACTGATATATGGCAGGCTTTGTAATAGTTTGCTGATATTAGGGACTCTGTAGGGACTTGATTCCAATTCTTTTTACTGGTTTCTCAGGGTAGTTATTCTAACCATCCAGTAAATCAGCACCAGTGCCATTGTAACCACACAGATACCCACTTCTGCCAAGTGGGTCAGAATAGGTTAAGCTGTGTTCCACTCAACTACCAGCCAATCGCTTCCATCTTTCCAACTTGGAAGGCTGATCAACCCGTCTTTATAGGCACAGTCTGAGCAGGAACGAAAACATGGAGCAACTTGTTAATTCAAGGTTTAGAAAACATGTTAAATTTTAATTTAATTTGCTTTTATATTTCTATTGATATCTGAGATTATGACAGAGAAGACAAACTTTGTTGTCACTAGTTTGGCTTTTAGTAAACTCTGAAATGAAACAACCACCCACCACTTTGCATGTAGCATTTCTGAATTATTAATGAAAGACAACCAAAAATTTATGAGTTCATTTGAAAGTCTTCCAGAATAGTTTTATATGTTCGCATTTGCTTTATTTTTATCCTTGAGATAACTAAGTCTTATGATTATAGTAAAATTCATATTCCACACTTCAGGCTTGAAATTTTCATCTATCTGACACCATCATATTGTGTACTATATGCCTCAAAATCAGGCTGCTAGATTTTAGTTATACCCCAATATATAAGGTGTGTGTGTGTATGTGTGTGTGTGCTTTTTTTCCTGTGAGTTTGCAGATACAATTTGGGTAAATGAACAAAGTATAAAATAATGTTACTTTTATGATGATACGAAACTCCCAAGTCTGAGGTACAGGTAATACTTCTGGCAGCAATGTTTCCAAGATGAAATAATAAAAAAAAAAGTGAGTAATCACATTAACAGAAAGGATGACTATTTTGTCAAGAACCAATACAGAAAAGTATGTGATTATTTCAAGGAACTAGAGAAAGTGTGTGTTTGGGTTTGAATTTGATGGTACATGAGTTACAGACTTCAGGCAACAAAGGCTAGCTGAGCCTGTTCTGATCATAAACACATTGCTAGTCAAGGTCATGGAGTGGTTTTATTATTGTTGTTGTTTTACTTTGTTTTTGGAGAGGAATGGCTTGTAACAAGGTAAAGACATGCTCGGATAGACAAGAGATGATCGTGGTGTGGGTTAGCTACATGAGGTAGCAGAACTGGTGCTAAAAGGATGTGGTGGGGTAATGGTGCTGGAAACGCTGAATGACATGCACTGGCCACGTGTGTGCCAACAGAGGAGACGCTGATATTACTTCCTGGTTTAAGGATCGCAGTGGGAGAAAAATTAGAGAAGATGATTTATACACACTGTGTCTTGCCTGTGGGCTAGATGAGTTTGTGTGAAGTTAGTACAAGGGCTGTGGAGCTTGAGGCTAAAGCACAGAGTTATAAATCATGAATGGCAAGGTGGAGGAGGGCTGAACATGGGCAGTGAGCAGAGGAATTACACAGTAGAAAAGGTGTCTTGGTGATCACTATCCTTCATTCTCATAGAGAATACAAGAGGGCAGAATTAGAAGACGGAATGCTTTACAGGATTCAGAAGAAAATTCAAGAGAGTGCGCAGAGAGGGGCAAATGTTACAGGGCAAGATTCTGATTATAGACGTAATAAAGCAATGATCTGAATGGTTTGTTTACAGTGATGACTTTGTTCAAACTGAGAGACGTGTCTTAAGGAAATGGTAATAGCATGTAGGCACAATTAATTGTGTCTCTTAAAATATAGCTAGAGCCGGGCAGTGGCGCATTCCTTTAATCCCAGCACTTGGGAGGCAGAGGCAGGTGGATTTCTGAGTTCGAGGCCAGCCTGGTGTACAGAGTTCCAGGAACCCTGTCTCAAAAACCAACCCCCCCCCCAAAAAAAAAAAGAAGGAAAGAAAGAAAGAAAGAAAGAAAAATACAGCTAGAAAGGCTCTAGAATGGTAGTTAGTCACTTTTCTTTATCTGATAGCCCCATGATCTTTAAACTAAAGAAAATCTAGTTTTCAGGGCTTGCTATGTGATTATAGTATCTGCAAAAACTATGCAAGACATCTCTTAGGTTTCGAAGAGTTCTTATTCATTTCTTTTACATTTTGGTATATTTTTAAAAGACCATCATAACCAGATTTTCAGAGTAGCATTGTTTATCAGCTCTGAAGTTGGTCTCTCCCCTATTATATTGTTAGAAGGACGCTTGTAGGTTTTGAGAAGCCCAAAAGCTTCTCCTTTGGAAGTAAACATGTGATAAATGACAATAGGGCACTTGCTATGACCACTTGCAACCATGCGTAGCACAACCAATGTTTTGGGTTTGATGTAATGAGTCTATTTTATTTAAAGAGGTTGTGACAGAAATAACTGCCACATAGACATTAACATATTTTTTGCATGGATCAGATTTTAGGCTATCAGGTTTGCCTGAGTGTGTTTTTTCTAATAGGGAAGATTTGTCCTGTCAATCAAGTTAGAGGCAGGCAGTGACAAGGGCTCGGCCTTTATTGAGGTGAAGGTCTTTTGTAAACCTCCATTATCGTTTTTCCTTATTATCTTTTTGTTCCTTTTGTATATGTGGTGTAAAATTTCTTATCTCTAAATGGCACAGGCTCTTCCTCTTTTTCTACTGGTCTTTTGGAAGAAAAAGTAAACTTCTCATCAGTTCTGGGCCATGAAAAGATAAAACTGTCAGAGAAATGATAAAGCAGATAATGGGCAGTGATAGTCTTTCTTCTGGGGTTAGAGAGAAAATAATTGCCTCAGACAGGTCGCTTGGTGTGCTATTCATTGGCCTGTGACTCTGTAGGGGTCCCTTGACATTTTCAAGGGCCCTCTCATTCATAGTCCCTCATTCCCTTTGTCATAGGAACAACTGATGAATCCCAAATTCCTGTCTCAGAGATTTTTTTTTTTAATGTAGAAAGTGGGAAGCAAAAATGAAAAAAATACCATATTTACCAAAAAGAACATTTAAAGATAAATGAGGGAAATTCCATAGGAAATGAATTTTGATTGATTGCAAAACCATCATTGATTCACTTAGATCTTCTTGGCTTGAAAGCAAGTTTTGTTTGTTTTTGGCACTGTGTTTGAAATACTTCATCTTGCTTGAAGTTGCCATGGGATGAGTGTAGATACTGTAGAAGAAATTAGATGCAACATACATGGAGTTGAGTTCAGTGCACGTAGGAAGGTATAGTATATTGTACGTTTGTACACAGCTGTACATGTTCCAGGTAAAAGCTGTTCAGAAGTCATTTTCTTTTAGTGTATGGATATATTTTTCTTCATAGCTGTGAGAACAATTTTTTTTGGCAAAGATCATTAGTTGAAAGTAGCATTGTTTTACTTAATGGTAAAGATAGAGTGTTTGAAGAGAAACAGTGAAACAGATTATGAAAACTATTCCTTGAAATGGCTTAGCCAGGATGTTTTGGCTTTTGGAGTCCCCCATGTGCTGTTGAGGAGCTTTTCTCCATGTGTGTCTTACCCCCAGACATGCCTTCCTTCAGCCACTGCTTCTGTCTGCACTGCTTGAGAGTTTCTCTGCTGGTACCTGTTTTGCTTCAGATTTTTCCTGCCTAGAAAACTAACCTGATCAGGACCCCTAGACTCTTATCATTTCAATACCCCTGGACTATATCAATAGGATGGCTAATTGGCCCACAGTTGTGTGACATGTTTTGATCTGGCCTGGTATTTGAGCCAGTCCATCAGCAGGGGCCCTGCCACCAGAGAAACAAAAGCCTACAAAGCCTTTATTTTTAGGTTGCCAGGTTTTGTCTGAGGTCAGGAGGGAGAGGAAGAAGCCAGCTATCTTGGAAGTTTACCACTCTTATTACCTAGTTGGCCAAGCCAGCTCAGTCAGTCAACAGATTCTCCAGCGCAAGAGTGAGGAGTAAAGACAAGAGACCATTAGACAGTACTGCAGTATGACCCCAGCCAGTTCTGAGGCTGAAGGCTGAGGCAGGTTTATTTTTTCCCAATTTACTTTCAAACCATTTTAATTACATGTAAGTATTTAGGTCAGTTCTAGGTTGAGGAACTAGTAATACAATAAATGCAAATAGTCAAGGAACAAGCCAGGCAATTAGCAAAGTCCCAGGATCACTCCCATGACTATTGTTTCTAAGGGCTTATCAGGATGACCAAAATATCTGAGCCTACTTCCCTGTCCTAGCACAAAGTCATATTCATGCCTGAAGCCTACTTCCTTGTTCTAGCCTAAGACTTAGATTCCTGACTGAAATTACTTCTCTGTTTAGCCTAAAATTAGATTCCTGCCTAAACTTACTTCCTTGTCATGGCCCAATGTCAGATTCCTGCCTGAAGCCCATTTTCTTGTTCTTGGCCAATGTCAGATTCCTGCCAAACAGCCCCAAAAACTCTCCACACCTTGTCATGGCTTCTCTCTTTATCTGCCAGCCTAGCAGGGAATCTAAGTCCTAGTGCCTCAATGCTGATTTTAAAAGAAAGCCTTGCTGAGACTAGCAGTTAACTCAGGCATCAATCCCTAGCAATCTTCCATCTTGTTTTCTGAGACAATATCTCCTGGCCACCCATTTCTCTCAGGAAGCCATTTCTTTCTCTCAGTCTCCACCTTTTGTCTATCTGACCAGATCATACATGTCGTATGTTGTATTATTTAAAACCATCCTTTGGCTCAGGCCGACTATCAAACTGCAGTGGCCCTGCCTAGCCCAGCCACCATGTTTCTTGGCCTGAGGCCAAGTGCATGCTGCAGCTAGAACCACCTGCCAGAAACACCAGCCCTGCCACCCACTAGATGCCAGCGTGAGAGATGGCTCTGCCAATCTTCCATGCTGTCTCCACAAGGCAGGGCATTGCCCAGACTATTCCGCCATCCATGCTGGCCCAGTAAGAGAATGAGACTCTAATTCTTATAGATTAATCAAAGGCTTTATATGTTTGATAATGATTAATAACAACATGCTCATACAAAGAGAGTTGTATCCCAATTAGCTAACCTAATTATAAGTTTATAAGTTGTTCCCCACGAGTGCTTTCCATACCTGTGTGATTCTCCATCCTCCTACATCTCTGCCGTCTCTCACTCCTCTTCTTCCTTTTTTCTCTTCTCTCCTAACTCCTCCTCTTCCTCTCCTAACTCCTCCCACCTTAGCTCCTCCTACATATAACAAAATTCTGAGACAAGATAATCTGTTGAGTCTAGTAAGTCTCAGGGCTCACTGGATGTTTCTTCTGTAAGAACGACCCACTTGGTTGAAGTCTTTATACTGGAGACTATATTGACCCTGAGGTTTTAAACCCTAACTTTAATTTTAAAAGGTTGGGAACACTCCCTAACTTTTCAGGTGCATTTGGTCATTTTGAGATTTAGAGGATGCTCTGAGCAATTGGATGGTGACCTCTGTTTTGCCTTTGTCCCTCATGAGCCTAAAATTTTCTGTAGAGACTCACTGGGTCAAAGATTCCAAGAGCTTTCCAATGGCTAATTGGCCAAGAATTCCTGGAGTTCTCTACTGACCCAGGACCAAAAACTCTGAGAACCTTTCATTGGTCATATGAAATGGTCACTTCTGGCCAAAATTCAGAACTTGTAATTTTAAATATCTAACCTGATTTAAACAACTCCATAAGAAAGAATGGCAGCAAGGTCCAAGAGCCTCTTCCCCTATAAAACTCTCAGCTCACTTCAATCTTTCTTAAGGCTCTGGCTTATAACAACACTCAGCTAGAATGCCCAATTCTGTTTCAGCTAGGCCTCCAAACTTGCACCTATTCCCAAGATCGCATAGAACATTTTTGCCCTGTGTTTTCGCCTCTCCAAGCCTGAAAAGTCCTGCTTGTATCGTTAACAGCTAAAAGATAAGTGTTTTAGGTTGTTTGCTCCTTTTGTGCACACATGCGTGTGTACACACACACTCTCACAGTCACATACACACCACACAAACACACACACAAATTGGTTATGGATATACAGTTCTCTGGGTTCAGTCTCACAGGAATTCAAATGTCTTTTGGGTATTGTGATGGCTTGTATATTCTTGGCCCAGGCAGTGGCACTATTAGAAGGTGTGGCCTTGTTGGAGTAGGTGTGGCATTATAGGTGTGAGCTTTAAGATCCTTATCCTAGCTGCCTGGAAGCCAGTATCTGCTAGCAGCCTTCAGATGAAGACATAGAACTCTCAGCTCCTCCTGCACCATGCCTGCCTGGATGCTGCCATGCTTGTACCATGATGATAATGGACTGAACCTCTGAACCTGTAAGCCATCCCCAATTAAATGTTGTCCATAGAAGAGATGCCTTGGCCATGGTGTTTGTTCATAGTAGTAAAACCTTAACTAAGGCAGGTATGAGTAACACTGAAAAAATGTCTTATTTATTCTACTCAATTAAAAAAGAAAGAGAAAAAAGAAAGGCTCTGGAATTGAAACTTGGCTCACATACTTTAGACCCAAGCAAGTTTGTTTAAAAGTTTGTACCATAGTGTCTGACCTGGATCAGGCTGGTCACCTGACTCTGTGACACAGAGAAGGATATTGAAATGTGAGAGACAAGATCGGGCGCGTTCAGGGTGGTATGGCCGTTAGTCTCAGCTCAAACAAAACACAGAAAGGGCTCTAAAGGTAGAAGAGAAAGCTCTGTAGTCACATAGTAGAAAGTAAGTAGGATGTTCCATGTCAGAGTCGGGTTAATATAAGGTTCATTCTGTTAACTAACAATTGAAGGAGTATTTGAAGAGGCAGCCATGCTAGACTGGGAAATGGACAAAAATCTGACCTTCCATTATGTGTAAATGTAACTGGACACACTTGCCTTTTTAACTCAGACTTGGCTATGTGGAAAGAATAACATTCTTTAAATGAAACCTCAAATGCAAATTATCAGAGATTTGAGAATCATTTCCTTAAGAACTTGTAGATACAAATTTTAAAAACTAGACATGAAAATGACTTTGGGCTAGGACAGGGAAGTTGGCTCAGATATTTTGGTCACCTGATAAGCCCTTAGAAACAGTGATCATGGGATTGTTTATGGAATTTTGTTTATTGTCTTGCTTATTCCTTGACTATTTGCATCTATTGTATTGCTAGTCCCTCAACCTAGAACTGACCTTAACACTTGCATGTAACTAAAATGGTATAAAAGCAAAAAGGAGAAGGGGGGATGGAATAGGAGAGTTCTAGGGAGGGGAAATGAGGAAAGGGGATGACATCTGAAATGTAAATAAATAAAATATCCAATAGAAAAGGAAAAAACAAAACAAAAAACTGGAATCTTTAAAAGCCCAAAAGCAATCAGAGTAAAATTAATGAGAGGTATTAATTAGTTGTAAGGTACAGCTAGCATTGTGAAAGTTTCAAGTCAGGGAAAGCTGGTATTTTACAGTGCTTCTATGTAGCATTCTGAATATGTAGAACATGTTTCTTTCTTCTGTATCATCACTTCTTACACACAGGAAACCACTGATAATTTTAGCTATCTTCCAATGCTCTCGCTCTTACTTACATAGTGCCCTGTTCAGTTTTTCATATGGAACATGTTCCTTTTAAAAATAAAACATGTCTTTTCAAAAAAAAAAGAAATGTGGGAGACGGATGAGAAAAGTTCTCACAGAGGATAGAATGGTGTTGTGCCTAATTCTCTGAATCTCCTCCCTTCATCTTGGTTTTGTTGACAATCGTTTTGTTTGCTTATTTGTAATTGTTAAAGCTTCTGTTGAAATTATAGCTTTCTGTATTTTAGGATTTGTAAGATCATTGAGTGTGATTTAAAGAAGATGTCTAGATAATCTTAATTTTCTCTAACATACCATATATGTATCTTAGATTCAACTCTACTTTAGAAAAAGGGGTGTGCCCAGCGGGCACATGTCATAACCATTTTTGGCTGGTAACCTCATCAGCATGGAAACATGCCTATGACTTTACTACCACCTTGGTTAAGTAGATCATGTAGTATCCCCCTACCTATCATTGCATTTCCCTTTTTAGACTAAGGAGGAAACAGTAGGCTTGTAAGATGGTTTATTTTAACTGGCTAATACAAAAAACTCTTGCTATGTTTGCTCTCTCTAGTAAACTTTAGCTATTTGGTGACCCTGGAATTTATAAAAGTCCACTAGAAATTCTGTCTTCCTGTGACCTTATTTATAGGTTAGTTTATGTTGATATTAAAGAATTTGTAATTCTAGAATTATAATTTTTAAGCTCAAACTTAACAGGGATAAAAATCTTAAAATCCTGAGTTTTAAAAATTATCTTTAATCTTTTTTTTTTTTTAACAGTCCAGTCGTTATCCCCCCTCCCTGTCTGCCCTCCCACAGTTCCTCATCCCTTTCCTCCCTCCCAGGGACTCCCCCCCCCATCTCAAAGAAGATGTCCCCACTCCTTGGGGTCTCAAGTCTCTCAAGGGTTAGGTGCATCTTCTCTCACTGAGGCCAGACCAGGCAGCCCTCTGCTGTATTTGTGTTGGGGGCCTCATATCAGCTGGTGTATGCTGCCTGGTTGGTGGCTCAGTGTCTGAGAGATCTCGGGGGTCCCGGTTAGTTGAAACTGCTGGTCCTCCTATGGGATCACCCTCCTCCTCAGCTTCTTCCAGCCTTTCTGTAATTCAGCCACAGGGTTCTCCAACTTCAGTCCATTGGTTGGGTGTAAGTGTGTCTGAGTCAGCTGCTGGGCCTCTTGGAGGGCAGCCATGCTAGGCTCCTGTCTGCATGCACACCATAGCATCAGTAATAGTGTCAGGCCTTGGAGCCTCTCCTTGAGATGCATCCCAATTTGGGCCCTGTCACAGGATCTCCTTTCCCTCAGTCTCTTCTCCATTTTTGTCCCTACATTTCTTTTAGACAGGAACGATTCTGAGTCAGAGTTTTTGACTGTGGGATGGCAACCCCATCCCTCCACTTGATGCCCTGTCTTTCTACTGGAGGTGAACTCTTCAAGTTCCCTCTCCCTGTGATTGGGCATTTCCTCTTAGGTCCTTCCCTTGAATTCCTGAGATTCTCTCACGTCTCAGGTCTCTGGTACATTCTAGAGGGTTCCCCCAACCTCCCTTCTCCTGAGGTTTCCTGTTTTCATTCATTCTGCTGGCCCTCAGGGCTTCACTCCTGTTTCCCCCAATACCTGATCATGTCCCCTTTTCCCCCTCCCCCTCCACTCTGCCATCCAGGTCTCTCCCTTCCTCTGTCTCCCATGATTGCTTTCTTCTCCCTCCAGAGTGGGATTGAAGTATCCTCACTTGGGCTTTTCGGCTTGTTAACCTTCCTGTGGATTATACCCTGGGTATTCTGTACTTTTTGGGCTATTATCTGCTTATTAGTGAGTATATACCATTCATGTCCTTTTGGGTCTGAGTTACGTCACTCAGGATGATATTTTCTAGTTTCATCCATTTGCTGCAAAACTCATGATGTCCTCATTCTTAATAGCTGAGTAGTATTGCATTGTGTAAATGAACTACATTTTCTGTTATCCATTCCTTTGTTGAGGGACATCTGAGTGGTTTCCAGTTTCTGGCTATCCCAGGCTGCTATGAACATAGTGGACCATGTGCCCCTGGGCATGGTAGGGCATCTGTGGGGTATATTCCCAAGAGTGGTATAGCTGGGTCTTCAAGTAGATCTATTTCTAATATTTGAGGAACCTCCAGACTGATTTCCAGAGTGGTTGTACCAGTTTGCAATCCCACCAACAATGGAGGAGTGTTCCTCTTTCTCTACATCCTCACCAGCATCTGCTGTCACCCAAGTTTTTGATCTTAGCCATTCTGATTGGTGTAAGATGGAATCTCAGGTTGTTTTTGATTTGCATTTCCCTGATGACTAAGGACTTTGAACATTGTGAGTCCTCTGTTGTGAATTCTCTGTTTAGCTCTGTATGCAATTTTTAAATTGGGTTATTTGGGTTTTTGCATAGTAACATCTTATGTTCTTTATATATTTTGTATATTAGCCCTCTATTGAATATAGGGTTAGTGAAGATTTTTTTTTTCCACAATCTGTAGCTCTCCAATTTGTCATATTGACTATATCTTTTGCCTTACAGAACCTTTTCAGTTTTATGAGGCCCCATTTCACTTTATCAAAAATTTTCTAAACGAAAAAAATATTTGAAACATCTTCTGGTTTTATTCATTAAAGAATAGCTGGTATTTTAAATGATTAAGGCAAATACTCAAAATTCATTTTATTTAAAAGCCAGGAATATCACCTAAATGCTTTTCTGTTCAGATTTATTTCTTAGATTCCAACTGTAACTGAGGTTTTGTTGTTGTTGTTGTTTCTTTAAACAAACACCAGGGACTTATTCCTTATATAGAAGTCTGATGTAAACAGACAGCAAATTACAATCACCTTATTCTTCTATGGACCTTTAGTGCATAGTCCTGTCAGTTGTAGAGTTGCATTTAACTCATGTTAATCTTTATATGAAAGATTTTTCTCATGTAACATTGTTTCTTAATGCTCCCCATAGATTTGTATAGTTCTTACCTCCTGACTCTTTGGATCTTTGCCAACTGTTAAGTTTATCATGGTCCCTTGGGTGGACCCTGTACAGAGACACTCAGACTGCTGCTGCCCCTCATTGCCCTTCTGTCTGCATTGATGCAGTTACTGAGAAGTAGCACCCCAAACCCATAAAAGCAGCGCTGGTGACATCTAAAGGGGACTAATGGGCCATGGGACATCCAACTCATCCCTCTTCTTGCCACTCGGGACATTGTTTTTGGGACTCTGAACTAAAACAGTTGAACCGAAGCCTTCTCTGCATCAATTAACTTCTCTGTCTTAAAGCTTAGATGTAACTTGGCTGGTGCAGTACTCTAAGGTTAAAAAGGAGTAGATCTAACTTGCTAAGGATGGGATCTGAGCCCTCCTCCGTGAACAATATGCTTCAATGCCAGCAATCCTAACTGGTTTGAGATTATATGTCATACGACAGTTGACAAAACAACACAATGAGACCCCCAAACTCCACACAGGGATGCTGATGCAATGCCAGGAGCTGCCACTTCTGGGTGCCCAGTAGCTGGCTTGGTAGTTGGCCAGGTAATCAGGGGCTTCACATTGGCTGTTACCCCTGGCGGGAGATCTGTCAGCTGCAGAGCCCTGTGGGGCAATATTTGGGGTCGTATACTTGCTGCCCCAGTCCGAAGACCTGGCCGCTCTGGTTGGCGCCCTGTGTGCAGCCCATCTACAGGGACATGGAAGAGTTGTCATATTTGTCTGTGCCCAGCTTGGTGTCATAGATGTGCCTCCAGGTCCCTGGAGCCGTTGTGCCCACCTGGCTAGCACACTTATTGGTGCCAATTTGGAGGCTGATGGTGCAGTGGCCCATGGGAGGCAGGATGTGGTTCTTGGGGTCATAGAGATGTCTCCTGGTACAATAGACTGTCATGCCAGACTGGCTGGCACATTTGTTGGTGCCCATCTGCAGCCCGATGATGCACTGGCCAGCAGCCTTCATGGCGACATCATCAAAGTCCCTCTCCTGTTTCTCTGAATATTTGACCCCGATGTCCACAGCCCCTTGGTCTTGTCCTTTCCTGCCAGAGCAAGCAGAGACACCTGCACCTGTGTCATATTCCCACTCTTGAACAGGTCGTTGGCTTCAAACAGGTCCACGGGGTTCATGCCGCAGCTGACCATGGCCTTGAAGTTGGAGAGGTTTTCTAGCTGGTGCCAGTTCCGCATAGAGCGGTTGATTTTGGGGACGGAGCCTGGCTGCAGCTTGCTCATGAGTGTGCATAGGATAACCCCATCTTTCAGACCCTTCTGGAAGTCAGGGCCAATGGAGAGGCCCGGGAGTCCTGCTGTCTAGCTTCGGAGTTCAGCTTCCTTCTGGGGGTCATATTTGGACAGGAGCAGGTTCTTGACCTCAGCCGAGAGACTGTAGGACGGGCCCTTGTTGAACTGCCTGGAGCTCATGGCGCGGTACAGGCCCAGATCCAGTTCTTTACATAGGTCCTCTATTTTCTCCAGTTCCTTCCTTTGATGATCTGTGGTTCATTTTGGTGCAACACTTGTGGCAATGGAACTAGTCACTGTACTAGTGAATCAACTCTATGGCTACTTTGTCTCACCATCACATCTTCACTCTCTCACCCCCCACCCGCCCCGGTTCCAAATTCTCAGATAAACTCTTCAGTTCTATTCTATAACCAAATCACCTGTTTAGAGCCCTCTAAGAATTATTTTCCAAGTCTCTGCAGACACATGATGGCAATCACCTGGTTCATTGCAGCTGATTAACTTAAGACTCTCCCTACTAGAGGACCCCTTTGCAATGACTCAGAACTACCCCCTCCAGCAAAGACCCTCCTCAGCAGGAAACATCTATAACACCCCTGCCCTGTGGGTTCTTTTTAAGGTTCTTTCAGAGTTAGGAATGATAGTTTCCTGTTGAAAAAGTACACTTCACAGTTCCCTTGGCAGACTACAGAAATCATTCCACCCTATAAGGGGACACAACCCATTTTCTTCTGTATGCATTTTGGCCATCTGCACACGAGGGTGGCAAAGCTGCCTCCTTGGGCTGTCATTAAAAAGGATGAGCCATATATGGTTTTATAATACTTCACTCACATGTATGAAAAATATACCTAATGTTCTGATCACTAAAAGAAGAACTAACTTCGTGAACTATGGAACTAAGGGGTGAAGAACTGCCAGAGGAGGAAGACCTTGATATCAGCTCAGCTGTTAACAAACACAAGAAAGTAGTGAGAGATGCTGACTTTTCTCCTTTCTTTTTCTCTTTTACTTCTCCCTCCCTCTCTCCCTCCTCTCTCTCTCTCCTCTCTCCTCTCTCTCTCTCTTCTCTCTCTCTCTCTCTCTCTCTCTCTTTCTGGCTTCTGAGGCAGGATCTCACTACAGCTCAACCTGGAACTTACCAGTTCTCCCCCAGCCTCCCAAGTGAAGGGATTCATTAGATTGTCTTTTGGGAATATTTTTTTAATTAATTTTATTTTATGTGTATGTTTGTGTGTGCCTGAGAGTATGCATACACCACATGCATTCAGGTACCTGAGAGGTCAGAAAAGGCTTCTTATGAATTTCAGTGAAGTGAAATTCCATACAGTTGTGAGCTACACAGTGGGTACTGGTAATGGGCCTGGGCAAGAAGAGCAAAGCTCTTAATGGTTGAGCCATCATTCCAATCCCCAGAAATGGTAGGTTTTTGAGAGAGCAACTAGATGTTCTGTTTGGCAAAAAGCATGATACTTGCTCTCTAAATCAATGAAAGTGTGTATGTTTTAATGTAATAGCAAGTCTAGTAAAGCTTCATTTTTGTCTTTGTGCTGGCTAATTTTATGTCAACTGCACACAAGCTAGAGTCATCAAGTCCTCTAGACTATTCATCTAGTCTTCTAATGACTACAGTCGTTAGGAGGGAACACTAATTGAGAAAATGCCTCCATAAGATTGCATTGTAGGTCATATTCCATTACAGCTTACATGTGACACTCTGCAATAGCAAAAACGAGGAAACTGTAAAGCTGAGTCATGCATTCAGGGTAAGAAGTGCTGTTCCTCACTGTCACAAAGTTTGCCAGCATTTTGGGGGTAATGACAGTGGAATGGCAGAGGTCAATGAATGACAAACTGCTGAGAAAAATGTACATGGGTGTGTGCAGTTGAGAACTGAATAGTATCAGGGTTATCATACCCAGATTCCCCACCACCGTGACCATGTAGATTCCTAGGAAGAGGAGGAAGAGGGGCAACTGCAGCTCAATAAACTCAGTCACTCCAGAAGCATTTCTTTTCAACATTTTCTTCTCCGAGTTCTATGTAGAAAGAGATAAAAATGAAATAACTCTCTTGTGTTTTACCACCTAATGAAGTGTGAAACAGAATTCAAGCTTCCTTTTTTTTTTTTTATTGGAAATTTTATTTACATTTTAGATGTTCTCTCCTTACCTCATTCCCCCCTCCCTCCCAGGAACTCACCATCCCCTCCCCCCTCCTCCTGCCTCCATGTTGTGTTATTCCCACCCACCCTTCCCCGTACCTCACCTCCCCACCCTTGAATATCCCCCTCCCCACGATGCCCAGCCTTCATGGGACCAAGGATCTCTTCTCCCACTTATATATAGCTCCCTTGCATGTATAGCTGGAGCCATGGGTCCCTCTATGTTGCCATCTGTAACCCCTTGCTGTACAATTCTGTGATGTCCTACCAAGTCTGTTCCTGGATGATATTTGGAGTATATAGAATAGCTTTGATTGGTGCCACAACTCACACAGTCTGCATGCTGAAAGTACCTCTGTGATCTTTATCCACTACTAGAACTCTCTTGTTCTGATACTTTTATTAATGAAGTAGTAGTTTTATGTTTCAGTGTTTTTAACATCTTTATTCCAACTCTGACTATTCTAAGCTCTTACATCTTCATAATTGCCAGCATCCTCTGGATTAAATCCACTGAAGGTGGATCCAAAGCCTTCAGCACCTGCAGCTCACATATATCAGCTGTTGCTGTCTTCTTTGGTTCTCTTGCATTCATGTACCTGCAGCCATCATTGGTCAGCTCCATGGACCAAGGAAAAGTGTCTTCTGTGTTTTATACCAATGTTGTGCCCTTGCTGAACCCCTTGATCTACAGCCTGAGAAATAAGGATGTCAAAGTTGCTCTAAATAAGTTCCTTGAAAGAAAGTTTTTCTTGTGAACAAGACCGATTTGTCTTTACTAAAATTCTTGTTTAGCAGACTAGCAAACAGTTCATATGGCTAAGTATGTCCACATGATGTAAGATTAGTGCTATCACTGTTTATTTTTAAAGGCACCAAGGACAGGACCAATTTTGGCCAACAGGACAGGTGAAAGACAGCAATTGCCTGGGGTTCAGAGAACCCATTGGCTTCTCATAGCATGCATCACACTAGTCAGTTTGTCAAACTCTCAAAAGATTTGTGTGAATGATTCTGTTTTATGTATGTAGAACAATGTTCCTTTTATGTGAGATATATTTATCCTACAGTGGAGAGTAAATATACTTGGCCAGAATTCTTGGTTATCTCAATATTCTGTGTAATTAGCCTCTGTAAATAAATATATTTCCGGGGGGGGGGGGAGAGATTGCGTTGTAGGCAGGCGTGCTAATAAGGCCTTTTTAAAATTAGAGATTGATAAAGGAGGACCCAGTCCACTGTTGGTGAGCTAGTGAGCCTGAGTTTTATAAGAAAGCATGCAGAGAAAGGTGTAAGGAGAAAACCAGTAAGCATCAGTCTTCATGTTTTCTGTATCAGCTCTTGCTTCCAAGTTCTTGCCTACCTTTAGTTCCTGAGCTGGTTTCTCTCAATTCAGGATATGTAAACCAAATAAACTCTTTTCCTTTCCAAGTTGTTGTCATCATGATGTTTCATCACAGAGTTAACCTTTAAGTGTCAATAAGTGGGATACATTACACAGATATGAAAATAGAATCATTGATTGCTTACTGCAGACACTTGCTGGTATCCTGAAATAATAAGACAAATCAGTAAGACTAATAAATGCCAAACATGGTCTATTGGTTAAAAGGACATGATTTATGGAAGCAGTTATCAAAAAATTAGCATATATTTTCAGGGTACCATGGAATTTATTCTTATAAATCAAATCTTATGGAGTTGAGATATTCCTTTCATTTACCTTGCATACCCAGAGGTTTGCAAGTCCAGAGGCTTGTCTGAGCTATAGAGGATGTTCAAGGCAAGTTTGGGCAACCTAGTAAGACTTCATCTCAAAATTAAAAGAAAAAATAAAAAGGTTAAGAGTATTTCTCCAGGGTAGTACACTTACCTAGTGTGAAAGAGAACCTAGGTTTAATCCCTAGTGCAAAAATAAACAGTATACAAATACATAGCTATATTGATAAAATTTCTTCAAGTTTCTTTAAAACTTAAGCTCTGAGCTTAATTTAATGAAGGAATGTGACTATATGATATGCCAAATACAGTAAAAATTCTTTTTATATATTTTACAGATTTATAGAACAATAGATTTTGCTTAGTGAAATATTATCACCCTTTAACATGTTGAGTTTTCTGAGTATCAAAATTACATTTGCTATAGATAGAAGGAAAAACAATAATAGTTTTATCTAATGTAAATGAGAAATGAGGCATGAAAGCTCCTGAATGTAAACCCAATGCTTGGAAGATTGAGGCAGGGGAGTTACTACTAGTTCAAGGACATATGGGCTACATAGTGAGTTACTGGCTAACTTAGAAATCTTTATTTCTAAAATTAAAGTAAAAATAAAAAGTAAAATTATATATGCATTTTTATGCAGTATAATTAGATTCTGAATTCTAATATGATTTATTAAGCTAGTCTAGTTAAAGAGTCACAGAACTCAAATACATGCTATTATAAATACTGTCATATACAAACAGCATGGATGAGGGTGAGATTCAGGGAGCTCCACCACTCTGAGTCGTTATTGGCAGTTAATGTTTGCTGGAGGTAAAAGTAGAGACGTTTCATTCCCTTCAGTAATGTAGCCACTGGTTAGATACTCATGCTGCAGCACATAAACCCTACCTAACTTGCTGGGCAGTGGTGGCGCACGCCTTTAATCCAGCACTTGGGAGGCAGAGGCAGGCAGATTTCTGAGTTCGAGGCTGGCCTGGTCTACAGAGTGAGTTCCAGGACAGCCCAGGCTACACAGAGAAACCCTGTCTTGAAAAAACAAACAAGCAGACAAACAAACAAAAATCCCTACCTAACTCATGCAAATAACCTTTATTTAAATCAGCATAACACACACATATACACATAAAGGCACAAAAAGTAGAATTTGGGGGGAATGAATGGATTCTCAGGAGTGGGTGGGGAAAAAGGGTGGGAATGGAGACTGATTAAGATCCAAATACATCATCATATATATGTCTGAAAGTTTCAAACCAGTAAGAAAAGTCATGTTTTCCAATCTGATTCAGATTTATTCACAGGACTCTATAACTAAGATCACTGTCCCAACTCACCTAAGAGTTCCCTTTGCTACTGACTTTGAATTCACTTACCACCTCTCTCTCTTTTTTTTTTTCCTAGAAAAATTCCAAATCATAGTTGTCTTCTTTAAAGTCTAATTCTCAGAAAGAATTTAAATAAAGCAATTTCTGAGTGGAGAGATTTAGTTTTCAGTTGTCACATGGCATTTTCAGTTTATAAAGTTCAAGTAACTGACGTAGTTAAATATCGAAGTCTCTAAAAATTTCTACTTATGATTCCTTAGGGATGGAACATAAATTGGAATTCTATTATAGCCAGTTCAGTTCCAGTGTTGTGTGGTTACACCCAAGAACACATTTTCAATATTTGAGCTAATATGTAATGAAACAATCAGAAGAGTCAATGGCCTTAGAAACTATTTTTCAGGATAAAAAGAATGTAAGAAGGCCAGGGAGATGATGCAGCATACAAAGTACATTTGTGCTAGTGTGAGGTTCAGAGTCCCATTCCCCAGAATGTGTGATAACTCTAGTAGATAAGGTGTCCTTCCTGTAATTCTACCTCTTGTGAGACAGAGAAGTTGTCCCTCAGAGCAAGCTAGCTAACAAGATGAATTAGTATACTTGTGAATATGCTTTCATGGACATATATATTGTACCCAGGCTCATCATGTGAACACACACACACACACACAGACACACAAACACACACAGACACAGACACACAAACACACACACACTATATGATGTTTATCGATTAAGTTGTAAAAGAATAAGTGACAAAGGAGATGTTTGATGTTTAACTAGAATGATGGTGATACTCACCTATAATCCCAGCACTTTGGAAACTAAAGTAGAAAGATCATAACTTTGAGGCTGTTATTAGCTATATAATGGGTTCTAGACCAGCCTGGAATATATAGCAAGATAGCTGCAAATCATATAATACTTATTTTATGCTGTTCTGAGGTGGCATATGTATGTGTATACACACACATATATATAAATGAAGGGAAATGAATTTTAAGTTAATGTACTATATTTTCAACGAAAATCTCAGTGGAAACATTTTTGAATTGATATTTTAAGGCAGCACACTCTGAAATATTATTTTAGGGCATGTAGTACAGGTGTGCCACTAATTTTGTGAGAGTAACCAACCACTTTGTAATTGGATTTCAGGCCCTCTCCATGAGGTGGAACCCATACCTGGTACCATTAATAGGACCTAGAACCTGTGGTTACGTATGTCATAAAACCTAGGGGAGATCCTTCAATTATTATTCTTATAAATGAACATATTGTTTACATGCTTCCTAATAACTTATTAATGATCCCAAAGATCAGTACATCTCTCAATTCTCATTCTTGTTATAGGTGACAATTAACATGGAGACTCATATCTATCTGGGTAATATGTAGAAAATAAGAGATTGTGGAGGACTCATTCCAAAGTGGGGGATCTGTATCATACTCCTCTCACTGTGGCTCAGGTATCTTTGTGGAACAGGAGCATAAAGACTGTGAGAATCAGAGATGGCAGATGACTTCAAGGAAACTGTTTGTAGGACACAACACAGGAGTTGCACACATAAATTCTCAGCAGTTAAGATAGCACGTATATGATCGGTGTAATTTCAGGCCGTCTAGAATCCAGAAGAAAAGGGAGATGGGCATGAAGCTCCACCCCTCACTGTGGAGATGTTGTCATTTGATGGCTGCCAGAGTGGGAGAGTCAGTTTTCTTTAATGGTATAATGCTCTCCTCCCTATCTCGGGAGGATAACTGCACTTCAGGGAAGGGCCCCGTACCTAGAGTGGTTGACTAACTCAAACTGGAGTTGATGGGTTAAAAAAGAGAGAGAATAAGAAATTGAGTGGGATGGGATGTGGGGATGGATCTGGGAGGAGTAGGGGAGGAAGGTGAATACGATCAAAATACATTGTGTGAAATTCTCAAAGAATTAATAAAAATATTTTAAAATGCCCTCACAGAAACATTCCTCACCCATTGTGACAGAGAATAGGTGGGAAGAACTATCTAGGAAATATATTGCTTCTCTGAGTATTTCATAAATATGTAATGAAGTTTGTTTTGAGCTCTTCATCTAGATAAAGATTCTCTGAATATATCACCTATAGATGCGCCTAGAAATCCTTCCCCTTACTTTTTCTTCATTATTATGAAATTATTAAAACCATGAAAGAAAATCAATTTTATTTCAGTTGTTTGTATAAAAGTATTAATTGTTTTTCTTAATAAACTTATGAAATTCTATGATGAATGATTTTAAATTCAGGTAAAGCAAGCAGAGAAGTCCGCAGTTTTGTGTTTGGAAATTGGTTTTATCTCTCTCAACAATGCCAGTATTATGTCAGCTTTAGTGTCTGTTGGTCTCAGGACATGCGTTCAACAGTTCTGGCCACCAGGGAATTTTCTTACTTGGAATGTAGCCTCTTCTGGTTTGGAGCCATAACATCTGCAGTTCAGTTTTTTTTTTTTTTTAAATTGTTGTTATATTTAGATGTAGTTACATTTGTTCTGTCTCCCTCATAAGTATATGTTCTGTATACTCATAAATAGAGTATACTGAATATTGACCATATAATTATTTTGTATTGTTGTAATTGTTTCGCACAAAGTCTTCTATGGCCATTGGTAATAGTATAGAAATTTTAAAACACATTCTACTGATAATTCCATTTCTCCCCACTTTTATAGGTGGGATTTTTTTTTTTTTTTTTTTTTTTTGGTATTTTTGTGAGTATCCTGATGGAATTCCAAGCAATGGCTCTTTGCTTGATAACACTAACAAGTAGTTAAATGGTTATCTCAACAAATTAGAGTTCTATCTCTTTAACATTTTAAAAATTTCTCTCTCTCTCTCTCTCTTGTGTATGTGTGTGTCTGTGTGTGTGTGTGAGGGAGGGAGGGAGGGAGGGAGGGAGGGAGAGAGAGAGAGAGAGAGAGAGAGAGAGAGAGAGAGAGAGATTGATAGAGAGAGAGAGAAAACATGCCACAGTGCCTATGTGGTGGTCAAAATAACTTTATGGAGTCTGTTCTCATTTCCCATTTTTATGTGAGTCCCAGGGTTACTATGAGGTGACCACACTTACAGTGAAAGCATCTTTATCCACTAATACATCTTGCTGGCCTAGGAGTTTTTTTTTTTTTTTTAAACTAAAAAAGGACTGTTCTGTTAGAGAAAAATAATCTTAAAACTTTCCATCCCATGGGTTCTATATGCTTCATGCTTCAAGCTTGTCACAGTGTGACAAACTTTCTTTTTGGTTGACAAGGAAGCCTAACATTCAGAAACATTTCAAGTTATAGGAAAGTTAGGAGAAAGGTGCAGCACAGGAATTGAGGCTGGAACACCACGTGATAACTCAGATATGTAGGAGGGAAATAACAAGGAAATAGTCAATGCTCTAAACTGTTTCTAGTACAATTAAACTGAGTCCATTTTAAAATCAATTGAAATCACTTTTGACTTAGAAGTGAACATTGCGTATTGAGATTTTATATCAGAACACAGTAGTTAAAATACATCTTCTAAATAAACATGCTGAGTTTATATATTTCAAGACTTTTAAGTCATTCGCAAATCTTGAAATCCATTTGAATCACTTCAGGTTAGAGAGACCTTTGGTATTTGCTACCATTTTTTGTAATAACATGGATTACCAACAATTGAGGTGGGGGCATATGTTAAGTACTAGGTTGTTCTGGATTGAGGTAGATCCAGACTTAGTACCACCTCTGATTATAATTGCTTTGCATGCTTTTATTTCAGCGTAATTGCTAAAGAAGTAAGATCTCTACTTTAAATACACATAATTTTTGCCATTCAATTTACTATTATCCCAAAATGTTCATGTCATATAACATATACCTCATGTCCCCATATCTAAGTGATGTTTAATATAAAAATGTACATTGGAACTTCATGGCAATTGTAAAGAGCATTCATAAATGTCCATTTGTTCACACAGAGTTTTATTTAAGTTTAACAATTGCCTTGTCAGCTTCCATTTCACTTCTTTTGGGGGGCCTGAGGACAGGGTTATAAATGTCTCATAGGGGAATTGTTTTCTTCTTTGGGGCCAAACAGATGTTTTTGATTTTAGTTTTCTTTCTTTTTCATCAGGGGAGGGAGATTTTAGTTTTTCTTTTTATATCAACAGACACAGCATCAAAATATAATTACATTTGGGGTGAAAGTTTCTCGAATACATTTAATAGAATTTACTGGAGTACTTTTACATTTTTAAAGGATAGCACACCTGACCCTCATATATACTTAGCTATGAATTAATGTATTGCTGAAAAAATTGCTCTTGTGTAGCTTTTGTTCTCAGTCTTCTCTGCTTTTCTACTCTCTGTGTGAGTGAGTCCCTTTGTCTGACTAATAAAAACCAGTAATCAAACCCAGTTTCAGATACTTTTGATATCTTGGAACTACTTGTTTTATTCATACAGTACTAATGGCTTCTAATTAAAATATTAATATTTTTTGTAAATGCATTTTAAGGGAAAATATTTATTCTCTACTCCCAGCTAGCTCATAAATAAATGAGACTGAGTCCCACTAGATTTATTTAATCAGTTTTAGCACATTTACTGGGAGAATTATCCCTAATCTATTTTTTCTTTATGCTAGACTGACTGATTCCGAGTTGAGCTCCTCACGTACTTGTTTGAGTTTTGCCCAGGTTATTTTTGCTCTATCAATCTGTCTCAGGAGTGGGGCATTTCACTTGGCCACAAGTTTCTAGTCCATCAAGTCTAATGGAGACCTCATGTGCCCTCTATCTTATTTCCCCTTCTTCCTCCTCTTTCCTTCCTTCTTCCCATGGTCCCTACCTGTGACTTGTAGCCTGGTAATTGAAGCCCTGCCTACGTCTGTTATCCTCAGTAATTGGCTATAGCCACTTTTATTTAGCCAATAGCTTTAAATTGGTGAGCAAGGTTTATACAACAAAGGCTGGTATATATGAGAATTCACTCTTCTGTGAGCAAAATCTTGGTGTTCAAAATTTAGAATTTGTGTACACAGCATGAGACCAACCCCTAATAGTCCTTAGTCTTGAGAACAAATGTTTTTTTGGTTTTTTTTGAATTAAAGTTAATTAGAATTAGACAGCACCATGATTCCTATTTAAGTGGAAAAGACTCTTTAAAATTAGCAAAATAATTATGAATTTATATTTAACTATTACAATATCATAGAATTTATAGATATTTTTTTTCCTTTTAGAAAATTGACATATCAATGGGGCCTAAATGATCTTACGTCTTTTTCTTTATAAACAGCAATAAGACAAATACAAACCAATTGTCTATTTCCTTTTCCTTCCCTTCTTCAAAGCAAAGGTTTGCAATATTGATTTATTTGATTCACTGGGACATACAGTATCAAAACACAAGTTGATCGTATTATATTTTAGATTCTTGTAGTTTTGTAATAATGCCTCCAGATTTCAATATAGCAGAGAGATCAATGTGTATTTTTGATATATGAAGAATTTCTGCCTTGCTTAGGACAGTTATTTAAGGTTTAGATTGAGGTGACAATGACAAGGAATGTGATCACATCCATAGATCAGGGGCTGTGGTTTTATCAAGTTGGGAGGTCATAGTCAAATCAATTGGGCTAAAAGTCATGTTGCAGGAGTTACTGCAAGAGATGACATAAGTATTGTAGAGAAATTCCTTTCAAAGGAAAATTTAGTCTACTGGTGAAAAAGTAGTTACTACACTAGAGAACAATGGTTATTCAGATGATAAAATCTTGCATTGTGCTACATAAATTTAACAAGCATACAGATAAAAACCGAAGAGAAGTAAGTGTATTTTTCCATGTTGATATATGATTATTTCTAATAGTTTTTCTAATTCCCCCACACTGGGGCATCCAGCCTTCATGGGACCAAGGACCTTCTCTCCTACCTATGCCCAACAAGGCCATCCTCCCCTGCATATGTGGCTGGAGCCATGGGTCCCTCCCTATGTGCTCTTTAAGCTGGTGGTTTAGACCCTGGGAGCTCTGCTTGGTTGGTATTGTTGCTTTCCCATGGGGCCACAAACCCTTTCATCTCCTTCAGTCTTCACTCTAACTCCTCCATTGGGATCCCCTTGATCAGTTCATGGTTAGCTGTGAGCATCTGCCTCTGAATATGTCAGACTCTGGCAGGCCTCTAAGGAGACAGCTATATCAGGCTCCTGTCAGCATGCACTTCCTGACATCCACATCAGTATCTACCTTTGGTGACTGCACATGGGACGGATACCCAGGTGGAACAGTCTCCAGACAACCCCTACTTCAGTTTCTGTCTCACACTTTGTCTCCATATTTTCTCCCATGAGTATTTTGTTACTCCTTCTGATAAGGACTGAAGCAACCACAATTTGGTTTCCTTCTTCATGAGATTCATGTGGTCTGTGAGTAGTATCTTGGGTATTGCGAACTTTTGACCTTGGATGCTGTCAAGGGACTTTCTGCTGCTGGAGTGTTGTCTATGGCAACCTACAACTAGACATATTTATGCCTAGGTAAAGTGGAAGGATCTGCTTACTGGCATATGGCATGGTCCTGATCCAGTATTAATATGGAGAAGAGGGCATGTTTATGTTTTTCCACAAGATGCTGAAGGAGTGCGGTGGCTGCCAGAGCAATTGATGAGACATGCTGATGCCGGGACAAAGAATGATGCTGAACGTGAGGTTGCTGGAGTGTGCTGATGATGGTGATGGGGAAGCTGTATTGTGAATATGTTCCTGACCCACCTTTGCTTCAGCCTTCTGTAAGGTCAAGGCCAGAAGTACTTTGTGACTGCTAATAATACTCAGTTGTTAAGATTCCCTTAGTCTGAAATTTAAAAGTATTCCAAATTGGTGAATTACACTGCTGTGATTCAAGGTCTACCTATTTTACTATAGAAATAGTCCCAATGTTGGATGCATTTCTGTGCACCCCCAGACTTGGAAGAAGAGTATCTCTAAGACTTTAGTACAAGTTCCCATTAAGATGGAAATGCTTATATCTCAGACTGGACAAGCTGCCTTGCCTCAGGCTTTTTGACCTTGCAGGACAGAGAACATGGAGGCTGTGAAACCTGCCTTCAAAAAATCAATCACATGGAGGAGTTTTATAATGACCCACTTCTTTAATGTGACCAGTTATTTTGATTCAATCATGAACTGGTCTGGAAATCAATCCAATATTGGACAAATGAAAATGACAGTGGGCATTTGGAGGGCTGGTTCTGGACATTTTCAGAGACATATTTGGAAATTGTCAGCTGTCTTATATTTTATGTTTGCTTATAGGGGATGGCATATGAAATATAAATAAATAAAATCTCCAATAAAAAAATGAAGCAGGTTCCGGGGTTAAGTTAAATGTAACATCCTGCATTACCCTATGTAATCTTTTACTACGTAGGAATGTTAACTTTGTTATTCACTCTGATAATGAGTTCAGTGTTTCTTGTTTTATTTATTTATTTTTGTCCAGTTGTGTTTCTGCACTGTATAATGGTCAGTCTGAAATGGTAGAACATCAACCATCTTTTAATATAATTCCTAAAAATTTATCTGAACCCTGGTATTCTGGAAAAGGATTATAAATGCTGGAAGAATTAGATCACACTCTAGGAAGGAGCAAATGTATGGTTGGGCTGATCATTGCCAGTATTGTTGCTCTTATAACACTTACAGCCAGTACTACTACTTCTCCATTAATTTTTGCACAAGAAGTACAAACAGCTAGTATTGTTAATCATCTTGCTGAAAATGTAACCAATTACTTGAGCATACAATAGGATTAAGATAGACAGCTAGAGCAATGAATAGATGCATTGTATGACATAGTACAGATCATGGGAGATGAGGTACAAGGAATGAAAGTCAGAAGCCATGGAATGTCATGCTAAATATCTCTGGATTTGTGTTACTCCAAAAATGTATAATGAGAGTCAAAATAATTGGACCAAAGTAAAAAGGCATCTTCAAGATATATGGCATAATACTAATATATCTTTAGATTTTTTAGCCATGTAAAAGGAGGTTGCAAGTTTACAAAATTTAAAGCCTTTGTATTTAGAAAGTGTGAGCATTGCAAATGATATTCTAAAAAAAAAAATTACAGGTCATTTTTCCTTCTTGGTTCTTTTTTACATTTCTCTTATTGGGTGTAGCAGAACTTGGCTTTATGATGCTTTTTATGGCACGTCTATTACCTGTTCTTTTGAGAGGAATCATCAGAGCTTTCACAGATGTCAAAGCAGAGTTACATAAATTCAAGCTCCAACATCTTCCCTAGCAGAAGTTGGTAATCAATGATAGGTAAGATCCTCTTGAAAAACTTCTCAACCTTAGGCCACGGATATAAGATTATTTACATGCCAATGATGGGTAATAGCTGTGTTTTTAAATGGCAACCTAAGACATGCACAGCTTTCTGCTCTGTTATTGATAAAGTGCCTCTTATGGATAAAAAGACGGGAAAGATTCTCTCAGAGGTGGATCAACCTAAGACATGAATAGTAGGATTTATTTACCAATGACGGGTGAGGTCTACACTTCTTGAGGTGATGCCTAAGACAGGCACAGTCTTTCTGTGCCAAAAGCTGAGACAACTTTCTCTTGTACAGATAAAAAGGGGGACATGTGGGGAGTACATCTGGAGTTAACTTTGGCTGACTTCTTGCTTGTGATTAATCAAGAATGAGTCTGTAGACATTTGTCTTTGTTTTTAGTTAAGATGTGCATTATATCCTGCCAAGTTCCTCCACTCATGCATAGGTCCTTGAGAGACTGTCCAAGCCTGAAGGAAATGGCCTTAGTCAAACATAGATTTGTGCATCTCTCCAGAAACACATTGGTGACCAGCCTACCTTTGAACTTACTAAAGGGATCACAAAGGTCATAGACTCCGAGTTTGTTATTTTCAGAAGAGAGGTTTGGGAGAAATGATATTTGTACAGTGCAGTCCCTTTCTACAAGGTAACAAGGAAGAGAGGTTTAGAGAGAGAAAGCTACTTTTAGTTACTTTGGCTAAGGTGGGAACTGTCCTAGACTTGTGGAGATTATTAGATTTATGAATAGCAACATTGTGAAAATTAACTTTGCGTCTACTGCATGTCATTCATAAAGCATACACAAGTTGATATTTAATCATTAAACAAAGGGATAAACAAGTATACATCTTATTTTGTGAGTGGTGAAATATTCAGCGGTAAAGCTGCCAGATACAGGTAGCAGTAGAAGGAATCATAAAATAGGTTTATGAAATTTGTCAGAACACACACTTTTATGCAAAATGCTTGAATTTTAGTTGTTCTGTTCTTCCATAATCCACTGGCTCCACTTTTCTGCATATAGCAGTGGTTCTCAACCTGTGCATTGTAACCCCATTGGGGTTGAATGTACCTTTCACATGGGTTATCTAAGAGCATCCTGCATATCAGATATTCATATTATGATTCATAACAGTAGCAAAATTATAGTTATGATGTATCAGCAAAAATAATTTTATGAGTTTGGGTCACTACAATATGAGGATCTGTATTAAAAGGTCTTAACATTAGGAAAGTTGAGAACCACTCCCATATAAATAAAGAACTGAAAGTGTACTTAAAATTATTCATGTACTAACCACAATATTAAGCTCCAAGAAAATCATTAAGGAATAATAAGCTGAGATGAAGGGAGTCCACTGTATGGTTTTTATAGAAGTACCAACTCCAGCAGATTGGTCATTCAAAAAAATAGCAATAGAAAGAAAGAATGAATCATAGGACATTTACATGGGGACTTAAAATTAAGGAAAAGGGCTAAGCTGCCTCAACCATTCAATTTGGTACTCAGACTTCCTACATGATCATCTTCCATGGTCTAGACCAGTGAGTCCCTCTATATCATCCACCTTTTCCCCATAACCCTCTAGATAATAGCCCTAGTCCTGTACCCATTATCTGAGTGTAGTCTGGCCTCCCCTGCCTCTATCAGAAAGGAGCTCTAGGCTTTGGCCAGGGTCCTCCATATGTCTACTGATAAGACTCTCTTATCCAATCTTTCCAACAAGCTATTCTAACTGTACAATCCAGTCTTCTATTGCAATTATATATGGAATACATGAGATAAAATATATTTGGAGTCATTTCTGTGCAGAAGACTTTTTTTTTTTTTTTTTTTTACTTTTTATAAGTTAATATGAACTTATAAATGATTAAAACCATAACAGAACTTATCTATATTTAGTGTGATTAATATTGGCCTGAAGTTTAATATTTAGAAATTAATAGTTTCATCACATTCTTACTAGTCAAATCACTTCTGGATACAATTTTATGTATGGATGCTGCACTTCAAAGCAAGTTTGGAAAGGGTAAACTTATGTAGCAAAAACATGGGGATTGTGAAGGTTCTGGGATGAATGCCAAACATGAATAGCTTACAAATTTGGAATGTTTAGTTCAAAGAAGAGTCTTGATTCTCTGTGTGTGTATGTGTGTATACATATATATGTGTGTGTTTATACATATGTGTGTGTGTGTAGTTGTGTGTGTGTGTGTGTGTGTGTTGTGTATATGTATATATATATATATATATATATATATATGTTTTATTCTGTAAAAAGTATATCTACTGGTTTCATATGTGACAGAATTAAGAGGAATTGATAAAGTGGTAATGATAGAAATTTTGATACACATCGAAGTGAAATCCAATTTATTCCTCATGTGTCTAAATGTGAAGAACAACATTTTTTTTTTAAGGTACAGAACTTTAGTTGGAGCTCAGAGAACCATCTGTCAAGGACATGGGGGCAGTGCATTCCTAAAGTGGGCTGAGGTCTGGCTTCAGTGACCTTAATGTTTTGTACAGCTGTGATTCTTTCATTATGGTATTTTCAGCCAAGGTAGTCCCAAGTGTTGTGGAGTTTCAATTTAGCCATCTCAGCAGCCATTGCTAGTGCCAACTATGATTTTATTCCTCTTGCTAGTCATTTTCTGCTGTAAAATATTGGTATTTTTGTAAAGAGAAAAAAAGTGAAAGATAAGAAACCCTCTTATTTTCTCTGCACCTGTGGCTAAAGATCTGAATTACACAATTGGGATTTTCATTTCCATATTCAAATGGTTGTTCCAACAGTGACACAATTTGTTATAATTTATTCTACTTAAGATAATCAACATGTCATGTAGTAACAATTTAAATCTAATCCTAGGGCCTTGGCCTGAAACACAAAATATTTTTTTAAAAAAATTGTGAAATTTAGTACAAAAATGATTAGACTAGCACTTTACATTTTGAGGAATTATATATAGCTTTACACCCAAGTAACTTATTAAAAGAGAAATATTTTGTAGTTCATTTCTTTTAAACCTTAAATTTATGAACACAAGTCAACTGCAAGAAAATGCATTTTATGCAAATTTAACTCCTATAATCAATTTTACCATAATTAATTATAGTCATACACACACACACACAGTGAAAAGACAGATTTAGAGCACAAGCAAGTGATCGCTAGGAATGGGTCTCGTTTGTTCTGATGTATGTTTTGTAGGATGGGAAGATGGCCATTCTCTCTGCAACAAGCTAATTTGCTCCTGTGCTTGTACTCTCATGATTGAGATTCATCAAGATGACATTCCTGGGCGTTTACCTACCCTTAAAAATGAAAAGGGAAAAGTAGAAGGTGATTACTATTATTTCATGGGTTTTTACAAAACCACCATTCTTCAGTCATGAAAGTTTGGGTGATGTTGCCTGACCCTGTGCATATATTATCCTGGGTCTTTGGAGGATGCTGAGCCCTCATATCCTCCCTGGATGGTTGGGCAGCAAGTTTCATCTTGCCTGTTGGCGATGACTCTATGCCTCCTTTCCAATCTTCTTCACCTGAGACTTACCTCCAGTCTACTTGCAATGACCAGGTTTGACTATGTCATTCATTGTCTTTATCACTTCTGAATACAGTAATATATACATAATCATTCTGAGACATGGCTCATTTCATATGATCAATTCTTACTCTTAGGAAATTCACCTTACTTTGATTTGAACTAGATTTTATTCACTTGTCAATTTGAATAGTCTTACTATCATTATTTTTTCTAACCTTGTTAGGCAGCCTTGCAGAAACTACTGTTCCATTCTAAACTGGCTCTATATCAGTTTATTGGCCATATATAGTCTTGCCCTGTTACGGATAGTTATACATCACTCTCGGATACATAAAGGCATATTCCTTAACCCAGTTTTGTCTGTTTAACATCACAGTTTGCATTTTAATTTATAGTTATATCTTACGAAGATTGCCTTTCATTTCTAATTAATTTCTACTTTGTCCATAATCTCTGTTCCATGATCTAGATACTTATTTGGCACCATAGCATCCTGCGATGGCACATGCTCCGTAGCATCCTGCAATGGCATATTCATACTGGATATTCTTTACTGTTTGTAAATTTGAAACTTCACAGCACTGCAGACGGAGGTCCATACTCACTCATATTGTGGGATTATGAAAAGATTGTAGTGACAGAGATATAAAGCACATGAATTGGGTTGAGAGAAAATGAGGCTAGAAATCCAGGTAGGGAGCACATGATATTATAGTTTGTGCACAGAAAATTTAGATTTATACTTTAAACAATGGGGTTGTCTAGCCAGATGACATGGTCTCTCCCATGCCCTGGATTTTCTGCTCTGCTTCAGACAACTTGGTTATTTCATATTTTGCTCATTTCATCAGTGAAACATGAATACAGTAATCTCACTGGATTTATTAGATATGGATCACATCTGTCATTATATAACCTTTTTATTTCCAGAACTGTTTATGTATCTTTTTTCTTCTCAAAGCTATAGCCTCTTAGACAGGAGTGTTCAAAGAAGCAGCTGTTGCCGTATTTCCTGTTACCACTCTAATTATTACTGTTTCCTATGGCTTTGTTCCTGCTGTCATCATTGTTGCTTCCTTCCTCATGTAGAGAAATTTTAGTTTGCCTTTGATCTTTCATTCTTTTATCTTTGAATTAAATATCTAGGTTTTAAAAATCCAGTTTGTTTTTCTTTTTAACTATGCATTTGGGATCACACAGATTAATTTTACCACTTCTTACTTGATTCTGGCCTGTACATTAAAAACATGCTGCAAAGAATCAAACTTGTGCAAAGAATAAGCCCTGAAATCACACAGGTATTTTAAGGACTGGGCAGATTATATTATTTATTAGGAACACACACACACACGAAAAAGAGGCTATGAATTTGAAAGAGAGCAAAGGAGAATACATTGGATGGCAGGCTTGGTGGGAGGAAATGGCATGAGAAAATACTATGATTATATTTTAATCTGAAAAAAAAAGAACTAAAAAAATTTCAAAACAAAAAAATTTAATTTTAAAAGGTACTCTTATAAATTTCTTATAAGTTTGAATTGTGTTTGTTCATGTTTAAAAGGATCCTTTGCCTTTAATTTCTAATCAACTGTATCTGTAATAACTTCAATTAAAATGAGACTCTAGTTAAATGTAATTTTGTGTTATAACATTTTATTTGAATTATTACTTTGCTTTCTCTTCTCCATTCTTTTTGTTGTCCTCTTACTGAAGAACTTTCACATGAATGTCCATTCAAATCAAACTACTTTTAATTTTATTCATACTATTTGAACACAGCTTTTTGACTACACTTTAGGGAAATGTTTCTGCACCTATTATATTGTTAATTTAACCTTTGTCTAAATGTATCCTTCTGTGAAGACTAATAATTTTTGCTTCAATTTTGACAACACTTTTATTTTTTTAGTGATAACCTAAGAATACCAAAGTTTATTAATATTTAGTGGATGCTTATTATAGCAGTTTTAAATTTTATGCACTGTTTATTTCATGAATATAGTAATTCTCTCAATTTAATTTGATTTTTTTTCTGGAAATTTTATTATGAGCACATGTGTCTATATTTGTCAGACTTGGTATATTGAGCATTTACTTTAAACTTCACTCAAAAATATGTTTCTCTTAAAGAAAACTTTGCTTATATTTGTAGTTATGTTACTTTTGCATACGTAAAGTTTTCATATGTTTTATCTTTAAAAAGAAGACATTTATAATATTTTTTGTAACAAATACTTTATAGACCTGTTCAGGCAAATAGTAAGTGAGGACTAAGAACAGATAATTTTGGGGTCAAGGTTGAGGTTAGGCAGATGTTTTGTAAATGATATAAAGTTTCTGATAGGAGGGTTAAATTCAAAAGGTGTACTTAAGACACAGTGACTGTAACTAAGGACTATGTCACACTCTTCTGTAAAGCCATTAGAGAATAGGTGCTAGTTTTCTCAACACTGGAAATAAGGGAAGTAATGCAGATGCTAATTAGCTCAAGTTACCCATCCCACAGTGGATATATATTTCGAAAAATGTTGTAAATGTTAAGAATGTATGGTTTCTTTTTGCCAATTAAAAGTTAACTAAGAATAAAAAGATCCAGTTCGTCCCTATGTGTTATGAGTAGTTAAAACAATTTAATTCTTCCTGTCTATTTCAGTCTCTATCTCTCTCCCCACTCTCCCACAGTATTTTCTCTAGAATGGAGATTTTAGTGTCATGCCTTGTTTCTGTTGTTTTGTTTATAACCTACTTCTGGACTACTTTGATAATCTACCTCATGAACTCAGTTTTATATTCATTATTCCATCAAAACACTCACTTTTATTTGTGAAACTTGGGGTTAAGTTTTGCCTATGTGCAATTCTGACATTAGTCATCTACAAAGGGTAAACATCATTTTGATATATAAATCTTTAAGTGGTAGTCATGATTCACTTAATTTTCCAGTTGAAAGTGAAGTGATCCTGTAAATGATTCTGGGTCTACTTTACATGCGTGTGCATGTATACCTGAACTCAGGTCTTTACTTGTATATAGCAAGCACTGTACACACTGAGCCATTTTTCCAGCCCACTGATATGTATATGTATAATGTATACACACACACACACACACACACACACACACACACACACTTATACACACACGTTTATGTGTGTATGTGTGTGTGTGTGTGTATTGATTCTTCTAGCCAGGGTTTCACTGTATAGTCCTGGCTGTCTTGGAACTCACTCTGTAGACCAGGTTGGTCTTGAACTCATAGTGTTCCACCTGCTTCTGCCTTTGGAGCACTGGATTACATGTGTGAACCACCACTGGCCAACATACTCTTATAAAAAAATGTATGCTTGTATTATTCTAATTTAGACAGAGTGTTTGTTTAAATTGTGCCTCGTGCCTTTTATCTTTGATAGTATTTATAGTTTCAGTATAATGCTTTATGTATAATGCCTTACACTTTTTTGAAGGAATATATAGCTACAGCCTAGTAAATATTTTCCAATATTATTTCATTGCATTCTGAGGAATACAATTATTAATAGATATTGATTAATTATCCTATTGGGACCTAACAACGACTAAATGACACTAAAAGGCTTTCTTCAGTTTATGTGCTCCCTCCCAAACAAAACTCTAGACAATATAATATGATATTAAATTGTTTCTATCAGATGTGGTGTGTGTTTGTGGGGGGGGGGAGAGAGGGGAGGGGAGGGGAGGGGAGGAGAGGAGAGGAAGTATTAGCTGTCTAGTGCTCTATGAGTAAGGACAACTCTTGAGATAATTAATCATTAAATGTTACTTGCTATTTAAAGATATATATATCTTTATATATATATATCAACAACAGTGAGTTCTTTAGTTCTGTGGACATTTACAGTTTTGTAATCAAAGCTAAGCTGAAGTGTCTTATGTTCAAGTAATTATAAGATATTAAAGATGTAAACAATATTTTTGTTGGGGAACATGAGATGGTACTAAATTCAGCAAACTCTTTCAATAATATCATAGGTGCTACCCCACAAAAAACTTTCAAAGAATGATACCGAAGTGCACATCCTGTAATTACTTTCTTAAACATGGAAAAGTAGTGATTAGAAGATACCATTTAGTTGTACAGTTCTGGTGTTCTTGTTGTCCCAAGTATTTGTTAATAGCATGCCTTTATTGTCAAGCTATCATGAAATAAGATGGATAAAAAATTGGAGAAGATGAGAAACCTCTCACCATTATCTCTGTCATTACAGTAGATTTTGTGCTACAAATGAGCAAGACTTAATTTTCTACTGAGCAAGGATGGCCAGCATGTACCAAACTGAGCAAGGCAAAGAGTATGGGCCGGGCTGCTTAATGGAATGTGTCTTTTAGTGAAGGAACCCTTCTGCAAGGTTCTTGATTCATGAGCTTGTACTCTTAAAAGCTTGGAGCCAGTGTTTCTTTTGGGAGCAAGCTACATCTGTCTGTTGTGAAGGTCAGAGTAAATGGAAGCACCAGAGGAAACATACACCTACGCCTGAATAATTTTTTTTTTCTGGTTGAACATCTGTTCTTGTCTTTAGAATCAGTGTTAATATCACAGGAAGTAAGAGCTATTTCCTAGACTGGTGTGTTGCCCAACACCACATCTTGAGGTGCTGTAAGAGAGAGAACAGCTGTGAAGGTACCAGCACCTGCTTCTAGGACTTATTTCTGTGATGTTCGCTATTCAAGGTGGATGTAAAAGACTTGGATTTCCAAAGGATTTTAGAAAAGTCATAGAAGCAGAAAAACTTAAAAGAACATAACGTTAAGCTTAAGCAATACATGTATATGTGTGTGTGTGTATTTGCAAATACCAAATCTGTGAACAAGATTTGCCTTAAGTATTTATAATATTTTACTTCTCTGAAACAGTTACCATGGAGTATTTATGGTGTATTTGTTTTAGGACATCAATGAACACAAAGCTCTGAGATGATTTGTCTCATATAAGATTACATAATTTATTTACAGGTAATGCTTTACCTCATGGACTTGTCACATCCTCATTTATTCACTTGTCCCATGATGAGAAAGGACGCAGCCCCACAATAATGTTATTAGCAGTCATACGGATCCGTTTCACAGAGAAGCCAGGGAATCCTATGATAGCAAATCCTATCGCTGTGGCCATGGCCATCTTCTGGAATTCTTTTCTATCAAGTTTGGTACACCTTTTTTTTTTTTTTTTTTTTTTTATTTCAGCAAATCAAAAAAATTTAAAAAGCATTCAAACAGAATAAAATGAAAAGAAACAAACAAGCAAAATACCAAGGGTCAGATATACTTATACAAGAATTCTATAGAGCCTTCAAACAAGCAATACTTTTTGAGTTATGTTTAAAAAAATTCAGAACCACAATAAGCTCCTTCACCAAGCAAATAATATTGAAATAGTGAAATCAAGTGTAAAACCAACAAAAATGTATAAGTTATAGTCCAGTATCCCTCATGAATATACATACAAAAATTCTCAATGAAGTAGTTGCAAACTGAATACAAGAGATATAAAAAAATAATATTCCATGAATAACTGAACAACTGTTTTTTTTTTTTTTTTTTTTAGAAGACCATACTCCATATACAGGCTGCATGTTTTGGGATAGCCCCCACTCCAGATGTTTGAGACCTACATGAAAACCAAGCTGCACATTTACAACATATGTGCAGGGAGGCCTAGGTTCAGCCCATGGAGGTAGATCTGTGTAGACTAGGTATGCTCCACGGTTGGTGATTCAGTCTCTGAGAGCTCCAAGGTTTCAGGTTGGTTTACTCTGTTGATCTTCCTGTGCAGTTCCTATCTCCTTAGGGCCCACAATCCTTCCCCCTATTCTTCTATAAGAGTCCTCAAGCTCCATCCACTGTTTGGCTCTGGATGTCTGTATCTGTCTGAGTCAGCTGCTGGTTAGAGCCTCTCAGAGGACAGCTTGCCCCTGTCTGTTCTCAGGCTGGAGGTTTAGATCCTGGGAGCTCTGGTTGAATCTTTTGATACTCGTTCTAAAAAGGACAAAAGCACCCTCACTTTGGTCTTCCTCCTTCTTCTTGAGTTTCATGAGGTTTATGCGTTGCATCTTGGGTATTGTGTGTTTTGGGGCTAATATCCGCTTATCAGTGAGTGCATACCATGTGTGTTCTTTTGTGATTGGGTCATCTCACTCAGGATGATATTTGGTACACCTTTTAACCAGCTGAATTGAGTTCTTTGCAACCTGCCGACTTGGCTCAACAAACTGCATTACCTTATCCATGTCAATGTGGTGGCAATTTGAGAGGGTAGAGACATGTAGCGTAGGCTATAATATTTTCATTTAGCCTTTTGTATCATAACACACACGCATATGCTCACACATCCAAACACATGTGTTTCGTACCTTAAATGTGTGACCTTCTTTGCATTGGCCCATCTGTTTGTATAAACACATATTTGCCAAATGAGAAATTGGCACTACTTGATCTATTTATATCTTACTAATCTTTATGATGTGCTATTTCTTTGATTTATGTTAGCACTGTTAGAATCATTTAGTATGGAGAAAGTGGTTAATTAATTTTAGCCTTTAACCAACACTTTTGTATTTTCATACTAGTTATCTATGTAATCTTTCATAGATATGAATATATTCTAGAAAATCTATCTGATAGGCATAGTGAGTTTGACATTTTGGTATATTACTTCAACTCATAGAAAATGTTTAGTAATAGACAGCCCTCAAATATTTCCGCTTAATTCAGTCCAAGTCATAAATTATATTATCAAAAACCATCATCCTTTTGTTTTCTAGACAGAGGCCACATACTTTACATTTGTCTTTATTCCTCATTGGAATAGAAAGGATGTACAGGTGGAAACCTGAGATCACTGTCTCCATTGATTGGCACATTGCTGTGTGGCTAGGAGGATAATGTTTGTAGTAACTTAACTCACTTTGACCTTCTTATTACTTCTACAAATTCATGATCTCATCTTCCACAAATTGATCCAGTGTTCACTAACTTTCTCTTATTGATGAATTGTTCTTTTAACATTGTGTCCATGTTTCCTTGCCCCTTTTGCTGGTTCTTTGCCTTATGAGCATTTTATATTATTTTTACTATATCACTAAAAGAAAATTTAAAAGTAACTTGTGACAGAAATAGTAAATTAACTTATCTGATACACTTCTGATAACATTCAATAAGTTCACAAGTGAAAAAGTAGAACATATTTCTATTTTTTGCAGTCACAGTTGGACTCAGTAACTGACAGATACTTTCTGCTTTTTTGGGGGAGTGAAAAATCTAACTGATCATAGCAGTGTTTTTTATTGGCAACTGATAATTTAAGACTGGTTATTTTTAGGTTGACTATGTCACATAAAAGGAAATCATGGGTCACACTGGACAAGATTGGGTATGTTCCAGTTAGTGTGACTATAGGCATGATTCTACTATTAGAATCTATAAAATCATACAGACATCTTAAAAGTAGTTTGTCTATATGTTCATCATATTTTATTTTCTAAATCTTTTTCACTTTAAATGGCATCATTAAAAATTGTGAAAAGAACTTCTTGACTTAGTCCACTCAAAATTATTTAAATTTAATCAAGCTGCCTTTTTTGCAGGCAACTCAAGTGTTTTCCTTGTAAGATTCTGCATTATTTCCTGAAACCTTTGATGAGGGAGGACCTGTACTCTCACAGAACAGCTGTGAGACATGTAGCTGAAGGTTGGCAACTTGTGGGCATACCCAGAGGAACTGAGTATCAGGGCTACAAACATGGGAAATAGAGAATTCCTATTTTTTTCATTGTCAAGTTCTCAGTTTCTTCAGTCAGATCAGAACTACATTGCTAACGATCCTACAGTGGCAAGTGAAAAGATAAATGGAATTTAACTTTGTTTTATGAGCTCTAAACTGAAAGAGACACCATAGATTTTTTTTTTAAAATTGATCCAAGCCCAAGTCCAGTGTGTCTAACATGGAAACTGTGCATTCAAATAAAAACCAAGAAGCTTCTCAACCCTAATATGTCTGACACAGCAAAATCAATTCCAAACACAGCAGTTTTGCTTAGTAACTGTCGAAAGGAGAAAACAGAGCTTCCGCAAGTCAATAAATATTAAGAATCAGTGACATGCACCTTATGCTTCAGGCCATATTTCTGATATCCTCAAAGTAAAGTAAATATTATTTTATTGTTAAATTACAATGACCTTCTTAGCAGTCAAGAAGAGAATACCTCTCTAATAATCAAGGTTTCATTCTCAATTGTTTCCTTTAATACTTCAATTAATTTATGCATGTTAGCTAGTTTTCTCAAAAGACTGAGGATTTATGCTTCCTGTTAATCATATTTTACTGCACTCAGTATTGTATCATCCTACATATTTCACATACTTCAGAGTAAATCTTCTTTATTGATGCAGGTTTTATAGAGTGACATTTTGCTTGGTAATAATTACTGAAAAAGGGTAAAGCAATATTGAAATGGACTTCTATAATTCAATCTAGAAACAGAAGATTTTAAAATGATGGCTTGATGGTAGGACAAAAACTACAGTAAATGCACACTTCTTCACGGATTCTTTGGACAGTATCTGATTTGTCATTCTTCTATTACTGAAAAGACACAGGCTCCAAAAGCATGCAGTATAACCTGTTTGCAGTCCACAGTGCTTTTTGTTATCCATATCTTGGTAGATAAGATCATGATTTAGTAGTTGTCAGTCAGTATAAGCCTTTGACAATATCTTTATCTAGTCATCACTACTTCATATTAAGCCTTATTCAAGGTGTCATCTCACTTGGTTTATGCTTTTACAGTAGGTTACTGTATTCTCTAATACTTTCCACCAGGTTCCTTTAGCCAGGAAATGGGGGATCACAAGAAATTATACCCTCTTTTTCTATACTAATGTGCAACGTCTACATCTTTACATTGCAGACTTCAGAACAAGGTGATGAATAGTATCTAAGTAATAGCCAAATCACTTAGAACCAATGTTATAGACGTAGACATTTTATTGATCTTAATCCATGAAAACTAACAGGCTAGATTGTAGATAGATTAAAGAATATTGTAATAAAATATGACCATAACAGTTATATTTGAAATATAATCTTATTTTTATGCAACCTTCATTTGATTATTTGTACAAAGATATATAAACATTAGAATATTTTGTCAGGTACTAGGTCTAAAGCTGTCTCAAAAATCATTACCAAGGGGCTGAAGAGATGGCTAGGCAGTGAGAGAATTGGCTGTTCCTGCTAGTGTCTCGGTTTACCTCCCAGCACTCACGAGGCCACTCACAGCCATTCTTTACTCTACCTCCAGAGTTACATTGCCCTCTTTTGGGCTCCACAGAATCTAGACACAAAACAAGATGCACATACATACATGTGGGCCAACCTTTGTACCCATAAAATTAAAGTGAAAATTTGTTTTTACAATAGTATATAAAATGAATAGTAAATAATAGTAAACAAAGAGTAAAAAAATTATCATCAACTTGCTCAGGCTATATTTGGGGAGTCCCAACATTTCCATCCCACAGTCATCATTTGATGTAAACAACCAATTTGAATATTATGTGTGTTTAAAATTCTAAAACTAAATTCAACTGTTCTTAGTTTAGAGTCATTGTATAGTTTTGCTTTGATGAATGAAAGATGAAGTATACAAATACATTCATTTTAAATGTCATATTGGAAAATTTATTTCAAAGTAAGTAAATATTGTCAGATTTCTCCCTTGTATAAGTTAAGAGACTTCTATGAATCATGTTTTGTTTTTTATATTTTGCTTCTGTTTCTACTTTGAATCTTAATTTAACTTCCTGGATTTTTATTTCTCAGTTCAAATATTAACATGCCTAGTAATATTAAGACTTTATCCTTGAATCTGAACTAACTAATAATGAAGTGTTAGCCAGTAGTGAATGCCCTATATCAGACTTAAATGAACAACCAGGTGTTTGATTTTCATCCATAAATTTACATTTGAAGGAAATGATGTTAGAGTATCAATTATTATTGCACTGGATCTGTCTCTACTTCAATTCAATATTATAGGTGTTTGGTGTTTCTTCATGAAACATTGCTTAAGAGCAACTGATGTTACTGGGGTCAGTGTGTGAATTGATAGTATTTTTGGGTGTTTATCAGCATGAAATATCTCTCCATGTATGTGTTTCTTCCTGGTTTCTTTCATCAAAGATAGATTTTAGCATAGAGAATTTATACATATTTTTGAGGTATAGAAAATAGTTTATACCATCTAGTAATGTTTAAAATAATATTACTGTAATTTTTAAAAGTTGTTTGCTCATACTGTATGGTGGTGATATCTCTTTTTTTTTGGATTTTATTTATTTGGTTACCACTATATTTCTTTTTTTAAAAAATAATATGTAGAAGCTTGCCAATCTTATAAATATTTTAGATAACCAATTTTGTTTTATTGATCATGTGTATCTTTTGTTTTAATTTTGTTTGTTTATCTACATTCTTGATTTTATTTCCTTTAATAATCCAGTCAGTTATTTTCTTTCTCTAGTAAATATTTTATATGCATTGTAGGTTGTTTATTTCAAATCCATTTCTGATAAGTATATTTATTGCTATAATCCTTATTAATTCTTATTAATACATTTTAAGAATTAATACATTTAGCCAGTGCTGTCCTGAAAATCAGTCATCTTCTTTCTTCAGTTTTCCAGATGCTGAGATTTCAGGTATGTGTATCTGTGCCTGACTTAATAGTACATTTTGATGTTTACAGTTTTCAAGAGCTTCTTTTTATTTCTCTCATACATTTGTACATTTCCCACTGTTCTTCATATTAATTTATTGTCTTATTCTATGCTAGCCTGAGACAATTCACATTCTAATTTGTATTTTTAATTTTGAAAGTGAAATTAATGAAGCCTTAACCTTTGATCTGTTCTGGATGACATACCGCGCACCAATGGGCAGAGTGTATGTTTGTTGCAGTTGGATGAAATGTTCTTTAAATGCAGAATAGGTTTCTTTGCTCTGTAGTGTGGCTCAACTCAGGCACTGATTCTCTGCTTATACAAACCATGGAAGAGTGTGATATTGAAGTCTCAAGTATTATTGTCCTGGAGAATGTATCTATCTTTACTCCAATAATATTTTATATATGTAGTTAACTAGTTGTATATATATATTTTAATTGTTATGTGGTTTTCATTAATCTTCTTATAGGTTTATAATCTCTACTTATGGTCATGGTTTCTGGTTCTGTTATTTTTCCTTACTCTTCTCCTGTTTACTTCTGTTTTCTGACAGCATAGCATATCTTTTACTAACAGCTTTCTCTTATCCTCTTTTAAGGTAATTTCTAATAAGTTATAAGAGAAGTACACAGTTGAGTCTTAGGGTATTTTCTTTACTATCTGGGTTTTGTCTTTTCTGTGATAAATTCAATCCATTTGCAATCAAATGTATCAATTTGTATGAACATCCTAATTATATTTTGTTTGCAGAAAACAATTCTTTTGTAGAAAAAATTCTAATATTTTTCATATTCTTTAGTTCTTTCCATCTTTGTTATTTATTTTTGTGGTTAGATTGTCTTCCTCTTTTTGGCATCCATTCTGCACTATGTGCACTGATGTATGTTTTTTCTTTGGTGTAGGGCCATTCTGATGATGAGTTCTGTCAGTTTCTGCTTATTTCACAAAATACTTTATTTCTCTTTAGTTTACAAATCTTGTTTCCTGAATACAGAGATCTTGGCAGTGTTGTTGTTGGTTGTTTTTTCTTTCAGTTTCAGTATGTCATCTTGAATTCTCTTACAGTTGGTAAGATCTCTGTATAGAAATCTGCTGTCAGTGTAGTGGCATATAAATGAGCATTTACTGTCTTTAGACTTTCATGACTTCTTTTGAAATTTTTTCCTATAATGTAGTGTGTGTGTGTGTGTGTGTCTGTCTGTCTGTCTATCTATACTTGTTCATATCCAACTGAGGGCCTGGGGATTTTTCAGCTGTTATTTCATTTAGGTTTGGCCAAGCCCCTCCTCCTTTCCTCTTATGCAATTCCCACAAGGTGTTAGCGTTCTGTTAAACTCCACCTCCAGAGTTACCTGGCAACAGCTAGGTATGCTCCTCCCCGCAGCTACTTGGCAACGGCCAGGTAGCCCTGCCCACTATTATAAGAGGGGCTGTCTGGCCCCTCCTCTCTCTCTTGCTCCTTGACCCCATGCCTGCAGGTCGTATCTGACCCTTTCCCTCCCCCTCCCCCCTCCACGTGGTCATGGCCGGCTGCCTCTCTCTGCTCTCCCCTCTGCCCTAAATAAACTTCTCCTCCTGGAATCCTCTGCCGCTGCCGTTTTTTCTTTTTTTTTAAATAACAACACAATGGACACTTGCTCTCTTAATAGAACTTCTCACATGGTTTAATAATTCTTTTCACTCTTTTTTTTCTATTTGACCACTTATTTTTTATGACTATTCAAGCTCATAATATTTTCTATTTGGCTTATTCTGTTGAAGAACTTTGTAATTTTATTTAACATTTAATTTGTACAAGTTTTGAACTTTAAAATATTGGATGTTGTTTTTATAATTTCTGTCTCTTTAGTTCTCATTTAATAAAGACTGTCTTCCCCCATTTTGTTGTATTATTTACTATATACTCTAATACATGTCTTTTACTGCTTTTTATTGGGGAAGTTCTTTTTTCATATAATACATTCTGATTATGGTTCTCTCTTCCCAACATCTCCCAGATCCCCCCACCTCCCCATCCACCCAAATTCACATCCTTTCTTGGTCTTTCATGTCAGAAAACAAACAGACGTTGAAGATATAAGGAAAGAAGGCAAGAAAGAAAGGAAGGGAGAGAAAGAGAAAAGGAAAGAAAGGAAAAAGAGTAATAATAAAAACAAACCCAAAGAGAAACAAAGAAAAGCATAAGACACACATTGAGCTGTTATGCAGCGAGACTCACCTTGCTTTACCATTCAGCCATACTGTTACTTTACTTTTTAAGTATAGCCTTACTCTTATCTTTATTATTGTATTATTTTTGTTTATGTAGCATAATTTCTTTACTAAGGCAGAATCACTACTAATAATATGTTACAAACGTTCCTGTAAGCAAATCTTTAGTTGTGTCCCGCAAATTTTGACTAGTTTTATTTTCATCCTAAGTCAGTTCTAAATAGTTTCTAAGACTGATTTCTTTTTTCTTTTTCTTTAGGTTTTTTGACTAAGACTGATTTCTTTTGTTGTTTTACTTATTTAAAGTGTTTATGTTAAATATCTAAGTGTTTGGAGATTTTCCTGTCTTTAACGTGTAGATGACCTCTCTGAACATATTTTGTTTAGCCTCAACTATTGCGTTGCTCCCCCCAACACACGTTCCAGTTTAACTTGGTGGATAGTTTACCTGGAAGGAATGTACATCTGCTGGGTAACGTATTGAATGTCTCTTCCTTCAGTGAATTACTGTGAGAGGAGCCTCCAACTCTAATGATGTGTCCCTCTCAGGAATTATCTTGGGAAGGTAATTTGAAGTTCTTACATTACTAGTACATACACCATTTTTATGTATTCTTGAATTGGCACATATACCATTATGGGTTTTTCCATATAATCTCTACTAATTTTTATGGGGCGATTGAAAACTCCATCACCACCTTTATAGAATACACAGGAAAAGGTTTTTTTTATTAGTAACTTTTTGTTTAAATGTTAATCAAAGGCTTTATAAGTTTGATAATGCTCAATAACAAATGCCCATACAATCAGAAGTGTAACCCAATACCCAACCTAGATATACCAAGTATCTTTGACTGATGGAGACACACGAACATCTGCCTCCATGTTCCTTTCCCCTCCCTCTCTCTCATCTCCTAGCTCCTCCTTTCCTTCTCCTCCTCCTCTTCCTCTCCTTACTCCTCCCACCTTAGCTCCTCCTACATATCACGCTTTCTGTTAAGATAAAAGTTTTCTCTCAAAATACAATTAGAGCATAACTATACCAATTTGTATCAGTAAGGTACAAGATAGACCTAATACCTAGTCCATCATTTTGTTGACTAACCAGAACCTCTGTCATCTTCCTAAGTAAAAGACTTAGTTCTGAACCTAGCTTTTTTCTTGGCTTTAGAATGAATGTCAGCTGAAAACCATCCTCTCAAGTCTTTTCTCTCAAAGTAAGTAGCCAGGATTGGCTATGAGACTATAAGTCTTCAAACCCATCAGAAATCCAGAATGACTGAATTAACTGAAATCACGGGAAAACAAAATATAGCTTCTAAAACTTAGCCAGTTTATAGAGACTGATGAACACCTGGACAGTCCCTATACTACAAGACGTTGGAGCATCTGATCTTCAGCCTTCTGGCCCAGGATCATCTGACAGACCTAGTGATGCAGAATTATTAAGGGCTGATCACTCAGTCTTGGCAGATATAATCAGTCGACTATTATGCAAGTGTGTCCCTTTCAGGACAGTAGTTTGTCTGTAGATGAAAAGAGGCAATTCTTGCCTAGTAGCTCACCACAACTGGAGTACTCGAAAGATGCTCAATTTCTTCTTAGAATCCAAGACAGGGAAGCTGTCAAGAGCAGACAGGTCTCTAATCAAAATGAACCTTAATACAGAAATGTTTGTAACGTCAATTCTGTGGACTTCTGATGTTTTGAAAACCAACTATCCATGTAAGGCAATATGGACGTCTGTTAAGTCCTTTCAGCTATTTCTAAATAAAATATAGAAAACACCCTAACAATAAACTCAGAGCCATGAATTTGCTATAGGCCCTTAACTGACAGGCCAACCATCTCAAATCAGTTAAAAGAGTTAAAGAAGGACTGGGTCTAAGCCTTGTATTCCTAAATGTGTTATATAGGCACAATGCCTATGAGAGTAACAATATTAATCTCACTTCTATATCAATAAGAAATTCATACCAATGAAACCTTAGATTTGAAATCAAAGTAAATTTTGTATCATTTAAGAAATAACTTCAGCTTAATAACAATTATACAGATTTCTATCAATATGTTATGACTATGCAATAAATCCTAACTATTCCACCCTATTCCAACAAAACCACTACTTTTCCCTAGAAAGACAGCCCAGTATTAACCACCTCAGTCCTCAAGCCCAGGGAATAGGTGTGCTGACTCTTCATTAACTTCTTTAAGCTGATTATGGACATTGAAATATTAGAAGAGGGGCGGGGAGGAAGAGTAAATTGATAAGCCTCTGACATCTGTGTCCTCACTGCATCCAGCTGAGATTCCAGGACATCAGGGGTTCGAGCAGGTCTGCTCAGCTTGTTTGATGAGTAGATACACCAAGGCTGAGTATTCTGCAATATACAATTCTCAAAACAAATTTTAGTATCAAGATTTTTTTGTTTGAATTCTGGAATCTAGTCTTCTGGTGGCCTATCTCTATCATATCTAATCCATATAATTCTGGGAGTTTCTATGAGGGTATGCTCCCACCATCCTCCCATTCCTGCCTCCCTGCTCTTGAATTCTCCAACACTAGGGAATCCAAACTATTGGGTACCAAGGCCCTCCACTTCCACTGATGCCTGACAAGGCCACCCTCAACTACTACAGCTGGAGCCATGAGTCCCTCCCTTTGTGTTCTCGGGCTGGAGGTTTTAGCTAGTTTCTTAGGACCTGAGGTTGAAAAATTGTTTTCCAGCCTTTTATTCTAAGGTAGTGTCTGTCTTTGTCACTGAGGTAGGTTTCCTGTATGCAGCAAAATGCTGGGTCCTGTTTAAGTATCCAGTCCGTTAGCCTATGTCTTTTTATTTGGGAATTGAGTCCATTGATGTTAAAAGCTATTAAGGAACAGTGATTGTTGCTTCCTGTTATTTTTGTTATTAGAGGTGGAATTATCTTCGTGTGGCTATCTTCTTTTGGATTTGTTGAAAGAAGATTACTTTCTTGCTCTGTCTTGGGTATAATTTCCCTCCTTTTATTGGAGCTTTCCCTCTAATATCCTCTGTAATGCCGGGTTTGTGGAAAGATATTATGTAAATTTGGTTTTGTCATGGAATATCTTGGTTTCCCCATCTGTGGTAATTGAGTGTTTTGCTGAGTATAGTAACCTGGGCTGGCATTTGTGTTCTCTTAGGGTCTGTATGACATCTGTCCAGGATCTTCTCGCTTTTATTGTATCTGGTGAGAAGTCTGGTGTAATTCTTATAGGTCTGCCTTTATATGTTACTTGGCCTTTTGCCCTTACTGCTTTTAGTATTTTTTCTTTGTTTTCTGCATTTGGTGTTTTGATTATTATGTGATGGGAGGTATATCTTTTCTGGTCTAATCTATTTGGCGTTCTGTAGGCTTCTTGTATGTTTATGGGCTTCTCATTCTTTAGGTTAGGGAAGTTTTCTTCTATAATTTTGTTGAAGATATTTATTGGCCCTTTAAGTTGTGAATCTTCACTCTCATCTATACCTGTTATCCTTAGGTTTGGTCTTCTCATTGTGTTCTGGATTTCTTGGATGTTTTGTGTTAAGAACTTTTTTCATTTTGCATTTTCTTTGACAGCTGTGTCAATATTTTCTATGGTATCTTCTGCACCTGAGATTCTCTCTTCTATCTCTTGTATTCTGTTGGTGATGCTTGCATCTATGACTCCTGATTTTTTTCCTAGGTTTTCTATCTCCAGGGTAGTGTCCCTTTATGATTTCTTTATTGTTTCTACTTCCATTTTTATGTCCTGGATGATTTTGTTCAATTCCTTCACTGTTTGGTTGTATTCTCTTGTAATTTTTTAAGGGATTTTTGTGTTTTCTCTTTAAGGGCTTTTACCTGTTTACCTGTGTTCTCCTAGAATTCTTTGAGAGTGTTATTGATGTCCTTCTTAAAGTCCTCTAACATTGTCATTAGAAGTGATTCTAAATCTGAATCTTGCTTTCCTGGTGATATGGGGAATTCAGGACTTTCTAGTGTGGGAGAACTAGGTTCTAATGATGCCAAGTATCCTGGGTTGCTGATACTTATGTTCTTGGGCTTGCCTTTCACCATCTGGATCACCTTAGTGCTACCTGCCCTGTCTCTGACTGGAGCCTGTCTTTCCTATTATCTTGGTTGTTTCAGAACTGTGTGGGGTGGGTGTTACTACTGGGATTAGAGCTGGGGCCTAAGATCTGCACAGTGCTTGGGCCGAGACTGGAAGGAACCAGTGGCCCTGGCCAGGAGTGAATTCCTGGGTCTTAGTGTGTCCCAGTTACCCCCTGTTTGGGGCAGGTGTTGCTGTCTCCTTATCTAAGATGCTGCCCGTGTTAGAGCTCCTGGGAGGCCTACTTCCTCTGGGTTCTGTGAGATTGAGTACAGAGTTGCTGCCAGAGATCTGCTCAGTGCTTGGCCCAGACCGGAAGGGCAGGAAGAGTTTTTAACATGAATAAAATTCTTGAAGATCTTACAATCCCAAGGGACTTTTTTTTTTTGGACAAGAGAAAAGCAGCCGTTCTGACTAGTCAATTATCTATGAATTCCTATTTTCGTGAGTACAGAATTCATTTATTCAACTCCAGGTGGATCAAGGCCCTCAACATAAAACCAGATATACTGAATTGAATAGAAGAGACAGTAGGAAAGAGCCTCAAACTCTTTGGCACAGGAGAAATTTCCTGAGCAGAACAACAATGGCTCAGACTCTAAGATCAAAACTTGATAAATGGGATCTCATGAAACTGAAAAGCTTCTGTAAAGCAAAAGACACAGTCAATAGGACAAATCAGAAGAATGGGAAAAAATATCTTCACTAGCCCCACATCTGATAGAGGGGCTAATATCCAAAATATATAAAGAACTCAAGAAACTAATCTCCAGAAAACCCACATAACCCAATTTAAAAATGGAGTACAGAGCTAAAGAGAATTCACAACAGAGGAATCTCAAATAGTCAAGAAGCACTTAAATGCTTTTTAAAAAAATCTTTCATTTATTTATGTATGTATATATGTATGTATTTATTTACACACACTGCAGATTTTATTACCCTCCTGGTCCCATACTTCCTCCCACCCCCTGTCTCCATGAGGATATCCCCCCACCCCACCAGGCCTCTAAACTCTGGAGCCTTCAGTCTCTTGAGGGTTAGGTACATCTTCTCTGACTGAACCCAGACCCAGTAGTCCTCTGCTGTGTATGTGTTGGGGGGGGGGGCTCATAAAATCCTTAATCATCAGGGAAATGCAAATCAAAATGACCCTGAGATTCCACCTTACATCAATCAGAATGGCTAAGATCAAAAACTCAGGTGATAGCAGATCCCATCGAGGATGTGGAGAAAGAGGAACACTCTTCCATTGCTCCATTGAAACTGGTACAATCACTTTGGAAATCAATGTGGTGGCTCTTCAGAAAATTGGAAATAAGCCTATCTGAAGACTCAGCTGTAAAACACTTGGGCATATGCCCAAAGATGCCCTACCATAACAGAGGGACATGTGCTCCGCATGTTTATAGTGGCCTTGTATGTAATAACCAGAAGCTGGAAACAACCAAGTTGGTCCAAGGCCCCCCGTCACATATATAGTTGAGGACTGCCTGGTTGGCCTCAGTGGGAGAAGATCCACCTACTCCTCGAGAGAATTGAGGCCCCAGGAAAGGAGGAGACCTGGAGGGGTTGGGGAGCAGAGAGGAGGAATGGGATGAAGAACTGTGGGAGGCGGTACCAGGAGAGGGGCAACTGGTTGATTGTAAATAAATAAAATAAAAAGTAAAATAAAATATGAAGAAAAAGAAAGAAAAAGTGTGTATTTTTCAAGTGGATGGAGCCCTTTGCCATGCAGACAGCTTGATGGTAACTATTGGGATAGAATTTTCCCCCTGCTTAATCTAGATGTTCTTAAAACTAAAGAAATGGTGGGCATGTTCAAGCATAGGCAGATATCCTGGTAATTATTCTCCATTAAGATACTGCAAATAAGCCGGGCGGTGGTGGCGCACGCCTTTAATCCCAGCACTTGGGAGGCAGAGGCAGGCGGATTTCTGAGTTCGAGGCCAGCCTGGTCTACAGAGTGAGTTCCAGGACAGCCAGGGCTACACAGAGAAACCCTGTCTCGAAAAAAAAAAAGAAAAAAAAAAAAAGGAAAAAAAAAAAAAAAAAGATACTGCAAATATCTGTGCATACTAAAGAAACACTGTTTTATTAAATTAACATACACAGTATACGGAGTACTTACTATTCTAGTTTTCACTTATGAGTATTTATGAAAAGTTTCAAAACTATTTAAAATATGTTGACTAAAATTTTATTAACCATTTTTTTTATATTATCAAATGCTGTGAAAATTGGTCAGTTGATAAGTTTGAAGAATGGATTAAATAATAAATGGCCTATTGTCTTCTTAAGAAAACAAACTATCTCTGTCTTTCAGAAATGAACACTCTTCTCTTATGTGTTTAGCAGCAGGATTGCTGGAGCATAGGAGAGTCTGCATTTCATGCTTTCACGCATGCATATCCTGTTCCTCACCCTCTCCTAGCCTGCTCCTAAGCCTCTGTCCTCTGCCTGATCCTCCTCCCTTCCCTGTACTTCCTCTTTTGATTTCATGTCTTTTTCCCCCAGATTATGTGTATGAAAGAAAACACGCTGCCCTTCTACATCGGGCTCATTTCGTTTCCCACTGTTGTTTTCTAATCATTTCCTGCAAACACATGGACTTCACTAGACACTCACTGATAGGTACCTAGATCAGTTCTGTAATTTGGGTAAAGATAGATATATGTGTTTCTTCATCGTGTATAGATTTTGATTCTTTGAGAAACATCTAGGAACAATATAGCCTGGTCATATGAATGTTGTAATCTGAAATTCCGAGGTACCCCTACACTGATTTATACAGTGGCTAGATGAGTCTACAGTCCTACCAACAATATATAATGTTTTTTCTCCCCTTTCTCCACACCTTATCAGTGAGCTGGGCAAGCAGCTCACTGATAAAATGCTTCAAGGTTCTGGGTTTAAACTCTAGCACCACAAACAATAAAAATGACTTATCACTAATTTTAGCACTAGAAAAACATTTTGAGAAGACAGAGTTTGATCTTCTGGATACAGTCCAGATGTAGTGTTTAAATTTACAGATAAAATATATGGAATAATGGGAGAAGTGTTTTGGAGGAGGGAGAGAAATGTGCTTTTGAAAATAACTGTTGCCAGGGCTTCAAGCTTCCTTCACTTCACCTGTAATTTCTCAGTGAACACATTCATATTTTGAGTCATTGGATTTGGGAATCAAATTATTGCTAGTCTGCTGCCTAAATTACTCTTTCCATCTGCTGGGACAGTGTCATAATCATTTGAGCCCTAGCTTTATATTGAGCCCCAGCAGAAATTATAAATCACAATGTCTTTAAATCCTACCGGACTATATAACTATGACCAAAATAAATATTTGTACCAGATTTGTTATGTTAAAAGAAAGGCAAAGTATAAACATCAGTGGATTTAATGAAGATGAACTTAGAGCTCATTGACGATCATGGTAACCAGCGTGGTGCCTTGGTAGCACCCGTCTTTTCGGTGGTCTTTTTGGTCCAGATTGTTAAGAACAAAGAGGCTTTTGCTTTAATGCTTAGCCAAACAGTGCGGACATTTATGCTGTTTGTTTAATTAGCATGACTCAATCTACTCTTGTAATAATGTTAATACTTTAAGTGCATTTGTCAAGCTTGTTTGCTCATTGGTTTCTTTGTTGTTGCAGAGCAGACTAGTCCTGAAGTCACTGAACAATGACTGATTACATCTAAGCATCATAACTTGATCTCTATATTACTTGTAAACTTTGTGAAGAACACCAGTAGGACTGAAATAAAGAAGTATGGTGAAGTTCTGTAGGAATCTTACATTTGCATTCATTATTGTCATTAGAATGAAAATCCCAGTCATTCTGTCTATTTCATTATCATAAACTGAAGAATTACATGCTATTTATTATTTGTTAAATATTTCAGTGCTTCTTATTTATATGAAGTGTTGTGATGATGTTACACGCACACTCATCACCTTAAAATGGTGGGCTTTTGGAAGTTTCCTCCACATAATGATACTAACACGTTTACTCTTAGGTTTCATACCAGTTTGTTTTTTCTTTCGCATAACTTGTTCACTGTTCCTCATGCACTTACTTAAAAATAATTCTGAAAGTAGACATGTCTACTTTACTACTCGATTCTACACAGCATGGGGATGCAGCATATACCTGTTGTTAGTGTTGCCATATCAACAGTTTCGAGATCTTCTTGCTTGTCTATGCATCCTTGTTCAGTGTTTGTAGACTATGGGAATTGCTACTGGGGAAGCACATCCAACTGAAGACCTTAAAGAAGTTAAAGATGACTTTTCAAAAGTAGTTTAGATTTATATGCACTGACATTTACAAATACAGTTGAGATACCTCATAAAATATTGGCATGCGAAGTATCTTGATGCAACAAATGAGGAATAGATACTTACGAAGTGAGGAGTTAGTTATATGACAACCTAGGTTGCTTGTTAGAAAATGCTCAGGCAGAGTCTGGGCAGGGAGAAACTTAGAGAAAATCTGAACCAGATGATTAGAGTCTGATCGGCAGAACTAAGGAAGTTTAGCTTGTGATTAAAGGAACTGTTGAGAATTTTTGGGTCAGATCATACCACTTTTGTATATTGCCTGAAACTTTACATTTTAATTGAACTTTTGTGTTCTCAACTTAAAAACATTTTATGAAATGAAACTATTCATTTAAGTCTTTTAAATCACTGTAATTTGTGCAGTCCCTAGGATGTGACTATTCATAATGAGACTTTAATATTTGTATATGTGGTATATGCATGTGTGTGGACATGGGTTTGCAAGTTCATTTCTCTGTGTTTGCAGATAACAGGTGGAAGAGGATGTAAGGGAACAGCTTAAGGAATAAGAAGCTCAGTCTCCGTGAAGATGTGATCAGCCTAAGCAGATTATCACCGTGTAGGCAGGGTTCCCAGTCCTCTGTGCCTTCCCAGATACTTCCTTCCATATCATCTATTAGGTGTGCTAGGATCTGTGTTTGAATTCATACGATATTTACCCAATTTAAATGTGGATTTATTTACATAGTTCAAATGATTGTTTTAACAAAAAATAAGGTAAAAACCAAAAAGAATATTATGAAGAAAATTAATACAACTCTCAATTAATTAATACTAATATTTGGGGTTTAGTTGTTATTATTCAAAATCTCTGTGCCTTAACTAATTGATGAATAACAGTTTAGGGGATTTATTTGATCTAGTTAAAATATGCAGCTTTATCAGAGAGAATATTGGGAATGAATACACTAAAAGGACTTACCAGGAATGTCAAAGTTAACATCTAAAATACATTACTTTTAATTTCAACATTATATTTAATCTACCTGCCTACCTATCATCTGTCTATCTATCTATCTATCTATCTATCTATCTATCTATCTATCTATTTATCATCTACCTATCATTTATTTGTCTCTACCTGTTAACTATCAGTTATATATTCTAAAGTGATACATAAAAAAATTTGAAGTTCATCTACATTTTTCCATTTCATGTTTCAAAATGCAACTTAACTAAAAAGGAAAAATTGGATTAAACTTTAAAAACCTTAGAAGACTTTGATGTTACATGTAGAACAATTTTAAAGAAGTGAGAGTAAGTCAGTAGCAATAATGTGCCATTTTCATTTGAAGTACACTGTGCTTCTACCAATAGGACTTCAGTTAATGCTGAGAATTCCTGTCTGCCCATCTTAACCTACTTTTATTTTTATGACTTATCTATGTGCTTGAAATGTTCAATTCCACATTTATAGTGCAGAAAATTATTTTTGAAATTGTAGCATATTCATCTTAGAAAGTGTTGTATGCACTGAAGAAAGCAATGTAAAATGTTCCTGTGCATTCATAACTATTATGAATTATAACACATTTTTCTTTAAGAAACACGAAAGTATGAGACATTAAAGTTGTTTAAATTTAGCTTGACTTTCCTGTAAAGAAATGGCATTTAATCGCAAAACTTCCTGTGAAAACTGGAAAGAACAATAACCTAGTGTTTGCTGCTTTAATTTCCACAGGTATTTCATAATTTTGAAACCTGGAGAGAACGGACTTGGTAGACTGCATTACCTTGGTTTTTAACATTGAGTAACTCAAAGGAGAACATTCCCTTGTTAATTAATGACTTTAGATCAGAGCTCCCCTCTGGTTGTCAAATTAACCCTTTTCTACTAAACTATTGCTGTTTCATGGATGTTTTTACACTTCATTTTACTGTGCTTTTTAAAAATGATTTATTCTTCTCTTATAACATATGTCCTGACAACAGCTTCCCCTGCCTCCAAAAAATATGGAATGCTTCACGAACTTGTGTGTCATCCATGCTCAAGGTCCATGCTAATCTCTGTATTGTTCCAACATTAGTAGATGTGCTGCTGAAGCAAAACAACCACACACACACACACACACACCACACACACACACACACAACACAAACACAATAGGGACTACGTTTTGTGCTGATCAACTACTCCTGGGCATGCAAACTATTGTGGAGTGTAGTTGACATATCCTGTGATACTCCATTGGAGAAAATTCACTTTCCCTTTCCTAGCAGGTATAAATGGAAAATTTCTTCTTGTGTTGGGCATGCACCTCCTCAAGCTCTGCAGTTGGTCAACGAGGACTACCTTGATAGAGGAGGACCAATCGTCAGTCAAGGATTTATGAGTAGCTTTGCTTCTCAACTACAACCTTCATTCAAGCTCTCAAAATTCTGATTCTTACTTAACTTTAAACTATACATGGCCATTCTGACACCAACTTATACTGCTGGACAGAGCTGGGACTTTGTTTCCTCATAAAGCTCTGTTCACTCTCTTCTCTGCAGACTGTGTGGTATGAGTGTTTCAGAGCCTTAGAGGTAGTCAGAGTACTGACTGTGGTAATCTAGGCTCCTTAGAACTTAATAGGGAGCCGAGCAGTCTCTGGCTTCTCAGTGAGCCTAGGACTGATGATATTACCACTGCTTCAGTAAGCTTTTACTTCCACCTATCAATTCCTGTATGGGAATGTTTAACTGGATTGCCAATGCTTATATTTTCATTAGGAGGAAGATTCTAATTTTCTGAGATTTCCTAAACTGTTCAGTGTCTTCTGCGTAGCCACTTTCTTATGCACAAAGTTTAGTTCACATGTGGTGAAAAAGAAAAGCCAGGGAGTTGCTCCTGTTAATTTTTCGGTTCTGATGTGCTTCACTGTTTTTCTGTCTTCTGTCTGTTTCCTAGTTTCCCGTACTTATTTTTTTTAAAAATATCATTTCGCTGAATGTACTGCAACAAGTAAGAAAAAGTATGTTTGCATTTTCACAGTTAATGAAATTTAAGCACATAGATTTTACAGAATAATGTGAAATGATTCTTTTTTTTTTTTTAATTGGAAATTTTTTATTGGAAATTTTTTTTTACATTTCAGATGTTCTCTCCTTACCCCATTTCCCCCTCTCCCTCCCAGGAACTCACTATCCCTTCCCCCCTCCTCCTGCCTCCACGTTGGTGTATCCCCTTCCACCCTCCCTGTACCTCACCTCCCCACCCTCGAGTATCCCCCCCCACGACGTCCAGCCTTCATGGGACCAAGGATCTCTTCTCCACTTATATATAGCTCCCTTGCATATATAGCTGGAGCCATGGGTCCCTCCCTAAGCGCTCTCAGGCTGGTGGTTTAGACCCTGGGGGCTCTGGTTGGTTGGGATTGTTGCTTTCCTTATGGTGTCTCGAATCCTCTCAACTCCTTCAGCCTTCACTCTATCTTCTCCATTGGGAACCCCATGATCAGTTTAATAGTTAGCTGTGAGCATCTGCCTCTGAGTATGTCAGACTCTTGCAGACCTCTAAGGAGACAGCTATATCAGGCTCCTGTCAGCGTGTACATCCTGCCATCCACATCAACCTCTACCTTTGGTGACTGCACATAGGATGGATATCTAGGTGGAATAGTCTGTAGACGGTCCCTCCTTCAGTTTCTGTCCTGCACTGTGTCTCCATATTTGCACCCTTGAGTATTTTGTTACTCCTTCTAAGAAGGATTGAAGGCTCCCCTATTTGGTCATCATTCTTCATGAGCTTTATGTGGTCTGTGAGTTGAATCTTGGGTATTTCAGGCTTCTGGGCTAAAATCCAATAATCAGTGAGTGAATACCATGTATGTTCTTTTGTGACTGGGTTACTTCACTCAGGATGATATTTTCTAGTTCCATCCATTTATATAAGAATTTATCAAATTCATTGTTTTTAATAGCTGAGTAATATTCCATTGTATAAATGTACCACATTTTTTGTATCCATTCCTCTGTTGAAGGGCATCTGGGTTCTTTCCAGTTTCTGGCTATTATAAATAATGCTGTTATGAAAATAGTGGAGCATATGTCCTTGTTATGTGTTAGAGCATCTTCTGGATATATACCCAGGAGTGGTATAGCTGGGTCCTCAGGTAGTGATATGTCCAATTTTCTGAGGAACTGCCAGACTGTTTTCCATAGTGGTTGCACCATCTTGCAATCCCACCAACAATGGAGGAGTGTTCCTCTTTCTCCACATCCTCGCCAGCATCTGCTATCACCTGAGTTTTTTATTTTAGCCATTCTGACTGGTGTGAAGTGGAATCTCAGGGTTGTTTTGATTTGCATTTCCCTGATGACCAAGGATGCTGAACATTTCTTTAGGTGCTTCTCGGCCATTCGCATTTCCTCAGTTGAGAATTCTTTGTTTAGCTCCGTACCCCATTTTTTAATAGGGTTATTTGGTTGTCTAGAGTCTAATTTCTTGAGTTCTTTGTATATATTGGATATTAGTCCTCTATCGGATGTGGGATTGGTAAAGATCTTTTCCCAATCTGTTGGTTGCCGTTTTGTCCTATTGACAGTGTCCTTTGCCTTACAGAAACTTTGCAATTTTACGAGGTCCCATTTGTCAATTCTTGATCTTAGAGCATAGGCCATTGGTGTTCTGTTCAGGAACTTTACCCCTGTGCCTAGGTATTCGAGGGTCTTCCCCACTTTCTCTTCTATTAGTTTCAGTGTGTCTGGTTTTATGTGAAGGTCTTTTATCCACCTGGACTTGAGCTTTGTACAAGGAGATAGGAATGGATCGATTTGCATTTTTCTGCATGCTGTCCTCCAGTTGAACCAGCACCATTTGTTGAAAATGCTGTCCTTGTTCCACTGGATGGTTTTAGCTCCTTTGTCAAAGATTAAATGACCATAGTTGTGTGGGTTCATTTCTGGGTCTTCAACTCTATTCCACTGATCTTCCTGCCTGTCTCTGTACCAATACCAGGCCGTTTTTATCACTACTGCTCTGTAGTAAAGCTTGAGGTCAGGAATGGTGATTCCTCCAGAAGTTCTTTTATTGTTGAGAATGGTTTTCGCTATCCTGGGTTTTTTGTTGTTCCAAATAAATTTCAGAATTTCTCTTTCTAGTTCTGTAAAGAATTGAGTTGGGATTTTAATGGGGATTGCATTGAATCTGTAGATTGCTTTTGGCAAGATGGCCATTTTTACTATATTAATCCTGCCAATCCATGTGCATGGGGATCTTTCCATTTCCTGAGATCTTCTTCAATTTCTTTCTTCAGAGACTTGAAGTTCTTGTCATACAGATCTTTCACTTGCTTGGTTAGATTCACCCAAGGTATTTTATATTATGTGTGACTATTGTGAAGGGTGTCATTTCCCTAATTTCTTTTTCAGCCTGTTTATCTTTCATGTAGAGGAAGGCTACTGATTTGTTCGAGTTGATTTTATAACCTGCCACCTTGCTGAAGTTGTTTATCAGGTTTAGGAGTTCTCTGGTGGAGTTTTTGGGGTCACTTAAGTATACTATCATATCATCTGCAAATAGTGATATTTTGACTTCTTCCTTTCCTATTTGTATTCCTTTGATTTCTTTTTGTTATCTGATTGCTCTGGCTAGGACTTCCAGTACTGTATTGAATAGGTAGGGAGAGAGTGGGCAGCCTTGTCTAGTCCCTGATTTTAGTGGGAATGCTTCAAGTTTCTCTCCATTTAGTTTGATGTTAGCTACTGGTTTGCTGTATATTGCTTTTACTATGTTTAGGTATGGTCCTTGAATTCCTGTTCTTTCCAAGACTTTTACCATGAAGGGATGTTGAATTTTGTCAAATGCTTTCTCAGCATCTAATGAGATGATCGTGTGGTTTTTTTCTTTGAGTTTGTTTATATAGTGGATTACATTGATGGATTTCCGAATATTGAACCATCCCTGCATTCCTGGGATAAAGCCCACTTGATCATGATGAATGATTGTTTTGATGTGTTCTTGGATTCGGTTTGCTAGAATTTTATTGAGTATTTTTGCATCGATATTCATAAGAGAGATTCGTCTGAAGTTCTCTTTCTTTGTTGGGTCTTTGTTAGGTTTAGGTATGAGTGTGATTGTAGCTTCATAGAACGAATTGGGTAGTGTTCCTTCTGTTTCTATTTTGTGGAATAGTTTGAAGAGAATTGGTATTAGGTCTTCCTTGAAGGTCTGATAGAATTCTGCACTAAAACCATCTGGTCCTGGGCTTTTTTTGGTGGGGAGACTTTTAATGACTGCTGCTATTTCTTTAGGGGTTATGGGACTGTTTAGATGGTTTATTTGCTCCTCATTTAACTTTGGTACCTGGTATCTGTCTAGAAAATTGTCCATTTCATCCAGATTTTCCAGTTTTGTTGAGTATAGGCCTTTGTAGTAGGATCTGATGATTTTTTGAATTTCCTCAGTTTCTGTTGTTATGTCTCCCTTTTCAGATCTGATTTTATTAATTTGGGTACTGTCTCTGTGCCCTCTGGTTAATCTGGCTAAGGGTTTATCTATCTTGTTGATTTTCTCAAAGAACCAACTCCTGGTTTTGTTGATATTTTGTATAGTTCTTTCTGTTTCTACTTGGTTGATTTCAGCCCTGAGTTTGATTATTTCCTGACACCTACTCCTCTTGGGTGTATTTGCTTCTTTTTGTTCTAGAGCTTTCAGGTGTGCTGTCAAGTTGTTAATGTGTGCTCTCTCCAATTTCTTTTTGTAGGCACTTAGAGCTATGAGTTTTCCTCTTAGCACTGCTTTCATGGAGTCCCAAAGTTCTGGTATGATGTTTCCTCATTTTCATTAAATTCTAGGAAGTCTTTAATTTCTTTCTTTATTTCTTCCTTGACAAAGTCATCATTGAGTAGAGCATTGTTCAGTTTCCACATGCATGTGGGTTTTCCCTTGGTTCTGTCATTATTAAAGACCAGCCTTAGTCCGTGGTGATCTGATAGGATGCAGGGGATTATTTCAATCTTTTTGTATCTGTTGAGGACTGTTTTGTGACCAATTATATGGTCTATTTTGGAGAAGGTACCATGAGGTGCTGAGAAAAAGGTATATTCTTTTACTTTAGGATGAAATGTTCTATAGATATCTGTTAAATCCATTTGGTCCATAACTTCTGCTAATTTCAATGTGTCTTTGTTTAGTTTCTGTTTCCACGATCTGTCCGTTGGAGAGAGTGGGGTGTTAAAATCCCCCACTATTATTGTGTGAGGTGCAATGTGTGCTTTGAGCTTTAGTAAAGTTTCTTTTATGTATGTAGGTGCCCTTGCATTTGGAGCATAGATGTTCAGAATTGAGAGTTCATCTTGGTAGATTTTTCCTTTGATGAGTATGAAGTGTCCTTCCTTATCTTTTTTGATTACTTTTGCTTGAAAGTCGATTTTATTTGATATTAGAATGGCTACTCCAGCTTGTTTCTTGGGACCATTTGCTTGGAAAATTGTTTTCCAGCCTTTTACTCTGAGGTAATGTCTGCCTTTGTCACTGAGGTGCGTTTCTTGTATGCAACAAAATTCTGGGTCCTGTTTATGTATCCAGTCTGATAGTCTACGTCTTTTTATTGGAGAATTGAGTCCATTGATGTTAATGGTTATTAAGGAAAAATGATTGTTGCTTCCTGTTATTTTTGTTATTAGAGGTGGAAGTATGTTTGTGTAGCTACCTTTTTTTGGGGGGTTGTTGGAAGATTACTTCCATGCTTCTTCTCGGTTGTAGTTTCCTTCCTTGTTTTGGCATTTTCCATCAATTATCCTTTGAAGTGCTGGGTTTGTGGGAAGATATTGTGCAAATTTGGTTTTGTCATGGAATATCTTGGTTTCTCCATCTATAGTGATTGAGAGTTTTGCTGGGAATAGCAGTCTGGGCTGGCAGTTGTGTTCCCTTAGGGTCTGTATGATACTAGACCAGGATCTTCTGGCTTTTATAGTCTCTGGTGAGAAGTCTGGTGTAATTCTTATAGGTCTGCCTTTATATGTTACTTGACCTTTTTCCCTTACTGCTTTTAGTATTTTTTCTTTTTTGTGCATTTGGTGTTTTGATTATTATGTGACGGGAGGTATTTCTTTTCTGGTCTAGTCTGTTTGGTGTTCTGTAGGCTTCCTGTATGTTTATGGGTATCTCGTTCTTTAGGTTGGGAAATTTTCCTCTATAATTTTGTTGAAGATATTTACTGGCCCTTTAGATTGGGAATCTTCACTCTCATCTATACCTATTATCCTTAGGTTTGGTCTCCTGATTGCATCTTGGATTTCCTGGATGTTCAGTGTTAGGAGCTTTTTGCATTTTGCATTTTCTTTGACTGTTGTGTCGAGGTTTTCCATGGTATCTTCTGTGCATGAGATTCTCTCTTCTATCTCTTGTATTCTGTTGGTGATGCTTGCATCTATGACTCCTGATCTCTTTCCTACGTTTTCTATTTCCAGAGTAGTCTCCCTTTGAGATTTCTTTATTGTTTCTATTTCCAGTTTTAGATCCTGGATGGTTTTGTTCAATTCCTTCACCTGTTTGGTTGTGTTTTCTTGAAATTCTTTAAAGGATTTTTGTGTTTCCTCTTTAAGGGCTTCTACCTGTTTACCTGTGTTCTCTTTCAATTCTTTCAAGGATTGTTGTGTTTCCTCTTTGAGGGCTTCTACCTGTTTACCTGTGTTCTCCTGTATTTCTTTAATGGAGTTACTTACGTCCTTCTTAAAATCCTCCATCATCATCATGAGAAGTGATTTTAATTCTGAGTCCTGTTTTTCCTGTGTGATGGAGTATCCAGGGCTTGCTATGGTGGGAGAACTGGGTTCTGATGATGTCAGGTAACTTTGGTTTCTGTTGCTTGTGTTCTTGCGCTTGCCTTTAGCCATCTGGTTGACTCTGGTGTTACCTGTGCTCACTGTGTCTGACTGGAGTCTGTCTTTCCAGTTATCTTGCTTGTGTCAGATCTCCTCGGATTCCAGATGTCTCTGTGTTCCTGTGATCCTAAGCTCTCTCTGCTCTGGATGCAGTAGGTCTTTTAGGATGTCTCAGGATCAGATGTTTCCACAGGCGCAGACCCACTAAGTGTCCTCTGCTCCTCTGCTCTGGGTGCAGTGGGTCCCTCTAGGATGTCTCAGGATCCGGTGTTTCCACAGGAGCAGACCAGCTGCAGGTCCGCCCCAGGCCAAAGGACCAGGCTCCCGGCGCAAGGCGCAAGGGAAGTTATACTCCGGAGGGGCAGGCTTTGGGTGCCTGCTAGTTCCTTAAGCCCCACCTGGCTCCCAGTTGTAATTCTGGGGTTTGGGGTATTGGGCAAGGTGTCTTACCCTCTGCTCTGCGTGCAGTGGGTCCCTCTAGGATGTCTCGGGATCCGGTGTTTCCACAGGAGCAGACCAGCTGCAGGTCTGCCCCAGGCCAAAGGGAAATGATTCTTGAAAAATAAAGAGATTGAAGAAATGAGGAGACAGTTCAGGCAGTAAAGTTTTACCTTGCAAACGAGAGGACTATGCTTGATTTACAAATATTAAAAAAGCCAGATGTGGTGGCACTCAATGGAATTCTAGTGTTTGGGTGGTGGACACGTGGATCTCTTGGGATTGCTGGCCAGCTAACCTAGCTTAATTGATGATCCAAGATCCCAGGGAGAGAACTTTTCTCAAAAATGATTGTGAACAGCCCCTGAGGAACAACATCCAAGGCTGACCTTTGACCTCTATATGCCTATATGCACATATATATGAACACACACCCATATGTATGAACACATATGTGCATGCACATACACATGTAATAATGTTGGACTCTTCTGACAAATTCAAACCAGTAACCTGCTTATCTTTCACATGTTTTTATTCAGTTATAAAAGCAACTAAGTTAATAGTTTCAACTTGTTTCTTCAAGAGAAGTGTCTAAATGACTCTGTCTTGAGGCAGTTCTGACCAATAGAAGAGGCTTTTATTGGACTCTGCTGAAAGACAATGCTATTTTTATGAAGGATTCCTGCTTACTTTTAAAGGTTTTTTTTTTTTTTTTTTTTAAATAAATGATAATATACTTCTTTGCATGTTGTAAATGTTAAATAGTTCATCAGCTGTTTTGCTGAAGGTCTCCCATATAGATAGAATTTGCTCTCAAAAGTAATAGTCTGAAAGGCAGCTTGAGTTTCTTTTCTTCTATTCTTTAAAAGGTAAACAGTTCCAGCACTAGAATAGAAACCCATAATCCACAGAGTCTCTGATGGGCAGCCAGAAGAATGGCTTGGCTTCGTGGACTTCAACATTTTTTTTGCAGCAAAATCATACATATCCAAATGTAGACTCTGGCAATTTGGAATACCATGTCAATGTGAGGAATTCCCAAGGGGCCTCTGGAACACTCATGGAACACTCCTGGGTTACAGCAGCAACATGGTAGGCAGAGCTCTTCAATAGTCATAACAAAATATGATGTGTTAAATAGTTAGTGTTCTAAGTAATACAAGTGTAATATAAAGCAGGTGACTAATATTGCTTAACTCTTTAAGTATACCATATGTGATAAAATATAGCCAAATTGTAATTATTTCCATAAAATAGCAGATACATTCCAACATTTCAAAACTATACGGCTAGGGTCATGAACTCTGAGGCTATATACATGATGTGTATTGCCATACCATTTCTAATTTATTATGTATAATCAATTATAAAATGGTAAGTGAATATTCAAATATTCTGGTCGAGAGCAACATCTCTTTTATGTGAATAAACTACTTCTCCAAAAAAACATTCCTAAAAAACATGTTCTCCTGTGCTGAGCTGATCATTTGTACTGTTTAACCTCATGGGTGTGACTCCATAGCTCATGGTAGCAGCTTTAATCCTTCAGTGTACCACAGACAGCTGCCATGTTATACCTACAATTCATAGCCAATCTGAAGCTGCCCCTTGGGAAACACAAGGGAAAATCAAAAGTATTTTCATCAATATATCAATAAATTCGTATTATATTGAAATTTAATGAAACGAAGGAGCTGAGATATATGAAAATGTTAATACATGACAATGAGTCTTCCCGAGTCTTCACCCATGATGGGCATTTGTTCTCAACCAATGTCACTTGTTTGAGAGACTGTTAGCTAAAGCCACTATCAGTGTGATGAAACTATTATTTGTCATTGTCTTAGTGTCCTTATAATATACGTTGTAGGGAAAAGGTCATTCATTCTGGTATTTGAGAATATTACCAGTTGTACATTACTGAGTTGAGGAGAATGCTCATCCCATTCCTACAGAGAAAGAGGCCAAGACAGGAGGATTTTGAAAGAATATTTACCAATTCTACCTGACCTGGGCACAGATTTTAGGAGAATGAGAATCAAGACACTCTATAGACCTGCGTGTTCACCCAAAGATTAAAGTCAGGTGGCCTATCATGCAAAAACTAAACCAATAGCAAAATGAAACAGTAAAAGGCTTGTTCTTGTATTATTAACTTTCTTGACTCAAGGTATCATCTAGTTGAGTCTTTGATAATCCCATCACTTCAGAGACTGAGGCAAGGAGACTGGGAGTGCAAGGACACTCTTTAAAAATCTCTCTTTTACTTTTTAGTCTTCCTGTAGCATTTAAACATCGAAACATTATATTGTCTTTGCTCATAGTGTTGTGTCATCAGATTCACAGCATGAGGCATACTGGATATAGACAACCTCCTGAACACATTGAGCTAACAACTACAGGCTACTTCTGGGTCCCTTCCTGGTTCTCATCACTCTTCCATCCCTTTGGCTACAATGAACTCCTATTTTTTAAAAAAAAGCTAAACACTATCTTTGATGATACACTGCAGAATGGGATGAACATCATTATAGAAGGTAATTACTGCTCTGTCAATGAACAAATTCAGCCAAAGGGTATAAGACAGCATCTGGTATAATTATTTAATTAATGGAAATGAAATAGTGCAATATTGAAGGCCTTGAATACTCATTAGAGGATACCAGAACTGTGGCTCAGAGCCAGATTAGGGCAATTCACATTTTAAAATAATGAAATGATGAATATTATTGACTCTTTACATTTTCCTTCCCTATGTATTGCACGTTGATTGAAATAAAGACATCTGTCTTTTTTTGGATACCAAAAACTTTGGTAGCTATAACAACATATTGACAAGAGACTTAGAATCGGTTCATTCTGAGATAATCTTCTCCTCTTCTCTCTTTACATACAGAAAAAGTACACAAGGACAAGAAGGTCACTGGAGTCTTTATAAACTTGTTTCTTAGTGATGACACCATTGCCTAGCATACATACTAAGCAAGAAAAAAAATGTATATGCTTTTCTTCCACGGAACATGGCACTATCTGATTTTTAAAGTTTCCTGCCTCCCTCTCTTCCTACCCTCTCACCACCCCCTTGCTCCTCTCCCTCCTTCTCTTCCTAAAATTGTGATGCCAGGGTGTTTGGTGGGTGCAAAGAAGGAGGAGAAAGTCAGTGAAAGAAAGTCTTCCAAAGCCTGTGCTCATACAGAGCTGGGTTGCTAGGGGGAAATACGGTTATTTGTAGCTAACACGAAGCCATTCCAAAATGCGCTCAGCACTAGAGGCAAACAAGTTCGACATTTTTAAGAGGCATGGATTGAATCTTCCAACATACAAAAATAATCTTTTGACATTTTTGGATTTGGAGATGGTTGTATTTAAAGCTTACAAACTTCTGGTGGTGAGGAGGAGCGAGGAGTAAAGTTTCTAGGTTGAGGACATGAGTCAAAAATAAGTCATGTATTTATTTGTAGCATTTGTTTGTAAAAACTTATTTTTCTGTGAATTCTGTGGTGGAATTGGATTAATCAATATAAACTAGCATGCTGGAGAAACAAATATGTAATTGTATTTAAATTATATTTACTGACTCTTCCCCTAAACCCAGAGACTTATAATTCCAATCTTACCCTATTGCTCTACAAATTTGTATAAAGTGATATTAGATAAGTTAGGCAAAAATTTTAAATTATTTACATATGAGTTAATTTATTATAGTTACAAATGCTTTAAATTTTGCTACAGGATGAGGAGGAGCAACTTATTCACATCATCACAAAGTTTTCAGTAAGTAAAGGAAAGAAAAATCATCGCATTTCTCATAACTCTTGACTATATTATTCAGAATTCAAACCTACTTATTGGCCTAGAACCAACCATATGATTTATTTATTTATTTTTTTGATATTAGATTCTCATTTAATTATAATAAAGTGTTTTCAATATTATTCAAATAGTAAATAGTTAAGAGTATTCAAGGTTTAATAGTACAAACATTCTATATATAGATAAATAAGCTTTCAAAAACATCAGAAATCCACAAAATATAACATTTGAAATCATTTCATTATTAATAGATCTTTTTTAAAAATTTATTTATTTATTTAATTATTTAAATCATACTGTAATTTACTTATTCAAACAGGGGTTATAAACACAAAAAGGCAGGATGTGGGGAAGGGGATGACACTGGAGCATAGGTGTTCAGGGGGAGTACATACCTTTCAGAACAGGATATCAGCTGGGTGAAGGTTCAGGGGACAGGTCACTATGACTCTGCCTATGATTCACTTGTCCTTATCTATGTTGGTACTGACCACCAAGGCTGCCTATTTATAAGACCTATGACTACTCAGGCTGGTAAGTTTCCACAGAAGCTGCCTGTTTACAATAGCTTATAGCCTGCTGTTTCAGTGTTTTTCCACAGAGACCCAAGACTTTGTGTTAGCATGTATGTATGTCAGACCTATTGCTGATTTTAGGCCTATGGCTGATTTTAGGCCTTCAGTGTATAAGCAGGGCTGCCCCTGACATCTCCTCCCTTCTCTAAATATAGAGGGGCCTTGGCGATTCTCATCTTGCTAAGGCGGGGATAGAGGCCTGACCTCCAATAATTGAAGGGGACCTTGTAATGGCTCCGGTCCTCCTGTCGTAGTCCAGTGAGGCATGAGGGCCATACCCATCCCGATGTCTTTTTCCTGGAGAGGGGATACTTTTGACATCAACCCCTATGCAGTCAGGCTTGTCCCTCAGGGAACCCAGAGAGATATTTTTAGTTTTTATTTATATTCCCTTGCAGTGCTTAGCCTCGCAGCCTAGGCAAGAATTCAGATCGCCAGTCAAAGGGGGGTTCTTGGTGGCCCCTCTCTGCTTGGTCTAGGGTGGAAGTCCTCTCTTTTAGATTGGGTGGAGATGGGTTTTTGGAACACCCTGGATAGAGTAACAACCTCATCTTGAGTCTCGTGGTCCTCCAGAGCTAACTTATGCTGATGTATCTGAATAGGTTTTGCTACCAAATTATCTATCTGTTGTATCACAAAGTTAGTCAGTCTATTTAAGGCCCAGGGACTAAAAGAAATTAGCAAAAATAACCCAATTAATGGTCCCAGGATGGGAGGAAGTGGGGTTAATAACCATGGAGAGGTTGAAAACCAATCCTTGAACCAACTCTCATCTTTCTCTTTTTCTCTCTGTCTTTTCTCTGGGCCTTCTCTGACCCTTTTCATATTCTCTTTAACAATCCCTGTCTCGTCAGTGTAAGGGCAACGATGTAGGCAGCCGTGTTTACAGTTGCAAAGTCGTATGACTAGCACCTGACAATGTAAGCAGCTGGCTTCCAGAGTGGCCAGCTCAGAAACTGGTAAACAAGTCCTTTGAGCATGCGTCGGCCTCGTGCCCCTCCTGAGCGGGCTCCTGATAATGAGGTATTGGCAGCTTAACCTATCCTGAGAGGACACATCACCCAGCGCGCCTAGGGCAGCTAGATAAGCAGCTCGCTTCTGCTGCTGCGCCTTCTTTCGGCCTTCGCCTTTTGGCCCTTCGCTTCGCTTCCCTTCCCTTTCCTTCCCTGCCCTTCCCTTGCCTTCCCTTCCCGGGCCTTCCCGGTCCGGTCCCCGGCCATACATCCCTGTCCAGTTCCCCGTCCCTAAGTCAAGAGCCGTTCCTGGAATAAAGCTGACTGAGAAGGATCCGACCGTGTCACGTCTTACTTGCTGGCCAAGGCGGACGCGACACAACATTCTTCTTTAAGGGCTGTACACAGTCAATAGCTGTACACAGTCTTTTCTATTGTAGAAGAGTAAATCAAGTCCAATAAAGTCGTTTGCAATTTTTGGAGATCATTTCAGACAGCGAAACGAGGGATTTCTTCAGATTAGTGATGTCAATCTCTAGCTGTTTGGTGTCCTTGTCAATGGCCCATCAAAGGTCTGAGTAGTGTAAGTCCGGAGGCCAGCATCAGGATTAGAACTTCTACCAGCAGACATCACTTGTGTTTCATTTTTACCTGGAAAGGAAAAAGAAGGGAATTCTCAGGGAGATTTCTCTTCCCTGGAGGTCAATTGTTATTCATCTTATTTTATAGTTGGGCCGGGCTTTGTAGGCGTATCTATTTATTTCATTAATCTTTTTGGCAGCCATTTAGCTGTGCCTTCTGTGGTATCAAACAGGCATATCAGTCCTTGGCCCCATATGAGAACTGGGTCCGGGCCATTCCATTTAAGGGTAAGAGGGTCCTTCCACATAGCTATGGCATAGTCTTTAGTGGTCTCAGCAATGCCAGAGGCAGTCAGCAGCAGATTTGACATGAACTTTGAGGTAAACAAGGTATGATGGAGAGTGTTTCAGGAGACTCCTTCTGGGGGGAAACAGTTCCCCTTCTTTTATTTTTAAAAACACATTTTTCAGAGTTCTTGTCAGATCTGGGCAGAAGCGCTAGTAGCCACTTCTTCCACACTCAGAGAGTCATAAAGACAATATTTAAAGTGATATAAATCTACATTAATAATCTCTTTTATCAAAGGACTGTTATAGAACAGCCAACAGCTAATCAGTCTATATATCAATTAATAATAGCTTCTTAATACTTAATAACTTTTTGTAAAATTACTCCTCTTTTGTCAATTCATTGTCGAAGGAACTTAGGAATCACATCTCTCTCGAGAATATTAAACAGAGACTTAAATTCTTTTGTGGAGAGCTTAAAATAAGATCTTAGTCAATTAGCATCTCCTAGAAACTTTTGAAAATAATTTGAAATAAGTAAACTATCTTTTTTTTTTTTTTGGTTAGACCCATTATGTTGTTGTTTTTTTTTATTGGATATTTCGTGTTATTTACCTTTCAATGTTATCTCCTCTCCCTTCTCCCTCTAACCCCTTATCCCATACCCCCTCCTCCTATTCTTATGAGGGTTTGCTCCGAACATCTTTCCAAACACATCTCTCTGCTTTCAGATTCCCCAACACTAGGGAATCCAAACTTTGGGGACCATGGTCCTCCAATTTACTGTTGCCTGACAAGGTGACCCTCAATTACCTGTTCTCAGGCTGGAGGTTTAGAGCCTGGGAGCTCTGGTTGAATCTTTTGATACTCATTCTAAAAAGGACAAAAGCACCCACACTTTGGTCTTCCTTCTTCTTCTTGAATTTCATGAGGTCTATGCTTTGCATTTTAGGTATTGTGTGCTTTTGGGCTATTATCCACTTATCAGTGAGTGCATACCATGTGTGTTCCTTTGTTATTCGGTCACCTCACTCAGGATGACATTTTCTAGCTCCATCCATTTGCCTAAGAATTTCATGAACTCATTGTTTTTAATAGCTGAGTAGTATTCCATTGTGTAAATGTACCACATTTTCTGTATCCATTCTTCTGTTGAAGGACATCTGGGTTCTTTCCAGCTTCTGGCTATTATAAATAAGGCCACTATGAACATAGTGGAGCATGTGGCCCTGTTGTATGTTGAAATATCTTCTGGGCATATGCCCAGGAGTGGTACGGCTGGGTCCTCAGGTAACATTATGTTCAATTTTCTGAGGTACCGCCAGACTGCTTTCCATAGTGGTTGTACCAGCTTACAATCCCACCAACAATGGAGGAGTATTCCCTTTTCTCCACATCCTTGCCAACATCTGCTGTCACCTGTGTTTTTGATCTTAGCCATTCTGACTGGTGTGAGGTGGAATCTCAGTGTTGTTTTCATTTGCATTTCCCTGATGACTAGCGATGCTGAACACTTCTTTAGATGCTTCTCAACCAATCTAGTTTCCTCAGTTGAGAATTCTTTGTTCAGCTCTATACCCCATTTTTTAATAGGGTTATTTGATGGTCTGGAATCTAATTTCTTCAGTTCTTTGTATACCTTGGATATTAGTCCTCTATCAGATGTAGGGTTGGTGAAGATCTTTTGCCAATCTGTTGGTTCCCGCTTTGTCCTATTGACAGTGTTCTTTGCTTTACAGAAGCTTTGCAGTTTTATGAGATCCCATTTGTCAATTCCTGACCTTAGAGCATAAGCCATTGGTGTTCTGTTCAGGAACTTTTCCCCTGTGCCCATGTGTTCAAGGCTTTTCCCTATTTTCTCTTCTATTAGTTTCAGTGTAGCTGGTTTTATATGGAGGTCCTTGATCCACTTTGAATTGAGCTTTGTACAAGGAGATAAGTATGGATCAATTTGCATTCTTCTACATGTTGACCTCCAGTTGGACCAGCACCATTTGTTGAAAATGCTGTCCTTTTTCCACTGGATGGTTTTAGCTCCTTTGTCAAAGATCAAATGACCATATGTATGGGGGTTCATTTCTGGGTCTTCTATTCTATTCCATTGATCCTCCTGCCTGTCTCTGTTCCAATACCATGCTGTCTTTATCACTATTGCTTTGTAGTACAACTTGAGATCAGGGATCTTGATTCCCCCAGAAATTCTTTTATTTTTGAGAGTAGTTTTCGCTATTCTGGGTTTCTTGTTATTCTAAATGAATTTTAAGATTGCTCTTTCTATCTCTGTAAAGAATTGAGTGGGAATTTTGATGGGGATTGCATTAAATCTGTAGATTGCTTTTGGCAAGATAGCCATTTTTACTATATTAATCCTTCCAATCCATGAGCATGGGAGATCTTTCCATCTTCTGAGATCTCCTTCAATTTCTTTCTTCAGGGGCTTGAAATTCTTGTCATACAGGTCTTTTATTTGCTTCAACCATGCGATTTAAAAATTAACATATAAAGTATTATCATGTTCTTCTCTTCTCCCCTCCCCTTCCCTCTGCTCTTTGTTAGCATTTGTTTTCTGGGCTGGAGTAAGATGGAATCTTACAAGTGGCTCTTCTTTGTATTTCTATGAGGATTAAGGATATTGATCACTAAATCAATACACACATACACACACACACACACACATTTGTGTTTTTTTTTGGTAGTATTTTTTTCTATTTAATCTTTATATACTGTAGATATCACCCTCTGTCTGAGATATAGCTGGCAAATACTTTCCTCATTCTGTAGCTCTCTGTTTATTCTGCTCATAGTTTCATGTACTGTGCAGACACTTTTTAACTTTAGGCTGTATCATATGCTTGATCGTGAGGTGGTTTTCCTGTGCTTTTGGAGTCCTGGAGAATGTCCAAATTTAAGAACAGCAGTTTGGTTGTAGTGGTCAAATTTCAACACAGAAAAAAATTTTTCATTTTTCTTTTTAAAAATATCTCCTAAGTAAGGATATCAGCTATCAAAGAGAAATGGAGAATGTAGATATAGCTTGGTTAAGGATTTTCATCTATTTATTTCATATTTTTATTAGCACATTGATTTTATAAAAATGTGACTTTTCACACACATGCATGCACACATGTATGTACATACGTATGCATGTATGTATCCACTTTCTGAGTACTTTTCACTCCCATATCCTTTTTTTTTTTTTGTGCTGACATCCCATTTTGTCATTTCTTGTACCCTAGATTCTATATGAGAGGAAAACCATGAGATACTTGTAGGGATTTTTGTTGCTTTAAAACATATTATGTCATTTATTTGACAATTTTATGCATGTACATAAGGTATTCTACTCTTCCTGCTCACCTCTCTCATATTTCCTTCATCCCTGTCATAGTCTCCTCTACATCCACCAGACTCTTTCCCAGATCCCTGCCTCCTGGTTGCGCTTTGTGATGTGCTTCTCATTTGATGGGAAACTGCATGACCCTGGTTGGATCATCAGTGGATCCACAGCTGAAGAGAACACTTACCCTCCCCGTGACGTTATTAGGAGGAGACTCTCCGCAGTAAGCGTAGACCTTGTGAACCTTTTCTCTGTCCGTGACTGACTCTTGAGAGCCCTGCGATTTTTTGTTTTTACTTTTTTTAGTTGGATATTTTATTTACATTTCAGATGTTATTCTCTTACACCATTTCCTGCTCCCCCCCCTACCCAGGAACCCCCCTATCTCATCTCCCCTCCTCCTGCTTCTATTAGGATGTGCCCCCATATACCCTGTGATTTTAACAAAGACAAAAAAAAAATAGAGAAACAGTCTTTCTTCATGCATGAAAACTACAAAAGACCCAGCTCATAAACTTGATCACAAAATGTTGTTTTTTCTTCCAGACAAGCATACAGAAACAAAATGCTTACATAAACCCTTAGCTCCTTTGGATATTTCTGTCAGAAATAAGAAGTTAAGCCCAGATCCTTAAGGAACAAGACTCTCCCAATGAATGATTGTGAACACATTATTTGGGGCAGTGTTCTTAATTTATAAGAATAATTCACTGGTTGCTGGTGGTTTTTCCTTTCCTGAGTGTTAGTGCTTCTGCTATGCCCCTTCCTCTTTAGGCTCTGTTCCCCCTACATGCCATTCACTTTGTCTCATCTTTTGTAAGAGTTAATTTTGGGTGCCATCTTGACTGGATTAAGAAATATCTAGAATTTGGCAAAACATACTTTTAGATATGCTTGTGTGACTGTTTCAGTAGATGATTGGCATGTGGGTCAGTGAACCAAGGAGAAACTACTTCCCTGGAAATAGGCAGCCTCTGTCCTTCTAAACAGTACAGTAAATCTCCTTTTATAATTACATACTCAGTTTTGCGAGACAGGCACTCACTCTATACTCCTCTCCTTGCTAGTCTACAGTCCACTGTGTAGCCCAGGCTGCCTTAAGCTTGTCATCCTCCACCTACAAACTCCTAAAGGCTGGAACTGTAGACGTCCACCATTCCTAGCACTTGTGAATATTTCCATTGGTTTTCTCCCTCCAGAGACTGACTATTAATAACCCTCTGTAGATCTCTGACACTCAGGGATTTTGCTTGCTTTAATGTTCTACTCTATAGATTTTATTATAACTTTTGTATATTTTTTATGTTATATTAAACACCAAAGTGATGAAGTATTTCCACAACACTATGGAGATAAATCAGAAAAACTCATCCACTGAAGTATGTGTGTAAGATGGATCCACAATGCGATAGGTATTTCAAAAGCATTGAACTTATTCAATTTGGAACATTTTACCTACTCATCACCATAGCCATTCCCTGGACAGAACTCCAGATGGTATTTTAGATGGGCATATTACCAAGGACCTATGACCTATACCGTCTGTGCTAAGATTGTAATATAGTGTGAAGGGGTTCTGGATTATCTTCCCGAATAAGGCATTTTTGTGCATGTTATCTAACATAAGGATGTAGATAGAACATCTAAAGAACTTGTAAGGTATAATTAAAATACCTTTATTTGGAAAGATAATTTGATTCTTTCATTTTATTTAAATTTTAAAAAGAACTTCTTATTATTAATTTTAGTTATGTATTCTTTGTCTGGGTGTGAGTTTGTGCATGTCAGTACAAGTGCCTTCAGAGGCCAGAGGCTTTGGATTTACTGGAGTTGGAGTTACAATCTATTGTAAGGCACTCAGTTGTGGGCACGAGTAACTAGGCTCCGATCCTCTAGCAGAAAGGTAAGTGCCAGTAACCACTGAGACATCTTTCCATCCCTACCTAAATTTTCTTTTCTCTTTTTAAATTTTTTATCATTCTTTGAGAATGTTACACATATTTGTTTCCTCTCCCCTAATGCCTCTTAGAACTGCCTTCATCTTCCAACCAACCCAAATATATGCCTTTTCTTTCCATAAAAAAAATAAAGCAAAACAAAATAACCCCACCCCACCCCAAACTAACCAACCAACAAACCAACTAACTAAGAAACCATGCGGTCCTATTTTTGTTTGAAGCTAATCCTGAGGACAGGGCCTTCAGCTGGTTTTCTCTTTCCTTTCAGCATCTATCATTTGTGATGAGCTTCTTGGTGAGGGGTGGATGGGAATTTTGCCCACTAATCAATTTTAATCCCTAATCAGTACTGGGAATTGGTTGAGCTTGAGCTTGCCCAGGGCTTGTGCCTGATGCAGTAGTTCCTCTGAATTCATAAATTCACCTGCCTTGTTTTTATTAAATGTTGTTTCATTGAAGTTATCTACCTCTTAGAATCATTGTGGTGTGATAGACATCTCATTAGGGCTAAACATTTGAAATATCTCACTTTCTGTATTGTCCAGTTCTGTGTTTCCATGTTGATTACCATTTACTGCAGGAGAAGAAGGCTCTCTGATGAGGATAGAGTGACGCACTGATCTATGGGCATAACAATCCATGATTAGAAATCATTTTATTGCTGTATCCATTTAGTAGAATGATAGTAGTGTGCTCTCTTCTGGGCCTGTGAGCTCTTTGGTCTCAGGTTCTTAAAGTATGTTCCATATCATGAAGCAGGCCTCAAATCTGATTTGAAAACGTAATTGGTTACTCCCACATTTGTCATGCATATCTCTATGGCAAATTGTTATTGTAGCTCTAAAGGGTTGCACTTGGGTAAGATTTATGGTTACTTTTCTCCTCTGGTTGTGTAAATCTCAGCATTGGTTGCTTCATTTGGTGAGAAGAGATGCTCAGTTGGGTCCTGGTGTCCCCCATTATCCAGTGATTTTATTTAGATCACGTGTGTGTGTGTGTGTGTGTGTGTGTGTGTGTGTTGTGTGTGAGCAACCATGGCTTTTTGGAATTTGCTTTGTAAACTAGACTGGCCTTGAACTCCCAGAGATCCATCTGCCTCTGTCTCCTGAGTTCTAGGATTAAAGTCATATATGACCACCCAAGGCTATAAACGTGATTGAGCAAGTGTCTCTGTGGTTGGATGAAGTATTATTAGGATATGTGCCCAAGAATGGTATAAGTGGTTCTTGAGATAGATTAATTTTCATCTTCTTGAGAAATGACCATGCTGATTTCTATAGTGTCTGTACAAGTTTGTACTTCTACCAGCAGTGCTTGAGTATTTCCCTTACTACTCTGCATCCTTGGCAGAATGAGCTGTCACTTGTTTTATTGAGTTTAGCCATTCTGTTGGGTGTTAAATGAAATCTCAAAGTAGTTTTAATTTGCCTTTCTCTGATGGTTAATGATGCTGAACATTTATTTGAGCCATCCAGCTTGACCAGCACCATTAGTTGAAGGTTGTTTTTCTTTTTTTAGTGTGTATCCCTTGCTTCTTTATCAACAATTAGGACTTCATAGGTGTGTAGATTTATGTATGGGTCTTGAACTTTTCTTCCTAGTGACTCGGTTGCATTGGATTGGTGGGCATAAATTTCTTAAAATTTTTTATCATGAAATATTTTTTTGATTATTATTGATAGTTTGGCTGTATATAATAGCGTAGACTGGCATCTGTGGTCTTTCAGAGTTTTTAGAACATTGTCCCTGGCCTTCTGGCTTTCAGAATACCAGCTGAAATTCTAATGGGCCTGCCTTTGTATATGACTTGCTCATTTTCTCTTGCCGATTTTAATATACTTTCTTTGTTCTGAAAATTTTGATTATAATGTATCATGGGGCATTCCTTTTGGGATCTTGTTTGGTATTCTGTATGGGTCTTGCACACTGAAAGACGTTACTTTCTTTATACTGGGAAATTTTTGTTATATGATTTTGTCACAATATTTCCTGTGCAATTGACTTAGGGTCCTCTTTTCCCCCTGTACCTATTATTTGTTGGTTTGGTCTTTTCATAGTATCCCAGATTTCTAGATGTTTTAGTTTTGATTTTTAGGTTTAACATTTTTTTTTTGTTGTAGTGATCCATTTCTTCTTTACTTGTCTTCAAGACCTGATGTTGTTACTTCCACTTCATCCAACCTTCTGAGTGAGGCCTTAATTTTGAGTTAATTTCAGTTAGCTTTTATTTATTGATTCTATTTGTTAAACTACATTTTGTATCCTGATTTTTTTACTACTTCATTCAACTATTTGTGTTTTTGTGGTCTTCATTCATATCTTCTTTAAATTCCTTGAATTTTTATAATTATAAATTTTGAGACACCTGTCTTGTTCTTCAGTTGAGTTGCCTTTTCTCAGTAATTATTACAGTAAGGGTCCTTGCTGGTTTCTTCAGGAGGCATACTGTCTTGGTTTTTTATATTTTGGTTTGGTTTGGTTTTTTTGCAATGGGATTCTGACCTATGAAATTAGGATATTTGTGGTGTTTCTTAGTGTAGATATTTGATCTTATCTTTTGGGGATTGAGTTTGGTTTTGTTTTTTGTTTTTTTGTTTTGGCTGCTATCCCAGTATTTCCAGTTGTGGACCACCTGAATGATGCTTTGTTTTTAGTCTTGGGGACACTCATACTGTCTTGGTTTTTCATGTTTTGTTTTGTTTGCCATGGGATCCTGACATGTGAAATTAGGATGTTTGTTGTATTTCTTAGAGTAGGTATTTGATCTTACATTTTGGGTGGAGAGTTTGTTTTTTTTGACTGCTATCCCAGTATATCCGGTTGTGGACCACCCGAATGAGGCTTTGTTTTTAGTCTTGGGGACACTCTTCTTTTAGGATTTAGATTCTGTTTGGTCCCAGATCTGCATGGTTGGTTGAACATATAATAAGTGAACAGATAGGGAAGGAAGAAAGTAATTTGGAAGTTTTTAATTGAACTTCGTGTTTGGGATTCATGACATTTCAGGGACCATCTGTAGGGAGTAGTGGCTGTTAGGTAGGTTGGTGAGCTCTCTGGGAGTTCCTTCTTGAACTTCCAGTTCACCTCTAGGCTTGGATCCTAAGTTGATGTTCTGATTGTAACTCTGAGTTCAGTTTGAACATAAGGAAAGTTTGAGCATGTGGAGAAATACTGTACAAGATTGAAGTGATGCAGGAGAGTATTGTTGAGAGGAAAGGTGCTCCATTGAGTGAGAATCAAGAGCAGGACACATGGTTTATTATTTGCTGATGATATTTTGTATATCATCAGTATACAAAGTGAGTCCAGTAAAAGGAAAAATGTTGAAATTCTAGGATTTCATGATTTTTGTTTGTTTTAGACATTGTCTTAAGTAACCCAGATTATCCTCAAGCTCACTTAGTTGTTAAGGACGACGACCTTGAACTCAATCTACTTGCCTCCAGCTCTAAGCGCTAAGATCACTACACTAGGTTTTATATTGTATTGGTAAGCACTCAACCAATTGACCTATGTCCCCAGATACCAATTTCAATATTTCATACTTTAAACAGCCATGAAGGTAGAGAATAAATTACTTTGATCAGTCTTCTTACATATGAGTTGCTTTCTAAAATTAGCTAAATTTTCTAATTGATTAAATTTAGTTCCATGTGGAGGATTCCCATAAATAAGAAGTGTTATGACAAGTGACTCGGTGTGAGAAAGATAGGGAGCATGGCCTAATGTTTGTGTTGGAGAAGGACATTTCTTGTGCAGTTTGCTACATAAATTTTATAATCCTGAGGTATATGGAGCAGCGTGGAGACGCTGGGAAACCTCAGCTTTATGGATATGGTTTAAAATTGATGACAACTTTATGAGTTAAGCGAATGTGTTTACTCAGTAGGATTTCTTCTCTACCTCATTGAAAAAAATGCAGACGTTTATCTCTTTCTGGAATCACTCAAGCCTGTGGTCATTCAAAGTAGGAGGGTTAGGGAATGTAATTTTAGGAACTGAATCAAAGATAAGGACTAAAAAAGGAACATGGAGGAACTCAAAATGGGAAACTCAAAAGTAATTTCCTACTTAGAAAGGAGGAGAAAGAGAATTGAGGCCAAGAAAAGCTCAGAAATTTTACATCACCTCTATTAAGGTGTTATTTATTTGTTTATTTATTTACATCCTAAATGCTATGTCCCCTCCAAGTCCCTCCCATACTGATTCCTTCTCCCTACTCCCTCCCTTCTCCTCTGAGAGAGTGGGTCCCTCCTTGGGTATCCTTCCTCCCTGGTCTGTCAAGTCTCTGCCAGATTAGGCACATCTTCTCCCACTGAGGCCAGACAGGGAAGCTATAAACACTTAGCTGCCGGTCTGTTGCAGATGTGCTCAGAGGCCTCATTCCAGCCCTTGTATGTTTTTTGGTTGTGGTTCAGATTCTGAGAGCTTCTGAGGGTCCCGGTTTGTTGACTCTGTTGGTCTTCCTTTGGGGTTCCCATCTACTTCTGAACCTTCAGTCTTTCCCCCAACTCTTTCATAAGTATCCCTGACCTTGATATAATGTTTGGCTGTTGGTATCTGCTTTTGTTTCAGTCCATTGCTGGGCAGAAGCTCTCAGAGGACAGTTATGCTCAGCTCCTGTCTGCAAGCATAACAGAGTATCTTTAATAATGTCAGGGATTGGTGCTTGCCCGTGGGATGGGATTCAAGTTTGGCTGGTTACTGGTTGGTCTAAGTCTCTGCTCCATCCCTGCATTTCTTTTAGACAGGATAAATTTTAGGTTGAAAATTTAATGGGTGGTTTTGTGTCTTTATCCTTCCACCTGGGTCCTGTCTGGCTACAGGAGGTGGCCTTTTCAGGTTTCATGTCCTTATTGTTGGGCATCTTGGCTAAAGTCACTTGCCTTGACTCCTGGGAGCCTTCACTATCATAGATCTCTGGAACTTCCTAGAGATTCTCTCCTCATGCCAGGCAACTGCAGATTTCCATTCATTCTCCTGGCCAACTGTGCCTCTCTTCTGTCTCTCCTTACACCTGACCCTGCCTCCCCATTTTTCTTCCCCTCCTCTCTCTCCTTCACTTCCCCCTCTCACTCTGTCTACTATGGCTATTTCATTTCCCCTTCTAAGTGTGATGCAAGCATCCTTGCTTGGGCCTTCCTTCTTGTTTAACTTCTTTGGGTCGGTGGGATGTATTATGGGTATTCTGTACTTTATGGCTAATAACCACATCCATATCACTGAGTATATACCATGCATGCCTTTTTTTGGGTCTGGATTACCTCATTCACAATTTTTTCCAGTCCCATCCATTTGTCTGCAAAATTCATGACAAACATATTTTTAATAGCTGTACAGTATTCCATTATGTAGACATACCACATTTTCTTTTTATTGGATATTTTATTTACATTTCAGATATCCCCTTCCCCATTCCTCATCTCCCCTCCTGCTTCTATGAGGGTGTACCCCCACCCACCCAGCCACCCACACCCACCACACTGCCCTTGAATTCCCCCACACTGGGGCATCCAGCCATCACTGGACCAAGGACTTCCTCTCCCACCTATGCCCGACAAGGCCATCCTCCTCTACATATACAGCTGGAGCCATGGGTCCCTCCCTATGTGCTCCCAGGCTGGTGGTTTAGACCCTGGGACCTCTGGTTGGATGGTATTGCTGTTCTCCCCATGGGCCACAAACCCTTTCAGCTCCTTCAGTCTTCTGTCTCACTCCTCCCTTGAGAACCCCATGATCAGTTCAATGGTTAGCTATGAGCATCTGCCTCTGTATATGTTAGGCTCTGGCAGACCTCTAAGGAGACAGCTATATCAGGCTCCTGTCAGCATGCACTTCCTGGCATCCACATCAGTGACTGTCTTGGTCACTGCACAAGGGATGGATACCCAGGTGGAGCAGTCTCTGGACGGCCCCTCCTTCAGTTTCTGTCCCACGCTTTGTCTCCATATTTGCTCCCATGAGTATTTTGTTACTCCTTCTAAGAAGGACCAAAGCATCCACACTTTGTTCTTCCTTCTTCATGAGCTTCATGTGGTCTGTGAGTTGTATCTTGGATATTGCGAGCTTTTGGGCTAATATTCAATTATCAGTGAGTGAATGGATACAGAAAAATTTTGTTACTCCTTCTAAGAAGGACCAAAGCACTCACACTTTGGTCATTCTTGTTCATGAGCTTCATGTGGTCTGTGAGTTGTATCATGGATATTTCGAGCCTTTGGGCTAAAATCCAATTATCAGTGAGTGAATGGATACAGAAAATGTGGTACATTTACACAATGGAGTATTATTCAGCTATTAAAAAACAATGAATTCGAGAAATTCTTAGGCAAATGGATGGAACTAGAAAATATCATCCTGAGTGAGGTAACACAATCATGAAAGAACACACATGGTATGCACGTACCACATTTTCTTAATCCACTCTCTAGTTGAGAAATACCTGAGTTGTTTCCAGTTTCTGGCTATTACAAATAAAATTACTATGAACTAACTGAACCCCACAGAACTCCTAAGGACTAAACCACAACCAAAGAGAATACATGGGTGGGTCTATGGATTTCACTACATAGGTAGCAGAGGACTGCCATATCTGACTGACATCAGTAGGATGCAAGGCACTTGGTCCTGTGGAGGATTGTTACCCCAGCGAAGGAAGATGCTATCGGGGTGAGGCAGGAGTGAGTGGGTAAGTGGGGGAGTTCCCGCTTAGAGGCAAAGGGGAGAGAGGGGATAGGAGGGGTGTTTGTAGATGGGAGACTCGGAAGGGGACAATGTTTGAAATATAAGTAAATAAAATGATCAATAAAAAAGTACATTTCTCTGAAGAAACATAAGCTTCCAAATAAAGTACCTCCAAATTCTGATTTTTAAAAATATATACAAGGTAAACAGTGATTCATATCTTTACAACTCATTCACAACACTCTTGAGCACTACTCAGTTATTTTCTTAAATTGTGTTTCAGTCTTATGTATGTGTGCATAAGTGTGTGTATATGCATCCCTGTGTGCAGATGGTGTGCAGCTGAAAGACAATATCAGATCCACTGGGTCTGGAGGTACAGGTGGGTGTGAGCTGCCCGATGTGGATACTGGGCACCGAACTTGGGTCTTCTGAAAGAACAGCAAGTGCTTTTAGCTACTGAGCCATCCTTTCAGTTTCCTGATGATTATTTTTTATGTATACAATTAGAAGTGGTAAATGATACTCTGACTAAATCAGCCTAACAGGGTTCTTCCTTAAGACAGTTGAGAATGATCAGACTTCACATGATTCTCTGAGGAATGATGAGGACTTTAGGAGGAGAGCCGAGACTAGGGATGAAAGATTGCTACAACTGTAGTGTGAGGAGCTTGGTCCTTACCATGGTGACCTTACAAAGTGGTGAGAATGGAGGACATATATGTCAATGGGAAGGAATTGTCTCATGAAGACACTACCCTTGGAAGGAGTTGATATAATTCTGTTAGCAAGAAAGCATTTTTTCAAAAGCATGAGCTTGGCCCATTAGTCATTCCTCTGATTCTTGTCCCTTTGTAAGCTTGCATATGGGACTGGCATTGTGATGCCAGGGGATATTCAACAGCTCCCAGTGGGGCCAGTGTGATTCCTTTTAACTCCCAGAATTAAATAAGTCTCTTTTGAGATTGAAATAATTTACTACCACAGCAAAAGAAATGGGACTAAATACAGTGATCTCTGCTAATGTTCATCTTAACAGATGTACCAAGCAGAACCCTTTAGTACAACTGGATCTTAGCTGGGCTAAAGCTCTATCAAGGAGAGAACTCTGTTTCCATTTACCTACATTGTTACTCTGTTTCCATCTGTCTTATCCAGAATTGTTTTCAAGTCATTTTCTCTAATCACACAAGATACAATCCAGACCAATGTCAATGCCAGGGCGTCACTCTAACACTTCCTGTAGGTCCTGTGACTGTACTGCCTTACTGGACCTCCAGATCTGTCACCACCAGGAATGTGTCTTGGAGCAGAGACCCTTCTTTTTTCCTTTTACCTGACAGCTTTGTGGACATCTCTTTGGCCTTGGGAACTTTTCTCCCTCTTTGACTCTCTTCCCCATCTCTTTTTGCTTCTCATCTTTTCTTTGCTTATTTTCTTTGTCATCTCTTTCCTCAGTATCCTTCACACAGGGATTCAAAATGTGCTTAACTCTTGGTCTTCTGCTGAATTCATTATTCTCAGCAATTAATTTTGAGAATAGCCAAACTTATTTTGTAAATGATAGATGTTTCACAACCTTCTTCCCTACATGAAAATTGCATTATAGACTCTTAACACAACACAGTTCTGTTCTTCGCAGGCAGAAAATGAATAAAAGAACAAAAATGTGCCTATTTTGTATATCACAGATACAAAACATGATCATGTAGTCAATTGAAATAAAATTATATATAGAGAAAATCTAACACATAAAACTATTTTAGATTTAATCATGCAACAGTACAAATGAAAAGTCATACAGTTTTTGCCTCATAGTCTAATGAGGAAAAACTTTGTCATCTTTTGAGTTGTTTCAAAACTAAAATATGTCTGAGTGAAAGTATATACATTGTATTGATATAAAACATTTCCCCCTCAATCAAGTCTTATACAACGATAGACACATCAGGTATAATAAGTTCTTGGTAATGACACTCAGATGCTCATGCAAAAAATATCAAAATGTTTTATATTTTTAAATATCTTTAATGAAATTTGTGACTTGTACTATACCAAGAGACCTGCATGAATATTGTTTTTAATATAGGACCATATTCTCAATTCGCCACACAATAAAGGGATTATACATTTAAAGAACTGTATGCAATCAGGAAGAAATTTTAATTAATCACAAATAGAACAAGCCTTTTGGAAATGATTTGAGCTGACAGTTGGAGGTTTGATCAGCATAACACAGAGATTAAGAAGACTTTTGACCTGAGCAGAGCCAGAGTGGGTTTAGTCTGAAGCTTTAGAAAAGGAAAGCTAATAGGTTCAAACCACACGATAACATTGTTTTCCATAATGCGACCATCCCATTTAGCAACCAGTGAGAAACGTGCTTAGTTCCTGAAGGATCCATCCCACAACACATAGCTCTGAACAAAATAAGAGATTATGGCATAACAGACTAGAATCTCTCATGTTCTCTGTGTGTAAAGCACTGAGAAAGTCCTTTTGAAGTACTAATTGACTGTCGGTATAAATTAGCCTGATCTCTTTCTACCTTATATTTATGTCTCTGCAGCAATGACATCATCATCTAAGCTTCAAAGAGAATACTGACTGAGAAGTACTCAAATATGTACAATATAAAAAGATACAGATTATGTATCACCAGCTAGAAGGACAGCTTCTACATATTCATATTTCTGGGCAGCAAGTTTGTGTTGAAAGTTGATAGTATTTACTAAAGTGAAATTGTTAATGTATGTAACCTCCTCTCTCTCTCTCTCTCTCTCTCTCTCTCTCTCTCTCCTCCTCCCTCCCCCCTTTTCTCTCTCTCTCTCCCCTCCCTCCCCCTTCTCCTCTCTCCTCTCTCTCTCTCTCTCTCTCTCTCCTCTCTCTCTCTCTCTCTCTCTGTGTATATTTATATATTGGCTGTGCAGAAAGAATATAGAAATGTAAAAAACCAAATGACTGATGCACTGGGAATGAGAACTCCCAAAGAGACGTTCAAGAATCCTGTAGTTGTTCCCTAGCTGGAGACCTACAGGCAGTGGCTGATGAGAGAGGAAGAAGTCCAGTTTCTCAAGGGATGAACTGCTGATAAATTATCCAGCCCCAAGTGGTAAGCCCTAAATGTGTGTACACATGAGTAACACTAACACTAAATGGACTCTGTAGGTATCTTTATCTACATATGAAGCAATAATGATTTTGAAATAATAGAAGATGTTATGAATTTAATTGGGAGTTGTGAGGAGACATCAGAGGATTTGAGGGGAATATGGAGGGGTAAATATGATATAAATACAGATCCCATACATAAAATTCTAATTAAAATAGAATTAGATTAAAAAAATTCCTTTTGTCATATAACAACATAAAAGGCAGGGTATTTGGGAGGAGACCTTTGCTTTGATTTTGGAAATACGACTGTGCTACCTTGGGCTGGTCTAACTTTTGGAAGGCTGTGTAAACTCGTTGAGCCTCCAATGTTGGAGTAAATGGCAACCATCTTTGTGAGTCTATGAGTGGAGTGAAGTAAGCTGCAGTATGTGACCTCCTACGAATCGTCCGTGACCACAGCAGCTAATCAGTGAGTCACAGATACTGTTATTTCCTCCTCCTCATTTCCCTGCCTGGGAAGCTAAAGGGCAGTGTTTGTTAAGACATCTATTAGAAATCAAGAAAGCTCTTTGATTTGAAGAAATGGCAAACTTATGCTATATTATTCCAAAGGGCTGAGTTAACAAAAGCCACTGCATTGACATTTTCATTGCAAGTTTCTATTTCTTTTTCTTACAATCATTTGGGCATAAATAATTCTGAGAGCCCTCTCCTAAAAGGTGAGAAATGGAAATATATATATATTTAGTTTTAAGATTAACTTATATATGTGAGTACACTGTCGCTGTCTTCAGACACACCAGAAAAGGGCATCAGATTCCATTATAGATGGTTGTGAGCCACCATATGGTTGCTGGGACTTGAACTCAGGACCTCTGGAAGTGCAGTCAGTGCTCTTAACTGCTGAGTCATTTCTCCAGCCCAAAAATAAATTTTATGTGTATGTAATGTTAAATTTTTCAAGGTAACCAGTAAGATCAAGTGAAAATGCATTTCAACATGATTATTTTCTATTATTATACCTTAATTTTATATATTTCTAATAATCCCCTGTCAGAATCTTGCTTTTGACATATAAGTATTGAGCTGATAACATGGAGAAGTGCCTTTAAGCACTATTAAATAATTTATGATAGTGTCTTCAAATTTCCATCTTTGTTTAATAATTTACTCAACAAATATGAATTTTATTATACAATATCAATTAACTTTTATGCTAAAATATTGTGGATAGTTTGGTATATAAAATGCTAATACTCTTTTATGCAATCAAAATACATTTTAGCTCATATGTTCCTGAATTTCCAGTGGGGCAGCACAGTTGTGACATTATAAATTGTAAAAAAAAAAAAAAAAAAAAAAAAAAAATCAAACCCATAACAATTAGATAAAGGTACATGCTGGTAGAATGAGTAGTAACTTATGTGAAGGAAACATGAAGAAAACATGATACAAATAATCTCAGAAGACACACATTTTAATACTTTTGTTAGCATCAGTTAATTGTACAATGTTCTAACTAGTTGTATGTCATCTGGATATAAGTTATATAATTTGAGAGGAGGGAACCTTGGTTGAGAAAATGCATCCATAAGATTGGGCTGAATCCAAGACTGTTGAGCATTTTCTTAGTGTTTAATTGAGGAGGACCCCGTTCACTGTAGATGGTGCCATTCCTGGGCTGGTGGTCCGGGTTCTACAAGAAAGCAGGCTGAGCAAGCTATGGGGAACAAGCCAGTAACAGTAAGCAGCACTTCTCCATGGCCTGAGCATCAGCTGCTGCCTCCAAGTTGCTGCTGTGTTTGAGTTCCTGTGATGATGAACTATTTTAGAAGTGTAAGCCAAATAAACCCTTTCTTCCCCAAGTTGCTTTTGGTCATGGTGTTATGACATTTGAAATGTTTCTTGGTATAGACAACTGATTTCATCTTTCTTGGGTGGATGTTCTGTTTTTTGGTTGCCGTGAGTCAGTTTTGGTGGCTATTAGAGTGTTTCACTGGATTTGTGAATGTCACAGAAACCAGAGATGGCACATGAGGAAAAATTAAAAGGGGAGGTGGGAAAGGACTAAGAGGACCCTAGAACACTGAGTCCCTTGGTGATGGTAGGCTGCAAGAAGGGGCTTCTGTGCAAGACTAGAAATAATATAAAGGCTTGTTTTATGTTTTGTTTTTTACTATTCTACAATGGGTCAAGGAAGAAAATATATAGAATTCAAGGCAATGATGATATAGACCATTGTGTTTTTCCAGCACATATATTCCAAAGCTATCAATTTTAGAGGGATTTATCTTATAGTGACTATTCCTATAGAAAATGTAGATGGCTTTAGTGTATATGCTGTTCAATATCTCATTTGGATCTCCTGTGATGTAATGTGCTTTGAAATAAATGTGTGTGTGTGTGTGTGTGTGTGGTGTGTGTGTGTGTGTGTGTGTATGTATGTAAGAAAGGGAGGGAGGGAGGGAGAGAATGTGTATTCTGGGAAACAAGAAAAGAGAGTGAAAAAGAAAGAAATGAATAGAATAAATGTAATGAAAAACCTATTAACATTCTAATTCTTCTGGTTTACTTCTAGAACATCCACAGAGGCTGTAGTTAGCAGTCATGGCCAAGAATTCTTGTTGAGTAGTAGGCAAGGACAACTCAATTTTACTATTCAACTGGTGTGATTAACTAACAAGAATCTACAGGGATAAGTTAAATGTAAATAAGAGACTGAAGAATGCTCAATTCTTAGAAAACGGGTATATTATACACCCACTCCCAGATTGTAGGCTCACATTATAATAGAAGAAGGGTGGAAAGATTCTAAGAGCCAGAGATGGTTGATGCCTACAGGGAAACTTCTCCTGGATATAGCACGCACAAAGCCTGGGTAAGCCCAAGCCAGAGAAAATCCCAGTACGGAGTGGGAGGTGGCAACACAATCCCACTAGGCACGCAGTGATTACTAAATGTTATTTGTTAGAAAAGGGATAGAGTTCTCTAAGAGTATAGTCTCTGGCAATTCACTACTCTGTAGTAGAAGATCAAAAAGACCTCACCCCCCACAATTTGGTCTTGAAGTATTAAAACAAACAACCCCCCAAACCCAACACCAAAACCAAAACACCAAGTTAGGTGGTTAGGGAAAGGGGGCTGGGTTTAAGAAGAGTTGTTATCAGATGGGGTAATATGATCAAAAATACATTGTATCAACCTCTTAATTAACTAATAACAAAACTGTATGTGTGGAAATTCACATCACACAGAACATCTGATATTCTAATAACATGATACAGGGAAGACTTAATCACATGGATGCAGAGAGTCATCCTCTAGGGAACTACCCAGAACTGGGCAGCAAGTAGGATAAGAGAGAGAAGTACAGTCAGGAAACACGTGTCACAACTTTGTGATTATGTCAGCAAGCATTTCTGAGATGGTTTTGGTACTGAATAAAACATTTCTTGAGACAGAATTGAAAGGGCCTCACAAGGGGAGTCCCTCACGCTGATCTGGGAATAGGCTTACCACCCAAGGACACACGAGACCATCTCGATGCAATTAGCAAAAAGGTAGTTTTTTAATAACAAGGGGCCCCTCGGTTCGAATCATATCTCACGCAGGAGACAGGGATTCTACGAAGACCCCAGGAAGTTGGGAACTTTTATAGGTAGGGGATGGGAAGAGCAGGGAGATTTGGCACGGTTATACATGATTGGATATTTTAAACATCAGCAATTTGCATAGACCAGTTATTTTTGACCATGAATCTTTGGACTCAAGAGTACCAGATGACCCATTACTCATTTTCTTGTTTAGACTTGTATGTCTTTGCATCCTTGCTTCTTTTTCATTTTTGGTCACTCTGCCCCTGAAGAGGCTCAAAATTATTATTATTATGGCTAATTTTAACAAGTTGTTAGTGGTCTCTGCTGACCATGAATTCCTTGCTCTGTGTCTCAAGATGTTTTTAATTTTTTACCCTAACAAGAATCATCTTCCCCCACAGGGAGGCCAGTAACAAGATGTATTTTCCTTAAGTGAAACAGGAAAGAGGATGAAGGTCAAAGCGGGGAAAGCCACAACTCAACAGTAGCATCAGCACAGTCATGTAGAGAGATCAGAGCATCATACGGGAAGACCAGTTAAGCTTCCTCACTTTAAGGACATGGTTTTAAGGACGTTTGCATAGAAGTACAGCATTCAGACGAATTTAAAATATCCTGATAATTATAAATGTTTTAGAAGAGCTTCAAGCTAGCATTCAGACTGCCACAAGCAGATGTCGATGTTGCAACTTGAGAAACACAACACTTCAGTCATTACAGTAGACGGGGAAGTGAAAATGCGATTAACTCAAAGAAGATAGTAAACAGCCAAAAGGCAACATCACAATGACATCTTTCATGATTACATTAAAATCTGCCGCTCAGTCCTGGAACGCCCTGCATTGCTCTCAAGTTCACTTTAAGAGCTTAGAGGACTGAGGGTTCAACTCTTCGCAAGCCTCATTTGTCCCATCATGCCCATTATTTTCTCTCAGGAGCCAAGGGAAGTAACTGAAGATGAGTGCAGCATGAGAGGAAATTCGAAGGAAGGGACTGAAAAGCTCCAAGAAGAGCTGACATCATTCCTCTCATTTCTAACTGTCAGGTTGCCAAGTCCAGGTTAAGGGTGAAAAGGAGGGCAGAAAAACATAAGAAGTTGGTTTTAATTTACCTTGTCAGAAATACAAATAATTTATTAATAAGTAAGATTGGGGCAGAGGTGAGGAGAAAGCTATGAAGCTGGGTGTTGGTAAGAAGAAATAAGGGAATATTTCCTCATAATTCATTATACAAGGGTAAAATTTTAATTAAGCAGAATTATTAGAAACCTTTATGGCATTTACATTTTTATTAACTATGGCTTGGATAACCTGTAGGAATATTTTGCATATATTGGCATAGATCTCTTTCGGTAAGATTTCAAAATTACTATATGTAGATTTTCATTACCTAAAGGCTTCAGAGTAACAACTTATATTAAAGACATGGGCAATATTTAAAGGAACTTTTGACTTTTTAAATTGATACTTTGAAGAAATAAAGTTCTGGGCCAGAAAATATTGTGAAATAAACTGGCCATACCTAAGGATGAAAACCTTAAGCATGTGTGTTATTCTAATGATAACCGTGTGTGTGTGTGTTGTGTGTGGTGTGTGTGTGTAGTATGAGTGTGTGTCTGTACACATTTGGGTGTGCTTGTGTGCAGCATATACACATGTACATGAGTGTGTATATAGAGACCAGAGGACAGATATTTGTGTCTTCCTCTGTAAATTTCTACCTTTCTAAAAATTTGCTTACTTATTTACATTTGAAAATTTCCTAAACAAGTAAAACGATATATTTTTTAAATTTTACCCCCTGACTCCTTTCTATCCAACTCCTATACCTTTCTACACTTTTGTCTCCTAACTTCCTGTATTCCCTTTGAAAGCCCCTGACTCTTCTTAGTGCCTGAGTATGTGAATTTGTGTAGGGCCATCGGCTGGAACATAGGTTAATTGTCAGGAGTTAAATCCTAAGAAAATTGCTTTGCCCTCCCTCAGCAGCTATCAAATGTCAATAGCTGTGCAGCTTTGAGATAGAGTGTTTCATAGAGCTTATAATTAAACATTTTGGCTAGGCTAGCTATTTACATTTTAAATGTTATACCCTTTTCCAGTCCCCCCCTGAAACCCCCTATCCCATCTCCCCTCCCCATGCTTCTATGAGGGTGTTCCCCTACCTACCCACCCACCCCTGCCTCATTGTCCTGGAATTCCCCTACACTGGGGCATTGAGCCAGGACCAAGGGCAGCTTCTCCCATTGATGCCCAACAAGGCCATCCTCTGCTACATATGCAGCTGGAATGGGTCCCTCCACGTGTACTCTTTGGTTGGTGGTTTAGTCCCTGGGAGCTCTGGAGGGGGTCTGTTTGGTTGATGTTGTTCTTCCTATGGAGTTGTAAACCCCTTCAGCTCCTTCAGGCCTTTCTCTAACTCCTCTATTGGGGACTCAGTGCTCATTCCAATGGTTGTCTACGAGCATCCTCCTCTGTATTTGTCAGGCTCTGGCAGAGCCTCTCAAGAGACAGCTGTATTAGGCTCTAGTCAGCATGCACTTCTTGGCGTCCACAATAGTGTCTGGGTTTGGTGTCTGTATATATGGGATGGATTCCCAGGTGGGACAGTCTCTGGATGGCCTTTCCTTCTGTCTCAGCTCCACACTTTGTCTACCTATTTGATCCTGTGAGTATTTTGTTCCCCTTTCTAAGAAGGACCAAAACATCCACACTTTGGTCTTCCTTCTTCTTGAGCTTCATGTGGACTATGAACTGTATCTTGGGTATTCTGTGCTTTTGGGCTAATATCCACTTATCAGTGAGTGCAAACCATTTGTGTTCTTTTGTGATTGGGTTACCTCACTCAGGATATTTTCTATTTCCATCCATTTGCCTAGGAATTTCTCAAATTCATTGTCTTTAATAGCTGAATAGTACTCCATTGTGTAAATGTACCACATTTTCTGTATCCATTCCTCTGTTGAAGGACATCTCAGTTCTTTCCAGCTTCTGGCTATTATAAATAAGGTTGTTATGAACCTAATGGAGTATGTGTCCTTGTTATATGTTGGAGCATCTTTTGGGTATAGAGTAGTATAGCTGGGTCCTCAGGTAATACTATGCCCAATTTTCTGAGGAACCACCAGATTGCTTTCCATAGTGGTTGTACCAGCTTGCAATCCCACCAACAATGGAGTAGTGTTCCTCTTTCTCCACATCCTCGCCAGCATCTGCTCTCACCTGAGTTTTTGATGTTAGCCATTCTGACTGGTGTAAGGCGGAATCTCAGGGTTGTTTTGATTTGCATTTCCCTGATGACTAAGGATGTTGAACAGTTCTTTAGGTATTTTTAAAGCCCTAACTTTACCTTGCTAAACTGCCTTGCCCTATATTTCTTTTTTCTGATTCTCTTCTCCACCCCAAACCCTACACATGCTGTTGAGACAAGAACTTCAAATTAGCTTGAAACTTAACAAGTATTCAGGACAGGCCTAGCATTCATGGTCCACTTGCCTCACCCCACAAGTCCCGAGATCAAAGACTTTAAATACCACACCAAGATTAACACTCTGTATTACTAGGAGTAATAAAAATCAAATCTTCATGAAGCCTAGTTAGACTCATGTAGACTTGAGGTAGACTCCTTAGTCTACCTTTTCATTGTTTCCCAAACCTCTTTCCTTCTTACTTCCCTGTAATTCATAACACCAATATCATTCCCTGAATCTTTTCACATTTCATTCATTCATTCATTCATTCATTCATTCATTCGTGTGCATGTTTGTGTGTGTGTGTGTGTATGTGTGTGTATTTGTGTGTGCATGTCATGGTATGGATGTAAAGGTCAGAGGACAACTTGTGGGAGTAGTGTCTCTTTCTACCATGTGGGTTCTAGGCTTTGGCTTTTATTCACTGAGCCCTCTCACTCAAACCCACACCAACAATCTAATTTAACCCTCATGGTTATTCAGTGATTACTGTAGGTCAGTTTGTCTCCTAAAGACAAGGCAATTTCCTCAAGAGATTTGTGAAGCACAGAGTAGACTGTGAGTAAAGCTTTGCTTACTAAAATGGGTGAAATACTACCGTGTCAGTAACTTATCGTAAGACCAAGGTGAAAAATTGTGTTTAGTGAAATTACGTTGCATGGTATTTGATCGCACTGTGAACCTTGAGATTTTGATACTTTCTGGAAAAACCTGTTTCTAGTTGTGTGGTTCAGCCTTAGCACACACTGTGATGGTTTAAATATGCTTGTCCCATGGGAAGTGGCATTACTAGGAGGTGTGGCCTTGTTAGAATAGTTGTGACCTTGTTGAATGCCTCTCCTGGCTGCCAATGGAAGAAAGTCTTCTGGTTCTCTTTGGAACAAGACGTAGAGCTCGCGCTTCTCCAGTGTCATGCCTGCCTGAATATTTCCACGCTTCCTGCCTTGATGATAATGTTCGGAACCTCTAAATACACAAGGGAACCCGAAGTAATTGTCTTTTTATAAAAGTTGCCTTGGTCATGGTGTCTCTTCACAGCAATGGAAACCCTAACTGAGCCTAAAAGTTTTGCTCTTAGTCTTTCTCCAGTTCTTTCCTAGAGGGACCTATGGCCTTTTACATGAGTAACTGCACACTGGGGAAAAGGAAATAATCAGACTTTCCAAGATCTATTGGATACTGGTTCTGAATTGATGCTGATTCTGGAAGATCCTTAGAAACATTGTGACCTTCCAGTTTAAGTAGGGGCTTATGGAAACCAGGTGATTAAAGGAGTTTTGGGTGATGTCTGACTCACAGTAGGTCTAATAGATCCTTTAACTCAGCCTGTGGTTATTTTCCCATTTCCATAATGTATAATTGGAATAGATACAGTTAGAAGTTGGCAGAATTCTTAACATTGGTTCCTTAGCTCATGGAGTGAGGGCTATGATGGTTGGAAAGGCTAGAGGGAAGCCCTTAGAATTGTCTCTGCCAATGAAAATAGAGAATCAAAAACAGTATTGTATTCCTGGAGGAATTGCAGAAATTAGTGCCACCATCAAGGATACCCCTGCATGAAAGATGCAGGGGTAGTGTTTTCCTCTACATCTCCCTTTAACTCTCCCATCTGGCCAGTTATCTGGCAGAAGATAGATGAATTATGGAGAATGACAGTTCACTATTGAAAACTGTATTAGTTAGTAATTATGATTGCAGCTGCAGTACCAGATGTAGTTTCCTTACTTGAGCAAATTAACACATGGTACCGCTTCTGGTACACGGGAATACTAAAGGAATTGCTTATTACATTGTACATACTACAGTCAAAACAGCTTTCTAATGTGATTTAAGTACAGCATCTTCACCTTAAATTTAATTTTTCTGAATGCTTATATCTCATTTAAATATAATATTTTGAATTTCTGTTACAGCCCATATTTATAAATATCTGTTTACCTTAAAAATTGGTTTAGAAGATAATTGTAGTCTTTAAACTTTGAAACACATTTTGATTTTTTTTCAAACATTTATTTATTTATTTATCTATCTATTTTTGCTTAAAGTTGTGATATAATTCAGAATTAGCTCTCTTTTGGTAACAGGCTCACACCTTTCACCCGTCTGTTGTTTTAGTCTTGTTTTTCTTTGTTTTCTGTTGTTGTTTGACAATATCAGGAATACTTGGCGTCGTTTCTGTGAATCATTTTGTGGATGTGGTGGCAGCATGAGTTTTATGTATAAATGAGTTTGCAGAAAAGTTTAACTGGTGATGTTAATTTGCCTCAGGATCCTCTATACTTTCTTAATTCCTGCTAGACATTTAATGAATATTTAATATATTAGAAACCTCCTGTCTCCTGAAACTGGCAATTTCACTAGGGGGAAAAAATCTGGTTTACATTTGTTTTCCTTATCTTGGAAGCAATTCCATCAATTTTGACAACCTCATTTCTGCATATCATACTGGAAAAAATTTGGTCTTGCATCTTTCTATATGACATTACCAGCCCATCCTATGTATGTGTCATGACAGTGAATATCACACATATACTGTATAATCGTTCCATTAGTACTGCTACTATCATAGTGTCTGAGAGCTTTATTTTTATAATTTTATTTTGTTTTATAATGTGAGATACAAGCTACACACTGTGATTACAGTTATGGGTAAACTGGATACAGGGGCTCAGTATGTCACATGACTTATGGCATCATAGAATGGGCACCCTAGGAGAATGTCCGTAGGATAGATAACAGGCAGCTTGGAGAAGGATGGACTTCAGAATCATTCAGAGCACTTCATCTTAAAACATTTATCTCTTTGTGTTTATCTAATCTATCTATCCATCTATTTATTTATACACTTGTGTGATGTAAATGTAACATTTATTTGCCATATGTTATTGTTGTCTCAGAGGTTTATTGCTGAATAAACTCACCCTTACTAGCTCTTTATAGACTCTGCTTCAATTCAGCTGTTCTGACTCAAACTCCTCCCCAAGATAATTGATTCAAACTTACTTCTCTTGGCTTTCTTCTTGGCCTCAAACTGTCTCTGGCAATCTGTCCTAATTTTGTGGCTCCTTCTCATTCTCTGGATTGTTCTGTCTTTACCTGCAACCTGTCTCTATAAAACTCTCCTCTCTCTCTCCTTTCCTCCCTCTATCCCTCCCTTCTTCCTTCCCTCTCTCCCTCCCCCCATGTGTGTGTGTGTGTGTGTGTGTGGTATGTGCGCGCGCGTGCTGCTCTGTTAAATCACCTCTCTTTCCCCTGCTGTTCTCTTTAGAGTTGAGAGTATCCTGTCTCTGACTCATTCTGATTCATCACTTTATCTGCCTCAATTGGACGTCATTTTCAAACGTGGCTGCTTTGTTCTGCAAACAAACTTTACCTCCATTATTGGGATTAAAGGTACATACTAAAGACATGTCTTTATTGCAGCCAGAGGGATTAAATGTGTATGTCATTCCATCTGGATCACACAGACCTAGGTCTTTGGATATGATCCCTCGCCAGCTTTCACTCTGTGAGCTTGTGGATTAGAGCTCAGGTCATCAGGTGTGGAGAGCAGTACCTCTCCCACTAAGCCATCTGGCAGTCCTGTCTGTGATAACTAAGATTTTTGTTCTATGTTTTACCATGTCAATAACAAAGGATGATGATTTTTATATGTTTTACTATAACTAAGTAATGATAGTTTTAATATTTTATCTTGAGCATACTGCTTACTTCTCATTTCTTTAAATGTTTTTGAATATCAAAATGAGACCTTCAAAGAACAAAATGACTTTCTAAGCCATCCTGCTTCTGCCAGGTAAGTACTTTTCTCGAGATACCTGGAATAACTTACCAGACATGTTTCTGTCAGCTATCTGTTACCCTTTACCTTTCTTTCATTCACTGAGAGAAGTGAATTGTAACTCCCTAGTGGGTTTTCTTTTTATATGCTCCAGTGTACCTTGGATTTCAATGTTTCCCTCAAATTTCAGAAAATTGAATTTCTTATTAACATAATTATGATGAGATATTTTTGAAATTACTGTAATTATTTGCTGTAATTTTGTTCTCTGCTCTTTTATTTTCTGTGATCCACCATGTTCCTTCCTTTTCACATACATCTTCTGTTTGTTGTTTGCTTTGTGTTGCCTTCTGTTTGCCAGGCCAAAATTTTGAGCTAGTTTCTCATTCTAGGACCATGATAATGTTGGACACCTTCTTCATAACATATTTTCATTTCTTACACTGCTATAAAGAAAATTCTCTGCTTGCTATCACTAGAATCCTCTAAATTGACTTTCTTCCTGGTCACTGTAGGTGCCATGGCTTAGAAGACACTTTTACTTTCTTGCATGTGGAATCTTTTACTTGTGAAAGAAAAATGGGGTGTAACTGGCTCATACCTGTAGTTTATTCTGTATCCAAAGTTTAGTCTTCAGATCATAGATGCCAGCAAGAGGATAGAGTAGAGCTTTCTAGCACACATCTGTCCCAGAATCTGTTCATGTAACCACACAAGAAGAATCCCATTATTAGAACTTACCATAGAAGACACAAGCTATCACAGTAACAGAAGAAGGATAAACAAGGAAATAAGACAATTTTACATTGTCTACATAATCCTTCAACACATTCCAAACAGCACATTGCAGAGAAACGTATCGTGTTCTTGGAGGAAGAAGAGAGAACTGAGCCTCAGACTGTCTCCAGTCTCCTTGAGGAGGTAAGTACTAAAACCCAGTGACAGGAAGTCCTTGTAGCCTCAAGCTCCTGAATAATGTCCACACACTAGACCTCCTCACCATTTTGACAGCAGGCTGGTCTCACAGTACCGGCCTACAGGGTGACACAATAGGGTCATTGAAGAGCTGAAGGCTTTTCCAATTACTGTTTTACGCACATTGGAATGACTTCCCTCAAGCATGAAAGATGTACGTGCTCTGTAGGAGACCTGTCCATTTGATAAAAATGCTAATTAGTCCAGAGATGTGGAAATTACTTAAAAGTTGAAACACCATCATATGAACCAGGGATGATTGCACATCCGTAGGAATACAGGTATAAACTCAAAAGAAAATAAATCAGTAATTTGAAGTGATAACTTCTCTTCCATATTCAAGTAGCACTGTTCACAATGGCCAGAATATTGAATCAACTCAAACATTGATTATTTTTATATTCCATGAACCTATTGGAAATGCTATAATTTTAATTAGTGTATCAGTTTCAGGTATATAATCTATTGTCTAATTTAACCACTAGTTTCTTAAATTATTATACAGATAATTTATAATCTTCATAGTCTCCAGTGAATTTTTTTGTTTAATTTAAAATTCATAAATGCTGGTCAGTTAACTTTCTCATACATTTCTAGCAGATAAATGAACAATTTAGTAAATGTATTCTTTTTTGGAGGTTCTCCTCTAATTCTAAACTCTTGGTAGAATCTGACTCATATTTCAGAATGTAGATTTTATAGGTCTCCTGTTTTTCTTCATTGTACTAATTAGATTTTCAGAGCCCTGTATTTTTGTGTTATGATTTAATAAAAATATACAATCTTTCTCTTAAACACACATATGTTATATAAGGCATACAGAGGCATATTCAAGTTGTGCTTTTATTTTGGCAACAGTAACAATTTTTAATATAAAATAAATCATTTCCTTTCCCCTGACTATGTCAGTGCCTACCACTTGTGTCATTTTCTTCACAGCCTTTCATTGTGGACAGATGTTCATGCCAACTGGAAGAAGCAGTGCTCGCAGGCACCTGAGGACCACCTGGATACCTGGACAGTGTTGGGGTTTTCTGTAACTGGGTTTTTCCCTCTTGTGATTCAGTTCAGCCCTATAATATTTCTAATAGAGAAAGCCAATTGACCTTATGCAGACACATTACAGAGAAAATAGGATCGTTTGTGCCACAGAGCAATGAACCATGTTGACCCCTTCCACACTGAACATTAGGCCAGAAGCATGTTAGATACCTTTATTCAATGGTGGCCTAATCATGGATATGTATTTATAGGTATAATTGCAAAAATAATCAAATCAACAGCTACCTCTCAGAATGTCTTGCGAAATATGTCTTTAATAATCTCCTAAAGAATATAACCTAGACAGTTGATTTTTATCACATCATTAATTTTGCTCTGTATATACAATATGGCCCTCCTCCATTGCTTCTCTGTGATAGGAAGTTTTAACACAGTTTCTCTTTCCTTTGTTTTTTTTTCTTTTCCATTCTAAGATGCCATCTCAGTTTCCAAAGCTTTTTTCCTTTTAGGAGGACCATGCTTGTTATGACCATGCTTCGTTCAAATGTCTTTATTACAATGTATTGTTTGCCTTTCTCAGTCCATTGTAGAACCGTCACAAAGCCACCCCTTAAAACAATCTTATAGCATCCTTACTTGGCAGCACAATGTAGAGCCAGGGGTGAACATGTGACAGTATCATTATCAAACACTTGAGGGAACTGTCACTTAAATTGTACCTAGTGAGTCAGCTTTTACTTAACTATTTTATTAGGTGTCTTGGTATATGATATATATGTATTCTTAAGATGGGGTGAAATGATAGTGAAAAGCATTGAGTGGAGTTAATGTTTTCCTGCATTAGGGATTAAAGTAGGATTTGGGAGTTGGCATGGCATAATAACTATAATTTAAGCCATTGCATTGGTCCTTAAGAAGTGTCTGTACATTCAGTACTCCATATGGTAATTACGACTTCCTCAGAATGAGTCACGGTTGTTTATGCTTTCATAAATCAAGCAGCTGCAGCAGAACAGACAGATTCCATATTAGCACTTCCTCCTAAGACTGCAAATGTGCTCAAAAGATTTCTGCAAATTTCTCTTGAATTCAAGTTGTTTGTTAAACGTGATAATTTTATGAGACTGCCAAATGGAAAATGTCCTCAATTCTCAGATTTTCCATTCGCGATATAAATTCACACTTTGCACAGTTTTAGAGGCATTAAAACTGATATAATAATCCCCAGCTGAGTTTGATAAAAGCTTATTCTGCAGGTAAGACATAGGTGTATGAAATGACAGATGGGGAAGCTACGAGTAATACCTCAGAAAAATACACACTAACTGGTTAATAATTCATTTCCTGTATTCAAGCTTCTGATTTTACCATCTAGGGAAAATCTTATTATGAAAAATGCTAGCTGTCTAGATTCTTTCCTTAACACAATAAATATACTGTTAGAAAATATCTGGAAATATATGTAACTCCCTGTGTGTTTTAAAGACTTTTTATTAAAGATATAGCACTGTTGACAATAAATAACTCTTCAAATTAGAGAGAATTTACAGACAACTCAGAATATTTTTAACTTTATCAACATGAAGTAGACATATGGCTAAATAAATTTAGTTAATTAACAAATGTTTTCCCTCACATAATTATCATTTTTGTGACAAAAGCATGTTATGCCCACTCTTTATAATTTTAAAAGTATACTATATTGTAATTAGTTATAGTCCTCTTAGTACAGTAAACCTGTTGAAACTTTATTCTTTCTAATTGTCTTACCTTTTACCAATACTACAATTCTATAATTGTCTTACCTTTTACCAATACTCCCACACTTTTTCCAATCCCCTACCATAGACTCTACAATTCTGTATCTAAGAGAAATGATATAATATTTGTATTTCTTTACAGGAGTTATTTCATGTAGTGCAATTTTATCTAGGATCATCTATCTTTTTATAGATGTTGGGGCAATAGTTTGGAAAATATATGTTCTCCAAAGGGCTATATATCAGGGCTTGGTCTTCAGACTGGTGCTATTGGGGTTTAGAATTGGGGTCGGGGGTCTGGAAAGTAGTCCTTAAGTTGCTAGGGTTATGTCCCCTAGCGCCATTGTGCCTTTTTTGCTTTCTGTCTTATAATAGAAAGCAATTTTGTTATACCATGAGCTCCCTATATCATGGACTGTCCTTGGCACTGGCTTAAAGTTTTGAGCATCTTTAATCATGTACTTGAACTTCTAAAGCCATGATCCACATAAAGCGTGTTTCTGTTTATCATCTTTACTACTTTTGTATAACGACAGAGTCAAACTAACTCAGTTCATGTTTCATTTTTTTTTATTTCATAGTATTTGATATGTATACATATCTGATTTTCATTGTCCATCAATATTCATGCGTATTGGTGTGCCATAGTTATAAGTAGTGTAACAATGAACTGGAGAGTGTAGGTATTTCTTCAAAACCCTCACGTGAATCACTTTGCATATATCAGTAGTGAGACTCTCAATAATCCAAATGATTAACTTAACACATTCATTTTTAAATAATAAACTAAAAGTTTAAAAAGCATCCAGCTTGACTGAAAACAAAATAGAAATGTCAAATCACATCAGAATTTTAAAAAACCGACAAAATTAATAAAACCTAAGCCCAATCCCAGTGAATCAAAGGGTAACAGTGGATTGTTATGGGGCAGTGGACATATGAAACAATGAAGAGATGGGAAGCCTGAAAATACAGATAGTATGAACATTGAATCAGTAATAAAAAGTCTCCTATTAAAGAAAATATCAGGGCATGAAAGATTTATTGCTAGATTCTACCAAACCTCTGAGGACACACTAGTATTAATTTCTTATAAAGCATTTAAAGACTTGAAGTGGAGGCAGTTCTTCTAAAAGCATTTTATCAATAATGCCCTAATGAAAAAAGCAAAGACATAGCAGTAAAGAAAACTTTCAGACTGATATTCCTGATAAGTACAGATTCCCAACAGTATTAGAAAACCACATTAGAGTAGAGTAAATGTCCTTTATTAAAATATGATATCTTCTGGTAACTTTGTAATATAATAATTGAAGCAAAAATATATAAATTTTATACATGTATTACTACTGTATATAACTTATATTTTAAATATATATAACTGTGTGTGTGTGTGTGTGTGTGTGTGTGTGTGTGTGTGAACCATGTCAACTCTCTCTCTACTGTGTGTGTTCTGGAGATTAGGCTCAGGCGGCCTGGCCTGATGGTCCCTTTGCCTTCTGAGCCATCTCCAGTCATTGACATTGTTCACATTTACATTGGTGCTTTTGGTGAACTGTTTTATGTCTCAGGAATCAGTGACAGTATTATAATATTTTTGATCAGAAAACTTGAAAGGGGAAAATAATTCCATATTTAGAAAACCAAGATATTCTTTATGAGAAAGAGGAACGTGATTAAAAGCACTAAGAATATGGTCAGGTAACAGATGATTTAGAAATGTTAAAGTTGTTAGCTATGAAAAGTTTCAAACTTCATCAGTATGATTTTCTACTGTGAAGAAAATTTGCTATATGTGAAGAAATGAAAACCATCCAATGACTTGTCTCACTTCAAGGCAACAGCCTTCTCTATGACTTCAAGACCTAGAGTCTACATTATGACAGACGTGAGGTGGTATGAATGACATCTCTGATAAGTTCCAAAAAGCGTGATTTCATAAAACAGTGATTAGGGAAATAAGTCAAGGTAATGTGTGTCATGTATAGTCGTGTGTTTATGCATCTATCCTAAATTATATGCACTATTATCTTTCTAGAAAATAACATTCTAAATGTAGAACATTTTTTTTACTTGATCACATCATTAAAATATTTGAAATATTATTGGTAACTGAGAAGTAATACTTGTCTATGTGATATTTTTATAGGCTGTATGTGATTGGTTTATTTCTGATTTTTTTCTGGGGAGGGTGGTTAGGGCCTCATTCTGTAACCCAGGCTGGCTTTGAACTTAGTGTGCCTCTCAGCTCTAGCTTCGAGGGTCGAGCTAACCAGCATGAGCATCTGTACTTAGCAGGTATATTTTGATATATGTCTATATTTTCAAATGATTAAAAGAAGTTATCCTTCGCACTGCCCCTCCCAATAAAATAAAACTACCACATCTCATTTGGAGTGTTTTCATTTTCTAAATATATGAGAATTGTATAAATTTATCTAGCAAGTACCACAGTCAGTATGACATGTTTTGATTAGATCAGACATTATACTTACCATATTTGTATAATATGTCCTCCTCTGTTTTGTCACACACGATTTTGAAATTCAAACGTGTCTTATTTATATAAAACCTTGATTAAGGCTACAAGTGCAATAATTATAGCACTGATACTCGCAATTGACTGTGTAGTAGAAAAGTTAAGTGGAATTAATGCCCTTAAGGTGATGAATTCTGTAGGAGTGCATCATATCAAGAGAAAAACTCATAATTTTCATCAGTTATCCCAAGAAGAGTTTTTCATGTCACATCCCGTACCTAGATCCCTGAGCTGACGTGGTAGCTCATCACTTTCCCCTTCATTTTTTTCTTTTTCAGGCCCTACGTAGTACCATAGGTACTAGGACCCCATGTTAGGCATCAGTGTGGAGAAGTAGTCCTAATCTGCTGGGCTTACCTTTCCACCTCCTTCAGAATCCCTCCTCCTGTCTTACACTCTCCTCCTCACGTACAGTGATCTTTGTGTGCACAGCCTCTCTAGCCTCTGCCCTGCAGTTTCCGTGACTTTCCCATGCATGTGTATACTCATATCTATTTTTGATTCATAGATTTATTCTGCATAATTCTTAGTTACATTTATATTGCGATGGTGACCAAAAAAGAGGTATGGAGGAAAGGGTTTATCTGGTTTATACTTCCATATTGTAGTCTATCAGTGAAGGAAGTCAGAGCAGGAACTCAAACCAGGAGGTCATGGAGAAGGGGTTTACTGGCTTGCTCCCCATGGCTTGCTCAGCCTGCTTTTTTACAGAACAGAGGAACAACAGCCCAGGAATGGCATCACCCACAATGGCCTGGGTCCTCCCCATCAGTCATTAATGAAGAAAAATGATCCATTGCCAGAACATTTTCGGAATTGGGTTTTCTCCTTTTTTAATGATTCTATGTGCTATCAAGTTACATAAATCTAGCGAGCACAGCCTGCCTTGACCTCTCCTGCCTAAATCAATAGCTGACTGTTTTGCATAATGTAGCAGCACATTCTTGAATATTTTCCCTCAAGGAAATTGAGAGGGAAACTGTAGATGTATTAATATATGTTACATTATATATTTACATTTTAAATTTTAATTGCACATTGCAGTGCTTTCAGAATTACCTAAGAGGTTAGCAACTTATTTTAAAAGCATTTTTCAGGGATAGCAGGATGGCTCAGTGCTTTTCCAGAGGACCTGAATTTGTTTTCTGGTATCTACCCTGGGCCGCTCACAAGTCTAGGGAAGCACCCTCTTCTGGCATCTGTAGGCATCCTCATATAAGTACATATACATATGGACACATACACACACACACACACACACACAATACATATGGACACATACCACACACACACACACACACACACACACACACACACCACACATACACACACACGAAACAAAATATTAAGAAAGCCGTTCACTTGCTGAACTTTTAGAATGAGCTTGAAGTACTATAATTTTTAAAATATTAATTATAGTTTTTAAGTGTTTTTAAGTATTATTTAGAAATACTAGGAACTAAGATCTCAGTATTTACAATCCTGATTCCACTGTGTTGTTGTTCTTTACGTCTCACAGTTATCAAGGGGCAGAGCTAACATTTAAATCCAGGGATTTAACTGGATTGAAAACATTGACTGTGTTGTTACCTAGCATCATGGAAACTTGATCTATAGAAGGAATGTATTTCCAGAGACTGGGCCTGGGTTCTGAACACTGATTGTTTGGGACGCTGTATGGATTGCTAGAGTGATCCAGTGGATTGCTGTGACTTTTGACTAACTGTTCTCATAAAGTCTGTTTTAATTGTTAACACATTCTGCATTCAAACATTTCTGTAAGCATCGATATTCAGCTCAGACATTCTTCTGTATAGCATTTGCCAAGGTTCTGCAATAACCAGAACTAATTATTGCCATTTTAAAATTTATTTTGGTCAGAATATTTAATCTGGAGTGTAGGACCAAGCACAAATCTAGATACAATTTGAATCACTTGTGTCTCTTCCAAAATACGCATTTATAGATGATTCACCCTTCAAAATGTAAATACATTGTGTTGTGAATGAATTTGAATAGATACAGTTACCCATAAACACATTCATTTATTTGTATGGATATGTATTACTATTAATATATTCTTTATGTTAGAAAAGATCAGAAATTCAAAGATCCTTCATTATCAATTTTAGTGTCTATGGATCCATCTTCAGACATCCAATAGTAGATAGAAATCAGCTTCATCATTTTAAATTTCATATAAACATGCAGAAAAATACATTGACATTTGGATTCATTTTTCTCTTTATTTCAATTCTTAAAATGATATGACTTCAAAAATCTGAGCATTCCTTGCCCATAAACTTGGGGATATTATTTAGAAAGGATATGAGACTGTGTAACTTTGAAAAAAAAAACAAAACCTTTTCAAACTCCTCTGCTGCTAGACTGGGGTGGAGTTCCGTCTGCACATTTAATCAAGTTCTTGCAAGTATTTGTATAACCCCTATCCTCAATGACAAAGGAGAAGGAGATAGAGGAATTTCAACACTTGATTTATTAACATGGCTGAGGAAAATAGAACTGCTCAAAATGAGTCCCCCCCCCCCATTTTTCTTCTTAGTATGAGCAAGTGAAAGAAATGTGCAGACAGTAGAGAAAGAGAAGAAAAAAGGTGCTAACATTGAAGATAAACAGAGGATGTCAATAAAGATCAGATTTTAAATTGTTCTCATAACTGTTATGCAGTAATGTAAATAGTTATATTAACAAATTCTTACTATGTGTGTAGTTGATGGGATAACGTAACATGCTTAGTCTCATTAGCAATTGCAATGACTGAGTCATTATTCTAGGAAGCAGATGAGCAAGAATGCATGGTAAGCTGTATGACTAAAGTCTTGCTTTGCATTCTTATCTAGTTCTCTTTTTGTATTTATCTGTAAATTCCTTCTGTACTTCTCTTACTATCTGCTCCACAGGAAAGCAAATAGAGGTGCGCATGAGTGTGAATGTATATCTGTAGCATGTGAGTGTGTGTATATGTATGCACACATGCATGATAATATAGTGGATATGATTATGTGAATGTTTTGTGTTTAGTTTTTGTGATGTGTGTGATGAATTATGTCAGTGATGAGGCTGAAAATCACACCATGTGAGTGTATGTGGGTATAAGTGAATGTGTATGCATGTGAGGTTAATATGATGTATTTAATATATATGTGTGTGTGTTTGTGTGTGTGTGTGTGAGAGAGAGAGAGAGAGAGAGAATGTGAGTGAGTGAATGACTGCAATTGTGTCTATGAGTGTGAGTGCATGTGTGAATGAAAGTTGTGTGTGAGTCTGAGAAAATATGATTATGTGTTTGATTGTCTTAGTTTTTATCATAAAGCAGCATGTTTATATATGAGTGTGAGAATATATGATTGTGTATTCGAGTCAGTGTTCATGTGATACAGTATATATGAGTATATGTATGAAGGTGATTAGTATGAGGATATACGAGTATCAGACTGTGGGTGTGAATGTTGCTATGTGTTAAAGTGTGAGCACATATTTGTATATGTGTGTGAATGCATGAGATTGTGACTTTGTGAGTATACAACTGAACTTATCAGAATGTATGATAGCATTAGGGTTTGTGGGTGTGCAACACTGTGTCAAGCATTTGTTTTTGAGTGTGCAAATGTATGCCTGACATGTGAGTGTGTGTAGGTAAATGTCTTTGTGAGTGTGAGTGTTTATGTGACCGAGTGTTTATCTGTATGGGTGTTTGATTTCTTGACTGTGTGTATATGATTATATGTTGTTGTTATTTTCAGTGTGTGCTGGTATGAGTTTGGATGTAGATCTGTGAGTGACTATTTAAAAGTATGTATTTGTGTGTGACAAAATTTATGAGTGTGCATGTGATTGTGTCAGTGATCAAAGTGTGCATGATTGTAGGTTTATTTGTGGGAGCACTGTGTGATTATATTTTAGCATTCATGATTGTGTGGAAGTGTTTATGTGGGTGAGTACGAGCATTTTGATTTATGTAAGTATGTACGAGTGTGAGTGACTTTGTATGATTTTTGTGGGGTTGTGGTTGAGTATGAGAGTGTGAGTGTGAATTTTGAGAGTGTTTTACTATTAGTGTGAGTGTATTGTGCATAAATTTGAATGTGTGGTGTATAATTTTATATGATTGTATGAATGAATGTATGAGTATGTATAATTTTGTGAGTTGTTTGTGTGTAATTGAGTTTTTCAGAGTATGAATGTGTATGTTTTGTGAATATGTGATATTGTATGTATGTGAATGTATGAGAGTACATGATTGTGTACATTTGTATGTGTATGACTGTTTAAGTGTGGATGACTATGTCTGTAGGGTGTGTGTGTGTGTCCTGAATGTAAGTGCATGTCTGTGTATCTGAGTGAGTGACTGTGTGGTTGTGTTTGGTGTGTTTGCCAGTCTGAGTGTGTGTTTGTGTGTGTGTGTGTATGTGTGTATGTGGGTGAGGGGGGGAGAGAGAGAGAGAGAGAGAGAGAGAGAGAGAGGAGAGAGAGAGAGAGAGAGAGGAGAAAATATATGAATATTTGCAAATTTGCTTTTTGTGTGTGCTAATATTGAAACTCTTGAGGTCTCTAATTGAATGGATTCAAAATAGAGATAAACCCTTAAAGGGAAAAGAGAAAAGGATCACAGGTACATTCAATAAGAAACCCAACAGAGAGCAATCAAGAGAGTGGATCCCAGCTAATTATATTAGCCAGTACACTTGCTGAGTCTGTGAAATCTTCAAGACACACATTAGTATGTTTTGTATATTAAGAGACAATAAAGTATGCTGATGTATGAGTGACAGTTGGACTTGTGCAGCTTGGTCTTTGTGCCTATGTTCATTTGACTGTTAGCTCTTTTTCTATACTTATTGTCAATTTTACATTAAAAGTGCCTGGTTATATTTTAAGGCCCAATATCCTTATTCTTTTGAAGATGTGCTATTTTATTTTCCTTTGGTTTTGGAAAATGTGATCATATTGACTGAATTTGCCCAAGGTTATCTTTGTTTATGTGGATTTTGCTGGCAAAGATGTTAAGAATTCTAGTTTAGATGCTGGCTTTCACAATGGATTTACATCATCACCATACATACTATGTATTGTCTCTAAAATTTCTAAAAATATTTCATAGTCTCAAATTTAAGTTTAACTTCAAGTTGAAGCTATTCACTGAGAAAAGCAGGTAGAAACTTATTAGTGTACTTTTTCAGGAATATGGCTGTCATATACCTATGATCAACTCTAAAGAAAACATAAGTTTCTCAATAGTCAAGATATGAAACAAGATTAGGTACCCAATAGAAAGTAGATCAAAAATCACGATAGTGTTTCTTCCAGTTGTAAGGAAGAATGTAATGAAGGCTATCACAAGAAAGTAGATGGAATTAGAAATCATCTTGTAAAACAACATAAACCAGATTCAGAAACCAAGTATTATGTATTTCCTTTTTCATATTATATATACATATATATATGAAACATATATATATTCATATATAAATATATATATATATGCATATATAAATATATATATATGCAGAATGAGTGTAGAAAGAGGAATTTAAGGGAGGAGAGAAAAGTCTAATGGGTGGATGGATGAGCAGTATACAGAAGTGATTATGCATAAAAGACTATGATTTCATGCTTTCCACACTGTGTGTGTGTGTGTGTGTGTGTGTGTGTGTGTGAGAGAGAGAGAGAGACAGAGAGAGAAAATGTTATCATAAAGCGTTACTTGGTATCCAAATGAAAAGGGTTGTCAATGACATATGGAACAATGATTGGTCAGAAAAAGACAAAAAACCATCATGCATAATGAATAGGAGCTTCCAGACCTTCCCAGAGTGTGTTTTAGATGTATGTTTCCTGGGTATTGCTTATCAATATCCAGATTGCTCTTTCTTTGAGTGTTTCTGTCATTTATTCTAAAATAATCATTACAGATTTCCTATCTATTCTTGCAGTAATTTTTACTCATCCACCTGAGACCAAGAAGAAAAGGTACATTTTAGGTGATGAAATCTTTTAGTCAGTTTATCTGAAAGCACCCTGTGGTGGGTGACAATTAGCATATTCTAAATATTTACAACAGAAAAGAATTCTGTTGTCTTTAGATATCTGTGGTCAACTCATGCATATTAGCACAAAGCTTTCTTTCCAAATGTCTCTGACTGACTTTTTAAAAATGGTTCAGAGGTGAGGGTGCATTTAACAGTCTGAGCAGTGATGGAGTGGATGGCTTACACACATTTCAAATAGCCTATAAGAATCTGCCCATGTACTCCGACCTCAGATCCATTCTTGATCATGGCGTCCAGATTCAGCAGGCAAATGAGAGGAAACAGAGTTCAAAGCAAGGTGAGGGGCTCGTGGCCAAAAAAAAAATTCATATGCTGAGATTTTCTTATGGCCTTCTCTAACCCATATGGAAGTTCACTGCTTTTACCATTTAGAGTCCCAGGAGATCCTGTCTGGAAGGAGAAATAAATCCCAATCCTCTAACACCAGACCCTGGTTACTGCATGTGGGATATCACTCAGCAGGCACAGCTGTGCTTGCGATTTTATATAAACATCTGAGGCCTTTCCTCAAGCACCAGTCTTACCTGTTCTTTTCGAGCTCCTTCCTCCTAATTTCATATTTCTTCCATGGATATGACCTTAAGAAAGGAGGGCAGATATCAATCATGCTAAAGAGTAAAAAAGAGATAGGATTTGGGCCAGGACCCAGGATGTCAAGCACCTGAGTGAATCCTTCCCACCACCTACACTATTTCACGAACATGCAATGTGCCTTTGAGATATGGAACAGAGGACAGACCAAGTGAAGCCTATTTTTCATCCTTACATGGCTTTTCCCCTGAATCCCAGTGGAATATCACCTCCCCAGGCTGTTACCCAATGGACCTGGCCCTCGAGTCATCTCATCTGCCAAGTGTGTGGGAACAGATCCCATCACTACTGCCTTGGAGTTTAACTTTACAATAAAAGCTCTACACCATTAGGCCCGGGGCCAAAATGCCTTTGACAATGACCCAGTCTTGGTCGAAGAAGGATGAGTGATGAGGGGGTGAGAACTAATCTGATTTGGTTGATGGGTATGCAAGAAATAGAACTGAAACACTGGTGTTTCAGAAAAAGCCAAGATTAAGAAGTTACAGTCAGTGTTTTTTTTTTTTTTCCCCTATGCCTTTACTGATGTTTGAAGATTATGCAAAGTTCAGTTGGTAAAACAGTTATTAATAGTTAACTCTTTGTTTTCTCTTTTATTACCATCTGTTCCCTAATTTTCTCTACTCATCCTGAATTACGTGGTTCATCTGAACTTAATTCCACCTCTGTGCATTGCCTAGTTGATCAGTATTTCCTTCCTATAGCTGCCATGACTCAGAGGTGTCAGTGAAACCAGGGAGTTACGATTTTGCAATTTTTATTAGAGCTCTCTAGGGAGGACTCATGTTTTCAACCCATTTCTAGAATTATGGGCAGATTCTTTTTTTAAAAGTCATTGCTAAATACTCCCTGAGAATGGAGACAGTTCATCAGATAAAGATATTATCTATAGATATTGTCAGTTGAATGAAGAAACAGTCTCTGTTAGTATCTCCTTCCTTCCTGTCTTCCTTTCCCACCGTTCCCCCTTCTTTTGCTCACAAATATATTTGGGTTTTATTTCTGTTACTCTTGTCATTCCTGCTAGTACTGTCAAATCTCTGTTTTCACAGATTTCCAAGTTTGTGTTTTTCAAACAAGCTACCTAGTGCTCTTATGCAGTAAGTACACCTGTATAGAAGAGAAAGACTTCTGTTCGTATGTGCTTCTTTGGCAGAACTAATAGTAGATTGTACTGGACATGCAGCCCAGACGTCAGTCTCAGTGTTGCATTGATCTCTTACACATTTGGAAGCATAGATCATTTATTTGTAGATTTGGGGGTATTTACAGTATATCCATTAATCATTTGTAATTTCCATAAGAATAAAGTTATTTCTATTACTGTCCTTGCCCTTTGGTATTCTCTTCTGTATTACAGAGGGATTATCCAAATCAACTGTTAGTTATTAACTTTTTTCAACACAATTTAGAGTATTGGTTTGTTTCTATTTGTGCTAAAATATTCCAGATATATGGGGGCTTTCTATTCCATCTGACTCTCTTAAAGCTTACAGTTTATTTTATTCTGCCGTGAAAGGCGTTTGAGACTGACGAGCAGAGAGAACACCCTTACTCATACTCAGTTTCTTAGGCCATTTTTCTTGGGGTTGGCAGGGCGCATATTCTTCACTTCATAGAATTATGCTACCGAGAAGTTGCATATCCATGGTGAAAGAATAGGTTTTTAAGAATGTGCTCGAAGCTTTTCAGTGATTTGAAATTGTAGCGTTCCAACTTGTAGATGTATCAAGTCTCATGTGCAAGTTTCAAGCTGGCAAAGGGAAGGGTTTCTGGCAGGCCCTGTTTGCTGAGTAAAATGATCTCTCCAGGCTAAGCCTGCCCTTCGGACTTGCTTTCACCTCCAGGGCGTTATTTTTGCCAGGAGGGTTTGCTAGATCCTGTTTTGCTTGTCTGTGTGCTTCCTTTTGTCTCTGATTCAGGTCCTAACAAAATTTTAGTGAGAGCTTTACTCCTAGTAGAAAAATTTCCTTTGCTGATTGCCTAAAATCTACAGGAGAAAAAGCATCACGGGCCATGTTACCTGACCTGTGGAAGCGTATCAGCATTGCAGTGAGCTTTAGTGTTAGATGGCCCCCTTGCCTTTCCGAACCATCATAGGATGGCCCTACACTTAACTCCTCACAGCATGTGAGTCTGTCCTGGGAGGGTGAGTGGGCAGTCTCCAGCTTTCCTACCCTGGTTTCTTCTTGGGAGACTATGGACTTCATCAGCTTAGAAAAATCACATAAAGCAACTTCATATTGATGTTTAAGATGCTAACACAGATGCTCTCACCCTTCCTCCCTGCATAGAGTGCCCTAAGGATTAACTCTAGAGAGGACATTCGCATATCTGCTTGATATATTCCAACAATGAGGACTCTCTGGGGTGTCCAGTCTTCACATGTAGAAACAGAAGAGTGATAATCAGAAGAGTTTAAACTGATGTATAAACTGGTGAGACATATTTTTCCAATATCTTTTACAGAATAACACAAATATCAAAAAATAACTTCAGGACTTTTTTCTCTTCCATCTGTAATTTAGTAATATAACCTTTTCAATGTATTTTGTAGGTAATATATATCACAAAATATATATCTCAAATAATTTCTTTTTTCAGGAAATTCTGACATTTGGGAAAACATTCTCTTAGTTTTATTGTTAAGACTGCATGGAATCCGTCCATTTTCAGATTTTATTCTGGGAAATTCTGCCTTCAGGCTGCCAACCCTAGGTTCCTGTCCTTATTACCCAACAGCTTACGGTAAGCAGTGTCAAGGAAAGAGATAAGCAAACGTTTCAGGTAAATTTTCTTCATCTGGAACTTACTAAAGTGCATGCTGTAAAATAACTTTCTGCTTTCTGTCAAGCTATTAGAATCCCACTGTTGGAACATTTGTAGTCAGTTGCTTACTCCTGTTTCTAGGCTGAAGTTACACAATTTTTCGTAGAATGCTAAGGGCCTGTATGTCGGTTTCCATAGGATGCATCTTTACCTCTCTCCACCACAGTAAGCCTTCTTGTCTGCTTTTTCTCCCCAACAAATTCAGAATCAGTGCATGTATGATGTTTCCTTGGATAGATTGATCTAGAAGACTATCTTACCTTGTTTCAGTAGGTGAACTAGCACCAGTGAACTGCAGTGATGGAACCTTCTTCATTGAAAACAGTATGCAAAATTAATACCCACTACATAATCACTTAAGATCCTGGAGAGTGGTATTGCCATCGTGCTGATGGAGGAGCTGGCAGCTGAAGAGGGTGAAGTGACTCTGCAAGTACAACATGGCACTTCCTGGCACCACTTGTCACACTCTGTAGTTTCCTCACATCGCGGACTTAGAAATAAACTTTACTCTTGGCAAAATAGGTCTCTGGTAATTGTTTTCTCTTGATAGCACTTGGATTTCTCCATTTAATTCACTCATCTTCTGGTTAAAATACGTATGGCAGACTATAGTCTTTCAAATATGAAGAAAAATGACTCATAAACCATGAAGAGACAAGTCTCATGTTACAGATACAAATATCTAGAATCTAGACCTCCTAAATGGCATGATTTGGGGGAAGAAGAGAGAATAAATTTAAGATAAATATATTGTTAATAGATTCTCACACAACTCAAAATCACAATAATTTACAGTAACAACAATAATAATAACAATAATAGTATATAAAATCTTCAAATAGCAGACAAAATAAAGTAAAAAATTTAAAGTAAAATTAAAAATTTCATAAGGCAACTTACTATATTTTATACAGTTATGAATGTGTTGCATTTTATATTAATTCATATTAGCATCTCTTTCTTACTTCTTTAGCTAATGAACTTTGTGTGTTAACCAAACCCTCCAAAATACAGTAGGAAGAAAGAAAACTTAGTAATTAATTATAATATGCTAAAATAAAGTTTGCATCCAAATAGATAAATTTATAAGGATTTTCTTTTTAAAGTTATTAAAGAAGAAGAAAGCTTTTAAGGAAAAATTGATTCAAAATTTATTATTCCTCTAACCTAGCTTTTAAATGTAAAACAGATATGCACACACACACACACACACACACAACCACATTCTTTTTGAGGAAAAAAGGTCATTTAAGGCACTTCATAAGTATAAAAATATTATGTTAAGAAAATACATTACTAAAATACATGAATATTCAAAGAGATCACAGAAAGACATTTTTGTTATTTGCTTCCTTCTATGTTCTTTTTTAAACTCGATATTTCATTTGTTTACATTTCAGATGCCATCCCCCTTCCCATTTCCCCCACCATTAATCCCCTATCTCATCCTTCCTCCTCCTTTTTTTTGCCTTTATACTGTTCAAATTACATGCAAGTATTAAGGTCAGTTCTAGGTTGAGGAACTAGCAATAAAATAGATGCAAATAGTCCAGGAACAAGGAAGACAATAAACCCAGATAATAAAGAACATGCAGGACAATAAACAGAGTCCCGTGATCACTCCTGTGATCACGTTTCTAAAGGCTTATCAGGATGATCAAAATATCTGAGCCTACTTCCGTGTCCTAGCCCAAAGTAATTTTCATGCCTGAAGCCTATTTCTTTGTTCTAGTTTAAGATTTAGATTCCTGTCTATAATTCTTTGTTCTAGCCTAAGATTTAGATTTTTGCCTGAAATTTCTTCTTTGTTCTAGCCTAGGATTTAGATTTCTGCCTGAAATTACTTCTTGTCCAGCCCAATGTCATATTTCTGCCTGCAGTCCATTTCCTTGTCCTTGGCCTATGTCAGATTCCTGTCAGGCAGCCCCAAAAGCTCTCCACATCTCCCCTGTATGTTCTATTCTTAGAGAGTGAATACCCACAATAGCAGATCCTTGAAGATCAAACACTGTTTCTCCTTTTATTATTTCTAACTCATCATTGAAGATTATATGTCTTAGTCTGCTCCGGCCATGAACTTTACCTGCCTCAGTAACTTGAATGCCGGGATCACCAATATAAACCACCACGTTGGGCAAGTCCAGTTCTCTAAAAACACTTTCTAGATTCACACATGATGGCCATTATCTCTACTGCATTCACAAGTGACAGGCTGATGACTAGACTCTTCCTTTTCCTATACGGATTATAATCGCATCATGGGACTCAATCTCTGTGACATTATCTAACTTAATCACCTCATAGAGGCATTTTATGATGACTAATTTTAGGGACTAAGGATTTAATGGTGTAGTTGCTGTGTGTGAGGCACATATACTCAGTATATAACAACGATGCTATCTGGTTTCTAGGTTTTCTTTTCTAGAATTTCCTTTTCCCTACTACAATCAGTGATGCCAATTTGTAACACCATTCCTGGTTGCCATCATCAGAGCTCAGTTCTTACTGAGCTTTTGAAGTTGGCTTTAGTTCTCCCATACCTATATATTCCCCAGTGACTTCACTGAAGTGAGTGTCCTTAAAATCTCAATGGATATCATTGATGGTTGCTCAGTGCATTTCTGGGAACTGATCGACTTCAATGTGCAGTCTTAAGCATTTTGATTTCCTTCTGAACAAATATAACTTCCCAGGGGAGTTCACTGTCTCAGCCACTTGACTAGAGGCCATTATTGACTGTGGATGTCAATTAATCAAGTTTGCTTTCTTAAAAAAAATGTGTTATTAAGTCCTGAACCACAATGAGAAAACAGTTGGCTAAGGTTAAGCAGTTATGAACATGTACTTCACTGTATTTGATGTATCACCATCAGAATCGTTACCCATCCACTCCTCTTGGAATCTTCATGGGTATTTACTGCACAGCCTTGTAGGCTTTTTGATATAGGTACTGCCTTTTCCTGGGTAGAATGGATGAGGAATCCTTTTACCCTGTAGCATAGTCTGAGGTCTGATTCTTTTAATAGAACTGAAGGCAGGGTGGTGGTTTGAAAAGAATGGCCACATCAGCTCATGCATTTGAATTCTTAGTCACCAGAGTGAAACCCGTTTGACAGGATTAGAAGGTATGTTCTTGCTGGAGGGTTCATGGATTTTTTGGAGCAAGATGTCACTGCAGGTGGGCTTTGAGGTTTCAAAGGTCCATGCCAGGCCCAGTCTCTGTCTTTCTAACTGATGGTTGTGGATGAGGATGGAGCTCTCAGCTTATTCTCCAGCCCTAGTCCTACCTGCCAGCTTGAACATCAAGTTCCCTCCCATGATGATAACGGATGCATCTGAAACTGTAAGCCAACCTCCAGTTAAATGCTTTCTTTCAAAGCTTTGCCTCGTCGGACATCTCTTCGTAGCAATAGAACAATGACTAAGTCATTGAGTAAAAGTGGATGACATCTTCATCTAAGAGTGGGCTTGGGAACTGGAGGGGTGGCTAACGATTTCAGAGTGCTTGCTGCTTTTGGGGAAGAATGGAATTTGGTTCCTAGCACGTACCCCTTGTTCACAGCTCCATTTAGATGCATGTGCATATACACACAAAGGTGTATACCCCACCCCCACAAACACATAAACAAAAATTAAATTAATCTTAAAATAGAACTTTCTCTGGACATAACTAAGGAAACGTTTTAACAAAGAAAAGCAATTTTCTCAGATGGGGCTTTTACTGGCAACGATAGATTGGCTGGGAATAGGAGACCATGTTTCTTACTCCTTTTCAACTTCTGCCTTTTCAGCAACCTCCTCTTCTCGATACATGGTACTGTGGTTTGGTAAATCAGGCATTTAACTAGCTTTGTAATTTTGTATACTACATAATTGGATTTTAGGCTTTTTCTTTACTTGTTGCAGTAGATTGAAAAGGATGGCTTCTACACATTTGTTATGTTATACTCGAAGAGAGATTTTCCTGTCATGATTAATGATCTTGAGATATAGAGATTATCCTGGATTATCCAGGCAGTCTTTTGTTAAAATCATGGCAAATCAAAGAGCAGAGCATAAGATCAGGATCAGAAAGAGAGATCTGAGGCCTGACACAGTGGCCTTTTAAGTGGAACAGTGGGCTCTAAGCTAAGCGGTATCAGTCAGAAGCTGGAAATGCTAGGAATACAATCTTCCCTTTAGTCCTTAAGAAGGAGCCCAGGCCTTTCTGCTGACTTACCTTGATTTTTCCAAAGAAAAACTCATTGGTCTTCAGACCTGTAAGATGGAAAGTGTTTTGCCTTAAGCAACATGTTCCTTGATTTTCTTTAAGGATCCAAAGTAAAACATGGCCATGATTTTTTTTTTGCAGTGATTATGTTAAAGTCAACATAGAAGATTTTTGCTTTTCTGTAACTACCCTAAATTAATAGATGAAGTCACTTAGGCTCCCCTGCCCTGCATTTCTCCATCTTTAGGATGCAACCAGGACAGTTATCCTCTCTCCCCCCATACTCCTCTCTGTTGTTGGTATGGTGATCACACATCACCAGCTTGATCACCAAATCCTTGCTCCCTCCCAATACTCTATCCTACACCATGGTTGTAATGTTTTAAGTTATCATGATACTCTCTGTACAAGGAATTACTCATTTCCTGGACTGGCTGGTTTATCTTTGGTTTACCAAGTAATATCAGTATCCCTTCAGCCCATTTTAAAGCCTTAAAAAATTCCTTGACAGCTTCCTAAGTACACAATAATAAGTCTTAGTCATTTTTAGCCCCATTACCTTAATCCCTCCCTCTTTTTCCATGGAACCAACTGCCCCTTCTTTTCTCTCTCTTATGAAGAATCTCCTCTTCACCCATTTTGTAAAGTCTGTGATAGTAGAAATCTCACTCACACTGACAGGCCAGTTACTTTAAATCTAGGAAGGGATTTGTGTGCATTCATTTGTGCCTCTTTGGGAGAGATGGTGTGTTCTCAGTGCCCAGACCTCTTGTAGAAGAGAGAGCCAATGAAACTTTGGGCTTTGAAATAGGCCAGAATCATTGAAACTTTAATTTGCAAACTCCTTTGAAGCACATCATACAATAATATCTATAAATACTTTTGAGGAGTTACTTATTTTGTAGATTTATTTTATTGTAGGGTCTGAGTATTTTTTTCTGCATGCATGCATATGTATCATTGTGTGTTTGGTGTTCATGAAGGTCAGGAAAGGGCATCAGATTTTCTAGAACTGGAGTTATGGATAGTTATGAACCATTGTATAGCTGCTGAAATCTGAACTCAATTGTCTGCAAGAGCAGCAAGTGTTCTTAAACTGATGAGCCATCTCTTCAATGCCCATTCTTTGTATATATCAATAACTTGAGTTTGCATAAATACTCCTGACTATATTGTTATTTTTAGAATCAAACTCATGGTGGCATTTTTTAATGTGTGAAGAAATTGATGTTTTGGATGGTTTTCCAATCAAGCAAGTAATTATTATGTACCTTTAAAATTTTATGCTTTTATAGACAAATAGAAATTGGATGTATGTTAAGTACACATGACTATAAGTTTAGAGCAACAGTGTGAATATGAGTGTGTAAAGTACCAGGCAATAAACATTAGTTCTTGCCACTAAACATTTCTTAGCTATCTAAAGTCCAGACATATCCCTTCAGCTTCCTCATTTGCAAGATTGGAGTGATAATAATTTCTCTATGATTAGGGTAATTTTTCAGAAATAGTGCTGCAAAATTCTTAGTTCAGTGCTCAATACAAGGTGGTCTTCAATAAATACTACTACCATTACTACTTCTTGTTTATTGTACTTTCTCAATTATATTATGATTAGAATTCTGAACATTAATGTGTTAATATTTCTAACTACACCAGGTTCTATATGTAATTATTAAGATTGAGACCCAGAATGACCCCCAAAGACCGTGTGTTTAAAGCTTGGTTTCCAAAAGATGGCTTTGGAAAATGATTAGGTCATGAGAGCTTTGACTTCAACTTTGGATTAAGACACTGATAATTCCTGAGATGTGATAGAAATTTCCGAGATGGGGCCAAGGTGAAGAGAATGAGTCCTTGGGGAGTGTGTACTTGGACAACTTATACCTTGTCCTGATTGCTTTTTTCTCTTTCTAATTTCCTGCCCATCGTGAGTTGTCTTGCTCTTATACCTGCTTCTTGCTATGATATGCTGCTCTGCTAGAGGCTTGTAGAAATGGGGCCAGATCAAAGTGGACTAAAATCTTTGAAACCTTGAGCCAAAATAAATCCTTCCTCTTTTAAGCTGATGTCCTCTAATATTTTGTTGCAGTGTTTAAGCCTGACTAACATAGTAATATTTGCTTAATCATGTGGTTACCTTATTACTTTACTGATTACTGAGAACAAGTTAACCAATATACATTGCTTTTTCCTTGTAGTGTTGATGTATGTATACATATATATTCACTACTAAATGAATATGATAAAAATTCTTATTATTTCTCTTTAGTAAATAAACAGAGGCAATGGAAGAAGCTTGTTCATTTGTCCTTTCGTATATTTAAGTGTCTATTATTAGTATCTCATGGGTTACTTCATGTCCTTTCACAACATTGTAGCAATGATGTGCCAACACTAATATTTGAACCTTGCTCTTCTGACTCCAAATACCATACATTCCATTGCCTGTTGAAATAAAATTTGGACCCCTAAAAACTTGTCAACCACCTATTTCATTGCCATCTGAAGTAAATCTGACCCTTCACCAGTTTCAGGTTAGGTTACCCGTAGGTCGTTCAAGGTAAATGAGAATCCAGTACATTCTAGTGATTTCCTAATGTAAGCTTTTAGTCTCTCTGGCTCAAAATCCTTTCAGTGACCCCCAAATTTAATTGTTAAATGCATCTATCTGTATTCCTGTGCTTCAACGTAAGTGAGTATGTGGTGGCTACATTATTGAGGCAAGTAATGTTGATGGGATAGAAAAAGCTGGAAATAGAAGCATAGAGGAAATGTTGCTGTTTTAGAGTTTATTAATGAAGATAAGGAAAGGACCATGAAATGCTTGAGAATTCTAGGTAGGTCGGTGTCTTAGTTAGGGTTACAGTTGCTGTGATGAAGCAGCATGACCAAAGGATGTATTCAGGTCGCACTTTCATATCTCAGTTCATCACCAAAGGAAGCTAGGGCAGGGACCTGGTACCCTTCTGTGCTTTCATAAAAATACCATATACTCATAATTTAACAGAAATCACAAAATATTTGATGGCTCATCTATAACTGCCTTTTGAACTTTGAGAATTATTGGATCAACTTATCAGTCTCTTTTCACATATCCCAGAGCTATCAGACAAGACACACTACTCATCACACCAGTGATCCTCAACCTTCAAAGTATTTTATTCCTTACTTAGTCTCTCAAGGCCATAATTATAAATTATGAACATACAGTAATATGTACAATGTCCATCTGTCACCTATTCATCCACTATATACATATTAAACATGTATTGTATATATGTTTTTGGTTAGTAAATGTGCATTTGTGTGGGACTGTGTAAGGGTATCCTGGTTCTTGGCTGGGCATGGGCCTAGAACCCCGAGACTCCAAGGGAGAAACGGCAGGAGTTTGGCTACGTCCCCAGAACTCAGGGTCTGAAGAGCAGTCTAATCTCCATAGACCTACATTGTTCAGTCACGAAGGCCATTACAGCCCCTCCCAAAGTGCACAGGTAGAGGGTGTAACTACAGGCCTCAGGCCTAGAAATTTACATACTAATGAAGGTCAGAGGGTGGAGCCAATTAAACATTGCCCCAGAACCTCCCCCTTTCTCCCTCCCTACTTAACTCAGGTCTGCCCTGAGTTTGGGGGGGTACATCCAGATCCATCCACCATCCGCCATGACAATAAACCCTTTGGGAACCAAGGACTTCCTCGTGTCATTGGGGCCTGCCAGGCCTGCCACCACCGAAGCCTCCAGCCACTGGAACCTGGGACCTTCCTCCGGTAGGAGACACAGGCTGCCTGGAAGCCTCCAGGCAGCCTCCACCTCGCAGGTCCCAGGCCGCTGTCGAGTAGGCCTGGGCCTGCTGCTGCGGCCCACCAGTTTTTCCCACACATTTGTGCTATAAATGTATGCCAGTGATATATGGTAGTGATTATAGTAGAACATGAGATAATTATAGGAACTCAAAAGTACTTCATACATCCCATTGTAAATGAGTGTTACTTCATGTTTGTATTCCTCAGAATTAGGACTCTGCTATATTAGAAGAGCTTTCAGAGTAAGCATGAAAAATCTTTTCACTAATTAATTTTCACAATGAAATGCAGTAGTGCTTTTATAAAAAAATTAATTATTCAGTTCTTCACAAGGTGCCTTCCCCAGTTCACTATGGCACTCCACATTGTCAATCAATCTGCAATCTGTAGGGACACTTACCCTCTCCGTGCTGTCAAGTCAGACCTGGACAGAATGTGACTTTACTATTTTGCCTTGGTTTATAATTTATTAACTCAAGGTTGAATATCTGAGGATCAATAGTAGGTTTTCCTTAATATTTCAATAAAGACTAAATTGGACTGGTAACAAAGAAGATTATGATCGATCTGCCCTTTAGAGGCAAATTTAATATTTAACACATTTTTAATATTGAGCAAATTTAATACTCTGAAAAGCATGATAACTGAAAGAGATGCCTAAGGTATTGGAGAGTTTGGAAAAGTATTTCCTGCCTTTAGAAATTTTAGATGCTGACTTTTTCCCAAGATAATTTGATGATTTTTTTTTTACTTACTCACTTTATATCCCTCTCACTGCCCTCTCAAGTCACCCCCTCCCACAATCCTTCCCCCATGCTCATTCCCTTGTCCTCAGAGTAGATGGAAGCCTCCTGGGTATGTCCCTACCATGGCACATCGAGTCTGTGAGGCTGGGTGCATCTTTCCGCACTGAGACCAGACAAGGAAGCCCAGCTAGAAGAAAATATCTCATGGAAGGCAACAGCTTTTGGGGATAGCCCTTACACCAGTTGTTCAGAACCCACATGAAGCCCATGCTGCACATCTGCTAAGTCTGTGCAGGGAGGCCTAGGTCTAGCTTGTGTATGTTCTTTGGTTGGTGGTTCTGTCTCTGAGAGCTCCAAGGGTCCTGGTTAGTTGACTCTGTTGGTCTTCTTGTGGAGTTCCTATCCCTTTGGAGCCTGTAATCTTTCCTCATATTCTTCCGTAAAAATCCCCAAGCTCCATCCACTGTTTGGCTGTGGGTGTCTGCATCTGTCTGATTCAGCTGCTGAATGGAGCCTCTCAGAGGACAGCCATACTAGACTCCTGTCTGTAAGCTAACAGAATATCATTAAGAGTCAGGGATTGGTGCTTGCCCATGGGATAGGTATCTTTGGAGTTATTGGATGGGCCATTTCCCTCAGTCTCTGCTCCATCCCCATCCCTGCATTCCTTGTAGACAGGATAAATTTTGGGCCGAAAGTTTTGTGGGTGTGTTGGTATTCCTATTGCTCCACCAGGGTTCTTGCCTGCCTATAGGTAGTGACCTTTTCAGGTTCCAAATTCCCAGTGCTATGATCTTATATTGAATCATTATTATCTACTTATCTTTGGTTGATATCTGCTATGTGTCCTATTATAAAACCTTACCATTTAAGTTATGATAACTGATGATAACTTATTTAGGCATTACTATGGTCAATAATGTTGTTTTAATTAGAAATATGGCCAAAAGTATTACATTGAACTTTACAAAAGCCAAGTAGATTGATTTACCACATATATGAAAGGTATAATAATAATAATAATAATAATAATAATAATAGTAATAATAATATAGGTAGTTATCTACAAAGATATCTTGGTTGTTGTAGATTGTTTTATTGAAATAAATATTCTAAATATATGCATGATGTTTAAAGTATTATTTCTGTGTAACAGATTGTTTAAGTGACAAAATTATTAAATTTGAGGAAATAAAAGAAAAAATATAAAAGGTTATCATTATAGGGCCCTGAACTACAGCTGGAATAAATATAAAATGGGGTTAATGGTAGTAGTCTTTGTAAGGGCTTTACCAGCTAGTGTACTGAAGCTCTTAGATTTAGTGAACTTTAATCATGACCGAATGCATTTGTAAGCAAAGTGAAGTTACAAACAAATAAATGATCTCGGCAAACTAGGAGGTTATCTGGAGTTACTGGCTCTCGTAGAGAGCATGCTGTACACACTTTGTTCTGTAGTTACAGCCTTGTAAGCAGTTTCTGTGTAAGTTTTTGTCTAGACTTATAAAACCTCTCAATAAAGCCTTGGAGACATTCAGTTGCTTTCTGTCTCATGGAAAAGTTCAGAGCGGAGCAGAGCTGCATGCTCTCTGAGCCACTTCTAGGCCTGAGGTCTTTCCCAGCATCATCTGCATCAAAGAAAGGAACTGGGAAATGGCTGCCGCTGCTGGTCTCAGGAAGACACTGTCTAGAAACTGTTGGGCAAGGGCTGTATCAATTGAAACCAGGAATGATACAATAGCTCTTGCCTCAGTGAGAGAAGATGCGTCTAACCTCAAGAGACTTGAGGCCCCAGGGAGTGGAGAGGCTTGGTGGGGTGAGGGTGGTGGTTGGGGACATCCTCTTGGAGAAGGGGTGGTGGTGATGGGGGAGGAAGTATGGGATGGGGAGTGACGGGGGGGTTGTGTGTCTGTGTGTGTGTGTGTGTGTGTGTGTGTGTGTGCAGACTGGGAGGAGGATGAAGTCTGGACTGTAAAAAAAGGATCAAAGAATAAAAATAATGAGTAAATTAAAAGAAAGAAAGAAAAGAGCATTGTGAAGCACAGATAGAATCTGATATTTACTCATTCATTTTATGGTAGCACCTTTATGACGAAGAGTAAATCTTTGATTTCCATAATGTTAAAATTTTTAAATAATGTTTAAAGTGTGCCAGTGGACATATTAGTCAAAGTGATTTATCTCCCATATATTTATATGTTTTTCCATTATATATTCTACAAATATATTCTTGGAGTTAGGTTAAAGGATTTTTGATTAACTTATTCAAAGTTAAAATATAATTATATCATTTCCTCCGTTTTCTTTTAGCTCTCCAACCCTTCCCATGTACCCTCTTCTTGTTCTCTTTCAAATTGATAAACTTTTTTCCTTAATTGTTAATTACATATGAATATATTATATAATATAATATTTAGGATTTACAATATATAGAATACAAAGTCATTATATAACATACATCTATTATAACATATATATACATACAATATGTGATTATAATAATGTATAATACATAAAACATACATATAATATATATGATCTATGCTATATAATAGATAGTTTATATATATAGGTTTTGGTTTTCTGTGATTTTTTTTTTAACCTTAAGTTTATTCTTAGATATTCTCTTTAATTTAGGCTTTTGTGAATATATATATAATTTACTTAAATATTATGTATAACATAAAACGTAAGTATATTAATACTAATACAAACCTGCTTAGTATGTATAAAGTTACATACTATGTATATGCAGTTATATACTGTATGTGTATGATTTCAGGGCTTATTATGTGCTATTGGATAACCAGTTGGGGATGCTCTTTCCTGGAGAAGACTATTTCTTCTGTTCCCAGTATTTCTTAGTTTCCTATTGTTCTTTGTGTAGGCATGGGGTCCTGTGAGATTTCCTCCTTCCGTGTCATGTCAGTGTGTCTGCTGGTGTCCTTGCTCAGGTCTTTCTTAGATAGCCATCTTGTGTTGTTGATAGATGTAGTTTCCCTGACAATTGTAGGAGGCACAATCTCTATGGCAAACTTCCTCTGGCTCTTGCAATCTTTCTGCCCTCTCTTCTGTCGCGTTCTTGAGATGTAGGTACAGGTGTTGTGCTGTTCTTGAGGTGTAGATACAGGGCCTGTAGGCCACAAAGTTATTTGTTCTTTATATTTTGCTTGGTTTTTGTTTTCTGTACCTATTTTTTTTTTTACCTCCCTGGTTAGTTTTATTCTTAGGTATTGCATCTAATTTGAGGCTTCTGTGAGTGGATTGTGACCATAACCTCTTGTCTTGTGTGTTTGTTGGTGGTGTATAGAAAAGCTATTGTTTCTTGTGTGTTAGTTCTGTATTGTACCAATGTACTGAAATTGGTGATCATTTATGGAATTCTTTTGGTAAATTTTTCCCTTTTCATACTGTTTGCAAATAGAGATACTTTGTCTCCATTTCCTACTTTCATCCCTTTATTTTTCTTCTGTTACTTTATTACTTCAGCTAGTTCTTCAAGGACAACACTGAGAAGAAGTAGGGATTGTAGAGCCGGTCTTGTTGCTGACTTCAGTTGAATTCCCTGGAGTTTTTCTGCATTGTTTTTTCCCATTGAGGATGACATTGGCTGTGGGTTTCTCATATGTACTTTTATTATATTGAAGTATGTTCCCCTAGACTTTCTCTCTACCACTTTTATCACAAAGGCATATTTGATTATCAGCAAACATTTTTCTGCATATATTGAGATCATCATGTGATTTTCATTTTAAAAAATCTATTCATGGGAATTAGTACATTTATTGACTTGCATAATTCCAAGTTAAAGTCAACTTGGTCATGGTGCATAAATTTTTGGTGCATATCTTCATTCAGTATGGAAGGTTTTTTTCTTGGGTGTTTTAAATGTACATTTATTAGGGGTATTAGCCTGTAATTTTCTTTTATTGTTGTTGTGTTTTTACCTCATTTGGATATTAGAATTATACTGACATCATAGAAAGAGTTTGGTAGTGTTTCTTCAGTATATATATTTTGAATAATTTAGTACATTATGCCTATAGATCTTCTTTGATATAATTCTGTAAATTCCTCTGAGCCTGGATGCCCTTTTTTTCTTTTAAGTTGGAAGGTTTTTATTATTGTTTCTATCTCTCTTTGTTTGGTATGGATCTCTTCTAGTTGTCGGTCTCTTCTTGATTTAAGTTTGGTGGTTCAGAGGAATATAGACATTTGTTTATTTGCTTTTGGTTTTCCAGCTTAATGGAATACATGTTTTAAAAAGTATTTCCTTTTTATGTTCATTTCTTTGATGTCTGTCCTAATGTTTCCACGCTCATTCCTGAGTCTCTTAATTTAGGTCATCCCTTTCTTTTACTTAACTGGGCCAATGCTCTGTCTATCTTATCGTCTCAGAGAACCAACTCTTAGATGCATTGATTCTTTGATTTATTGTTGTTTATGGTTTTATGTTCTTTTTGTTGTTTCTGATCTGATTTTTATTGTTTCTAGCTGTCTTTTTGACTTGGGCTCAGTTTTGTTCTTGTTTTTCCAACTTTTTTTTTTAGTTGCATCATTAACTCATTTATTTGTGTTCTTTCTGATTTTCAAATACAGGCTTTTACACTGTATACTGCTCCACCCAAGTAGGACTACTTTCTATGTACCCCATAGGCTTGCTTGTGTTGCCTTTTTGTTCTCATTTAATTATAGGAATTTTCATATTTTTCTTGGTTTCTTCCTTTACCATTTATCCTTGAGTAATGAGTTTAAAAATGACAAGTTTGTGTACTTACTAGAGATCCGTTGACTGTTGATTAGTTTTATTTCAGTATAGTTGAACAGGACATAGTTATTTATATCATTCTTAATTTGTGAAGATTTATTTCGTGTCCCTGATTGTAATCGTTTTAGTGAAACATCCGTGGGCTGCTGAGTAGAGTGTACATTCTTTGGTGTTGGCCCCGCGTCTGTGTCAGGGACTTCCAGCTTTTTTTGTTGTTGTTATTTAGTGTTGTTTTACCTGATCTAAAACATTTTAGGCTGTTTTTGTCATGAAAAGGTTTTCTTTCTCTTCCAAGTAAGGCATGAAGTGTCACTGGGTACAGTACTCTAGGTTGACAGTCATGATCTCTCCAAATTTTCCTGCTTTCAAAGTTTCCATGGAGAAATCCTCTGTCTGACATGGTTTACGTTATATGTGATTTATGGTTCTTTTGGTTATTATTGTTTGTTTTATCTTTTAGTTTTTAATATTCTCCTTTTGCTTTGTATACTTAGTCTTTAACTATCATATACTAAAGGGATTTCTTTTCTGGTCTTCTCTCTTACAGTTCTGTGTGCTTCTTATTTCTTTATGGGTTTGTCTTTTCTTTATTTGGAAACTTTTTGTTGTTGTTGTTATGTAGTTGAAGATTTGCCACTTACCTGGGAATCTTCTCCTTTATCTCTTCCTATAATTCTAATATTTAGTCTTTCCATGGTATCTCACATCTCCCCCTCTCTTTTTTCTCTGTCTCTGTCCCACTCTTCCCCCTTCATATATTCAGTTTTCCATATTCCTTTCTTGTTTGGCATATGTCTAGTTTCTCTGATCTGTCTTTGAATCTGGATATTCCACTTGCTTGATTATCCTACTTATAAGACTTCCCTTGAGTTTCCTAGTTGAACTATTGAGCTTTTCAATTTCTCCTTATTTTCTGCTTGAATTCTCTTCAATGTTTTTTTTTCTCCTTATTGGATTATGATGTTAAATCCTGGATTATCTTTATTGTTTCTATCAGGCTTGTATATGTGTTTCCACAGGCACTGCTTAGGTGTTTCTTCTCCTTTCCTTCTTCCTCATCAATTTCATTAAGTTGTTTCTTTGTGAGTTCTTTAAACTTCTTGAATTACTTGATGGATTTTAGGTTTGTTCTTTGTCCTGGGGTCTTCTAAGTAATTCTTACTTGAGGATATTTCTATAGAACTTGTAGATTTGTGTGTGTGTCTTGATATTTCATATTTATATTTGTGATAATATCTGTGAATATGGATTTTTGTTAGTTTCATCTACTATGGACAGAGTAGGCTAGGATAGAATAAGACTGAGATAGGATATGTGGACCAGATTGAGCCTGAAGGTTAGATATGGCTTAGGTGGAATGAAATATGGTGGATTTGAGTACCTAGAATGGCATGCAGTATGTGCATTGGGTTAAAGCCTAGAGTTTTGGGGTAGAGCTAGAGGTTTGGGAGGATCAAGTAGACTTAGTGGGCTAAACTCAGGCACAAGATACATAAGAGCTGGTTGGTAAAGAATTAGATGTGGAGTGTGGTGGATTGTTGTCAGACAGTGGTATCCTTGCTGGAGACTGGAGATTAGGGGTAGCATAGGCTGTGATGGCCAAATTAGGCTGGTGCACTTTAGGTAGGACTTGGTATCTGGGAGTTGAGGGGCATATGTGGAGGGAAAGATCAGGTGGACTCACCTGGCTAGGCCATGGCACAAGGTGTTGAAGATCTGGCCGGGTGACAGGTTGGATCAGGATAAAACTTTTGAAGCTGAATGACTTCAAATAATAGTAAACTACAGATCCAAGTTGAGTATGCTGGTATGCATCTAATGTGGCACTTGTAGGTGGAGGTAATGGACTGGAAGTTGGACGTTAGATGGTTACATGACATGCTGTGTTAAAAACAAGAAAGTAAACAAAGAAACATTCAAATAAGTAGGCATAAATCAAGCAAAACTAAACAAAAACAGACAACAAAATTATTTCTATAACTTAGAAGGCTTTACCCTTTAAACAGTAAAAGCACAACAGTGCTTTGAGCCTTTATTTTTCTGGAGTAGCCAAAGTATTGTAAAAGGCTTGGCTACAGGGATAAGTAAATACACTGATTTCAGATAGCCTGGCATGTGTAAGTCACGATTTACAACATGCATATTATCTTCCTCCTTGATCACTAATCTCTTAATATTTGGAATGTGGGCAGCATAGAGTCTTTAGTACTCCTAAAACAGATCTAAGTATAAAGAGCGAAAATACAAGAATCATTATTAAAGAAGAATTACTTTGATCGCAAAGTAAGAAGCTGCAAAAATCTAAAAAGCATTTTTACATCAGGATATAGTCCCTATAGACTCAAGAAATAAAACATAACAATGTAAGGTATGGTTATACACATAGGCTTAGGCAAATCCTCAACACTATAGTGTTTCCTTTGCAGCTTGATGCTCCGATTTCAATCTTTAGACTGTGAATAAAAGATCTCAAGTTGTTTTATTGTTTATCACATAAAATGTAAAACTCTAAAACATGTACTGAGCATGGTTGCACATGACTTTAAACCCAGAACTTGGGAGGCAGAGGCAGGAAGATCATGAGTCCCAGACTGCTATGGGGTCAGTGTGACCCCATTTCACAAACAGCAAACAGCAAGAAAAACAAAAGTAAAGAACAAGGAGCATGACATGGAATGAGGTGAACTGGAATCATGTCCAAACTCTGTCTCCAGGCAAGCATGGAAAGAAATAGAATGAAGAATTCACTATCTTAATCCTGATCAATTTTTCCAGCAAGTGCCCGAGGACAGATGAGAAGAATGAACTGTGGTAATCTTCACACCAAAGCAGCTCAGACGGATTATAATTGTTGCAATCACAGTGAAGTGCAGGCCAATTATTATTTGTCTGAGAAACTGTCCAGAGTTCAATCCTTTTTGTTCATTTGCCCTAGAGGGTGAAGTAAATTGCTAGGGAATCCCCTAGCAATATCTGCTGTACTTTATGTAAATGACTTCCCCTTTGCACTCTAAACTCTGTGGGGAATGTGTATGTATATGGAATACACCAAAATTCACTATATAATTCTTTTAAAAATTTATGTTATTTGAACGGGACTCATTATTACTATTATTATTATTATTTTGTGTGTATGGTTGTTTTGCATATATATAGAAAGAAATAAAATATATTTGCATATATATATTTGTATGCCACATATGGCATTGGATCCCCTAGAACTGGAGTTACAGATGGTTGAAAGTTGCTATGTGTGTGCTGGGAATTGAACCCAGGTCCTGTGGAAGAACAGACAGTGCTCTTAGCCTAGACCCACACTATATGATTTTACAAGTATTTATGAGTTACTAATATGTGAGGCACTGTGTCTGGCATCATGTAAAACTCAAGAACATTTATCACGTAGGATGATATAAACATTAGCAGAACGTTGCAGAAAGTTAAGATAATTTGTCAGCGACACATGTATTGCTACAAGTTATCGTGGTAAAGATTATAAATTAAGGCACTCATGGGTCATTCATCTCAGCTGGTACTATACCTGAGTGAAAAATGAGCACTGGACTTAATCTCCCATAAAAGTATGAGACACAGGTGGTCAGACGTCAAAGATCACATTCTCCCTGAATGTCACTAAGGCATAACACAAATGCATAGGACCTGCTGGGTGAACTCAAAAGGGCAGTTATAATGAGAGCCAATTTTCATGACCCGGGTCAAAGGCTACTCTGTTTGTGGTGTTTTACAAATGCTTGACAGATTAAGCACACACCTCCTAGGGGCAACTATTAGACCAAGCAGCTAGAAGCAGTCTTGAACTCTAAAGCTTCTTTCAGGATTCTCCTTACGAAAATATATAGGTCATGTCATATTAGGCTCATGGTTACAATACTTCTCCTACTATGGAATAGTTGAGTGTCCATATATGTAGTCTGTTGGTGGGCTATCCAAGGTGAAGCCTAGATAAATGAGAAACGAGAGCGTAAAAAGCAATAATGACATCGAGACCCTTTCCCCAGAACTAAAGCAATACATTTTATGGGATTTTTTTAAAAAATTTTTGAATTTTTCCCCTGTGAACATAAATTACATCATTAGTATTCAACACTATTTAGTTCAGTAATTAGAAAATTCACATTTTTATAATGATATAGTCAAATCAGTAAAGTAGGTAATGTTTGTACATGACTTTTCTCATTGTTGTAACAAAATACATGACAGAAGAAAGAATTTGATTGGAAGAAGAATTTGCTTGGGGTCATGTCCCAGAGTGTTCACTCTATTACAGTAGTGAGGCCATGGCAGAGTTCACAGCATCACAGTAAGGAAGACATGGCAGAGTTCAGGATATTACAGTCCTGAAGGCATAGAGAAGCTCGTGAACTTACAGTAGTAAAGTCATGGCGGGGTTCAGTCCATTACAGTAGTAAAGCCTGGTGGAGTTCACAGCATCATAGTAGGGTAGGCAGGGGAAGGTTCCCAGCGTTACAGTAGGGAAGGCATAGCAGACTTCATGGGAGGAGTTCATGTCATTACAGCATGATTGGATAGGAAGCAGAGAGTCAGGAAGATATCCATCTGGCTTCTACATTTCTCCCCTCTTATTCAGTCTGGGACCCCATCCCATGGCATGGCGGTCCCACATATAAGGTAGATCTTCTCTTTTCAGTTAAACTTCTTTAAAAAGTCTTAAAAAGGTATAGCAAAAAGTGATTCTAAACTCAGGCAAGTTTACAATGGAAATTAGCCATCACAGTGCAGAAAGGTGTTATACACATTTCATTGCATTCTGAAATCAAGACACCCTCTTTCCATTGCTTTTGAACTCTTTGGGAAATGTACACAAAAATCAGTTGTATTATAATGTATCTTTTCTATTCTATGTATTCCCCTACAGTTTGGAAATAATGATAATGATAATAAAGATGATGGTGATAATAATAATAGTAATGTAATGTTTGAAAATTTAATGATATAAACTATATGTGGGAATCGTGATGGGCACGATGAATGGCAGGGTATTGCAGGTCAGCAGATTTTCTGCTTTCCTTGTTCTGGAAACAGCTGAGGACCATCTTTCCTAATGTGATGCTCCTACAGCATAGTCATGCTCATGGGTGAGAGACTGCAAGCAACTCACGGGAAGACTATGGTATCAAAGAAGACTGTAAGCGAAGATTTCATTCGATAATGTGTCTATTCCCAAACATATTACCATCTTAAGTTGCTATTAATCTCCTTTTCTAGATAGCTGGTCTTTCAGAGTTTCTTTGGGTATCTGACTTTTATTTTCCCATAATTCAAAGCCTAAGTGAACAGATAGAAATGGTACTTTTGTACAAAAAGTATACATGTATCTCTGTGTGTTTGTATATGCACATTTAAGTTTCTGTTACTGTTTGAATGTACAATGAGATAAAAAGTATCTGAATAAGAAGAAAGGGTATGTGTGTATGAGTTTGTCCCTATATGTGCTCATTGCTTCCTTTCACAGCAAGATAATCTTAAAACATCTTTATTAACAATACTGTACATTGATGCTTGTATAGTAATACCATGTGTTTACCTCTATTGCTAATGTTCCCATTGTTAATATTACAGCTTACTGTTTTCATGATTGTACAAAGACCAGTTACTTTTCTCCTAGAAATAATCAAACTCAATATTATATCAGAGATCTACATAGCACATTTAGATAAGCCGAATGCTTATTCTATTTCAGCCAAGTGGTTGTACAAAATTATGGAGTACTGTATGAAATAGGTAGAGGTTCCAGAAAGATAAGCAGAAGGAATAATGTTAATAAGGTGCTTGTTTGCAGTGCTGCTTTACATGTCTGTCATGTTGTGTTGTTTTCCATCTTTCGATTTCTACATATCTAAACAAATAGCTGTTTAATTGAAACTTGAAAGCTAATGCTAAAACTGGTTGCCACAAAGGAAATGCGAACAGAGGACACTGGTATTCCATCTCACTTCAGTCAGAATTACTGCCAAGAAAACAAAAACAACTAATGATGATGATGGAAAGCAAGATTCTTATACATTGATGATAGAGACATCAATTAGTGTAGTCACATGTAAGTCAGCATGGAGGTTCCTCAAAAAGCTAAAAAGTAAAATTACCACACGACTCAGCTATATCACTATAGTGTGTGTGTGTGTGGTGTGTAACTATATCCATACTCATGGGCAGATATAAAATAATCTAAATCAGCATTCCACAGACAGTTGAAAATCCATGTTTATTGTGGTTCTGTTCACAATAACCAAGTTGTAGATTGTAATACCCAAGTTACAGATCAACATAGAGTTCCATATCACACAACAGATAAACAGGTAAACAAAATACAATATATATGCAACAAAATTTTGTTCAGTAATTATGCCATTTGCAGAAAAAAACGATTGAATCAGAGTATGCTTAGTGAAATAAATCAAACTCAAAAAGGCAGATATTATGTCTTTTTTCATGAACAGAAATTGATGTATATTTCTGTGTATGTATGTATGTATATGTGCATCTATATTTCTGTTAGGGTTCAAATGTGTGATGAGACAGAAAAGTACCTTAAGAAAACAGGAAGTATGTGTCTATAGTATCTGGATTAAAATGTAGAAGATGCTTAATGAGTTAATCCACTTCCTTTCAAGCCTGAAAACCAAGTTTGATCCCTGGGAACTACATGATAGAAGGAGAAAATTGAATCTTGTTAGTTGTCCTCTGACCTCCATATGCATACTGTGGCATGTGCCCCTATCCAAGTAAGTAGTAAGTGTAATTATATACATTGTCAAACATAGAGGCTCCAGGTTCAGTGAGAGACTTCGCCTGTACTTTTGCATGTATACATACAGACACCCACACATACACAGAGAGAGGCAGAGAGACAGAGCGAGTAAGAGAGAGACAGAGACAGAGGAACAGAGATACAGAGACACAGACACAGACACAGACTCACACACACAAACTGCAGCAAGAACCCAGTGTGTAGGCTTAAATAAAGTTCCAGCGATTAAGATTTGTGGTAAGCCATTGCTAAACAACATGATAATTTCAGTGAAAGCATTAGTCAATTATTTATTACTTGATATCTTCACATCTACCTATGTTCTCAGCATCCATTTACCATTTACATCTTTACAAAATATTTGATTGGTCAAAGTTATTCTCTGCTTGCCTATCATTCATCTACTTTCTATCCCATTACAAGATGCAACAAGGACACTATCATTCTGGAAAAAAAAAACAAAACAAAACAAACAAAAAACCAAAAAAAAACAAAGACAACTCACCCCTAACAAAGACAACACCCAAAAACCAAATAAAAATAAAAACATGGAACTGAACTTGTTGTTCAGGTGTTCAGGAATTTTTAGCAACAGCCTGAATTTGATGTCACTCATGTAGCTTTTCCCTAAGATTATCTTTGCATCATCATGTAGACCACACAGTGAAGGGAACTCACCTCTGTGGAGTAAATCCCACTTTCCTTTTCCAACATCCCCTTTGTCGAGAGGCACATGTTCGGTGAGAACCATCATGTGTATTTGTAAAAGGCCAAACGGCTTGGTTAGGCTTGGGCATCTCATTATACTTTGGCAGAGCTAATAAGACGACAGCTACTGAAAATAATATCACAAAATATGACAGCAGTAACATGATAGTGAAGCTCAATGCAAAAGGAAGACTTCTAACCTTGGGGTTTAGTGAAAAGTGCACACGTGGCTCTCCATGGGGCTAATCACTGGCTGGCATTACATACAGGCTTCCTGCAGTTGCATCTGAGTTGTTGATGGTGGATACTGAATGAGTCCCTGGAAGGCTGAGAGAAGCTCAGGAGCTTCCAGGAGAATACCTTTGTGGTTGTCCAAAGTTTTGCTTTCTTTTAGAGGCTTTTTTTCATACCTCATTCTTATCAGCCCCAGATGAGGGGATTTGCCTCTCAGCGGCACTATAAATCATCATTAGAGCTGGTTGTGATGGTTTCTATTTATTTGCTTGTGTTCCATGCTGAAATGTCTTTCTTTGCTAATTTTCTCTTCTTTCTTTGCATTCCACCAGCATCAATCACAAAAGCAGCCTGGCCATTCCTCTCTGTTTTGCCTCAGTGAACTCCTACCTTTCTTGACTGTTAACCCCTCACTGGAATGTGCATGGCCTCTGAGTTGATCTGCGCCCCTATTCACCTCTCTCAATGAGCCTCCCTTCCTGGCACTGAGCTGCAAGGCAATATTTTCCATCTGTTGAATGAAGAGCATGACATAGGCAGTTTGATATGGTTTCAGAGACCACAACAAACCAATGATGCACAACTCACTTTTATTCCACAAGCCTGTGGGAGCCCACAGGGATAAGAAGCCTTTCTGCTAGGCTGAACACAGCTTGGCATTCAGAACCAACTACTACTCCCAGAAACTCTCAATATGTTTCATATTCAAGCCAGAAACGCTGTGGCTTAGAATAATCTAAAGATGCATCTAATCGGAAGTTATCCTGAAACATGTGCGCAAGCTTCTCTTTCATTCTCCAGCTGTTTTCTTTCCATGGGATGTTTACTGGATGGGGGATAATCCTGTGTTTATTATGCAGTAGCAAGGAAGTATTGTGTTTTCCAAAGGGACCTAGGGGGCTTTCAAAGAGGGGTGGGGGGAGTGGTTCATCGTGAGGTCAAACTTTGGAGTCTCTGATAACATCACATTCTCAAATTTGGTAATATTTTCCTTCATAAAGCATTTTGAAAACCTGTTGCATGACTGCCCCTTAGGGATGTTTGTTGGGAAACTATTAAGAAAGTGTTGCTAAGGGCACTAAACCAGCTTCACAAGCATTTTCCTAACACCATGCAGTTTAAGTAAATTTTAATATAGACAACTTTAAAGTTATATTCTCACTGAAATTTTAATTGCTAGAAATAGATAGTAGTTTCATCATGAGCTTTAAAAGTCAAAATAAAACAGAAATGATGTTGTAAGAGATAAGATTGCTTAATAGGACACTTAACCTGTTCAAAACATTCCAAATGCTATCAATTTGTTAAGACTAAAATGATCACTTCTTCACATGGTTTCAAGACTCTTATAATTCACTCGTATGAGACAGCACCTCTAACTCATGTTAAAATAACCAAAGATTGTAGCCTACCGTGTTACCTTAACAAAACCTGTTTTCTCTTGTCTAAAATGCCCTTCTAGCAACTTACAGATCAAAATTTCTTTATTAAAACATTACCTATGATACTTTTATTCATTTTCTTTTTCTCTTCTTCTACTGAAAATAGACTTCTCACTTAATATATCCTGATTATGGTTTCCCCTGCCTCTACTCTTTCTAGTTCTCATTTTCTGTCTCTCAATAGAAAAAGATAGGCATCTAAGGTATAATAAATAAAATAAAAAGATAAAAACAAAATTAGCACATTGGAATAAGACAAAACAAACAGAAGGACAAGAGTCTAAGAAAAGGCACATGATATAGGTATAGATGCAGAGGTATCTCCCATTGATAACCACTTCAAACGAAAATGTAGATTCCTCTAACGGAGTCTCCCTGGGGAAACAAGCTACTCTTAAGGGTAAGCTGCATGCCCAGCAGCAGATGGCCAACAGAAAACAAAGTCAACTGCATCTTTGGAGATTCCTTCTCTGATAATGTCATGTTAGGGATTTTGTTTTTGTTTTTAAGCTTATATTTTAAATTTTCATTAGTTTTCCAAATATTCCCCCTTTCGGTGAATTCTTTCTTACCTGCCTCTCTTTGCAGAATCTTTCTAAGTCTTCTTTTTCTAAGTCTGAAGAGCAATTATGCCATGTATTTATTTTTCAGAATTTGTTTCACTCCGCAGTATTATCATCTTTCATTGAAGTACACGTTTTCAGACTCTCTTATTCTAACTCTATGGGTCTGGAAGCACCTAAGATCATTTTCATTTATAATTCAGAAACAGCTTAAGAAACATTGCCAGCCTTGCTGCAGATACCCATCCTACCTGATCTGTGGGACTTGGGTCCAACTGTGCCCAACTCCAAGCCTGGCTTTCTCTACTCTCTCTGTTTTTACTTTTGGTCAATGAACCTGAAGTGACTCCCAGCCACAATTTCAATCATTTTGTGTCTCAGATTCATTTAACCTTGACCTGGTGTTGCCAAGAAATTGGATTAGAATAACTTACTTAGTTTTTGGAACTAGGAATAAAATTTCTGTTGCTTATTTATGTATTTGTTTTAGAGTCTACAGCTGTTGTCTACAACATATGAACAAAATGCTCAGCCTCCTTCTGGAGTTTATGGGTGCAAACTAAGATGTTAAGCACAGCCATACGTTTTATTACAGAGCAGATGACTTATTCATTGAAATACCTGTTGCTATCAGCTTCTCTCACATATTGACTATTAATGCTTATTTTAGAAATTAAAATGAATCTGAATTCTTACCTGTTGGATGTGTTTGTTTTGTTACTATTCCACTGCTTTCAGGGTTTTTATTTTTAAAAATTTTTTGAGACAGGGCTTTTCTGTGTATCCCTGACTGCTCTAGAACTCTATCTATAGACCGGGCTAGCCTAGTTGTTGGCTGTCTGAAATTTGTATGAAAATATTTTGCCTCTAAAACTTGAAAGTTATGTTTTTAAAAAATATATGTGTAATGTATTCATTTCTTTTTGTTAAAATTTATTTTTCAAAACATATGTGTACTGGTTAGCTTTGTCAGTTTTATGAAAAATTAGTCACATTGGAAGAAAGAACCACAAGCAAGAATTGGTTCCATGAAAATGGCCTGTAGGCATGATTACCAGACATTTCTTCTATTGCTAATTGATATCAGGAGGGCTGTAACCTGTAAGCTAAAATAAACTTTTTCTTCCCCAAGTTGTTTTTGATTATGGTGTTTGTCACAGAAACAGACAAGCAAACTAGACTACATGTCTAGAGGCTGGTAGGATGGCTCAACAGGTAGACATTTGCCTCCAAGCCTGAAGATCAGAATTCCATCCTTAGAATCCTCATGGTAAAAGAACCTGACCTCTACCCTGCACGTGCATCCAAGCACATGCGTACACACAATGTAAACATAAATTAAAAAATTTATTGTTAATGATGATTTAATGTAACATGTGTTGCTTGTACATGTGCACGTATGCTTGTGTGTAAGTTTATCGAATTAATTATGGTAATGCCTAGAACATTTAAAATAATTTTTAATTGTTATAAAATTATATGTAATTAAAAGTTCTCCATAGGGTACTAGATAGAGAGGGTCATGGGCTAGGGGTGGGGAGTGGGGGAGACCTCCTTCTCTTGTGCCCAGTTGCAGTGGTCCCTGTTGGACTGGTGAGCATCATTCATCACTGTGACTCTAATTAGACAGTTCTAATTTTCATTGCTTTTCTGATTTAGTTGCCATCGTGCCAAGAGCAATCGAAGAGCATGGAACGTTTCACTGTACATGTGATAGGGCTAGCTGCTATCATTTCTAAGATCTGTTTAGGCCATAGTTGGTTAAAAATTCATCATTATGATTTTATTTTGTTTTTAACAGTGCATCACAAATTTAATTTTTTCTGTTATATTCAGTCTACCTCATTGATTACAATGGTGTTACATCGATTCTCCCCTGAAATGCGTACAGATGATTTCATCTTTTACATGGTGAAACAGTAATTGTTGCACATTTAACACTCTGCACTTAATAACATCATGGGTATTTGTATTCTTATTTCTTATTGATGAAACACATCATGCCAACAACATATCGCCAGCCCATATTCTTACTTTTATCGCTGAGGAGTATTTAAAGTTATGATTACTTAGTTCTAGTTGATTAGTAGAAATAAATGGTGTTTTAAACTATATTGCATTTCCAAAGGCCGTCCTATGATTTTATACATGTGAACACGTCTTTGGAGTCTTCACAGAGACTCTCAAATGTTAATAGAAAAGCTGATTCTCATTATGCTTTTGAAGTTGAGACTGCAAACAAAAGATAAGAGTCGGAAATTGCTTATATCCGAGCCAGCTTCCTTTCGTCATTAATGAAGTTATCTTTATCTCTATGAGCTAATAGTTTATTATACTGACTGAATATAGAAAGGTGAGTTTTTAAAAGGATATCTTTGTCTTCTTTTGAGGTTATTATTATAAACTTTCCATAAGCCACAAAAGTGAATGTATAAATCTACTGTACACTTTGAAATTCACTTAAGATTTCTTTTTGTTCACATCTCAGTCTTGAATTTGTTTATATTAAGATGCTTTTCCTGGGATTGGAATTAAATTGATATTATAAAAGAAGCTGATTTTTGCTGTTTGGATGCTAAAAGAACCTAGTTTCTACATATGTTGCTGAACAAAATCCTGTTAAATATACCAAATTATGAAAACAAAGCAAGCCCCAAATCAAAGCACCAATAAAAATAGACTCAAAGTCTACTTTTGTGAAATGTATTGACAATTAGGAGTTTTAATCGTCAATGATTACTTTGAATTTGTTTACAAAAATATCTCTTTGGAAAGTGTAAACTAGTGTTCCCTTCTGGGGACAGGTATTGTCCCTTTCCTACCACCTTCAAGATCAGGGAAGCATCTGCAGGAAGCCATAATCACTTCCTTGCTTGTACTTTGTGCCCAGAATCACCACCTAACCACAACCACCATATCCACAGTTCATCCGACTTGACTATTCTCTATCCCGATGAAGCAGGACTGAGTTTTATCCACTGGTTTAATTAGAAAAAGTGGTGTGTAGAGATGACAGTGTGCAAATCTCATGACTCTAAAAGCTCTGTATCACACAGCCAGTAATCCAAGTATTCCACAAGGAAGAACTTTCAACTTTCTCTGTCATGTTTCCTATGCTTCGTAGGCTGCCTTGTGTTTTTATTTTATATACCTGTGCATTGCAATATATCTATAAACTGAGTACAAAGAATGAGATCCTTTGTGGTGTCTTTTCCTGCATATCTGTCATTTTAATCTTAGTTTAGGATGTATTCGATGTCTCAACAAAATGACCATGGAAATGCAGGAGACTTTTCATGAACTCCGTCCTTGTTACACATTTTAAATAGGATACTACTACTAAATTGTCCTTAAGAACTTAACTATGACCATTTCACCCTGGAAGTAGGATTTTGGATTTTAAATATTCTTAATAGTTTTCTATAAGGTATAAATATAGTTCTTCTTCTGTTTGCTTTATGACTTCATCTACTTGGTTACATTCTATAATTAATCATAAGAAAAATATAATTCCTTGGTGGATACTTCTTTTTCTGGAATTGTAGAGATTAAGCATAGCAAAAATTTGACATTTTTAAAGGCACAATCTCACTATTTAGCCCAGACTTGCCTCAAGCTCATTTTTAGAGTACACAATGTGCATAATTGGATTTACTACTTAAACATATATACAGTTTCTAGTGAGTTATTTAATAAGTTAATTACCTAAATAGCTAATATTATAATTTTAAAAGCTCAATTAGGCATATAATATTAAAAATAAATATATTCATGAATCCCAGAGGGCAAATCAACTTCAGAAATGGATTTATGCCTTGGTTTTAGGAAATCTATTGTCATATATTGAGTTACTTTTGAACAATGAGTTATCAAGTAACACTATAGCAATAGATTATATGCCTTAGATAAAATCAGGCTCTTGAAGTGACCTCGGACTTCATAGATTTAAAGAGTAAAATCAGGTGGAAAGTATTATTTTCTTATAACAATTTGTTTAACCATACTTATGCTATGGTATATTTATGGATATTATTTTAACAAGAAAATATGTTAATAACTACTTGTTATTTTTAACACCGCATTCACTTATCAAGTTGACAGGAACAGTATTTTTAAGTAGGTCAATTGTATTTAATGTACTGGCAACTCTGAGAAACATGCAAAATTGCAATTTTAAGTAGAGCAAACAAGCAGCAAACAACACATGATAATATATCATCATGTGCTAAATTTTGTTTAGTAAGTTAATAATAAAAATTAGGTGAAAGATCACTACAACTAATGTTTAATTCAAGAGATATTTATGGATTTTCTCAAGAAATCAGTATTAGAGTTCATGTCAGTATTTACTTTTTATTCTTTTCATTTTCGGCCACACTATTGGAATTTTATTGCATTTTTAAAAAAGAATATATGTCCAAACAGTACTATGCATGTGATGGGGAGAGATTCTGAGTGAATTCATAGAAAAGGAGGTGCTAAGGAGACAGGGCTGCAAAGGACAGAAAGACCATACTCATTAACCTTATTGAACTTTCCATGTGAGACAAAAGCAAGGTTCAGTCTCAACGATGTCTGCATTCTGTTTTGAGAGTCTCCTAAGGCACAAATGAATTATGTATTTCACAGATTGTGTGTTATTCTTAGAGTTGAACCTGTCTTTGTTAATTTTTAATACAACCCTGTATAACTGTTTTGTGTTCATTTATATGTTTTCAATTTGAAAATTTTCATCTTTTTTAATTTTGTGTATCTCATGTGATGGTTACAGGTCTCTTATAACGGTTTATATACAGATTTCTCCTACTGTGTCACTGACTATACTGTATATAATTACTATTGGATGTTTGTCATGTGCATTACATAGAAGCATCAAACTCTTCTCCTCTCTCATACACACACACACACACACACACACACACACACACACACACACACAAAACAAAAACAAACCAAAAAACCAAAGCAAGCAAACAAAAATATCTCAAAAACAAAACAAAACTCAAAAACCTAGCTATATACCCTAAAGAGCTTCAACGACACAGGGTCTTCTATGAGATGGTATTAGGCTCTGCTGTCCAGTGTAACCAGTTACAGCACTGAGAAATGCTTTTGTAAATGATCCACTGGGTGGATATGGATGAAGTGAAGTATGCATGTCTGTCAGGCCAGAGCCAAGTTCAATGATACGTTCACATGCATTTTTAAAAACTATGTCAAGGATGAAGCAGATTAAGAGGCCACCCTCCACTGGAGAACCAAAACGAGATTCAGGAAAGACTCTGTTCTTCCTAGGTAAAGGGAAGACGATTGTTATCTGTATTTGCTATTAGCCCAAAGTTCAAGCAGCACTATTTCTGTTACCTGATGCCTTAGAGAGCACTAGTTGACTGGATAGGCATTACTTCATGCTCTGTTTATGACTCCGAAAAAGAATAATACCATGATGCCTTTCAAAATCTGTAGTTCAGTTCTGTTTATTGAGTAGAATAAGAATAAAAGGCAGGAGCAGAAAGACATAGATATGAAGCTGAATGGGAATACAAAATATTAAGCTACTAGCATGGGTTTAAAATTTTGACTACATGCTTCTATGACTATCTTTTTTTTTATTTTATTTTTTAATTTATTTTTTTGCTTATTCACTTTATAACCCGTCCCAGTCACCCCCTCCCACAATCCTTTCACATCTCTTCTTTTCTGAGTACCCCTCCTCCTATATCCCCCACCTTGCCACTTTAAGTCTCTGGGAGGCTAGGTGCTTCCTCTCCCATTGAGGCCAGATGAGGCACCCAGCTAGAAGACCATACCCCATATACAGGCTACATGTTTTGGGATAGCCCCCACTCCAGATGTTTGAGACCTACATGAAAACCAAGCTGCACATTTGCAACATATGTGCAGGAGGCCTAGGTCCAGCCCATGGAGCTAGATCTGTGTAGACTACGTATGCTCCATGGTTGGTGATTCAGTCTCTGAGAGCTCCAGGGTTCAGGTTGGTTTACTCTGTTGATCTTCCTGTGCAGTTCCTATCTCCTTAGGGCCCACAATCCTTCCGCTATTCTTCTACAAGAGTCCTCAAGCTCCATCCACTGTTTGGCTCTGGATGTCTGTATCTGTCTGAGTCAGCTGGCTGGTTAGAGCCTCTCAGAGGACAACTTGCCCCTGTCTGTTCTCAGGCTGGAGGTTTAGATTCTGGGAGCTCTGGTTGAATCTTTTGATACTCATTCTAAAAAGGACAAAAGCACCCTCACTTTGGTCTTCCTCCTTCTTCTTGAGTTTCTTTGAGGTTTATGCGTTGTGTCTTAGGTATTGTTGCTTTTGGGCTAATATCCGCTTATCAGTGAGTGCATACCATGTGTGTTCTTTTGTGATTGGGTCATCTCACTCAGGATGATATTTTCTAGCTCCATCCATTTGTCTAAGAATTTCATGAGCTCATTGTTTTTTAATAGCTGAGTTAGTATTCCATTGTGTAAATGTACCACATTTTCTGTATCCATTCTTCTGTTTAAGGACATCTGGGTTTTTTCCAGCTTCTGGCTATTATACATAAGGCTGCTATGAACATAGTGGAGCATGTGGCCCTGTTGCATGTTGAAATATCTTCTGGTATATGCCCAGGAGGGGTATAGTTGGTGCCTCAGGTAACACTATGTTCAATTTTCTGAGGTATCGCCAGACTGCTTTCCATAGTGGTTGTACCAGCTTGCAATCCTACCAACAATGGAGGAGTGTTCCTCTTTCTCCACATCCTTGCCAACAATTGATGTCACCTGTGTTTTGGATCTTAGCCATTCTGACTGGTATGAGGTGGAATCTCAGTGTTGTTTTCATTTGCATTTCCCTGATGACTAGGGATGCTGAACACTTCTTTAGATGCTTCTCAACCAATCGAGTTTCCTCAGTTGAGAATTCTTTGTTCAGCTCTATACCCCATTTTTTAAATAGGGTTATTTGATGGTCTGGAATCTAGTTTCTTCAGTTCTTTGTATACCTTGGATATTAGTCCTCTATCAGATGTAGGTTGGTGAAGATCTTTTCCCAGTCTGTTGGTTGCTGTTTTGTCCTGTTGACCGTATCCTTTGCTTTACAGAAGCTTTGCAGTTTTATGAGATCCCTTTGTCAATTCTTGATCTTAGAACAGAAGCCATTGGTGTTCTGTTCAGGAACTTTTCCCTGTGCCCATGTGATCAAGGCTTTTCCCTATTTTCTCTTCTATTAGTTTCAGTGTAGCTGGTTTTATGTGGAGGTCCTTGATCCACTGGAATTGAGCTTTGTACAAGGAGATAAGTATGGATCAATTTGCATTCTTCTACATGTTGACCTCCAGTTGGACCAGCACCATTTGTTGAAAATGCTGCCTTTTTTTCCACTGGATAGTTTGAGCTCCTTTGTCAAAGATCAAGTGACCATAGGTATGGGGGTTCATTTCTGGGTCTTCTATTCTATTCCATTGATCCTCCTGACTGTCTCGTTCCAATACCATGCCGTTTTTTATCACTATTGCTTTGTAGTACAGCTTGAAATTGGGGATGGAGATTCCCCTGAAGTTCTTTTATTGTTGAGTGTCGTTTTCGCTATCCTGAGTTTTTTGTTACTCCAAATGAATTTTAAGATTGCTCTTTCTATCTCTGTAAAGAATTGAGTGGGAATTTTGATGGGGATTGCATTAAATCTGTAGATTGCTTTCGGCAAGATAGCCATTTTTACTATATTAATCCTTCCAATCCATGAGCATGGGAGATCTTTCCATCTTCTGAGATCTCCTTCGATTTCTTTCTTCAGGGGTTGAAGTTTTTGTCATACAGGTCTTTTACTTGCTTGGTTAGATTCACACCAAGGTATTTTATACTATTTGTGACTATTGTGAATGGTGTCGTTTCCAAATTTCTTTCTCAGCCAGTTTTATCCTTTGTGTAGAGGAATGCTACTGATTTGTTTGAGTTAATTTTATACCCAGCCACTTTGCTAAAGTTGTTTATCAGGTTTAGGAGCTCTCTGGTGGAAGTTTTGGGGTCATTAAGTATACTATCATGTCATCTGTAAATAGTGAAACTTTGACTTCTTCCTTTCCAATTTGTATCCCTTTGATCTCCTTCTGTTGCCTAATTGCTCTGGCTAGGACTTCCAGAACTATATTGATCAGGTAGGGGGAGAGTGGGCAGCCTTGTCTAGTCCCTGATTTTAATGGGATTGCTCTATGACTATCTTTATTTATCGTAAGCATGTCAAGATCTTCCATATGTTAGCTATAGGTATGTAAACACATTCCTCTGTTAGTCTATTAAACTTAAATGTCTTTTTATGTAATGTCATACCATAAGGAGTTTCAGAAAGCATAAAACACACCATATAATTTCTATGATACAGTAGTGAGTAGTGAGTATTTAAATGTAAATGCAATCTATACTTCTCTTTAGGATATACAAGAACCTTCTCAAACTAGATCCTGGCTACATTTATAATCTCATGTTCTGCCGTACCTCCAGATGCACATTGGCTTCGACCCAATGTAGCTATTCATAGCTCTTGCACACTCAATACACATTGCTTCATTTGTAGTTCTGAATCTTTAGATTCCAGGACATATACATGACAATACAGAAATGTTCTCATTAAGTGGCCATATACTTCTCAAAATTCTTCAGCCGGGCATTCTGGTCTGAGACAAGGGCCCAGAGGCATATGATTACTCAGTACACAGAACTTTTTAGTGTGTATGAAGCGCGAATTGGTCAAGAAATTACTGTCAAACACAAAACAGTTAGTTGCATTAAAATAACCAAGAATCTTCTGATGTTTAAAAAAGTTTCCCAAGGTTTTTACATAAAGCTTTTTTTTGAGTAACAGCAAATTACAAAAATGTCAACATTCTTAATGATAAATCCTTTTTAGAATGCTGTTTTTAATTAAAACCCCTGGTGGGATGTAGTTTCTGACAAAAAACCGGGTTTTTTGATGAATACTGACAAATTCTGTCAATAGCCCCTAACATTTAGTTTTACGAACTAAGCTTACAGTATGTGTTAACAAATCACCATCACAATGAATTTCATATGGGATATGCAGAAATTACTTTTTGGTACTAAAATGCTTCCATATTTCTACAGAAAGAATAAAATCTAATTCAGGTACTTGATGGTTGAAATATTTTTGATCTAATATTTCTTACTTTGTCACTAGCGCATTCATCAGTTCGGATTTGGTGCCATGGTGATTAATTTTTTTTATCAAATGACCAGACTGTAGAGTGTTTCAGATGAACACTTTTCTGCTCTTTCATGTGAAAATGGTGCTACATAAGGTGAACTTTGAATCAATTGACTAGGTAAAAGTAGATGCCCAATAAGACACCCGATGGGTGGGAAATGTATGCCACCAGTGCCAGGCTTCCCCAAAGCAATCATTCCCCCGAGAAAGGGGACCACCTCCCCTACACTGATTAAAATTTGGGTATCACCCTTTTTTGCCCTCAAACAAAAGACTTTTTTTGGGCCCGAGTGTTCTTTTTTTGAATGAAACTTATTAGGGGGGCTTTTTGGTTCAAGGCCTTTGTTAGGAAATGAAATGCAATCAGCTCCTCTTTTTGTCTATTTTGCCCACTTATTTTTTAAAATAAATTTTATATTAAATTCTTGTTTTGTGCCCTTTCTTTTCTTTACCCTTATGTATTATGTATGTATTTTGTATTTAGTATTACATAAAACATTATCTACTTTCTATTACTACTATCTATCTATCTTCTTTTTTTTTTTTGGTTGGGTTTTCTCTGCAGAAATCGGGCTAGTATTCTTACTATAATGCACATAAAGGGGAAAAAAATTAAAGGAAAAAAACAGTGGGTTTCATTACGCTGGAAAAAACCCTTGAGAAAAAATTCCCCATGAGTTTGGTTTTTTTTTGTTCTTTGATCAAAAATTAAGGGGTTTACACCCTTTAAAATTTTTATTGTCGTGAAACACAGTATAATTTCCTATAACCAACCTAACCCCATAATATGGGGAAAGAGGCAACAACAAAACAAAAAAAAAACCAAAACCCCCCTTTTTGTACATTCAGGAAATTAAAAAACCATTTAGCACCTTGCAATGCTATATTCATCTAATTCTGATGAAGGCATTTTTTGCCTTATTCTAAATGTGTAGGGATTTTTGACATTTTTTGGGATTGTCATGCAAAATTTGACCCTGTTTTATTATTTATTTTTGAGAGATACTATAAAGGTTTTCCCCCTTACGGGTATTTGAGAAAAAAAAAAATAGTGAATTTAAAAAAATATTTAAAATCTTTGATAGTTTTTTGTGAACCACCCCAAAAAATATAATGGTACAAAGTCTTAGAGGTAAGAAAAAGATATCGAAAAAATTACTAAGGTAACATTATTCTTGTCAAATATCTGTGATACGATTTCATGGATTGTTGTTTGATGAAAATGGCCCCTTGTAGACTCATAGAAGTACATTATTGAGGTGTGGTCTTGTTGGAGAAAGTATGTCACACCTACTCACAGGAGCAATACATATGGTTTTAGAGAAGTGTATAGTTGTAAATAAAAACAAAGTCTTGAAGATCCATTAATTTTATTCCATGAGAGTCAACAAATCTATGTCACTGTTTTAACAGCTAAATGTGTTTTCTGAAGATGGTGACTGCTCTATGAAATCAGAGAATTCAATTAGGGGGTGGGAAAATCAATTATTATCAAATTAGTGTGTTTTCAGTGGTTTAATTTGGAATCTGCATTTGTTAGAAAGAAGGTGAAGCACATGTCACTTATAAGGGCATTAAAGGCTTTAGAATGTATTTATGTATTGGGAAACACAACCATCAGCCTGTGACGATGTTAAAATTTAGAGACAGCTTTGGAAAGCATATAGAAAAATATGTGTCAGATGATGGAATATCATTATTCACACTGGGAATGGGAGGAATGCTGTAAACAAAGCCTCAGATTAATGACTGAGAAGTCAGGCCAATAGCTGTGACAGAACTGGGTGCCATATCATGATTCTAGACATTTCTGTGACCTTGGACAAGGAATGTTAGTTTTTGTTTGGGTGTTTGCCTCATTCATTAGTTATTATTTATTTCAGAGCATTTCAGATGAATGAGTGAATTAGAGAATTCATAGAAAAAGTGGAAGAAATGCTTGACACTTATTGTTTGCTCTTTTAGCGGTAGTTAATACTTTAATGCTTAGTTTTGTTTACATAAAAGCATTCTCCTTTAGAATACTTGACAAAATATACAGGGATATTTTGTGTCTCTTTATTTTAAACTGCCAGGCAGAAGAACGTACCTGGTTAATGGCTCTTCAATCCCAGCCCATAGGAAATTGGTTTCGGTGAAGAAAGGAAATTCATCATCAGACTGGAACAACTGTCAGTCTCCACGATGGATTGTCATGAGTGTGGAAGGATTACTTTACCCAAGGTTGGTGGATTGAGAGCTTGACAAGGAAGTTGTCTGGTAGTTAAGTCTGTTTAAAAAGATTTCTCTGTAAACACACTTAACTGCTTCCTGTTTCAGACTAGTTTTTGCTGAGTGACATGGCCCTGTATAGTGTGAGTGTCTGGGGTTTAAAATGCAGGAAGCCATAGATCATTCTTAATGAATAAATCATGTGCATGCCTGCTGTCAATTTTGCTGGTGCTTTTGCAGAAGGCAAAGCTAGTGCTGTGCTAATACTATCAGTAGGCTGATCCTATGCACCTGATGTAGCAGTGACATCTGTTCCTGTCCATCTTCATTCTTTTTTTTTTTTTTTCATTTCATAGCATGGATGCACAATTTAAAAATTACATTAAAATGCATCCAGTTTTTACTGTTAATTTTTATGAAAGGAAATAAAACACCCATAAATACATAAGTAGCATTATGTAGTCTATATGACCTCATTGTTTGAGGCAGCCTGTGAAGCTAAATAACAAGGAGGGTCCAAGGTAAGATGGTTGAATCTTTCTCAGAAGGGGCAACAAAATAGATATTGGAGGTGGATGGAAGGAGGGAATTAGGTGGAAGAGAGGCTATGCGAGGAAGTGGGGAGGATGAGGGAGATCATATTAGGGAGAGCAGGGAAGAGAGAAGGGAGGCAAGCTGATCAGGGCAATAACTAGGACTTGCCAGAGATCTGAGATGGGGAGAGGTCCCTGAGGGTCTATGGGAATGACTCTAGCTGAGATTCCTAGCAGTGGGAGATATGGATCCTGAAGTGTCCACTTCCTGTAGCCAGGAAGTACTCCCAGTGGAAGTTACCTATAAGGACAGCAACCCACCACAAAACCTTCCACCCAAAATGTGTCCTTCCCTACAAGATGTTCATGAGAAAGATAGATCAGAGACTAAGGGAATGGCCAACTAATAAACAGTCCAACTTGAAACACATCCCATAGGTAAGAACCGATCGCTGACATTATTAATGTTACTCTGTTATATTTGCAGACAGGAACCTAGAATCACTGTCCTATGAAGGCTCCACCCAGCAGCCAAGAGAAACAGATGCAGACTCACACATAAACATTAGATGGGGCTCAGGGAATCTTAAGGAAGAGTTGGGAGAAAGATTGGCTTTCGTATAAATTTATTAATATAAAAATCCAATGACATAATGGTGAATAAGGAATATTTTATGAGCGTGCTTGACCTAATAACTATTTAATCCATATCCTTAAGAAACTTTTATTAAGCTAGTTAGAAGAGTTAAGTGGATACATTTTTACAATACAGTGTAATAATAACCTATAATAAAGGCATTTACAGGACACCAAGGGAGCACAGACCAGGAGCCACTGCACAGTGCTGCCTAAGGTCTGATTACAGTAGAGTCCTGTTAGGAACGCACAGGACACTAGAATTCCATGTATGGTACTGGTCACAAATAAACTTATGGGTTAAATTAAAATGTCTTAGTTATGACTAGAAGGTGGGAAGAGGCATTGGAGAATTTTAGTTACAAGAGACAGGAAAACAGACAGCATTTAAAAAAAAAATGTTTGCTTTTACCTTGAGATAGCATGGGCCCATGAGAATGAGACGAGAGACAGGATACAGTTAGAAGTTAAATGATGATATATGGACTGTGGACCTAAAGCTGTATTTTTAATTAGGTCCCAAATCAGGTTTGTAAAGAGGTTCACAGCTTTGAGAAAACCTTAAAACACAAACACATAAATGCTCGGTCATGTGGATGGCAGAAGAAAAGATAAAAGATATGAGAAGCTCAGTTTTTCTGCTATACATTTTTCTGTGGTAATAGGAGGACACATTTTTGGAAGAATTTCATCTATTTGATATAAATGGAATTATTCACAGCATTCTATACTTAAACATGTTAAAATACACCAATAAACTTGGTAAAATCCCAGACTAGAAATTCTTTCTCAAATAGTTCTCGAGTCACCTGTTCTGAAATCAGTACCAGTGGATTACATCAAGGGCTAGGGAATTCCCAGCTCTCTCTTTAATGAAGTTCAGGAGAGCCTTTCCATTGTTTCTACTAGCTTTGCTTACGTTTTTTTTTTCTTCAAAATTATAAGTGAATAAAAATCTCATTATTCATAAAAATACATTCTACGTATCTACATTTTATCATTTGACAAAAGGCCCACTCAGCCTAATCAGAAAAGCATTTTGTGACAGTGAACTGTGGTGGATGCTGAGACTGATTGCAGTCCAACATGCTGAGACAAAGCAGCTGATGAAACTCGGCCCTGAAGGAATCATTTCTATTACCCCCTCTAAGGCCCAGAGAACACTGTGGAAGATGGACAGAATAATGGGAAAGTCGGAAAACAGAGAGAGGGAAGTCTGGTCCTCCTGAAACTCCATAACCAGTGTCATCACTAACTGAAGCAGCTGTGTATGGCTACTGGCACTGTATCTGCCTGAGAGAGGCCCTTTCAGGAGTCAGTAATGTATAAGGGCTCATGTATCTCTACCCATCTGTAGCGATGAGGATGAGTTTTGGCTACACCATTTTGGCTTCCCACAGATCACACCTGCACCCGCCCAGGAATTATCTTTGGATCCTCGAATGAGAGACACAAACACATTAGCTTATTTTTAAAAATGCCTTGGCTACCTCAAAGGCAGGACACTCCTAAACTTTCCCTGCTACCCTAGGCACAAACAGGAAGTGACCGGTGACCACCTACATGAATTCTCACATGGCTGGTTGTCTTTCTTCCTGCACTACATCTCATCCTTCTTCCCCAAGTCATGGTGATTCTTTCTGTTCCTCTATCTGTCTTCACTCATGCAACTCTAAGGGTCCTGCCCCATACTCAACCATTGGCCATTGGCATCTTTATTGATTGATCAAAGCACAACCCGGGATAAGGACCTTTAGCTTTAGGACACACAGATTCCTGATTGAATCAAAGCATTAGAACCAATCTCCAACACCCATTAATGCTGAACTATTGTCTAGTGATGGATCCTAGGAGAGGTGGAGCCATTGTTTTCAGTTCTGTGACTAAGTGTGGACTTGTCTGGCTTGAAATGGATATTTCCAATTCCATGGCCACACAGCAGCCCTGGTCAAACCTAGAGACAGACAAACAACATCAAGAGAAATGGCTATAGAAAAACATTAGGAAGGAAGATGGACAAAAAGGGAGAAAAATAAGACAGTGTTGCAGTGAGAACAGTCAGACTGCATTATAACTGGGTATGAAACTGTCAAAGAACATATTTAGTAAAAAACAAAACAAAGGAAAACAAACTACAAAGATGACAGCTTAGCAAGATTTTTTTTAAAAAATGTATTACTTTCCAGTGGTTGCCAGGGGAATCCCAGCTCTCTAATAACAAGGGGAGAATATCTTCATTGTTTCTTTTAGCTTTGCTCATTTGACATTTCTTGGCTGTGACCATTCCACTCTACCCGTTAAGACCACTAATTTTACCTGTCTCTCCATTAGCCTCTCATTGCTCCCTTTTCATATGTGGAACCTACCAGTGCCTCTATTTTTATAAGGATATTTGCAATCTCACTCAGGGTCTACCTGATAAGCCAGAATTACCTCCCCATCGCAAGGTATGATGGGACATCTCAAATATCAAGGTAACAAGGGGAAAATTTTGTACCTTGAATTTTGTGACAGACTGTTTGATTCAACACTTTCAAGATGTTATCTTCAGTCTACTCCACATTTTCTAAACCATCATGAAGAACCTATTCCAGAAGCCAAAAGGATGAGCCCATTTTGAACATGCATGCTTGCTTATTTTCAGAGTACTTTTAGCTCGTTTGAATAACAAAATAATGTCTATACAAAAATGTGAGCTTGTTATTCTTTTTCATTTTATTTCTAGTGAATTACTCTTTACACTTGGGAAAAGGTGAATTTTAATATTCTTTGCACAATTTACTTGGGGACCTCTCTTTTTAAAAATCTATTTTCTGCGTTTTAAATTAAAAAGAGAATTATAGCATTTTCCTCCTTTCCTTTTCTCCCTCCAGCTTCCATCTAGGTCTTCCAGTTTCAATTTGGTTGCTTGTCTTCTTTTCCTGTTATTGTTCCACCCATACATATATGTATATATTTGCACAAATATGTAAACGTAGCCTGATGGGTCCACTTTTGTCCTCTGGGTGTACATGGTTTCTGGATTGATTAGTTTTCGTTTGCAAGGGAGTTCATCCCTGGGAGGGGCTAATTCTCTAGCTCTCAGCAGTCATTAGTTGCCTGTCGCTCTTTGTCTAATGATGGGAGCCTGTGAAATTTATCCCCTCTGAGCTAGCATGCCCATTAATACTTCCATTGTTCAGGTCATGTTTATGCAGCTATTTCAAGGAAAGACTGTCTCACAGCTAAGTTCTTGGTATTCTGGCTTTTATAATCTTTTTGTTCTGTCTTCTCTGATGTTTCCTGAGGCATAGATGAAAGATCTGTGATACAGTTATATTACTTAGGACAGCCCTACCCACGACCTGTTGATCTTTGCATTGTGTCCTCAGATGTGTTTTCTGTAATTGTGTTCATTTGCTATAAATACTAGCTTCTTGGCTAAAGAGTAATAGCTACAGTTTTCTGTGGGCATTAGAGTAAGTTGGATAATGCAGTTGCAAATTATCCTGACCTTGCAAAGTGGTGGTAGCAGATTCTTTTCTAGGATCCATGACCCCAGTAGAACCAGAAGTTGCCTCGGTTGCCACGAACAGCCATGATTTCCCGCCCATTGACTGGGCCTTAAGATCAATTAGACAATTGGTTACCACCAATATGTGAGTGACATTGCACCTTTAGGGATATCTTCCATGTTGGTCATTGTTGTTTATGCTCCTCATGTCCTAGTAGAGATACTGATTTCTTCCTCTCCTTGCCAGTTTGTACAGGGTTTTCTAGTATCATGAGAACTACACAGGAAAAAAAAAAAAACAAGCTTTCAGATTAGATCTAGTTAAAATTCATTCCTACATTCTAAGTATGTGGTACCTTCAGCATTAGGGAAATGAGTTCAACCTCTAGAGGCAACCAAGGGTGCATCCATAGTCTTTGTGGTACCTTGGGAGTCACTTGGACAGTTCTCACCATCCATAGGAAAAGAGGTTTCTTGAGCTTAGTCCTGGAGTTTTGTTAGGCTATGGCTTCTGTGCGAGCATTGTAAGACCAAACGTGTTGTGTGTGTGTGTGTGTGTGTGTGTGTGTGTGTGGTGTGTGTATGTGTGTGTATTCTCGTGCATGCACGCAAGATCGTACAATCAAGTATTGTATATTTTATGATTCCTTAAGGCTTTATGAAAAAATAACCTTGGTACTATTTGTCCCTGCTTCTCCTTTGGACCTCCATCAACTCTCTTCAGTTATAGTCCTTTCCCTATTTTTCTCTTTCTTACTTCATATTACCTGTATTATGTGAGTCACAGCTATGGTCTCTCTATACTTTCTTGGTTTCTGTTGCTGTTACTCTATGTTGTATATACAAACCTGGATATTTGGAGCTAGGAATGACAGGTAGCGTTTGTCTGTTGGTTGGGGTTACCTAACTCAACATGCCTTTTCTAGGTCCATCCATTTACCTGTAAAGTTCATGGTTTTGTTTTCCTTTATGTAAAAAAGGAAGCTTTTAGATTAGTTCCAGCTCACGAGCCTCTGGGTCCTGTTTCTGAAGTGCACATTGTCTTTAACAATGGGGACTTGCCTTCCACTTCTAGAGAACAACCAAGGGCAGTAGCAACAGCTTGTAATGTTTGGGAGTCTCTTGGAGAACCCTGATCAACATCTCAAGAGGTAGTCTCAGACTGGAGTTGGGGTGACATGATGGGGAAAATGCAAACAAACAAACAAAAAAGTAGTTGGGGGAGCCGATGTTAGGGAGGGGAACTAGAGAAAATACAGAGAAAGGAGGGAAGAGAATAAAATAGCATTATCGATATCTGAAAGGTCAAAAATCATCATACTACTTACCTAAAAATACACAGTAAGTCAGTGTAGAAATATGCATATGTAGTTTAAATGAAAAATTTCCAACTGAGCTAACAATGCTTCCTCCAAGAGCCAAAGACCATCTAACAAAAACACCAGCATCAACATGTGAAGCTCTCTTTGAGTTGTTTGTAGTGGTCTTTTAGAACGTAGAGTGTAAGAGTTTTTCTTTATAAGTGACTTAATGTTTTTTTTTTCTCTTGCAGTTCAATTTTTTGTTGTTGTTCTGTATAACTGTGGTATGCCATGAAGTGTTTTTTTCTGATCTTGTCTCGATGGGATTCTGTGTGCTTCTTGTATCTGTGTGGATATATCTTTCCTTAATTTAGGGAAAATGTCTTCTATGCTTTTTGTTAAGGATCTGGTCCTTGCAGACTAGGCAGTAAAACTGGCTCCAGAACAGGGAGGGTAATGGGTACGGCATATGGAACTAGGTTTGTGGGTTTGCAGGTGGTTGGTTGATGTGTTGGGAGAAAGGAAGGCAAAGGGACGAAGCTACTTACTCAGGAAATGTGGCTGGAGATAAAAAGGGTTTGTAGGATGTGAGACAGGAACCAGGCTTGTGACTTTTCTTCTCAAAGCTCAGAATATTACTTTCCTGATTTAGGAAAGTCTTAGAATCTGATATTGGTCTATTACAATAATTATATTTTTATTAAGAGAAAGAAGTATGAAAATATTATATAGGCATGAATTAAAAAAAAAGAAATACTATCTTTTGACATTTTGTTTACTATAAACATATCTTAGATATTGTCTTTTAAGTATCAAAACTTTAGCAAGTTTTAAACCATCTACTAATTTAAGAAAACAAAAATTTAAAAATAATGATAATAAATTTAACATTTGTCTTAGAGTTTCCAGTGCTCTGAAGAGACAACATAACCAAGGCAACTCATATAAAGGACAACATTGATTGGGGCTAGCTTACTGGTTCTGAGGTTCATTCTATTTACCATTATGGCAGCAAGCATGGCATGGTGCAGGAGGAACTGAAAGTTCTACTGTTGGTCTGACTGCAAACAGAAGACTGGCTTCCTGGCAGCTAGGATAAAGGTCTTAAAGCCCACTCCCTCTGTGACAAACTTCCTCCAACAAGGCCATACTTCCTAATAGTGCTATTCCTGGGCCAAGCATATTCAAACTACCACAATGTGATAATGTACTATAAACAATTTAAATATATTCGTATGTGAGATCTTTATTATTTCATAGGTAGACACATTTCTGGGAAAATTTCAATCATCTAGATCTTTATTCCAGAAAAAGGAAATATCTCATTATAATGTGTAGCATTTCTGTCACTGTGGGAAAAGTCAGTTCTAATCCACACACTCAGAAATAAAAGTGACAACAAAATCCAGCAGACTCTATTTATACAAAGAATTTTTGGAGGTAGAGTTTTGAAGTTTGTCAAAATTGTATTACTTGAGGTAGAAATGTCACCAGGTTTGACTTGGGATCTTGTGGTGAAGTAAAAAAATCATATCACACTTTCATTAAGAACTTTGCTTGCATCCGGTTTCTAACAGCTTCTCTTTAGGCACACATTTTACTAAGTCACACCTTCTGTTATATAATGAAAATCAGGACATAAGAAGACATAAGGGACTTTAGAAGAGCCCACCTCACCTCCTCAGTCTCCTTCAGTCAGCTCCATCTCACTAACTGATCACGTCCCACTAAGCGATGCTGATACTAAGTGAGCCCAGGAAAGAAGCCATACTTGGAGATATTTTCCTTTCTAAACAGTTTTGAAGATGATAGACGATGCTATGTACATGGTAAATTCATATTTTTTAAAAAAATTACAGTGAGAAAATACTAGAATTACATATTACATGTACATACAGTTACAGATATATACATGCATATACACAACAGGGATGAGTTAATTCACCTACCTAGAAACATGATTTTAAAGACAGAGGAAACTAGCCACATACAGTAACTAGAGAAACAGATGTAGGAAGTATAATTCTATTTCTACTTTCTGATACTTCAGGAGTCATAAGAGGTGTGTGCTTATTCCTAAGTTATGGTCATAGGAAATATTGAGAGTACCACTTAGGTACTGAACTAGCAGTATTTCATTTAGTTTTTGTTATAAAACTTATTCATAGCTTTGGAGAATTTGACCTGGAAAATTAATTGTCCTTGTGGTATTAAACAGCCACTGATTATGGGCCACTTTAGGTGCTAATTCCCAGAGTATATTTAAAAGTGTATGCTGAGAGTAGACAAATGAACAATATGCATTCTGATGAGATACTATATTTTAAAGTGATTTAATTGGAAGTCTTAATAGTCTCCCAGATTTATCTTGGTGTCAAGGAATAAGCTCGAGGCTGTTAAGCCAACTCCTTGACTGGTGAGAACACAGAAGGACAAAATCTAAAGTTGTTAGGAGAAACAGTCCCACAGATGCTGAAGTGTGAGCATGAATCAAACCTAATGGAGTCTTCAACGCACTAATGAAGCACTGCTTTATATTGGAATGTGACCGTGCTTATGTAGCTTAACCTCTGATGTCTATTCCCTTTAATAAAGATAGAGAACTAATGCAGTGGGAGGGCTGTCTTGTTTCACTCCAAAGTTTTCTGTATTTAAAGTAAAATATTTTCTTTGTTTTGGTTCAGGACTGTGGTTACCTGTGGAAAGAGATGAGCTGTCTCTGGGGAACTCTCCAGCATTGGCATGTGGTCAGGAACGCTATTCTATTGACATTAATCTAGACTTTAGCCTCATTTCTCTTTCATTTACCATCTAGTTAAGCTCTTCTAATATCCTTGCAAGGGGCTAAAGCCCTACTGATAAACTTGCCTCATTCTATATGTTACGGCCCGACCATTTATCATTTTAGATTGATATCCCATCCCAACCAAAGTAGCGAAGACCTAAGCAGAAAACCAAATAAGGGCAGCGGTTTCTTCTTTATGTGGTATATTTGAGATTTACTAGAACACCATCCTTGGTAAATCAAATTTGTTTATTCTATGAAATGATTGGCTTGACTTGCTTTTCATAATATTGCATATCACGTTAGTACCTTTGTGTTGTGGAGAACAAAGCTGTTTTCATAGGTACGATTGAAAACTTCTCCAGTGTTAACTTGTTTTTGTGATATGATTCTTCTCAACTAATCTGAAATCATATTAGCCATGATCCTTATCCACTTTCTAAATGAAATCCTTCCCAACAAACATACAGTCAGGGAAGCAACACTGGGCACTTGTTACAAAGACAGATTTTTCAGCTGTAGGAGTTGTCTGGTAGAATTTTGGTCTCGTATGTATACTATCATTTATGGTCAAATAGCAATACTTTGACTTCTTCCTTTTCAATTTGTATCCCCTTGATATCCTTTAGTTGTCATATTGCTCTAGCTAGAACTTCAAGTGCTACATTTAACAGATACAGAGAAAGTGGGCTTATCTTGTCTTTCATTTTAGTGGAATTGCTTTATGTTTCTCTTCATTTAATTTGATGCTGGCTATCAGCTTGTGTCACTTACCTCTTTAAGGACTTTTAACATGAAGGGATGTTAGGTTTTGTCAAGGCTTTCTCAGCATCTAATGAGATGATCATGTTTTTTTTCTTTCAGTGTGTTCATATGGTGAATGACATTGATGGATTTTCTATATTGGACCATCCCTGTATCCTTGTGATGAAGCCTATTTGATCATGGACATCATGAAATTTGTAGGCAAATGGATTATTGTAGAAAAAAATCATCTCCAGTGAGGTAATCCTGATCCAGAATGATACATATGATATGGACTCACTTATAAGTAGATACTAGCCATAAAGTAGAGGATAGCTATGCTACAATCCACAGACCCAGAGAAGCTAATAATAAGGAAGGCCCAAGAAGGGGAAATAAAATAGACATCAGAGATGGATGGATGGAGGGGACTGGATGATGGGGGTGGGGATAGGTGTTACTATTATGTCTAAGCTCCACCCCACAGTTACCTGCCAACAGCCAGGTATGCCCAACTCACTATAAAAGGGGCTGCTTGCCCCCAACTCAGTCTCTTGCTCCTCTCTTGCTCTCTTGCTTCTTTCTCTGCTTCTCTTCCCCACACTGCCATTTCCTTCCCCCAATCTTTCTCCAGGTACTCATGGCCAGCCTCTTCTCTTCTTTTCTCTTCTCTTCTCTCCTCTCCTCTCTCCCTCTCCTCCTTCTTCTCTTCCTTCTCTCCTCCTCCTCCTCCTTCCTTCTTCTTCTCTCTCTTCTTCTCTTCTCTTCTCTCTCCTCTCTCTCTCTCCTCTCTCTTCTCTCTCTCTCTCTTCTGCCTCTACTACCGTCTTGACTCCCCTCCCCATGCTCTGAATACACTCTATTCTATACTATACCATTGTGTAAGCTGGTCCCTCAAGGGGAAGGATGCCTCAGCATGGGCCCGCTCCATAGAACATATCCTCCCCCCATCTTTTTATAAACACAACAATAGGGAGTGAGGTGGAGAGTAGAATGGGTGCTGGGTGGAGGGAGAGCAGGGGTGTGGTGTGAAGAGAAAGCCAGGAGGGAGAATCGAAGTTGGTGCACAGCATCTCTGGGACAAGCTGTAGACCTGGGATAGTAGACGTCAACAGTCTACTAGGGTTTCCCTAGCTAACACTCTTAGCAACAGGGCATCTGTAGACTGAAGTGGCCACCTACTGTAGCCAGGTGAGACTTCCAGTGGAGGGAGGGGTCACCAACCTCCCCACAAAACTTGTGACCCAAAATTTGTCTACCCTACAAACTGGACAGGGTAGAGATTGAGGGATTAGCCAGCCAATGATTGGCCCAACTTCCAACCCAGCCCATAGGAGAGGCCAACCCCTGACACTATTACTGATACTCAGCTATGCTTGCAGACAGAATCTGCAAAACTGTCTTCTCAGAGGCTTCTTCCAGTAGCTGATAGAAACATGCAAAGACCCACAGCCAAACATTAGACAGAGCATGGGATATCTTATGAAGAATGAGAGCAGGAGGGGGTCAAGGATATCACAAGTAGACCTTCAGAGTCAACTAACCTGGGCTCAGGGGAGCTTGCAGAGACTGAACCACCAATTAAAAAGAATGCATGGGCTGGACCTCGGTCCCCTACATATATGTAGCAAATGTGTAACCAGCTTGGTCTTCATATGGATCCCCAACTATTGGAGCAGGACTGTCCCTGACTCTATTGCTTGACTTTGGATCCCTTTCCCTTACCTGAGTTGCCTTATTTAGCCTCCAGTGGGAGAAGGTGTGCCTCTGTCCTACTGGGACTTGATGTGCTTAGGCAGGTTGGTACCCATGGGAAGCCCCCTTCTCTGAGGAGAAGTGTGGGGAGAGAAAAGAAGTATGAGGGTGGGACTGAGTTGAGGAAGGATGCTGCAATGAGAGTGTAAAGTGAAAAAATAAATTAATGCAAACAATGAAAGGTAATTTTCATAATTTCTTATTAGAAATACTAGGCTTGATCATTTTAGACATTTTATAAACTACAAATTGGCTACCAATTAGGTTAACATCCTTATAATTTCCTAATTTCTTTTAAACAAATCATTATTTTAGAGAGTTATATAATGCTAGCGGGCTTTTCTAATGCTGTAGTCATTAGAATAACTAGAGACACACTCCTGTGACTTTCCATAGGGAGATATAAACAAGTCTCTATTCACTCCAGACAGGGCACCTATAACAACAGTATACAGAAACAATTCTCGCAGGCCCAGTTGTCTCTCTAAGGGAAGCAGTAAGTTTATTTGGATTATTTATAGCAGCATGGATGACATAAGGGCACCACAAAGCCCACTCAAGCACTGGGGATGACCTGTGACAGCTATTCCCCTGGAGCTCCCTGAAGGATCTGCAGGCACCTTGATGAGTTAGGGAGTCTCATCTCTCCAGTGATTGCTCACTTTTTTCAAACTTAGAGACGAGCCTTAACTAACTTGTCACTTTCAGATGTTTTCTGACCCTGTAAGCTATACTTATTTCTGGAATCTCCCTTCACCTTCTAGGAAGAATTGTTTAAATTTGGAGGAAGCAGTTGATCTATATTTACAAAACTGTTTTTGGATACTGACCAAGACCATTTGGTTCTAATGCATTTTATAATAAAGAAGCCATAGTACTCTGAAGAAGTGATTCCACCTGTCTCCTTATGTCTTTCAGCAATCCAAACATCTTGACCGACTACTGTTTCTCTCCACAAAAGACTTTTATGAAAGTGCTGATTACCGTAAACTCTATGTAATATGGTTTAAGTGTATAGTTGATGAACTCTCATTATATCATTTAGTTAGTATAATCCTGAAGAAGTGAGGAATGACAAGAGGATGAGGACAATGTTAAGAATTGTAACCATGGTGGTAATGGTGATAACTGTGAATGGGGCAGGAGAAGGATCAAGAAGATGAGGCTGATGACAGACAAGAAAAAGGAAATTGGGCTGAGCTTAGAAATCATCACTGATAGTTATTCCAAGCTGAGCTCAAAGTTGATTATTTTACATAATTTATTAAGTAGGTATGGCATTACTTTCTGCCCACAGACCTATTCTTGCTATGTGTTTTACTTATACAATTTAAACAGATGGATGGTAGTTTTCAAACTCATACCTACTGGTTCTCAAATATAAGTTTACCAGAATCACATATTTCAGAAAAATATACAGAAACAGCAAGGCTACTTTCAAAATACTCAGGCTGTGTTGCTGTCTTCACGAAAGAACACTGGTTATTGGTTAACAGCATCATTTTCTATTACATTTTTCAAAACTAAACTCCTGGTGATATTTTATAAACACCTAATTGTACTTTCATAATTCTGAGCATATGCCTATTTCTTGAAAAATTCTCATGAATGAAACCATAGTGTATACGTATATCATGTATAGTGTATGTATATTGTATACAGACATATGTATTTCAATATTTTTACAATTCTAGATTTCAACATAGGGTCTCAATTGTATCAGCCAAGTGTTCTTCCACAGAATTATATTCTCATATATCCTTTTGTTTCTGTTTATGAAATAGGATTTCACTAGTTTGCCCAGGTTGGTATTTTACTTATCCTTCCATCTTTAGTTCCTAAGAAGCTGAGATTATAACTTGGTACTATATAGAGGCTGGATTTCTTTTCTTTTTTTTTTTTTTTTATCATGGAGTACTGAAAATAAAAAAAAAATCTCATATTGTCTTAAAAGACATTGAAATTTGAAGTTAAGAATTACTTCTATGTTAATGTTATAGCCCACAGAGCAATGACCTTAACTGAAAACAATATTTATATTCAAGGTTTGAAGATATAAAGAACAATTTATTACAAAGCTTTAAATTATGTGTACTACAAATGAAAATTTATTGCCTTATAAAGTGAAAAATGAAATGTTAAGATCAGTGCCAGGAAAACCCAAAGAAGACCAGCAGAGTAGCAAGGCAAACCAATGCCACACACATTATTTACTGTCTGTTGGGTTATACTTAAACCCTTTCCAAATATCATGTGTTCTCTCAAGCACCTACTCTAGTAAAACATCACATGCCCCCTTTACAGGCAACTTCCAGAAAGTCACCACATGTCTGTCCTCAGTGAAACATCCTCCCATGTGTCTGCTTCAATAAGAGCATCCTTTCATAATACAGTTTCCAGAAAAATATCACATGACACAATTGAGTCTCCAAAGAAACCAGAAATTTCCACTTCAACATTCCATAAATGCTAGAGAACTCTAACTAAGACAATAATGTACATTCTTGTAAATGTCAGTCACTCCTCATAGCAAACATGCTGACTTCATGAATGAAAAAAGCAACCTATGGACTACACTCATCACCATTCTCAGGGAAAAAAAAATTATATATATATATAAAAACAAAGGTTATACAAATTGGATGTATTCTGCTACTGAGTAAAATAAATAACTTGAAAAAAATACGTGAAAAAAAATACATGATAAGAGAGCTGTTGTGGATAGCCTCAGCCTTGTATTTTGATCCTAGTTCCACCTTTCTGGGAGGGGCTGCAGAGGATGATTGAATCTGTACACAGGTGACGTCTTGTAAACCTTCTGTCCAATTAAAACCTGTAAAATAAAGGCAGAGCCAGAGATTGGGCAGTAGAAGGGGAGGCAGAGAAAAAGGCTTAGGGGAGGAGAGAGTGAGAAGAATTTGATATAAGAGGCAGTAGAAGCAGAAGCAGGGAGCAGAGCAGAAGAGAGGAAGAAGAGGAGGAAGTTGAAGCAGAAGGAAGCCGATGACGGAGGAGGAGCCGGAGCTGGAAAACCACAAGGCCTGGTAAAACCGCAAGTTATAAGGGATCTCATAGCCAGGGATTAGAGTAGTGTAGTGGTAAATCCGCCCAATCTAGGCGTGGTATTTGTACCATAATTATTGAGTTGTGTCTTCCTTTACTAGTCTCCATTGAGTAGGAGATTTTACAGCAACAAATTTGGCAGATTAAATAATATTTTCTACTACAGAGAGCAAACACCAAACAAGAAAAAAAAAGTGATTATTATCATAAGAGAAACTAGTGAGGCAAACCCTGTTGTAATCTCATTTTACAGACTCAGAATACTTCCAGAGTAGAAGAGAAAATGTTAACAGTCCAAGAAGAATGCTCCTGTAAGTACTCAAGACAGAGTAATTGTAGGTCGATGCACAGAGAACTAGAGATCTTTAGGAGAATTTCTTAGGTAGCATCTATCAGAGATTCAGTCAGTGTGAGTGTGTAAGAACTATGTGAAGCAGAAATAAACTACCTGAAAGAAAAAGAAGGAAGAGTACCTAGAATTCATCCAGAATTAGCAATAAATTGTTTCCCATCAGTCATGTGAAGTCCTCACAGTAGAAAGAACATTTGTAACACACTCAGAAGAATGTCACCTATGTTGTGAGGAATTGGCTCTAGTCTAAGCACTGCCCCAGTCCTCTAGGACATCTTACTGCATGACCAAATTTATTGAATTGTATCTGAGTAATGTAAATGTATTCCAGAACAAAGTTTGTGAATATAGAATTATAAAAATAGCCAACACCCTATAAGGTAAAATTTTCAGTATATAGCTTCCAAATAAAAAATTATCAGGCAAACAGTCAGGAAAATATAGCACATAATGAGAAAATTAAATCAGTTGAAACTGATCCAGATGTCAGGATTGGCAAATAAAGACATTAAATCAGTTATTACAACTGCAGTCCACATGGTCTAAAAGCAAAAGGAGAAACTGAGTGTGTTAAAAATAAAAGAAAGATTCAAAAAATGTACCCAAATTTTAACAGGGAAAGGTGCTACAATTTCTGAGATGAATAAAACAGTGGCCCTTATGAAAAGCAGATTATGTAATGTGGATGAAATAATTAGTGAATTTGAAGACACAACAACAGAAGTTGTTCTGACAAATGCACATGAAAAATACATATTACATACGTGTTTATGCGAGTATAAAAATGTTTGATTTAAAAATAAATACCATTAATGAGCTTTGGAACAAAATTAAACAAAACTTTATTATAACTGAATGCATTTAGCTTGGTCAGGAAGTCAAAGAATGGAGAATTTTAGAAGAGCATAATTGAACACATAATAACATAAAATTCAATTTACTAAAACCTCTATGCCCACAGTTGAAAAATTCCCCTGTGACTTCAGTCATAAACAAAATAGCACGTTCACAAGTACACACACAAAACACCTAGATATATGATCATCAAATTGATCCAAGCCTGAGAAAAGCACATGTTATATTCTGAAAGACACAACTATCATAAGACCTCCCTGTTTTCTTTTTCAAAAATTTGCCCAACAATTTCATACATTTTGTATTCTGATTACTGTCACCCCTACCCTCTAGGATTCCTATCCTACACTTTTATCTTTCCTCCTCCTTATAAGCCTTTTCCCCTCATTCTCATCTTTATGTTTTGTTTTTTGACTCATTAAGTTTGACCAGTGCCATTTGTGTGACTATGGGTTTGTACCTAATGATTTTAGGCTGGTGAGTTCATCAATAGGCACGTAACAGAAAAGAATGTTTTCTACCAACCTCAAATCCATCAGAAGTTAATTGCTCAGTAAGAAGCAGAAGAGACCTGTGAGTCCCTCCCAAATTCCTGATTATTCCTGATAGGTTTAGCCTTGTATAGGTTCATTGTAAACACCTGCAGCTGCTACAAAATCCTGACTCTATTGGTTGTATCATGCCAAAAAGATAATATTTCAAAACTCTTCTATCTTTTGGCTGTTACAGTCTTTATTCTCCCTCTTAAATCATGACCCCTGAGTTTTCAAAGGGTAGTATAAATGTCCTATTTAGACCCAAGCATAGTTATTTCTGGCATCTTGAGCAGCCATACATCTCAGTATTCACTGTCATTCACTGCCAAGAGAACTATCTCAATTAAACTGAGAATAGGATTTGTTCTTGGTTATGGACATAGATATTTAGAAGGCAGCTCAATACCATGACAATTAAGCTAAACAATAGTTGTAAGTTTTCCTCCGGAGCTTACACATCAGCCATGGACTGGCTTTTCATTACTTGGTATGCATGTCCTTGAGTGCAACAAGCCTGATTTTAACCATACAGTGGTTGGTTACTTCTGTAGTAATTGTGCCACTACTACACCAGTGCACATATGTTGCTAGGAAGGTTAGTATTATGGTCTGTAGGATTCACAGCTTTACAAAATCCCTGTTGTTTTTTTCTTCCAAAGCAGCTTGAACAGCATATTTTAGCATTATAAAAACTAGCCACCAGGAAGAAAGCTTCCAATTAAATTGTTTCCCCCTATATTTTGCAAAGTATGTAGTAATGTAGTCTCATCTATTTTGGTGAATAACCAAGGGGAATGATTAGAACATACATTGCTTTGTGAGTTATTTGAGGCTCCTAATAACAGACTTCTTGCAAGAAATAAAGGTACCAAAGACTTGAGTAATGTATTTTAATAATTAAATATCTATTATAATTAAATGTTCAGCAAAACTGCTTTACACATTACTGATAAAACATGAAAAGAATCTATTGTACAGGTGTAGACCATAAAATAGAGAAGTAAAATTATGACAAAAATAGTCCAAAGTCTGGGAGGAAATAAGTCTATAGATTTAAGTTACTTGCATGTGAAATAAATAACTACCATTTAATGAGGGCTGAGAGATATTTGTCTTAATCTATAGTTATAATGATAAGTGAGTAGGAGTTGGTTTAATGCTGTATTCATTTAAAAATAATAGCAGTAGATTTCACCTAGGGTCTATGATGTGTCTAGCCTATAGCCTTGGCCTGATAGTGGTACTAGATTTCACCTTTTGAGTGGGCCTTAAATCCAGTCAGAAAGTGATTGGTCACTCCCACAGTATTCTTGTGTCTATTGTACCAGTGGGAAAAATCATGCCAGGACTGTCATTATTGTAGCTTGTTGAACCTTGCTATTAAGGTTGCAGTCCACCATGTCAGGATAGCTAGCTCTTCCAGCTCAACACAAAATGGAGGACTCCCTTTATCAACAGGGCTTCTTCCTGCCTGACCCTGTCTGGATAGTATCCCTAAGCACAGATATCTGACCTTACCTGGAGGACAATCCTGCACAGAACTTCCTGCAAGCACTGCATGATTCAGCCTCTCAGTCTTGTTTTCTCCTGCCTGCATTATAATTAGACACTGTGTTATGACCAAACATCACTTCCCCCTGTACTCCTAAGAGCCCTTATATACCCTGGAAAAATAAAGTGGAGCTATCTCACTGAAGCTGTCTCTAGAAGTCCTTCTGTCATACTTATGGCCTTCCAAACCTTGCTTGCTACTTCTTTTTCCTCTGCCCTCATAGGCGAGTGGCCAGTGATTCCACAGGAAGACAGAGACCCACAACAGCTCACAGGATTCAAAGACACTCAAGCACTGAGCATACTCAAGTAGTGTGTATAACAACTTCTAGCACTAGGAAAAAAGTAAAATTTTAAAAAGACAAGGCAGGAGGATAAAAATAAAACATTATTATATACTTCTGTCAGTTTTAGCAGAAACTTAGGTCTTTTCTGACAGTTGTCTATATATAAGAAGACTCTTGTCCCGATCCCAAAAGTTGGAGTGGATGGTTTTGGTCATTTTATGTGTTATGGTTATTATTGGCTAGAGTGGTAGTTTCTTTTTGCTTAATTATTATATATTGATAGATATTTAAAGTTGTTTTGTTAAATTATTGTATATTGATAGGAATTTAAGCATATTTTGCTTAATTATTTTATATTGATAGAATTAAGGTTGTTCTGTTTAATTATTGAATATTGATAAATATTTAAGTTTGTGTTGCTTAATTATTGTATATTGGTAGAAATTTAAGGTTGTTTTGTTAGACTATTATTTGACTATCTTGGTGTGATATAAAATTCTAGTGTTGTGGTTCTTATATTGTTTCTATTGTGTATAGATTGTATTATTAGAGAAAAACACAGTTTTTTAAACAGAAAAGAGGATATGAAGTGAAAATTTCTGGTTTGTTTGGAGACTCATTTATATCATGTGATGTTTTTCGAGAAATTGAGAGGATGTTCTTGCTGAAGCAGACATGTGGGAGGATGTTTTGCTGAGAACAGATAGCTGGTGATTTTCTGGAAGCTGCCTGGAAAAGGGGGCATGTGGTATTTTGGTTGCATAGAAGCTTGAAAGAACACATAATGTTTGGAAAGGCTATAAATATAACCCAATGGACAGTGGACAGTGGTGTGTGGCATTCGTTCACCTTGCCACTGTTTGCTGGTCTTCATTGGGCTTTGCCAACACTAGTCTTCGCTGACAATGCTGTGGCATTGGGTTGCCTTGCCTTCTTCGTTACTCATTGTTTTTTGTGGTGTCATAGAGAGAAAAACAATGAAGAACTTCTTATGATTTTCCAGCAGCTTCTTGCCACTCTTGCAGACTCAGGCTAATTGGCAAACTTGCAGTTTTTCTGGATCAAACTGCCATTGCTGATTTGTGAATGGTGTTTGCAAGTGGATTAAGCTACTGTTGATGATTTGTGTGATCTGAACTGCTGATATCCTGACAATGCAGATTGGATTCATCCCCAAAGAACTATTTACAAAGAGGTCCACATCCTCTTTTGCCCTACTAACCTTTCCTTTCCACTACCTCTGGTGGGTGGTAGGCTAGAAGGGAGGTTAAAGCATTTAAAATCATTTATTAAAATAGGTTGTATAACTTCTAAGTCTACACTTGTCTATTTGTTTATGTTTGATTTTCTAGAATGAATACTATCTACTGTGCCATAGTTTCTATATGTTAGAGCTGGAAATGATAGTATCTCCTATGATTTCAAACTTTCACACCACTACTCTATAATTTTCCATTCTCTTTTCAAAATTTTTAATGCAGCCCTATCTACAAATAGTTACTAGGTCTTCTTTATCCACAACCATGACTTCTTTCATTCATCTTGCTCTCATTCAGCATCCACAGCCAACCTGAACCCTTGGAGCTCTCAGAGACTGAATCACCAACCGTGGAGCATACCTAGTCTACACAGATCTACCTCCATGGGCTGGACCTAGGCCTCCCTGCACATATGTTGTAAATGTGCAGCTTGGTTTTCATGAAAGAGGAATCTGAAGACACAAAGGAGACGTGGCAAAGAAATGTGCAAGAAGACAGAGCAGAAATAAGAATTGGAATGCCACAGACCAAGAAATTCCAAGGGTGGCTGTGTCAAGATAGACTGCCCGTACTCTTAATCACTGCACATTGTAGAGAACAAGGTTGTTGCTGTTATTGTTGCTATTGTTTCCAGACTTTACCATGCCTTGAAAATTCCATTTTATAAGCAGCTTTTGATTCCATTTTGAAAAAAAAAAAAAAAAACAGAAGTTAGGGTTACAAGTGTGAGGTTGGGAAGACTGAGGAGTAAATATGGGGCTTACACCTAGAGAAGAGATACCCAAGTGAACAAATAAGAGGAAGGGACAGGGCTCCAAAGTGTTGGCAGGCTGGCCAGCTACCTCCATTTCCAACAAGAAAAGAGGCCATCGATTAGACAAGGAGTTGAGGTGAGGGAACCCATGAAAACTGCAGCCACATCTTGGTAACTATGATAAGTGTTAACTATCCATAGACCGCAGTGGGAAAACGTCCATGATAAACACAATCTGGTCATGTAAGTAAGGAGAAAGAGGACAGTCTAATAAGCAGCAAGCAGACCCCATCAAGGTTCAGCACTGGCTACACTGCCGTGTCAGACTAGCAATTAGAACTAACAACAGCTAACAAAGCAAGTCAGAGATGGGCAGAAGAGGGCTTCAAATTGTTACCACGCCCCTAATTGAATGTATAGAGTGAGGAATATGTGGTCATCTCCCAGGCTAGGTCTTGCTCAGCGTATATGATGCTCAGAGGATTAACCATTCTGAATAGGAATTTTTTTTTGTCAAGTCTCTGCCACGAGTCTTAAGTTCAAAAAGAGAAGGAAAATGCCCTTAGACAAACATCATAACATGTCCCCTCCACAGCTCATCTAACTAACCTTTCTTGTGTCCCCTCTGGAGCTGCTTTTGCCACCAGAGGTCTGCTTCTCTCTAATTAATTCATTTTTAAAAATAAAATTGAAGAAGTTTTGTTTCTTTAAATTAAAGTGAATAAATGATTAATATTCTTCCTGTTGTATAATTCCATGCTTAATTTTTGTTAAATGAATTAACAGTAGAAAATTGATAGTTCCATCTATTTATTCAAACCAAGTAAGACAATACTGAGAGGTAAAATACTCCTGAGACTATGTGAAATACTTTCCCAAAGCTTTTTATTTAACTGACAAGATAGGCCATTTCTATTTTATGCAAGAGCTTAAAATGGATAAAAATATTTTCTGGATTCCCTGCCCATAAGCCTACAGGTAAATTATGAAAGAAAACCCAAAATAATTTAGATATAGGTTGATGTGTGATATTAACGTGTGTTATGCAGTGTAAGGTAGGAGCCAAAGAACTTCCTAAGAAAGCAAAGAGATCTAAGGATTCATTGTGATTTTTTTAAGACTTGTAGTAGTTGAGAGTAATGAAAACAGGCATGCTAATTAGAGGACTAATACAAGCTCACTGTACAGGTGGGGTACAGACATGAGGCTAGGTCCTAGAGGAGTGTGCAAAGAAAGGAATGGAAGATCTAAATCAAATTCCCCAAATCTAACTGCATGAGTTTTCTCTACTTGTGGCTTAAGAAGAGCTGTTTCCTACTTAGTTAGTATACAGCTTCCAACAGCTCCGTTTCTCTTCTTTGTTTCCCTTCTCGCTTCCTCTGCCTTCCCCACCCTACATACTTGGAGAATCTGACTTTCATTATATCGGCTTTGACATTCATAACGCTTGCATCAATTGTTCAGTGCACGGCTTCATGTTAGAGAACTGCCTCTAAGAACTGACAGAGTATTCCGTCCTGTTTACTGCTGAGTAGCCAGATTCATGACAGAGTGGAGATCAGTAATTGCTCTTAACTTAACATGTTTATGATTCATAACTTGACTGATTTGAGTATGAAATAGTTAATTAGTAGATATAGGGAACAAGCAGAGCTGTTTTGCGAGGAAATAAGGTTTTCTGATGTACTATATGAATTTAGAGAAAGCTTAAAGATAAAAATATTTAAAGGAAATTTTAAATAGGAAATTTCAAGAAAACTATTAACAGCAGCATTAAAATGGATACCAAACTGCAGATACATTGAAGTGTGTACTAGCATAAAAATATGTTAAAAAGAATACAGGATTTCTTGACCCTCACTTCACACTGTGAGAAATTAATTACAGGCTTTAGTAAAGTCTTTAATGAAGGAAAACCTGGGTAAAAGCACATGACAAAACCTTCTCTAAGGTTGGGTAGTATCTGCAGAAAGTGTTGAAGGTGAAGGAAACAGAAAGATTAGAGAAACGGAGTAGAGAAAGTTAGGGAGCCAGAAGAGAGTCACAGCCAGGACCACATCTGTAAGTGTTTGACATTGAAGGTTGAGGAGATGAGGAAGGATGAGCAGGGGTTAATGGCGCTTTTCAAAATACAGTTGAGATGGGCAAGGAAATAGCATTAAAGATTTCAACATCTGTTTGGAAAATAAGATAGCTTGTTTAACCAGCTCTCTCAAGGATACTGATCAAAGCCTAAGTAATGGGCTATTGGTTTGAAAGACGGCAAGCATTTTATTTTCTTTCCAAGAAAATAGCTTTGCAATATATGAGCACAAAGATTTATCTAATAAATTCAGTTGAATTAAAAAATTGAGCACTGAAAGGAATCTCTGAGAATGTAATTTAATGAGAAAACAGAGAAAGCATTATTTACTATAATTATTTTCATTATTAACATCATAGTTATTAGGAAAGGGTGAATAGAGGTAAAGGACTTATGGCTTGTGAGTTATCAATTAATAATGATAAGTATAATTTTTAAGTCTGAGGAACTGCTGCTAAGTATCATTTGATGCCCACAATTAAGTAATGATTACTTCCATTTCAGAGATTGAGGGTTTGGAACCAAAAAAAAAAACTTGTCAAGATTATACAGAGCTTATATGTAGTGTCTAAGATGTTCTGTGTCCATTCAAGCCCCACAACGTTCGACAAGAGAATAGTTCTGTTTCTTTGCAAAAGACATCATTTCTTTAGGACAATGCAAAAGCAAAAAGGGAGAGATACTCACATATTTTTGAGTGGATGAGTAGCACAATTGTGTAAACATGAGTTGGAATGGTTTTAATTTTCTCAGTAGGAGGTGAGGTTATGCGCTAAGAGGGAGGGAAGAGGGCTGGCATTGGGGATTTGAGAGCCTCAGAAACATTTGGAACAGCTGCAGGGAGGGGACAGGGAGTCAACAAGTGATAAATAAAAGAATTGCTGAGATACAACAAGGGCGCAGTTGAGGTCAGTTCAATTGGTCTCTATTGTTTAGCGATTTGGTTTATGAATACTGAGAGAGGAATCAGACCAAAAAAAAAAAAAAAAAAAATGTGGAGGCTGAGAAAGTAGAACTCAAAACACTATGGAGAAGAGGGATTTTAGGTGAGTTTTAAGTGCACCCTTGACCTGATTAATTTTGTCTGGTTTGGGCAGAGGAAAGAGAAAGGAAGGGGCTCAAGAAGGAATGCAGCAACAAACTACTACAGGAGATGAATACAGAAGGAAGGAGGATGTAGGAAAAGAGGAAGGATAGGAAAGGCTGACTAATAACAAAATACTTGAAGGAAACTGAGAGTTAAAAGCCAAGACCTTACTCTTTTTAATCATTCCAGTAATGGAAGAAGAAAGATCCAGGGTCAGGCTATTGGACATAAGGGACCATGCCTGTACCCAGTAAGTATGCTAACTATAATGAGTTCTATGATATCTTTTAATAAGATAGGCTTACAGGAGTTCCAATTCCTGAGTATCCATTAGTAAAACCAGATATGCCTTGCATTATGTGTAATTTCTACAAACTCCAAGTGCACAGCTTCACACATTACGTGTCATATGAAAGCCTTTTGGGGAAGGTACACACCTGTTAATTGTTACTAACACCCTCAGACATATTTTATTAGTTAGGCTGTGAGGCTCTAGAAGGTTTTTTAGCTCTTGCAGCTGGTTGAAGCTGCACATTTTGAATGCCTGAAATTTGACCTAAATGGTGTTGACATTAGAGTGACCGTGAGTGATGGAAAAGGAAACAGAAAGACTTGGATTTTCCCCTCGACAGAGACTTCTCCTCCTCAAATTAATAACAACAGATTTAAAAATATCTCTTGAATTGCAGAGTGCAGCCAGCAGTACAGCTGCCTCCTCATGAGAGGCTCAAGGGGACCCCTGCTTTCCACTTTAAATCCTTCCGCTCATAAAAGGCCCCTTGTTGTTTTGCTGGAGTGTCTTTTAGGTTAGTGTTTTGTTTTAATTTTTAATTTAATTTCTCTTCCTTTTTAGGGTTTAAGTGTCAAGCAGAAAGATACTTGCCATTTGATATAAATAACTTCTGGAATCTACATTTATTTTGCTATGCATTAGATAAAACAGAAAAGAGGGGATATAATTAAATTTAGCACACATATTTACAAATGCACTTACAAGCAAAATATTAGTTGTTAGAAAGATTCTAAGACAATTGAAATATATTTTCTAGTCTCAGAACTAATGTAACTTAGGAAGACTACTGGCATTTAGAGATAATGTTACTTTGTTTTAAATTTTCAAGAATACTTTGGTGACATAAAGGACAAGGATCTTACACAAAATACATCTTCAAAGTCATTGAACTCATTGAGGTTAAGTATGATTTTGATCGTGGATTTAAAAATTTATAAAACAAAACAAAAGTCAAAGTAGATGGTATCTTAATATCTTGAGTATCATGCAAACAAGTGAAGATAATTTTGTGATGTAATAGACTAAACTGAGCAGAAGGCAAAGTATATTCAGGGAAACATGAACTGGAAAAGGGACCCTGAAACCATGAATGGACATTTGAGAGCATTTTTAATATTCCTGTAATATATAACTAAGGAATCAAAAGAATGTTTTGTAGTCAGCGGTGAATGGAAAAGACAGAGTAAGCAGCTGAGTCAACTAATCTCTTATCTATCTATCCATCCATCCATCCATCCATCCATCCATCTATCTATCTATCTATCTATCTATCCATCATCCATCTCATCTGTCTGTCTAACCTATCATCTATAACCTATATATCTAGCTATCATCGATTATTGGTTTATCCTGTTCCTAGATAGCTATCATATTTGTTTATCATTTGCCTACCTATCCAAACAACTTCACAGAAGTAGAATAAATATACAAAAAGCTGTACATATACAATTTACAAAACACGATTTATTGGAAAACCATTAGGTGCTCATGAATTCATCATTGCAATCTGTGCAATAAATTGTCTGTCTTCTCTGAAAGGGCTTCTTGTCTCCCTCCCATTTTGTTTTGCTTTCAATTTTATGGGAAAATACTTAAGCATAATATTTATCTTCTTAGGAAAAGTAAGTTTACAGTACCATATTATGAGCCACAGGATCTCCATTGTGCAGTCTCCCTCTGGAACTTACCGAACTTGCATATCTCCAAGTTTACACTCCTAGGCCAATAGTTTTCCATTTGTCCTTCCTCTATTCTCCAGAAGCTAGCTTCATGCTTCTCTGGGATTACTGTTTTATGTTCCACGAATGGGTAAGAACACACAGTGCTTATCTGTTTATGTTTGACCTGACATCCTCTCATACTAAGTAACTGATAGAAACTCAAAAGAAGAGATAATCTACATGCCCAGTGCTCCTTCTCTTTCTGGCACTAAGACAAACTTGCTGCCTTGACTAATCCTCAGACTAGACACAGCTAAACATCAGTTCTCTCTCCTTCCACTCCCATTCCATGAGTATCTCTTTTTCTTTTTTTCTTGGTTATTTTATTTATTTACATTTCAAATATTGTCTACTTTCCAAGTTTCCCTTCTGCAAACTCCCCATCCTATCTCCCCTCCCCTTTGCCTCTATGAGGGTGCTCCCCCCCCCAACCTTTCCATTCCCACCTTACCACTCTATCATCCTTTTACACTGGTGTATCAAGTCTTCACAGGACTAAGGGCCTCCTTTCCCATTGATGCCAGATAAGGGTTAGTTGATATTGTGGTTCTTCCTGTGGGGTTGCAAGCCCCTTCAGCTCCTTCAGTCCTTCCCCTAGCTCTTCCAGTGGGTTCCCTGGGCTCAGTCTGAAAGTTGTCTGTAATTATCTGCATCTCTATTGGTCAGGTGCTGGAAGAGCCTCTCAGGGGACAGCAATATCAGGCTCCTGTTAGCATGCTTCTTGGCATCAGCAATAGTGTCTGGGTTTGGTGTCTGTAGGTGGGATGAATCCCTAGGTGCAGCAGTCTCTGGATGACATTTCCTTCAGTCTCCGGGTTTGGTTTTTTTTTTTTTTTTTTTTTTTTTTTGTATTTTTTTTTTTTTGCTCTATTCATTTCCTTTAGACAGGAACAATTCTGGGTTAAACACTTTTGAGATGGGTGGGTGGCCTCATCCCTCAACTGGTGGCCATGCCTATATATTGGAGATGGTCTCTACAGGTTCTAGCTTGCCTTTGAAGGGTTTTTCTGCTAATGTCATCCCCTTTGGGTCCTGGGAACCTCTTGCTTCCCTGGCATCTGGGACTTTCTAATGGCTACTCTTGGTTCTTGGATGGATCTAGAAAATATCATCCTGAGTGAGGTAACCTAGACACAAAAGGACACATGTAACATGTACTCACTGATAAGTGGATATTAGCCCCAAAGTCCAGAATACCCACGATCCAACTCACAGACCATATGAAGCTGAAGAAGAAGGAAGACCAATGTGTGGATACTTCAATCCTACTTAGAAGGGGGTACGGGGGAACAAAATAATGACAGGAGATAGAGGGAGGGAGGGATCTGGGACGGCGAAAGGAGGGGGAGGAAAAAAAGGGGGCCCAGGATCCCTGAGTATCTTGAGGAGACTAAGCCTGTTTGTGGTTGTATTGCTGATGTTCCAACGTAAGCACCATGCATAAAATATAAACAAAATAATAAGGATATATAAAGTTTAAAACTATCCAAGTGTGCTTTCACTCTCAGGATAATTAAAAAAAAAATCTTAAACATCTTTCTTTCTACTCAGATAGATGGTGTGAAATGAGATTAAAGATGAATGTAGCCCAGGTTGCCTCAGTATACATATGGCTCATCTAAAGCTAATGAAGATTTCCTGGGCATCATAACAGAGACACAAAGCTGATAAGTGGAAGGTTATATAAAAACACAACAAAACCAAAATAGCACAACTAAAATATCTGCCAAGCTTGGCATTTGGAAAAAAGAAAAGGGGTTACTGCTACCTTTGTGATGAATGAATGTAATTCTCTCTATGTTTATAAAATCTCAGTAAATTGAATTTTGGTTGGTAGTACCTTTTTTATGCTGTAGTTTTTATAAAATAAAAATAAATAATTATGACATAAAAGAGAAAATCATTAAAAATGATTTTAGTACCAAATTAATTTTTTGAGAACCAAAATGATGACTTCGAGAACCAACCTAACTTGGAAAGTAAAATATCATCTAATTAATTTCATTTGGAAAAAAAAAATCTTCAGGTAACTAGCAGCAAAGTTCCAGCCTTTAAGTCATGGTTAAAAAGAACAGTCACTCTGAGTTATGTGCTTGAAGATGCAGAGTTAGGATCCATGAATAAGAGAGAACATGTGACCTTTGTTTTTCTGGAACTAAGTTACCACAGTACAGTCTTTTCAAGTTACATACATTTACTTGCAAATTTCATGATTGCACTTTTCAAAAATAACTGAATAGAATTCCATTATGTATGTTTCCCACATTTTTAGTATCCTAATTGATGGACTTCCATGCTGTTTCCATTTTCTAGCTCTTGTGAATAGAGTAGCAAAGGAGATGGGTGAGCAAATATCCCTGTAGTAGAATACTGAGTCCTTTGTGAATACGCTCAGGAACAGCACAATAGAGACTTGTGGTGACCTGTTTTTTTATTGAGAAACCTCTTCATTGATTTTCATAGTTTCAAAATTACTATTTCCCTTTCCCCATATCCTCACCAGCATTTACTGTTGTTTTCTTATTAACCATTCTCAGTTGAATAAGATTTAATCTCAAAGTAGTTTTAATTAGCATTTCCCAAATTGTTAAAGATGTTAAACACTTTTTGTTATTTTAAGCTAATTTTTTTCAGAACTAGCTGACTCATTTATTTTCTTTGATGCCTTATTTTTTTAGTTCTTTGTATATTCTGGGTATTACTCTTCTATTAGATGTAGACATGAGAATTTTTTTCTCTCATTTTGTGGTATTTCTCTTTAGTCTATTGTTTCCTTTGTTGTATGGAAGCTTTTTAGTTTTGTGAGATCTGATTTGTCAATTTTGGGGCTTTAACTTTTTGAAAAAATAGAGATTCATTCAGAAAGTTCTTTCCATTGCTTACGTGTTGTTGAATACTACTTATGTTTTCTCCTAGTTTAGCAATGAGGTCATGATACATGTGTAGTTGATTTTTGTTCGGAGTAAGAGAAAAGCATCTAATTTCATTTTCCTACATTTAGTCACCCAGTTTCTCAACACCGTTTGTAGAAGATGCTGTTGTTTCTCAAGTGTGTACTTTGGCATCTTTGTGGGTTATCATGTGACTATAGTTGGTTGGACATAATTTTGCATCCTCTATTGTGTTCTTCCGCCTCACAAGTCTATATTTCTGTTTTGCTTCAGTATTATGTTGGTCTTACTATTTTGTTCTGTAGTATAATTTGAGATCAAATACAGCATTTCTCCAGCATTATTCATTTTGCTCAGAATTGTCTTTGTTATCTAGGTTATTTTTTTGTAGAGAAATTTTAATCAAGCAATATGGCTGATCTGGCAAAGGATTATATCCAAAGACTTTCTAGGTCTTTATGATTCATCCAGAATTCAGACACGCCACCAATTATAGTAGAGCGGTATACATCCTTAGTACACACTGTTAATCCCCAACAATTAAGGTAAAATTATTGTAAAAGGAAACAGCTATGTTTCAAAGTAATGTCAAATTGAGGGGTAGACAAAGTGAGAGATCAGAGAAAGATTTGGCAGAATGAGTCAGAGATAGGATATGCTCAACTCACAAGAGAACAGCATAGGAAAGAGAGGGAGCTAGAAGGGAGCTAGCTTAAGGGCAGCTAGGAAGGGAGAGTGAGCTAGAGAGAGGGGGGAGGGAGGGGAAGGGGGGACAGAGAGGGAGAGGGAGAGGGAGGGAGAAGGGAGGAGGGAGAGGGAAGAGGGGGAGGGGAGGGGGAAGGGAGGGGGAGAGGGAGAGGGAGAGGGAGAGGGAGAGGGTGAAGGAGAGGGAGAGGAGGGAGAGGGTGTATGTATCATAATTTGGTTAAGACAGTTTTACAAAGACAAGTTGTGGACAGAAGAAACGAGGCACAAGTAAAGACAGAACAAGCTAGAGAATGAGTAGCCAAAAGATTAGAACAGATTGCTCAAGTTAGTATGAAACCAAGCAGAGTAATTCAGTCAGAAGCCAAGAGAAGCCAGTTTGAATTGGTCATCTTGAAGATTAGACTGTATAGAGGATAGAGCCGAGAAAGAAACACTCTAGGTTAAACCCAAGCCATGTACTCTCATGACTTGGATATGGCTCTCATCTCATTCCTTCATATGAGGAAATAAAGGTAACATGTACACTTTTGTGTTTCCATTTTTTGTGAGAATTTTCATGAAGCCTTTTTAAAAATAGCATTTAAAAATGTGAATTACTTTTTCTATGATAGTAATTTTCATAGTGTTCTATAAACTCATAAGCATGAGAAGGCTTTCCATCATTTATTTTAGATTTTCGTTTAGTTTCAGCTTTTTACAATCCTTGATTTTTTTCCTTTGAGTCATTCATCATTCACTAGAGCGTTGTTTGATATCTCTGAGCTTGTTTAATCTCTAACGGTGATTTTTGCTGCTCCTTCCTGAGCTCTCTTGCACTGTGCTCAGAGAGAAAACACAGAGTTCGTTCGATTTTTCTTGTTCATTTTCTGACTTGATTTTTGTTCTAATCTGTGGGCTATTCTAAGCTTGCCTAGAGGAATGTACATTTTGTATGTTTTGTGTGAAATATTTAATAGATATTTGTTAGGTTCACTTGTCTATTTGGTCAGTACAATAATGATGGCTGCTTGTTTCCTGTTCTTATTTGTATAAGATGCTTTTTTCCCATGATTTCACTTTAAGGTGTTAATTATGCTTGATGATATTTTGTAGACAACAAACATGCAGATGTTCTTTAATTAATTCAACTACCCTGTATTGTTTGACTGGGTATTTGGAGGCACCAATTGTCCATAGCTACGGTTTCCTGCACAACACCAAATCAGTTAACCTTCTAGCATGGACTGGGTAAAGATGCATAAGATTCCAACCCTTTTGAAGAGAATAGGCAGTTAATAGCTGCTGAAGGAGTAGTGAGTCAGTTTTCTTTGGACACGAGATCTCTGACAGAGTAGAGGTTGACCATGCAGGAGTGGTCCACCCCATACCCATGTGCATAAGGATAACATTACTTGGGCCAAGGACATATATATAGAAGAAGACCTATTTGAGAGGGAGGTGCTGGGTAACACAGGAAGAGTTGGAAGGGAGAAAGAGAGAGGTGGATGGTATTTGGATATTGTTATTAGAAATTTTTAGAGTTCCATCAGAGTAACTGTATGTTTCTGGGGGAAATTGTGATTTTTCTGTTGGGGTTTTTAGTTTCATTAATAAAATAATTTAAGAACAGACTTAAAAAAAACCCTTACAGACAATTTTAGTAGTGTTTAAAATAATAGTCCCAAAGCAGGCAAGTTGTAAATCTCAGCCACTGTGCAGAATTAGAAGACAGAGAAGAAGCCATGCCATCTGAATTAAGCCTCATGTAGATACGTGGCCACAGTATGTAGAAGAAATTGTAGAAGCATAAGGAGCAAACATAGGCTCTGGCCGTCAAGCAAAGGAGATTTCGAAGAGAAGAAAAGAAATGGTTAAGCTTTTCTGAGTTTGTTCAGAACTCAGACAGGTCAGCTATAGGCTGGACCTGAAAGTGAGAATTCAGGACAGGAAAAGTACACTATCTCATAAGAGGGATAATTATTCACTCTACCATTTGTACAGCTTAAGAGAGATTAAGCCTTCTGAAGAACTGGGCTTCTTACGGAGTGGGAACAATGATATATCTTCATCTAGAGGTAGTTTCTTATGTAATAATATGATGAAAATGCATTGTACTCATGTATGAAATTTTAAAAATAATAATGTAAAAATTATTTAAAAATTTACAAAAATATTAATTTAATAACTAAAACATAAACTACATTGGGTTAACTCAAAATATAAAATATGTTATGCCAAAGTTAAAATTCTGTTTAAAATTAGTGGTGAAAACCTAGCTTAGTGTGTGTGTGTGTGTGTGGTGTGTGTGTGTGTGTATACTGTAAAATACAATATTACAAGGATTTTACTTTTCCCAATAAGATTAATGAAGTTCACATTAAAAATCTACACTTCTGGGCAATATTGCTGAGTCAATGATATAATATATGTGAGTGGATGATAATAAAATAAAAGACTAACTTACTGCTACCAACTAAGGCTAGATTGAGTTTCTTCTCATTTATTGAATGGAGATAGGGACAGCATACATCATTAATAAATACTGAAAGGTCCACGGATTTGATGAGGAAAGATCTTTGGGACTTAACAGTCAATGGTCTTATGTTCAGTTCAGTGGGTCTATTTTTCCCATCACCTATTTATACTCTATCTTCTCTTAATTTCCTAGGGATTTCTGGATTCTTATCAGTTATTTTCAGAGATTTACAGACACAGGGTTTTTTGGCTACTAATTTCATGTTGTGAATATCCAAGGGCCCTAAGAAATAGGCAGAACTATTACAAACAAGATATTAGGACTGTTTCTCTTTGACCATGAATGTTATGTCTTCACATTAGTCAAGTTGAAGCAGAAGCCTTGGTTCCAGCCACATTTGCTGTGATGTTATAGCCACTGTAGTTACTTGTGTGTTAGAAACACAGAGAGGAAATGCTCTTCCTCAGTCTTGGTTTCTAGTATTTCCTTTTGAAAAAAATGAGAGAGTACAGTATCTACTTTAAGTACTGCTGAATTCAAAGAGGGTAGGAAAGTCAAAGGAAAGAGTTTGGTTCCTTCCAATTATTTTAGCATTACAGCTTTCTTTGCCCTATTAATTTCATCAGTTTAAATTTACAGAAATAAACCACTAAGAATAATTTATATAAATTAAAATCCAGGAAAGTTTTTTTTTTTTAAATAATAGATACTATGTGAGTTCAAACTTTAAATATTTGACCTAAGCCATAGAGAGGCTGTAAATATAGCATTTTAAAATCATTTCAAAGATAGTTTCATATTGTCATCACAGTTCACTAGAATTTCAACAATCAGGAATGAGTACATGAAGTAGCTGACGTGCTAAAATAAAACTAGATGCAATACAGCTTACACGTTTTTTTATGCAAACTTGACAAGCTTTTTGTTTGTCTTCTTATTAGTATTATAAGTCAATTTCACTGATTTGTAGGCACAGATCATCATTCCCTTCTTCCTATTTTATAAAGTCACCATATGCACTTGTATGAGCATGGTTCATTCTCATTTGTCAACTGCGTGTATATCAAGGGATTTATGACCACGGAATAATGCTATATTTGCATGTAGTGTATACTATTCTAAATTACTTTAAAATGTTTTAAAATATTTTTGCATATTTGATACTTTCATACTTTTAAATCTTAAAACATTTCTCTGCAATAGTGGACAGGGTGATGTATTAGGTGAGGGAAAAGGACTGAAGCCCGAGGGACAGCAGAAAAAGTGGAAGCAGGCAACCTCAGGAGGTAGGAGGTTGGAGGGACTCTCCAGAATGTACCAGAGACCTGGGAGGTGAAAGACTCTTAGGATTCAAAGAGAGGAACCTTAGATTAAATGGCCAACAGTAGGGAGAGGGAAGTTATAGAGCCCACCTCCAGCAGGAAGACATGGCATCAAGTGAGGGAGGGGCTTGCCATCCACAGTCAAAATTCTGACCCACAATTGTACCTGTCTGAAAGAACTGCAGGCATGGAAATGGAGAGGACCCTGAGGAAAAGAAGGTTCAGCAACAGGCCCAAAGTGGGATCCAGCTCAAGTGGAGGTTCCAAGGCTGGATAGTATTACTGATGCTATGGAGTGCTCACAAAAAGGGACCTATTATGACTGCCCTCTGAAAGACCCAACAAGCAGCTGAAAGAGTATGATGCAGATATTTGCACCCAACCAATGGACAGAAGCTGCTGACCCCTGTGGTTGAATTAGGGAAAAGCTGGAAGAAGCTTAGGAGGAGGGCAACCCTGTAGGAGGACCAGCAGTCTCAATTAACTGGACCTCTGAGATTTCTCAAACACTGGACCATCAACCAGGCAGCATACACCAGCTGATATGAGGCCTCCAACACATATACAGCAGAGGACTGCTGGGACTGGGTTTAGTCAGAGAAAATGCACCTAACCCTCAAGAGACTGGATGCCCCAGGGAATTTAGAGATCTGATGGGATGGGTAGTGGGGGTTGGGGGCAACCTTGTGGAGACAGGGGCCAGGGAGGAGGTAAGGGATGTGGAACAGTTGGTGGACCAGAGGGGAATAAAATTTGGAGTTTTAAATAAATAAATAAATAAAATTTAAAAATTCTCTGCAAATACTGTGTTGCTTAAATTGTCCTTACTCCATGGACCCCCTTTATCTTCATATCAGTCCACTGGGGTCACTCCATTTAGAAAACAAGATTTCAAATGTTTCCTTTACCTAAGCTAATTGCAAACAATGTTCTTTTTTTTTTTTTTTTTCAGAAAGGAAGGATAGAGGTGTTCGGTTTATTGGAGAAACTTTCTGAACTTGGTCCTAGTTGCTAGCAGTTTAGATCACCACAAGCCCACTTTATGCCCTTTTGGTTGTCCTCAGTGAGGGTTTTCTAGTCATAATGATTTTACCTCTAACAGTTTCTATTGTGAAGTTATCTTAAGCATATCTAGTAACGAGAGTTTATTTTGGATGCCATGATTATAATGCTTTTCATTATAGAAATGCTCCTATCTATTGGTTAGGCAGCCCAGAGCTCACACTCCTGATCTGGCAGGCATCTAGGACAACAATGAGATGCAAAAGTCTGAGTGAAGAAATTCCAAGGTCTAATAGAACTTCTTATACAGAAAACCACCAAACAAACTGACTTTGGCCCTCAAGCTGTGCAAGGAAAAAAGACATGCAACTTCTCCAAAGAAAGCCAACAAATTCCAAGAACAAGCTGTTTCATTCTTCATTTCATACTTGGATTAGTAAGTGCTATTTGAGCTTGTTTTCAGTTTGAAAAGCCTTCAGGCTTGGAGGACTATTCAACTGCTCCATTAATTGGTAAAGTTAAATCACTTGCCCACTGCATTTGCTCTAACACCCACACTCTCCCCACAACCATTGGCCACCTGTACTCAGCATGTTCTCACACATGGTCGTTAACTCTGAAAACTAATGCAAGCCAAACAAAGCCTGAGGAAGAAGTGGGTTGCCATAAGAAAACAATTAAAAAGTCACCTGTTGTGAAAAGACATATTTAATCAAACCTGCACAAATAGACCACCCAAGACTAAGCACAAGGCTTTCTGAGTCTGGTATTCACAATACAGGTGGGTTTTTGTGAATGAGGGGTTGTGATGAAAATGTACTCGCTTGATCTATTGGAACGTTCAGGATAAAAGTGTTAGTAAAATTGTGTGGCTTTCACAAATATTCAGGATACTTTTCTTCTGAAAAAAAAAAAAAGTTGTTTTACCCATTTGACCATTAATGAGATTACTGACTGACATATTAGATGGCAAATATTTGACTCAATATTTGTCAACATCTATGCCTGTCAATGATGCTAAAAAACTTAAAGTTAAATATTTTGATAAAATTGTCATATTAACCATGCTGGAATGAATTTAATATACACGAAAAAGTAGTCTATATTTCTTTTCATTATGTTGTGTCATATAGCTTTAATATGATGAGTTTGGAACAGCCATAATACCAATTTTATTGTTTTCTTTTTGTTTAATTAAGAAATTGCTTGCCATGCACATCATTACATTTCACTACGGTAAGTTCAAACAAAACTTTATTTCTGTAGGTCTCTTCCCCATCTGCTCCTCCCCCCAGCTTCTTTTCTCTGGAAACCTCCCACCCCACTATGGATTCCTTTCCAAATTTCATAAGCTGGAAGATGAATTCTCTATCTACGTTAGATGTAACCTTGTATTTCTAAAATTTCAAAACTGTAATTTCCTTCCTGAAGAAAATTTTAATATAGTCCTTTAGTTTTATAGAATATTGGAAAACATTTTTGGACAATTAAATTGTTTCATAAAGTTTAAAATCCCCGTTTTGAAATGTAAAATATTTCAATTATTCACCATGCTATAAGGGTGTTCATGTGACACATTACTTTGTCTTACTGCTCTGCCTCTACCCTGATCTACTCTCATTCCTGTACTTCCCTCATTTGAGCCATAGGAGACTGCTGGCCAGTGTCAGGGAGGAAGTGAATTTCTACACTATAAGCCCTCTACCTGACATATTCTTCTGTATTGTTTAAAAAAGGTCAGCCCCTCAGTGAGATCATTGTCTTCTTTGGCATCCTCAATGAGATAATTCCACCCTCCACTCCAACACAGTATCCTCAAGGATCTTGTTTTAGTTTTAGATCAGTTGAACTAGGGGCTGTGTGAGTTCAGCACATTTCTGTTGGCTTTGTAAATTTATTTTTACTTTTAAATTGAATGAATTTAATTTTTCTTATAAGAATTGTAAAGAGATGTCCATCATCTATTAACATAGTTGGCTTCGTTAAAGGGCTATTATACTAAAATTTGGAAGAATATGTTATCCGAGAGAAAATTCACTCATTCACTCACCTTTTAATATATGAAAATTTTACTAAACACTCTTGTTTATTTATTTGTATATTTATTTTAGATACTTATTTAATCATTTACTTATGTAAAAGTGTGAAATGTAGTCACAGGTAAACATGGTTTCATTGCATGGAGGACAGCCATTATAACAGACTAGTTTAAATTTAATTTAGGGTCAGTCAATAATAATTATATCAATCCACAAGAGCTTCATTGTGTGGTTATGTAATGATTGGGCTTAGCAGAATAAAAGGTTGAAAACTTCAAACATACTAACTGAACGAGTGAACATTTTACATGTGGTCCATAGTTATCTCATGGCACTTATGAAACAATGTACACCAAGACTCAGTTATGTAAAAGGAAATTAAGTTATGAATAATTCTTTGCTACTTTGGTTCTTAATTGGCTTGCTTTAACTATTATTATTGGACCTCGTTGCATTCTTCTTATCCCTTCTTTTATTTAATGAACTTTTCTCAGTGCAAATTTCCTCTTAATCACATTTGCCCTAAAAATATTCTATCAAGGGGTACAGATATCTTGTACAGATACAAGCTTATATTCATGAGGAATATTGTTTTATCTACAATCATAAAATCAGTTTTATTCCACCTCAACTTACATAGTCAAGACATTTTTACCTTTGAGAGATAAGCCAGATCCTTAAGTTGCTGTTGCTGAAGAGATTGAACGCTTTGCACAGAGGACACACCAATTTGAGCTGGGTTTAACTTGAAAACCTCCTTCCTGCAGTTGATTTTCACAGTACCAGAAAGTATTATGCGAGGTGCCAAAGGATGGAAGCAGTGAATATCCGTGTCTAGCTAACAGTGAAACCTATGAACCACAATGATAACCAGCCTGGCAGGATGTCCCTAGAGGTGCAACAACAATGCACCTCTCCTATCAGTAGCCAACAGATCTCTGATTGGACATAAGACCAAGAGGGAAATCATTCCTGGTGTTAGAAAGCTAGCCAAGCTTAGCCTAGTAAGGTTCCAGCTCTTAGAGAAAGATACCTCAGTACCACTTTACTAGACCAGCGTAAGCCCCAACCACATTCTAAAACATACTCACTGACAACTGTAGCTCTTGCCCATATCAAAAACATTTCTTTCTACAGAAAAAGGAGGTGATAATAGAAAATTACCACTGTTTATAAAGTAGATGTCACCTGGTGGCAGGAAGCTGGTCCAGTGGATAGATACATCTACAATACAACTCTTGAACCTAAAGCTCAAGGAAATCATGAAAGATGAAGTGGATAGATTTGTGAAAGCCAGAGGACAAGGAAGTCTGCTGTCACCTGGTGTCTTCTAGATATGACATGGAACCTTCACCCATGAGACCTCACAGTGTCTCTGGCTAAATGAGACCTGATTGGCAACAGTATCAGCAGACATGCTAACATGGAATGAGGAAAGTATCACAGGACCTACCTCTGTAGGATGAACTAGAAGCAACTAATGACTGCTTTAGTCTTTTTCAAGGATGAAACCCCTTGCTGCTTAATACAAAATGGCCAGTTCTGAAATTGTATACACACAAAAAATATTAAATGGCCGCATCAGGTTGTATTTATATATTTATACACGTGTGTGTAACAATACTAATCAATGAAAGTGAGGTGATTAGTTTGAGAGGAAGTGAGAGGGCTGTTGTGTTGTGTAACATTTCTCCTAGATGGAGGCATTCTATCTTTCAGTGAAGGTCCTTAAATAGGAGTTAAGCAACTCAAAATAGCTTCAGGAAGTCCCTGAAACTGACCAAATTCCCTAGACCTCCTCCCCTTCCCATGGTAGATAAGTTAAACTACAAAGAAACTCTGAATCAAGACCATCTGCCTTGAAGAAGCAGAAACCCCTCCACCTGCATGGAAGATATATAAACCAACTGTGTCACTTGGAAGGGACACTCTCCAGTTTGTTTAGCTGCCTGCAGGCTGTGCACTGAGCTCCAGGGTCCCCACTTTTGTGTGCTGTGGCCTAGGCTGAGGTGGGCCTCAGCAATGCACCTATCTTTGAGTTATTTTGACTTCTCTAAGTAACACCTCACTCATACTCCTGTAAGATAACCCCACTAAAACTCATGGGTTCACCAAGTTGGACTCTGGTGGTATCTGTACTTTGAAATGTTCTGGGCTCCGTATCTGGGGTGAGGAGACAAGTGTAGAGTCTCCCTAGGAAAAGTTTTGTCAGACAATAACAAGGGTTGAAGGAAGAAAAAGGAAGCTGGAAAGTGATGTAATTATATTTTGTGCTTTAAAAAAGTGAAGGAATAGAACTCTTGCTGTATTCTGCTTTGGCTCTGAGTATGCAGACATAGTGCACCAGTGAAGGACACTAGTAAAAAGCATTAGAGAAGGACAGCAGCTGTGAAAGACCAGGGCGAGTGCTCAACGGACAAGGGGAATCCCAAATTAACAGTGTTACTCAGAGGAGGAAGGGCTCCAAGCTTCTGAAACAAGTGCACAATGGCATAGAGCGACGGAAAAGGAAAACATTTCAAATACAGCAGAAACCAAACAGAAATGGCCCAGGAAATGTAACTCAGGTTAGGGCCTACTGTAACTCAACAGATCCAACTCATGGTCGGTCTTTTCAATGACTGTTAACAGGTGCTAGACACCCATGTATCCTTCAAGTAACATTTTCATGAACAACAGAAAAATGATTTCAGAGTTTTCTTTCTTATTTCCAATGGTGAAGGCTGGTCACTGATACCACCTAGGCAGAGCTTTCCCTGCTCGCTGCATCCGCCCATTTAGCACTTCATGGTTTTCGCTCTTAAGAACTGATCAAAGGGGCTGGAGAGATGGCTCAGTGGTTAAGAGCAACCGATTGATCTTCCAGAGGCCCCCGAGTTCAATTCCCGGCTACCACATGGTGGCTCACAACCATCTGTAGTGGAGTCTGATGCCCTCTTCTGGTGTGTCTGAAGACAACTATAGTGTACTCACATACATTAAATAAATAGATCTTTAAAAAAAAATTGATCAAAGGCATCGTATTCCTAATGCTTCTAAGACTCAATCCATGTTAATTCTCTTAACATGAAATTCATGCATATTTTATATTGGTCTGTCCTACTCCTTGTCGGGCTGACTGTATTCCCCAAGTAGCCCTGTTGTGAATGTGTGTGTGTGTGTGTGTGTGTGTGTGTGTGTGTGTGTGTGTTGTTGGGTCTGTTAATTACTTTTCTGGGAATTTTTAAACAGTTTGATCATATTTACTGTCCCTCCCCCACCTCTCCCCAGCTTCACCCTGTTCCTTTGCACACAACTTTACATGTTTGCTTTGTTTTTGTATCATACTTCTCACTAGATGCCTTCTCCAATTTGTAAATTTTATTTCTGTACTGGGATTGAACCCAATGCCTTCAGCACCTATGCTAGCATACCACGTGCCTGTTTCCCGGCATTAAATTTCAACTTGAATTTACATCAGATGTTTTATTGTGACTATTTTTTTTAAGAGACACTGCATCGTTTTTTTTTGTGTGGTTCTAAGTGTTTCTGAGGCTTCTGCAACATCTAAAAATATAGACGTATAGTCTGAAGAGCTTAATTTAGGCTATTTTCATGAACAACAGCAAAATGATTTCAGAGTTTTATTTCTTATTTCCAATGGCGAAGGCTGGTCACTGATATCATCTAGGCAGAACTTTCCCTGCTCGCTACATCCGCCCATTTAGCACTTCATGGTTTTCGCTTTTAAGAATTGATCAAAGGAGCTGGAGAGATTGTTCATGAAAATAACTCTTGCTTAAATACTTCCTTTGTTTTGTTCCATTAAAAGGACACAATGATACATATGTATTCCTTTTAGATTCGTTTCCCACTGTTTTTGCATCAGCTTAATATTTATTAATTCTTTTACTAGTAATTTCCATTTTGTTCCTCCTATGTGCACCTCTTTGATATCAACTACTGTGAGAATAATTCCCATCGCCAACCTATCCCAGCCTTAAGGTATCAGATGAAATGATAAGATAGTTTAAATGAGTAATGGAAGAATTCCAGGTCTGAGAGACAAAGGACTTTCCCAGCCTTGTGGTCCTTAAATGACAGAATGTTTGCAAAGCTATTACTATAAAGTAAGTTCTCCGAAATGTCCATATTACAAGTAGTTAGATGTTAATTGACTCATGTGAAACGTTATTTTATAGTCTGAATTAGACATTTTATCCTTTTAATGCACATACTGCATTTTGGCTGTTTTTTTTTTTTTTTTTTTTTTAAATAACATTTACAGTTTAGCTAAGTAGACAAGTAATTTGCTGATAGTTTGATTGATGACAGACAGATGGGAAGGGAAACAGATATACAAACAGCAGTAGTAATGAAATGCTGCTAAGTCAGAACCTCTGCTAAATGATCGGAAGCGGGACCTGGACAGGATATGAGGATTGCTGGTTAAACTTTCCAGAAATAATATTCTAAAAGAAAGCAGAAAGTGCATTCTTCTGAGAGTATCTGTTCCAAATCATAGTTGTGTGATGCGAAAAACTTAAACATGTAGCCACAAGACTGTGAAGTTTTGATTATTTCCTCTGTCTATTAATTTATTACTGACAAGAGGATACAGAATACAATGCAAAAGATTAAACATTGTTGCTTTTGAAGACATGGAGCCCTCTAAGAGAAAACAATATTAATGGGAACTGCAATGCATAGTTAAAGCAGAAAAAAAAATCTGCAAAATACATTCCAGGAACATTACAATAAAACTTTTGACAAAGTGGGAACCAGGAAGGGAAATGAGCTTTAACAGGAAGAAAAGAAGTTTACAACCTCTTGTGGCTCTAGGGAGAAAAAGCTCACCCACATAGCTCCCTTTAAGAGATTTTCCATGTTTAACTAGCTGCATGGAGATTCCCATATGGCTATTAAAGAATTATATTATCAAATAGAAAAATAATAAGTATATTAAAAACAGTATATAATCATGCTATTGGAAGGGAAGGACAAGGCCATGAGCACATTATACTTCTTAAGTTTGGAAGAGCAGGCACTCAATAAATGCCACGCATAGTATGAGCTTTGAGAAGCTACTTTCTAAATCCAATAGGTAACTAAATAAATAATGCAGCCTTGATAGCCCTCAAAATAGAAAGTAAATGGTCCATTAAGAGAATGCATTAAGACATCTTATTGACTCAATCTTGGACCCTTCAAGTTCTCCATTATTAGCAAAATGCACACATCAATAGTCACCCACACAGAAAGCAGTCTTGTTAAAAACACCTTCAGGTCACAAATTCTCATCTTTTGTCAGCTATTGACCAGTGCTTCTAATTAGAGATTTTATGATTTTTGTAGTGTTATTTATTTATTTATTTTTTTTGCTTTAAAAGTTGTATTTTAAAATGATGTGGATTACTTTTAGAAAGCAATGGTCCATCAACATTTATAATTATGTTGAGTTAGTATACAACAGGGAAGTTCTCGTTGGCCACTATGTATGTTTGCTCTGTCCCAGAGAAGGGCAGAGAGTAGTGAGTTTCTTTTTCCATAACAGTAATGGCAGAAGGAAATCATTTAAAGTCATTTTCCATAAAAGTAACAACAGCTGAGGTCTCCCTGATAGGAACTGTGTAAAGATGCTTCCTCTGCTTGCTGAATGGGATACCCATTCCATATGAACCTGGAGTACAAACATATCATTCTACTCTTTTCTGTAAACGGAATCACGTGCAGACTTTATGAATGACAGTATTTTCACCTCAGACCATATATTGTTACAGGTCTTTCAATCCATGTTAGGGACATAACTCCAGTGTAAGGGTAACATTGTCCTCCTGTCCATGGGATCGCCAGGGAACCTTGAGACACAAAGCTGCACAGTTACTGCAGACAACAGTATGGGGTATCTCCGACCTGTAGCATGATCCACATCTCCCTGTTCTTCCTCAGGGAGGAAGCTGATTACAGTTGTGGTCTGCCTCATGCTTTGTGCCCATGTGTCTTTTCATGCTCCCCTTCCTGTATCATTTCTCCCTTTCCTCTCAAATTTTCTCTCCCATTCTCCTTCTTCATAATGCCTTCTTTGTAGTCACAGACTCCATCACTCCTGGGCCTTGTTTTGGGAGGGCTCATTCATTATTACAGCTTTAAAAGAAAACCTCTCATTGCTTCAACTTCACAATTTCCTGCCTCCATTTTCTGTCAGCAGATAGATTATAGCCCATTTTCTACAGAGAGTAGGTACTATTACATACATTTTATTTGAGATGGATTTAGCTGTTATTTAAATAATTATTCAGATCTCTCTGCTTAGCAATTTATTCAGTCGGAGTGAATTAGATATGTGTGCCTTGGAATTTTCTGGATACAAATTTTAAGCTCTAAAACTTGATAGTACGAGAACAAAGTTGACAGTTACTTGTTCTTTAGTGAGGAGAAGGAGAAAAGGCAATGTTTTGAAGAGATGGAGAGTGGGCATCTGGAAATTATTTAGACAAAGGAAAAGAGAGCAAAGGGGAATGGAAGAAAGGAAGGAAAGAGGAGACAAAGGATAAAGGAAAGCTGTGAAAGAGCAGATGAATGGAGGACAGGAGAGAGCTGGAGAGAGGCAAGGAGAAAGGCTAGGTTTCTATAGCATCAACATCAGACTTAAGTACTGTTTGTGATGCTGCAGCAACAACTTCTGAAACCCCTTTTCTGCTAGGATAAAGACTCCAGGATGCATCTTTCTTCTATCCCCTTTTGATGTTCAAGTTTGACAGTTATCTACCACATATGCTCTTTTTAGTTTTATATAACTTCCTTCAGGAAAACTGTAATTATTAACCCATCCTTTTAAGTCAGAAGTCTTCTTCCTCTTGTCTGGAGCAAGGTATATCTATTTTTGTACTTAAGAGAGAAAGAAAAGCAAAAGGATCTCCACATGATTTGTTATAAAACTCACTATTGTTATAATTTAAATAACTGGATTAGGTTATGATGATAGGATATTATTTAACTTTTGTCTTAAAGTTTAAAATAAAGATAATTCTAAAGGACAATAATCATATAAAAATGTTGTGTTTGTTCCATGAGCCTTTTTTTATTCTTAAGTTTTTCCACAAACAATTATTTAGTCACTAAAATAATAAAATATACAGTTTAGACTAGTTCTAAGAATGGTTTCTTACTAATTAGTAAGAAAATAAAATGCAAAAAGGTCCAAAATAAGGCAGTGATGATTCATAGATTTATAGTATATATAATTGTATATAAAATATTATAATTTTTCATGTAAGTTGTGCTATCACATATGTCTAGTGGGCAATAGAAAATACTTTCTGAGTCTGTTCCTGGCTTCCTTCGGATGAAGATGTATCTCCTCCTGCCTGGATGCTGCTATGCTCTGGTCTTGATGATAATGGACTGAACCTCTGAACCTGTAACAAGCCCCAATTAAATGTTATATTTATAAGACTTGCTTTGGTCATGGTGTCTGTTCACACAGTAAAATCCTAAGACAGAAGTTGGTACCAGGGACAGGGGTATTGATGTGATAGGCCTAACTATGCTTTTGTTTGGAAGAATGTGGATTTTGGGACTCTGGAAAGCAGCGGAATGCTTTCAGTTGAGCTCAATGGGCTATCTTAGTAGGAATAAGGAAACTATTTCTGAGCGTGATTTGAACTGTGCAGACTGGATCCAAGAGATTTCAGTGGAGAAGAGTTTCAGAATGTGGCCTAGAGACTGTTTTGTGATATTTGGTGAAGAATGTGGCTACTTTGTGCCCCTTCCTGAAGAGTCTACCTAAGTCTAAGGTGGAGAGACTCAGATTAATTGCACTGACAACAGAAATCTCAGAAATACCCATCATAGATTTGCTCTCTGGTTAAGTCTCATAAAGAAAATTTTGAACAAGTGTAGTAAGCTTAGAAAGTTAAAATATAAAATGCATAGTTTGAGTATTAAAGGGGCACCAGGAAGTGAAATGGAGCTGAATCCATTAAGGGAGTAATGACCTTGTGGCAAGATTCCACCCAGCTAAATTTAGGTCCAGGCAGGGTAGTACAAGCCTTTAATCCCAGGAAGCAAAGACAAGTGAAGCTCTGAGTTCAAGGCCAGCCTAGAGCAAGTTCTAGCTGAAGAAAAACTTAAATGAAGGCTTGGTGGACCACACCTTTAATCCCAGTGCTTAGGAGACAGGTAAGCAGATCTCTGAGTTCAAAGTCAGTCTACAGAGCAAGTTCCAGGACAGCCAAGCTTAGGAGTTGGAAAACAGAAACAGATAATGTAATAGTAAAAGGCACAACATTTTCCAGCCCCAGCAAGCAGCAGAACTTAGCAGCTTTGGCCACATGGCTCTGGCTTTAGAGTCAGAATAGAAGGGACTACTGGGACAATTGATGCTGATTAGCTGGAGCTAAGAAATTAGTAGTGATTAAGAGGAGACCAGCATTGCTGAGGTGAAATCTTCTGGGTAGTGTATTCTGAGAGCACAAAGAAGCTGTGTTTCAGAGATAGCTAAGGTTGTACTTCGTGCTGCAGCTATACTTGGTAATGTGTAAGAGTCACCCAGGTGGTACTAGTTTTGAAGGCATGAAGAGGTCATAGAGAACAGCTGAGGCTTGACACTGTGAGAGGCCATGGAAGACCTTTGGTGAAGGTACAGCCTCAGTTGCAGTTGACAGCCAAGGACTGAAGGGTTCATGAAAAGGAGTTGAGGCTTGGCACCATGAAGAGAGTCTGTAAGAGACTATTGTTGAAGCCAAGTTGCAGCAGAAGACCCCAGAGTGTTGGAGATGCCAGTACCATGGCCTGATCATCAAGAACAGCAGCAGCAGCAGCGGAGTGGATCAATCTGAGCTCTAGTGCTACAGAGGGCAGAGCTGGAAAAGTGACACCAGCCCTTTGGTGGACCCAAAAGATCATGTGTAAATTCCAGCCATTGAAACAAAAAGGTGTAACACTGAAATTGCCTTGGAGACTCCAAGATATTCAAGATGCCAGAGCCATGGTCTATTTGCTGAGAAAAGCTTCTAACAGTGAGTGGAACCTGCCCAAGTGAAAGAAATTTGTTGCAGTCAACAGGATTAAAAAAAAAAGCAGTTGGAGATCTGAAGACCACATTGACATCAGACATAGAGATGCAGAGTTTGGTGTTTGCACAGTTGGTTTCCTGTCTTGCTTTGGGGATTATAGTTAAGTGATTGGATGAATCTCAGAAGAGATCTTGAACTTTGGACTTTTAACACTGTTGAGGCTGCCATAGATTACAGGGACTTTTGAAGTTGGACTAAATGTATTTTACATTATGCTATGTTTAGGTATGGCCCCCATAGGCTCATGTTTGAACAAGTCTATAGAGGCCAGGGAGTAGAATGTGATGGTTTGCATATGCTTGGCCCAGAGATTGGCACTATTAGAAGGTGTGGTGTTGTTGGAGGAAGTGTGTCACTGTGGGGGTGGCCTTGGAGACTCTCCTCCTAGCTGCCTGAGGATGCCCAGTCTGTTTCTGGCTTCCTTCAGATGAAGATGTAGAACTCTCAGCTCCTCCCGCACCATGTCTGCCTGGATGCTGCCATGCTCCTGCCTTGATGATAATAGACTGAACCTCTGAACCTGTAAGCCAGCACCAATTAAATGTTGTCATTTATAAGAAAAAATACTTTCTATTTTCATGAGCCTAGAGTTCTTTGATTGGAGGTAGGTCTTGGACAGAAGGGACAAATGTCAAGTTAACATTTGTAGGGAGGGCTTGAATTGACAAAAAAAAAATCACTGGACAAATAAACCATCCAAATATGAGTGTCATTAAATATTTGTTACATATAATAATTTATTCTCAATTGAAGATATAATTTAAACATGTTTCAGCATAAAATAGGGATTTTTTTTTGCAAAATAAATGGAAAAGATTTTAGCTATTCACCTATTTAACATCTGCCTTCCATTCACCTGCCTCTAACATTACAATTGTGAATCAGGAATAGAGGACAATCACAGGACTCATCTGACTCCTATTCTCCACAGTTTATACCAAGGGCTGTGAACTTGGGTTATAGAGGGCAAATCTAAAAAAGGAGCTGGAATGAAGGGCACAGGGGTGTGTGTTACAGATGGGAAGTGCAAGGCACACAGGCTCTCCATTGCTTGAGAACCAGCATCCTGGATTCAGAAGTTAAGAGTACCAGAAGAAGTAAGGTGAATAATTCAGAGTGTTCTACCCAATAATAATCAAAATCAGTATTGAGCAGCCCATTCTCAGACCTCCTCCCTGTTTCAGGGAGCTGTTTCTCTACTTCTCAATCAAACCTTGGTAGTTTACCCTTCAAAACCATAATCATTCTTATTTCAATAGATGTATACTCATTTTTGAGATGTGTATAAGATTATAATATTTCAAAATATAGTTTACCTATTTAATGTTTAATGTTCTCATCTTACTCTTCTGTGAACGTTGTGCATTTTTCCCTTAATATGTCATGCTCTGCCTAACCAAATAGATATGTAATGGGAAAGGAGTTGTAAATTGATTTCACCATTATGCAAACAGCAGTCAGACTTCCATCCCCTGAACCTGGATGACACAAGGGTCTGTCTGTGTCTAACATGAGTCTGATGCAATCACAGAATCCATAGACATCTATTTTTTGAGACTCTTTTGAACTTAACACAGAGTTTGTATACTACTGTTCACCATTGATTTATAAGCAGGCGTATACTGTTAACAATGAAAGGATAGGATTAATTAGCAATATAGTAATTTACTATCATCATGTATCATGTGCTTTACATGATTACATGACTACTATTTTGATGGCAGCTGTAGTAATTTATTTAAACCAGAACATCTCCAATATATAATGTATCATATCATGGTGCCAAAATGGGTGCAATGTTACTGAACAATAGAAATGACAAATTTGAGCCAGCATTGTGTAGACGATGTTTATCATTGATAAAGCCTTGTTATCTGACACATCATGGAAACTACTTTTAAATGGAAATTTTATTGTATTTTATTTTCATTAACTATGAATTCCTTATTTTTAAATGTGCTTATTTTCAAGAGCATAATTAAATTACTCTGTCTTTTTTTTTTTTCCCTTCTCCAAACCCTCAGATATGCCTTTTCCTGCCCTCTTTATCTTTAAAATAAATAGTTTCTTTTAGGATTAATTGTGGTTTTACACACACACACACACACACACACACACACCACACACACATTTCTAAATATATTAGTGGAATGTGCTCAATTTATGTAATATTACTTGTATATATGTTTTCAGGGCTGAAAACTGACCACTGTCTTGCAACATATCATATTTTCCTGAATTATTCATATAGCTTGTTTTCTCTGATGTGAGTGACTTTTTTCTTTACTATATATTTTCCCTTATTTATACATCGACCATATTATTTACAAACATATAGACATAATATTTATAAACAGATTCTTCACTATTACTACAATGCTCTGAAACTCAATTTCTTATATGTAGTTCATCTAGTTCTTTCTGGTGTGCAGGAGAAAAGTTTTTTGAGTTATCCGAGCTGCTTTCTAATCCGAGCTCCTTTCTGTGTCAGTTGCTGTGCAAGCATTTACCTTGAGACGCAACTATAAATCATTGTCCTCTTCTGTATTGATTTGCTTGTTTCCTGAAAGCCAGGATGGCTTTATTGGTGCAGTACTCTCAAGAATCTACTTTTAGCTTTCTTTAAAGGGATACAGGTGTGAGGGAGGTGGCAGTTTGTTTAGCTGTTGTCTGAGTCTAATCTATACTTGCAGCTGAATAATTTCCTGAAAGAGAATGGAGAGTTTCCACAGAACATTCTTGTGCTTCTTTTTCACACATCTTCATTTGAGACAGGGAAATCTGACATCGTAGCCCATCTACTACTCATGTGTAAACAGGCTTTCTCCTGTTTGGACGCCTTTGAGGTCTGTTGTTTCTACTTCGGGTTTGATTGTTTGCATGGGCTTCTCCACTACTATGAGCATTTGATACATGCTTCCTACCTCTCTCCCTCCCTCCTCTCTTGCTGTTTTTTATTTATTAATCAATCAATCAATCAATTAATTCACTTATATATCTCAATATCAGTCCCCCTCTCCTGCCAGTACCCTCTCACACAGATCCTCCCTTCATTCCTCCCTTCTCATTCCTTCACACACTACACCTTCCCTCCCCCTCCCCTTGTCCCTCCATGAGCACATAGAATCACTGCAGTAGTAAAAGCATCCTCTCTCACTGAAACCAGACAAGGTGACCCATTTAGGGAACAGGATCCACAGGCAGGCAACAGAGTCAGGGTCAGCCTCCACTCCAGTTGTTGGGGGACCCACATGAAGACCAAGCTGCACATCTGTTACATATATTCAGGGGACCTTGTTGTTTTATAAGACAGTGTTTCTTTGTATAGTCCTGGGGATCCTGGAACTCTTTCTGTAGATCCAACTGGCCTTCAACTCAGAATTCGACTGCTTCTGCCTCCCGGGTGCTGGGATTAAAGGCATGAGGCACCATTTTGCCCATAATGAACATTTTTGAGTTGAAATAATGGCATGTACTTGGAAGTTTCCTTGAATACTTTGGTAATTTTCTTAATTTTCAGTTTTCTATCTCTAGATTTCCATACAGGTAGATTCTTGAATAACCTGTACTGCACTGCTAATTTTCCTACATTTTCTCACATTTATAATTTTCTATCTTACCTAAATTTGGATATGATACACATTCTTTCCTAGTTTTCCTTTAGTCCATACTACAAGAATCACACACACACACACACACACACACACACACACAAACACAATTTTTCATTATGCTTCCAAGAATGTAAAAAATCATTTCGTGTTTATAAATTATTTACAGCTTTCTTTTGTTTTCAGATTCGCTTCTATTTCTCCCAGTTTCTACATCTTTACCTTATTGCTATTGGTATCTGTCGTTAAGGTCTTTTTATCTCTCTGTGTCTATTTCTTAATGAATGAGGTGAAAACAATGCTAACTGGAACAGGCATTTGTACTGGAGTGGAGCAAGGGATTTCAACATGTCCTCATCCTGTCTGAACTGTGCACATGGATATTCTACTGTATAGTCTACATATGCTGGTAGCTATCAGAGGTTGGCTTGAAATACCCTTCAAAACCCTTTTGTTTTGGTGGTGGTGCATGAGGAGATCGTGGAAACTTTAGGAAGTATAAGCTAACTAGACAAAGCTTGCTAAGGTTTGTTGTTGAGTCAGCCTTCCTCTGCTGTCCTCGAATCCAGCTGTGATGAGGTGAGCAGCTGCTATCGCTACTTCTATAACCATAGAGTAATGACTTCCTGCAAGCTCAACGCATTGGAGCCAGCTTACTGTGCCTGATACCACTGAAACTGTGAGCCGGATAACCCTTCTTCCTTTTGCATCTCTCAGACATTTTGCACAGTGGCCAAAGCCCAACTAACACCATATATATAAGTCATTTTCCCTGGCCACATCCCTTTGAAGGGACTTACAGGAGGAGGAGATATGAAATGGCCTATAGCACTAAAAATTGCCACAGTGAACAGGCACTTAGGTACATGTACCTAGTTCCATTCCTTATAATCAGTCCTCCCATCATTTCCACTGGTAGTTGGGTATTCTAAGTCCATGTCTCCTGTCGTCTGAAGGCAATGGAACACATGTTTATCTATACCTAGTTTAAGAGAATGTCTGGGATAGAAGGTGATCTTTGTGATTTTATGTTTAAATTAGTTTCCGTCAATGCTTCTTCTATAATTATATCAAACAAAATTTTTGAAACTCTTTTGATTCAAGTAAAATCTCTGCAGCTAAAGAATGTTAGAAAAATCTGCTTTATTCAATGAAAAATAAGTAAATGTTACAGGATATTTGAACCTGTTTGTAGTTAGTGTGTGGTTCAGTCCTTAACACACACCTTTAATCCCTCTGACTGGAATACGGTCATGCCCTTAGAACTAACCTTTAATCTCAAACAACGAAGGTAAATTTAGTTTGTAGAAGGAAGCTGTAGTAGAAGTTGTTATTTAAACCCCAAATTTGCCGCAGTAAACCTCCTACCCCAAGGAGACCAGTAAGGAAGATACAACTCAATAATTACGGTATAAATAGCATGCCTAGATTGGGCAGGTTTACCACTACACTACTCTAATCCCCGGCTATGAGATCCCTTATAACTTGCGGTTATCCCAGGCTGAGTCCTTGTCCTCCGAGCTCCAGCTCCTCCGTAGTAGGCTTCCTTCTATCTCCGGCTTCCTTCTGCCTGCTTCCTCCTGCTTCTACTTCTTCTCTTCTTCTGCTTTTCCTCTTCTGCCTCCTTTTATATCGAATTCCTCTCACTCTCTCCTCCCCTAAGCCTTTTTCTCCGCCTCCCCTTCTACTGCGCAATCTTTGGCTCTAGCCTTTATTTTACAGGTTTTAATTGGACAGAAGGTTTACAAGACGTAACCTGTGTACAGATTCAATCATTCTCTGCAGCCCCTCCCAGGAGGGTGGAACTAGGATCAAAATACAAGGCTGGGGCTACCCACTGGGAACTAGGATCAAAATACAACGCTGAGGCTATCCACAACAGGAAGCATACGTGTTTGATTGTCTAATTCAGTGGCAGCAAAAAGTGATGAATCAGAGAAAGATTTGACAGAATAGTATATGCCCAACTCTCATGAGAAGAGAGAGGAAAGGGAAGCTACTTAAAGGAGAGACAGCCAGTACAGGAAGAAGAGAGTCCAGGAATACAGTAGAGTTCTTGGAGAGCAGGACAGTGGAATTGAGGGGGAGAGGAGAGAGAGAAGTACAGAGAGAAAAGGAGAAAGCTTTACCAGAGACAGATTAAAGAGATAACAAGCAAGAGACTGAGAAAGAACCAAAAGATTAGAAAAGATTGTTCGAGTTCGTTTGAAGCCAAGCAGAGCAATTCAGAGCCCAAGAGAAAAGCCAGATTGAATACATCAGCTGGGAGGGGAGTTTGAGCCAGAATGGCTGAGGTGAACCAGCCAGCCAGAGGTCAGAAAGGGTGAGTTTATTCAGAAGTCTCAGAGTCTGAAAACATTCCTATGCCTAGTAAGATTGTATGGCTAGAAGCTTCTAGGACAAGATCTAGGTTAGCACACGAGGCAGTAAGCCTTAGAGATTACAATCATTCAGGCCAATAAAAAGTACTTTTACAAGTAAAAGCATCAATTTTAATTTTTAATTATAGAGAAACAATTTCAAATAATTATATAATTAACAAGAGAGACCAGTACAGCTTATGAGGTTTCTATAAGCTACTCAGTCTTGTAAAGCTATTGCAGATAATGGCAGGTGGACTTCTTTTTTGTCTGGGTCAGTTATCAAAAATAAATAAAGGAGTGAGGCCAGGATAAAACATGTGATTGTTTCTTAGCTAAAATTGGCCTTATGAGATCACAGGTTTTTAAATTTATAATTATAATTTAAAATTTTAAAATATATGGTCTTTATATAATTTTGTCCACAGACTGCTAGAGGTAGATTTAGTTGTTTCTGATTATTATGAAACCAATAGCTCGTAAGTAGCAAGAGAAAATCTTGTCCGGGATACTCATTTATGAATAGCATTTTATGAAGGAAGAGGAAGCTCATAGGTCTGTAGTAGGGAAAAAACAACATTGAGTCTACAACACCAGGGTGGTGGTTTGAATAAAAATGGCCCCATAGATTATGTGTGAATGCCTGGCCTATGGGGAGTGGTACTATTAGGAAATGTGGCCTTGTTGGAATAGATGTGGTTTCCTTGGAGGAAGTGTGTCAGGGTAAGTGGGCTTTGAGGTCTTATAAGCTCAAGTCCTGCCCATGTGTGGTATCCTACCCTTACTGACTGTGGATGAAGATGTAGAACTCTCAGGTCCACCTCCAGGACTGTGTCTCCTTATGTGCTGCCATGTTTCCCGCCATGATGAAAATAGACTAAATCTCTGAAACCATAAGCCAGCCCCCATTATGTTTTCCTTTATGAGATTTGCCATGGTTTTTGTTTCTCTTTACAGCAATAAAACCTTAACTAAGACAATCAGTAGTATGCTATCATAAAAGAAAGTGAGCAACAGTTAGGATGCCACAGTCCAGGCACTTAGGGTACAGGTTCTCAAAGCTACTGGTAGTCCAATATGGAACATTTTTAGGTTTTGAATAGTAGCAGTAATATTAGTAGCAGTAATTTTATGACCTATAAACCAAAGTCAGCAACCATGAGTACCCTCTGATTAAAATATAATACATAGATAACCGATAGGAAAGGCTTTGCATTTCTAAAGATATATTTATTTTACGTATGAGTGCTCTCTCTTCACATAGAGCTGCATACCAAAAGAGGACATCAGCTCACATCATAGATGGTTGTGAGCCACTATGTAGTTGCTGGGAATTGAACTCAGGACCTCGGGAAGAGCAGATACTCTGAACAGCTGAGCCATCTCTCCAGCCCTAGGCTTTGCATTTCTAAATAGTGGAGTTCCAATGTGTAAATAGGGAAAGAAGAATAGAATAGGATATTCATGATTTTACAGTAAAGTATCATTGATATATGTTAAATTCGGTTCTGATATATAACAATAGAGTATGTTTTAAAGTATTTGCTCATATGATTTAATTAACTAAAAGTAAAAATGATTCTCTAGAAGAGACATTTGGCTGACTTCATTTTAACAAAAGATATCAAGCTTAATGTCATCACTGTTGGGACACACCACCATGTACCTAATTTGCCACACTGAGAAGGAAAATAAAAAGTACTTGCAGTACTCCAAAAAAATGGCTCAGTCTCAAGCATAAGAAAGGATGGTGTAAATGAAATCTTACTACTGAAGTGGATTGGATATTAGTCCAGCAAAAAAAAAAAAAAAAAAAAATCAGTAAAGATTACTGTACAATTAACAAATTTGCATACGGTATCTGTATTAATCAATATCATTGTACCAATGTTACCTCTGAAGTTTGCAATGCTGTGTTATGGTGTACAGTGGGACATCTGAAGAGACTGTGGAAACAGTTTTCCGAAGCACTACGTGTTCACAACTCTATCATGAAAATTATTTTAAAATAGGTATTTGAAAAGGACACAAATTAGTGGTTTATATTTTTCTTCCAATTACTTATCAGCTGCAGTTTCAAATTTTTAGTTGTACATGATATTTGTAAGTTCGTGTAGTGATAAGGGGTTACTACAGTATGTATAAAAGTTCATTTTTCTGTGTTTGGACTCAAAGGAATGTGTATGGCTTTACAACTGTTGCATTGTTGACTTTTAAATTTAGAATTTAAGATTACATTTGTAGTTAATAATTAGAGATGGTTACTTAATTCTGTACCTTTTCTGAGTTTTTGTACTTGAATGAAGCAAACACACAAAAATCAAAGATAGTTTAAGAAGAACTAAAAACTGGAATACTTGGATATCATCTCATCTTAGCTCATTGTCATAATGCTACATAGCCTTTGCAATAAATCTCCTTTGACAAACAAAATAAGTCTAAGTGCTCCAGACACTTGTGATTTTCATGATTGGCAAAGAAAAGCACATGATAGGTTTCGGCATTGCTCCATGGACTGCTCATTTTTATCCTCAAATGGATATTTGGAGTATATGAAGGTGGAAATGGAATCAAGCCAAAATATTTAAACCTGGGGTTCCCTTCAGTGATGAGAGAGAGAGAGAGAGAGAGAGAGAGAGAGAGAGAGAGAGAGAGAGAGAGAGAGAGGAAGAGAGAGAGACTTTTAATAGCGGTTTGGAAGTTGAATAATTACAATGAGTAACTTTGCTTGAAAAATTTTTGTTTACTTAGATGGCCAGAATTTAGATATACCAGATGACTGATTAATTACAGATTTCAAATATTTTCATTCCCATTTTCTTCTTGATCCTTACCAGGAATAGTGTAGATGAATAAAAAAAAAATCTCTTTGAAACGTTTTGTGTTTTTTAGGATTAACGTTAGTTGATGATATTTAAACTTCAATTTTTCATGAAGTGTACACTTTATTGTCTAGTTTGAAAATGTGTTTGGAAAAAAATCCTTGTAAGATTTTGTCATATTCAGTATTACTTGGAAGATAAATTCTGTTTGGCTGCATTTCATAGCATCTGCAGCTTTCGGAAATAGCTAAGATTCTCAGTTGACATGTCCTAGATATTAATTTATGTTCCACGTTAAAACTGTTGATCTGTGTGCTTGTAAGGCAAGTTGCCTTTGTTAAAAAGAAAATCTAATGATGAAAAGCAAATAAAGTCAAACAGTGTTTAAATTCCACCTCAAAGGGAGGGGATATGTAAAAAGTAATCCTTGGAATTCCACATTAGTTGCTACAGGGAAAATTAATTGCTATAAAATATAGAGCCTTTTTTGGAAATATTTTGTCGTGGGTTGTGTTTCATAAAGCTAAATATTCAGTACTTGAAATAGTGCACAGTATGTTTGTTTATTTATTTATTTAAATTTTATTTAATCTTTTATTTTTTTATTTTTATTTTTTTTTACAGTCCAGATTTTATACCCCCCTGGTCCACCCTCAGACTGTTGCTCACTCCATACAATCTCCCCCAAATCCCGTCTTCAAGAGGATGTCTCCAACCCATCCCCTACCCCACCAGACCTCTCCACTCCCTGGAGCCTCCAGTCTCTTGAGATTAAGTGCATTTTCTTTGACCGAGTCCAGACCTGGCAGTTCTCTGCTGTATATGTGTTGGGGGCCTCACATCAGTTGATGTATGCTTCCTGGTTGGTGGCCCAGTGTCTGAGAGATCTCGGGGGTCCAGGTTAGTTAAGACTGCTGGTCTTCCTACAGGGTCACCCTCCTCCTCAGCTTCTTCCAACTTTTCCTTAATTCAACCACAGAGGTCAGCAGCTTCTGTCCATTGGTTGAGTGTAAATATCTGCAGCTGACTCTTTTAGCTGCTTGTTGGGTCTTTTGAAGGACAGTCATGATAGGTCCCTTTTTCTAAGCACACCATAGCCTCAGTAATAGCGTCAGGCCTTGGGGCCTCCCATTGAGCTGGATTCTACTTTGGGCCTGTCGCTGGACCTTCTTTTCCTCAGGCTCTTTCCCCCTTTTTAAAATACAGGATGTTTAAATCAAGCATTGTCATCTCAACATTGCCTGTGGACAAATAAACCTTCACGTAATTTTGAAGTAGACAGACATCCTTGTTGTTGATTTGTCTTTCTGAGATTCAGAACAAACCAGGAATGCATTGCACAAGGGATGCAAGTTGTGTACAGTTGGACCTACATGCTAATCTTTCCGCGGGAGATGAAGCCAGATAACACCAGAGCTGTTTGTGGTAGCCATATCAGCTCTAATGATTCTCCAGAGTAAGATGAAGAAAACTAGTCAGTGGCACTTTGGAGTCCAAGATATCAGTGGCTAAGACGAGAATATATGACATGACAGCAAAGTGACGTGAGAGTCTGTAAGTCATGGTTAAAACAAATCGAAGGCTGGGCCGGAGACTAATTAAGGAAAACATTCTTGCAAAGAGGTACGGGGATAGGATGGCAGGTAGACTAAGACTTTTCATACAGTTCCTGCCTGGAACATCTTGGATACTCTAATAACAAATGAGGAAAGCTTGTGTGTGTGCCATGAAGGAGAACGGGGGCTACTGAGTAAAGTTCCAGGAGAAACTAGGAATAAAAGGCTTTTAAGCTCATACAGGAGGATGGTTTAGGGTCACGTTTGACACATATTTGGCAAGCTTTCAAGAAGAAAAAGGCAAAAGTTAAAGAGTTTCGAAATGAGAGAAGAAAATGTAATGTTGAAAGATATATTTTAAAATATGGCTGATCTTGAAACACAAAAGGCACGGTGAACTGAATTTGACCTTCTGGAAACTTGTACAAAGATGAATAGTTTTCCAAAGATAGAATTTTTTGTTTATCTAAATTAAATAATAAGCATCAGTCTTTCTGAAGTCTGCTGTATCCTAATCATCAGTTTCCTTCAATAAAGTGTATTTTTAAATATTTTAATCCTCAGGTTTTTTTTCTCATTTTTCCAAATATACATTTCTCTTTTTGTTCTCTAGGGGAAACTAATGGAATGGAGTTAGTTCACTTTAAAAAAACATATCAGTCATAGTTGGATATATGTAAGTAATCCCTTGTATAACATTTATGACTTGAATATAACTCATAACCAAGAACATGTATAATTTTCATTTGCTGGATATATCATTTTTATTAGAAAAAGATATGACCCAAAAGGTAAAATTAAATCTAAACTTATTTGTAAAAAAATGCATTGTATGAACATTCTCAATGAATTAAATAAAAAAATTTTAAAGTAGTTATGTTCAAAGTATTTTTCTTATTATCTAGCAACAGGTTTTAGACTAATGAATGATAAGGCTCATTAGTAAATTTACTATGAAATACAAGGTTTTAGAAATAATTGAAATTTCACCCACTATAAATGTGTGCATTTGCCTCTGTGTGTGTATGTGTGTGTGTATATAATTTCTCTCTCCATGCACATACATATAGGAGTAGATGTGTGTTTATATAGATTGTTTTCACAGAACTTTTTAGAGTAGGTTAGGGGATATAGTAGATTATTATGGTCTTATTTAAGCAATGTTTGCATCTGGGAGAATCTTCTGGAAACCTGCATATGTAGGAAACACAACAGTAAGCCAAGAATTCATCATGGCAGCGTATGATAATGAATAATGTACCTGGGCCTCTTCCAATCTATTTTTCATCAGCTTATAGAACAAATTTTTTACAAAAGCTTTAAAGATGACTTTGAATTACACAGCTGATGTAGGCACAGAGTGTCACCTCTTTCTCCCTCAAGTCCTAGACTCTACTTTCCTTAACAGTCAGGTTGTTGACAGGTTGCTATGAAGGATATGTTGAATGCTCTTGATGGTATGGTAAGGAAGGAGGAAGAATGAGAACAACTATAGGCATGGAAAATTACAAAGAACACTCATTACTTAGTTTGATAACCTTAAAATTAATAAAAATCAAATCACTATGAATATAGGCCTTCTGAATCCAATTTCATAGCCAAAGTATATATTAATGGGCTTAGATAACTAATCTTTTACAGGAGAGTTAAGTAAATTTGAGTGCTTAGATAACTAATCTTTTACAGAAGAGTTAAGTAAATCTGAGTTTGATTCAGTAATTGAGAAAGTAGCCAAGTGTGGTTCTCTTAGAAGTACAACTCCTTTGACGTCAATAGAAATGAGACTCCACAGTACATCCAGGGCAGGGCTCAAGATGTACATCCCTGTGGCCTGATCATATTTCTTAATAATCTCTTAATATTTATAGATAGAATGCCAAAAATCTTAAGTGTGTGCTAATCAGTTCCTAAAAGGATTAGACCTTAACTTGAAGTATTAAGCCTTTGCTTATCTTGTCAAAGCTCACTTTTATTGGATTCCTAATTGCTGACTTATTCCCTGTGCAGATGGTCATGGGGAGGAAGTTGTTCCTCACTTGTCCAATGTAATTTATTAGTTTGCTGACAGATTACAAAAGGCTGGGTGCTCTGGTTATCAGAGTCGATGCCTCAAATATGCCTGGGGAGTGTGTGTTTTTTACTTGTACAATCATCGTGTTACCACATGCTCTAGCCTGTTTGTTTGAATAAGGGCAAGAACATGCGCCTGGACCCTTCAGAGCCTGACTGTTAGGAGGATGGCGAGTAATAACGATAAATGCTGTGTATGCATGGCCCCTCCAGGGAAGCACTCAACATTTATATCATGTCTTCTCTTTCCAATGAGATCATAGGTTCCACTAAAACTCACTTGATTATTTGGTCCTAGTTCACATATATGCAAATACTTTATTTCTTCCTTGTTATTGTTCTGTATCACAACAGGATTCCCAGAGAGCTGCTGGAATTGGGCAGTGATGCAAAATCCAGGATTATTTCACCTGTGATTCCTTTATGAAGTTACTCTAAATAATCTGTAGTATTTCACTGCAAGTGTAAGTTGAGTTTTTAAAACTTGCCACCTTCTAGGAAAGGAATGTCTATTTTCTATATCCTAAATCTGTTGATATTTCTGAAATCCTCTGTGCTGGTTAGGTTTGTGACAACTTGGCATAAGCCAGAGTTATCTGAATGGAGGGAATGTCAAGTGAGACATTTCCTCAATAATATCTGACTGTCAGGAATTCTCTGAACTAGGGACTGATGGGGGAGGGTCCAGCCTATTGTGGTTCCATCCCTGGGCTGGTGATTCTGGGTTTATAAGAAAGCAGGCTGAGGAAGCTTTATGAGAAGCAAGCCAGGAAGCACCATCATTCTGACCTCTGCATCAACCCCTGTCTCCAGGTTCCTGCTCTGCTTAAGATCCTGTCCAGACTTCCTTTAATAATGGACCAAAATGTGAAAGTGTAAGAAAAATAAATACTCTCCTCCCCAGTTTGCTTTTAGTTACAGTGTTTCATCACGGCAATAATATATCTAACTGGGACAGAAATTGCTACCAGGACCTTGGGGGGTTTTGTGTTAGAGAGGAAGAGACCTTTCCTTTTCTGCTTTTTCCTTTCCTTTCTTTTTTTCTTCTTTTGACTATTGGGCTAGAAAAGCCATTGAGTATTCAAAGCTTTGCCAGCTGTTCTATGGAAGTTAACAAGGGATCAGCTGTGCTGTCTAGTTCTGTCAATGAGACATAAGCTAGAGTCTTCTGAAAGAATGAAATCTCAATTATTGAGAAAATGCCACAATATGATCCAGTTGTGTGCATTTTCTTAATTAGTGATTACCGGGGGAGGGCACAGCCCATTGTGGGTGGTGCCACCTCTAAGCTGTTGATCTTGGGTTCTATGAGAAAGCAGACTGAGAAAGCTATGAGGAGCAAGCCAGTAAACAGCACCCCTCCATGACCTCTGCATGGCCTCCAAGTTGCTGCCATGTTTGAATTCTCGTCCTGAGTTCCTTCAATAATGGACTACATTTTGGGAAGTGTTTCCTTCCCAACTTGCTCTTGGTTTCATCAGAACATTGATATCCCTAACTAGGACAACATTCATAATCATTTTTATATTGTATTTGAGAATGAATATTAATTATGAATCTTATCATTTCACACACAGCTATAAATAACACTACTAAAGAGAAGTATTCCTCTGACTGCCACATGACTGGAGATTAAAATTCAATTGTTATACTGTGTTTCTCCTCAGAAATCTAATTCATTAATCAATGTCCATCAATTAATATGACCAATTTAGGAATATTGGAATTATAGATATGTAACATAAAAATGAAACAAAGAAAGAGTTTACATTGAGGGAACATTTAAAGTTATAATTATCTCTCATGATCAAAAAGAGATTGTCAGCTAAGACAGAAGCTTCACTATTCAACTTGATCCGGTTTGAGCTCTGAATTATAAACTATCTGTGAAAGAGGTACACAGCTGCAGCCAAGGAGCATGGCTTTCATATACCCATATCTAGTAGCCACTTCTGAATGCAGGTACGGAAAAGGCAGGGATACATAGACAAGAGAACAGGGTTTAAAGGGGTATGGGTAGTGCATGAAGCAATAGTATGGACGTTACTACCAAAATTCACATGGAAATTTAATCTCCACTGTGAACCATTAACAATGTGAAAAAAAGAGCTATGCCATATGGATATAGGAGTTTGAGGATATAGTTCAAGGCAGTGTCCCAAGTTGGTAGCTTGATGGTCCCTTCATCGGATTTAGGAAAACTGAGGCGAAAGAAGCTTGGAGAGAAAGATGGACAGTGATGGACACATGAGTCTGGACAACAGTGATTGTACACACATGAGTCTGGACAACAGTGATTGTACAACAGTGATGTACACACATGAGACTGGACAACAATAGAACATTTCCTTTAGGATTTTTTTCTCTAACAGGGAATTAGTAGAAACAGCTTCACACAGCTTTTGTAGAAACAAAATTACAGAGGAATATGGTGTACTTGCACATTTCCAAGGATTAAAAACACTTTTATAAAACTTTTTTTTTTTGAGAAATTAAAGGGAAGTGGTGGAATGTTAAATAGAATAGAATGGAAAATTAAATAGAATTTAAATTTTTTAAATTATTGTTTTGGTTAACATTTTTAGTCATAATGAGCTTTGCTTAATTTTATTGCTTATCCATTTAGTTATTTCTAAGCAAAATGGACTGGAAATGTATCTTAGTTGGTAGCATGCAGGAAGCCCTTGGTTACATCAGGAGAACCAGATAAATCAGGTGAGGTAATAATGTATGCTTATAATTCTAGTACTCAAGACATGGAGGAAGGAAGATTAGAAATTCATTGTTATGTATGACTACATAGTGAGTTTGAGGACAAACTGGGATACATGAGATTATCAACTATATGTGCCTTTCCTCCCTCTCCTTTTGTTTCTCCCGCTCCACGTCTTCCTCTCTGCTTGCCATACTTCTCCTACTTTTGGTTTTGTGTCTTAGTAACTCTCCATTTCATGCTTAAAAAACATAGATTGGAAATACCCTGAACCAGTTAATTACAGAATAAATTAGAAAGCTTAAAATATAAAGACACAAAACCAAAAGTCAGAGACAATCAAGGAGGAAGAAGAGGAGAGGGAGGAAGAGCAGAGTACAGTGCTGGGCCCAGCATGACCTTGGTGGGAACAGGAGGACACGATTCCTGCCCCTGGGACAGGGTCAGTGGACGTGGGCCTCCATCAGTGTCGATGGCTGCCATGGGCATAAGGCTTGTTTGTATAATGATGTACATATTTTGCATTCCTCCTTTGAGGAATGTCCTAAGTATTAATGACTCCATGATAATATGAGACAACATGAGTTTGGGAGGCAAAGGTGTGGTTAATGTCTAAGCAGAATGGTAAACCCTGGGACCTTCAGGACAGCCCTTAAGGCTGTGTGAAATGACTCTAAAAACATGAGTTTGAAAATATATAATTTCTTAACTATGCAAAAATAAGGATGTAATATGAATTATGAGGGGCTTCAAGAATCTAAAGGAACAGAGGCAGCAACACTATGAGCCAACTTGTCATGAAGTTACAAAGACAGGCACATGCAAACACAGACCTATTCCTGAGTTCAAGGTGAGCCTGGGACACAGAGTCTGGGCCCAGGTGTGGTAGAAATACTCACAGAGGTAGGCAGATCTCTGAATTCTTTTGGAATGTTAAAAGGAAATAAGTGCTTGCTGTCTCCTGAGAATTAAGGGACTGGGGTCATGGGATGCTCATTTTTAGGATAATCAAAAGGAAACCTGAAGTAAATGACTGGATTGATAAGTAAAATAAAAGACTGGGTTTATGGTCTGCAGAAGATGAGCTATCCAGAGAGTGTTTTAGAATAGCAAGAGAGAACTACTTGGAGAACTGTCTCCAGCAGAGAATAGCAAGAGTAAGCAGATCAGAGAGAAAGAAAGCAGAACAGAGAGAAAAGAAAGCAGGCTGGCAAGCTGTCTCCAACACAACATAGGCCGCCAGCTTGGACCCACAATTTGACTTTGAGTCATTTGTTTCATTGCTCCCAGACACCCCTTCTCTCAGAACTCCTCTCCAAGATGAGGAGATTAGGCCATGCCTTTCTTGGCAGTATAGGGAGAAAAGAAAACAGATAGATATCCATTAAGAACACTTTCTTTGTTTAAATTCTTTTTTTAAACATACACTTTAAAATTATCTTACAAACTAGAGGATTTTCAAAAATCTTCCTTATGTATCCTAGTTTTAGCTAACCAACCATCTACCTCTTGTCTCCTCAATTCTCCCATCTCCACTGAAACCTTTGACCCTGAGTATATGCCTCTTATCCTTTCATGTCACCAATATTCTGCTATCTCTTCTGATGACATTTATTCTTTTTTTTATTGGATATTATATTTACATTTCAGATGTTATTCCCTTACCCCATTCCCCTCCAGCCCAGGAACCCCCTATCCCATCCCCCCTCCTTCTGCTTCTATGAGGATGTGCCCCCACCTACACCCCCACTACCACCTCCCCACCCTCGAATTCCCCCACACTTGGTGTCCAGCCTTCATGGGACCAAGGATCTCCTTGCCCTATGCCCTACAAGGCCATCCCCCACCCCTACATATACAGCTGGAGTCATGTGCTCCCAGGCTGGTGGTTTAGTTCCCTGGGGAATTCTGGTTGGTTGGTATTGTTGCTCTCCTCATGGGGCCACAAACTCTTTCAGCTCCTTCAGTCTTCTCTCTAACTCCTCCATTGGGAACCCCTTGATCAGATCAATGGTTAGCTGTGAGCATCCACCTCTGAATATGTCAGATTCTGGCAGACATCTAAGGAGACAGCTATATCAGGCTCTTGTCAGCATGCACTTCCTGACATCCACATGAGCGTCTACCCTTGGTGACTGCACACGGGATGGATACCCAGGTGGAATGGTCTCGAGATGGCCCCTCCTTCAGTTTCTGTCCCACATTTTGTCTCCATATTTTCTCCTTTGAGTATTTTGTTATTCCTTCTAAGAAGGACTGAAGCACTCAGACTTGGTCTTCCTTCTTCATGAGCTTCATGTGGTCTGTGAGTTGAATCTTTGATATTTCAAGCTTTTTGGCTAATATCCAATAATCAGTGAGTGAATACTATGTGTGTTCTTTTGTGATTGGGTTACCTCACTCAGGATGATATTTTCTAGTTCCATCCATTTACCTAAGAATTTCTCAAATTAATTGTTTTTAATAGCTGAGTAATACTCCATTGTGTAAATGTACCACATTTTTTGTATCCATTCCTCTGTTGAAGAACATCTGGGTTCTTTCCTGCTTCTGGCTATTATAAATAAGGCTGCTATGAACATAGGGGAGCATATGTCCTTGTTATATGTTAGAGCATCTTCTGGGTATATGCCTAGGAGTGGTATAGCTGGGTCCTCAGGTAATGCTATGTCCAATTTTCTGAGGAACCACCAGACTGTTTTCCAGAGTGGTTGCACCAGTTTACAATCCCACCAACAATAGAAGAGTGTTCCTATTTCTCCACATCCTCGCCAGCATCTACTATCACCTGAGTTTTTGATCTTAGCCATTCTGACTGGTGTGAGGTGGAATCTCAGGGTTGTTTTGATTTGCATTTCCCTGATGACTAAGGATGTTGAACATTTCTTAAGGTGCTTCTCGACCATTTGAGTTTCCTCAGTTGAGAATTCTTTGTTTAGCTCTGTTCCCCATTTTTAATAGGATTATTTGTTGTCTAGAGTCTAATTTCTTGAGTTCTTTGTATATATTGGATATTAGCCCCCTATCGGATATAGGATTCGTAAAGATCTTTTCCCAATCTGTTGGTTGTCATTTTGTCCTATTGACATTGTCCTTTGCCTTACAGAAACTTTGCAATCTTATGAGGTCCCATTTGTCAATTCTTGATCGTAGAACATAAGCCATTGATGTTCTATTCAGGAGCTTTCCCCCTGTGCCTAGGTATTCGAGAGTTTTCCCCACCTTCTCTTCTATTAGTGTCAGTGTATCTGGTTTTATGTGAAGGCCCTTTATCCACTTGGACTTGAGCTTTGTACAAGGGGATAAGAATGGATTAATTTGCATTCTTCTACATGCTGACCTACAGTTGAACCAGCACCATTTGTTGAAAATGCTGTCCTTTTTCCACTGGATGGTTTTAGCTCCTTTGTCAAAGATCAAGTGACCATAGGTGTGTGGGTTCATTTCTGGATCTTCATTTCTATTCCACTGATCTTCCTGCCTGTCTCTGTACCAATACCAGGCAGTTTTTATCACTATTGCTCTGAGTACAGCTTGAGGTCAGGGAAGATGATTCCCCCAGAAGTTCTTTTATTGTTGACAATAGTTCTCCTGACTCTGGGTTTTTTATTATTCCAAATGAATTTGCAAATTGCTCTTTCTATCTCTATGAATAATTGAGTTGGAATTTTGATGGGGATTGCATTGAATCTGTAGATTGCTTTTGGCAAGATGGCTATTTTTACTAAATTAATCCTGCCAATCCATGAGCATGGGAGATCTTTCCATCCTCTGAGATCTTTGATTTCCTTCTTCAGAGACTTAAAGTTCTTGTCATACAGATCTTTCACTTGCTTGATTAGATTACACCAAGATATTTTATATTTTTGTGACTATTATGAAGGGTGTCATTTCCCTAATTTCTTTCTCAGCCTGTTTATCCTTGGAGTAGAGGAAGGCTACTGATTTGTTTGAGTTGATTTTATATCCAGCCATTTTGCTGAAGTTGTTCATCAGGTTTAGGAGTTCTCTGGTGGAAGTTCTGGGGTCACTTAAGTATACTAGCATATCATCTGCAAATAGTGATATTTTGACTTCTTCCTTTCCTATTTGTATCCTTTGACTTCCTTTTGTTGTCTGATTGCTCTGGCTAGGACTTCCAGTACTATATTGAACAGGTAGGGAGAGAGTGGGCAGCCTTGTCTAGTCCCTGATCTTAGTGGGAATGCTTCAAGTTTCTCTCCATTTAGTTTGATGTTGGCTACTGTTTTGCTGTATATTGCTTTTACTATGTTTAGGTATGGGCCTTGAATTCCTGTTCTTTCCAAAACTTTTACCGTGAAGGGATGTTGAATTTTGTCAAATGCTCTCTCAGCATCTAGTGAGATGATCATGTGGTTTTTTTTCTTTGAGTTTGTTTATATAGTGGATTACATTGATGGATTTTTTGAATATTGAACCAACCCTGCATTCATGGGATAAAGCCTACTTGATCATGATGAATGATTGTTTTGATGTGTTCTTGGATTTGGTTTGCTAGAATTTTATTGAGTATTTGCATCGATATTCATAAGGGAGATTGGTCTGAAGTTCTCTTTCTTTGTTGGGTCTTTGTGAGGTTTAGGTATAAGCTTGATTGTAGCTTCATAGAACGAATTGGGTAGTGTTCCTTCTGTTTCTATTCTGTGGAATAGTTTGAAGAGAATTGGTATTAGGTCTTCCTTGAAGGTCTGAAAGAATTTTGCACTACAACCCTCTGGTCTTGGGCTTTTTTTGGTGGGGAGAATTTTAATGACTGCTGCTATTTCTTTAGGGGTTATGGGACTGTTTAGATGGTTTATTTGCTCCTGGTTTAATTTTGGTACCTGGTATCTGTTTAGAAAATTGTCCATTTTGTTCAGATTTTCCAATTTTGTTGAGTATAGCCCTTGGTAGTAGGATCTGATGATTTTTTTTTTTTAATTTCCTTAGTTTCTGTTGTTATGTCTCCCTTTTCAGTTCTGATTTTACTAATTTGGATACTGTCTCTGTGCCCTCAGATTAGTCTGGCTAAGGGTTTATCTATCTTGTTGATTTTCTCAAAGAACCAGTTTCTGGTTTTGTTGATATTTTGTATAGCTCTTTCTGTTTCTACTTGGTTGGTTTCAGCCCTGAGTTTCATTATTTCCTGCCATCTACTCCTCTTGGATGTATTTGCTTCTTTTTGTTCTAAAGCTTTCAGGTGTGCTGTCAGGTTGTTAGTGTATGCTCTCTCCAGTTTCTTTTTGTATGCACTTAGAGCTATGAGTTTTCCTCTTAGCACTGCTTTCATGGAGTCCTACAAGTTTTGGTATGATGCGTCCTCATTTTCATTAAATTCTAAACAATCTTTAATTTCGTTCTTTATTTCTTTCTTAACCAAGTCATCATTGAGTAGAGCATTGTTCAGTTTCCACATGTATGCGGACTTTCCATTGTTTTTGTCATTATTAAAGACTAACCTTAGTCCGTGGTGATCTGATAGGATATCTTGGTTTCTGCATTTATAGTGATTGAGAGTTTTAATGGGTATAGTAGTCTTGGCTGGCATTTGTGTTCTCTTAGGGTCTGTATGATATCAGTCCAAGATCTTCTGACTTTTATAGTCTCTGGTGAGAATGTGATGGGAGGAATTTCTTTTCTGGTCTAGTCTATTTGGTGTTCTGTAGGTTTCTTGTATATTCATGGACATCTCTTTCTTTAGGTTAGGCAAGTTTTCCTCTATAATTTTGTTGACGATATTTATTGGCCCTTTAAGTTGGGAACCTTCACCCTCATCTATACCTATTATCCTTAGGTTTGGTCTTCTCATTGTGTCCTGGATTTCCTGAATGTTTTGGGTGAGGAGCTTTTTGCATTTTGCATTTTCTTTGACAGCTGTGTCAATGATTTCTATGGTATCTTCTGCATATGAGATTTTCTCTTCTATCTCTTGTATTCTGTTGGTGATGCTTGCATCTATGACTTCTGATTTCTTTCCTAGGTTTTCTATCTCCAGGGTAGTCTCCCTTTGAGATTTCTTTATTATTTCTACTTCCATTTTTATGTCGTGGATGGATTTGTTTAATTCTTCACCTGTTTGGTTGTGTTTTCTTGCAATTCTTTAAGGGATTTTTGTGTTTCCTCTTTAAGGGCTTCTACCTGTTTACCTGTGTTCTCCTGAACTTTTTAAAGGGAGTTATTTATGTCCTTCTTAAAGTCCTCTAACATCATCATCATAAGAAGTGATTTTAATTCTGAATCCTGCTTTTCTGGTGTGATGGGGGTGTCCAAGGCTTGCTATGTTGGGAGAACTGGGTTCTGATGATGCCAAATAACCTTAGTTTCTGTTGCTTATGTTCTTGTGCTTGCCTTTCGCCATCTGGTTAACTCTAGTTGTATCTGCACTCACTGTATCTGACTGGATCCTGTTTTTCCAGGTATCTTACTTGTGTCACAACTCCTCAGGGTCCAGATGTCTCTGTGATCCTGTGATCCTGAGCTCCCGCTGCTCTGAGTGCAGTGGCTCCTCTAGGATGTCTCAGTATGTGGTGTCTCCACGGGAACAGACCAGCTAGGTGTCTGCCCTAGCCACAAGGACCAAACAAAGGGCAGAAGGGGAGTGGTATTCTGCAGGGGTGGAGTTTGGGTGCCTGGTGGGTCCTGAGTGCCCCCAACTCCCAGTTGTAGCTCTGGGGCGTAGGGTAGTAGGAGAAGGTTCTTACCCACTGCTTTGAGTGCATTGGCTCCTCTAGGATGTTTCGGGACATTATGTGTTCACGGGAGCAGACCAGCCATGAAATTTATTCTTATGATAAGAGGATTGTAAGTTTCCACAGAGTATATTGTGTAAGCCTTTGGTTCAACATAGCATTATGTTCTCTCCTGACTACGAAGTTGGACAGTTTTCTTCTCAATATACCAACTTCTCCACTTTCATTTATGAGTGAACAATTTGTTCCAGAAGACATGGGTTAATAAATGAAATTTCTTGCTAGGCAAATGATCTCCCTGTCATGATTGGTTAATGATGCCCCAGAGAATACTAAACAACAGAGGCTATGCCATGGCCTCTTGATTGTTCAATATGACTACATGATAAGACTTTGTTGCTGAAGATACCACTTACTATGTACCACATCACAGAGAAATCAACCTTGACTGGCCAGAAATCGTTCCTACTCTTCATTTACTTGCAGAGGACCAGGAGGTGTGTGCAGGTTGCTTGGGGATAAAAAAGGCATTGATGGTTTTACCTAGCACTTGGCCCTGAATGGTACAATGCTGACTTCCATAGTTGCAATACTCATGTGGAGACTGTGGGATAGCCAACTGTGTTCTGATTGGGTGAGAGAATTCTTCCATAGGAGGGATTTTACGCTTGGTATTGTAAACCTAGTCAAAAGCCTATGAGTAAAGAGATTATAGGCTCTAAGGTGACACCTTGGTTTTTTGTTAAGTGGGCATGCGGTTAAATCCCGCTCATTGGTATCCATTCTAGATACCACTATATCTAGGCTGCCATCAACTTTTTTCATAAAGAGTTATTTTTGTGTTGAGTGGTTAATGCTGAGAGTCATAATGGGTCAAAATGCTGAGTATAAATAACTCTGAGTGTTTAGCTATGGATGGATCACCTACATAAAACTCTCACTATTCACACTTCAAAACTTCATAAAAGAGGAGGAAGAAAGGAGGGGCTGATTGATAGGAAGAAAACTGTAAAATGTTGACCTCTGCTCATGATATGGCTATAGTATCTGTCAACCTGCCACAGCTGTGATTACCTATACATGGTCTGCAAAATCAGACGCTCATATTCCAGAATGAATTGTAAAGGGAGCTTTGGAGCCCATACCCTTATTAGAGGTGTCATTTTGTTTGATGATTGCCTGAAGAGGAATAATCACTCTTGGGCATGTGGCAAGTTGTAGGTTGATCATGATCCAATGGATGGCCACATATCTATGTGCATATGGGCAGCCCTAACTGAACTTGGGTATATTAGTTACTTCACTATTGCTGTGAAAGGATGCTATGACCAAGGTAACTTATTTTAAAGCATAGGAGATGCTGGAATGGTGGGGTGGGTGGGGGAGCACCCTCATAGAGTCAAAAGGGAGGGAGATGAGAGCAGATATGGGATGGCAGTTTGTGGAGGAGTATCTGGGAAGTTGAGATGTAATGAATGGAATAATTAATAAAAAAACATTTACTTGGGAGATTAATTATAGTATCAGAGGGTGAGTCCATGACCATCATTGTGGGAAGGGAACAGGCAAGTAGGCAGGCAGACATGACACTGTAGTAAGAGTTAAGAGCCTACATCTAATTATAAGCAGCAAGTAGAGAGAACATGATATTATACCTGGCTGGGGGCTTTTGGCACTATACCCAGTAACATACTTACCCCATCAAAGGCAGTCCTCCTCCAACATGGCCTAATCCTTCTCAAACAGTTTCACCAAACGATACATGAACCTATGAGGTCATTCTCATTCAAACCACAACAAAGAGTTATTGGTAGCAAATAAAATAAAGAGTGGACTTGAAGCTGAGAGGCAGACATAGGGGTACTAGAGGTTGTTAGAGGAAATATATATATATATATATATATATATATATATATATATATATATATAAAAAAAAACAAAAAAACAAAAAACAGGGATTATCAGCTGATTCCTTCTAAGAAGTATCCAGAAAGAATAAGGAGACTTCTGAACATGCTGCTATAGGTTGCAGATAAAGTCAAATGAACGAATGTATTTTATTCTAACAGTATACAACATTTCACAATCTATAGTCTTTTCACATGTTTTTCTGTACTCCAGGAAGTATGTATAATAAATGCAATTATGAATTTGTAGCGTGGAAAATTTGGGGAAATAATAAATTGGAAACTAGAACATCGTGTCATTGAACTGATACTTGTCTTTCCATTTGTATGGAATGTATGTGTGTGTGTGTTTGCACCTGTGTGATCACTTGAGTGAGTGGGAGTCCACATGAATGTGCATGTGTGTGTGTGTGTGTGTGTGTGTTTGTGTATGAATACCTGAGGTTGATATCTGGATTCATTCTCCATCAGTCCCCTAATCCAACTCTGATGCTTGCACTTGCTTGGCAAGCGGTTTACCCACTGTCCTATCTCCCCACATTATATTTTATTATTCTGATTATACTTCAGTATTCTCACAAGGTCCCTTTTCTATTTATTTATTTTTTTATTATTATTAAAACATGAAAAAGAAAACTTAAACATTTCTAGAAAAAAATAGAAAAATGTTAGAATTAAGCTTTAGTAGGATTCTCTTTTGATTTCTTCTCTTCAATCTGGATGAATTTATCTCAAAGCACTGTGGATTTTAGAAACTCAAAGCACCTCAAGATCCAGTATGACCCTCAGGATTCCCTGAAAGTTGCTCTTGTGTCTGATCAGAATTTGAACCCAACTTTAATATTTGTCATTATCATCTGCTTTATACTCATTAAGAGCACACATTATTTATGATAACATTGTAACATTGTAACTTTATGATAATTGAATGATGTACTGAAGGAGATGAGGCTTTGTTTTTTTAAATTGGCTTATTTTGGTTCTAAATCTTAAAAACACTCTTAATATTGTATTTTGAAGAGGAAAATTAATCTTAGAAAATATTTCTTATGCGTTTATTGATTCTCTTTAAAAACTCTTGGAAAAAATAGAGAAGCAGCAGAATATATTTACATGATCTTCCCTACTTTATGATATCTTACTGATTTATCCTATTTGAGCTGGTTGTAATTTTGGAAGAAAGATCAAGAAAGAATTAGATAATGTCTTTGATTCTGTTTTTATTGGGTTAGCATACAAAACAATGAGTTTCATTATAGTATTTTCATTTGTATTTCATTTCTATTGATAAGTTTCAACTTCTCCTGTCTCATATCCTCCTGGTCTCCTCCCTTTTTCCCAGTCACACCCGTTTTCTTTCATGTCACTTGAATTCTATTACAGTCTCCCCTCCCCTGCTTAAGACTCCATGTCCCCTCTAATGGTACCCTTTCTAGTTTGACTTCTAAAGCGCTATACAAATTTTAACAAGAAGTCACAGTTAATCTTTAAAATAATACCAGTCCATTATCTAGATACAGATTAAGGCAGCTGAGGACTCAGCCCTCCCTAGGGCGATCTATTACTTATTTTGTAAAAGAGTCTTTCTATGGGTTTTGCATTGGCTAATGTTTACTTGAGAAAAATGTTAAGGCCCCGTGTTAGACCTTTGTTGCAAGTGCTCTTTAGTGGTTCCACCCCCCACTCCTGCCTCTTTTAAATAGAAGAATTGGTCAGGGGCTAGCAGTTCAATTGCTTGATTGACATCTGTCAGAGCGCTGGTCACAGCCTGATGACTAGTGTTACCTAGCAACTCTACCCTGAGTTGACAGGAATGGAAAGAAGATTGGCAATTGTCTCCAGGGTCCTGGAATTTGGTGAGATTTTGATTGACATTGCTGCCACTCTTAAAATTCCATCAGAAAGTGTGGCTTCCACAATGGCAGATGACATTTCTATGAAATTATGACTGTCAATAAAGTACCTTCTCCAAGGTCTGCAGAGTTGCCATCATGAAAAATAAGCCATAAGTGGCTAAATGTCTTCTGACTCTTCAAGAGTGGGGACTGCCACTGGAGTTGACATTTCTGCACCAGAGCTAATGACTTGAATGCTGCCAATTCTGTCTTAGTCCTGGCTGTGCACAATTTCCTGCTCTAGCTTTAGGACATATCTCTGGATGCTGTATCACAAAATCCTGACCACAAACACTAGAGATGCCAAAACTTCTGCTATAGTTATCGTCAACCAGATTGAGAAGGAGTACTTCTACAGTTCGGGACGTTAAACAGCCAGACCAGCATGCCTGTGCAAACTGCTATGAATAACACAACGGACTGTGGCAACAGATGGGATACTGTGGGATCATGGAATGGCTAAACCCCTGTTAATTCTCATGGTTCATCAAAAAAGTCTTCCCTTGAGGAAGGACCTAGGAGGCTGGGTTTTCAAAAAGAAAGGAAAAAAAAAAGAAGAAGAAGAAAAGAAAGAGAGAAAAGGAAAATTCTAAGACATTGGAATGTAAAAAAAAAAAAAGTATATAGAAATGGAATTTTAAAATATCCACAGGTCCTGGCCACTGAAAGGCTTCCAGAGATCTAGTGATCTGTTACCATTGGCTAGTGAGGAGTCATTGAGGATGGCTAAGAGCTGAGCTATGCCACTATGATCTGAGTACCATTGCACATGGATGGCACCGTCCCACAGCTGAAGGGCTGTGAAGAATAAAAGGGAAAAAGAAGAAAGCCAGCAGAGTGCTGCTACTCCCCGTTTCTGGTAGCTTCCCCATCATGACACATGGAATCATTTAAAACCAGGAGCATGAGTGAATCTTTATTTTCTTTCATTTCTTGTCGTGTCATAAGGGACCACAAGAACTTAAGACTCAGAGTTTTAACAGTGAGGCAAGTGCACTTTGCCCACTTGTGGTATCAGGAAGGATGGAGATAAAGAAACATTGGCTTACTGTACATATAAGCATGAAAGAGATTATGAAGTGTCAACCAGATAAGGAAACCCAGTCCTCAGGACTAGAGAGTAACAGTAAAAGGGAACTCTGGAATCCTGGTGAAAACACAACTCATTGGGAAACTGAGATCTACTTCACCCTCAGAACTGGTTACTCTAATGCTCTCACTGTGAGGACATAAGAACAGAGTTAGTTCACCTGATATATGAGTTGTGATGCATGAATTTAAAAATATGGAATCATTTTATTTGTCTAAAGTCCTCATGGATTAGATCATAGGATGTTTCATTCATCATTTGCAATATGAACAGGTATGAAAATGGAAGACACAGCACATAAAAGAGAACATCTGTCTCACGAGCTCTGAGAAGGTCAATGGTCCTCCCAGGGCACCTTTTTATTAGACAGTCCTCTTGTTCATATTCATAAATGCCAAAACTCCACATCTTACTGAATCTTATTTCAGAACAACACTAAAAAGAAGGTTATGTTTCACCCCTTTTTTTAAACATGGCTGTAAAATGTTAAGACTTTGTATGCCAGATATTTGTAATAAAAAGTATTTATACAGAAAATTTCTTGTGAACGAAATGCAATATTTTATATTTTAGACTTAATAGTGAAATATAATTCCCATGCAGAAAAGTATAAAAATCATACATGTACATTTTGGCTAATGGTTTTCTGCCTGCCTATGTGTATGCAGGTATACATACACCTGTGTGCAGGTGAATGTAGAGATCTGGTGTGAACCTTAGAGGTCATACCTTTGGTCACCGTATTCTGTTTTTGAGGCAAGGTCTCTCACTGGCCTTGAGCTCACTGAATAGGCTAGACTATCTGACCAGTGAGCCTACTTAATCTGAAGATCTCTACCCACCTCCCTCCCCCTTTATCATATCATCATCATCATCATCATCATCATCATCATCATTTAAAACTATTTTAAATTTAAATGTATTTTGATCATATTCTTAAACTCTCCCACATCCTTCTAGATTCTTTTCCCATCCCTATCCACTGAACCTTTAGCTATTTCTTTAAAAGCAAATAAAATCCAATATAAGAAATTACTCCAAACCACAGTATCAAAATAAAAGCACATCCCAAAAGAAAAAACTGTAAATAAATAAAAGCACACACACATATACACATCACATATACACATATGTACACATATATACACATGCACACACACAATGCAAAAAGACATCAAAAACCAAACCTAACACAAAATTGTGGAGTCTCTTATATGTTTGGTCAACTACTCCTGAACATGAGACCTTACTGGAGTTATTGATATATCCAATGTCATTCCATTAATGAAAACTGATATTTCCTTTTTCCAACATATAAACTGACAGTAAAGATGTTAACTTGCCAGCTTTTTTTTTCCTTTTCTTCCATTTTGTTTTTCCTTTCCCCCAACCCCCTTATAGGCTTTCATTTTGAGGCTTTGACTGGTCTAGAACTCTCTATGTACATTAAACTAGGCTGGAAGTCACAGAGATCCACAGACCTCAGCTCCCAGACTGAGAGCTTAAAGATGTGTGTCTCTAGTCACTCAGCTTTTTACATCAGTTCTAAAAATTAAATTCGGTTCTTGTATGAAGTTGATCAACTGCACCATCCCCACTGCCCTGTACTGATTAATATTCCCAGGGTGAATACGACACACTGGATAATCATAACACACAGCTGGGATCATTGGATTTATATTAACTATAGACCAGTGTAAAATAACTGACATTTATTTCCTTTTACTTGAAAATGTATTATTTCTTCTTGTAGAAGGATTGGACCTCCTCTCTTATAGTTTTATAAAATATAAAATGAATTGTTACATGTTGTATACATCTCCTTGTACTGTAGAGTCCAGTCTTACAACCTATTATCCAACCTTCCTGCAATAAACCTCTATTGTCTTCATATCTTTGAAAACTTCTACACATAAGGGAGACTGTGCACCATATTTTATTTCTGTGCTTAGATAATTTCACTCAGTACAGTGACCTCTAGCTGAATCTGCATTGTCACAAATGACAGAATTTTATTCTTTTGCTGTTGCTGCAGAAAATCACTTTACTCTGTGTAGCACTTTTTTATTTATCCATTTGCCAATTGACAAACACCAAGACTGAATCTATATCTCAGGTATTTAAGAATATATTATAAGAATTTTGTAAGGATAAGTAGGTATTCTCTAGTTTTGTAAATGGAAAGAAAACTTTTTAAAGGAATTGTTTTATCCAACACTGCAAAGAATAAAACAATTTGAGAAATTATAAATATCTAGCTTTAAATAGCTTGCAACATGCAGAAAGTCCAGAAAGTAGAGGCAGAGTAGAATGGTAGACAAAAGATGATGGACTTTGTAATTCTGTGCTGAATGTTGTAAAAGTAGTTGGTGACACAGAGAGGTTGAGTTAATTAACTCCCTCTTTCTGTATTTTAATATAATATTTTATTTATTCTTTGAAAATATCATACATGCACACTAAGTGTTTCAATCATGCCTCTTTCTCCCCTTCTGACCCTCTCAGATCCAAGAACAAGCATGGTCTTCACTGATAAGAAGAAGGGATTAGGACTGTTTTAAATGCAGGACACTTTGGTTATATTATATCCTTGTAAAGTCCAGACTCATTTTCAATATATTTAAAATCTTTATGAAAAACAAAGATGTAACTACTCTAAAGGATGAAAATTTATCCTAGCTAATATATCAAACAAGAAAACCAATGAAAGAGATATAGAATCAGAAGGGAAAATAAAATTCTCTATTTAAAGATGATATGGATGACTTTGTAGAAGAAGTTCCAGGATACAAGATTTACAGCTAAAAGTTAATCCCTTCATATATATCATTTATGAGGACATAGGAAAGTTTCTCAGGAAGAGGGCATGGGGATGATGGGGATAGGAATAGGAAAGATCAGGTGAACAGGGATGGAGGGAAAGAGTACTGGAAGAAAAAACTGGACCTAGGGGTGGGTGTGCATTTTGAGGACAAGGTAGAAACCTAGTGCAATGGAGACTCCCTGGAATCTATGAGGATGACCCAAGTGAATACTCTTAATAGTGGGAGATAAGGAGCCTGAACCTGCCATCTTCTGTAACCAGGCTTCTCCTGGAGGAATTGGACACCAACCCTGTCACAAAAACCTTTAATCACAATGTGCCCTGCCTTCAAAATGTGTTGGGATCTAGGATAAAGGAAGCTCAGAACTTATGGAAGTGGACAATGATTACTGGTCCAACTTGACACTGTACCATTCTAAGTGTATGACATTTTTTGGGGAAGAATAAAGTAAAAGAAAAAAGTTCACTAATTCCCAATGTTTGAGAGGGCGGGAACAAATAGAAAAGCACAGAATATTTTAGGGCAATTAAAATAGCTCTGTGATCCTAGTATGGTAGATAGATACCATTCACTCTTCATCGCTTTTTTTTTTTTTTTTTTTTTTTTGTCTTAAACAAGAGAATATACAACATAAAAAGTGTAGCCTAAAATAAATCAAGGACTTTGCATGATTATGTTGTGTCACTGTAGGCTCAAAAAACGGTGACAAGCGTTTCACTGCATTGTGGGTAGTGATGAGTAAGGATGGGAGCTCTGTTGATGACCCATGGCTACGAGCAAATGGAACATCCTGCTTTCTCCTCCCCTTTCAGCCCTCTTATCTTCCATAAAGTCCTTTGTTTAAAGTAAACATTCAACAACCTGTTTACATTATTGAAGGGCTAGGATTTCCATGTTCTTATTACGGAGTGTCCATGTCTCAGAAAAGTACCTATAAAATTATGAAGATAAGAACTCATTTCAGAATGAATCATAAAATAACACATAAAAGAGAAAAAGTCGAGCAGAACCCAATACATTTTCCTCCTAGCTCATTTTTTTTTAGTGTATATCAAAATAAAATACATAATCCTGCTCTCTCAATCTATCTTTTATTAAAATTGATACTTTCTTCACTTGCCATGTTTCTTAATATACACCAACATATCTGGGATAGAGTTTGTATTATGACCATTCAGTTCTTTCAGAGAAAAACAGCTCATAGCCTTTTATAGTTTTGATAATAGTATAATTTTTGCATTTCACTACTTTGCTCACACCATTTTCTAGAATTCTTTTTAATTTTATGATTTCTATTGCTTTAATTTAAGCAAAAGCAGTTGAGTGTTAAGAAAATAGCACCTCACTTGGTATTCTTTCTTAATTGCTGCATGTAACTTGATTCATCCTAAGCACTATAACTGAATGAAATATTATTCAAGTATCTGTGGAATTTAATTATAATGTTGAGTGCAACTACAGAGATCTCAATCAGAGAAACATTGTAATTATTGCTTCAATGTGTGGGCTAGTTAGGCCTTGCCAACTTGAGCTACTGTAGTCATCTTGGAAAGTCTCCTCAACTGAGAACTGCCTCCTCAGGTAGAACTTTGGGGCAGTCTGTGGGCTTTTTTTTTTTTTTGATTAGTGACTGATGTACTGTCCTGAATTGTTTAAAGAACCAAACTGAGCATCCATGAGGAAAAAGCAAGTAAGTGATGTTTTCCATGGTCTCTATTTAAGTACCTGGCTCCAAGTATCTACCAGCCATTAGTTTCTGCTCTGCTCTGATGTCCATTCATTGATGGCTGTCACGTGGAAGTATAGCTGAAATAAATCTGTTTCTCCGGAGGCTGCTTTTGCTCATGGTTTTTATCAGAGCTTTGCAATAGAAAAGCAAATAATATATATATATATATATATATACACTCCAAATTGAATTGCTAGATTTGTTTGTAAGTGACATAACACAAATATAAAGAATATTACTTTTTTTTCACTAACAAACATTTTCTGAGTTTATTTGTTCATGTTTTAGCATATACAGAAGTTAACATGAGGTTGCATTCTTCACAGTCTTGTGCTCTTATAAGGCTCAAGTGAAAATAGAATATTACTTTCAAATGTAATAGAGATTTGCTAATTTGTTGAGTAGAAATTGAAGTATAGAGGACCAGGTGTTCCTTTGTAGATATAGCCAGCAGCTCATTCCTTGACTCAATCTCAGCTTTAAACTCCTATTCCAAGATTGTTTGTCTCAGATTGAATCTGTAAACTATTTTTTGAAATGGAATCATCTCTTAGTAGGCAGCTCCAATTTTTTATTGAAGTGGGGCTGCTTTTAGGAGTTCAAAAGGAACAGAATGATGAGTGTACCAGGAATGGGATTTGCCTTAGTTTCTTTATCTGATGCTGTGGTGAAATACCCTGGCAACGTGAGAAACAAATTGATTTTGATAACAATCCAATTGTATCATCTGTTAGGGCAGGATAGTGAAGGCAGCAGGCATTGAAGCAGCTGGTCACATCACAGGCATCATCAGTAAGTAGGGAGTGATGAATGCTACTGCTCAGCTCACTGTTTCTACCATACACAGAGATTCCTGCTCAGGGAGTGGTCTGCAGTGATTAAGAGTCTTCCCACTTTAATCCCTTAAAGTCATTCTCGGAGGCTAACTAACCTTTGTTTAGATAATCTGTAATATATGCTCATAGAAGATTATCTGCTAGATAATTCTAGATTCTAGCAAGATGATTATTAAGACTAACTATGAAGACTTTAAACAGATTAGAATTTATGATTATTTTAATTCCAAGAATTCCAAGAATAGAGTTTAAACAGAAGGTCTCTGCAAAAATATGCTCATGATTAAACTTTTTCCTTGCTAATAGGTTTAATCTTCATGATCTGGAGAAAAAAACTGTCATCAAGGCATGCATATTATGTATGAGTTACCAAGAGATATAGCTGTTCCTAAAAAACGCCCTTGGAATAACTAGTGACATACACCTGTGTTCAGTCACACTCAACCTTGACATTTGGATTTAGCCTTTGAACTTCCCAAGCATTTGTATAATTTTTGTTGTGTTTGATTGTCATTTAACTGTGTTTCCCCTTCCCTTTTCTCTTTCCAAACCCTGCTAGATACTCTTCACTGCTCTCCTTCAAACTCATAGTCTTTTTTTCTTAAATAATATTTCATGAATATATGTATTGTTTTCAAGGCTTGACACTACTTGACACTAGCCAACCAATTGGTGTACTCTTGCCTAGGGAGGCTCATCCATTCCCAGGCTTACTCAGTTGCCTACAGCTCTGTGTGTAGGGTTGAGTCCTTATGGGCTGTTTCCTGTCCTGTTGGACATATTCATTAATGCTATCCATTTTTATCTCATATTTGATAATTTTAAAAAGAGATTTACTTATTTTATGTGTATGAATGTTTTACCTGACTGGGTGTATATGCACCATATGCTTATACTATGCTCATGGAAGATAGAAGACAGTGTCAGATTCCCTGAAACTGAAATTACAGAAAATTTGTGAGCCACTGTGTAGATATTGAGAACTGAACTTGTGTCTTCTGGAACAGTTATCTTTTCAACCCGTGCTAAAGCAGTTTTTAACATGTATCTAAATTAGAGATTCTCAGGTTGTCCATAAGACATTTTAATCTAGTAATTTTGTATAATTTTATAGCTATTTGGCAGAAATTATTTATTAGCCTAATAAATATAGTACCATCAGTCATAACTTAGAAGAGTTTATATAGTAGGATACTTAAATACATAAAAGCACACTACTTGAAATACAGAGTTTTGCTATTTGAAAATGAAATTAGCATTTACTTCTTACAGAGTTTTGACTGTATGTAAATTCTGTACAATTCAAAGTGTTGAGACTATGTTGAGATCTCATTTTTTATGTGGATGGAAACCATACAATTGTACATGTGGATTACATTAAAAATTTTTCCAAAAAAAATAGCTCACAATGTGTCATTTTTCTTTGATTTAACATATCATCCAGTGTTAGAACATAATTTTCTTAAAGAAAATGACTTTGGGTGTAAAGGATATCATCTGGGAAGAACGACTCTTGCTTTGTAATTCCTCTGTGAGCCTGTGGTGTTGAGCCTCTTCATTTTTCGTCTGCATCTCCTACAGGAGCACTAAGTACAGTCAAAGACTCTTGACAATATCCATGAATCAACAGCGTTCCATGGGACCAAGAATAAGGTACTCAACGTTAGAGAGTTGAGGAAGTGTTAAGCAGGGTATTTTGTTGTTGTTTCTGGAATTTCTTTTTTAGTTCACTATAGCACACTGTAAATGATAGAACACTTTCTAGCAAATTTCCCAAGAGCCAGAATTACTTATGAAGGGGGAAAGTGTATATCAAATCCCACCTAGTGTTTGAGCTTGTGTACACTGTGCCAAATAGAGGTAAAGTCACTTCCAGATAAACTGACTACCTAAGGGATAATTTCACACATTTAAGCAACTGGAGACAATTTGGAAAGACGTGGTGAGAGCAGAGAGGTGATTCTTTAAGCAGACATGCTATCCTATAAACTTGGACTTATGGAAACTATCCACTAGCATATTTAAGGGCTGAGTGTTCTGTTTCAATGTGTATGAGTACAACTGTACATCTGGGAAATGAGTTGTAAAATGGAAAGCGTTCTCTAGTTTGAGCATACAGACAGAACCGTTCCAGCATTTTTGGGGGGTTGGTGCCAACGTTAAAAATTTCTGCTTAGTGCAATTAGAGTGAAGAGGCTAAGTTTCTCAGAAACAATAAGATAAAAATCATGTTGGTTTACACACCTTGTTTGGTTTTATAAATCAGGACAAGGGAAAAAAACAATTTTTGCGTTCAGTTAACAAATAAAAGTATTCTTTGTTGTTATTTGCTTGCAAATGTTACTTGCTGTGTAGCTAAGCAAACAAAAATGTGTGGATTTTTATGTCACTCTTCAAATGACATACTTCAGTTGCAATGAAGTAAATCACAAGTAAGTTGCTTGGCTCTAAGTGTGTTGTTTGTGGGTAGTAGTTAAACAATGTGGTTTTAAAATTAATATGATTCTAATAATTCAAAGGTGGTATGTACATTTGAATATTCAACAAATTAAATCTATTTTTTCTAAAATGGTTTAAATTTTATCTGTGAGGAATGCAAAAAGTGCAGATTATAAAACATGAAATTTTAAAAAAATGTTTTGTAGCTGCAAAAATATAGGCTTTCATAGGCATAAAAATCCTACATTCTCCATGTCAATATCTAAGCACAGGGTGAAGCCTTAAGAGGAACCTTTCTCTTCCTAGTGTAGCTTTGGAGCTAGGAAATAGCATGGAGACTTTCTCGTGGCTGATTAACTTCCAACACTGTCTCTCCTCCCTCATTCCCTGTTCTTATTTTCTTATTCATCTTACTCCTCCTTGCCCTCTCTTCTTCATTCTTCTCCCTGTGTCTCTTTATCTTCTCCATAGCCCAAGCTGGAGCTCATTCTGCCTTCCCGTTTTTGCCTCCTAATGGATGTATAGGCTAAGCTAACACCTTAACATTTTATTTGAATGTGTAAGTAGATAGTTTATTTACATCCTCAAATGCACATAATTACACTGCTTTTTGAAGAAGGATATTCTAATGTTTGCATTGTGTCAAATTGTAAAATATCTATTTTTCCCTCTCTCAAACAACCTAGAAATGGGTTTCTCTCAGAGGAACAAGGAAGGCATTGGAGCATCTTTGGCATTAATGTTCACGAGTATTAGGTATGGAGAAAATGATGTTCATAGTAAGTCTAATATCTGACTTTAAAACCATATAATTCAGTATTTTCATATGTATGGACAGTTTGCAATTGTACGTGTTGCTGAAAGAGTAATAGATCCTAACTTCAAGACCATTAATGTATTAAAGCTTGATGTATGATGGAGTCATTAAAATATATAATGGAATGTTTTAAACTTATATATACACACTCTTCTTGTAAAGATGTAAAAGAATGTATAACAGAAACTCAGGGGTATAAAATACTTTTCTAGGCTATAGGAAATAGTCTAAAGGTTTTATAAACTTTCAGAACATAATTAAAACAGACAGTGTAGTACATTTTAAAATTACATCTATACAACTCATTCTCTTTTCTATGAATCAGAATTTTCAGTGACGTTCTGGTTTGTGTTGAGAATCAAGTCTGAGGCTGCTCTATCATTCAGTATACCAAAAGTTAGAACTGATTTAGTGTTTAGAGTTTAGCTTGTTTTTAAATTTTAGTTTTAAATTCATTAAATTCATGTTTAGATGTTAAAACATGTTTGAGTTTTATCTATCCCGTTATCTGTTTCCTTAAAGTACATAGTGGTCACTACACTTTTTGTGTAGCTTTTGATAGTGACTGCTTCCTACCTCCCGCATCGTGTTTACAATGAGTGTGGGGTTTGTGTACCGCAGTAGATAATCAGAATATCCCTGCTTAATGGAGTTTAGTCTATACTTGCTTCCTGTAAACAAAGATGGGGAAAGAACAGTTTTTACCCTGTAATGCTGTTTAGTATGTATTTTTTTTGAGCTTAGCATGTTTTTCATGTTAATTTCCATATAGTAGTATAAGTTTTAAATAATCCTTATGAATGATAGCTCATTGTTATATAAGGTAAAATTTAATTTTGAGTTTTATCTTCTCATCTTCTCTTACACATACACAAACACTCAGTAGTTTGTGTAAGCAGAAAAGCTGTGTTCCTCTGTGCTGATTAACTGAGTAGTTTTTTAATAACATTTATTATAAACTTTTCTGCACATACTAATAATAATACAGGACACCTGATTACTGAATGTTACTAAATGTTGTGAAAATAACAGTAGGGGTTGCAATGGCAACATTTTATTCATGTTTACACTTAAATCCGCAAGGACTTTCATTGACCTGGAAACATTAGAGAAGGCATCAATGCTCTTACAGTTGGTCTCTTAATCTTCGGTTACCCCCCCCCCCCGCCCCGTGCAGTACTGTTCAGAGAGACAGAGGTTTGGGAAGAGACAGGCTCATGAGAGGCCTGGTCTTCTGAATGGGCTGGTACAGTTATGCATATATAACCCCAGTAGGGTTATTGGGAGGCAGTGGGGAACTGAGGAAGAAGGGCCAAGTTGAGAGGCCACTGGGAGCATTCCATTGAAGAGAAGAATGTACTCTCAGCATCTTTCTTTCCTTTTCTGCTTTCTTTTGTTGTGACATGAAAAGTTTTATCTCATCACTTGCTCCTCACAATGCTGTTCCGCTTTACTGCAGGCCCCTCCATCAGAGATCCCAGTATCTGGAACTGAGACTTGGTGCATGAGTCAAAAGGTAACATTTTGATCTTTAGGTTGATGTTTGAAGACCTTTGCCATATCAGTAAGAATCTGGCTGACACACCTGCCAGTTAGTCACTTCTAATCACGTAAACTTCTGATTTTCTACAGGGCTCTACAAATATGATCATTACCCTGTGACTATTGGACCTCTGTCCTCTTGAATATGGTAAATATTAGTACGTTCTTATCAAGATGTAAAGCCTTGTCACATTGAGAGCTTACAATATCATTCATTGCACACGTTAGAAGCAAAATATCCTCTTTTCCTTTACCAGCTGATCTTCCTCTTGTTTTTGAAACATGGATCATTTTGTGTAAAGAAAAATAATTTTTCTCTTGGTGCATCGACACAAGTTCCTGCAAGCGGTTTGACATTTCACTGCTGTGACTTTGTCCCTTTGGAATTTCAGTGCTACCCCACAGCCTAGAAGATGTGATGGGCACATACATATGAATGCTGTATATGAACTCAGGAAACTGATGGAATTCATAAGAAGAATAGTTGCTTTGATTTCTTTTTTAATAACTAGGGTGTTGTTGCCTTTGTAATGTTAGGTTGAGAAACCCATCTGCAGCCATTTGAAATATCCATCATATAATCACAGGCTACATAATGACAGCACAGAAGTTCACTAAAGATGTTTATGTTATATTCAGAACTGGAAGATTCACGGTAGACTTGTAGAGTATTATGTATTGCCCTTTCATGCTAAAACTTTTCACCTCACCTTTTTCCATACTTCTGATCAACCCCCTAAATGAAAGACATAGCATATTGTACTTCTTACATTTTTTCAGCTTTGAAAAGCAAATTTAAAAAATGTAAATGTCACCGGCGGTGGTGGCGCACGCCTTTAATCCCAGCACTTGGGAGGAAGAGGCAGGTGGATTTCTGAGTTGGAGGCCAGCCTGGTCTACAGAGTAAGTTCCAGGACAGCCTGGGCTACACAGAGAAACCCTGTCTCGAAAAACCAAAAAAAAAAAAAAAAAAAAAAAAAAAAGAAAGAAAATGTAAATGTCTACAGTCAATTGATAATGTAGAAATTGGACTAATGTAGATGATAGCTGCTGAATAGTACAGAGAGAAGACTAAGAATTAAAGAACTTAAGTGCTAGCAGAATACACAGCATTATATCTAATTTTGGATGACTCTACCACTAGGGAGATTAAGAAGAATCTCCAATATTTGAAGGACAATAAAGCATAGGATACCTGTGACCAGGGCAACTAATTCATAGAACACCTCAGATTTATTATATACAAACATGAGTAATAAGAGATCTTGTCACAGAACAAACAAAATATTTCTTCTTTAACTTTTACAAGACAGAATAAAGCAGAAAAGTGAACTTTTAGAAGATTTTTGATGAAATTAAAATGTCTCAGCAGATGTTTGTCATTTACTCTTATCTTCTTGTGGATGTTGAGTATTCTTAAGTCTAGTGATCCTGTCTTATTTTCTATTTAGGAAGATATTCTGAGGCCCTTGGAAGAAGATGGAGTGTGGATAAGAATCACTTTCCTATGTACCCACAAATCTGAAAGAAAATGAGTTAGGACTCCAAAAAAGAGATGAGAGACATGGAGAGTCCATGGTGGGTCAGAGGAATCAGCAGTCGGAGGCGGATTTTGTAAAACATGGAAATAGTGAACGTTAGATTCACAAGGGAACCAGTAGAGGAACACAGAACATTGACCTCACAGAAGAAGTTTATTCCCCCAACAACCTGCTCTGAATATTTAAACCAAAGAGAAAAATAAAATCTCTAGGAGGAAAGGCAGCAAAATGGAAACACGAAGCAGCTGCTGGGAGTTGCCCGGGTCCGTATCTGGTGTTGATATCAGTATTATTGGAAGAGGAGGGAGCAGACCCTGAGAGAAACCATGCCGGCAAGCAACCCAGACCAAAGGAAACAGGAAGAGAGAAAACTGCCAGACTGGGCCTGGTCGCTCCTCTCCACCCATGAAGAGCATGGGTGCCATGGAATCACAGAACTGCAAGAAAATCCCTGTGAATAGATCAAGAAAACCATGGCCCAAACCGACACTTAGTAAACGTACTCAGGTTAAGGCTCATCAGATGCTGATGAGTAGACAACATGAGCATTGCTTTGAGAGGCAAAGATGGCCAAAACACATACACACATACATACATAACACACACACATACATGCATGCATACATACATACACATACATACATATATACACACATACAGGTGGTGGCAGGTATATGTGACAGCCTCCAACACTGAAACTGAAGATAAGAGAGCCTGTCCAACCTGCACGTAGAGAAAGCAGCATGTGCGTGTTTGAAGAGAAGGATTTAGAGAAGCACTTCATTATGAGGGCTGAGAAACGTTAACCGAGGATTCACCCATGCTGAAGCCCACTCAGAGACTATACATGGAGACTTGATTGGTCTCCATGGAGACACTTCATATCTACCTATCTACTCTGACTCGTTGACTCCTGAGACAGCGCAGAGGTCTATCTTTATCTGTCTATAACATATTTTAGTGAGGGGAAGAATCCAGTATCTTTGGCAGCGAGGAAGAAATACTGATGTTATTTTTTCGTTTTTACGTTATTGTGTTTTTTTTTTTTTTTATTTTTGTAATCTTTGTTTGTACATAAATACTCAAAGTTGTTTTCTCTTTTTACTGTTTAGTGAGGTTTTGTGATCATTTCTCCTGGGTTTTTTTTCCTTCACCAGGTTCATGGAGTATCTCTCTATGGTTTTTGTAGTCTCTATTTCTCTCACCTACAATGCAAAATCTTCCCCCTTTGTTCCTACCTTGTTTTATCTGAGTCTCATCCCCCATATCCTTCATGCAAAGTAGAAACTTCAAGTTCTTTGGAAAGTTAGTTATGTCAAATTATGTTTTTCTGGTGCACACAGGTAAAATGATGTCTTGCTAAAGCAAACACATGAGAGACTGTTTTCCTGAAGTAGACGCTGGTGAAATGGTGTTTGGATGTAGCAGACTCGTGAGAGGACGCCTGATGAAGGAATATAAATATGACCCCACAGACAGTGGAGATGAGCATTGAGCTTGGTTTGGTTTGCTCTACATTGCTATCCTTCACTAAAGACACTCATGTATTTATTGGTTTGCCTTATATAGCATCGTTGAGCTCTATGTGAAAGAAACTCACCCAAGAACTGCTCATGAGGTTCTTTCCTGTGGCAGTTTGCAGCTTCTGCGGCCTCATCTCAGGCCAGTTGCCGAGCCTGGAATTTTTTTTTTTTTCAGGATTGAACTACAGCTGCCTGGTGTCTGCTTGCTGAAAGGACTGGACTGTAGCTGCTGGTTAGTGCCTGGTGTCTGCCTGCCTAGCAGACTGGTTTGCAGCTGCAAAGTCGTGTTTGGTGTTTGCTACAGGACTGAGCTGCTGCCCAAGAAGATTGAGATCGCTCCCAAAGAGCTATTGCTGAGCAGGTCCACTTTCCCCACATCCTAATAACTTTTCTCTTCCACCACCTCTGCTGGGTGGGGGCCTAGGGGAGGTTGAACCCTTATTGAAAAAAATATAGGTTGCAAAAAATTGTGTGCCTACATTCATGCTTTACTTTCTCACTGTTCCTATAGATTTAATAATCTTGACCCTCCCCTTCCCCCTCCCCCGGAGTCCCAAGTTTTCATCTCTCCTTATCTTCCTGTTCTTTGGTTTGGATTCTTGACCTTCCATTCCTTCCAGTGACTCATATCTTTCTGTACAATATATTGATTTTTATTCCATTCACCCATTACAATGTCACTGGATTTTAAATGATGATTTGTCTGGGGTATAAATGGTAGGCCTATATATCCATCAGCTGTGGTTGCTTCTGCAGTTTTCATTGTTCTCTCAGCTTGAACATAGAGATTGACCCTATTGCATCTAAAAGATGCTATTCCATGGACCTCTCCGCTAATTCTGTGTTTGCAGAGATATACAAATTGCTACAGATTCTTAAACCTGAAATTTTTATTTCATTCATATTATCTCAGTCCCTTGCATATAGGGATGTGAAGGAATATGAGAGAGAAGTATTTAAAATATGCATAATTAAAATTATAGAAATAAACACTATCAAGTCACATAAAAAGTAAGTAGATAGCTTCATCAAAAAAAATGGATCAAGTAGAAGATAGAATCAAAATTGAAGATAGAATATCAGATCTTGAAGACAAGCTAGATGAATGAGAACATTCAGACAACAATAAATATGAACTAAGATAGTACAAACATAACATACGAGATATATGGGGCATCATTAAAAAACAAATTTATGAACCACGAGAATAAAGGAAGAATAACTCACTTCCAAAATCTAGGGAGATGGCTTGATATTGACACAAAACATACACACACACACACACACACACACACACACACACACACATACATTAAGTGGATGGAATAGAAGACCCAGAAGTAAACCACACAAGCTATAGTCACCTGATTCCTGATTTTTTTCTTTGACAGTTATGCCCAAACCATACATTGAGTAAAAGTTCCCAAAAGTTTAACAAAAAAATGACTAAACCTCATATCCACCTCTGGAAGAATGACACTAAATTCTTATTTCAATCTGTACAAATATCAATTTAGAATGGATTAAAGCCTGACATGGTGGCACATGCATTTAATTTCAGCACTCAGGCAAAGGCAGGGAATCTCTGTCTTCATGTTCAAGGCCAGTTTGGTCTATATACTAAGTTCCAGGACTACATAGAAACCTAGACTCAAAACCAAATAAGTATAACAACAAATGGAGGGAAGATTTTGATATAAGACTTAAAAGTTCTGAATGTACTGGGGGAAACCACAAGAAAACATTTTGAGATCTAGGCATCAACAATGATTTTCTGAAAATTATGGCAGTAGCTCAGGAAATAAAACCAAACAGGATTGCATAAATTAAACATCTTACCAAAGGAAATTCAGTAAGGAGAAGACACACAGAAAGGGAAAAAAAATCTCCCCCAGTTATACATCACACAAGAGGTTAGTATACAGAATATATAAGGAAGTAGGCTGAACTAGCCTTTTAGTTAATGGGCCAATGAAATTAACAGTTCTCAAAAGATGAAGGTCAAAGTCTCAAACGGATGTGTAATGGGCTCTGAAAAGAAGCTGAGGCTGCTCTGGGGTTAAGGAACCATGTCTCTGCAGAGCTCACATCGAAGGACAAATGATAACACTACATCCATCAAAATAAGTTTTTTTCTTAAATTCAAACCAAAGTGTATTTCTTAAGTAAAAACCCAGATAAATCCATTGTATAGGAAAATTTCTGAATATTGCCTCATTGTAGCAGATCAAAGTATACATAAAATATTACCGAATAATGTACGAGGTATAAATTACTTCTATTCTGAATAGGAAACTAATCTCTGTCATACATTTGTAAACTAGTGCTATGGTCATCAAATCAAGATAGAGAAGGAAGTCATGCGGGCAGTCTGGGAAGTCTAGTTAAAGTTGGTGCCCATATGCTTTGAAATGTTGCATTGTTAATAGAAACATTTATGTGACAGATTTTGGAAAGTATATAAAGTCAAATAAATTTTATCCAAGCCTAAATGTGGTTAGGAAATACAGTTTTAATAAACATTTAAGTCAAAGCAATTTATAATTGCTAGATAATGATGTCTTTCCTTAAAAAAAAAAAAAAGGTTCCCTAAATTATGGTGCCATGTTTGCAGTCCATTTGATTGCTCTCAAGTTATTTGAAAATTCTCAAGACAACAGTGAATGCATTTAGACACATATGTTGCTGTTAGTCTTTTGGGAAAAGAACTCTAGTAACTTACCTTGTGGTCAGGCGGAACAGTCATCGTAAATAGCACTCCTGAGCAGATATATGACAAAGGCAAGAAACCAAAAGCCCTTGGCTTCTGGATCCAGCAAATAACAGGAAATGAATAGTTCAGGACACGTGGGGAGAATATTCCACTATAATTCTTTGACTAAATCAAGAAATACTGCACAGAACATATGACATACTGTTCGTTTAAAACTGGTCTAACCGCCGATGTTGCAGGATGTCCTAAAATCATGTACAATAAAGCAAAAATACACACTATATATATTTTTTCAAACTTAAATGATAGAAGCCAACAGAAAAACTGCTACTCTCTGTACAAGGCTACTTCTTAAAGACTTCTTCGGGGACATTTCTTTGACTGTTCCTAGATTTTAAAGTACATTTGAGTCACCATTTGCTGATGAACGTTTTAACTGCAACCCTGCGCTCGTCTGTGTTATTGACATGGACACCTTCTCACACTGGTTTTTCTCATAGTCTCACAAGTTGAGTTTTTAAAGCTGTTTTTTCCATATTCTTTCATTCTAGAACAAACAGGTCTTGGTGAGGAAATGCATGACTCCAAAGAATTTTTGCGATAAGTGCACAGAGAGTGAGCAGTTATAGTTTATTTACATAATCATAAAAACGCACACTATACTTTGTAATTTCTGATGATCTTAAGAAGTGGCTCGGCTTCAGTCTTTTTGGTTCTGATTTTATTACCTTGTAAGTAATAAAGCAATTGTCCTGCATCAGGGAGAATGTTCAGTCCTGAGACTTTTCTCAGGCTCCGAATTTGCTCATTCAATGTGTGCTGCCAGTCCACTGGTCATTAACAGCATCTTAGACTACAACTGCCAGCAACCGCAACCATCCGGCCTTTGGTGAGGGGGACAAAACGCCAACTGGTAGGACCGTTCTTCACAGTGCCTAGAATGCCTAAGACTATAGCAGTTTCATTCCTTGAATAAATAACAGAGAACATAAGGGTGGGAACCGATGCTTTCTACACCTCTATATAATATTCTAGCATAATATCATCTCCTTAAGAATATGTTTAGGGGTCTTTAAAAAAAAATCTAAAACAATGTCATTTTCTTTTGTCTTAAAATGGTTTGTTTGGTCATTTTCTTTTTAAACCCTATAGGTATTTTCTATATAGCATGGTTTCTGATTTTGTATCTTTATATCGATTTCTGTGAGTGAGAATGTGTTTGTATCTCTGTGTGTCTTTATCTGTTTCTTGTGGTTTTTCTTTGGTTCTTTTTTTTCCTGTTTTGTCCTATTAAGGTTTGTTTCCTTTTACTTCATTTTAGTTTACTCTTTCTTTCCTTTTACATACTTATTTGTTTTCTACTGACAAAGAATGAGAAAGGGTGTGGATTTGGGTGACTGATGAGGTAAGTAGGACCTAGGAGGAGACAGAGGAAAGAAAACTACATCAAAATATATTCTACACAAAAATCTATTTCAATAAAAATAAATGTAAAAGCTAAAAAAGGGAAAAAAAAGGTATTCATGGAAACTACTCAGTATGAAAATAAAATAAACCAAGAAACTTACTACCCTATTTCGATTTCATTTTTTGCTTGACTTTTAAAAAAACCTAAGTTGCTTTTTGTTCCTAAATAGTTGTAGAAGATCTTCACTCAAGATCTATAACATGCTTCAATAAATCACTAAGTCGATCTTGCCAGAGGAGTGAGATTTAGGATTTTGTTGTTTCTCTTGGGTCAGAGGGCAGCTGAACAGGAACTTCAAGGACAGCAGGTGATTTAATGAAGGGAATAGATCTGTTCCTTGCAACTGTGATGTAAAACGTTCTTTTAGTGGCATTCACTTTGCTGTTCTTCCTAATAAACTCCAAACCCCTCTCATCAGGAGTGATTGCTACCATCCTTACTACAGTACATTCATGATGTCATCTAGCTGGTAGAAATTCCTTCAAAAACCAAATACAATAACGACGTGTTACAGTATTGCTAACTAACATAAATTATATTTCAAAGTTACACTTTATAGTCACAATTCCATAAAAGTAGAACCAATTCCATTTTTTTTGTCATTCAAATAAAAAATCCTTCAAAATCAAAATGTACCTACATTTATCTTATATGACACACAGTAGGGGTATTGAAAATTGGAATGGTCTGTATTAAGTAAGAAATCAAATCACATGGAATTAAATAATATGTTTAAATTCTACTGATTATATAATAAATGGTTATGATTTATTTGTCTTTTATTAATCATGGCAATTAAAATTAAAAATAAGTACTTTATGTTAAAGAATTATTTATTCAAAATAGATAAATTTGAATTTATCGTGTGTTTGGGTTGAATAGAAATATTTCCCTTTCTAGTGAACTATAGCATTTAATCACTATTTAGATGATTTAGCAATATCCCCAAACCTAAAAATCTCTTGGTATATGTAAAGCAAATACAAATATTTAAAAATTAGTCTTCATATTTTGTGGGTACTTACTAAATTATAAGGAGCAAGCTTTAGATGGACGCTGTTACTTCGAGCCATCCTGCTAAGCGCTCTAAAGCAGAGTTTGTGCTATTTGGCATCAACAATTTTGTTCTTTTGATAAGTACCCAAACAGGATGTCCCTGAAAATTAAATGAGAAATAGCTCTGGCAGGCTTCCTCCCTCAGGAATAGCATTAAGGCTGGCGGATGGCTTAAGTGGAAGCAACACGGGAATGCACTTTAGCCAGGACAAGAAGATTCCAGTAGATACAGCAGAGGTTAATTCATGAAGACCCATCGCACTTCCTTCTGCACTGAGACACTTAATGGCCTCAGCCTGAAGAGACCTAATTTATTTTATCCAAGCCGTTTCAATCGATCTTCAATGATATCATAAATACTTAAATATAACTAGTGTAATAAAAATATAATTTCTTATCACAGAAATTTGTTTGTAGATATTGAAGAAGGGAAAAGGGCCATGTTTCTGAATTCTGGATTCCTAAACACTGCTTAAATACTGTATATAATTTAAATTCCTTATCTTTTTTCTTTTATAGTATCTTACTTAGACATAAAGTTATGTTGCTATAGTAGATGATGTTGTACATGTTTCCTTATACTCCGTGACTAAGTGTTAGTACCTTATGAGACTATGACTACTCTGTAGTAATGTAAAAGCAATAATTTAAAAGTAGTTAATGTACAAAGTTTAAAATTAATATTAAATCAACTGGATAAATATTACTTGGAATTTAGAAAAATACTTAAATTCATACATGTTATGAACTTAACATCTAGAATTTGTTTGGGCTTATACAATCCAAATTGTATTACACACTTTTATTTCAATCTCTTAAATCTTCTGCTTATGGCTTTCCTGATAACACACAGAGACAGGCCCTGCACCTGCTCAATTCAAGTGTACACAGAGAGAGATTCACTTACACCCATGACAGTGACCGTACAGAGACAGTCTGAGCTCTCAACTGTTCACAGTTTCGTCTCTGCGCATCTCTGACTTCACATCTGATTTCAGGTTTTGAGGACCACCTTTGTTCTCTCTCTTTGTCTCTGTTTCTCTGTCTCTCTCTTTCATGGTGTGTGTGTGTGTCGGGGTGTGTGTGTGTGCCACACACATGCACACACATGCACAAGCAAATTAGGAGCTGAGCTTCTTAACTACCTTGACCTTTCAAGTATGCTGCAGTTATCCTTGGTTGGCTGGCTGTTTCTCTTTTCATTTCTGTTCCTCTTCTGACCCTAACTTCAGGTGAAGCTGAGTTTATCTCTACCCTCTGTCTTTTTTGTTCTCCGCTTCTGTTCACTTTTCCCCCTTATATTTTTGTCAGTTGCTTTAAACTAATAACGAGTATTCTCTGTTTAATATATTTCCATTCCCAAAATGTAGCAGCTAATATTAAGAACAGACGACAATGTTTGTTGTGATTATTTTTAATTGTCTACTTGACAGAATCATTTGGGAAGAGAGTCTCAGTGAGAATATAGGTCAGTCCTAACCTTTGCTAATGTTTGTCAGAATAAAGTCAAAAAGACAATCTCATTCACCATATCTTAAAGTAATACAAAGTGTAACTAAGCAGCTCAAGAAATAATACCAAAGGGTACAAGCAGTAACCAAAGAAATGAACAACCTCTGCAATGAAAATATTTAAACACTGAAGAAAGAAAATGAAAGAGATATAAGAAACGAAGAGATAGATCTCTTTTCCTCTTGCTTAAGAATTTGCAGAATTAATATGATAAAAATCAATATATATTCAAAGTTATTTACTGAACAGAACAATTCACATCAAAGCTACAACAGCATTCTATAGGAAAATAGAAAACCATGCAAAAATCACATTAAAGCACAAAAGATCCTAGGCTATTCAAAGCATCTGGTTAGAATCAGCCATGTTGAGATTTAAAGTCACATACAGAGCCATAGCAACAAGAACAGCATAGCAGCAACACAAGGCAGACACAGATCAGTAGAAAAGAACAGAGGGTTCAGAAGAAACCTACATAGATGCAGCACCTGAGTTTTTTCAACACTTAAAAACACACTGGAAAAAAGACATACCTTCAACAAATGGTGCCTGAGAATCACTATATTTAGACGAATGAAGGCCTTGATATACAAAATATAAAAGTATACACTATGCAAAGTTTATAAATGCATTAAACACATAACGTAAGTCACAAAATGCTGGGATTTTAGAAGAAAATATGGGGACATTTCTTTTCTTTTTTTTTTTTTTTTAATTGTTTAATCCTTTTTACAGTCCAAACTTCATCTCCCTCCCGATATGACCCCTCTGCAACCCATCTCATATCTCCCCTGTCTCCAAGAGGATGTCACCACCTCACCACCCCCACCCCACCAGATCTCCCCACTCCCTGGGGCCTCAAGTCTCTTGAGGGTTAGGTGCATCTTCTCTCACTGGGACCAGATGAGGCAGTCCTCTGTTGTAATGTGCTGGGGCCTCATATCAGCTGGTGTACGCTGCCTGGTTGTTGGCTTAGTGTCTGAGAGATCTTGGGGGTCCAGATCAGTTGAGACTGCTTGTCTTCCCATGGGGCTGCCCTCCTCCTCAGCTTCTTCCAGCTTTTCCTCAATTCAACCACAGAGGTCTTTGGCTTCTGTCCATTGGTTGGGTGCTAGTATCTGCATCTGACTCTTTCAGCTGCTTTTTGGGTCTCTCAGAGGGCAGCCATGCTAGGCTGCAAGCCCACCTCATAGCCATCAGTAATAGTGTCAGGCCTTGGGGCCTCCCCCTGAGCTGGATCCCAATTTGAACCTGTCACTGGACCTCCTTTCTCTCATGCTCTTCTCCATCTTTGTCCCTGCAGTTCCTTCAGACAGGAACAATTTTGTTTCAGAGTTTTTGACTGTGGAATGGCAATCCCATCCCTCCACTTGATGTCTTGTCCCTCCACTGGGGGTGGACCCTACAAGTTCTTTCTCTACAATGTAGAACATTCATTCAAGGTCCCTCCCTTTGAATCCTGAGAGTCTCTCACCTCCCAGGTCTCTGGTACATTCTGCAGGGTTCTCCCCAACCTCCTGCCTCCCAAGGTTGCCTCTTTCCATTCTTTCCGCTGGCCATCAGGATTTCACTACTGATTACCCTCCACCCCCAATACCTGATCATGTTCCCCTTTTGCCCTCCCTGTCTCCTCTCCCACCCAGGTCCCTCCTTCCCTCTGCCCTCCCCCCCCCGTGATTGCTTTCTTCTTCCTCCCAAGTGGGATTGAGGCATCCTCCCTTGGGTTCTTTGGCTTCTTGAGTATTATGGGTTGTGCCTTGGGTATTCTATAATTTTTTGGGTTAATATCCACTTATTAGTGAGGACATACCATGCATGTCCTTTTGGGTCTGAGTTACCTCACTCAGGATGATATTTTCTAGTTCCATTATTTTGTCTGCAAAACTCATGATGTTCTCGCTCTTAATAGCTCAGTAGTACTCCATTGTGTAAGTGAACCACATTTTCTGTATCCATTTTTCATTGTGGGACATCAGTGTTGTTTCCTGCTTCTGGATATCACAAATAAGGCTGCTATGATCATAGTGGAACATGTGCCCCTGTGGCATGGTGGGACATCTTTTAGGGATATTCCCAAGAGTGGTATAGCTGGGTCTTCAGGTAAATCTATTTCCAATTTTCTGAGGAACCTCCAGATTGATACCCTGAGTGGTTGTAACAGTTTTCAATCTCACCAGCAATGGATATTTTTTTATAATGTTCCATTAGATTTTATAATGCTCGATTACAAATAGAAATATATGAATTTAACAGTCTTCTAAACAACAAGGAATGCAATCATCTCAGCAACTATGTAGCCTACAGCAGCTTCACATCTCACAGACAAATAATATATAAAATAGAAAAAGAACTGAAAAACACAATAGCAGAAAACCATGTGATAAGAAGTGTGTAATGGATTAATCAGAGTTCTCAAAAGAAATTATATAAATGGCAATAAGCAACTGGAAAAATGTTCAATAACATCCATAGCCATCAGGGAAATTCAAATTAAAACTGCACAGCTGCTATCTCATCTCAATCAGAATGGCTATTATAATAAAACAAGCAAGCACTCATGTTAGGAATAATTGGGATGGGGAGTTTTAAGTTATGTATTAGTAGGTATGTTGGTTGGGATATAAATTAGTCTAGTCACTAAGGAAATCCTTATGGTAGTTCCTTAAAAAAACAAACAAAAACCCAACCCTCACATTGAGCTAGTGTATGACCTAGCTACACACACCTGAGAACACACCTGAGGGACTCTGTTTACAAACAAGGTACTTGTACATCTCTGTTTATTGTAGTGAATTCACAGTAGCCAGTGTTTGCCAAGGTGTCCCTCAGTAGAAAAATAAAGAAAATGTAGGTTGCAGGGATGGTGAGTTGGTGGGGATCCCTAGGAACTGCCGGAGACCTGGGATGGAGGAAGCTCCCAGGATTCTTAGCTGAGACACATAGTAGTGGCTGCATCCAGTGCTGATAATTCCCTTGTCAAGCTTCTCCCCACACTCGCATTCACTATGACATATCTCCCTTTTGTGTTTTCATGAATTCTATAGTTGGTTATGCTATTCTGCTGTTTATTCAAACACAAACGGATATCTTGTTACGTTTTGTAACTTTAATATTTTCCTGTTGAAAGTTTCCAGATGACACTCAGCAGGCTGTCTGTGCTTACATAGTCTTCCATGATGCTTATATTTTCTGTTTTGAAAGTCTCTGGAACCAGGGAAAACCAGAGTTAAAGACTAGTGCTAGATTATTTTCATGTCTTTTGATAGGCCATTTGTTTTTATTTTTAAAATCCCAATTATTAAACACATCAGTTGAAATAAAATAGAGCCTTGGTAAATACGTGATGATTAAACATTGAATTAATTACTACAAAAGGGTATAGACTCTGTGAAAACATGGCTATTCTTCAGAATGAGCAGTGGACAAAGGCAAAAAGGAACAAGAAAAAGAAAACACTGGTTAATGGGCTGAAAGGCCACAGCTCTGTTCTAACATCTCATTTTCTCCAAGACATACAGATGTTTTCCTCCCACAGGGAGGAGAGGAGAAAGATGAAACTGTCAGCGTTTCCGGAACAACAGGAGAAGAGTCCCTATTAGCAAAGAGATTAGGAATGATGCAGCTTTACACTTGTACCGTCACACAGGAAGGAGAAGGCTGACTCAGAAATAATCAATATTCTGCTATTTGCAATATGGTTGGAGAGAAATAGGGAGATTGGGTATTATACATTTCCTAAGAGAACTATACTTTTTTTTTTAAAGTAATAATGTAGACTTATTTTTCTTACTAGAATTCTGCAAGTTTGCAGAATTTTTTTTTTTTTTTTTTTTTAGATAGACTAGACGATTTTTTAGACTAAAAATATGCAGATCCAAGTCTTATGACAACTGGGGCACACATATAACAAAGGACACTTCCTATGTTACCCGCGTTCTTTCCTTCCTCTCCATATCCTTCCTTAAACTTTCTTTACATCTCCGTTTCTTTCTGATGTTGATGTTTGTGCCCTGTCCTTTGGTGTGCCCTGTCTTCCTTTTCATTTTGTTCATCTTTCTGCATTTCATTTTACGACTCTTGTTCTAATGATGAGTGGTGTTCTCTCCAAGGTCATAGCTTGCAGCATCTGTGCTCCGGAGGAGAGTAGAATCAGCAAGAATTATATCTATGGGGAGGAAGAGTAGGAATTCTCTGGGCCCTGTGAAGGAGCAGACACTCCTTCCGTCTGGATATGAAGAGCATCCCCAGTGCAGTCCGCGGGAAAGAGAGCTGTGGGATACAGTCCTCACAAGTCCGTTACCTGTCTCTTTGGGACCGATCTCTCCCACACCTGGGTGATGAAGTGATTTTCCAGTTACAACTGGATAAGACACGGACTCGGTTACATATTGCTTTCAAAAGCAGATGCTGAGTGAGGTTGTTGGTAACTGGGAAGGTGGGAACATGAATCCTGGGACTTGCTGCTCTGCTCTGCTGTGCTTTAAAAGAAAAATAGCAACGTTGAAATCAATCCTGTTTCAGATTTTCCAGAGAATTTTAACTCAGTATTTATGACGCTTAATATATTGCTGATATCCAAATATATTATATCACAACAGGAGGTCAAACTGCAAGGTTAGTTATTGTCTCAGCTTTACAGGTGAACACTTTATGTTGCCTCTTACTACATGTCCTTGGCTGCTGGATTTTTAAGCTCTCTTCCATCTTTCTTTTACTACAATGCACATGAAAATGCTTCTGGGAATTGAATTTCTCTTTTTTAAATCACCAGACATATTTTAACTTCGTCAATGGATTTGGCTGTTTTGAAGGCAATTATGTTTAAGTTGTAATATAGTGCGTATTTATGAGGTAATATAGGAAAAGTAAGGCTATTTGTGAAAACGTCTGCCTTTGGCAAATTAATTGGCAAAATTACAGCACCCCAGAATCTTCAGTGACCAATTGGTTTTTAAGTCAGTAGTGGGATTTTTCAAAAACTGAGAACATTTTCACATCCAAAAATACTATGGTAATATACTGGCAGTGTTGGAGCTTGCCTGAACCTTTGGGACTGGAAAATGCAAAAGATTTATATCATCTCATGCTTCCTTCTTTCTGCCAGGTGTGACATCCTCTGACATTGTGACATAATGTTGTCACCTACATAGTTCCACTCCCTCAAGAGTTGGGAAGAAAGTAAGGAACAAAAAACAGAAATAGGGAATGGGCTTGATCAAAATAAACCATGCATATGTATGAAATTCTCAAAGAACTAAAATTTCAAATTTCAAATACGTTTATGGTTTTCTGTCGGGCCGTATCCATAGTTCATAGTTTCCCGAGTACATGCAGCCGTGAGTGTGAGGTTGGACAGCCGTGCAGACCACCCTGTCTTCTGACACTCTGAGGTAAGTTTCCATTCACCTTTCCCAAGTGACCAAGATTTCTCCATTCTTTCTCTCGAGGCTCTTTATTTTATGAAATCCTAATTTTTCATTCTCCTACTTGAGCGTTTTCTCCCTATTGGACAATCTCCTTTTCCGCAGTGACCTGAGTAACACCATCTCAACATTCTGGTATGTTGTATTTCCCCGATGTTGCATTTATGTCATCTCCTGAGGCGACTGTCAGTTATAAAGGGAAGATGTCGTGCAGAGTTCTGCCTTTCTGAACCTGAAATTTGAGCATGGAGTGAGTAAACATTCCAAAGGTGGTGGATAGTTTTAATATTGTCTGCATATATACATATACTTACATATATACACATATATATAAATGTATACATATAGAAACACTACACAGTTATACACTACAAAATGTATCCTCAGATTTTCAGTTTGCAATGGGCATTTCCTCCTTCAATGATGAGTGTGGTCAAGAGGGGACAGTGATGGGAACACTTGGTGGGCATGCTCCTTACTAACCACACAGCTGAGAGAACTCACAAACACTACAAGCACTCCTTTCTCCAAGTTTCTATAGTTCTCAGCTCCTTTATGGTATTATCATGAAGATTCAGATGAAGAACTGGCACTTAAATGGAACAATGGGAATGGCTGTTATTACAAAACTCATAATTTTATCAAGCTCTAAAACCCATCATTTCAGTCTGTAGTCGGTGATGCTAACGGCAGGTGATAGCAACAGGCTTTATTATAGTGCTACATTTCTAAAGGACTTTTATAGCACTGCATCATGGAGTGTAGAGAAACCTACTCTACTTGATGAATAATTGAGAATATGCTACTATAGAACATTTCCCAAGGTATTCTTTCCTGAAGATAAATTTGTTTTGTAATCATAACTTTCCTTTGGTCGGAACTATATAATAGTGACTTATTCAAAAAAAAATAGTCCCATCAAAGTGGATCTAGGCAGTGTTTAAGACACACTTCACCAAGTACTTGCCTCAACAACACATATATTTAAAGTATATAATTTATCAAATAAGCAGATGATTTTACATATTAATTTTTTTCAAAGACACAGTTTTGTAGTTTCAAATCTGAAACCCAGAGAAAATAAACCAAGAAGATATGACATAGAAATATGCATACAAAATTTTATATAGCATACATATATTGTGCTTTTATTTTTTTCTGAGTTACATAAAAAATGCAAAGTGTATTAGAGTATTAAGATAGCCTATGTATAGTGCATACTATGTAAATCTCCTGGTGTGCTAAGAGCTTCCCTTTATGCTGTCATTATCACTGCACTCATCAGAAATCGGTGTTAAGTTATCCCTTTAGGAAATATTTCTATCAAGGAGTATGTTTAGAAAATGCTCATGTGAGTTACATTTTTGGAAAGGATTATTTTATATGCTACTTACAAACACAGTAATTTCCCCTATTGCCTTAAGTTTTCCTAGTTTCCTGTAGTGTTTTCTACCAATGCAGAAAAATAAATTTAATTGCAAAGTATCAACTCAATGATGAAACATTTCAAATATGTCTATTGTTATATATGTTTATTATTTATCTAATATTCTGATTGATAAGTTCTCTGAAACTGAAGGAAATAAGTTTCAGTTTTTTAATACAGTTTGAACTAGTACATTGAGCACACAAGCATATCCTTATTAACAACATGAGTTAAAAGGAAATAAAATGTTACTGAGTGTAATTCTAAAACAAGAAGGGAAGAAGTAAATATGTATGAGTGGACTTTGTTTTTAAATTTCTTCTAGGTAGCAAACAAAAATTGGAGATTTTTAAAAACATCATTTAAAATGAAGCAGAGATTCTGCCACAAATGGATGCTCTATGGTTAGCAGTTGTCATGAATGATCCCAAACGTTTCGTTTTTAGCTAGGATTTACCTATTAAATTATTGTCAAGCTATAATAAATAACAAAACTCATTTTAAGTGTTAAATGTTTAAAATGCTAAACTCTAGTGTCTATAGATAATTCTTTATGTGTTTAAGAAAATATCAGGTTAATTAAAACATTAAAGTAACTCAGGAGGGAAGTCATTGTGACCAGCAACGATGAGGCGGTGGTAGTCCTCAGAAGCCCAGGTTCGCCAAGAATATTTCTTTTTAACAATTCAGTGTTTGTTTGTTTCAGGTAATAGTTATTTTTATGATTTCTACACAATGCAACACAAATAATATTTTTAAAGTAAAAATAATGCTATAAGAAATTTTGATTTTTAATATCCTCACGGATTTTATGAGTAGGTAATTTTCTTATGTGCTCTGAAGGTCAGTTTCTTGATTGAAGATTGCCTTTGTAGTGGTGATTTTCCCAGATCTCCTAGTTCCGATTCACTGGTTGTTAGTGACTAAGAGACCACTAGAGGGCATCCAAGCACATGCTCCTGTAAAAGCTTTCTGGCACATTGCTTCTCTATTCAGTTTTAGCTGGGGGAAAAAATAGAAAGAAAGAAAAAGGAAAACATTTTTCACAAATAAAAATTTATCAGAAGTTTAATTTTCTAGGATAACAGGTAAATTAACTTGAAATAAATAATATAAGAATATAATCTATTAATACAAGTAAAAATAAATTCCATTAAAAATTTAATTTGGAGAGTTTCCATAGAGATTTCTATATAAATCTTAGATGGAGTAGCTATAGTACATAATGAGATAGGAATTTAGAATTAGAACAACTTGTGTGTACTTATGCCACATGTATAATCATACACTTTTTATATTACTTCTTTTAAGTCAGTCAAATACCAAGAAGAAAAATCTGCAGAAACAAAATACTTTACACCAAATCACTGAAATTATTACATTGTCCATATGGATTATTTCAGGTCTAAAACATAGAAGGCTTATTGAACATGACCATCCGTCAGATGTAGTGTTGTTTTGTGTTTCAGGCAACTTTGCAGCACTGTGGATTTATGTGAGCTAGGGCAGAACCGATTTAATAAACAACCCGTTTATGTATGAAATGTAGTTTTTATTTTAAACAATCCCCAGCCTATACTAATACGTGCATGACAGTTATATATGTCATTTGCGTTTCATCAAATGATTAGCAGCTAGTCAGTAAAACTTTGAATATTAAAGCAGAATATCAAATGAGAAAATGGAAAACCGTACTTTACATACTTAACATCAAGACAAGCTGTCCATTTCTACCACTCTCCTTCAGTGTAAGACTAGAGATCTTAGTTGTTGAAATCAGGTAAGAGTGGGAAGTGAAAACGAGGCAAACAGTGAATACAGTCCCAAGGTATCCCTGTTTACACATTCCGAGTAGATGGTGGCAAACGGCCCAATGAACGCAGCAAAAGACTCGAGGTGCGGATGAAAACCTTCACCAAAGTAGCAGGATGCCAAATCAACACACCGAACCAGTAGCCTCACTGTAAACCCACTGAGAAAGAAATCAAGTCAATAAAAATATACCCTCCCAAACAAAACTGAGAAACAAATACAACCAACGAGAAGGAAGACTCCCATCCCAACGGGAAAAATCCTGGAAGATCAAGGGAAAGAACCAAAGAAGATGTCGGAAGATGGTAGCCTAGTCCCGAAGTTCATACGTTGGGAGAAATAACAAGGGGAAACACCATATTGTAGGGAGAGGCCGACAGATTCCATGAAATCTTCACCAAAGCCAAGCCAACAGAGGTCTTCTTCACTACTGAAAACAAGTCTAAAGTCCACAAGCTGAGCATGCACATAACACATAGCTAAATCGATTGTGGGTTACAAAGAACAACGCTAGAGGCATCATCACACCTGCCTTCAAAGACATGCTAGACGAGAGAAGGAGAGAGGAGAGGAGAGGAGAGAGAGAGAGAGAGAGAGAGAGAGAGAGAAGAGAGAGAGAGAGAGAAATAGCTCAATATTGGCATGAAAACAGAAAGGAAAGCTAGACCAAATAGGACTCAGAAATAACCCGACACACAGACAGCTATTTGATTCCTGACACAGCTGCCAAAAACGTGCTCTAGGTATAAGAGCCTTTCTCCATCAACTAGGAACTGGGTGAGTGCTTGCAGACCACTAAAAACAGATCTGTCTTTCAGCCTGTAGGCAATTCAACATGAAGTCCATCACAGACATTAATGGAGGCTAGAAGCATCTAATTACTCTAGGAAAGCAAAGAGAGGAGTCTTCAAAATATTGTCACTGGCAACAACTTCCTAAATAGTTATTCAAAGGCTCAGGGGAAAAAGTTAAGATTAACAAATGAGATTACATCACATGAAAACTCTGCAACACCAAAGGATCTAGCAAGGAAGTGAAACTACCTACAGAAGGAGAATCATTGTCAGCTGTTCATGAGACAGAGACCACCTAAAACATATAGCAATGTAAAAACTTAATGTTAAAGGACTGAGGAATTCAATCAATCAATTAGAAAATGCTTTAAATAGATATTTCTCAAATAGAGAGCACTTGTAGCTCATTGGCAGGTCATGGACCCTGCCTGTAGCAGGTCTAGAGTTTGTTTTTGTTTGTTTTTTTTTTTTCATATGATAAAAGAAAACAAACCAAAAGCCAAAACCAACCAAACAATAATGGTCAATGTCTTTAGCTGTTGGTGAAATGCATACTAAGTTTCACTGAGATTTCATCTCACCCTAGCCTGAATATCCACTATAAAAAAGGAAAAGACAAAAACATGACAAATGATACTGAGGATGGAAAGAAAAGAATCCCGTGCACTGTTGTTGGAAAGATAAGCCTGTCCAGCCACAGTGAAAGCAAGTATGCAGGTTAAAGAATAAAGAACTATCATATAAAAAGTGTACTCACTTCACAGATCCTTATATACCCTTGTTTATATCAGCTTTTCTCTACTGCCAAGGTACAATAGACAAGAGTTAAAGTGTACACACAGTGGAGCTATAAAGAGGCTGAAATCACTTCATGTTCAGGGAAGGGGATAGAATTGGAGCTTATCTTGTAAAATAAAATTTGCCAGACACAGAAAATAGTGTCATATGTTTTCTTTTATGTGTAGAAGCACTCTCTCTCTCTTCTCTCTCTCTCTCACAACAACACACACACACACACACACACACCACACACACATCACAGTTGACATAAAAGTAGAAGATGGATTATACAGGACCGGATAAGAAAGAAGAGACCAAAAAGAGAAAGAATAGTGGTGCAGGTGATTGTACTCAAAGCACGGTGCCTGCATCGTCAATGGAAATGTTGCACACATTTATTTGTATAGTGAATAAGATTGAATAATGAAAGTAAAGGCCCTAGTGAAACAAAAATCTAGCAAGCCAAGAAAACTGAAGATTCTATACTAATAAGGCTGGAGATAGTGGAAAAGTTTTACATTTCCAAGCTGTATCATTAGTTAGAAATGTTGACTCCTGAGAGCATTTGACTAACAGGATGCTCTATGTAATGTCCAAGACAGACTTAAGAACGTCACTCCTCTCTGTCTCTGTGGCTGTGATGCTTCTGAATAAGTCAAAAGTAGAAAAACATGGGCAGGTGAAGTCAGTGGGAGGACTGCAAAACTAGACTGAGTAAGGGGTACTTCAGGATTGGAAAGAAAGTCTATGGGCAGAGAAAAGCAAAGAAGAGGAAGGACCAAAGGAACTAAAGATGCAGAAGTAGGTAAGTTTAAATTCTGTAGAATACCACAAGTCATTGTGAGAAACCGTGTTTAATTCAATAGGTAAAAGCAGTATTGGATAGAAATGTCAAGACTCCATTTCTGTTTGGAGCCATCATTTTGGCTGCCAATAGACTTTGTTGAGCCTCCTGAACACAGGTCAACAAAAGACTGTAGGGAGGAAAGTCTGTGTGAATGGCTGATGGATTCTGTGTATTTTTCAATGAAGTCTGTATATGAGATGATAAGAAATCAAAGATAATTGCTGAGCTCAACTGGGACCTCCTTAGTTGACAGTGATACCATTTATTCAACAGGAGAAGTGAGGGAGAGGATGCTGTGCAAAGCCATGACCAGTGCCCTGCACATAGGAGGACCACCACCTTCCATTCCCTTGGGATTCTTGAAATTTGCTTATAAAGCATCAGTCTTTAAAATTACAAATCTATGGATATGTATCCATTATACAGAATATTCACAATAGGATTAGTAGTAATTTTGTATACTAATAATTCTAATATTCTTTAGAAGCCATGTTAGAATTCAAAACTAACTAAAAATGGAAATGAAATCATGCTGAACTACTTTTGTTGTAGTTTGATTAAAAAAAAATGTATCTCATATGTATTGGAACACTTGGTCGCCAGATGGTAGCACTGTTTGGGTAGGTTATGGAATTTTATTACATGGAGCTTTGCTGGAGAAATCACAGTACTGGAGACATACTCTGAGAGTTCATTGCCTTGCGCGATTCCTTCTCACGCTCTCTCCTTCCTGCGTGCAATGGAGATGTGACCTCTTGCTTCCGGTTCCTGCTGCGTTCTCCCCCTGCCATCATGGAAGTCTAGGCCTTAGGATCTCTAAGTCAAAGCAAACTCTTAAGATGCATTGGTCACAGAATTTTATCATGTCAACAGAAAAGTAACTAAAACAGAGTTCAGAGGAATTTCAGTTATTATCTACAGATAGTTTACTGATGATTAAAAAAAAAAAAAAAAAACTCAAGGGGTAATTCTGCTTTCAACCACAGAGAGAGTGGGCCCGATTGACGTAATGAATATGGAGATGATGCTGAATAAGAGGAAAAAAAATCCCCCCAAAAACAAAAAAGCAAGCAAATAGACAAAAAGAGTCTTAAGGCTAAAATGAAGTATTCACATAAATATGAAGGGTATCACAGATTTTTTTCTCTTAACATGAAATAAAAGTCAAGAGATATAACATACGCTGTAATAAAGTTCGTTGTAGACAAATGTTACCATCACATACGTCTATTATTGTAACAAAAGATGTGAGCATCAGAATTAAACCTGGAGAGTTCACTGAATGCATCAAAGAAAGAGCAGCTTCTGGAAATAGTCAATAAATATTAAAATCTGGAAGACAAAAGAGTAAAAACGTGAAATAAATAAAATGTATGCAAAAATCTGGAAGTAGTTAAGAGTGGTATCCAACTGTAGATATCCACCATCCAAAGAAAGAAAAGCTCAATGATTGAGCAAATTACCAGATCATCTGAAAAAATAAAATTAAAAGGAAAGACAGGAAAAGCAGGACAGGATTAGAATTGGCATCAACATGTATTAGAATGTGTCGAGCTGCGGTGAAATGAGCTGTTTTGAATTGAGTTGCATTGAATAAAATTGAATTGAGGGATTTGTCCTGATTGTGAATAGCTAGCTGTGTGGGAGAGTAGCTGAATAACTAGCAAGCTTTATATGAAAGCCAACTATGTAAGATTGCTGGAGAGTGAGTGGAAAAATAAAATGAGCATTTGCTTCTAATAGGAATTTTTTATTTGAATATTGGAAGGAAAAGCCATACTGACAGGAAAAAAAATTGACATAAACAAATTTAAGAAACATAAAACCCAAAAGGAAATAGCACAAAAGTTCTAGAGAAATAAAAAATTAATTCTCTTTTAAATATTTACTAATCTGACTTATTGTTTATAGTTTATATTACTAACAAATTTAATTCCAAAGGGTTAACACAGGGTTAAAAATATTTTTTTATTATACTTGAATACGATGCACAGATTCTCATCCAGCTCAGATGAGCCACTCATGGTGGAACTATTTTCTGATGGTTTGAGCAGTGGCACTGCATCTTTGATGATGATGTTGAAGTTGACCATGTGTTCTGTCCATGCCTCAGAACAGTGTATCCATTATCTTGCCAAACACAAAAGAATGAGAACTAGGAAATACTGTCATTTAGCTGTTTCACAGGTGTCAGCCAGAACAAAGCATCACTCATCTGAGAGAGCCACTGCAAAGAAAATGTTACTTTGTTCTAAAATCATCAAGCATGACAAACTGTATTTGTCAAATAGTCCTCATCCGGGTGATTCCTCAAACTAGGGAATTTAAAGTCTTTGTAGCTTTTAAAATACTGTATTTTGTGCCCATGAACTCTGTCTATTTCTTGAGGCTGTAGAATTTGAAAACTGAAACACCCAATCAGACAGTCTTAGGCAGCTTTTCTGGTAGAGCCTGTGTCATCCTGAGGGTCTTGATTATGTGCTTCTTGTCCCAACTTTACATTAGTTGCTTAAAATCAATACGATAAAGCTGTCGTATTACCAAGTCCATCATCGCCACTGCCAATATCCTCGAGGGCAACAAGAGCCTGCAGAAGAAGGGCAGCATGTCTGCCCCATTCCTCACACCCTTCTCGTTTGGTATTTTTGGTTGGTAATTGACATTATGTCATGAAAGAGAAAAAGTTAAGGGTCAGCTCCACCCTGGAATATCTAAATGGTTTTTTGACCCATCCAAAGAACATGATTAAGACAGTATTTTCAAGTTTCTATTTTCTTTCAGGATTGTAGGAACGTACACAAAATATAATGCCTACTCCACAGTTGTGATAAAGTAAGTTACAGCTGGTAGCTGTGGCATGATATATTTATTACTTACTTGAGTTTGTTTATTATCATTTTTTGACTGTCTTCTTTTCTCTTTTAATTCTAGCACAGTGTCTACCTGAGCTTGGTTTTGGTCTTGTTTCTGTGAGTTTTATTTCTCAGTTTGTCTTACCTTTGACCAGATCATAGTAAATTATTCTTTGTTCAGTTGGTAATGTCTGATTAATTTAAAGAAAATTTCACTATGTAGTCAAACTTGGAATATCTCTGCCTCAGGGTCCAGAGTGTTTGACATATAGATGTGTGCTATTGTGTACAGTTTATCCATTTGCTATATTTGACAAATCTACTCATTTCTTGTAGATCATGTCTCTTAAGGTATAAAAATTGGTAATATGACATATTTGTAAAATTAATTTCATTTATATACCTTAGTTTAAATTAAACCATATATATATATATATATATATATATATATATATATATATATATATATATAATGTCCAGAAAAACTTAGAAAATGGTACTTTTGATGTAGTTTTTTCAGATATGGCTTTATAACAAATTCAAGAACATTGAATATATAGTACTTAGCCTTGATTCTGTTATCTAGACACTTGTGTTCAGTTGTGTGTGTGTATGTGTGTGTGTGTGTGTGTGTGTGTTTGCTAAGAGAAGGGAGCAAGAGAAGATCAAGGAAACAAAAGGAGATTGTATTCATATATCTAGACATAGGAAACACCCTGGCACATCATACTAGGCCTGCACAAAGGACACTAGTATGGACAGAAGAATGGGCTGGAATAGGAGAAGTTGTGGGTGGGGTTTCATAATGTAGAGCTAATTAAGATGAAAAAGCAAAAGACTATCATAAAATTGACCTGGGTGGTGTAGAAACACCTATCTTCCATTAAGATATTTCACAATGCAACATGAAGTAACATTTAAACACTAAGCAGAGCCTTATATCGATGATAAAAGTAGAGCATATTTTATTCACCACTTACCAAAAATTAAAAGATAGAAATTCTAGAGACTGAACTGCCAACCAGGGTACCTTCATGGAACTGCCCTAGTCCTTCCACACATACATTAGAGAGAGGAGCCCCAAATGTCTATCAGGGCAAGGTTTTATAGTAAGCAGCAAGCAGGGAAGTATGTGTGCAAGCGTCTAATTGGAGTGCTACTGTGGCCTTTAACATAATTGACTGGCACTAGGAGTCATATCATAAACTTAACTTCTGCTCCCCTCTTCATTGGTGGTCTTCAGGCAAGAGGTGGGCTTTTAACCTGCGGGGTGCAGATCTGTTGGGGGTAATAACCTGGAAATGCTGGTCTTTTTGGAGATTATCCTAGAGACTGGAGCTAGGCTTGGGTTTTGTTGGGGCGGGGGGCAACTTGGAAACTAATGGTAGATACTAGCCTGTTATTTACCTGAGTTCAAACTTTGGTCAGGTTCTCTAAAATGAAGTCTGAATTTAAAAGATTTGGCATCTCAGAACTCTGCTATTTGCAACTGATGATACGGAAAGGTACTTGAATGTCACTAGCATTGCCACCCAGACAAACTCCACTAGATCTAATGATTCTTAGAAGAAAACAAAAATGGATAGTTATCAAGCAAACTCACAGAATGCACAAGGCTTAAAATCTCAACCTGGGGCCAGAGTCTTTGTGGTTGGTATCTTTTGTTTGCCTCTGCAGTGAAGAGAGACAATGTAAGTTAGAAATCTCTGTGACTTACTAGGATCAAAGGAGAATAAATTCTCTTTTCACAAATGTGCAGTTGATTCTAGGAAAGTAAGAGGGGCCAGGGTCATGAAGCATAAAGACAAATGCTAGCCGGTGATACTCTTTTCAGGAGTTCTGAACTGTCAACAAAGGCAGAGAACAGAGTGTGGTTTTATTTTATTTTATCAAAAAGTGTAACATCTATCTTACAATATCGGAGAGCTCTTCAAGTTTTAAAGAAAATCATATTTAAAACAAATATATGCTTTAATGAGAAGATGAATCAGTAATATAAAGCTCACTAAGAAAACAAAAACAAAAACAAAAACCCCAAAAAGCAAAAACCAAACCAAACCAAATCAAAACAAAAAAGTCTCCAAAATACTTGACTGGAAAATTGGAGCTTACTTATATAACTAGCGATAATAGGGATTTAAAGTGCTTTTGTTCAAATATAGGAACCTTTTTGCTAATCATATTTCATGAGTGTTTGTTTGAAATTTTCAAGAAGAAATTACTTTTCTTCAAAAATTTGAATGTATTTATTCATTTCACAGAAAGAAAAGTCCTACTGAAGTATAAGGAATCAATAGAAGTATATTCATTTCTAATGTAGGGTTATTTAAAACATGATTAATTTTATGAGACAGGAAATTACTACAGGCTGCAGGTCAACACTTTGTTATGATTCTTAGAATTGAGATCAGCAGGAGTGAGCCAGTTTCCTGCCAAGCTCAGCTTGCTCTGGAACAGGTAACCATGACACCCCCACTGAGAGGACCATGGCAATCAGTTATGTAGCATGAAAACCTGGAGTTCTCCATGCTAAGAAGGTATCTAGATAGGGTATCAAGTGTTCAGCCAATGAGCTTCTCTTCCTGGGCATTCAGTCCCCTGATTCAACCTAAGTAAGATGTGTGCATTCACATCCATCCTCAAATAAAGCAATTTGGACAAGCAAGGACCAAAGATTGCCATGGGGGAGGCATTTGTCTTTTTTTTCCTTTTATTAGATATTTTCTTTATTTGCATTTCAAATGTTATCCCCTTTTCCAGCCCCCCCCCAACTCCTATCCCATGCCCCCTCTCCTGCTTCTATGAGAGTGTTCCTCCCAGCCCCCCACCCACCCACTACCACCTCCCCGGCTCTCGAATTCCCCTACACTGGGGCATCAAGCCTTCACAGGACCAAGGGCCTCTCCTCCCATTCTCTGCCAGAGCCTGACAAATACAGTTGGGATGCTTGTAGCCAACCATTGGACTAAGCACTGGGTCCTCAATGGGGGCCCCAAATGGGGGAGTTAGAGAAAGGACTAAAGGAGGCCTTTGTCTTAAAGAACCGAGCCTAAATCTCCTGGGGAGAAGACCTTTTCTCATCCAGCCTCTCTACTCTCAGCACTCGGTTCAGCTCCTGTACCTGGGCCTTCCTCTTCCTCCCTGGCACCTAGATGCCCCGAAGGGAAGCAAGGACCATGGATTTCTGTTCCTAACTCCCAGCTGTATCCCTTTGGCTTCTGGATACACAGGAGATGGGGACACCTCAGTAGCTAGGCAGACATGCAGTTCAACAAGGAGGAAAGCATTTATTTCATCTTGTACTTCCAAATACTAGTCTGTCACTGAAGAAAGTCAGAGCGGGGACTCAGGGTAGGAATCTGGAGCAGAAACTAAAGCACAAACCATGGGGGGAATACTGCTTTCTGGTCTGCTTCTCACGTCTTGCTTTACATGTTTCCTTATACAACTCAGGAGTCCCTGTCCAGGAATACCCCTTCCCCCAAAGACAGATCCACGCCATCAATCACTAATTAATAAAGTGCCCCACAGACTTTTCCACAGGTCAGTCTGGTGGGATTATTTTCTCAATTGAAGGTCCCTATTCCCAAATGACGCAGGCTCGTGTCAAGTTGACCAAACACGCTAGCACAGAAGTATTAAGGGATGCTTTTGTGCACTGTGTATTTAAATGCTGATTTCTATGCCCAGACATCTGGTTGTCGTCCAGATGTTGGAATGGTTAAGCATCTCCATCTCAAAATTTGTTTTCCATCACTTCTGATTGGTTAATAAAGGCATGATTTAGCCAATAGCTGGTCAGAGTAGAAAGGGAAGGCAGAACTTCTGCCAAGGGATCCTAAAGAGATCAGAAAGAGAAATAGACAGGGAAGAAGGTGTGGAGAGAGTGTATACAGGGACCAGGAGGAGGTGCCATGTGGACACACATGGAGCAGAGCAAGTCTGAGCAAGTCTGAGACCTTGTTGCAGGGAAGTAGCCAAGCTAACATAGTAGGGTTAGAATAGATAATTATCTGCCCACTTACAGGGCTTGCAGCGTTGGAATAAATTTATTATGTCTCTGTGTCATTTGTTAGAGAACTAAAAGTGGCTAGAGTGAGTACAGAAACACCCTACAGTTATTTGGGAAAAGGGGTGAAACAACCCTCCCAAATTACAGAAGAGCTATGATGCTTTCCTCAAATTCTTCTAGTTTTAACATTCTCTAAGATACATTGTCTTTTATAATACAATTGCTAACCATAAAAGCAAGAAAGACATCAGAAGTTATATCCATCTTGCATAAATTTATTGTGTGTCCAGGGTGCCCAAGTGATACATCATAAAAGTCATTTTTATACATTTTCAGGTTTATTTTGATTAATTAAGTACAGTTTTAAAATCAAGAAAATTAGTAGAATATAAATATGGGGTACTCAATGTAGAGAAGTGGTTGGAAAATATTATCCATTGTTCATTTATTTTGGAAACAAAGTTATTAGAACCCTATTGTGTGGGTTTGTTTATGAATTGCTCAAGTGTGCTTTGTGCTGTTATGGCCATATTAGAAGTTGAGAGAGAATGGTCTTGGGAACCTAAAATATACTGCATTGTTTGATCCTCTGTAGAAACACATTTTAGTATTCTGTCCCATCTTAATGTAAAATAACATACAGAATGAGCTACATTGTTGAAATGGACTGTGAGACCACTTTATGATACAAACTCAAATACTCCTACATATAAAACTGTATTCAAGAAGTGGTCTCAGGACAGTTGTTAGGATGAACGATGGTGGTTTTAAAAGTTTATCTTTGTTCTGCTTGCTGACCTTGATAAGTAACAACTGTCTGTGCAAACTCCATCAGTCATTTAGACTGCTTTCATGTTGTTTTTCCTTTGCTTTGATTCTTGTGACAGTCTCACTATGTAGCTCACAGGAGGCTGGAAATCAAAACTACCTCTCGGCCCACGGGGGATTCGACAAGACCCTAGGGAAGGGGGCAAAAGAATGAAGGGACAAGAGACACAAAGAATTCGAGCAAGTCTGGGGTTCTGATCAAGCTCTGAAACTTTAATTTCAGGCGCAGGTTATAAAGACACCGCAAAGCGAGAAGTTTGGGTGAGGGTCATTGCTTAGGGCTATCCCACTATTGAATCCTTATGGCCCCAGATCATCCCACTGTCATATCCTTATTGCCTTAGACCATCCAACTGTCTTAACTGGCTCCCAGGAAATGCCAGATGTTCTTTAAGTTCCTGGTACCTGAGACTAAGTTTTCCAGAACAGCAGGTAATATCCTGGGTTTGGCTTCTGGCACAAAGCCCCCTACATTAGCATCCTAAACACTGGGGCTACAACCTAGAAAAGTATAAAGCATACTGTAGACTTCCCTTTGCAAGTCCATTTTATGGACTCAGATGACATGAAGATATCAGATTTCATAAAAGAAAACATTCATCTCTGCTTTGCTCTATTTTCGACATTGTCCCCTACTTTCTTTTGTAAAGAAAAGAAAGAGGTCAAGTTATTATTAAAAAAATAAACCTAAACAGATATAGGTCATCCTACTTCAGAAGTCAAATACAAAAGAAAACATGTCTTTAAATTAGTTGCTTATGATGAAGTATAAATTGTGTAATCGTATTTCTGATGCCCAGTGTCTGTGCAACTTCTGGGATGTGATTATAGAAGAAATAGCTTGATAGTATATGGGAACATGAAACAGAAATGTGGTCGCACTGTAAGTCAGAATCTGGGATAAAAAGGCATGTTTCTTTCAGAGAAGCTAGTCTGTTGTAGTCCTTAATGCCACACTATCCTAAATTATTGTTCTTTCTGTTATTTGCATAAGAAAAGTGATCCTTTTGTTTGGATAAGAGATTCATGAAGCCTATGAGGCAAAACTTGAATAAATCACAACCTAAGAGAGATTATTTAAAATTAATTAATGCACAAATCTTTATTGTGATGTTATTTATGTGCTATTTCAGTATTCATTTTAATGTTTTCTTCAGCTTTCTTAATGTTTGTTTCTCTAAGAGTAGTATTTATCCCTGAGATAATATTTTGCTTACTTGTGTTCTGACAAAAAATATCTGTCAAAAAGCAATTTAAGGAACAAGAAAGGGTTTATTCTACCTTACAGTTTGAGGGGATACATTCCATCGTGGTGGAATCACAATTACGAGATTGGTTTGAACCTCAATAGAGATTTTGGACTTTTAAACAGCCTTGAGATCGAAAGGCTTTGAACTCTTTGAAGTTGAATTAAATGCATTTTGCATTATGGTATGGATATATTTTGCATTATGACTTCTATAGGAGTCACTGAGTGGAATGTGGTAATATGAATGAGAATATTCCACATAGGCTTATATATTTTAATATTTGGTCCCCAGTTGGTGTGTGGAACTGTTTGGGAAGAATTAGGAGGTATGGCCTTCTTGGAGAATGTGTGTCACGAGGGGCCTTTGAGATCTCAAGAACCCATACCATTTTCAGCGCTCTCTCTCTCTCTCTCTCTCTTCTCCTCTCTCTCTCGTCTCTCTCTCTCTTTCTTTCACTCTGTGTCTCTGTGTTTTTCTGTTTCTCTGTCTCTCTCTCTCCCTCTATCTCACCCTCTATTTCTTCCTCTATCTCTCCCTCTGTCTATCTCTATCATCTATCTATCTATCTATCTATCTATCATCTATCTATCTATCTATCATCTATCAATCATCTATCTATCTATCTATCTATCTATCTATCTATCTATCTATCTATCTATCTACTCTCCCTTCTGTTTGTGGGCCAGACACACACTTTCAGATACTGTTCAAGAACTGAAGACCAAAGTGTGGATGCTTCAGTGTTTCTTAGAAGGGGGAACAAAATACTCACAGGAGGAAATATGGAGACAAAGTGTGGAGCAGAGACTGAAGGAAGGGCCATCCAGAGACTGCCCTACCTGGGGATCCATAGTCTCCAAACCTGGATGCTATTCCAGATGCCTGAAACTGCTTGCTGACAGGAGCCTGATATGGCTGTCTCCTGAGAGGCTCTACCAGAGCCTGACAAATACAGAGGCAGATGATCCCAGCCAACCATTGGACTGAGAGCAAGGTCCCTGACAGAGGAGTTGGAGAAGGGACTGAAGGAGCTGAGGGGGTTTTCAGACCCGTGGGGGGAGAAACAGGGTCAACCAGCCAGACTCTCCCCCTGCCCCGGAGCTACCGGGACTGGACTACCAACCAAAGAGTACACATGGAGCGACCCATGGCTCCAGCCGCATATGTAGCAGAGGATGGCCTTGTTGGACATCAGTTGGAAGAGTGGCCCTTGGTCCTGTGGGGGTTCGATGACCCAGTGTAAGGGAATGCCAGGGCGGGAAGGCAGGAGTGGGTGGATGGGTTGGGGAGCACCCTCATAGAGGCAGGGGGTGGGGGCATGGGAAAAGAAACAAAAACCAACCAAACAGAAAAAGAACCATGCCTGCATACCAGCTGCCTTGATCCTTGGTGAGATGATTACAGACTCACCTTCTGAAAACAATAGCTGTAGCTGCTTGCTGCCATGGATCAACTGGGTTCACCTGAAAGGGGGGCTGGGAATGAAAGGGGGAAGGAGGGTGAGAAAAGATGGAGCCAAGACAAAGTATTCTGATTAAGGTTTGAAGTTTAATGTTCAGCTCTCAATTTAAAGGGAAAGTCCCACCCCCACCACCGAACCCCTTCTTACTTCAGCTGGCGTGGGTAAGGGGAACCATCCTTGGTTACTGCCAGAGATGGGCAGAGGAAGAGGTGGGTGGAGGAATCCATCCTTTGTCACAGTTGGAGATATCTCAAGGCAAGCTCATCCGGCAGTCTATTCTTCTAAGTTCCTGTGGCAGGCTGTACCTGCAGCCAAGGTGGATAGCACCACCTGGGTCCTATTGTTTTTTGTCTATTGTGGAAAACAAGGTCTTTCAGGTCTGCTTAAGGCTGGGGGAAGTGCACAAATAGTCCCAATAAAACATTTCTTTTTTTTACAAACTGCCCAGTTATAGTGCCTCTTCATAGCAATTGAAAAGTAACTACCATATAAATTCAAGTTATTTACTCTATTTTTGTTGTTTGTATGTATGTGGTTTCAGGGCTGTACTGGAAAGCCAATAATGAATCTCATGTCTTGAAAGCTAATGATCTTCTCATCAGTCACTAGTTTCCTATAGTCCTTATGAGGGTGACCCCTTCCATGTTAACATGTCCTTCCATATTGTCATCCTTTAGCCTTGTTTGTGTAGCTATTTCTTCTAGGAAAGACTATTTCACAGTGGATGTTTTTGGCTCTTCGGTGATGAAAGCCATAGATACAGGAGTTGTGATGTAGATGTATTTTGGAAATCTGGGCTCTCCACTATCTCTTGCACTCTACACTGTGTTCATTTGTAGCTTTCTGTGATTGTCTCCATTTGCTGTAAGGTTGAGAATTATAGACACATTTTTCCAGGAAATGTGGTTCATATACAAGGAGGATTCACAGGCGCTAAGTCTGGAGCTACACTGGTGGGCTTGAAGACCATAGCAGCTTGGGGTAAGGATAGGGATTAAAGACACTCTTTTTAAAAAGTGGGGGTAAAGTTCACTGTGGTGTTGAACTCAGTATAGAAGAAATGGATAGAAGAATGACTACTGTATCCTCGGAACTCCTTAAACCATGCTCAGACAGATGGAATGAACAGAACTTCCAACACTTGGAACATTGCAAGAACAAAACAATATGTAACAATGTAAAGAGTAAACACAGGCACAAAGAGATCCAATTACTATAGCTATGTCTAAAATACCCATGAGTACATTAGTCTTACTCAGTTTGGTCCTATGTTAACAACTGATTAATCAGTTCCTCTGTCAAATAGTATTTCTATCTACATGATGAAAACTTATGTAATTTTTTCCCACATGAATTTTTTGTTATTTTCTGTTTATTTTTTCCCCATCCCATTTGAGAACAATTAAAGCAAAGTCTCCTACCCAAATGAATCTGAAAATAACCAAACAAGACAATTCTCCAAGTAAAGCGCAAAATGAACTAATAAAAAAGAAATATTTTTGTTGAAACACATGAAGCCATACTGTGTATTTCCTTGCAGAAATATTTAAGTAACATCATCATTCTAAGAAAAACAGAGCCAAAGGTTGATACTTTGTTAAATATTTTAAAAACAAATTATATAAATATATTAATTTTCTCTTTCTTTCTTTGTTCCTTCCTTCCTTCCTTCCTTCCTTCCTTTCCTTCCTTCCTTCCTTCCTTCCTTTTTTTCTTTCTTTTTCTTAAATGAAAGCCAGGCTGGCCTTAAACTTCTGCCTCCATTTTCTCAGCATTTGCCTACTGGAATAGACCACGTTACCTAGCTAAATATATTAATTTTCTGAATTTGACACATTTTAGCGTCTTCACAGAGAACACATTCCTTCTTACACTTATAGCACATCATTTCTGATATAGCTTAGCTATATCCTCTGTGAGGGATGCTACATTATTTCTCAGTGATCAGCATAAAAGTTTACTCACAATGTATGTACTTCCAAGCTCATTTTTGTTGTGGGTAGAATTTGTATCCTTCCAGTTGTGGGGCCTTCAGTTTAGCTTCTTTCTGGCTGTCAGATTCTTCTTACTCACACAGTGTACACCTAGTTCCTGTTTGTAGGCCCTCTCAATTCAACATTCGATTTTGCAAAGCCAGCAATAAGATATCAAGTTGTGCCAGCAAAACTCAATTTTATTTAAGACATGACAACCATGGGCAAAATACTGAATTAACTTTGGTTTTCTTTGGCTTAAAAGCAACTCAGGAATTCCTCCTATATACCACAGACAGGACTATGTAAGGATGTAAAATTACTGGAAGATAGGGCTCAGAGCAATCCCATTAGGAATTGGAGCCAGCATCTGGTTTTCCTCCTCATGATGTCTTTTTCATATCTATAGCACATTTTTGTTCTCTCAGAATTCCCATTGTCAGCCCTGATGCTAGAAGTTCATTTAAAATACATTTATGTGTTTTAATATACCAACTTCCTTGTTTTGTAGGCATTTTTAAGTAGATGGTTAATTTATAATTCTTTTTGATGTCTTCAGAAAACATATATACATGTAACATTATGCAAACCAAGTATTTTATTTATATATATATATATATATATATATATATATATATATATATAATTAAACGTATGTCAGTAATGATATATATATGTATATATATTACACAAAGAATATACACAGTGTTATTTGCTTTCCTGAATGTTAATTCAGGTAGCTTCTGAGTATTGGTTTATTTGTGTATATGCCACTTCGTTGCACATTCCTTTCATTGCGCAACTAAACACGCAGGTTACCTGTTGTTGCGCACAGCTTGAAGTGTAATGTGTGCATTGATTAACGGGTATAGACATCTTCCTTCCAAAACAGGGCTGGGGGTAGAGAAATTAAGGAAAATGCTGGCCTGGTCAATTTTGAAATTTAATCGTGAAAAAACTGAGAGTTCTACAATTTGGTTGGAAGGTGTTGGCATATTGTAGAAAAATGAAGTCTTGTGCGATCTCCCTGGGGTTGCATTATGGACCAGGCAGGGAGAGTGCACTGCCTCTCACTAGACCACATTCTCTTGGTTCCGCCCACTTTCTTTTTCCGTGAACAGCATCACACATTTGAAGCTGAGCGATTTTCTCTCTCTGCTTCTTGCCAGTAACTTGGAAGTGACAGCCTCCCTTTCTTTCGTATTCTCCCTGCCTCTTTCAGTTCAAAGAGGTAGAAGTTCTAGTAATGTCCTTATAAGTTTTCTATTGGATAAGAATGCGATGCACTCCATCGATAGACTCTATACCATCAGCCCTTTCCCTATTGTTTTTGTTGGTCTGTACCCGATGCAGACTTAGTGTTCCCAGAGCGTTTCCGTTTGATAAGATTCCAAGGTCGGCCAAGGGTCTTCCGAATGTTCATCATAAAATCCGGGAGCTCTCTCTGTGGTAAAAATGTTGCCATACGCACAGGGTCTTGTACAGAGTGCTTAGCCCTGCTTAGGATATGTAGCCACTGGTCTCCTTGGTGACTGGCAACATCCCTCCAGTTCTGAGCTTTGCACAGCAGTTCTGGGAATTCAAGTCTCGGGTAAGCTACTTCTCTCAACCTAGAAGCATTTGAAAGGTGTTTATGTTGGAGACTGTATTGATGGTGTCAACCTAGTACCACAGATTTAAACGTGCGAATGGAAATAATCTATTCTTCAGATTTTTAATTGAGATGGATATTAATTAGCAGAATAGCAATATGATTTTAGAATCTGTGTGAATATTTTCAAATTTATTACATATTCAAAATGAATATATCTCACTGTTATCATCCACTGTAGTGTCAGACCCCACAACCACTAACGGGTCACAAAAACCCATCCTCGCGAATTCATTCTTTCTTACCCAAGGAAAATACAAACAAAACTCCGTCGCGATTTCTTAAAATCTGCAAACTGGCCTTTTCTAGGGTATAAATGTGTTTAAGAAAATCCCCACTTAAAACATAGGTTAAAGAGCAGGGCTTCGAAGAGATAGCAGAGTCGGGGGGGGGGCATTTCCCCACAAATGAGATCAACAACTTTATCCAAGTGCTAAACAGAGCAGGCTAGACGGTCGGTCTGTCCTTCGGTCTTTCCCTGTGTGGTAATATACAGGTTTCTGTCATTTTGGAAGCAGAGACCAGGCTCTTAAACGCTGCAACTCTAGGCACATTCCAGTCGAACCTCCCAGCTTTCAAAACTGTTAAAAGTCAAGCTCTATAAAGTATGCAGGCTATGGGATTTTTATACAGTAATGTTAATAGACGAAGTCCCCTTTCTTGCTAGGCTATCTGCTTTTCTCCTAATGCTATAACTCTTTCCATATCAAAAATGAGAATAAATACAGTAATTTATGATACTGACCCTAAAATCGTTTAATACCCTGCTTAGTGTTTGACATCAGCTGATGCTAACGAAATATTGGTCGTTATCATTATCTGGGCCTCACTGAATTTTCAATTCCTATGTTTAATGCTCGGCTGGTCTCCTTCACACTCTTGTTAAAAGATTCACCGATCTAGAATAGTGTGCTCTTCACTTGAGAGCATGAGATACAGAAGACAATCATGGATGACCCTTCCTAATCCTAAGCACAGACATTTAGGCTGATTATGCTTAGCAGACAATTGCAAGAGGTGAAAAACACTTGTTTGCGGCTGTGCTCAGCAGCTGTTCTGGCTTAAGGATCTTGGCCACGATAATATTTCTGACGTCTCAGTTACAAGTCTGCTTAGTATTACTTAAAATGCTGGTTTGGGTATTAGCAAAATTAGAATGGAATGAACATGGAAGCAAGCCCCATAATTATCCAAACAAAACCATGATTTTTACAGAGCAATCCTTTCTGATACGTACTCATTTCGAAGCAGTTTTAACAGAAGAGAATGGCGCCCTCTAGTGTTTCAATGAAAGATGAGCAATTACATAAGCATTTCACGTCTCAACTTGAACTTATCTTAGATTCTCAATGAAGATGATTTTACGTATGTAGAATGTAGGTTGGTAAATAATAAATCAATGAAACACGTTAGTATGAAATTTGAGGAAACTATGCTATTTTTAGTGGACTTTCTGGTGATTTTAAGCATAGCAAAAGATGGAGTAGAGATTGGATTAAACTATTTCTTGTCTGAGATGTGACATAAAGCTTCTGTTCCCTTATCTGGAAGGTCAGCCTCCAGCTTGAGAAGGTTGCATATCCATCAACAACTCTACACATGGTAGCATGTTTTGGGATACGGACATTCCCTTCACAGAGTAAACTGCAGGAGAATCAGAGGATTGTAACGAGTCTCCTTTCCCACCCTCCACAGCATCTGGGCAGCGTAAAAGGGCTGCGTGCTGACCCTTAGTGTCTCAAGAGTGTGATTGTGTTGTGCTCAGAGATGGGGTTTTATAGCTAGGTAAGAAGGGTGGGGAGTCTGTGATTACCGCTGAGTCCTTATGAGGAGAGGATACAGAGAACCGTGTGTGACGTCACATGGAGAAGATTGCCATTTACAAACAAAGCAGAGCCGTCTACGGAGAGGTCAGTTCCGTTGACACCTTGGTCTTGCTCTTCCAGTTTCCAGATCCATGAGGGAAACACATCTCTGTACTTTAAGGCATCTACTATGTTTTAATTTGTTACGATAGTCCTAGCAAACTCATACGTTCCCCAGTTCTCTTTCTGTTCTCTGTGCAGAAAGCTGATATTAGTTTTTTTTCAAAGTCTTATTTCTAAATTAGTTTTGAGAAATGATAAAGGAAGTTTAAACATTGACTGGTAACAATAGAAAATGTGTTATCTTAGCAGTGTCTGATCATTCTCTCTCAGTAGTCTCAACTGCATCATTTTCCTCCTTCCTTTCTCTAGTCCAGTCACCTTGCACACTACCTCCTAAACGGCTGGTTCACCAGGAAAACTGACAGATGACAGAAAATACCTCACCTCATACCACATGAAATCCCAACTCTAAAAATACATCCTAGCACTCAGATATTATAGGGGTGTTGGAGTTATAGATACGAATTATTCTGTAAAGAGAACTAGTTGCAATGAACTAAACTGGGGTAGACACAGAGTGCACTGTGTGCTGGACAGCTACTCCGAGCCATGGGGCCTGCTCTGGATGTGGTTGATATACTCAGGGTCACTCCATTGAAGAACACTGATTTTCCATTTAGCACCTATCAATTGTGAGTAACTTACTGAGGAGGGGTGCAGCCACACCGTCTTCCACCCATGGGTTTTAGGATCTGAGCTCAGGTTTTCATGCTAATTCCACAGTTACCCACTGGACCCTCAGCCTGATTATTATGACATTTTAATGTTCATGTATTATCAGCATCCAGTGCTGTTTAGTCTTGATTTCCTCACTGGATTTCTAGCCACTTAAAATACACATCCCTGGTGTGTATATGGCAGCGCTCTCAGGGTGAACACTTGCTCTGACTGTGGACAGGCAAGTCTACGTGGCTGACATCCTGGACTGGAAGAAAAGTGGGTGGGGCAAGAAAGCTGAGCAGCAGAGTCCGGTGACTGCAAACACACTGAGCAGCCACTGCATGTCCTGCTGCTACACCCTTGCTGTGTACTCACCATACCTTTAAGCTGTGATGTGGAGAAAAATCTTATTTCCTTATATCTTGGTCAGATGTTTCGTCACAGTAGTAACAAAAGTAGCTGATGCAGTAATCAAGGGAAAATTGTATTATGTACTGGACTTTGTAAAATCATTTAGTGGGATATGAATTTATAGTCATTTCCTTATAGTTTTGTTTTACAGAAATGTCCATACTCTATTCTAGATATACCTGATCAGTCAAGATCATTGATGTTGTAATTACAATAGCCAAGATATGAAAACAGCGCAGATATCTGCTAACTGATGAATGGATAATGGAAACGTAGGTTCACATGATGGAATATTACTCAACTATCGACAAAAATAGAATTATGAAGTTCACAGGTACTGATTGGAGCTGGAAACAGGAATTCTGACTCAGGTAACCTAGATACAGAGAGACAAATGTTACTACGTGTTCTCTCTTATCCATAAATGCTAGAATTGAATTTCCAGCTATGTGCGTTTCATTTAGAATACCCATTAAAGTCAGAGAATTACTAAAGGAAATGAAGAGAGACAGAAGGGTTGAAATATAGAGTTTAACTGGTGCAAGGGATTAAAATGAATAATGGAACCGGAAGGTCTAAGCTAGGGTGGAAGGAAGGAGGGTAGAGTAGATGAAAGCTGAAGAGTTGGCTTCACCCCAAGGAGCTTTTGAAAAAAATCACATAGAAATCTAGTACTGTAGAAGCTCCACTTATATTGGATACATACACAAAAAGAGTTAAAATGATGTTTCCAGGTAATGGAAAAAACATTTTTACCAGATAACGAAGGCCCACATACAAAACGCCCTGTGCAAGCTCTGAGTTACTTCTTTTGAATATGGGCCAGTTCAGTTCCATAGGCCACCCCCAAACATCACAGACTACTGCCAATACTCTTGGTCACCCTCCAGAATTCGATGGTAAGACCCAATTACTGAAATAGTCTATGCTTGAGTCATCAAAATCAAGGTTGGCAAAACTACGCTTGGTGTGGACCTGGATATTTTATCCCTATTGGGCTGTTTTCATAGTGCTGGAAAGTGCTATGCAAGCTACTGGAGGCAAAAAAATAACCATCAATTATATATAAGTATTAACCCTCTGATCTACAATAATGACTAGTCTGGAAAAACATGCCTCCTGGTGCAATAGTGGTATGAGCATCATTAGAAAAATCATGTTATAACTTAGATTGTATTTAAGTTTCACTTTACAGGATGAAACACATATCTGACAGATTTATAAGACTAAGAACCTACGGTTAGGCAGATCCTTGGTCTGAGGGAAAGCATATCACTATTATGCTTTCCCTATTAGAAGCATATTTTATGCTTCTAAGTGAACATATTATTAGACTGATTCTCAATAACTTATATTTTGTTATATCCATTGATCAGTGTGTCTCCTGTCCCTTATCAGAGAAGCTTCTAATTGCACTAGATTTTGATTAACCCACATTTGGCAGAGGTGCAAAAATAAAACCTTACACAATACCACTCCCTAATAGGAATGCATATTAACTGAAATTACTTCTTTCAAGTCTCAAGGATCATTGTAGAGAAGAAGCTGAGAGGTATGTAAGAGGAGACTGTGGATGAGTACACAGAAATGACATATGGACACAGCAAGGCAGTTGCACACATAAGTTTACGGTAATTGTATCAGTGTATACACAGCCTGGAAAATTCCAAGCCAACCCACGTCCCAGCAAAGAGCAAGCCGCTGGGCACTCTATCCCAAGCCAGTGCATGAAGTGATTGGCAATACACAGAGAAAGGGAGACAATGTTCTCAACGTGTAACTGCTGGTAAGCTAAACACTTTTCAGGAGACCATATGACATCAACAAATATTTGAGTAGTTATTTTTAAAGAATCAAAAAACCTGGTACAAACTTGGGCAAGCAAGAAGGAAGGTGAACTGGGGAAAGGATGAGGGTGAATATAATAGAAATACATAAAGTATATAAAAGAATTCCAACTTCATGAATAAGAATAAATTTTGTTTCAACACCAAAAAAAGAGAGAAGTACATCAAGTTGACAGAATACCATGATTAACTGATTTTGAGATGAGGTATAGGTGTGTTGTTTAGATTAGCCTCAAATTCCTGGACTCAGAGACCCTCCTGTTGCAGCCTCAAGAGAACATGGGGCTACAGGTGTGTGACAGGCCTTGAGTCATATTGATTTTTTTAAATATTTATATTAAATAAAATATTTTATTATATATTTGTGTTGAACTTTATTAGGATTAGAAAGATAGGAGGGAAGATAAACAATTCTCATTTTTTTTTTAACCTACAAGAGTCTTTCTGCTTAATTGGGATAATTACAAAGAAGTCATAGATATTTAAGATTACAATGGTTCTGAATGAAGGTAGTGTAGAAAAATAGAAGAGGTGACATGGTGTGGTCGTATAAGGATTATGGAAGTCATTCATATGGCAGAAAGCAGGGAATAACTTAGTAAAGATATTAGTAAAGCATTGGTAAATTTACATGGATGTATTAGTAACTTTTTGTTGTGTGTATGATAAAACATCATGGTCAAAAGCAACTTATGGAAGTTTCTGGTCCCAGAGGGGAAGTCTGTTAGTGGGGGAAGCACGGCAGCAGGCCGCTGTAGCTGAAGTTAAGAGGTCACACCATCAGCTTCACATAGCAGAGAGAATGAACTGGAATTGGGGCTAAGCTATACACTCTAAATCCCTCAATAAGCAATGTATTTCCTCCAGCAAGTCTTCACCTCTTTAGGCTTCTGTTAACTTCTCAAACAGTGCCACCAATCAGGGGCTCCAGTGTTCACATACGTGAACTTACTGGGGACAGGTGTCATTCAAACCATTATTACAAGTTTAGTAGTTTTTCAAGTTTTATAATAAATGATCCTACAAATAAAATGGAATGGTGAAGGAGGTTAAAATGAATATAATAATTAGGAAAAATTAGTGTTTTGGGTCTCATGTGTGATTAAATGTTACATAGTTAATAGAGTGACAAGAATCATAGAATATTTAAAAAAAAAATCCCAGAAACGCAAAATTTTTCTTTGAATATCTGGACTTTAAATTATAGACTTGTTATTTAAGGAGTTGAGTCAGGATAGTCTCAGAAATATCATCTGCTCCATTGTGAGTCAACATGGGCTGCAGAAATTCACGAGTCGGCAGTGGGAGGGTGTTATGCCAAGCCAAGTTTTCATATATAGAAGGAATGCAAATGAAGGAGCAGCTTCAAATGAAGCCTGAACTTCATAGTCCCCTCACCCTCGAGAGTTCAGACAGAGGAGACAACATCAGAGGAGAACACGACGTGTCCAGCCGTTTAGAAATAGAATAAGAGAATGCAGTGTCAGAAACAACGAATAAATTTTTTAAAAATAGGCCTCTATATTAAGTAGTGTCTGAGATCTCAGTAGACTAATTGCTAATTGTGTGCAAATCCACAAGAAAGGTTTTAAAATCAACATTAAAACAAACCCAGATCTTGCCATTTCTTAATCTGTTTACTTCCTTTCCCCATATCTTGCAATCTGTTTCACTATTTATAGCATCCTGATATACCTGGCTAGTCTGTATGATAATGAATTTTAAGTATCAACTTGTCTAGTGTTTGGTGCCCAATTTGCTCAAAGGACAGTCTAGATGTTTCTATGAAAGTATTTTAAAAATATTTATAATCAGTATATTTTGAAGAAAGTATATTGTTTCTCACAATTTGTATGGTCTTTATCAGGTGGATGCCCACAGAGCAAAGACTGGATTACTGAAAAAGAATTATATATTTCATTTTTAAATTCTCCATTCTTTTTATCTTTCATGATAGTAGATGCTCGAATAGGTATTCAGAACGCTCCAGCTGTTATGAATGCGTATGAAGATACGTAATTAGCTTTTGTTTCTTAGTATAGAGAGACATAAACTTTTGAAGGCTACAGATACGTATAGCTGAAATTATCATATTCAACAATATTTCTTAATAATTATCTTTATTAATTTCAGCATTAATCAATTTCATTAAATCAACTTCACAAGAAATATTACATGTAAATTTTTTAAAGTTATTTTTATTATTGTTCAACATTAGGTGTATATCTGTTTGGGGTATACATGCATGTTAGGTCATGTACCCACAGAATGCAGAATAGGCCAAGAATCCTTGGGAACTGGAGTTACAGGGAGATGTGAGTTGTTAAGGTAATCTCATTAGTATGCAGATGTGTCTATGGGAAAGCAGGAAATAAATACTCATTATTTCTCTCTCGATATGACGCTTCACTGAATTCAATATCGTTAAAAGAGTTAACAAAAATCAGTTTACCATTAACTCATTTACTATTTAATTTTTAAAAGATTTTGATTTATGTGTATGATGTTATGCTTGCATGTATATTTGTAGATCATATGTATGCCTAGTGCACATGGAGGCCAGAAGACATGCCCTGGAACTGGAGTTATGTGATATTGGTGCTGGGAATCAAACAGGTTCTCAGGAGGAGCAGCCAGTGCTCTTAACCTATATCCCTGTCTTTTACATACTCAAGGATTATTCATGTTAGAAAATTATGATTATATGGCATTTATGACCCATAGCATTTTTTGCTGTTTTTCCCCTAGCTATAGTTGGATTTCATGATTATTTTGAGGGAAATATTATATGTAGCTTATGGCGCATTTTTCATGTCCGAAATTAAGAAATCAAGAACATGCTAATGCTGATACAATGCTAACTAAACAAGCATTTTAGAACAAATGGCACTGCATATCAGAACGTCATGAACTGATAATATCCCGTTGGTGGCCAGGAAGATATTTTAACCTGAGACAGTGACTTTTCTCAAGACTGTAAAATGTCTCTGTGTTTTACAGTCAGGGTTTTGTTGCCAGAGATAAAGTTGCTGAATTCCATCTATTTCTGGTAAAGGTCATAATTTACTGATAGGTTCCTGAACGCTCACATTTCTCTGATTCCTGATGATTATGAAAATCGTTGAACACAAGTTCATAGGAGCTCGACATGAATGCCGGTGATTGTGAAAATCTGTTGATTATGGAGCAGACGCCATTACTGTACTCCACCTTTCCGTTCTCAGAATTCAAAGCCCGTGATTATGTCTTGGTATTTCCGGAAAAAAAAAAAAAAAGAAGAAATCATTTGCTTTACTGGGGACCTGATTTTTCTTCACTTAGACTATTTGAACAGTTTGCTAAATTGACACCAAATTGTAAGGAATAGACATGTATAGCACCAAAAATGATTTTAGGAAAAGTTAGAAAGTGATTGAAAATGTGCAAGGTGTCGTTATTTCTTTGCCCCTTGTCCTGAAGTCATATCATGGGTCTTTTTTAATTTTTATATTATCTTATATAAAACATTTTCAAGGCAACAGTTACCCTGCTACTAAAGAAAATAATTAAAATAATTTCATAAACGTGAGAAATGTTAGGTGCAGGACTAGAGGAGAACACGTTGTCTTTATACTACTGCTCTAGAGATCATGTATGCAGTGAATTGTTTCTTGATAACAGTGTTACAGTTCATCATAGTCTATTTATCTTGATGGGAATTTATAGTCACTTCTTTGAAAGTGTTTGTCAGGTTCATTATGTTTTTTTAATCCTTTCAGAAAGACATATTAAAATTGTGAAAATTATATAGAAAGATGAAAATACTCTGCTGTGCCAAAGACGAGATCCCCAAAGATATTTAAGAGAAATTGTGCTGAAAATGTCTTTATGTTTTAACCATAAAATGTGAGTGGAATCCATGCCTTACACTGCTCAGGAGACCATGAACCTTAGACTAGATAGGCTATAGTCCCAATGGAAACCCAAATACTATTGTTCTGCTAAAGGATCATGGTAATAAAATGACTCATAACAACGTTCTGCTATACCCAAAGAGCACTACTTCTTAGAGACACTTTGTCTTGCAGTAGATGGGAACATGGACTCCCATAATTAGACAGTTTGCAGACATTGAGAGATTTTAGAACACTCGGTCCCAAATAGGATGTTTGATCAAATCCCTCCCTTCAGTGCTCAGGGAGTGATGAAGAGGAGATAGAAAAACTTGCAGGAGCCAGAGGGGATTATCACTTCAAGAATACAACAGGAGTTCTACTAGACACGACACTGATGAACATCTGAACTTGCAGCGACAGTGGCAGCAATCATCCTAGGTTCAAGCCAGGCAAGGTCCATTACCAAGAAAGGGAAGTAGACATGGCCTCTAATGCTTAAGTAAGAAGCTGTCTGCAGTTGACATCAGCTTGCAAACAAAAAATTGTTTTCTTTCATAGTCTCATTGAGTATATGAACCACACACTTCAGGGTAGGTCCGTGTCCAGCAGTAGATGGCCAACATAAAGCAAATTCAACGGTATTTTTATAGATATTTTGTTTCATATTTGTTTTGTTTGGTAGTGGTGTTAGGATTTGTCTTACTGGTCTATTGCATATGTATCATGGTTTTTGGTTTTGTGTTTTTATGGTATGTGTGCATGTGAGAATGTATTTTCTGTGTTTTTTAATTATGATTTATTTGTTTGTCTTTTTGTTTGTTTCATGTTTATTTTTTTTTCTAAACCGAGAAAGTTGGGTAGGTAGAGAACTGGAGAGGATCCAGTGCAGTCAGAAGAGGGGAAACCATGATAAGACTATATTGATTGAAAAGGCATTTTTTTTTTTTTAAATTAGGCTGGTTCTGGGCATTTTCAGAGACATATTTGGAAGTTGGCTGCAGTTCTCTATGATGTTATGTTAGCAAGAGATAAAGTTGGGACAGGATCTGGATTTCAAACAAGTGTTAGTGCATGTTTTAAGGCTCTCTTAATTGTCATGTGAAAATTACTTTTGTTTCTTCTACAATATTTAATGTAAGTTGTATTGATTGTACACTTTCTAATTGTGTTAGTGTGTTGAAACCTGTCATGTCTGTTACGGGGGTCTATCAATCAGCTTTTGTTTTATTGTCCTGAGTATTACATAACCTTAGTATTCTGAAAAAAGCTTGCAAGTACTGGAAGAAGTGAGTCAGACTTTAAGCAGAAGCAAGAGGTTAGTGGGCTGATTATTGTTGGTATAATAGCTTTAATTACATTAATTGCGAACACCACTACTTCTGAAATTGCTTTTACACAAGAAGTTAAGACAGCTACTTTTGTTAATCATTTATCAAAAAAAATGTTACTAATGTGTTGAATACACAAGAGGATTTAGATAGGCATTTGGAACAACAGATTGATGCTTTTTTAGCCTATTCAAATTATTGGAAGGAATTTCTCAGTTTAAGAGTAAGGAGCCATATTGATTGTCATGACAAATACCAATGGAGTTGTGTTACTTCTAAAATTTACAATGATAGTAATTATAATTAGGAAAAAGTTTAAAGACACTTGCAGGATATTTGATATAATTCTAACACCTCTCTGGATGTTTTAACTTTGCATAGTGAGATTATGAATTTCTAGAATACTGCTCTGCTGAGCGTTGATGCAGTAGATACTGCAGATAAAATTTCCCATGTCCTGAGGTCAGTATTTTCATTTTGGTCAAGCCTCAAGAATGACATATATAGCTTGATCATGCTAGCCCTTTTGGTCCTGGGAATACCTTTATTCCTGTCCATCATGTTAAAGCGTGTCTCTAATAATATCAACATGTTGGCAGCCAAAGTACATGACTTGAAACTGAAAATGGACCCCCCAGTCAGAGTTATTATTAATTTAACAGGTTGGCAAGCCAAGGAAGGGTAAGATTCTGCACAGAACCTTACCAACCTAAGACAGACATGCATTGCTTTTGATAATGCACATTCCACAACAATTAAAGAAGACATTTTTGTCAGAATGACCTTAGACAGGCTCAGTCTTGTTTATGAAATAAAAGATGGGGAGATGTGGAGAGCTTTTGGGGCTCCTTGGCAGGGATTTTACATTGGCCAAGGACAAGGAAATGGGCTTCAGGCAGGAATCTGACTTTAGGCTAGAACAAAGAAGTAATTCCAGGCAGGAACTAAATCTTAGGCTAATAAAGAAGAAATCTTAGTCATGAAAATGTCTTTGGGCTAGGACAGGGAAGTAGGCTCGGATATGTTGCTCATCCTGATAAGCCCTTAGAAACAGTGATCATGGGATTGATCATGGGATTTTGTTTATATTGCCTTGCTTGTTTTTTGACTATTCGTGTTTATTGTCTTGCTTGTTCCTTGACTATTTGCATCTATTGTATTGCTAGTCCCTCAACCTAGAACAGACCTTAATACTTGCAGGTAATTAAAATGGTAAAAAAGCAGATTAGGGGAAAAGTGTTTCTTAATAGCGAGTGTCATTAGGGCTACTTGTAATCACACCAATTGAAAGGCTAAGGAGGATAACCAGTTCAAACTAGCCTAAGCTCAAAAGACTTTCTAAAAAAAACCGAATGTTTAATAATATTTTACAGAGAGTCTCGAGGTGATAGAGAAGAGTAAAATGAAAAGCTAGGAAGTCAGCAGTGACTTCCTGGCAAAGGCACGTTTGCAGCTGTGTTCTGACAGGACTTATGCAGTGGCATTTTAGTCAAAATGATAAACAGCCTCAGCAGCATGGTTGGAAACCAGTCTTGTTTCATGTGAGCAATTTTGAAAAATGGCAGAGGAGAAATGCAGAAACAGTGCCTCATGCAACAACAGAGTATATTCAGTTCCAAAACCGGAATGCACTGACAAATTATCTTATGAACAAATGATCACAAATACAAATTTCCTTATTCCATCTTAGAAATCTTTTCCTAAATGTTAGGATTTCAAATGTAAAAGACAATGATTTTGCATAGGACATAGCTTATATCTGTGAAAGCAATCAAAACTTTCTTTTGTATATGCCGATAAATGTTTTTAGAACTTCTATATTTTTTCTTTTATTTATTAAGAATAATGTAGCCTGTTTTACTATGTCATGGAATGTATTTTATGGACCCAATGGCAACCCTTGGGACTAGCTTACTAGCTTGATGAAGGAAGCAGTAAGCATTGTGTTCAGGGATAGACACTACCTCAGTAAAGAGAGTGGAAGGTTACTGAGAGAGACATTCAATCTCAGCATGTGTCATTCATTTGTATGAGTGCACACACTCATATGTACTGACACACACATGAATCTGCATAGTGCTTCCTCACATACATGAAACACACACACACACACTCAGACACAAATGTGATTTATTTTACTACAATTTATTATGGTCATAAAAATCTAGTTAGGGAAGGACATACATATTATAATTAATTACCAATATCATTATTAATAAGATTCAAAATTCTAGTATATCTTTACAGAAGAATGTGAGACCAGAGAAACCCATTCATTATTTATAGGAAATTAAGATGGAGAGTAAGTGACTTTTAAACATAGGTTGTAGTCTCTTTAAAAAACGCTGCCTCTAGTCTTTTGCTTAGATCTTGCAATCACGATCTTTGGTACCTATACAAGTAAGTTGGTATTTGCTTCAAATGCTGTTCTAAGAAAAGCTTGCACAAGCAGGTTAATAGCAGGTATATTCTCAGTTAAAGCAACCAAAATGCTACTTAATAAATGGATGGATGAAGGGATTATTATGATTCTACAGTGGTAAAAAACACTGAGATATCAAGTCACAAAAGATACTGAGGGCGTTTGCATTATATAAAAACGAGAGGTGGTTTCCTCCCTTCCTTCTTCCTTCCCTCCCTCCCTCCCTTCCTTCCTTCATTGTTTTTTTTTAAATTTTTTAAAAAGATTTTATTTATTTTTTGTATATGAGTACACTGTAGTTGTCTTCAGACACACCAGAAGTGTGCATCGGATCCCATTACAGATGCTTGTGAGCCACCATGTGGTTGCTGGGAATTGAACTCGGGACCTCAGGAAGAAGAGTCAGTACTCTTAACCACTGAGCCATTTCTCTAGCCCTCTTCTTGTTTCTTAAGACAAGGTTTCATGTCACTTATGAAGGGATGCTGAACTGACTTTTTACCGAGAGCTGAACTTGAGCTCTTTCTTCAGCCTCTGCCTCCCAAGTGTGCTTCATTCTGGAAAAGGCAGGGTATACTAAGAGATGAGTGGCTTTTAAGAGTAATCAAAGCCTGGGAAGGTTGAATAGGTGGATATGATACTCTAATGGCAGCTATGTACCGGATCATCTGCCTATCTCTCTCTCTTCAAGATGAAGGCATTTTCTTCCATTTTAGCATTAAAGTTATGAAGACTCTATAATCTACGTCAAGACATAAGGACAAGACACCAGTCATAAAGGTATTTACTTGTGCAATTTGCTTAAAATGCCAAGGTGACTGTGCCTAGTGTATATGGTTAATTTCTGAGGCAGAATCTTATGACAAAACCATGGATATTCTGAAACTCATGCAGATCAGGCTGGTATGAAACACAGAGATCTGTTTGTCTCTGCCCCCTCAGTGCTAGGTTAAAAGGGAGCCATCTACCACCAGGCTTCTTGCTTGTTTCTCTCTCTCTCTCTTTCTCTCTCTCTCCCCTATCAACCTAACAACTCACAGAAGCTGTGGTTATCTGCAGGAGACGTGCACAAGATCAGTTACCCTAACTTCCAGCACAGAAGGAAGAGGAGCCTTGAGGGCCCACCGTTATAAGAGTAGCAATTGGTAGTTCATTAATTGGATTAAAGGAATAAAAAACAACAACAGAACATATAAACTTGGGCAGTAAGTGATCACTGGGGAAAGGGAAGCTGGAGGGAGGTAATCATGGATGGGAATATATATATATATATATGTATAAACTTTTAAAGAGTAAAAAATGATTTTTATAGAGAAATAAAGTACATTTGAAGGATAATCATATCCCTAATATGAAAGGAAATTCTAATAGGACAGTGCTAATCTTCAGGGAAACGTGGCTTTCATATGGAATCTGAGTGTACGCGGGTCCTCTGCTGCTTCTGAATTAGTTGTACATTTTGAGTTTTGTCTAGCATGTGTTTAAAACTTGGTATTATTACAGTAAGCTACCAATTTTAAGTTTACGATGTTGTATATTTGTGTTTAATTTTGTATATTAAAAGGTAGTTTACAGAGAAGAAGTGATAAAATGTAGCAATTAGTCCTATGGAGATAAAAGTACAGAGCTGTGTCTTTTCCTTATATGAGGAGACTCACAGAACATTCACATGCTGCTGTTGCTGGGAGTTTCTGACGGTATGTGCAATGACTTGGCAGATACTGTTTGTAGAGCACATACTTTATCTTATTTATGGATATGTCTCTTGTAAGCATGAAGATTTCTCTAGAGTTGAGTTTTAATCTCTCTTACCATTCAATAAAAAATTGAATCAGTGCAATAAACTGCATAGTTCACACTTTGTGTGAGACTATCACTGGATTATTTTCTATCTACAAAATGATCAAAACAAAATATTGATTTTGACAGAAATCTTTTAAAAAAGACAACATACGTGAAGTCTGCTTTAACAACTACCTACTTCATATTAAGTTAGGAAGGAGCTTTCCTAGGGCTTCTCAGGGAACCAGGAATGAGGCTGTGGGGTGATACCTGAAACTTATTAAATACATGTATGAAAGGAAGAGGATATTAATTAAAAGTTTAATTCAGCAGAAATTCAGTATAATCTGCTGAAGATATTCTTGTTCTCACAGAAATTACTCAGTGGAAATTCTTTTCTATAGTACCCTTTATTGCTACTGAAATTATGTCTTGAATTGCCAGATAGACTATGGTAAGCTGAAAATAAACAGCAAACATCAGTGACTCAAAAGTCAGCAAAAGTCAATGAGACAATAAAATCTATGTTAGCATTATTCATCAATACATGTACAGCTTAATGAGTAAATAGTATAAACTGGTTCAAAAGTGTTTTAGTGAATATCTCACTCCATTAAAGAAAACAATGACAGTAATTTAGAAATAATCTAAAAGAATAAACCTAGCAAAGTGTCCTAAGAGCACACAACCCTGAAGTGGAAACTTAAGGGTTCTTGGGAAATTGGTTCAATCGTGTTTTGCTCTGGCAAATATGTGAAGGAAGACTTTGATGAAGCAGACACAGGTGAAAGGATGTTCTGCTAAAGCAAGCACATAAAAGAACACATGATGAAAGATTCTTGCTAATGACACATATGTATTGTCCATCTTTCAATGTGTAGTTGAGCTCCATTTGTTGGGACTCCATAGAGAAAAACACACCAAAAAACTTCTGGTGGTGTGCTGCAGTTTCTTTTTCCTTCCTTGGACTCAGGTTGATTGGCTGAGTGATGTCAGCTGAGACAGACTCAGGTGCTGAGGCAAGACCAGTAGAGGACACATGATGGTTGGAGGGAGTATAAAAAGGACTCAATGGACAGTGATGGAGGCTGAGCTTGGACTTGCTTTAGACACTTGGTATGGTCTTGCCTCTTCATGCTGATTTTTCGCCAGCTTTGTCTAGCAGCAGAAGCACAGCGTCCTGCAATAACATTCTCCAGGTGTGTTTCCTGTTGGTCCTAGAGTACTGACAATTAATTCTGAGGCTGGTTGCCTGCAGGTTATCTTCTCGCGTACTAGTGCCAGCTGATTGCATGCTGATTATATTTGCTAGTCTGGCAACTCTACTGAACTGAACAATGACTGGTGTCTCGTGATGATAGTAAGACTCTTGGAGTGTGGAGCTGAGCTTGCCTCTGCTATAACAGGTGGTAATTTGACACATGCTAAGCACAAAACATCTCCTGGTCTGTTGTCGTACGACTTATCGAGCTGACCTGGTATTCCACCATGCCATGCTGCTGATTCATATTTGCTATCTACTTACTAACTGAACTCTGTGTATCTGTAGTGTTGAAGGGATGAGCCCTCTCTAACGGTACTAACGCTGTTCACAACCAAGGTTGCTCCAAACCTTCTAACAGTCTCCTTCCCTGTGTCCTTTCTGTTTTACTACCTCTGCTAGGTGGTGAGCTACAAGGGAGGTTATTACATTGATGAACCTTCATTAAAAATAGGTTTTAAAAAAATTAAAATTACACAGCCCTTTGCTCTTAGTGTATGAATAAGAACATTTGTAGAGTGGCATTGAGCTTAAAGGTGCATCAAATGGAAATTAAAAGGCACCAACAATGAGGTCTTGTTCTAACTCTTGAGTGGTAGGCAATAAAAGAAAAAAGGAAATAAAATACTGAATTGTTCAGGTACGTTTTGGAAGATTAATTATTGCTTTCATGATAAAATAAAGATCAGTATGTACATATTTAATCTTTGTTCTTTGATGTTAGTGTGACAGTCCAGTTTTTGTAATTTGTTTCTAATTATTACTTCCACTGTCTCTGTGGGAGACATTAACAGTCTCCATGGGAAATCTCACCATGTTGTCTCTAGACAACTTAGTTACCAAAGATTTTCCTTTTTCTAAGCCTAAAAAGTTGTTTTAGATTAATATTTTCTTCAAGTTGGTGTCACATTCTTAGTTTGCCTGTAGATGGCAGAGTGGTATTCTAAATATACACTTTTCTTTGTAATCATCTTTTTCACTATGTAAGCTGTGTTCAGTTAGTTGAATACAGCTTCCTTCCTACAGCTAAAACAGAACCCATTCGTGCAGTATATCTTGCAATTAGTAAATTCAGTAAGAAAGTGATCGTATAAATATTAAAATATATATTTACAAATGTTATCGAAGGCATTGCATCCAGACAGTGCTTGTAGATCCGCACCTGTCATGTTGTAGTTGTGATGATCCAATAAACATTTCAAGCATCTTTGATAGTGTATGTCAGATCTCCTAAAACATACTGCTCACCATTCTATTGTCGAGCCCTTCTTTCTTGCAGCAGAGTGGTGACAATAGACACCTAGAAAATTCCCAGGGATAGGGTAGAACAACTTTCTGGAGGACAGTTCCCCTTCCTGTTGTCAGCAAACATGCCACTCAAAAGAGGCAGCCTCTGCAGCATCCACTGTGAACTCTCCCAAACGTCCAGCATCCCTTCCTCTCTGCTCTCTTGTACTAAGATAAAGAAAGATTCCTTTTCACCTTCCCAGAATGACATTCTGAATTCGCTGACTTAGAAACTTTTGCTGTTTTCCATTTGGATTATCCATTTGGAAATAAGTACCTATTTCCATTAGGGTACTCATACAGATTTTCTAGCTCCCCAAAATAAGGGCTGCCGCCACTTTCTTGTTTTGTTTTTGATTATTCTATCCTATGTAGATTTTGATTCATAGAAGATGTTATAGGTTCTTTTTTTCCTATAACAGCTAAAATGCATATAAAGAAAGTATGAAGTATAAATAATTTAATGGTGAGACAGCACCAGTAAACTTATTACCTGTAAGTATTATGGCAGAGCTTCCAGAGTGTGATAAATATCTGAGGTCTATAAAGAGCAGAGAAATAACAGAACTCACTAACAAGGGAACCATTTTCCTTTCTTTTGTTGAGTTAAATATATCACTACAATTGCTCAGTCCTGTGGAATGTAAACAAACAGGAAACTTATTGATTCAGAGGGAATTGAAAGAATTTATTTATTACATTAATCAAGTTTATTCAGTTAACGTAGGCATGCTGGAGACTATTGCCCCACATTAAGTAGTTTGGGCCTGAGATATTGAACTTTCACATGCCCTCAAACAGACAGGAGACATTTTCTAGCTCTTCCAAATTGATTTAAGGAAACAACGATTTGATATAAACATGGATACTAACTATTCATGCCCTAGTTTGGAAATATGAAGGCAGCCTTCTGCGAGGACTTCAGTCTAGTCTTTATTCGCAATGTTCTCTTTGTTCGTAGATAACAGAATTGTCCTTGTTAAATGCAAAATAAAACATTTTTTCTGTTCAAAAATACCACACAGTATGTGTATTATCTAGCCAAGGAAGGGACCTGGGAAGGAAAGTGGATGGCGGGGGTGGGGAGGTGCGGAGAAGGGAATCTGATCTGGTATTGGGTGAGGGAAAAGGACTGAAGACCTGAGGGCCAGCAGAAAGAATGGAAACAGGTAACCTAAGGAGGTAGGAGGTTGAGGTCCCTCCAGAATGCACCAGAGACCTGGGAGGTGAGAGACACTCAGGACTCAAAGGGAGAGACCTTAGATGAAATGCCCAACATAGGGAAAGGGAACTTACAGAGCCCACGTCCAGCAGGAAGACAGGGCATCAAATGAGGGAGGGGGGTTGCCATCCCGCAGTCAAATCTCTGACCCATAATTGTTCCAGTTTGAAAGAACTGCAGGGATGGAAATGAAAAGGAGCCTGAGGAAAAGAAGGTTCGTGGACAGGTCCAAAGTGGGACCCAGCTCAGGGGGAGGTTTCAAGGCCTTACACTATTGCTGAGCACTTTCAAAATGGGACCTATCATGACTGCCCTCCGGAAGACCCAACAAACAGCTGAGAGAGTTTAGATGTAGATTTTGCACCCAACCAACGGGCAGAAGCTGTGGTTGAATTAGGGAAAGGCTGAAAGAAGCTGAGGAGGAGGGTGAGCCTGTAGGAGGACCAGCAGTCTCAATTAACCTGGATCCCCGACATCTCTCAAACACTGGACCACCAACCAGGGAGCATATACCAGCTGATATTAGGCGCCCAACACATATACAGCAGAGGACTGCGGGGTCGGTCTGTGTTCAATCAGAGATGATGCGCGTAACCCTCAATAGACTGGAGGCCCCAGGGAGTTTAGAGGTCAGGTGGAGTGGGTGGTGGGTGGGTGGGGACATTCTCGGTGAGACAGGGAACGGGGAGCGGGTATGGGATATGGAACAGTTGGAGGGTGGATGGGGTTGGGTAATAAAATCTGGAGTGTAAAATATTAATAATAATAAAAGTGTACTTGGAAAAAAAAACATTAAGGTTTAATATTGACAAGAGTGATTGTGTTTGAAGTATTCAATTATTAGGATCCCGTATTTGATACCAGTTATTTTAAGAAAATATTTTCTCATACAGATATTACATACATAAGCATGAGTGTTGCTTTAATTATTATTTTATCCAAATTATTTAACTAAATAATATAAACTAAAAGGTACCCTGGATACTAGGTTATGCTTCCTAATATTTATGAACACATAGCAGACATGTAACATGAATTTTTACTTATATTATCATTTGAAGTGTGTTGCCCTGAAATGCATATCTAATTTGTGTATTGAATATACAAGCTAGAGAAGTTAAGTCATTTGCTTTGGATGTATAAGCAAACAGAATGAGTATACTACGTCCGCTACTTGAGTCTACAGTTTTCTGTGCTTTCTCCTGTTAAGTATCTCTGATAACGCAATGTTTCAGTATTTAGCCTGTCTCTTTCAGTCTTTGGTGTTTTCACTCAGAATATATCTGCCCAACTTCCTGGACCTCCTGACATAGTAGACCTTCAGAGTAAGCAGTGCCATTTTTCTTGATTGTCTGCTCTGCTTCTTAGAACATTTTAAAACTATCATTTGTCTTATTAATTGACTATAGTCTGAAACAAAAAAGAATGTCTTCTAGTGATTTGAGGGAGAGCCTAAATGTTCCTCTGGAGACCGTGAACTTCTTGTCTCCAGAGGAAATGTCAGGAAAATTGAAAGTGTCGTGGTTGGTGAGTAGCATGACCTTTCCATTAGCTTTTCTAACTGGTTCAATTGTTCCTAATCTATATTCTAACTCTACTTACGATGACATTTATGGATGCCCCCGAAGTCTTCACATTTCACTTAACTAGATTACATTAGGCAGGTAAGCTCGTGCACTTTACACACATCTCCTTGTTGTGCAATTCTTGAAATACACGCAGAACAAAAGTGGGAGTCACATGCACACGCACCGACTTGTGACCATCACGAAGCCTGCGTTACTGATGCTGCTCACTCAGTTCTTCCTCACCGAGTTACCACGGGTTGTTTTGCTTTTAATGCATTTAAATGGTGGGTATTTTCTGATCTTTTGAAATTGCTGAAGATTTTTATTAATTGGTAAACTTTTTCAAACTCTACTTCTCAAACTTGGTGAAATAAAGGAAGTGCATTGATTTCTAAGGATTCTTCCAGATTTAGGCTTCTTTATACTCCATTATTCTGATTTTCATGATTGCATAGCTAAGCACACAGATATTCAGTAATATTCATAATTTTACTGAGGATTTAAGTTTTTTTTAACTCATAGACATACAATGATAGCTATACTTAAATATGACTACTTATCAAGTATATTGCTTGATATCCTTATTGTATTTATTCTTATTTTATCTTAGAACATATAAGAATATATAAATATGAGACCTATGTTTAAATGTAATACAATTTTTAATTTTCATGCTTTTGCTTGTATATAAAAAGCATGCATGTGTATTTGGATGTGTACATGAACATGCACATTCATGAAGAAGTCAAATGACAAGTGACTTTCCCTTTCACTTTTTACCTTACTTTTGGAGACAGAGGTTATATTAGTCTTGTTTGCTGATGCTGTAATAACATACCCTTAAAAAAAGCAGTTTAGGGAAAGATGGTACTTTAGCTCACAGTGACAGTAATTCAAAACAGCCAGTTATATCCACAGTCAACCACGTGACTGAGATGAGTATAGTTCCTTCTTAGCATTGTTAGAAGGCACATAGATGAGAAAACACACTGAAATATATGCTAAAATTTATAAAATATATACTAGCTGTGTGGAAAATCAGACAAGGGTTATTGAAACCTGATATTTGGGGTAAGCTTTGAGGCTCGGAGGCAGGCTGTATGTATTTACAGTGTTTTAAAAATACAGATATCTGCAATTACAGCATTGTAGCCAATGCCTAGAATAATACTTAATACATAACAGCGTTATTCCAATGTGATGGAGAGATGGCTCAGTGGTTACGGCACTGACTGCTCCCAGTGGACTTGTATTTGATTCTCAGAACTCACGTAGAGACTCACAATAGTCTGTACTCCCATGTTCTGGGGATCTGATGTTCTTCTGTGGCGTCTGGAAATAACCAGTAATATAAGTGGTACAGATGCATACATGCAGGCAAAACACCTATATAAATAAGAAAGCGTGTGTATGTTTGTGTATGCATGTGTGTGTGTGTGCGAGACAGAGAGATACAGACAGAGAGACAGAGACAGACAGACAGACAGAGGGGGGAGGGAGAATGTTTTAATTTTTTATTATCTATTAATTCTAGAGAGAAATCATACTATCCTTCTGTGTGTTTTCCTCAAACTTCAAAATAACATTCATCTTATTCAGTGGTCCTGACAAAATAGTTCTTAATTCACCTTAAATAACCTATGACTCAACATACATTTAAAATACTTCAGACTTGGGATTATGGTCTGAGCCTTTAATTAACAACTAAAATTCTCACACTAGTTATTATCTCACTAGAATGTAAGGTAAATTAATATTTAATAATATATAAAAATATTTCTACCCTTAAGACAGTGAATCCTAAGCTGTTCGGTTATAATTATCCAGAAAGATACTCAAAAGGAGAGTTTGATGCTAATGTTTTGTCATCGTTATTCGGTTTCTAGTATAGATCTAAGAATTCCTAAACATCAAAATAAGCTAGAGATCTTCTAAAGCTTTGTAGATAACCTAAGGGGAAAGGATGAGTGGGCTCAACAAAGGCCATCTCAAAAAGAATGTAACAAAGAAGTTAGAATATGAAACTCTGCAAATCAAAGGCAATGCTGAGTGTTAAAAATTACCACAGGCAACTTAAAATTCTAGTTTGCTGAAGTTATAACTGCTGTCATTAGAACACAAATATATAACTCAGTGGCTATAGATTAATCACTATTGTTTTTGGAAAAGTATTATTTAGATAACTGTAGAATTAAATTTTACATTTTTATGAGGGCACTGGATAGAATGGATAAGCAGAAGGCATTTGTCCTGTGTAGTCCTGAGGATGTAAGTTTGATCAGGGAGGATCCAAGAAGGTGGCAGGAGAGAATGACTTCCACTCTGAAGGCTGCTGGCTTTCTCTCTCTCTCTCTCTCTCTCTCTCTCTCTCTCTCTCTCTCTCTCCTCTCTCTCTCTCTCTGTCTGTCTCTCTTTCTCTCCCTCTCTCTCTCTGTCACTCGTGTGTATGTGTATTTCTCTGTCTTTCTCTCTCCCCTCTCTCACACACATATAAATTTTAAAAACTTAAATTTTAATATGGCTGTCCAGTTGAAGATACAGTATTAGGGACGAATATACACTTCAAGGATCAAAGGTGTCATTTTCAATGTGGAATTGAATAACGTGCATCCACTTGGCTTATGCGAATCTTTCAGAACTGGTCCGGAATTCCGATGTTTTCTCTTGTTACTTGTAAGACATCCTACATACAAGCAGATGTAAAACTGTAGAACTGTCCAACGCAGTGCCCACTGGGAGGTCATTGTCTATCATCATTTGGTTTTTTTGATAAGTTTTGAAACTGCCTGTATTTCACAAATTTTTTTTCCATGCTTTCTTAGTACTTTGGCATAAAATCTAGCTGTGAGCAATGCCATACCTCTAAATTGGTAAATTTTCCTAAGGTGACTATCCATCACAGGCGCCCCTTTCACGCTCTAAGTGGGTTACCTTGTGTAAAGTGAGTAGGCACACTGTACTTCTGCCTGGAGTTAGCACTTGCCCGTTCTCACATATTGTACATAATTATGTTGGACTCAGGAGATTTTGGAGCAACAGAAAATATGATTTGGAGAGTAGAAGGAACAACGTAAAGATCACTAATCTGTCACTTTTATTGAAAGTTGACTTTATAATTCCAAGTTAATTTAATTCTGAGTATCCTTATGCCCTTGAATTGAATTGAGAGGAAAGGAAACTAGAAATGTCTGTAGTAGAATCTCTTTAGATATCACCCCAGGGGACTTACCATACTCTAATTATCTCATTTCTGCTGAAATTTCTTTTTCCCTCTATCTCAGATGACAGCTGTAAATGAAACAATTAATTTTTTTAAAAAGAGGAAGCATAGAGGCTGACATTTGATTTAGGACCACAGAGAATTAGGAAAACTCACTTGGTGATAATATATGTGTCCCCCTTGCAAACTGGCAAATTGACCCGTAGTGAGTCCCTAATATAATTTAGATATGAAATTTTATTGACACTCTAGGAGTAACATTTTGAAACTGTAACCCTTGTAATTGTTAGCTCATTATAATTTATAGGTATAATTTTAAGAGAAATAATAGAGAAAAAGGTGACATTACGTATAAAATCTCCGAGACCCTCTCTATTTTCACTTCTTCGTATCATATTTCCTAAGAATCTGCTATTTATAAGAATCTGTGCCAGAATTATGCTGAGAGTAAATTAATTGAATGAGAATGCTCTGAAGGACCCAGAGGGGTTCCCTGAGATGATGGTGGTAGAGTTTTGTGTCTTAACGAGACACAATCTTTGTTTGTGTGTGTGTGTGTGTTAACTTTATGTGACAACCAAGTTCAGTAAGTACAGTGTGTGTGAGTGTGTGTGTAAAGCACATAAGATGACATGTATACCAACACACTATTATGAATTCTATATTATAGGTTAATTTTTATAGATCTTTTCATTTATTGAAAAATCAACATAAAAATAATAGCTGCCTTTATCAAGATGGTAATATCCTGTGTATCTCTCAAAAATTTACTTCAGTTTCACAAACATATGGAAACTGTATGCAGCTCTTGAAGCATATGTTTATTCTATTTTCCTATTTACAGAGACAAAAAACAATATATGAGATTAAGTGGTTCACCACGGGCTATTGAGGTAATGAATACATAGAATTCATTACCTATGAATTCTCTAGAATTGAAACTCACAGTCTAACCCCTCTTGCTAGGTAAGATTTCATGACCATGTCCACAAATGTCCTTTCTTCCTGCAAGCCAATGTGAAAAGACTCCAAGAATATCATTAACAATACTGTTTGATTACATTTGCTATATTAGGGTGATCTGTTGACCTCATTATAATAGGTGCATGTTTTAAATAGAAATTAAAATCAGATCAACACAAAAATCTGATTCTTAAATTTTGTATAGCCAGCCTTTGTTCAAATGATACAGTGTCTGATATGTACTTATTTGTTGAATTAATTAATATTGTATATCTTCTTAATCCTTATTTATTAGTTATGATATACATTTTTTTTGTACATTAAACCTCAGTACAGGGAAATATTATACAACATTTACTCAGGTTCTAAAGACTAATTTGAGTTCCCAATCTCAAAGATTAAAAAATTAAAATTAAATGCAAGTAGAAAATTGTGATTTAAAATTAGAACCATTGAATCTGTAGTTTGCTTTTGGTAAGATGGCCAGTTTTACTATATTAATCCTGTCAATCCATGAACATGGGAGATCTTTCCAACTTCTGAGGTCTCCTTCAATTTCTTTCTTCAGGGACTTAAAGTTCTTATCATACAGATCTTTCACACCAAGATATTTTATATTATTTGCAACTATTGTGACTAATTTCTTTCTTAGCCCATCTATCCTTTGAGTAGAGGAAGGCTACTGTTTTGTTAGAGTTAATTTTATATCCAGCCCCTTTGCTGCAGTTGTTTATCAGCTGTTGGAGCTCTCTGGTAGAACTTTTGCGGGTGTTTATGTATACTATCATATCATCTGCAAATAGTGATATCTTGACTTCCTCCTTCCCAATTTGTATCTCTTTAATCTCCTGTTGTCTAATTTTTCTGGCTAGAACTTCGAATACTATATTGAATAGGTAAGGAGTGTACATGGAGGGACCCATGGCTTTAGATCCATAGGTAGCAGAGGATGGCCTTGTGTGACATCAGTGGGACGTGATGGCCTTGGTCCTGTGGAGGTTTGATGCCCCAGCGTAGGAGGATGCAGGAGCAGTGGGGCGGGAGTAGGTGTGTGGGTGGGGAGGCACCCTCATAGAGGCAAAGGGGAGGGAGAAGAGGGAGGCTGTGGGATGGGGGCTTGTGGAGGGGTAAACAGGAAGTGAGATATTATTTGAGATGCAAACAAATGGAATGATTAATAAAAAATAATAATAAAACATAAAATGAGAACCAATAGATATATGTCTTTGGAAGATATATTATATCAGAGAAGTCTGTGCCCTGTAAGAAAATGTTGTTGACTTTTGAGTCTAGTCTTGGGATGCTGTAAATTATTTTCAAACAAGTCAATAAAAGTGTCTGGAAAATAGGCATACTCCCAAACAATGGTGAATGTGTTAGGACAAGGTTTGTATGAAAGTGAATGAGCCCTCTAACGAAGTAGGAATAGATGACTATCAACATCTTAAATATTGTATCATCAGTTCTAGGAGGTTAAAGCAATTTCCACAAAAACAAAACACTTCAGATTGTTTTACACAATCTAGAAAAGTCTGCAATGTTTCATCTCCTGCTGAAAATTTCATTTGAAGATGATATACGGTTTCCCAAGTAGACGCAATACATTACTGGAATCAGTAAAATAAATTTGAGTAACCTGGTATACTCAGACGAGAAGCGCATCCTTCAGCCAAGGAGGTAATTCTATGATATTTCAAAGGGTAGCATTAGGAAGGCATATTTATGTGTATATGAAAATAAACATTTTCATCCTGACAGGTAAATAGTAATACATGACGAATCATAAACTACCTGGTTTTTCCTTTTTTACTAAAGAATTTTTTCTCTCAGTTTCTTTTGCAATATCTCTACCCAATACGTGTTAATGATGACCATAAATAAGATCTACCAGGAGAAAAATGAGAGCAAATGTCATCAGACAGCATGCTCGCCTCATTTTCTCTCCTCCTAGTTAGCTCTCCCACTTACCGTTCATCTTCTATGATTCTAAATAGAATAATAAAATGTTCTCTTAATAGGGAAGCATTTTAAAATTTGTTTTGAATTGTGTGAACTGCTGACATTTTCTGTTTACATTTAAAAGGTAACCGTGGCAATTGTTAAGACTTTGAGTAAACTCTTTAGTGCACAAATACACCAGAACAAAGATAAATACATTTAAAAAGTCATAGCTCTGGTTTCCTGGTAATGGTTCAATTATATTTTCAATGAAAAATATACTTTTCTCTAACTCTCTCACCCTGGTTACTCTTTAGTATAATTTTGTAACATCTTGTGAAAAAAACTACAGTATTTTCAAGGCTGTTGGTGAGGAAAAAATGGCACACCTTGTGCAAAACAGAGGAAAGAATTTGTAGAAAGAACTGAGGGTTATATTTCATTTCTACTGAGCCTCCGATATTGAACCAGTATTGTCCATAGAAGAACACCATTTTGGTGATTTTAATTATGTTCAAGGGAGAATATAGATAGCACACACTACATACAGATAGGTCAAACATCATTTTCTAAGATCTCCATTTTCTAAATGGAGACCTGAAACCTGCCATCCTTACAATGTATCTCCTACTACACAGGGGGCTAACAGCTGTTTGAAATGTGAAGGCAGGAAAATAGTTGTAGAACTGACATCAGGGAGAAACAGAGACCTTCGAGGTCTGTTAGTTTTTGTAATAAAAACACTGGTTATAAGGAAGAGATATGCCCAAAGGTACAGGAAAATAATTTGACAGCACCTGGATGGTTAAAGAATGCACTTTCGTTTGGGACTGGATGAGGGTCTGTGAACATGAGCTCTGCTTGGAGATTTCTGGGCATCTGATACTGACCATGATGGAGTGAACTTAACTCATATGCTGTCTAAACGTGAACATAGTAAGGTGTACTAATTTGACAACTAAGGAGAAGACAGGGACCTTTGTCTTGAGGATGTTAATCCACAGTGTTTATACAACTGAATTTTAAATACTAGAGCTTCATGTCACTTGTGCTCTGAGGGAATCAGGTGTTCTGACCTTGGTATCCTTTCTGATAGCAAGAGAAAATTATTTGCCTCTGGGTACATTGGAAAAATGGAAGGTTAGAAAGTGGGATGGAGCCTGAAGTCGGCTGCAGAGGCTTTGGATTATAAACTGACTCTCTGGTGCCAGGTCTGTAACCTAGAGAAGTAAAAATGTGTTAATGCGGCACTGAGCTCTTATCATGGTACTATGGATGTCACAGAAGAATTACTTCTGTATGACTTAAATTTTTAAATGTTTAAAGAAAATATAGATCTTCAGATAGATCTCGGTTTACTGAATAACACATTAAATTAAAAAGAAATGTTAGCCTTGATTTCAAGTAATCTAAGAATTAAATACTTAAGGAAGGTTTAGTTCATAAGATGTTAAGAAGATGTATGGGAAGTTACATTAGAATAGTGGTTCTCAGACGTCCTAATGCTGCTCTCCTTTAATACAGTTCCGCATGTTACAGTGATCCCTAACCGTACAATTATTTTGTTGATACTTCATAACTGTAATTTTGCTACTATTATGAATTGCAATGTAATATCTGTATTTTCCAGTTGTCTTAAGAGACTTCTTCGACCACAGGGGTTCAAGTATCACTGCATTAGAGGATCTATTTAATTGATGATTGCTTTTATTTACTATATGAGTAAAATTTTACCTTTCAGATTTAATATTTTACTTTTATCTATAGAATTTATTCCATCATATATAAATTCTTATTTTATGTGAAATATTCACATTATGCCTCAGTGAAAATTATATCAAAAAAGCATTATATTATTCAATCATAAATTAATACTCTACCAGGGAAACGAATAAATATGACACATAGTTAAAATCAAAATATCCTGCTTTGTGGGACAAACATTCCATACCTCCTCACCACCCCCTGTCTCCACAAGAATGTCCCCACACCCCAACCCATCAGACCTCTAAACTCTCTGGGGCCTCCAGTCTCTTCAGGGTTAAGTGCATCTTCTCTGACTAAACCCAGACCCATCTGCTGTATATGTGTTGGGGGCCTCATATCAACTGATGTATGCTGCTTGGTTGGTGGTTCAGTGTCTGAGAGATCTTGAGGCTGCTGGTTCTTCTACAGGATCACCCTCCTTCTCAGCTTCTTTCAGCCTTTCCCTAATTCAACCACAGGGTTCCGCAGCTTCTGTCCATTGGTTGGGTGCAAATATCTGCATCTGACTCTTTCAGCTGCTTGTTGCATCTTCTGCAAGGCAGTCATGATAGGTTCCTTTTTATGAGTGCTCCATAACCTCAGTAATAGCGTCAGGCCTTGGGACCTCCCCTTGAGCTGGATTCCACTTTGGGCCTGTCGATGGGTCTTCTTTTCCAAAGTCTTCTCTCCATTTCCATCCCTGCAGTTCCTCAGACCTGTCTGAATTATAGGTCAATTATGGGTCAGAGTTTTGACTGGGGTGACAACTTCCTCTCTCACTTGATGCCCTGTCTTCCTGATGTAGGTAAGCTCTATAGTTCCCTCTCCATACTGTCGGGCATTTCATCCTGAGTGAGATAATTCAGACCCAAAAAGACATGCATGGTATGTACTCACTAATAACTGGATATAAGCCAAAAAAAAAAAAACCAGAATACCCAAGATACAGTCCACAGAACTCAAAAAAGGTCAACAAACTGAAGGGCCCAAGTGAGGACGCCTCAGTCCCACTTGGGAGGGAGAAGAAAGCAATCACAAGTGGGGAGGGAGGGCGGGACCTGGGATTGGAAAGTGGACTGGGGTTGGGGGGGAACCTGATCTGGTTTTGGGTGAAGGAAAAGGACTGAGGCCCTAGTGGCCAGCAGAAAGAATGGAAACAGGCCCCAAGAGGTAGGAGATTTGGGGGGGGGCACTCCAAAATGCACCAGAAACTTGGGAGGTGAGAGACTCTCAGGAATTAAAGGGAGGGACCTTAGTGTTTTACTTTTTTAATATAATGTGTAGGAGGAATTGGCAGAGGAAGAAAATTTGTAAATTATATTTGAAGAGATATAATTCTTATTTATCTCTATTTGGTCATTATGCCTTGTACACCCATACAAAGTTACAACACTGTATTAAACATGCATTATAACGACTAAATGCCAGAAATGAAGGAATAAAGGAAGGAAGGCGATTCAGAAAACCAGCAGTGAAACATTGAAACCCAAGTGCCTCTGAAGGGCAAACATTGCAAACATTAATTTTCTATTTTCTTAAAGTGGAAAAATTAATACTTGTTTTTAGTAGTTTTTACTTTTCATAATTAATTTTGAATATTATGTTTGCAGTGTTTTACTATTTCCGAATTTTTGTCTGAACTACGTTGTTTATAATTTGCTAAGAAAAAGATGTCTGCTGTTGAAAGGCTGTATAGTTTTATGTTGTTGTCTAATTTATAACTTGATATGTTTCTTATATTTTATTTCACCAATGTTTACAGAATCCATCTTACTATATTCTCTGCCTATATTGTACAAGTGAATTAGAATATCTTTGGAACTAACCAAGGTGCTTTGACCAATGAATTGGCAATACTGTCCTTACTGTTTGAATTTATTCTTATTGGAAAATGGTGTACATGTTGTAGATGAATAGTATTCTAGTTGAAGCCAGAAATCTGATTTTCTTCAAATTCCAAACTAATAACTTCATCTATCAGCTGTCAGAAACCATATGAAAGGGAACCTTACGCCAAACCTTAGTTCTGAAATGAATTTCCCAGTTCACTACCTCTGATCTCTTATGATCGCATATTTTCTTCTTTCTGTATTTGTGTGTGTGTTTATTGTTTTGTTTTTTCTGTCCTTTCTTTAGCTCTGCGTGTTGCCTGTACTTTCACAGCTGCGAAGAAGATAACTCTCCGGATCACTGATTTTTCTTTATGTCTATCCTTCATGGCTTTAACAAACTGCTTTGAGTTGCTGCTACCCTAAGATAACTTATTGCAGCCGTGTACCTTACACAAGACAGGACTTAGCCAAGACCCTAGTAATCTAAATTGTACCCTTTATCTTACTTGATCTATTGAGCCTGGAATGATTTCTATTACTTTTCATTCTGTTAGGGTGGTATGTTTTCATGAACTCATTCTTTATAAATGTTCCCATACCTTAAATTTAAATATTGTCACTCTAATCCAATAGTGTAGAATCTTTCTGATACAAGCACTCTAGTCTGATGTGATGTAAAATACGTCTGTATCAAGGTCCAATTACATTTTTCTAAGCAGTAAATATATTTTGCTTGTTGCCCATAATGTGAGTTTGATATCTTTTACATGAAAAATAACGAAGCACCATGCACTTGACTAATATAATAATACTTGTGAATAGGTATTGCCAGAGATGGAAAGTTAATGCACTCTTAGGTTCCCCATCATGCTCATCATTTATCCCTCAAAGGTTGCAATACTTTAAAAGGACTCTGAATAATCTTTGCTAGATAATAACCATACTCAGCATTTACATTACTGTGTGATCTACAAAACATTTCCTTGACATTTATTTGCATAGATTAGTGCTGCTCTCAGCCTTGTTGAAAGTACCTTCTCTTTTTCCTTCGGTGGAAGATGGTTAATGGATGTTAGATTTTTAAATATTTTTTTTAGCCAAGCCATGTCTTTTTCTTGGAGAGTAAGGATTAGTTACATTAAGGATACTTCTAATGTCATGCATTGCTTTTCATCATGTTTTATATTGATTATTTTACAGTTTTACGTTTCAAATGTCCCCTTCCTGGTACCCCCTCCTCAAACCCCCAGATCCCTTTGCCTTTGCCTCTAAGAGGATACTCCCCCACTCACCCACCAACACCTGCCTCACCTCTCTAGCATCCTCCTTCACTGGGGCAACAAGCCTCCATAGGACCACAGGAATCCTTCCACTGATGCCAGATAAGGCAATTTTCTTCTATATATGTAGATATATATGGAGCCATGGAATGGCCCCATATGTACGCTTTGGTTGGTGGTTGAGTTACTGGGAACTCTATGGGGTCCAGGTTAGTTGATACTGTTGTTCTTCCTATGGGGTTGCAAACCTTTTTAGCTCCTCTTTCCCTAGCTTTTCCATTGAGGCCCCAGGCTTAGTCCTATGGGTGGCTGTGAATATCTGTATCTGTCTCAGTCAGGTGCTGGCAGAGTCTCTAGAAGACGATAGCTATACCAGGCTTCTGTCTGCAAGCCCACTATGGCATGGGGCCCTGACACTATTGCTTTTTGTCCTTTTTTTTAATATTGTGTTTTCTCATCCAAATCCATGTTCTGCTTGCTCCTTGTTCCTTACACTCTAGAAAATTGGTGATATGTTAAGTAGTCTGCTTTACTCTTCCATGATTCCCCCACATGTGTTCACTCGTTTCCTTCATGTTGTCTTGGCTTCTCATGACTGTGACTGTATTTCTTTGCAACTGTTGTGTCTAATTCCTTTAAGTGTCTTCTGCTATCCTTGCTTACTGGTGGCAAGACACTCTTTGCTCTGTGCTTATTCAACTCCTCTTTTTACAATTCCAATCGATAGCGAAGGATACCTTTGTTGGGTATTGTGGTTAGAGGTTGTGGAATTAAAATTATATCATTCCATGATTTCAAGCTTTAGGTATATTTTCCCCCTGAGACTTCTGATGACATTCTCACTAACCTGCTATTGCAAGCAGGTGCAGGATTTTTCCTGCTGCAGTTTGCAGTGTTCTTTCCTTGCTCTATAGTAACACTGTTATCTTGGGATTCTGGCTATTTGTAGCTCCAAATATCTTAAATACTTATGTGCCTAACTCTTTCTTTATATTTTTATAATTTTGCTGCAATAATTTTACTAAGTAAGTTTTCTTGATTGTTAATCTATGTCTCAGACATCCTTTACAACTTAGGTTTGGTGTGTTTATCAAGACCAAAAATTCTTTAAAAATTGTAATTATGCTTTTTATTCACTTTATGACCCCCCAAATTTAATAATTCCTTAGTCTGTGTTGAAATACAGACAAACAAACAAACAAAAAAACAAACAAACATTCCTTGGTCTTGTATGAGATAGTAGATAATATTTCTTTCTTTTACTTGAAACATTGGTTATTACTGCTTTTGTTTTTTTTTTTTTTTTTTTTTTTTTTTTTTGAGACAGGATTTCTTTGTGTAGCCTTGGCTGTCTGGGACTAGCTATGTAGTCCAGGCTGACCTAGAACTCATAGAGATCCTCCTGCATCTGTCCTTTGAATGCTAGGATTAAAGGCATGTGCCGCCATGCCTGCTCTTCACTGTATTTTATTTATTATGTTATTTTTAAATTTTTAATATTTCTATTTTCCTTTTCAGGGTCTCATATTTTCTTGTGAAAATTCTCACCAATGTCACTGGATTTTTCATGTAAGTTGCAAATTGATTTTCACATCTCATACAGTTTTCTTGTTTGAATTACTTTGTTGATATTCAGCTTGGTATTTGAAATTTTCTAAGCTTTCAATCACGCTAGTTTGTTTGGGCATTGGAAGAGTCACATTGTCTTGCTTTATTACTTTTGCATTGTGGTCTGCTTACTTGTTGCCATAGAGATCCTGTTTAGAGATTTCTTTTTTAAAGGTGTGACTGACTTCTTAGCAGGTGCTTTTTCTCTGTACTAGGATCAATCCACTCAGGGAAGAAAACAGCAACAAAAATAACATTGAAAACAAGCACAATATTTCAATTGAGTAACAGGCAATTGGAAACTTCAAAGAAGCTGGAACAAGGATAGGAAAGAGAGGACCCAGTTACAAGACAAACCACGAGCTTAACTTAAAGTGTTAAAAACTATGTCATAAATAGAGGAAATAGAAAAAAAATACATAAAAGAAACCATAAAGGAAAGAAGAAAATTGTGAGTGCCGAAGACATAAGAAAAAGTAGTTATAGATAAGAAGAAAATGGCAGAATGAAAGCAATTATAATAACAATGTTTTAATAATAATAAATTAGTCCCCTGTGCTAATGAGAAAGGATAGATATGCTTCCTCCGCTATATCCAGGGATAGCACTGCCTTGCTAGTTTTCAATTCCTTTGGTGTGAGAGAAAAGGAAAACATTGTGTCCTTTCTCCTCCAAAGTCCAGACATATTAACAGGTTAGATCAGAAGAGTGACAATATGCTAACTTAAATGACACTTCAGTTGTTTGTTATTCATGCCAGCTTTCCTTTATAGACTATTTATTTATATTTTAATTTTAATGACTAATAAGCTATTTACACAAAAAGGACAATGTTCAAACTATATCCCTACAGATTAAAATTTCTTAGAAATTAAAACAGCAATATCATGGCATTTAATCAAAAATATCAGAAAATGCAGTATTTAGGGAATCAGCACACTGTAACTATGTGCTGTGCAGGAAAATGGCCCATGCCATTTTCACAAAATTGAATTAACTGTATTGCTAGTATGACTGGTGAAGTGGAAAAATATTCACCTTAACTACTGACCTTTATGGCAATTTCATAGCCTAGACACAAATGAGCTAATTTTGCTAAATTTCTGGTCCCATGATAGTCGTCACTGCCCAGACAAGTCTGAAAGCAGCTTGTAGCTTATATGTCAAGCCATTTGGCATCTGTCCTTATGTCAGATATGTTACAAGTAAGTCTAGTACTCCTAAACATGATTGAATAGGGTTATATAGGTTTCTATAATAAAAATTCAAAATGCCAAAGCATGTGTTTATTATAATAGGAACTTTTAAATTCTTTTTTTTAAATTTTTTTAAAATTTATTAAGTTATTTAAATCACATCGTAACTTACTTATTTACACAGAGGTTATAAACACAAAAAGGCAGGATGTGGGGAAGGGAATGGCACCGGAGCATAGTTGTTCAGGGGGAGTACAGATACCTTTCAGAACAGGGTATCAGCTGGGTGTAGGTTCAGGGGACAGGTCACTATGACTCTGCCTATGATTCACTTGTCCTTATCTAAGTTGGTACTGTCCACCAAGGCTGCCTATTTATAAGACCTATGACTACTCGGGCTAGTAAATTTCTTAAATTCTTATTATACTTACTGTATGTATTTGAGTGCTCCTGAATTTTTCTGTCTTTAGCACTATCCTTTAATCTTTTGTTTTATACCAGCTCGGTGTTGACTGAAAATGTTTAGCTAATATTTCTTCAATACATGTCTTTTCATGTTATCATTATCCCTTTTATTAGTATTTGAATTCAAACTGAAGACCTTATATTTGTTAGATACAACTCTATCATTGAGATGCAATTTCTATGAATTTACCTCCATTTTTATATAAAAATCAAATGAAACATATGTATAAATGGTAGTAAGAAATCCTTATCCAGTGTATCAGTGAAAAAGATGGGAATAACCCATGGATTAATATTTATCCTTCATACAGGTAAAATAATTATTAATGGAAAATAGTGATCTTTTTATCCTTATCAGTTATTAATAAAAGTTCAAGATAATTTCCTATTAAAAGAATCAGATACGGTGTCATGGCAATCTAGAACTTTAAACTTTCCCATTTTCTTTGTTTTTATTTTTCTATTTGTTTTCATGTATAAATATGTAAATGTATATATGTTTATAAATACGCATGATGTTTATACAGATGTTCTGGTGGTCTTATGTTTTCCTTGAGAGAAGTGAAGAAGCATCTATTTATCCCAAATAGAACATGATATCCAAAACTAGCGATTTTACTGGTTATCTATTTGGGGACAGTTGGTGTTTCCAAAGCAGCTATGTCCCTGAAAATTTCCACCTCATCATGGGTGACAACATCATGAAACAATATCAACTTAGTATTACCTTTTGTCAATTTTCTACCATATAAGACCACATGTAGCTTTGGCACCTGATTCAGCAGAAGGAAGAATCTCAGATTACAGTCTAGTGATGTCCAAACTTGAATGAACAGAAACCATCTCATACTGATACCATGGGCTTGCTATCACTGTGCTGTTTATCTAAGTTTATTGTCTTTAGAGTGGAGCCAAAGTCAAGGTGTACATCCAAGACTATTCATCGACACTGCGAGAGATGGATACAGGTGTGAACTCCTAAACTCCCTCTACGCTGATGGTTTGTGAATAAATTAAGGATTTTTATGTCTTTAAGCAGTGAATCCTGAAGGCTTATGCTGATGATTGAAATACATTATAGTAATGATTATTACATAGACTGTTATGTATCGGATGCTATTCAGGTGACTAAATTTAGGACTCATCTGAGTCATCTGAGTTAGGTTTGCAGCAAAACTACGTTTTACAAATGAGGATATTGAGTTGCAGAGAGGCTATGACAATTACTCTGAGTCAGATATCCTGAGAGGTGAGGCTGAGCAACACTGGGTCACATCCACAAGTCTCAGCAGTCGCATTTAACAATTAAAGTGTTTTAAATGACACTGAGTAGAAAAATAGATTTTTCCATGATGTAACTAAAACTAAAATCAGACCAGAACTTAACAGTTCCCACTAGGGTTTGATCTTTGTCCTTAGATATATCAGGGTGATTGTGGAGAGTGACTTAACACCTTGGTGGCTTATTTTTTTTCCTCTGGAAAATCAAAATGACACAAAATAAGTACTCACCATATCCCTTTGAAAGGAAGTATTAAGCCACCTCAAAATATGTGGAACTTTAAGTCATATGTTTAGAGGTAAGCCCCATCAGACTGCTGAAGATTTATAAGAACATTGCTCTCAAGGTAGCAAACAAATTATACTAATTTTTAGCAGATCATGACTTTTATATATCCAGTCAAATAAAATCCAAAAAATAACACATCTCAAAAATCACCCCATTGGTACAATTGGTTTAATAATTTATAGAGATAGCCTGTAAGGTGACAGAAAATTGATACTCAGACAAATATGTTTCCCCAAACCACTGTCAAATGAGATGCCCTCTGGATGTGTCCTGAATGGCAGGGCAGCTGAATGCATCCCTGAAGAAATCAGTCAGCTTCAGCAATTTGACAAAATGACTCTGCAGAGCACGCAACCTTTACAAATTACTCTTTGTTTGAATACTAAAGTGAATAATATGATTTCCAAAGAGCATATGGGGATAATGCTGTATATCTTCTATTCCCGCTGGATCAAAGAGTATCTATTTTATCCATTATTGTGAAGTAAATTCTAATTTACTCAGTCTGCACGGAAATGCTCCAATAAAAAAGGAAAAGTGCTACTCAGCAACTCTTTAGTTCATAAAATGTCACTATTGCTGAAACTTTTTAAAACCAGTTATCAACAAACTCATGAGGAAACTGTTTCAAGAAACACCTATAGGGAAATTTACAAATGTGTCTTCTTTTTTCTTTTTCTCTCTCTCTCTCTTTTTCTTCTGTCTCTCCTGCCTTCTTTCCTCCTTCCTTCTTCCCTTCCCTCCTTCATCCATTTGCTCCCTTGTTCATTTGTTCCTTCCTTCCTTTCTTAGAAACAGATACAACTTTGTAGACAGTGTTTCAGGAGCTGTGATATGTTCATTGTGACTGAACACCCCGTGATCCTTTCATCTCTGCTGAGGTTGTTAGTTCCAAATCCTCACATGTGACTTTAAAACACAGAATAAGAACAGAAGCAGAAAAGTATTAAGGGGCTATAGGTTGGGAGGATTCTTAGGAGAGGACTATCAGGATATAGTTGATAACAAGTGAGAAACTGAAGTGGGCTCCAATTGGGTGGAGGGATTGAAGTTAGCACAGAAAGAGAAAGGGGCTACAACACCAAGGCTGTTTGAGAAAACTTCCAAGAACCATTTTAGTTACCTAAAGTTTTATACAACACACTAGGGTATGTGTATACATATTGAACTGAGAATTTTCTGCGTAGAAACCTTAGACTAATAAAAACCCCAATACATGCATGAAAAAACTCTTTGCAAATTGTTGGTCGGGTTGACTCCCAAAACAAGATAGAAGGTTGTTGTTGTTTGCTTCTTAGGTTTGAGGTGGGCCCCTATTGTTGAAGACTGATGGACACAGTTGCATGAACCTGAGGAAATTAACTAACCACATGGCAGAACTTAGCATACAATAAACTGATGATTAAGTTGTGAGTTAGACAGGGAATAATCCATAGCTTTTGATGTAAACATTTATTCATAACTAAGAAGTCTCAGAGTCATTATTTTGGGGAAGTTGAGCACCTATGTCCATAGGTGTATGGATTTATATCTGGTTCTTCTGTTTGATTCTATTGACCAACCTATCTGTTTTTATGCCAGTATCATGCAGTTTTCATTGCTGCTGTTCTGTAGTAAAGTGTTGCTTGCAAGTACAACCAAGACCTTTGGCGGTAGGGGTAAGACAGTGCAGTGTCAACGACACAGATTCCTGGAGTCAGGCAAGTGGCAAAACCAGTCTTCTTTATTTCAGGAACCTTTTTATCTACCTCTCAGCATCTCATTGGCTCTTAAGTAGCTAGATGTGGTGCTGTCTTTGTGTCATTGGCTCACTCCATCCTCTGATCCAGCATCAGCAGTCTCTAGCCATGCCAGCATATACTAGATTGGTTCAGGAGGAATTATCAGCAGCACATGTGCTAGCATTGCGACTGGACTCACTTGGTTAAGTTTTTCCTACAGTACAGCTTGGAATCAAGGATGGTGATACCTCCAGAAGTACAGGATAGTGTTAGCTAACCTTGGTTGTTGGTTTTTTTTTTTTGTATTTCCAAGATGAGAATTGATCTTTAAAAGTCTGTAAAGAACTGCGTTGGAATTTTGATGGGGATTGTCTTGAATCTATAGATTGCTTTAGGTAGGATGTTCATTTTTACTGTGTTAATTCTAGCAATCTATGAAAATTCCATCATCTGATATCTTCTCCAATTTTATTTTCCAAACAACTTGAAATCTTGTCATACAGAACTTTCACTTGGTGGATGAGAGGTACACCTAGATATTTTATATTATTTTTGGCTCTTATGAAGGGGTTTGTTTCCCTGATTTCTTTCTCGTCTGTTTATCTTTTGTATATATGAGCGTAGCCTAATATTTTTCAAAACCTTCATTATTAAGGACGGTTCTTAAATGCTTCAACCTCCCTTATATCCCACCAAACACAGGTAAGGGAGGAAGTTTAGCATAGGACAAGGGGTATATGGACCTGTTGAGCAGTAGTTTTTTGGGGGCAATTCCAATTTTGCTGTCAGGTGTCCAATCCACTAGCAATATATCAAACATGAATCAGCAGCAGCAGCTTGATCCAGAAGAAACCAGAAGGCTCTGCCAATTGGCATGAGTCTGTTGAAGTGACAGGAAGCAGCTGGAGCATTACCAAAAGTTCTTTAGTGTTTCTCTCTGTGAAGTCAGGCAAGCAAAGCTTAGCAAACAACACAAACAAACAAACAAACAAACCAAAAAGCCAAAAAACCAAACCAAACCAAACCAAAACAAAAAACCGAAGTGAACCAATGCAAGAATATTGTCAGTGAGGGCTGTGAGTTATTTATTTCCTGTGTTTTCATGAGTGTAGGTAACCTGCTTGGGTTGAAGTTTTCCTCCCAGTACCTTCTGTACAGCTGGATTTGTGGATATTGTTTAAATTTGACTTTGTTGTGGAATATCTTTTTCCCATCAATGGTGATTGAAAGTTCTGCTGGATATAGTAGTATGGGCTGCCATCTGTTGTTTCTTAGAGGTCATGAGGGACCTGTCCAGGCCCTTCTGGCTTTTAGAGTCTCCATTGAGAAGTTGGGTATAATTCTAATAGGCCTTCCTTTATATGTTACTTGCTCTTTTTCTCTTGTAGCTTTTAATATTCTTTCTTTGTTCTGTGTGTTTAGTGCTTTGAGTATTATGTGGCAATGGAACTTTCTTTTCTGGTGTTTCTGTAAGCTTTTTTGTACCTTTATAGGTATCTCCTTCTTTCAGTTGGGAAAATTTTCTTCTATGATTTTGTTGAGAATATTTTCTTGACCTTGGAGCTGGGACTCTTGTCCTTCTTCTATTCCTATTATTCTTAGGTTAGATCTTTTAATAGTGTCCCAGATTTCCTGGATGTTTTGTGTCAGGAAGTTTTTAGATTTAACATTTTCGTTGGCAGTGTGTTGATTTCTTCTATTTTACCTTCTATGCCTGAGATTTCCCTTCAATTTCTTGTATTCTGTTGTGTTTTGCTTATTATTCTTCTATGATTTCTTCAGTTTTTGGTTTTGCTTTTATTTTACCATTTTTGGTCTTCAGCAGTTTTATTCATTTCCTTCACTTGTTTTTTTTTTTTTTTGTTGTTTGTGTTTTCCTGGATTTTTAAGGAATTTATTGAGGCTCTCTGTCAATTTCACAGGATTGATGTTTAAGTTCATTTTCTTGTTCTTCAGCTGTGTTGGGAATATCTAGGGCTTGCTGTAGCAGGATAGTCTGGGCTCTGGTGGTACATATTGCACTAGTTGTTTATGATATGTTTTAATGCCATCCTTAGGATCTGAGTTTTGGGTATTACAGGTTTAGGTGACAATTTCTCAGTTTATATTGCTTAATGGATTTTTTTTTTTGATGTTTCCCTTGGTTTCTGTTTCTCCTCTGGTGTTCTTACCTGAATGGTCTGTGGTTTTGTTGACCATTGACTTTTCAGGTCCAGTACAGTGTCTTCAGTGGAGATTTGGATGATGGTATTACCTCTGAGATTCTGGGTTCCTGGGAACTAGAATGGCCTCTGGGATTCCAGGTACTAGTTGTCCTCTGAGGTTTATAGCACAGGCTTTGCTTCAATTCCCAGAGTGATGGTTTTTGAGGAAATGACAAAGCAAGGGTCTTCTGCTGTTGTTATGGATCAGATATGGAGCCAAGGGGAGGAGATGCTGATAGAAACACCTGGATGGACTCTAAGGAGTGTTAGTGGGTGGTGGGCAATGTCTTACCTGGAGTTCCTAGTACAGGCATGATCTCTGGTAGAGCAGGAGTCTTCTGCTGGAGTTGTGGGCCAGGATTAGGGAAGGGTAGTAAGACATTTCCAAAGATGATTTCTCATTTAGACATAGAAATATCAATGCAGATACAACCTTGTTTTCATGTAGTTTCCTAATTTTCATTTTGATTTCTTTCTGTTCTTTTTCTCCCCTCTGACTAATGTATCCAAACCTCACACAATTTATAATGCAATTATACAAATATATTGTGTATATCCTTAGCCTAGATAGGGGAAGAAGTACTAAAAATGCCATACAAATTCACATCAACTCTCAGAGTGATGAATTCTGAAGAAATGGTTTCTGGATATTTTGGTGTTTTGAGATCTTCATCTGCAGTTATTATTATACCATGAATATTTTAATTTCAGGGGAGATATATAACTACCACCAAGTGAATGGTTAAATATATAAGTTTATGCAATTTCTATAATTCTATATAAATATAATACCATGAAGTTAAACAAGCAACATTAAGATGAAAGAAAAGAAAATGAATGCAATTATTCTTGCTGTTAGTATATGATACATAAGCTTTATTAATTTGAGGGTGAAGAACTAATATATATTTATGTTTCTCTCTCTCTTTGTCTCTCTCTTGTGTGTGTATTTAGGTGAAGAATCATAGAGAATTAATAACTTATTAAGTAACCTTTATTAGATCAATGATATAATAAGTAATCCATAGAGATCAGGAGGGTCTTTTCAAATGATTATTTATTTCAATAATTGCTAATTACAATTATTGCACAAAGAATCCATACTTCTGTGGGAAAAATCAAATCACTTCTAACTTGTAATGTGTGATCCTAATAGACTAAACTGATTATCTATAATCAAATATCTAGGAGTTTTCAGATAATCAGGATGAGATTGTTTCACCTAATATCTGTGAAAAATTCTAATGATTATTTTGAACATTTAGTTTCATTAACTCTAACTTAACTGCGTTAATTTATAAACAGCAGTAAAGGTTTTCTGCTTCTTTTTCTTTTGTCTTTTTTTCCTTTTTAATTGGATGTTTTATTTATTTACATTTCAGATGTCATCCCATTTACCCTTTACCCTACCCCCCAGTTTCCTATCCCATCCTGCCTCCTCCTTTTTGCTTTTATATCATTGTAATTACATGCAAATATTAAGGTCAGTTCTAGGTTGAGGAACTAGCAATACAATAGATGCAAATAGTCAAGGAACAAGCAAGACAATAAACATAAATAGTCAAAGAATGAGCAAGGCAATAAATAAAGGCCTGTGATCACCCCATGATCACTGTTTCTAAAGGCTTATCAGGATGAGCAAAATATCTGAGCCTACTTCCCTGTCCTAGCCCAAAGTCATTTTCATGCCTGAAGCCTACTTCTTTGTTCTAGTCTACGATTTAGATTCCTGCCTGAAATTACTTCTTTGTTCTAGCCTAATGTCAGATTCCTGACTGAAGCCCATTTCCTTGTCCTTGGCAGATCCTGCTAAGCAGCCCCAAAAGCTCTCAAGATTTTCCCCCCTTTTTATTTTATATATAAGACTGAGCCTGTCTTAGATCATTCTGAAAAGAATGCCTTCCTTACCCATCATAGAATATGCTTTATCAAAAGCAATGCATTTCTGTCTTAGGTTGGTAAGACTCTTTGCAGAATCCTACCTGTCCTTGGCTTGCCAGGCTGTTAAATTAATAACTCTGTCTGGGGGTCCATTTTCAGTTTCAAGTCATGTACTTTGGCTGTCAACATGTTGATGTTGTTAAAGACAAACTTTAACATGATGGGCAGGGATAAAAGTATTCCCAAGGACCAAAAGGGCTAGCATGATCTAACTATATATATGCTTGTCTTGAAGCTTGACCAAAATGGAAATACTGACCTCTGGCCATGGGTAATTTTATCAGCTTTATATGTAGGCAGCATCAAATCTCTGCAGAGTAGCATTCTTTAAATTCATAATCTCACTATGCAAAGTTAAAACATCCAGAGAGGTGTTAGAATTATGCCAAACACACTGAAAGTGTCTTTAAACTTTTTCCTAATTATAATGACTATACACTGATGGTACTTGCTTTAAGATGTGAAGTTTGTCTGTTATCTAAAGTTCCACTGAAACAGAAAAGAGTGTGATTATTTCTAACACCAAAGTTGGCAAAACATAAGAAGGCGTACACTTGCTATGGATGTCAACACCATGTTAATTCAGGTGTCTGGTTTTGATTCACATCACATGCCAAAATATTCCTTCTGAACACCAGTGCTGCACAAAGGGAACTCCCTAATTTTAACACTTGTTTTTATCCTCAGATCTCTTTCCTCTTTTCATATTACTTTTCTGGGACAAAAATACAATAATATTCAGGACACTCTGATAATATAGCAACCTGGCTGATAAACTCCAAATATATTTATTTGCCTATTAAAAAGTTTTAAGCATAAGCTGGTCTTCATAGATTATAACACATCAGCCAATGATGCTTAAAGTAGTTCAGTGGATGAGGTGCCTATTACGCAATCATGAACCTGACTTCAGTCTCCAAACATATATACAAGTCTGAGCCTAGTGTCTATTCTTTGTAATTCTACATCTCTTGAGTCAGAGACTTGCAGATTACTCAGCAATCAATTTAGACTCTTCACAGACTTCTCAGATGAAAGAAGGTCTATATCTCCCTAAAACAATGACAATTCCTGAAGAATGACACCCAATATTGACATTTGACCTCTACTTGCATGTTCATGCAGGTTTATGTGGATCTACCCACATTTAATCATATCAAAGAGTATCTCAGAACTCTCATTAGTAAAATGAGAGTAGCAAAAGAAATTAACTTGGTTTCCATGCAGATGATAATTAATCCACAAAATATCATTACTACTGTGATTGTCAACACATGTCCAAAATCAACAGATCCACACTATCATCAACCTGAAACAACAACAGAAATATTTAAAGTGTATCTTATACCTCATAGATGTCAGCTTCCTATATTGTTTACTGAGGACACTGTTGTTACAATTAGGCCTGGGATCAGAGATGGAGAAACCTCATGAAGATACATCCAAAGTCTAAATATTACATGCATGCAGTAATATGGCTAGCATTTATGTTCTGCATTTTATCCATTATTCCAGCAATGACTAGTAATCTAGTATGTGTGCTATGATTTTAGAGGACACAAAGCTTCACAGTCACTTGCCTTTAGAAATCCATGTTCTTCCATATCTTTCCTTAAATGCCAAGCTTTCCTCTTTCCTTCCTTTCTTTTAAGACAGTCCTCAGACCCTCAGTCCTCTTTATTGGGCTCCCAAGTGCTGGGTTTATGGGAGCGAGGTTTCATGACAATCTTTTAAATGTCATCATCATCGCTAATTTACATTAAGTATTCTGCCCCCAACCCCACACCCAGATAGCAAATATCTCTTCTTCTAGTCTTTGAACTTTGAAGAGGATTCCTCACATCTGGATAAGCCTTACCAACCCACCATTTTCACAGTGTGTGTCTAAAGCTTATTTTCTCCACAGTGCAGTGTTCTGGGTTCTGTTCCTTCCAGTCCTCTGCTCAGAATCACATGCGCTTTCCTTGATGTTTCCTGGAGGGCTCAGTATCTTCCACTTTAGAGTATCTTCTACTTTAGAGTATCTTCTACTTTACAGTATCTTCCACTTTATAGTATCTTCCACTTTACAGTATCTTTTTTTTTTAAGATTTTGCTATTTTCATTCCTAACTACATTAGAACTGTTAAAAACCTGTTTTTTTCTCTTAGATTTCAAGAGTTTACATATGATTTAGTGGATAACAAATACACAACCAAGGAATAATTAAATAATAAATATCTTTTGACATACTAAGTTTATTTCAATTAGGTTGTTTAGACTTCAGGTTTTGCTGTAATCATATACATGCACATACTTAAATTTATAATGAATCATGAAAGAAGAAAGAAAATCTCCACATTGTCATCTTATTCAAGAAACCAGCTGTAAATTGGTGCTAGATAGTTCATTAGTTTGGGATTGAATGCCATTTCTTTTATTATAATATTGCCAAATTACAAGATATCTGGGATGAAATAGCAGAAAACAAATTTTTCATTAAGGGTTATAACACTGGGGAACAAACCATCACAGAGAGAGCAAAAGTTTTATGAGTCTGTCAATTGAGTGATTGGCAGGTCTCTGTAAAATGAGCCTTCTGGGATTTGATACTTGAATTTTAATTAAACCAAAAGTATTCATTGTTCAGTTCTAAATCCCTAAAGAGAAATTGAAAACCCTTGCAGAGGGACTCCCAACAGTAATTACATGTTCTGCTGAAATTTAATTGACTTGCATTACCCTGATAGACCCAAAGATCAGAGAGCTGCAGCACAGCCCAGAGTTTCAAGGAATTAGACAAAAGACAAAATACTTAAAAATAAAGCAGTGATTGTGATTGTGCAATGGATACTTTAATATAATAGAAAAAAATAAGGGTTTATTTTAATGTCACCTGTCACAATAGCAATTGAAATATATTGTTTACAGTTAAATATTTTGTTTACATTTCTTTTTTTCCTTCTACTGTGTGGTACGATTTTTTTCGTTTAAAAATATATGTAATGAACATCAGTGTTTAGAGTAGTCTTTAAGCTACTTTTCTTAAAGAAGAACAATGGTTTGGGGATGTTTCTTCTACTTTATCTCTGTGCATTTATGAAGTAACTTACCATATTATTGTTCTCGTTAAGAGATAATGATTTTGATGAGTCATCTGTTGAGTTACTTCCCCTGTGCTCTGATGGTAATTAATGTAATGCATTAATTAATTTTCTTATCCTAGACTTCTTACTATTTAACCCAGGCATAAATCACAGCTCACTATTCCTACAGGCACATAATGTATTAAACGATTAAAAATGTAAGATTATAGAACTGTGGAGAGTTTTATCTTAAACTCTGCCACCCAATTCTTTAAATAATTCATCATGACTTCATTTTGCTAGTCTACTTCCTTTGATGTTCTTCATAGGAGACGCTGTCTTTTGTGTACTCACTCACTGCATATCCTTACATTTATCTATATTCATAAAAAGGCTCTTAAATAAGACAGAAAATATAAAAATGCAAACAGCTTTGAGGGCAGTCATGTGCCTGGACAGTGGAGAGAACATTCCAGGGGCTTTAATGGAACTTATGGACTCAGGTATGCTGGAAGTGTGTAGGTTTAGGGAGTCAGTGCTAGCTTCCTGTCCTACTGCCTGCGACTCAGGATTTCTAGGTTTTCTGTGTTTGTGATAAATACTATGGCCAAATACAACTTGGAAAGGAAAGGGATTTTTTGGTTTATTAGTCCATCATTATGGGAAGCCAAATAAACTCTGTAAATATTACAGTTTGAGGTTTATTGAAAAATTAATAAAAGAGAGAACAGTCTCAGAGTGATGATGTATTTACCTGACAGATTTTCCATAGAATTCCTTAAAATAGAAAATCATCTCATCACACTACCATCATCATCAACAACACACCATCATGATACAGGACCTTCCTGCTATTATTATGCTTATAAATGACTAAACTGATTCCTGAAAACTTATTGCTGTGTCATAGATGAGTGAATTTCTCAAGCCTCATCAAAAAAGCTTTTGCAGAAGATGTCAAAACACAGAGACCCAGAACTGGTCAAGATGCAGAGAATAAGAGACTGCAAAATAGTAATAAATGAAACATTAAAGTGGAAATTTCTGATTTCTTTGGAGACTCAGGTTAAGTTCTGCTGGGGCAGACAGGTGAAAGAATCTTTTGCTGAAAGAGACACAGGTGCAAGGAGGGTGTTTTGTTATAGCAAATGTGAAAAAGGGACACATGATGTTTAGAGAGAATGTAAATATGACCCCACAGATGGTAGGAGCTCCAGCATTGTTTTGTTCCACCTTGCTAGTCTTCACGGATGACACACATGTTGATTGGTCTTATATTGCATTTTTCAGTTTTGCTTGTGGTGATGTTATAATGAGAAACTCACAAAGAACTTCTTGTGAGGGTTTTGCTGCTTCTTTGCTGCTTCTGTGGACTCTCTGGCAAGCCTCATGGCTTCAGACTGAACTGTCCTTGCTAATCATGTGTGATGTCTGTGAGTGGACTGGACTGCAGCTTGTGATTCATGTGTGGTTTTGCTAGTGGACTGAACTGAGAACAATGAAGATTGGAATCACCCCAAAGAACGAGTTCTAAACAGGTGCACTTCCCCCGTATCCTAACAACCTTTCTTTTCTACAACCTCTGGTGGGTGATGGACTAGAGGAGAGGTGGAACCATTATTAAAGTAGGTTATAAAAATATATGCCTACAGGACATCAATACCATATGCCACCTTCCAACACTCTAGAACAAGGACCAGAGGTGGAGGATGACTACAGGAAAACAGTGTTTTCTAGATACAGCATGGCAGCTGTACATATGAACTCAGAACTATGCCAGTGTGTCCAAGACTGACACAAGCTAAGCCTGACAAAATTCTACCATGTAGACAGAAGTGGGATTAAGTTACATGATTAGTTAAGTAATAATTGGCCACTGGTCGCAGCTGGGAGAGGGAGTATGTGTTTTCCTGAAGCATATGGCCACTGGGTCAACTATGCTCCCATTGAAGGTCATACATCCAGGAATATATGGGCAGCCATACTATACTTGATAGGTTTATAAACACCAACAAACTAAAAAGAGGTGACAAAGTTGGGTAGAAAGAAAAGTGGTGGATTTAAGTGCAGTTGGGAGAGAAGGTAATTATAGTAAAAAACATTGCACATTTTTAAAATAAAGAATGAATAAATTGAGAAAAAATTGCCGTGGCAGGGAATTGAGAGAATAAATGAGAAATAGTTTGTATCTTAAAACATAAGGAAAAAGATAAGTAAGAAACGTTTTTTGCAAAATACTAGAAATGATAAAAACAGACATATTAGGTCCAGTGAAGTATCCACGTCTATCTGGGTGTTTAAACAGTGACACGTGAATACTCCATTAACCCCTGCTATAACTGTAATCTCCGCATTGCTGCATTCTATCCTTAACAAAAATCGCTGTTAACTCTGGATCTTTTTAACCTTTTCTTTGAAGCAAAAACAATTTTTGAAAAAAAATGTGAAGATTTCTTTAGTGGTTTTAGCATCAACAAATTATACATGTAAAAGTACTTTTTTTGTCAAATGAATGACTGAATTTTCCCCATGGAGTTCAGTAAATTGTATTTTCTACAATGCCAATGCATATTTATCAGTGTAGAAACTCTAATTTCTCATTTCAATGTGGCTCAGGCATTTATTTTGAATGGTGAATGACAGAGATACTTATTACAATTATCTATTATATACAAATACAAAACATAATTGAATAACATTACAAACAAGCTCACTCACATAGTTATTACAAGGTCTATGAACTAATTTGAAGATGAAAACATTTTATTTTAAAATATATGGTTGGATGAACACAGATACACACACACACAACACACAACACACACACACACACACCACAAACTTTTTCCTTAGCATACACACCATTCATCATGCCTAAACCCTGTTATAAAATGTTATAGACCCCCCTGATGAGATGTTATTTGACTGGCCTTTGATGGAAAGCTACTTTTCTCATACCAGGCTGGAACTCAGTCAGCGCAGGGCATTCTTTAGATGTGATTGGTGGTTGAGCACTTCTGCATACATAGTTCATATACCTCCATCTGCAAGTATTCTGGATTGATGAAAGTCAGTTAAGACTGTATAACAATTCTTTTTAAATAAATTTATGGAATGGTGACAACTTTTGTAGTTTGCTGCATGTCTCAGTATTTTCTGTATTTTGTTCTTTTTGATTATCTGGGCCAATACATTAGGTCTGTAAGACAGTACATACCCTTTCAGGTTAAAAAGTATAATCTCCAGTTACTATTATTACTTATTCCTACACTGTCTCTGATACATCTTTTTCTTCTGCTGTGGTGGGCTTCTATCATGAAGTACAGAAACATTTAGATTTATATGTATTCCTGTTAGATCAATTCCTAGCCTCATGCAATGTTTCTTTATCCCTGAAACTTCTGTCTGAAGTCCATCCTTCCCCATACTGATAGTGATATTTTAATTAGTGCTGTTGTATAGTTTATTCTAACCTTTTACTTTATTTCTGTTTTAATTTTTAATTATAATTTATTTATGTTTCCTATTTTAAAACTATTTCCTAATATACATTTGGATTTTGTTCTATATGTGGCTAATTGTGCTTTCTAATATAACTGTCATCGAAGGGTGAAAATATCTTTAATGAATTTAAAGAAGTACAAATAAAAAATGTCTAACTTACTCTGGGAGACAACTCACATAGTCCTTGATAAATTTTTTTCTTGCTCAAGTTTATTTGTAAAAACAGCATAGGGCACTGTACACCTGCAAATAGTATGTGTGTGTGTGTGGCAGCATTTCACCTGTCTTCATGTTGGCAGATCTGAAGACTTTTCTATGAGGCCTTCACAGGGTCCTGGACACCTCTGGGAGCCTCAAACTTGAGCTTTGATTGGCAGAGACTATGAGCCTTCATGTAGCTTTGATTCTGCTTCCCAGGCTTGGAGTAAGCAATGAAAGCAAGATGGCTGAATTTGATTTGCAGTTGGGGCCCTTTGACATCTTGGGACTAACTGCCTTAGGCTTCACAAGAGTTTTAATGGCCTCTGCATGTACACTCTCTGCCCTCACGTGGTTTGTCTGCTTCTTCTTTAGGCTTTTCTTGTTGTGTTTCTTAGCAGAGAGCAAGTTCCTTAGGAACTTGGGGTCGACTCCTTCAAAAGATTCATATCTTTGCAACCGGGATTTTTTGATGGCTTTTCTGTGTCATTTTTGGGACTGGTTCTATGTGGTTCAGTTCTTGGACTTGACAGTGTCTGCCAGATAACCTGCGGCTCCTGAAGTGCCTGGGACCAGAAGAGAAAGAGTCTTTGATATTTTGGTGCTTTCTTCTCTTTCTCCTTACTTTCTTTCATCTCAAATATTTTTCTATATTTCTTATTTTATATATTATTTTATATATATAATTGAATATTTTTGTTAAATTACATGACACATTCTAAAGAGTTTTATTCAGTGAACATTATTTTATCACTCTTTTGCTTTTACTATTAAGGTATTATATAGACGTGTTGAAGACATAGTCATTGCCTTAGTCAACTATGAATGAAGATAAGGGTACTTACATATTAGAACTACTTGGAAGATAAATTTTGTCACCATTTGTAGAGTATGAATGGTGTTTGAGCACAAGAGAGTCCTCCAGAAATGTTAGCTGTGATTGCTATTAATTAATGACTAATTGCACAATACACATACAAGTAGAAATAAAACTTCAAAAAGCCTACTTAAATCTTTTAAAAGTATTTTAATTGCTTGTTTTTTTTGTTTTAAATTCAAATGGCATGCTATGTCTTAAGTTTGGTAGAAATTCAAGACTGACTTCACAATTTAAATAGTTTTCATTAACAAATTTAGTTACAAGTTACAAATTAATTACACATTTAGTAATTTGTTTACTAAAACAAGGTTAGTATTCTTAATATCAAGTGTCATGAACCATAAAACATTATTGAGATGTAGATTGAAATATAGATTGAAACATAGGTTGAAATATATCTATAAAACATTGAAATATATAGCTTTATTTAATGCATAATTTTCTGTAACCGATGATACAATGCCACATTTATTTCTTCTGTTATCTGAAAAACTGATATTACACACTGTTCTTATATTTACTTCAACTGCTTTATTTATAAAAAGAAAAATAGAATATGAACATGTTAAGTAAAATTTTATTAAATATAGAATTTTTTATTTATTTATTTTTTTACCAAATATAGATTACAGTGAGACTCTGTAACAGACTGCAAGGAAGCACAAACCTAGTCCTTGATTTCCATGTAAAAACCTTACAAAAATAGACATGATTCCATCTGATCAGTATCTACTACAGGTTAGACACAGTTGCAAATAGAACAAAGGATGATAGCAACAAAGTTAACTTTACCCCAGGGAAAGCTTTCTGTATGGTAATATAGACTGTAGATTACCGTTGATGTCATTATTTCTAAAAGTTAAATTTATAAAAATCCATTCCTGTCTTATGCTTGTGGAAGAACGGCACAGAGACATTCTGGACTTTATGGATTAAAATATATAGCCATGATCATCGACTGCACTACATTTCCCATCAGCCTTTGTCATTCGGCCTGTGTCACTGGACTGGTTCTAGTCGATGCGAATGGATATGATTGACATTTTAGTCTGGATCTCTAGCTCTTCAGTGCTTTCTATTTTCTTTTTCTCTGTTTTGAACCAGTCTTTATTATGCAGCCCAGGCAGGTCCTCATCTCTCACACCCTCCTGTCCTATCCTCCCAAGCACTGGGATCACGCTTAAGTGGGACCATGACGGGATCACATCCCTTTCTATATATATCTCAGTGGCCACAGATTAAAATTCGAGCTTCAAAATTAAACTCCGTGTTCAGTTCCCAGAGTAAACCATCCTCTACTCCGACTAATGCAGCAACAGCAGGGTTCGTCTTGCTTTTATTCTACAGCAGTTCTGTATTGATGAAAGCTGTAATGAAACTTCCTTGCTCACACTAGTGAATGATTATCAACCCTTCCATTTTACTGAGCAGTAATGCAATGATTTGTTTCACTTAATGAAAGGCAGACGTGACTATCCAAAGGACATCGCCTGGCTTTTTAAAGTTGACTACATAAAGACTGTGAAATGCGGACCCTTGCTCCTGCTGTGCCACCAAACAAATTACCCATAGCTAATTGTTGTCATCTCATATACTCCCTATATAGCCTTCAAGAACTTCCAAATTATCCTGGAAGGAAATCTTGAAAAAAAATCAACTTGCCATTTACTGTTCAAATAAACTTAGACATTTCTGTCTCATCAGTCCTAAATATCCTCTTTTCCTTCTTCTCTTTTTAAGACCTATAAAATTTAAATGCATGTTACACTATCCATGCCTTGTAACTGAATTATGATACTTAAAATTAGTATCAGGCCTTAAACTTAGTGTTTTTTTTATATCAAGTATTAGTTTTATAATAGATACTTATATCACATTATTAATTGTACATAGACTGCTAACTATAAATTTTATGATTTCAAAATCATACAGTTAGTTCAAAGGGGAGGGAAGATGGGGTGGAGAATGTAGGGTGGGAACTGGGAAGGCATTTGAAATGGAAATAAAATAATTAATAAAAAGTAATTATTTTAATGCATTTCAGTAAAAACAATGGTAGATATTAAAGATAATTTATTTTTATGTATTTTATTGCATGTATCTGAGTGTTTACCTCCAGGTTTTCCCATGTTTTACATGCATGTCTAGTTCTTGAATAGGATGGAAGAGGGCGTTGGATCTCCTGAGACTGGAGTTACAGTGGGTTGTGAATGACTGGCTCAGTGCTTAGAACAGAGCCTAGAACCTCTGTGAGAACAGCTAGTACTCGTAACTACTAAATCATGTTTCAAAAGACTTAAAGAGTTTTAACTTCTTAAAGGACACCCATGTGACTATGAAAAGACAATATCAAATAAGGTCATAAAATAGTCTGTATCTCAGTATAGATGTTAACAGTCCATGTCTTTCCTGATATAAACATAAGTAACAGGAAGCCAAGGCTACATAGTAAGATTCATAAAAAATATTTTTGACATTAAAGCTAGATTTCTCTTTCTCTTTATGACCTATATGCATTTACTGTATTTACACAAAAGCTCAGATAAAGTCTGAATCTTGGGACCTAAAAAATATGAAGGATGAGGTATAGTGTCAGTATATTTCTTTATAACTATTTAAAAGAGACTTCCAATTTTTCTAAATAAATTAATTTCTACAAAATGTTTTCTTTGCTTTTTAGTGTTTTTATTTTTGAAGGAATTATTTTAAAGGCCCTTGTTTTTAATTACTGAATATATTCTGTCATTTAAATGCAACACATTTTCTGTATCTATTCTTTGGTTAAGGGACATCTGGGTTGTTTCTAGCTTCTGGCAATTATGAACTTTTATGAACATGTGTCCTTGTGGTATGTTGGAGCATCTTTTGGGTATATGCCCAGGATGGTATAGCTGTGTATTCAGGTAGAACTATTTCCAGGTTTCTGAGAAACAGACAGATTGATTTCTAGAGTGGTTGTACAAGTTTACAATCTCACCCACAATGGAGGAGTGTTCCCCTTTCTCTACATCCTTGCCAGCATGTGCTGTCACTTAAATTTTTGATCTTAGCCATTCTGATTGGTGTAAGGTGAAATCTCAAGGGCATTTTGATTTGCATTTCCCTGATGACTAGGGATGGTGAACATTTCTTTAAATGCTTCTATGCCATTTGAAATTTGTCTGTTGGGAATTCTCTGTTTAGCTCTGTACTCTATTTTTAGTTGGGTTATATGGTTTGTTGGACTCTACATTCTTGACTTTATATATTTTGGATATTATCCCGCTATCAGATGTAGGGTTAGCGAAGATCTTTTTCCAATCTGTAGGCTGTCATTTTGTCCTATTGATAGTGTCCTTTGTCTTACAGAAGTTTTCAGTTTCGTGAGGTCCCATTTATCAATTGTTGATCTTAGAGCCTGAACCACTGGTGTTCTGTTCAGGAACTTGTCTCCTGTACCAGTATGTTCAAGGCTATTTCCCACTTTTTTTATATTAGGTTTAGTGTATCTGGTTTTATGTTGAGGTACTTGACCCATTTAGACTTGAGTTTTATGCAGGGTGATAAATATAGATCATTTTGCATTTTTCTACATGTAAACATACAGTTAGATCAGCACCATTTGTTGAAGATGCTCACTATTTCCCATTGTATGCTTTTTGCTTTTTTATTTTTTTTTATCAAAAAATCAAGTGTCCATAGATGTATGGGTTTATTTCAGGGTCTTCAATTAGATTCCATTACAACTATCTGTTTCTATTCCAATAGGATGCAGTGTTTATACTAGAGCTTTGTAGTACAGCATGAGATCCAGAAGCTTTTATTAAGAAATATTTTAGCTATTTTGTTTTTCTTTTGTTTCATTTTTCCATATGAAGTTGAGAGGTTATTCTTTCAATGTCAGTAAACTATTGTGTTGGAATTTTGATGGAAATTGCATTGTATCTGCAGAATACCTTTGGTAAGATGGCCATTTTCACTGTTAATCCTACTGATTCATGAATATGGAAGATCTTCCCGTCTTCTGATATCTTCTTGGCTTTCTTTATTCAAAGACTTGTCTTTCTTGTCATGCAGATCTTGTCATATAGATTAGAGTCTCACCGAAGCATTTTATATTATTTGAGGCCATTGTGAAGGATGTTGTTTCTGTGATTTCTTCTCATCTCTTTTATCATTTGTATAAAGGAGGGACTACTGATTTATTTGAGATAATTTTCTATCCTGTGACTTTGCTGAAAGTTGTCAATCAACTGAAGGAGTTCTCTGGCAGAATTTTTGAGGTCTCTTATGTATACTATCATATCATCCATAAATAGTGATACCTTGACTTCTTCCTTTCAAAATTGTGTTCCCTTGTTCTTTTATTGCTGTAGCTAGAACTTCAAGTACCATATTGAGTAGATAGGGAGAGAATGGGCAGCCTTGTCTTATCCCTGATTTTAGCAGTATTTCCTTAAGTTTCTCTCCATTTAATTTGAGGTTGGCTATTGACTTGCTATATTTAGGTGTTTATATGTTTAGGTGTGTGCCTTGACTCCCTGATCTCTTCATGACTTTTTACATGAAGGGCTGTCAGATTTTGTTGAAGGCTTTTACAACATCTAATAAGATGATCATGTGATTTTTTTCAGTTTATTTATAGTGGATTACATTGATGAATTTTCAGATATTGAACCATCTCTGCATCCTTTGGATGAAGCCTCTTTGATCATGGTGAATGATGTTTTTGATGTAGAGAGAATATCTTATAAATATTACCTGTCAATAAAAAAGCTGATGACCAATGAGCTGAGGCAGGTAATAGGAGGTGGTACCCTGGCAGGAAGAGAGAAAATTCTAGAAAATAGTAAGAGATAAAAAAGAGACATGGAGGAGAGATGACAGAGATGAGATGGGAGAGAGATTGAGAAGAAAGATTTAACCAACAGAGAGACCCTGAGGAGACACTAAAGAAGAAGCAGACCAAGACTGAAGGAGAGGTAACTAACTTCATGGTAGACATGGAAGTTTAAATGGTTTAAATAAGTTATGAGTCAGGGAATGAGCCAAATGTTATGGTCTATGCATTTAATAATAACTAGTTAGCCTAAGAGTTGTTATTGGTGGGAATGAAGGGGTAAAAAGGAAACACAGATTTAAAAACTACTTTTACAGATGTGTTCTTGAATTCAATTTTATTATTTTTGCATTGATATTCATGTGTGAAATTGGTCTGAAATTCTCTTTTTTTCTCGCTGAGTCTTTTTATGGTTTAGGTATCAGGGTGAATGTGGCCTAATAGAGTAAATTAGGTAGTGTTCCTGCTGTTTCTATTTTGTGGTATAGTTTGAAGAATATTGGTATTAGCTCTTCTTTGAACTCAGCACTAAAACCATCTGGTCCGGGCTTTTTTGTTTTTAGTTGGGAGACTTTTAATGACTGCTTCTATTATCTTGGGGTTTAGAGGACTGTTTAGTTAGTTTTCCTCAACCTATTTTTTTTTAAAGATATTTTTCAGTTTTGTGGAGTACAGGTTTTTGAAGTAAGACGTAATGATTCTTTGAATTTCCTTAGTTTCTGCTGTTATGTCTCCTTTTTTCATTTTTGCTTTTGTTAATTTGGGTACTGGATACTGTGGCTATGTCTTTTTCTTGAGATGTCTAAGGGTTTGTTTAGCTTGTTGATTTTCTCAAAGAACCAGCTTGTTGACTCTTGGTATTATTCTCTGACTTTCTAATTGTTTGATTTCAGCCATGAGTTTGACTGTTTACTGATGTCTACTCCTCTTGTGTGTTTACTTCTTTTTGTTCTAGAGCTTTCAGGAGTTCTGTTAAATTGCTAGTATAAGATCTCTCCAATTTCTTTCCTCTTAACACTGCTTTCATTGTGTCCCACACATTTGGATATGCTGTGCTTTCATGTTCATTGAATTCTAGAAAATTTTCATTTCTTCCCTAACCAAGTGATCATTGCGTTGAGAGAAGTTCAGTTTTCATGAGGCTGTCTGTTGTTTCTGTTGTTGTTGAAGTCCAGCCATAATCCGTGGTAATCTGACAGGGCACAAGGGATTATTTCAGTCTCCTTGTATCTGTTTGTTGATGCTTACTTTGTGCTCAATTATAAGGTCAGTTTTGAAGAAAGTTCTGTCTGGTGTTGAGAACAGGGTATATTCTTTCGTTTGGGTGAAAGGTTTTGTACATATCTGTTAGATCCATTTGGTTCATAACATCTGTTAGTTTCATTGTCTTTCTGTTTATTTTCTGTTCAGGTCACCTGTCCATTGGTGAGAGTGGAGTGTTGAAGTCCTCCACTATTATTGTGTGAGTGGGGTTCAATGTAAAATTTAAGCTTTAGTAGTACTTCTTTTAAGAATGTGGGTGCCCTTGCTTTCAGGGCATAGATTTTCTGAATTGAGACTTCATCTTTGTAGATTTTTCCTTTGATGAGTATCAAGTGTCCTTCTCCATCTCTTTTTATTACTTTTGGTTGAAAGTCTGTTTTATTACATATTAGAATGGCTACTCCAGCTTGTTCTTGTGTCCAGCTTGGGAAAACTTTTTCTAGTCCTTTACTCTGAGGTGGTAACTACCTTTGTTGCTGAAGTATGTTTCTTGTATGCTGCAAAATGATGAATTCCTTCACGTATTTGACTGTATTTTCCTATATTTCTTTAAGGGTTTATTTTTTTCTCTTTAAGGGCTTCTGTTTGATTATGTTTCCTTTGTTTCTTTAAGGGATTCATTTATATTCTCTTTAAAGGCCTCTATCATCTTCATGATATGAAATTTAAGGTCACAGTCTCATTCTTTTGGTGTGTTGGATATCCAGGGCTTGCTGTCGTAGACGAGCTGGGTTCTGATGGTGCTTTATTACACTGGCTTCTGTTGGTTGATTATGTTCTTGTGTTTGCCTTTTCGGTAAAGTTGACTCTGGTGTTGGCATGCCAGGTGGTTCCTGGTGAGTCTCTGTGACGGGTTGTCTGAGATAGTTGCAGGCCTCCCACAAGGCAGGCAGAGCTTGGGATGTGGAGTGTAGATCCTTGATAGCAGGTGGAGGTATTGGCCAGAAGGAAGATGGAACTTCTATAGGGCAGGGTACAGCTCAATCTGCTGGACTTGCTGAACTCCAGGTGGACATGGAGGTTGTAGGTGTCTCTCATGTGTGTCCTGGGTTAGAGCAGGCCTCCTGGGAGGCAGACAGAACTGTGTGGTGTCGAGAGGTGTGTTGAACTTCTATTGCAGGTGTAGGAGGTGTGGATTGCAAGCTCTTTTTTAAAAATAATAGGCATATGGTACTTGTTCAATGTCCATATATATACATTAAGTAGAGAGATAAGGTAAGGCTAAGATTCAGATGGCTTGAAGCACAGCACTGTCTTCCTTTTATTACTATAATATCTTTCTCAGTAATCAGGATAATGCACAAAGGATACAGATAAATGTAAGCTTATTTATCTGGAAGGCAATGAATGGAGAAATTTTGATATTGTGATGATAATAAAAAGGCATGGATATCCGTCATTTGCTGGAAGAACAATGGAAAAGCAATAACACTCTCTATATTGATATAGTGCTTTGAGCAAATGGATTAAGGCTTTGAGAGTTCAGGCCTTTTTCATACATCTCCCTGTATTAGTAGGTAGAGTTGAGTTATTTGAAAGCAGAGGCCACTGGTACCACCAAGAATGAATGGGCTGTGTCGTGATAGATAAGCAAAGACAGTAGTCAGGCGACTCTCATTGGAAGTTACATTAATCTGAATAATATAAAAGAAGCCTCATGGGAGAGAACAGGGCAAATATAACATTTTTAGGACAATAGAAAACTAAATCATGACATGGTCATGCTATTCAGAGTGGACTAATGAATTATACCTTAAACCATAGTCCCAATATTGTGTGTGTGTGTGTGTGTGTGTGTGTGTGTATTTTATAGATACATTTAATATATATGTGTATATATGTATATATGTATATACACAATATATATTAAAGTGATTTCCAAGTCAGATTTCATTAATATAGTCTTATTATAAAACTGAGATATGTGTTTCTAAACATGACAGTTCATCTTTAGAATTTTAATCTGTTGAATCTAACAGAAATTGAAATAATAATATTCAAGTTTAAAATAATTACTTTTATGAGCTGGAAAGAGACATAGTCTAGAAGTTCTCTCAAAATTTTCTTTAAAAGTGAAAACTCCTCCTGAAAAGAGCCTAATTTTGTGAATTTAATAATTTTGAAGATCATTGGGAGCACTGAAGCAGGTGATTGACTTGATTTAAGTTCAGCCTGAGCTACAGAGCAAGACCCATACCAACAACAACAGAGAAATTTGAAGAGTCCTTTAAATGTCATGCAAATGTAATACGTTGATTTATTATTAGCAATATGAATGTAATCACACTAAAATATGAGAATGAGTAATAGTGGAAAATTAGAAGTGTTTCTCTCAGATCTTTATGATGTTAGTTGTTCAAATTATTAAATATTTGCAGTTTAAGTTGAAATTAAAATTTTAAGGACTACCCTATATATATTTTAAATTATATCCAATTGCATTAATTAAGTGCTAATGAATTTGCTATTCCACAACAAAGATTCAAGACCTAACTACTTGATGTCTGAGTTACTATTCATTAAGAATCTTTATATGAATACTCATTGAGGTCAGGAAATTACTAAGGGCTTGAAGAAGGGCTCTCAGGCAATGGGAGATAGATCACACTTATAGCTTAAAAGTGAATACTGAAACAGAAGTTTAAATTGGGGTAATGATGAGGGCAGAATAGAGGAGAGAGTATGAGGAGAGACAAATAACATTAGAGCATCATGGAAACTCACTAATGTAGAAGCTTCTGTCTCTTTGTCTTGCTCATTAAAATAAGGCTACCCTATAACAGAGCAACAATGCCCCTAATTGATGGCAGAGATTAAATATACAAACCCCAGGGGCAAGACTTGGTTACTTTTATACTTGTTGGTCAGTGAGGTCCCATAGACTTCCAAACATTACAAGCTATTGCTATTTATCTTGGTTACACCCCATGAATTGACAGTAAGACTCTACTGCTGAGAATGTCACATCCCCTTTCCCCTAAAACATGGGGAAATAAACCGGAAGCCTTATACTTTTTAGCTAGTTTTCATAATATCGGAAGGTTCTATGCAAGTGACCAGAGGTGAACAGAAATCATCAATCATATCCAGTATTGAACCCTGTGAGCTACAATAGTGGGTAGCCTCGAAGACATGCCCACTGACATAATGTTGCCATGAACATCAGAGGTAACCAGTTTCTGATAGGATATAAGCCCCACTCTATAATATGAGATGTATTTCTAGTCCAATGATCAGGCCAAAAAATCTATGACTAGACAGACTAAGACTTAGGGAGAGACTAGTATTATCATCCTACTAAATGGACAGTGTTAAACTGACTCTTAATGACTCATCACTATATTCATAGATCAATGTATCCCTCATTCCTCATCTGAGAAATTTCTATTTACATTAGATAGTGATTAACACACAAATTCACAACTGGCCAAGGTGAAGAGAGCAGGAGTCTTCAGAAAGCCCTGAAAGAAACATAAACCTGGATGCTTGGTGATCATAAAGGAAGAGTGGTCAAAAGAAACACAGGATCCAGAGGCAGGGAATGACTACAACGAAACAGTGACTTCTGGATACACATATAGATTCATGGTAGATGCAATAGCATGTCCAAAACCTATATAAGCCAAGCCAGACTAAACCCCTAGCATGGAGACTGATTTTGAACACAAAATCAACCACTCATGTGTAGCTATTTACAAATCTTTCTTATAGAAGAAGGAGAAACTTTTGTTTTCCATTTTTTTCTTTTCTTAGTTTAGGTTCTGGTAAGTTAACAGAAGTCCACCCATCCAAGAATATTTGGGCATCACACATTAATCTCCATGGGCAGAAAGTTGGATGGGTATGAAAGGGGATTAGATCTGGGAAGTACTGTGTGAATATGATCAAAATATGTTGTATACAAGTATCAAAGAAATGTAAACTTATTGTTTTATATCTAGGTCAAGAAAACAGTCAATGAGTCATAATGAGATGGAAGGTATTTATAGCAGAGGATTCCTGAAGAAATTCTGGTCAGGCAAGATGCCACGGGGACTGTTCATGGGAATGATTAGAGACCGCTCTCTACACATACAGTTGCTATGCAACTGATGGGTATCATTCAGTAGGGGAGGTAAATGATGTTGGAAGGGGAAGGTATTTAAGTAATTCTTTTCAATACCAATCCCTACGAGAGTCTACCTACACTTCAAAATTAGCTGTGCAGAACATTTGTTCCAGTATTTGACATCTATACTTAAAATAAAGAATAAATACTTAAGTGTCTGACATTTTCTTGTCACTTTCTCTTTATATTTTCAGAGATAGATTTGTTTTTATTTTCTTGATGTTTTATATTCTGTACCAGCACTGAGCCTCTGATCATTGAAAACTTTCCTGAAATTGCCTGCTAAGGCAAATGTTATTAACATTAGCAAGACTGACAGTCTGACTGATAGCCTAATAATAATAATTATTATTTAACTTTTATTTGGTACCAAAAGTATAAGAGCACAAAGTAGCTTTATAATTCTTGTTTCCATTGGAAACCAGGCTAAATGCAATAACAAGACCATTAGCTTTGTGCAGTCCATTACACCATTGCCCTTTCATGTTATATTTTTGTATAGAATTGGTGTTGTTGTTTGATAGAACAAAACACTTGGCTTCATTATCTGCATTCAGTTTTCATAAATATCTACTTTGTTTCCAAAATGCATTGCTTTTACAGAGAGCTGTCAGGATTATTTTCAGGCCTTTAAAATAATTTTTTCAGAGGAAGAAAGATGAGGATGCTGCTACATAAAACCTACTCTATCTTTAGAACGTAATACATGTTAAGAAACTCGACTTTATATTATTATGATATATTTTGTGTAGTTTAATAATTACTTGTTTTCTAGAAGAATATCTATGTATATGCGTATCAGGCATAGACGCAAACTTTGTAGGCAATTGTGCATCTGTATATCCAATACCATAAATATATATTGATATATACGTATTGTCCAAATCATTCACTTATATATGAATTCTCAATTTATGACAAAATAAAACAGGTTTTTTTCATTTATTCATTTATTTATCCACTTTATATTTCATTCACTGCTCCCCTCTCTGTCACTCCTCCAACAATCCTGTCCCTAACCCTATTCCCTTTCTCCTTTGAGCTGGGTATTTCCTGACAGCTTCTCTGTAACGCTAGTGCTTCCTCTCCCATTGAGGGCAGGCAAGGTAGCCCAGCTAGAAGAGTATATCCCACATACAGGCAACAAGCTACCATGCTCCAGTTGTTCTGGACCACATGAAGATCAAGCTGCACATCTGCTCATAGTGTGGAAAGCATAGTCCAGCATGTGTATGTTCGTTGTTTGGTGGTTCAGTCTTTGAGAGCCCCAAGGTTCCAGGTTCATTGACTCTATTGCTCTTCCTGTGAGTTTCTATTCTCTTAGTGGCTGCATCCTTTTTCCTGTTCTTGCTAAAACTAAATTTTATGTAAATAATAAAAATCATGAGAAAGTTCTGCAAACACAAGGAGTTCTAATAAAAATAAATCCTCACTTATTAAAAATACATAGGCTAGTATGCATATATAATCTACTATTTAGTATTAAACTATTCTCTATTTTTAGAACACTCTTATTATGAATTAAAAGTAATGATATTATGAGATTGAATGCTACCTATTCAAATATACACAATCAATAAACACTTGGATAATGAATTGAAACATCCAATAATTATTTAAAAATTTTCTCATAGTACATTATAGCATAAAATATATCATTGAAAAATCAATAAATCCTACCTCAAATAATACAAAAACAAACTCTGACATAATTTTCAGAAATTGATTTTTTAAAAATCTTTTGAATAGCCTTACTAATCTTTACTAAGTAGTACAGCTTTTTAAAACCATCATTGTGATTTGTAGGTGTCAAAGCTTGAATACAGTTAATAGGTTTGATGATTTGGAGGTATGCATATTCTCATGTCCTTGTCAATACACTTAATATAATATCCGTATCTATTACCTCTCTACATTTCTAATTTTCTTTTGTTTTCTCCTTTTTGCTCATTTTATATGTATTTTGTAATAAGAACATGTATTACCTTTCTTAGTTGCGGACCTAAATTATACCTGGTACCTAAATTTGTCTTTAATTCTTTTTTCATAAGATTGAAGCTTAGTTGGGTGGGATTTGTCCTGAGGTCACCACTCCCTTTATTCCATTTAATATCTTCAATCTGTTTATCTCCTTGAACACAGGATTTAGCTCCATTCCCCTTTCCAGTGCTCCTGTTCTCTTTGAACCATTTTTTGTGTTTTTCTTGCTCACCTCACTCCTCTTCATCATAATAGCAAACAGTAACTACCTGGCAGAGTTACACTAGGCTGTTTTGTGTTTTTTCCCCAATGCAATTAATCAAAAATCTTCAATTTAACTTCAGGCAAATATTTGGACAGGAGCAGAAACTGCCACATTCTCCACCAAAATATCACAAGAATGATTTCTATGCACCATACTAACATTTTTTCTCCTCTGAAACCTTTTGAGCCAGGCCCCCACAGTTTAAATCACCCTCAGCACGACTGTCTTCTCTGCTTCTACTAGGATGGCCCATTAAGCTCCACTTAAAGCATTCCACTGCTTTGCTAATGCAAAGTTTCAAATTCCATATTCCTCCAAACAAAAGTTCAGTCAGGTTTATGTACAACAACCCATCCTGGTACCCATTTATGCCATTGTTATGGTTTTATTGGTTTGACGAAACACCATGACCATGGGACTCCTATCAAGGAAAACATTTAATTGAAGCTGACTTAAAGTTTCGAAGCTTAGTCCATTATCATCATAGTGTGAAGCATAGTATCTTCCAGGAAGACATAGGGCTGGAGAAGGATCTGAGAGTTCTAAAGATTTACCTAAAGGCCTCCAAAGTGGACTGTGTGCTACAGTGGCATAGATTAAGCATAGGAGACCTCAGAGCCCACCCCACATTTCCTCCAAGGCCATACCTCCTAATAGTTCTATTCCTAAGGCCAAGCATTCTACCCAGGAACCTGTGGGACCATTCCTATTTAAACACCATAGAACACATGAAATCTTATATTTAATGTTAATTATATGATCTGCCATTTAAATCTTTTCATTCATTTAGATCATAGATTCCCCTTCTCTTGTCCCCCATCACATACCTTTCTCCTCACTCCTCTTCTTTTCTGAGAAGATGGAGGCCCCTGAATATCAACCCACCCTGGTAAATCAAGTCACTGTAGGACTAGGTACAACCTCTGCCACTGAGGTCAGACAATGCAGCCTAGTTACAGAAACAGGATTTCGCAGGCAGCAACAGAGTCAGGGACAGTCCCCACTCCAGATTTGGAAGACCTCCATGAAGAACAAGCTGCACATCTGCTACATATATGTGGATCCTAGGTCCAGTCTATGCCTGCTCTTTGTTGGTAGTTCAGCCTTTGGAAGCCTCCAAGGTCCAGGTTAGTTGACAATGTTTTTCTTCATGTAGTGTCCCTATTTACTTTGGGTCTCTCATCTTTCCCCAAAATCTTCCACAAGACTTCTAAGCTCTGTCTAATGCATGGATATGGATCTCTGGATCTTTTTTCGTTAGTTGCTGGGTGGAACCTTTCAGAGACAGGTTCCTGTCTGCAAGCATAACAGAGTATCATTAATAGTATCAGAGACTGGTGCTTGCCCATAGCATGGGTCTCACATTGAGGCCATTCATTGGTTGGGCATTTCCTCTGTCTCTGCTCCATCTTTGTCCTTGTACATCTTGTAGGTGGAACTCATTTTAAGTCAAAGGACTGTGGGTGGTTTGATCACCTTATTCCTCCACTGAGAGCCCTGCCTCATGACAGGACATGGCCACTTCAGGCTCTATATCTTGCACTGCTAGGAGTCTTAGCTAAAGTCACCCCCCCCAGACTCCATAGAGTTTCCCTGTACTGAGTTTCTGGCACATCCTAGAGATAGCCCCCTCCCAGGGAGCTTCCATTCTCTCTTTCTCTCTACATGAGATTTTACCCACTTCCTTTTCTCATTCCTATTACTTCTTTCACAAATTTCCCTCGCTCCATCCACCTCTGATGTCTATTTTCCCCTTCTGATGAGCTTGAAGCATTAGAGCAATAGTAATAAAAGTGCATAGTATTGGTTGATAAATAAAATCAAACTGAATCAAAGACCCAGAAATAAACCCACACACCTACAGACACTATTTTTGACAAAGAAGCCAAAACCATACAATGGGGGGAAAAGCATCTTCAACAAATGGTGCTGTTTTAACTGGATGTCAGCATGTAGAAGAATACAAATACATCCATATTTATCATCCTGCACAAAATGCAAGTCCAAGTGGATCAAAGACCTCAACATAATACCAGTACATTAAATCTAATACAAGAAAATGAGACGGAATGGCCTTGAACACATTAGTATAGGAGAGAATATCCTGAACAGAACACCGCCACCTCAGACTCTAAGATCAACAATTGATAAATGGAACCTCAGGAAACTAAAAAGCTTCTGTAAAGCAAAGGACACTGTCAACTGGACAAAACAGCAGCCTATAGAATGGGAAAGGATCTTCACCAAACCTACATCTGTCAGAGGGCTAATAGTCAAAATATATAAAGAACATAATAAAACTTGTAGGCAATTGTGATGGTTTGTATATGCTCAGTCCAGGGAGTGGTACTATTAGAAGGTGTGGCCCTTTGGAGTAGGTCACTGTGGGTGTGGGCTTTAAGACCATCATCCTAGCTGCCTGGAAGCCAGTATTCTGCTAGTAGCCTTCAAATGAAGATGTAGAACTCTCAGCTCTGCCTGCACCATGCCTGCCATGCTCCTACCTTGATGATAATGAACTGAACCTGTAAACCAGCCCCAGTTAAATGTTGTCCTAATAAGAGTTGCCTTGGTCATGATGTCTGTTCATAGTAGTAAAACCCTAACTATGACAGAAGTTGGTACCAAGGTCTGGGGGATTCCTGTGATAGGCCTGACCATAGTTTTGCTTGGAAGAATGTGGATTTTGGATTTGGAAAGTCATGGAATGGTTTAAGTGGGGTTTGACGGCTCATCCTAGTAGGAATATGGAAGACTTTGTTGCTGAGGGTGATTTGAACTGTGGAAGTCTGGTTCTAGAGACATTCAGAGGAGAAGAATTTTAATATGTGGCCAAGAGACTGATTTATTTATTTTTTTGTGGTAGAGAATTTATGCTTGCTAATATAAACCTGAGCAAAAGTCCATACCTGGGAGGCCATGAGCCCTAGGATACTCTCAAGTGTCATTACGTTTCTTTTGTCAGTGGATAGCAATTGGGGCCAAGACTGAAAACTGGTCAAAGGACTGATAATACATGATTGCGGGTGTTTAGTCATAAAGATGAGGAATCTTTATGAAGTCTGCTGGTCTGATTGAAGATCACAAAACATTGTAGATGAGGAGGCAGGAAGAATATAAGGTTTGTAGGCTGAGGAGAAACGCTGTCTTTGGAACATGACATAGATATTGACTCATAAACGGACCCTAGCCCCAAACCTGCATAAAATCAAGCCAGAGAAAATTCCACTGTGCATAGGAGATGGGAACATGCTGTGACCTCACTAGCTGCAAAGCACTTGGAGTAGGGACAGTCATCCTTCAGGGGTGTGGCTCCTGCTTGGCTGTTCACGCTACAGTGGATGGCTGGCTCCTCACTCACATACCTACTGGAAGTACTAATTGGACTTAGTGATTATTTTTAAAAGGAGCTTGAGGTTAGGAGAACAGGATATGTTCGGGTGTTCTGGGGATGAGTGGCTAGAAATTATGCTCATGGGCTGGAAAGATGGCTCAGTGGTTAAGAGCAGTGATTATTCTTCCAGAGGTCCTGAGTTCAATTCCCAGTAACCACATGGTGGCTCACAACCATCTGTAATGGGATATGATGCTCTCTTTTGGTGTGTCTGAAGACAGCTACAGTGTACAGAAATTATGCTCATATTTTATTGTACGCAAGCATGAAATTATGAAATTAAATTTTCAAAGGAAATTGTGCTAAGAATGTTTCTAAAAAAGGACACTGCCTAGTTTCTTGAAATTTTTTCCATATTTCCTTATAAGGGAAGAATGGTATCAGATAAGGGAATCTTTACAACCATATAACCATCAGTTGTTAATTTGAATACAAACAAATAAAAACACTAGGTGACTCTTCTCCCCTAGAAACAATAGAATTGCTGAACATCTGGTCATTTTAGGTTGATTCTATTTCATTTTTTGAATAAAACACTCGTGACATTAATCTTGATTGTCAGCTTGACTGGATCTGGAATCAACAAGGATGCTGCTCTAGGCAAGTCTATACAGGCATTTCCAGGAAGGATTTACTGTGTTCAGAATCTCAGTGTGGGTGGCACCTTCTGGCAGGTGGCCCCGATACAAACTGGTTTGAAAAGAATTCATTCTCCCTAATGTGTTTCCTGCCAGTGCACGAATCTCTCCAATTGCTGTGCCTCCTGGCATCCTTCTCTGTGATTAGAATCAAGCATCTTTTAACCTAGTTTTTGTGTATATATATATGACTTTATTTAACCATAACACCAACCATTGGTGAGAACTGAGTTTTCTCTCTACTTCCAAACATCTGTTGGTTTGGAAGGAAGGACTGTTGAAAAACAAAAGCAGCTGTGGAATGACTCAAGCTTGAACTTCGTGAGACTGTCCACTGCCCATTGTGATAGTGAATGAAAGGGAGGCTAAGGGAATGACACACCAGGAAATAAAGTGAGGGACCAAGGAAGTGTTGGTAGCTTCTGTGTTTCATTCCACATGGCTAGGTCTGTAGCAGTAGCCAGAGCAGAGCATCTTTGAAAGTACAGAACATGTTAAAGTGGGGAGAACCAGAGTCCTGGGACTCTGAAAGTAGCTTTTTAAGGCCTACAATGAGGCTGTGGAAAACATCCAGTTCTATGAAGAATGTCCCCTGGGACATGTTTCAGCTTGGTAATGTTTTCTACTGAGCATGCATTATGGCTAGTTAGACTGAAGACAGAGCTGACCATGCATAGAAACTACAGTCCGTTCCCAGACTTTGAAAGTAAAGCTCTTTTTTCTGAGGTATCGCCAGACTGCTTTCCATAGTGGTTGTACCAGCTTGCAATCCCACCAACAATGGAGGAGTGTTCCTCTTTCTCCACATCCTCGCCAACATCTGCTGTCACCTGTGTTTTGGATCTTAGCCAATCTGACTGGTGTGAGGTGGAATCTCAGTGTTGTTTTCATTTGCATTTCCCTGATGACTAGGGATGCTACCTGAGGACCCAGCTATACCCCTCCTGGGTATATACCCAGAAGATATTTCAACATGCAACAGGGCCACATGCTCCACTATGTTTATAGCGGCCTTATTCATAATAGCCAGAAGCTGGAAAGAACCCAGATGTCCTTCAACAGAAGAATGGATATAGAAAATGTGGTACATTTACACAATGGAGTACTACTCAGCCATTAAAAATAATGAGCTCATGAAATTCTTAGACAAATGGATGGAGCTAGAAAATATCATCCTGAGTGAGATGACGCAATCACAAAAGAACACACATGGTATGCACTCACTGATAAGCGGATATTAGCCCCAAAACACACAATACCTAAGATGCAACGCATAAACCTCATGAAACTCAAGAAGAAGGAGGAAGACCAAAGTGAGGGTGCTTTTGTCCTTTTTAGAACGAGTATCAAAAGATTCAACCAGAGCTCCCAGGATCTAAACCTCCAGCCTGAGAACAGACAGGGGCAAGCTGTCCTCTGAGAGGCTCTAACCAGCAGCTGATTCAGACAGATACAGACATCCAGAGCCAAACAGTGGATGGAGCTTGAGGACTCTTAAAGAAGAATAGGGGGAAGGATTGTGGGCCCTAAGGAGATAGGAACTGCACAGGAAGATCAACAGAGTAAACGAACCTGAACCCTTGGAGCTCTCAGAGACTGAATCACCAACCGTGGAGCATACCTAGTCTACACAGATCTACCTCCATGGGCTGAACCTAGGCCTCCCTGCACATATGTTGTAAATGTGCAGCTTGGTTTTCATGTAGGTCTCAAACATCCGGAGTGGGGACTATCCCAAAACATGCAGCCTGTATATGGAGTATGGTCTTCTAAAAAAAAACAGTTGTTCAGTTATTCATGGAATATTATTTTTTTATATCTCTTGTATTCAGTTTGCAACTACTTCATTGAGAATTTTTGTATGTATATTCATGAGGGATACTGGACTATAACTTATACATTCTTGTTGGGTTTACACTTGATTTCACTATTTCAATATTATTTGTTTTGTGAAGGAGCTTATTGTGGTTCTGAATTTTTTTAAACATAACTCAAAAGTATTGCTTGTTTGAAGGCTCTATAGAATTCTTGTATAAGTATATCTGACCTTTGGTATTTTGCTTGTTTGTTTCTTTCATTTTATTCTGTTTGAATGCTTTTAAATTTTTGATTTGCTGAAAATAAAATTAAAAAAAAAAAAAGAAAGTAAAGCTCTGTCAACAAGCAATAACTTCCAAGAGCAACTAAAATAGATGAAGTGACCGATTGGTCACTAGAAACATGAGGACCTATCAGTCACCATTATGGGTTAAATGTTCTTGTGAGCTAGCCTCAGGAAGTTCAGAACTAACAAGGAAATCCATTACCAGAGCAGGAGTGAGCATGAAATCCAAGCATGGAGTTATTACCTGCCTGCAGGAAGACTTGGTTACCTGTTATGTAATGCTTAGAGGCAAGAAGCTGGCGGCAACCATGCCCCACACCAAGTGTTCAGACAGAATGCTGCCACCCAATGACCCCTTCCCATGGTAAGGAGGGGTCACTGGTTGGGTTTTGCAGACTAACGAATAACTGCTGTGGACATGGAATCCTGAAAACACATCTACGACAGTCCTGAGTCACACCAGTGAAGACAGTGGCGTCTCCTTTCCAGAGACGGTGTAAAGGGTCCAGCTATTCCAGTTCCAAGCAGATGGCAACAAGAACATGAGGCAGAACCCTAGGAACAATGCCAGTGGATATTTCTGTCAGTATTTTCAAACTCTATGAACAAATTTCAACCCCCAAAAGATTTATGCAGAAAAAAATCAATACAGATTGAACAAAGTGTGGATATTTGTTAAAATAATTGTGTCACTTAGATTAGTAATTATTATATAATTTAACCTGTCTCAAATGTGAGATGATCCATAAATATGAATTAAGTGTCCACTTTAAATATAATTTAGTAACAATGAAGATCCGTTCTTTGAAAAGAGTGATGTAGAGTTGTTTTAGTTAGGACTTTCTAGAAGAACAGAAGTAATATAATATATACACATTATTAAATGGGATTTATTAGAATAACTTACAACTGGTCAGGAATGGGTAGTCACACAATAGCCATATATATGGTGGAGAGGAGAAGAGGCTAGAAACTGTTTAGTCAATAATATTGAGTCTGGTGTAGAAAGTCTGGAGGTTTCTTAGAGAGTCCTTGGTCTTCAGTACACAAGAAGGCAAAGGATTATGGGTTCCCCATGAAATAAGCTTTAACACCTAAGATAAATACATAACTTTAATGTTAAAGTATATTCTTCCATGCTTCTGGGCCAGAAATCAGTGTGTGTGTGTGTGTGTGTGTGTACACGCATGAGCACACGCGTGTGCATGCACATGTATATTTTGTAGCAAGCATTTGCTGTAGCACCTGACATATTGAAAGCAACCTTAAACCAAACAAACATCCCAAAAATTCTGAAAGCAACACATGTTATAGGTTGATAACGTTTTTGAGATTTTTTAATCATTTCTCATCTCAGTTAGACAACTCTTTCCCTGAAAACCTCTATTAAAAGTCTCTGTAGAAAAGTATCCCTCCTTCTTTCCCCATACAATGTTTTCTGTGCTGTTGGATAAATACAGAGCAAAGTCCTTTGTTAGGGTTAGTCAGAAAACTCAGGGAGAGATGCAGTAGTTTCAATTTGGGCTTTTGTTTGATCAAACTACTTTATGAGGAAGTCTCCTTTATTATTCCTAAATGCATTGTCGAGACATTTATGCACATTTTACTTTAGTTAAACATTTCCCTGGCCTCTGGTATCTCTATTTCCATCATTACATTATGTGCTGGGATCCTTTCTCCAGAATTTCCGTCTTTACTTTCATTGGATCAATATCTTTAATGTTCATAAATGAGTGCAAAATGTCATTTTATGTAAAATTGTGTCATTAGTTTTATTTCAATTTTTCAAATTTAGGTAAAAGTGAACAAAATAATACTGTTTATCAAGAAGGGATACCTTAGTTAAATAAACAAACAAATAAACAACAACAACAGAAACTCTATATGCGAGTGTTAAGTGTGTTCTTAGGAAGAATGCTAGTGCCCTGAGAGGCCAGAAGAGGTTAATGTATGCCCTTGGAGGTACAGCAGGAGTTTGTAAGCTATAGTCATGGGTACTGGGAATCCAAGTCAGGCCCTTGGCAAGAGCAATGCATATTTTTAACCTCGGATCCATCTCATCCCACCTCTTTATTTCTTAGGGTAAATATGACAACCACCAAATATGATGAAGATGATGAACTACCTTAGGTAGGAGCAAAAATACTTCTGAAAAAATAATCAAACAAATGCCAGAAAGGAAACAATTTTAAAAAATATCAAAAGTCATAAAGGTCACAGTGGAAGGCAGGTCAGAAGCATTTGCCAAGTGCAAACACTAATAAATCATCCGTGCCCTTGGAAAGGGAGCTGTATTTACTCTGTTATTTTGCTCCTTCAGTGTCCACTTCAGGCAAAAGGCCATCTTTTCTGTCTAGCATTCTTTTCCTTATTACTCTGGTTCTTGCTGAAGTACCATTTCTTTTGTTAGAACGACATTTTTCTTTTTGTTAAAACTACATTTTCCCTTCAAACAAATTTTCTTTCCTGTTCTGAATTATCTACTATTTCTCATTTATTACAAACCCTTTCGGCAACATTCACTTTTATGACTAAATATTGATTTATATGATAAGTATGTTTTTATTTGATATTTATTTTATTCCATTGCTACGCACTGGCCACATTTTAATGGAAACACAGTCCCTATTTTAATGGAAATTAATCTTTGTTTGGGAAAAGATACTAATTGTTTAAGAAAAATCAACTTCAGTGAGAGTGATAATAGTTGTTCTTTGGAGGTAAAAGTAATTACACTTAATCTAGGCACGGAAGAAAGGACAATCTGTGTAGTTAACTGATATTGAGCTTGGGACTGATGGATTATATGATTCTAGCCAACTACAGAACAGGAGGCATTCAGCCAGGCAGAATAAACAACACATTGAAGTGTGGTACAGCAGAGAAAGAGCTATGCATTATGGGAACTGGTGGACTTTCCAGCACCATGCTGGAGACGGAGATATGTTGAGGAACTGAAGAAGGTGAAACTGAAACAGATCTGTTACGGTGACATGAAGATTGCTCTTAAATATCAGGAAATTGCATTCAGTCTAACGTCCATGGGGATTCTCTGAAGATTTTAGAAAGAAGGACATGATATTTGCAGTGCTTTACATGAGAAATATTCTCCATTAACTCAGGCATTTGAACATCATTTTTCCAGTGGTTGGTGCTTGTTGGGCAGGTTTACGAGGTGAGGACTTTCTGGAGGACTTTGAGACTAAAGTGCTTTTTGCCTCTTAGAGTTCAATCTCATTCATTTGTGCTTGCAACTGAAGATGTGTCTCACAGCTTTTCGGTGCTGCCTCTGCATCTGCTGCTTGCTGCCATGAGGCCCCACCATGAGGGACTCATTTCCTTGGAACCATGAGCTACAATAAATTCTCTTCCTTAAGTTGCTTTTTGTTTTTTTTGTTTTATCTCAACTGCAGAAAAGCAACTAGTATAATATAAAAATAGTTTATATGTGAGGTTTATGCTTGCTGAATTGTAAGTGATGGAGTTCATTCTTATGGTCTGTGATGAGATTCTCTATAGATACATCAAGTCTGGCTAGCTATTCTACTCCTTCGTACATCAATTTATATGTTTTTAAGGTTTTTTATTGGGTGTTTTATTTATTTACAATAAAGATGTCATCCCCTTTTCCCAGCATTCACTAAGGTTTACCAAGAAGTCACAAGGATGGAGATTGCCTTTCCTCCTGACTGCTTACACTGGAAGGAGCTGGCTGCTGTCGAGCACCAGGCTTCATTGAACAACTACATACTCATGTTTATTTGAATTTGTAGAACAGGATCTTAATTCAGAGGCCATCTGATTGGGGTTTGGGGCAGAAGACTTCCTGCGGAGATGTTTTTCTGCACTCTTAGTACTCTTAGTTCTTGGTTCCATTCCACTTGTATCTTATTCTCCTAACTTCCCCCTGGGCTCTGGTTCACAGTTGATTCAGGAATCTTATGTTTTGCTTGCCACTGGCAACGAAATGATCATTATGCACTTCCACGTCTCTTTTGATTCACCTAACCCTAATCACAGCATCAATGAATGTGGAAAATGGATCAGTGGAGGGATGGTGCTTCCCTGGCTTGGAATCTTGCTCAAACTATCCCAGTAAGCAATTAACAGTCATGGCCATTACTTTTATTTTGGCTTGTCTTAACCAGAAGCTACAACACCTGGTGTCTCCAGCTGAGCTCCTGACAGTACATTCACAATATTGTGCAGCTGTTGTCCTTCCAGCTGTGTGAGTTTTTATCATCAAAAGTGAAGCCAATGGTGGGCTTGATATTCTTCAGGAGAGTGATATGTGAGGAGGTGGTCGTAAAGTACTCCCACTATTATAGAAAACATATTAGTCTTAATTAAGAGAATTTGGTAAAAATGTTCATTAAATAAACTGGAATATTTCTTATGAAAGCTCTGGGAGGAGATGTAATGAGCCTAGAGCATGGCCACCTTTAGACATTTTTAAAGCCCTCTATGTCATTGGGTATGTTTTATATATTCAAATCTAAAGGATAGAATGCAAAGTAATGGTTAGAAACCTAAAATAAATATGAATCAGCAAACATTGAGCTTTTTAAAAAAAATACTTCTAAATTTTAACCTTTTTATTAGTGCAACATTTCCATTAGACTTGAAACTTTCTGAACCTTATGGGAAGTTCAATGGATGATGTCCAATATAGAAAACTTTACTACTAGTAAGACTATAGCTTTTCTAGCATATTCTAGACTATTTTTTCAGTGTTTTTCATCTAGGTACATATTGCTCTGACCCAATATCTGTCCTGATAAGTTCTTATAAGACAGGTATGTTAAGCAGAAAGAGTTTAACATATCAATGGGCTCTAAAGATGCCACTGAGAATCATGAGCAATAATAGAGAATGTCTGACATAATTCAGATGCAGGAGGCAGCTGCCACTAGCTTAGTGAAGGGAAATAAAAATAATAAAAAAAAAGAGTTGCTACAAAAGGGCTCAGGCTTGGATAATTCATGTTATTACAGTCTGCAGAATGCATGCAGGATTCAATTCTAAGGATGTTTCTTGAAAGAGTATATTATCTATCATTGAATGGGGACAAATTTATGGATATGTCTGCACAACACAGAGGTTCTGCATTTAATATGCTAAATCTGCTCTAATAATTTGTTTGCCTTACTGACTGAATCTGCTGCCTAACAGTTGCCAACATGCAAAGAGGCTCAAATACCCAGCATTCTCTCATATAATATAGCGGGGAAAAAATCCAAAAGCTTTGGAAACACAGAACATTGGACTCACTGTATCGTGAGCCATCTGCTCCCTCATAATAGCAGAAGAGGGCTGAGAGGATTTCCTCATCCCCAGGGCAATGGTGTGACATGGCTGAAAAGAATAGGCCCCATGGCTGGAATGCACCACAGAAGCGGGACTGTCCAAATAAGCCAGCAGAAATTAAGATGTTTTTTTAAAAAGCTGCCAGTTTGATGATCTTTTTAACCATGGAAAAATGACATAAAACCTCAAAATAATGAATCTTTTCTATGAATGTTAAATACATGTTAAACTTGATGGAAGAGGATGGACAGTTTAGAAATGTCTCCGTTGAGAAAGCCTGGCTCTTACATTGAGGATGGAGGGTCCCAAATTATCAGAGACACAAGGAGACATTTATATCATAATGGAGAAGCCAGAGTGTGTGTGTTCTGTGTTGAGCTCTCAAACAGACAGAAGACAACAATGCTCTTATTCTGACGGGTCCTTGGTATGTATTAATAAATTACAGCATCAAATTTAAGGTAGAACTGCAGCTTATTAATACCTGATCTAATATACCTGTTGTATTTATCACAAGCTTTTGAATGAGTAGATAGAAACCTTCTTTAAACTATGTTGGATAAAGTTTATAACAATTTTTAATGACCCAAAATTTTATTAGAAGAGTTCTTTCAAATATATAAATTGAAAATCTTTCATCCTTTATAAAAATATGTTTGTGCTTTCTGTATTTATTGTGCATCATGTAAGGGTTATTTTTGAGTAGAGATTGGGCCTTGATTTTGATTGGACGCTAGCATTCTGGAAATATAAAATGACATTATGGTCCAGAGGCAAAGTATGGGTTTAAGGAACTTAGTTCAAAAGATAGCTTTGACCTAAGCTTATGTTTTAATGTACTCAAGATACATGCATAAACATCTTCAGTCATGTACTTATCTTTTATCAATATGGTTATATTTAGAAGCTGACAGCATATCTAGAGTTAGTTCTCCATCAGGTATGGTAAGTGATTATTGTAAAACAGCGTAATGTTTCCAATTGATACAAGGAACCCAGAGCAAGGCCAGTTACTTGGAGTGTTGCAGAGGCTAACTTCTACTATCTAATACTCCAGAATACAGGGTAGTGACGCAGTCCACAGTTTTATAGAACTTGCTTTATTCTTGCTGTATTTAAATGGCTCTTCAGAACCTGTTGTACACTGACATTAGCTTAATTATAGGAGGCAAAAACTGCATCTGATTGGAGAATAATTTAATACTTTCTTACATAGGAAATACAGTTGAATTAGAGGATGATTTTTGTATATCACTAATATTTTCCTTCAAAATATAATATTGTATGTTAAATTTGGAAACTTTGAATTATTACTTGCTCGGCTGGTCCAGATTCAGATATTACCCCCCACTTTCTCTCTCTCTCTCTGTATGTGTGTGTCATATAGTTATTTTTTCTCAGTGTTGTGTGCTGTGATAAGGTACCTGACAAAAGCCACCCGAGGAAGAAAGTGTCTATTGTGAGCCGAAGTTGGATGCCCTTGTCTGTGACTTCAGGGAAGGCACGACAAGAGCACAAGGCAGATAATCATGTGTGTCTGTTGTCACCTAGCAGACAGTGATGAATGCTGGTGCTCATCTCTTTTCTCTTTTTTTATTCAGTTCAGAACACTGTCCAAAGACTGGAGCAGTCCAACTTTAGAGTAGGCCTTCCCATTTTGCTTATTGCAATCTAGAAACTCTTTCCTGACCAGTCCAGAAGACTCTCAATTAGGTGATTCTTGATCTTAGGTGGACATAATATTAATCTCCCCCAAATATAACCCCACTCTTGAGGACTATCATGTCACTATTATTGACGTCTTTACCACCTAATAGTGTTGCTATAGGTTTTAGGTGTCAACATAGGACACAGGTTTCAAAAAGACAAACATTCAGGAAATAGCATGAGCCCAAGGAACTTTCCCCAAAGCCAGGTTCATATATGTGAAAAGATCACAGGGCTGGTGGTGCTTAGATATAGTTTCTGATACTCAGAGGAAAATAATACGTTTGGCTGCTGTATGACCACTCAAGTGGTGCCACGGCTTGACTAACAGCAATAAAGGAAGCATAATCATAAGCTTCCTCTACAGCTAGCATAAGGCAGGCTTAGGTTGTAGATGAGAAACCTGTTTGCTCTTTGTCCTCAATTTTTTTTTTCCAGACAAAAGGAAGAGGACAATGTAGTTACTTATTAGTTCTGTAATCAGAAAGCTACTTAAAAAGGGACTCTAAGAGTGACAGAAACTTAGTGTTCAGTCTACACAATGAAAAACTCTTTCAAATGTGTAATTCAATCTTAAATGCTTGTGATGGCTTCTGTTGTACTAGAAAATGTATATGCATGAGTTCTCACAATTTGCATGGGACAGAGTTGAATTGTGTAAAACAAACAAGTTTTGATTGCTTTTGTAGCTGGACAAAGCATGCGGCCAGGGCCATGCTCATTGTGGCTTCTTAGCTTTATTGTTGCTGCGAGAGTATGCAGGAAAACATATTGCCAAATGCACAGGCGTGGGAGTAGTTTCTGCACTTATCAGCTTCAAGCAGGCCTAGGATAAAGCTTTTCCATTAAACATGCCATTATGCTTGAGAAAATACAACAGCGTGTTTTGTAGAATAACACTAATTCGTTGTTTTTATCTGACATCAAAGTGTAACTACCACAATCCAATTGATGTTCAATAAAGAAACAAGGATTTATTTATGTTGAAGAAATTATCCATAAAATTTATAGGTTCTAAAAAATTATATACTGTGATATTTTCTTCACTGTAATTAGAAAATAACATCTAAGGATTATATAGCAAATTAAAAATAGCGTCATTACAAATCACAAAACCTGAACATGTGGCATGCAGTTTAAGAGACCATTTTACAGTGGTTCATTGAAATGAAGGAATAAGACTAATTCACTATCAAAGGAAATACAGTGATATGTAATACACGTGTAACTAATATGAATCAGGGTTACTCAAGTAATAGAACAATGAAGGGAAATGTTTTCTAACTTTTCTCTCTATATATTGGTTTTAAAAATGAGCTGAGCTTTGTTAGCTCACACATCTTCATTTAATAATTGAGATTTTACTCATTAGTTATGAAAATGATTATATAGGTAAATATTGTATGATAACTACATATATTTTATTACATACTTAAGTAAGTATATAATAAGTATCATACTTCATATAATATAACTAGTGCCATGTCTTCAACTAAAGATTTTAAAATTTCTTACTGATTCATATCACGAAATTTCCTATGGTTAAGAAGTGAGTATTCCTTTCATTTTGTCTTAGTTGCTCTTCTATTGCTGTGAAGGAACAGCATGACCAAGGCAAATTATGAAAGACGCTTTTAACTGGGGCTTATTAATAGCGTCAGAGGGTGAGCCCATGACTGTCAGGATGCTGGAACACGTCTGTCTTATGAACAATCAGAAGACAGAGAGAGCAAGACTGGGCCCTTTGTGGGCTTTTGAAATCTTAAAGCTTGCCACACTTACACATCTCTCCAACAAAGGTATATCCCCTATTCCTTCCCAAAACTATTCCACCAACTGAAACTTAAAATTCAGATATAGGGACTTATGGAGCCATTTGGATTCAATCAACCACAGATTTCTAATTCCTGTTTGTGTGTACCCGGCAATGTCTTCCTATCCTTCTCAGTTTTCAACCTTCCTCAGTTACTCATCTGCTCTGTTAGTATGAGATTTCCTGTTACTTTGGCCCTTGTTACTGCGCATAAAAATGCTTCTTCCAATTCCCTAGTCATTTCTCTAATGTTCTACATTGCTATATGGTTCGATGCATGGCCGCTTGTTAAATTGCCTCTTTTAGATGTCCATTGGCACAGAGGTATTCGTGAGTGTTTTTCACGTTATCTGTACCATTCCTTTCTCTAGTACTCCTGTGGTTTTGCTTCATTCCATCAGACACATTTAATTCATCAGAATTGAATTACAACATGAGCAACACGTAACACATTAAAGTAATGTGTCAGTAATGAACTAGAATACAATATGAATTTCCATTATGTAAGTTAAACTAAGTTTGACTTGCACTGATAGAACCAGTGTCACCAGTGTCTAAAGAAGCCTAGTCAGATAAAAGTTATCCTATACATAAAAGATCCAAGGTTAATGGTTAATAATGATGGTTAAGGTACTCAGAAAATTCAATTTTAATGGTGTGTGTGTGTGTTATAATTCAAATATTATGTTCTCTTTTGGTAAAAAAGATGGGATAAAGACAAGATGTTAACTCAATTGGTCATCTTTTCTGTGGTAATTGACAGCATTAAAGCTGTTCTGTAATCAACTATAGCTGATTTACTCTCATCATGCAAAATTTATTCAAACAAATTACAGCTGAAAGACAAGCTAGAAAATAATTGCTAGGGCTAGGTAATTGTCATCCACTCAAAATCATTATTTTTATTTCTAGGGGAAAAGTAAAGCATACATTTAGGATAAGTAGCATAAAATGTGAAGTGCACCCATATGACATTACCGAATAATGAGAAACACAGACTGTTGCTCCATGGCCTCCGCCGACTGTAGCTGAAAGCATTTCCTCTCTACCAGTTGTCTCTTTGATATAATTGCTTGTCAGTCTCCTCGAGGGATTTGTGATTATGTTCTTTACACTGGAGTGGACACTAGGGATGTGGGAATCTATCCTAGAGCCTGTAATGATTATCTGCAATGATTATGCATACTCATTTTTGAGTGAATAATTCCTCATTTCCTCTATGATTTCTTCAGACTTTAATTTTTCCATTTTTCTTCCAGCTTCCCTTCTGTTATTCTCTTTTAACTTCTGTCTTTCTCTATTTTCTTTTATTAACCCTGCTTCTAACTTCTAGTTAGATGTTTGTGGTACTTTTTTCCCCCTAATTTCCAGCTCTCTCAGCATCCCACCTCCTCTCTCTGATAGGATCTTGCTCTGTAGCTCAGGCTACCTTTAAACTTGCCATCCCCCTGCCTCAGGTATCTTAAGCACTCACAGCTGTGAGCCACAAGCATCTACTTTACCAAACTTTGTTTTGTCCTTCCTGCTTCTCTTATTCCCAATCTACTTTCCAGCATAACTTTTTGTTCAGAAATTTCTATCACTCTTTTTGACTTATATGCCAAATTTTGTTAATGATTTCTTTTTCTTTCATGACTACATTTTTCTCTATCTTTTTAAGGTTTAGTTTCTGATAATTCTGTTTATTTAATTACCGATTTTACCTTTACTTCTATATGTAACGGAAGACTTGTGAATATTTAAGCACTTAATTTTACTAATTAAATAATAGCCCATTTGCTCACAATTCTGTGGACTAACAATTCATTAACCGAATGTTAACATATTCTTACAACAGATATTACCTTATCAACATGTGGTTGTGTTTCATTGTGGTTATAAAGCTTGTATCAAGTGCATACTTTTTTTTTCTACAGAAAAATAATGAAAAGATAAGATGAATTATAATGTCAAGATAAACAAAAACATAAAGAAGATACAGACAGATAGATGAATGATTAATGATGTGTCATGTGTTTGGTACTTGGGTAAGTGATCAGACAACAAATTGACAATTTATGTTTCCTGAGAAAGGGATTAGGAAATCGGATTTATTATTCCTTTATATAAGAAGCTTTGAGTACAATGGTCTCTTGATTTGGTATTTGCTGACACTACAACAGCTCATTCTGTTGTGAATTTCTTAGTTTATTTTTGTATCTTGAAGATATGAGTTAATTTTTAATTGGTGGAAATATAAAAACAGTGTAAAATATCTGTGATAGTTATATTAACAACCACTCTATGTTACAATTGGACAATAAAGCATTTTAGAGATAATGATGGTATTTGACCAATGCTTTCCCATGCCATCAACATTCCAACGACAAGCTTTCAAGTGATATTTCAGTTAGACATGATGGGAGAGTGTATGTTAATATATAGAGTTACAACTCCACCCAGATTCCTCACAAACAGATATTTTTGAAAGCAAAAATCTAGAATTACCCACTCAGTTCCACTCCAATTAATCCTAAGAATATGTTTCACAACTTTGTGCATCATACGTATTGAGAACATAAAGTGTGAAATGGAGTTGAGAAGGCTAATGTATTTAAAGATCAGATGACACAACCTATGGAACAGTGAAGGGGACAATGAGGGGAGAGAACTGGATGCTCTGAGAAAGATTCACATGGTGGCTGAAACTTTTAGTAGACATGTCTCAGAAAACTACTCTGGAAACATGCTACTTAGGGTAAAGCCTGAGGGATGACAGACAGAAATATAAAGCCGTCAAGGGATACCTCACTTCAAATAGTATAATATGGCTTTTGCAATCAACCAAAACTTTAGCCAACAACACCTGACATATCCTATAAAATGGAACGATGACGTGTTAGATGGAGCTAAGGGATTTAGGATTTTGTTTTAAAAGCTTAAGAATATGAATACATATTTTGGTTCTATAATTTCTACTCCAATTTTTATTTGTTTTTTTTTTTTTTTGTTTTTTCACCCTTAAAACAGTTTAGTATAAAATCTATCAAGTGCATGTTACTTGGATGACATGTTTAATGTTGTTATAAAAGCTTTTTCCTACATATTTGTTAGATTGGTCAAGGTCTTAATGTGACACTGTTCACCATTTTTTATGCTTCATTGCTGGATCTAAGGGGCTTTTTGTCTTTTGTCTAATTTCCTTCATCTTTTGTAGCTGTAACCATTTGATAAGGATTATGATGACACAGTAGTTTCTTCAGATTGAAACACTCTAGTGAAGAACAAAAAGGCTTTGAGACTCAGAAGGTAAACAAAGGGTCACATATCTGGGAAAGTGAAGGTTTTGAAAAATATGAAGGTCCCTCTCCAACTTTGTAAAATGGTCTTTAAATAATTGTACAGAAGGACACTGAGCAAAAGAGCTGCAGAGAAGGGATTTCTCAGGCTGCCTTAGAGAGGGACAGAGAGAGAGGACACTTAAACAACAGTGGACATTTTTAACAAACAATGGACAAGTAGCATGAGTGTTGTTGTGTTGGACAAAAATATTCAAAAGGAAGATAATAGTCTAAGGTTAATAACATCAGGAATGTTTGACCCCAGACGTGAAACACAGAGGTGGCAAATGATTAAGTGGAATTGAAAGGAGTGTCCGCTGAAGAAGCCATTCTAAAGGAACAGTGACCTTCACTAACAGATGAGCTGAAGAAAATGCCCTGACATTTCCACCTCCTCCCTCCTTCTGTTCTCCTGTGTGGCTTTCTATTAGCAATCCAGACTGCAAGCAAGAGGTCAAGGTATCATATTACCTGGCTTAGAACAATTCAGGAAGGCAAAGATATAAGTCAGTGTAAAGAATAAGTGGTTAGTGGATCTGAGCACACAAGAATACTATATTTTTTGTTATCTTATCACAGAAAGGGAATTAAAGACTGAGCAAAGCATTTCTGAAGAAGGAAATTAAGTTTTTAAATCACCAGACAACTAAAAATTATATCTGGACTTAATAGAAATTTTATTGGAAAGGGTCAATAGAATTATAGTTCTTAGAATGTCTTAGCTTCAGAGAAAGAAATAGTTGGATGTGTGAATAAATATCACAACAATTGAGGAATCCATTTTCCGTTAACGACATGAAAACGTTACAGAGGAGATGCTAAGGATGTTGCAGAGCACATGTGCTAGTAGGAGAAGTGGATTAGGTATTGGGCTTGACTCTTGACTTTGTAATTTAATAGCTGGAATTAATTAAATTCAGTTGGCTTTTAGAGGTTTGAGGTGTATATCAGTAAGTATATTATCATTTGTATTTTTAACATTGTTTTAAGTATGCGAAGTAAATTATAAAATGATAAAAAAATCATCCTGCCGTAGGCAAACAAGGCTGGGCAGAGTTTAACGGAGTAATTTGACGAGCCTTGTAGTATTTATTTGTTTTGATTTTTATTCCTTTACTGATTGGATTGATTGATTGATGATTTTCAGTTTTTCCTTTTTGAGACAGGGATTTCCTCTGTAATCCAGGCTGGTGTAGAACTCTTGCTATACCTCAGGCTAGACTGGAGCTCAGAGTGATCTTTGTGTTTTGGTCTCCTGAGTCTTCAGATATTTTGTTTTGTAGTTCTAAAGAGGTTTATCTTTTAGGTTTGAAAAAGGGCAATTAATTACTTTTTCAAAGATGGTTATACAAGTGTCACTGTGAATTTTGTTCTGGAATTCTGCCTTAGTGAAATTTTCTCTCACCCTAGGGCATCTTTTCCTAGGATCACCAAACATTTTAACATTGAGGTGGAAAACGTGAACAATACAGACTGGCTTCTTGTGTGCCGAGGCTGGGGGCTGGCAATCATTGTTTACAGTAGAGACATAGCTGAAGATGATGGGTATGAGTCTGCTAAAGTAAAATTATTCTGAAAAAAAAATGGAAGACAACTATTGTATAGTAAGTTATTCCATCCGAAAGGGAAGGGAAGTGACATGAGATCCAGTTGAAAAATAAAAGGTTTTTTTTTTTTTTTTTTTTTAAGAAAGTTTTAAAATTGCAGATTTCAAAGGTCTCTTTCCAGCTTTCTAGATGTATTAATGAACTGGTAAAGTAAGAGACTCTCACCGAGTTCCAGAGAAGAGACTAGAACTGCCAGCAAGTTGTGTAGAGAGCTTCACGGTTGTAGGTTTCATGACTTGGGACCTATGCGATGGTGGGATTTTCAGTATCGCATCTGTTTTCTTTAGTTACTCTCCAGCTGTTTTGAGATACCGCTGCTTCTGCAAGTAACCACTGTCTACATTCCTATGAGCAACCCCACCCAGTCACAACTCAGTGGTTCACTAATGTGGACTTTTGTGCCCTCATTACTTTGATCTGTCACACACTCCCTGTTTGAGTTAATAGATATCTGTTGCATCTGTCCAGGAAGGGGTGCACCGCATTGAGTTCCTCTGTAGAACGATGAGAGGGAAGCATCCTGGAAGGATGCCCGCTTTTCAGGCCAATGTCTACTGATGTTTCAAACACAGATGCTCTATCAAAGCTTTCACACTGTCATCAAAGCCATATCTTTAAAATGAGTATCAGGTCACTGAATAAACATCCAAACGGGTATGGAAAATGGTTCAAATGTCGTGTTTTGTAACATGACCTAGTTAAGCTTTTATAAACCGTCCTCAAAGCTAGCCAACATATTTATTATTAGACGAATCTCCCACAATCTTTCATTTTTTCTCTCTTTGGAACATGTTACCATTTTTTGACACTACGCATCTGCATAGGTTATTTCCTATTTTTATTTTCTTGACTTGGATTAAGACTTAGTTGAGCTGAGCCTCCAGCATTTATCAGCATTATACTTCGCCTATGACTTCTGCTATCTCTTGCACACAAGTAAGAAGGCTACTTATCATTGGCTACTTTTCTCTAAAATAAACACATTACTGACTGAATATTTGAACAGTATTAATTTTAGTTAATCTCGACTTGACCTCTGATAAAATGTTTGAAAGTTATTTCAAGTGCCTGACAACATTTCACAACCCTTTACTGTATGGGTTTTCCTACATTGCAATGTTAGGTTTTAATTGTCCTTATAAAACACAGGTTAAATTTTAGCTGTTAATGTGTCTATAAGAATTTCATAACACTTGTTGATGAAGAAAACTTTAGATCGTGCAATAAGCCTTATGATTTAATTAGTCCTGGACTAAATTTACTAATTATGGAAACCTGATTAAAAATCAATGAGTGGACATTAATGCATATATTGATGTGGGCTCAGAGTCTTTTGTTCTGTGTAAGCTTTTGAGTACATAACACATGATTTAAATGGTAGGAGCAACCTGACTTACAGTATGATTTAGTAATAAGTAAATACATTTATCCTTTATATTGTTTAATGATAATTTGTGATTTCATAAAGCTTAATATAAATATAAGAAATATATGAATAACAATCATAGAATATGTGTTTATATTTTATTTTCTAGTCTTGGTCACTATTATCTTCTAATATTGTACAATATTTCTCTTATAGCTTGTTTCTAGATATATAGAAATATGTAGAAACGTTTTTCCAGTGAATGAATCCTGAACTTTTCACTTGCTAGGCAAGCTTTCTAACACTGAGCTAAATCCTCAACCTCTGAACATTTTCACTGTAGAAGTATCATGAAGTATAATGAAAGTAATATTCTATTTTCCTATAAAGAAATGACCCATCTATTATTTTAAGAGATAGTAAGTATAGCCGTTTCACATAAAACTATAATTTTTGAATAGAATCATAATATAGTTCAAGAAGTATCGTAAATAGCAAGGTTAATAAAAATTTGAAATCATATTCAGAAAATCGTATGCACACATATCAGTCATATAAACCCTTGAAGTATCTGCTCTTTTCTAGGTACTATTTCAGTCCTTGAGGTTGTATCAGTGTTGAATGATTCCAAACTTCTCGAATTCTACTTTATATCCTATGAAAGTATTTTCTTTTTGAAAATTCATTTTCCTAACATAAAAATAAAAATTAATTTATATTTTATTATTATGTAATTTTGACATTTTAGAAATAGAAGTATAGTTTAAACAAATTATGTGAAGCAATATCTATGCTGCCTTATGTCAAGTAATTTTAAATATAAACCTTTGTTAGCATTTTTATTGACTTTACTAGTTAAAAAAGTGAAGCACAATGAGCTTATCTAAATTTTCTGACGTCATATACAGCACACTTGACGGTGCTCAGAGTCGAGTCAGACTGTCTGACGTCAGACCTTGTAGATATTCCCAGCCTGAGAATGCAATATAACGTTATCTACATATGTACTAATAGTACTTTCATCAACCAAAATGCCTGGGGCATCAACTCTCAGGAATACTTATACTTATTATGTGAGGGAAGGACTTTCACAGCTCACAGGTAATAGAGATATATGTAGTTTCAGATGCTCAGTACAAGTATCCTGGAAGGTACTGTTTGAGTTCTGCAGTGAGTTATTGATTTTGAAATAAAATAGAATATCTGCTGCGCTAGTTTATCATTGATGTTAAGGTCTGTAGAGGAATGATGTAGTTTCTAGACTCTGTGTAACAGCTCTGTGCGTCCTCCTCAGAGACCTCCACAAAGTCAAAGCAGGATTTCTGACTTTGTCAATGAAATAATTTCCAGGGTAAGCCAATACGAAACAGAATTGGAAATTGTTAATAGAGATTTAAAAACCCCACATACTGAAGAATGGTAGATCATGGGGGAAAGGGGGTATTTATGGGAAGAATATGACATAACTAAGTTTGAGTACTGATTTCTCAAGGAAAGGTCACACTTCATTGCCTTTATAATAGCCATATACAACATTTTGGTAGGTTCTGACATTATCATTAAATGTCTGGTAAAGAATTTAAATTCAAGGACAATGTAGCATATACTTCCCATGTTCGAATTTTGTAAGTCAATATCTAAAGTGCAAATGGGGCTAACTGTGGATTTCAGAAAAAAATGTTGTTACCTTATTTTCTAATGTCTTTCTGCATTCTTAGAATCATAGCAAATACCTCCATCCTTTACTACTTTATTGTTCCGTAGTTAAAAAAATAAAAGTCTAGGGTCATATGCTTTGTTGGTGAATTCTGCCAATCAGTTAAAGAATTAATAGCCATCTTTTTCAACTTGCTTCTGAGTACTGAAGAGGAGTGGGTACTTCCAAACTCATTGGCTGAGCTGAGCTCAAAATTACACTGACTCTAATGCCAGACAAGATTTCTATAAAGATATACAAATAGAAGGGATTCATTCATCTTATTGATATAGATTCAAAACTCCTCATGAAAACCAGCAAAAACTATCCAGCAGCATGTTAGTTATATACTGTAAACTAGGATTTATACTAAAATTGCAGAGGAAATTCAGTACCAACTAAATAAACTAAGCAGGACTCATACGGGCTCCCAGTGACTTAAGCAGCAAGAGCAGAGTCTACAATGGTCTACATCAGGTCCTCTGTGTGTATCTTATCACTGTTAGCCTGGTATTTCTTTGGGACTCCTAAAAGTGGGAGTGTGTGTGTCTCTGATTTTTTTGCTTGCTCTTGGGACTCTTCTCCTCTTATTCGGTTGCTGTGTCTAGACTTGATATACGTACTTACCCTTTGTCTCACTGTATTCTGTGTTGTCATGTTTGACTGCTGTTTCTTGGAGGCCTGCTCTTTTCTGAAGGGATGGGGAGGGAGTGGTTCTGGGGGAGAGGGGAGGTAATGGGAAGCTGGGGCGGGAGAGTGGAGAGAGGGGAAAGTGTAGTTAGTATGTAGGAGAGAAGAATCTATTTTCAATAAAAAAGAAAGTCAATCAGTGTGTGATTTAGTCACCATTCTATTGCTGTGAATAAAGAACAGCAGTTAATTGGGGCCTTGCTTACAGTTTCGGGGACTTAGTGCATGATTTGCATGGCAAGCAGCATGGCAGCATGGAGCAAGGTGACAGGCAAGTATGGTGTAGTAGAAGTAGTTAAAAGCTACCTCTTGATCTTTAGAAAGAGGGGGAGGGGGAGGGTAGGGGAGAGAAAGAGGAAAGAGGAAAGAAAGGGAGAGAGAGAGAGAGAGAGAGAGAGAGAGAGAGAGAGAGAGAGAGACAGAGAGAGAGAGAGAATATCCCTGGGCCTAGCATGGGCTTTTGAAATCTCAAAGCCTACCCTCAATGACACACTTCCTCCAAAAAGGCTACACCTATTTCAACAAGGTTATATATCCCAACCCTTCTCAAATAGTGCCATTCTCTGATGACTGAGCACTCAAATATATGAGCCTATGGGGTCCACTCTTATTCAAACCACAACAGTATGGTACACCTCAAGTACCCAATGAAGAGCAAATATTAGCCCAACTGATGCAGAAAGTTCATTTGCAAGCCAGAACTATTTCATGATATAAGCAGAGAAAAATAGAAATAGATATTTACTTTGTCAACTTTGTAAATATCACCCATATATATCCCAGAGGTAACATTGTATTCATTACATTTGGTGATAAAAGAAGGAAATATTTTCCCCAAGAGTAGGAAGAAGACTGGGATATACAAGAATAGCTAGGAAGGATAAAAAAGATAAGTTGCATTCAAATTGGAAAAAAAGGAAAGTAAAATTATAGTCGCAAGTGACATGGTTTTACATGGAGAAAAGCCATAAAAAAATCCCCTATGAACAATTTATGTAATATACAAATTTCAGCAAAGTGTAGAATCAAGCTTAACACTAAAATCAGTTTATTCCTAAGCAACAAGAAACAGCTAAAAGGACACTAGGGAAATAATTTCATTTGAAATCACATCAAAGAGAATAAATATTTAGGAATACATTTAAGAAGCTACCAGGCCTACATAGTGGGTTTTATAAATAAATAGTGAAAGAAATTAAAGGAGACACAAATAAATGAATGAAATTTTGGGTTTATGTATTAGAAGAGTTGCTGACATGATGAGTGCTAAATGCATTGATAGAACAAAGTTCTTAAAAAGAAATTCCAAACCTCTCATTTAGAAGGATGCTGAAAAAAACTTGGTATGTGTGAGAGAGAGAATGTATGAACAAGTATCTTTTCACCCCAGAAAGTAGACAATTACAGACCAAAATGATCCTACTAAATTTTAGCTTGGTGATCCAATGATTTAGTTAGTGTGACTTACAGAAATATGAGATAGGAGTTACATGAGGGAAGAGAAATGACTGAGAGACAGCTGCATCACCAAAAATGCCACTTCAGCATGAATGGCAGTTAACAAAAGATGGGAATCTGGAGCATACTGGACAGTGGCTCGTAGCTGAACAGATTGTCTGAGCCTTTTCTAGACAACTTGGCTGATCTCAACTTCTTCCAGATCACTCAGCTTGTCTAAGAATCTTCTAGGAGCCCAGATCGTCTCTGAGTAGTTTTAAACAGTTCCTACTGCTTAGATGTGCTTGGAGATAGAGGGAATCTGTAGAATCTAGTCAGTTTCAGGAACGTTCTAATGTTATTTTGAGTTGTTAACTTCCTAAGGTTAGCTAGATTCCCTTGAGGAATAGAATGTTTGTTTTCCTCCTAGAATATTCTTTTGTTTTCTGCCCTGTAAATACTCTAAATCTTAATGCGCTTTTTTTCTAAGATGGAAGATTTTAAACATGGTGGATAATGATAAACATCACGGTGAGAGTTAGAGCAAGAGAGAAAGGCAAAGAGCAAGTGAACTCAGATACCAAATAGAGTTGAGTTAGAAATAGGCGCAATCTTTGCTTTATTATTAGAAATGTTATCATTAGCAAATACACTTATTGTCAATTAATGATGCCATGGACATTTAATGAATTGCTATTTTCATCTATTTCACAACAGAATCTTAAACATGAAAACAAATTTATATGTAACAAAACAACTTTTTATAAAATTTTATTAGGCGAGGTCCCAAAACATCTATATGTGTCTAAGTAAACATGTACATACGCAGACATATATGTGAAGTGGAAACTTCTAGTTCTTTGGAAAGTTAGTTATGTCAAATGATGGTTTGCTGGGGCACACAGGTAAAAGGATGTCTTGCTAAAGCAAACATATGAAAGACTGTTGTCCTGAAGCAGACACAGGTGAACGGATGTTTTGATATAGCAAACAGATGAAAGGACACTTGATGAAGGAATGTAAATATGACCCCTCAGACAGTGGAAGACAAGCACTGAGCATTGGTTTGCCCCGCCTTGCTAATCTTCTATAAAGGCATGTATTGGTTTGCCTCACATACGTAGTGTTTGAGCTGAACTTGTGGTAACTGCCATTGAGAGAAACTTGCCAAGAACTGTTAGTGAGGTTCCCGTGGCAGCTTGCCAGTTCTGTGGCCTCACCTCAGAGCTCACTTGGCGAGTCTTGTGTTTTTTTTCAGGGTTGAACTACAGCTGGTTTGTGCCTGATGTCTGCATGCCGAGAGAACTGGACTGAAGCTACTGGTTCATGTATGGTGTCTGCCTGCCTAAAGAACCGGTCTGTAGCTGCTGAATCGTATTTGGTGTTTGCTATGGGACTGAACTGCTGCCAAAAAAGATCAAGTGTGCCCCCAAAGAACTATTGCTGAACAGGTTCAATTTCCCCACATCCTAATAACTTTTCTCTTCCACTACCTCTGCTGGGTGGGGGCTAGAGGAGAGGTTGAACCCTTATTAAAAGTAGGTCGCAAAAAAGTTTCTGCCTACACATGCATACACAGTCCTATGTTCTCATCAGATTTCAATAATTATTAGTCTATTCCTTTTTCATCCCAACCCCAACATCTTTTTCTTATTATCTTTATGGCAAGCATAGTATTAAACCAAGGTAAGTCACATATAATACTCTCACAATATTGTGCATCATCAATCCTTATCTAGTACTAGAGTATACCAATCACCCCAACACAACTTGCTTCTCGATAAGGCAGAGTGTCTAGGTTTTCCATCCACTGGTGAAATTTGTGCCTATTGTCCTACAGTCCTAGAGTAACTGCATACACTGATTTGAACATCAGGAGAATTAATGAAGAGTCAGACTTGACCAACAAAATGTAAGGCAATATATTTTTGATATTTTATCACTGAGCATTCTATTTTCTACTTAAAAAATATAAACTGATTTATAAAAGCCAGAGCTTCATAACCGTAATCAGGATGTCCTGCTTTCCATAGCCTCCACCATTTTTTGTTGTTAATTATAATTTGAAATATTATTTATGATTATTGCTTAAAAGAAATACTTTTTGAAGGGGTTAATGATTATGAGTCTATCACTGTTTCTTTCTCTAGATAAAAAGGTTTAATAGTTAAGCATTTTATGTACAATCATTTCTTTTACAGTACTGCCTTAGAAATAAAATAATAGAATTATTTTCAGATATGTCTTTAACCATACTTCGTTTACTTAACCCACTTACATTAATATCATGATTTCATCACACTTTTAATTAAAATATATCTGGATTCAGTTTCTACTTAATTGGTTTTCCTTTTCCTTAAGTCAGTCTTTTATCTTACAGCAAGATGTTAACAATAGTTTCTCTTTATCTCTTATTTAAGCCCTTTTCAGTTCAATTTATTTGATACAGTTCAAGAAGATTAAACTTCTTAGAATGTGGCTTTCATATTTCCCTTCCTTATTTTAAATTGTATAGTGAGCCCTTGTATCCCTTATGACCAAGTCCATGTTAAATGTTAGGGTTTTACCTGTACAACCTATATTTCCTGCTTGTCTGTGATTTGTTCCCACTCTATGACAGCCAGTTAAGCACTGTACAGAGCTGAGAATGAGGGACTTGAAAGAACTCGGCTGGTCTTTAGTCAGAAGTGTTGTAGATACAATTGGGTTTTAAGACATATTAGAGCGTTGAGAGGATCACACACTCAGAAGTTAGACTCTACATTTACAACAGAGAACTGACAAATGCTTGTCCCTATTCCCCTAAAGATTCCAAAAGGGCACAATAAGGTTATATGTGCTAAGCTCATGAGAAGTATGTAGTGAGGTCAGTCTTCCTCTAGATCAGGAACATCATTAATAACAAAACAACAATACAGCGATTTCCATTGGGTGGAACTAGGATAATCACTATCATGACTCTGTCCTTTTATCTGTTTCATTTCCATCTTGATGTATAATATTATCAAAGTGTGAAAAACCAGCTTCATGTGAATATTCTTTGAGGCAGTGAAGACAGATCATTATGGTCTTTTTTCATTTGTTAGCTATGACCATATTCTAGCATTTCTGAAGCCAGAAAGAAAGATGATTTAGGACAGAGATTGGGAATTGATACTACTAAAATAAAATGTACTCTAAATATATTCAACATATAGTTTTTAGATAGCTCAGTTAGTAATTTATTTTTAAGTATAAACATTGTATTGAAATAAAAACACTGTCTTAGTATTCACTATTGTGCACTTACATTTTACATTTAGAATGACATTGCGTCAGGATACAGCTGATTTCTTTAATTTTCTTAAATCAAGGTAATTTTAAAATTCTTTTTCTAAGTTATCCATTTCTGTATATAATGAAACAGCAATATGAAATTGAATTGGAAAACTAATTTAGAGCTAAAGGAGATTAGGCTTTCAAATGGAAAGAAAAAATCAATTAATATCAAAAACACTTAGGAAACTGAAGGCTAATTAGTATTCTTTCCATTCTGATATGGAAGACAACCAACAAACGAAGAGTGGACTTAAGAGCTGCACATGTTCCCATTCTATTTTGAATATCCTGTAGAAAGCTATGATTGTAGTCGTGTTTTTCTGAGTTAATTCTCAGCTAGGATGGTTGAATTAATCATCAATTGAATTGCAGTAATATGCATTATGTCCATCAACCGATGACTCTTTCACTATTGTATTTGTGTTTTCCCACATTTGATTATTTTCTTTCCATTTTCATGGTTTTGTACAAATCATTTATTCATGCATTCTTTGTTAAAACTATCATCATTCTCCATGGATATTTTGAAATTGTCTACATGGGATTATTTTACAGTTTGCATTGAACCACCAGCATTGCTGTTTAACTCTTAAATGAGATTTCATGGCACTCATCTACTGCTTCCTCCATACCCATCTCCTCAGGGTAGAGACTCAGGTTTCCCACATTCCTTATCACAAAACTAGCATACACAGACTGCCAGACATACTCCTTAATGGTCATATCAATCATTGCTTTGATATATATATCCAGAGATGTATGAATAAATGATATTTAATTTTCCTTCCTGATGAATGTATTATTAAATTTGTTTAATTCTTTCCAGAGGAGCCAATGAAGCCTATTGATTTCACATTCTTTCTGCTTAGTACCTTATTTTAGTTGGTCTTGATATGATATTTTAAATTTGCAACTTGAACTAGTTTTTATGAGAGAAATCATATTTTATTTGTTACATTTTATCTTCTGAATATGCTTTTTAATATATTTGAATTTTGGTAACACTAGTAGGTTAACATACACGAGAAAAAGGGAGATAGGTGGATAGACAGATGATAAGTGGAATGAAAGATAGAGATAGATAAAGAAAGACTGGTCTCATTGTTAATTATATTTGCCAAATCCGGGCATGTTTTTGCCCTCCAAATATTTAGAAGCTAGAGGAAGGAGGATAGTGAACTTGAGGCCAGCCAGGGATGTTTATCAAGTTCCAGATTAACCCAACCTATCTATACAGTGTCTGACAAAACAAACGAATCATCACCACCGGCACCGGCACCACTACCATTGTCATCAAAACCAACAACCAAACCTCACAAAGATTTTTTTTTCCAAAACTCTTAACACATCATTTTGCTTGTTTTTTTTTCAGTAATTCAAATGAAATTTCTTGAATTATGTCAAAGACAAGTGTAGTTTGTCTCAAGAATATAAAGACTTTGTGGCATCTTTAATGTATAGTTTCATTCTGTAGAAGCCAGTGAATGGTCATAGCAACAGTTCAAGTTCACTAGTATTGAACAGGTCATTGTACCTGTGGCTGCTAAGAAAAAAAATTGAAAAAGGAAAACCCATTACTGTGGTCAAAAATAATTGAATCTCTGAAGCATTCAGTGTACTCCTGTGCAAATGGCAGCCAACCGAAAACGCTATGCTAATCCTCCATTTCCCTCCTCTTGTATACACTCAAGCTGTTCTCAATATTTTCCCATTATATTCATGACTTAATTTTCCATATTTTCAGTTTTAAACTGACCAATATTTAAAATTACTTTCTATCTGTAGAGTACTTTCTCAAGAAAATTTATGTATAATTGTTTAATTCTGGTTAAAATATTTATGCACATATGTGTCTGTATTAACATACAAACACGCAGTTGCATAATATATATTGAAGTAGTCCACTTTGATTGAATGGGGAAAGAGGCCAATCAGTTAGTGAGTCCACTGCTGACTACTACTGGCTATGCTCTCTCCTCAGAGAAAAACAAGAAACTTCCTAAGGATATCAGCATTTGGACAAATGTTCTAAGTGTGACATTTTTTTTTTTTTTTACATCATGTAGAGAATAATAATTTACTTCAGTTTTCAAGAGTACTCCAGGCAACTTACAGCCCAAAGCATCAAGTTAAATAAGGAGTGTAGGGTGGCAGTTTTATTCATTTTTCCAAAATCTGTGCAACGTCACACTAAACAAACTTCAGTTTATTCTAACAGAATGGACTTTATGTGAGATTTAGCTGAGTGGTGTTCGTGTAAGCTGCTCTTTGTAATTGTCAGTGATCAAAACCAGGTATTCCATTACATTAAGAATGTACACAACGTTCCATGCGCTCCATATGGATATTACCTTCAATGGCTGTTTTAACAGTAAATGCTGTGTGCCAGCATTAAGGAGGCATGTGTGCTTTCTGTGCTGAAGCTAAAACAGCCTCCCGTACTGTTATTCTTACTTTCTCTACGTAAGGTGTTCTTCTACATCTTATTTACTTTTTCCCTCCACATACAACCGTCTTTCAAATGTTCTCAAAATAGCTACTACAAAGCTGTACCTTGGCTCACAACCCAAAACACACCTGAATCCGTCTTAGCCAAATTTAATTAACTGCTTCAGGTCTGGATATTATCTTTGTGTATCAACTTCAGGCCATGAACTACTTTCTGACCTTTTATTTATTTAAAATGTGCTAGTTTTAACGGTTCTGCTATCATATTATACTAATATAATTTGAGTCATATTATACTAATACATCAAATAGTAGGTCATAAATTGGACAAAGGTATAGCATATGCATCAATGCATAAAAGCCCTAGAATGATTTTTGCCTAGTTCACACATCCTTCTTTACTTTGATAATTTTAATAGGTACAATAACATAAAAGTTTGACTCACCAAACCTTGCAATGTTAATTCTTGCTATTTAAGCTATATAATTTAAACTATTCCTTACCTTAATTAATAGACTATGGCTGGCAAACATGTCCAACCCTCACCCATGACAGCACTGTGACAAAGTCAGCCAGTAGATGGCAGTAACGATTAGCAAAAACTAAACTTTGCCTAAGTCATTGAACAATAATTATATTATACTAAAAATTCATCAATAATAGGAGATTACAAAGAATTTGCTTAACTACAATGAATCTTTATTCATTGGAAGATTAAGATGATTAAAGAAACCTGATTTCAACAAGTTTGAATAATACTTTGAGGCGACATTTCATACGCTGGATTAAAAGTTATACTTTTAGCATATTGCTACCGTTATCACTATTTTTACAATTATCCAGTTCAAGTACCACATTAAAATTATTTTACAAAGCACTTTAATTGAAACAGCAAATTGACAAATGTACACAGATTTTTTAAAAGTAGAATCATCCTACTCTTTATAACTGTTTAATGTTACAAACTGCTGATCTACCTTAAAAATACCTAGCAGACTTTGCAAGTTCCTGAGGTCTTGTTTGTTCATTTATTTATTTTGTTTATTTGGTCAGACAATCGTAGTGAGGAATGCCTGGTAAATCTTATATTTCACCCAAGACAGCAGTACAGTTCATGTTATAATTCTTAGGCAACATGTGTGGATAAATATAACTCCCAGTGATCAAATACTAAAGGTTATAGAGATTATACTATGTATTATAAGAATCATAAACGTACTTTATATGGTTTGTCCACCAGTATTATTCATTTCAAAACTTGCTATGTTTTTATAATAGTCAAACAGAAAGAATAGGGATTCTGATGACAAAGTTGGAATTGAATAGAGAAGAGCTGACCATGGTTTGTGGTGATGATTGTAATTATTCTTTGGTGGCTGTTTCTCAGTGTACTTAAGACAACTGACTATATAGTAAATAACTGTTCCTATGTTTGATAGTTTTCCTCTCTTAATAAAGTGCAAACATGTGGAACACTTGCACAAAAGGATGTCATAGACCAGACACAAATGATCTAGTATATAGCTACGGAAAAAAAATGGGAATATGAAAGCACCATGAATTGAAGAGCTCAAACAATTCTGGCGAGTCTGTTGCTTAATGAGAATAAATTGAATTGAGCAAAGCTCCAAGAGTATCCACTAGAGTAAATGAAGGCTCTAAATTCTGTAGAAAGCCACTGGAGTGTGTCACACCAGCATCCAAAGAAAACAGGTGGTGATTTCAGATTTCCCAGGTGAGGATTATAATCAGGTTGCAATTGTGGGTCTCTCCAGTGTGAGAGCAAATATGGATTGTTCTTTATAGTCACGCTCTGCTGGTGTTCTGTTTGCTGCATACCCTGCCTTTTCAAGCGATGTCTCCTTTACAGGCAGATAAATTCATCCCCTTTCCAAGGACATTTGTAATTGTCACAGTCTTTGCTGTTTTCTTTAACTGGGGTGAATCATCTGTTTAACTAAATAGTGAGAAAACACTTGCGTTTCTTCCCTCTTCAACTGGCTGTAGCTCTTTGCCATCCTTTATGAAATGCCCCCTGCTAATCAAAGCCAACAGTGCATAATGGACTTTTGTGAAAGCTGAAATGTATTTATTCCAAGTACAAAGCCTGCTGGCAGCCTGTGATTTAATCTTTGCTATTTGTTTTTCCTTATCAAGTGATTGACAGGAAGAGGCAGGCACAATCCATTTTTCTGATTAATACAGTGCCATGCACTTTGATTTCTTCCTCATGAAGGTTACAAAGACTCAGGAATACCATCAGAAATGAAGAAGAAGGAGAAAATGTGTTTTGTTTTGTGAAGATATTTGAGTCCGTGAGGTATATGGGAGGAAATGTGGAGTTTGTGAAGTTTGCAGTCAGAGACCAGGAACGAGCTGCAACGGTCCAGGTGGTTTGCCTGAGGCTGGTGCTTTCCTACCAGAAATCATTCTAGAAACTGCTTTTCCTCACTGCCCTCCTTACCAGGCTAATATTTTTAAATCAGTCTTCATGTTGTAGTTGGCAGCATTTTCTGTTTATCTTGGCATCGAGGAGATATGTACCTTACAATGTATGTCATCATTAATCTGGAATGTAATAAAATATGGTAATTCTTAGGATTTTTCCATTTCATCATCGAGAAAATGAACATCTCAGCTCTTCGGAACCTGTGGTAGGCACTGACAGGATATTTGAAGAGCTTAATGTGTAAGAGAAGTTGATTAATTATTGGTCATGTTCTTGTATTTTTTTTTTTTTTTACTTTAGTAATCACTGCCAAATGTATACAAAATAAATCATTATAAGAAGGAATTATTCTGTTCTTCCAAAAATGAAAGCAAGCTTCCATGGATTTGCTGTGAGTTAATGTTCAAAACTGTACTTTTTTCTTTTTAAATGTTTCCCCAGAATATATGGATGGTACAAAAAAGTGCAAATAATGGATTGAAAAGAAGACACAAAATTGGGCACGTAAGGAAGACTGCGTAAATATGATCAAAACACAATTTACAGAATTCTCAAAGAATTAATAAAAATGAAAGAATATTTTTTGAGAGAAGATATGAGAATGTTTCAAAGAAGGCTATATCTTTAACATGCTACTTTGCTTATATGTAAGCAACGCCAGTGATTTCAGCGTTTCCATAGAAACTATTCCAATCACACAATTATCATTTGATACATTTGTCATACGTAGCATGATAGGAAATTAAACAGTTACTATGTCTCCTCAGTGTACTTTAACAGCAAGCACAATAGTCTTTGAATCCTATTCATTATTCTATCTCTGCATCGAGGCTGACCCTTATGGCTAAGCAATTTAACATTCTATATGCACTGTGATTGGCCTAAAATGAGAAGTGACATATTTAATGTGGGTTTGACATGAGAGTAAAGGGCTAAAAGGTGCTTGCACAATCTTAAAATGCTTCACATTATCTGAGTATTAGCCTTATTCAAGAGCAGGAGTTAGATAAGGCTGCTGAAATGTACACATTGCATTGAGGTTGACGTAAGGAGCTTGGTTTTTCTTACTGTGGTGTACTTGCAGTGTGAACTTCCAAAGTTTTTCAATCTTTGCTCATGTCTCCCTTATGCCCATCTCTCCAAACAATTAACCCCTTGAATGGGGTGAGTGGATAAGGGTGATTTGGGTTATGCATGAATAAAATCTTCACCACTGCAACAGAGGACTGCGTTAGATTATGAATTTTAAATAACATCAACTGCATATAGTGCTAAAGAAAATTTTAGATTAAAAACCGTATTTTAATATGTAGAACTAGACTCTGCAAATAATTTTAATCATGATGTTAATGTCTTAAAATTGTAGTGATAACCAGCAATTAGCAATTATTCCTAGTCAAACATATGTAGTAGGTAATAATATTTTTTGTCTATAGAATGCTTGTTAAATATTATTGTTAATATTTGGCAATTCTCAATACAAACAAAAGTTCACTTTTTTGGATTGATTATTTCAGGAATGTGTCAAAGTAATACATTTTACAATGAAAGCTCAATTATCCTGAATGCATAAATTGCTAGACAATTACACAAATGAGAAAGAATGATGAAAAGATAAAACAAGGGAAAGGGCTACTCTTTTAAGAAGAAACAGGAAAACAGCTATACTCACCACTATACCACTAACTTTGACTATTTGTGTTTATTGTCTTGCTTATTCCTTTACTATTTGCATTTATTGTATTGCTAGTTCCTCAACCTAGAACTGACCTTGATACGCGCATGTAATTAGAATGGTATGAAAGCAAAATGGAAGAGGGGGAATGGGATAGGGAGTTTCTAGGGAGGGGAAATGGAGAAACGGAATGACATATGAAATGTAAATAAATAAAATATTCAATAAAAAAAAGAAGAAGAAGGAACAGGAGTTGGGAAGGAAATGTAAGAAACCAAATATGCACCAAGACAGTATTTCATTTACATATTGTTCTGTATTCCTATTGGTTTTCCAACCCCATTTGTTTTCTTTTGTTTGTTTTTTCTGTACTTCTTGGTTTATCCATAGGTTGCTCAATTTGTAATATTACCAGGCCTTTATATATCTAGTTTGTAATTTTAATTGTTTATAGAAAAACTGCTTTTACGTGCTTTTAAATAGTACAAGCAGTGCTATCTGGGAAAACCCAGGCTGTTTGTGAAGAGATAAAGGAAAACTATTTCTATGACTTTCAATTTTCTACCAATTTTAATTACCTAACAGCTCTTGTTTTTAAAATATGTTTTTCTCATGTGCTTTTGATTTGAGCTACAATCCTGCTTTGTAGCAGCAGATGAACTACAATTCTTTTTCTTGTTTTTTTTTTTTCTGAGGTTTCACATTACAGGTGGGCACCACAACCAACTCCAGTTTGATTTTTATGTTTTCTTTCCCCTATTTGTCTGACTTGTGTTGTATTTTCACAGAGTAGTTTAAGAGAATGATGAAGGAGAAAGAACATATAATAAATTGACTTGGAGAGATCTATAATTAACCTCTAAGATACATACTCAGATGTGTGTGTGTGTATGTATGTGTGTACATATATATATATATATAATATCAGCTGCACACTATAGAAAACCAGGAGGCTTTGATGATAAGAATATAACTTAAATGTCTTTATATCTTATCAGAAGGTGTTTAGATCTGGTAAAGAAAATTAAATATAATTTGCTCACAATCCTGATACAGATTGTGAGTAACCAGATGCAAAAAAATGAGTATTGCACCTTAGGTTGGTTACCACCTATGCAAGGTGAGAAAATTACGAGGCAATAGCTACGTTTGTTCCCAAGATACAGCTATTGCACTGAGAGTACCTGACTCCCAGAATGGCCTAATAATCACATATACTTTCATAGAAGCCCTGAAATAGTGACTGTATTGGTTCTAATCATGCTTGAAATCAGCCATGGAATTACCACTTGCTGTCAAAATATTTCTATCTGTTTTCTAAGACATGAATTTGTGGTTTTGCTGGTAGATGCATAAAATAGAAAATTATCTTACCAATGTACAAGTTTGCTCAAATACTATATTGGATAAATAGATTAAATATGGATAAATATGGCCAACAAAGAATGAATAAAAATACAATACATACATACATATATACATATGTATACATACTTTCATCCAACAACCTTATACCTTTTAAAGTGCTCTTTCCCACTCATGATTATATCTATTGATGTTATTCCTGTCTAGATGCTTTTACAAATCTATACCACACTCAGGGGTTACTCTTATGTAACAGTATTGCCAGAGTCTCTGAATGTCCATGCCAGACCTCTCAAGAAAAGGGCAGTCTTGAACAGCTAATTGGGCATTCAACTATATTAGCAACATGTAATAAAGTACAAAAAAAAATTTTCATCATGTCTCTCGATTGTTCAGTAAAAAGAGTTGGCTAGAGGAGACATAAACCTTTCTTGCCTTCCATCACACACAGACATTTTTTAACAAGCCCTTGGCCACCTCATCTCATGGTACTGCTGCTGTTGTATATTTCTTACCACTGATAGGACTGTTTTGTGATCTCAGCCTTGCTTGATGATCTAGCTAGTGTGACTGGTTCCGATGATCTCTGGACAAGACCCCCAGCCCTTGCCTCTCCTATAGCCACATTGTCTTTCTGAAGGGCTCTGGGTTGGTTAACAGTTTGTACTACCGGTATTCATTTTAAAAAAGGAAGGTCAAATACTATATACTCTTGGAGATAATAATAACCCACCTTATGTCAAACTTAATCTATTTTTACCTATATTAGTTTATGACTCAGGCATTTTTATGAGCTGCTGCTCATGATGTAAAGCCTTCTACAAACTTACTAGCATAGCACTCCTATTTCTGTTATTTTTCCATGGGAAATCCTGCTCAACATAATCTTGTCTTGTGTGCCTTTGAGTGGCCTGGAAAAATACTCTTGTCTACTAAACAGACTCAACCCACTCTTTTTCTCTTCTAGTCCCAGAAGCTTTAGCACCGTAGTATGAATTCAATTTACATGCTGGTCTACATCATCCAGTTCTACTAAAGACTCTCCTCCCTCAAAAAAGAGTAACATGACTCAGCAAAGTCACTAAAACCCACTAACAGTGTCCTAGTCCCCTCTGAATAAGCCCTTAACTCTCAGATGAGCCTAGGCCTTTGCATCCCAGTAAACTGGGCAACAATTACTTCCTCAGCTAATGCTTGTCCTTCCTCTATTGTCTTCTCATCTCTGATAACCATGGAAACCTCAGATTATAATAACTTACTGTCCCTAGTACACCCTTTGTTCTACCCCATCATAGACTGATTTCCCTCAAAATGCTTTAGCCTGTGCAGCTAGTGTGTCAAGGAAGGATAAACATTATACTGATAGGGTTTGGGTTTCCTATCATTCAAGTGGTGTTATCCACACCATACCCTGACAAGCTTTTCCATTGCTTATTGCAAATCTTTCCCAATTCTAATATTCAGTCCATGCTCTGAATATTCTGACTACCACAGTTGCTTGGATTAGATCAATGATAAGAACCCCACCTTCATGTGTAGTGCTACCAGTTTAAGCTTATCCCTGACTAGCTTTTCTTCTGTTGTAACAAATGTAAAATTTCCTCCTCGACGTAACATATTTCCTTCCTTCCTTCCATTTTAGAATTAGGACTTCTGGAGGCTGATCTAATGCAGCAGTCCTTTCTGAAATCCAGGGTTATTTAGCACTTGTGTTATTTGTCTCATTGACTTTTACAAAATTTAAAGTCAACAAAGCACATTTTATATGATCTTTAAGAGATATCATATCCCTCTTCTGATCTATGAGGATCTCCTTCAAAGTCCTGTTAGGTCTTTCCATCATGGCTTGACCTGTAGGACTATAAGCTTTATATAAGAATAGGCATCATGCCATAATGTCTATAAAATTGTTGTATTTTCATGGACATAAATGTCTGAGCATCATCAGTTTAAATCTGGAAAGGCACTTCAAGACAGCCATCATCTCTAACAAATATGCAGTCTCAGAATCTTCCCCCTCAGAACTTAAGGCAGAAAGAGGTACATTGGAGCGCTGAACATGTATCAGTTGTAGGATGTATCAACATGTGTACATATTTCATTCCCCAAACACTGCAAAATGAGACACACAATCCATTGTTTGTCATTGCTTTAAGTTAACATCAATAAGCAGAATCTGTATTCTTAATTTAATATATTATTTTTCCGATGGGCTGCCACTCTAATTTCTTTTTCTTTTTCTTTTTTTTTAAAATTTATTTAGTTATTTAAATCACATCATAATTTACTTATTTACACAGGGGTTATAAACACAAAAAGGCAGGATGTGGGGAAGGGAATGGCAACGAGCATAGGTGTTCAGGGGGAGTACAGATACCTTTCAGAACAGGGTATCAGCTGGGTGTAAGTTCAGGGACAGGTCACTATGACTCTGCCTATGATTCACTTGTCCTTATCTAAGTTGGTACTGTCACCGAGGCTTCCTATTTATAAGATCTATGACTACTTGGGCTGGTAAATTTCCACAGAAGCCGCCTGTTTACAATAGCTTATAGCCTGCTGTTTCAGTGTTTTTCCACAGAGACCCAAGATTGGTGTTAGCATGCATGTATGTCAGGACTATTGCTGACTTTAGGCCTATGCCTGATTTTAGCCTTTAGCCACTCTAATTTCTTAAGCCCTTGTGGAACTCCCTGTCTGGAACTACATATTTGATGTTATTGTAAGTTCCAGATTGGATTCCTCTGAGGGTTTCTGATTTTGATTTAGAGATGCTTTCAACCTCTGTTTTGTGGTCTCTAATGTAGTATATAATTTCTCAGTCTCGTCTTTCTCCAAGTTTGTCTTATTTTGATCTTTCACAAAAAGACATACAAAACTGTAATCACTGAAAAAAGTTATTTGTACACTGATAAGTGAAGCTAGATCATATTGAATCCAGGTTCAGTGACAATTACAGGAGTAACCCCTAATCTGCTTTTCTACCTGCTGGCCTGGTTACCTCCCTAGTGGTGTACCCTAGATATTTACTGTTTCTCCTGGCCATGTCTCATGGTCCATTTCCCATCTTGCCGATTCCTCATCTCTCATTCCTCTTCTCCTTCCCTTCCGGGCCTCTCCTCTCTCTTCTCCATCTCCAACCAGGTAACTCCAAACCCATCTATCTCTAATCCCTCCAGTAATTGGCTGTAGCCAATTTAGTTATTTAAAACCCATAGTTTTAAATCAAGGAACAAGGTTTACACAACAAAATCTTGTAAAGGTGAGGATTCATTTGTAGGCCTAGATGTCTGGGGTACAGAGTTTAGCATTACAATACATAGTAACAGACCAAACCTCAACAGCCTTGTAGATTTTCCCTTGTTTTCTATTAAAGGCCAGGCCCAAATGATTTTGTTTCCTTACTTTTATTTTGTATTCTTTCTCCAAATTATTGGATGCTTCTCATGAGTCCCAAAATTATCATGTCCCACTAAAATACTCTTTAACATAGACATTACTTACACCTTAGCATTAACAGATGACAAGCTGACACTTTTATCAGGTTCTCTCTTTTATTACATTTATCTGAAAAAAAAAAATCAGAAGTTAATACGATGGATCCTAGTCACATCTCTCTTTACCACTGTAGACTCTTTCCCACACAAGCCAAGTTCTCAATGATCAGTCATGCCTCAGTGGTGTATGTATTGCAGACAACAGCAGCACAAGGCTTTTGGAGTAGTCGTCTTGTACTCCTGTACATAAGTGCTGCTCTCAGGCACTGCCTAATTTGCTCTCTTCTTTTTTTTTTTTTTTTAAACTCTTTTTTATTGGTTACTTTATTTATTTACATTTCAAATGTTGTCCCCTTCCCAGTCTCCCTGTTGCAAACTTCCTATCCCAAACCCCCTCCTCTTTGTCTCTAGGAGAGTGCTTCCTAACCACTCCTGCCTCACTGCTCAAGTCTCCACAGGACCAAGGGCCTCCCCTCTTTTCAAATATTATATAGGTATCTGAACTCAATGGTAGATACTACTCATCAAGCAGCCGTGCTGCTTCTGATTGTTACAGTGAATAGAGATGCTAGTGTTTAAAGGAATGTCAGGGTCAAAATGACCAGGACTGAACCACCAAGAAGATAAATTAGAAGGTTTTTAGTTACTTAAAAGAAAGCCAAGCTGATAGTTACAAGATAGCCTAGCTGACCAGATAAGAGATAGGATATGGTTCTGAGAAAAGCAAAGTCAATCCAGCCAGAATCTGTCTGCCACCCACAAAACTGGTGATGTATATCAGAATGATTTCTGAAAGGACTGCCTGTTCCAAAAGGAGATTATCCCAGACCACCCTGTAAGCAAAATAGCAGCAGCACCACCAAAGGGTTTCCCTCCCTCTCCCCTCCCCTCCCCCTCCCCTCCCCTCCCCTCCCCTCCCCTCCCCTCCCCTCCTCCCTCCCCTTTCCTTTTCTCCATGCCTCACTTTCTCCCTCCTTCCTTCTCTCCCTCCCTCCTTTCACCCCTTTCTTTCTTTGATTCTTTTTGTCCTAAGATCGATCAGTAACTTAGTTCTCCAGCATCTTACTTCCTGCCTGCCTTACCACGATCTAGCGTGCTTCAGCATTTGCAGCAGCAGCGACAACAACAGCAACAGCAGCGACAACAACAGCAACAGCAGCAATTACTAGTGGTTTCTGAGATGATGCTGATTCTGTGGGTCTGGGAGGAATGTCATGAGCTCCTGGACAGCAGTGCTGAGATCATGGCTGTGACTTGCTGAAGCTGCATTATTCCCATTGTGAGATACAGAGTTAGAAAGGGGGAAAACGTATGCTTATGCTGAGGCTCAGACCTGGAAGGGCTTCACATTACTTTTGTGCATTATACATTGTCATTGAATAGAAGGATGGTAAATTTGTGTAGAAAATCAGCAATCTGTGATGTACATAGATTAGAAGAACACAGACATAAAAGGCCATCTCTATGTGAAAATAAAAATAAGTGAAGATAAAACTGTGGGTGTCAAACATTAAATTATTTGTATTAATAATATAAAGCAAGAAAAACAATTAACTAATTTCTCTGTTCTTGTAATTAATTAAATTATTCAGTTATCTTACAAATAAGCATAAATTTACTTCAGAAAATACATATGGTTTGTTCTGGAAAATTAAATTCTTTTCATGAGTTGGCTATAAAATAATTACTTATAAGCTTTTAAGTAATTGAGATAATTACTAAGAGATTTGAAAAATTTTGTCATGAGCTTGATTAAAGACTGAATTATAGCTTATTCAGTAGATTTATATTGGTTAAAATGTTAAAACTAAAATGTTTTGATTATAGCTCTTTGTGTTAGAAAAAAAGTCTGTTTATCTTCTTACATATTTTTCAAAGTTTACATCTGAAAAGTTAGAAGCCTTAGAATTGTCATATTTTATAATATAATAAAATAATTAGAGATGTTTCTTAAAGTTTATAGTACAAAACAGTGAATTACTTTTTATATATTATTTCATTTAATCATTGAAAAGAATCTACTATACATTAAACTTTCATTTTGTTAAACTTTCATATTGTTAAATCTTGTAACAATGAGAGTGATAAGGTCAGCTTGGGGCCTTGGAAAAATTCCACCAGGCCCCAGAACATGAAGGTCCCTCCCCTCCTGGAAAGCGAGAGGTCATGCAGCAGGTAGGCACCCCTCCCCTCCAGAAGGGAGAGGCTGATTACACTCCTCAGGAAGACCACAGTGGGGACTGACCGTTGGCCACCTGCAGATAAGGGAAGCCCAGTTCACACAGACACATTCCTCAGGGTAGACCAACCATTGGCACCCACAGATAAGGGAAGCCCTTGCTACATCACTCCCTAAGGACCAATCAGTTTGAAAGTCACACTGTTCTGCCAATCACATTGTGCCTAATGGCTGTTGCTCTATTCTACCTCTGAAAGCTGTATAAAAACTGGCCAAATGGGCTGCCCAGGGTCCTTGCCTCTCCTTTGGATGCAGGACGACCGCAGCATGCTGGAACAATAAACTCCTCTTGCTTTTGCATCGATATCCATCTCTGAATGGTTTACTCAGGGGTTCCCTGGTAGCTAAGGCTCATCAGAGTCTTATAAGAGAGGATCTCACAGACACATGCACATATACATGGATATGCTGCACGTGTTTGCATGCACACATGCACACATACACAATGAAGAGCACACAGAACAAAATGGCTCTATGAAATGAAATGTATTTTCCTATGTTCTTTCCTATGAAAGGAAGGCGTGACCACCAGATATGAATAAAATCTTGTTCAACACAATACTTAATTCTGCTGTTCTATCTGTGGTAGACTGAGGATGACTGATGACATAATATAATTAGTGTGTGTACCAGAGGTGGGAGACTGCTACCTTTGAGAATACTACCTTGAAAATCAAGTTAAGTTCCTAATGTATAAATCATCAATTCTCATTTCCTGTTCCCTATTTTCTCAACTCAAAGAGAAAGGGGATACCGGCCCTCATTGTAGGACTAGATCTATAAACTGTCACTTTTAGGCCAGATCAACCTAGCTCTCTGTCTATGTAAATAAAGTTGTATTGGATGCCAGTTGTATGCAGTATTTTGTTATTATCTATGATTTACTTCAAGCAAGTATATTTTATAGCTGTTTCGTTTAGTTCCTCAAAGTTGTATAGCTAGAAGAGATGCCTTATTCAAGACAGATTATGAAGAGGTCAGCTCAGGAACTTTGGAAAGGTCATGGGACACTTGCCCTCTGGAGGGGAAAGGCTAATTAACATTTCTCAGACCACAGGGGTGGCAGGGACACATTTCACAGGACGGACTGTTGGCCACTCACAGAAAGGGAAGTCCTTGTCACCTCATTCCCTAAAGACCAATCAGTTTAAAAGTCACACTGTTCTGCCAATCATATTGTGCCTAGTTGCTGTTTCTCTATTCTGCACCCTGGAAAGTGTATAAAGGTCTGCTGAATGAGCTGCCTGGAGTTGCCTCTCTTTTTGGATGCAGGATGACCCCAGCATGCTGGAACAATAAAATTCCCCAGCTCTGTGTTGTTCCCTCAGGGGTCCCTAGTAAGCTAAGGCTCATCAGAGTCTTACAATTAAAATGGGAAACAAGGGCTGGAAAGCTAGCTTGGTCATTAGTAACACTTGCTGCTCTTTCAGAGCACCCAAGTTTGGTTTCCAGTATCCATGGGGTGCAGCTTACAACTGTAATTCCAGCTTCAGAGGATTCAACACCCTATTCTGGCCTCCACTGACACCCGCAAAAATGTGTATGTACATGACTTAGTCAAACACCCATAAATAAACAATAAAATAATCTCAAAAATAACAACCTCAAAAATGAAGTTTATTAAGACCTACACATTTCATTTGTATTTGGGAAACAGCCAAAGAATGAATTCCAGCTTACAAGATATTTTCCAAACCTGAGGAGGAATCTAGAGAAGTGAGGCAAAAAAAGACAATGAAATATAGAAGAGAAAGCACATGGAAGATAAATAATAGTAAAGCTTATTAATGTGCATTAAAAGTTTAAGAGGCTCAAAGCCATGTTCAACAGTTGTCACAGGTTAGTAGGATGTCTAGATGTAAATCTGTCTTTTTTTTTTTTTTTTTTTTTTTTTTTAGGTGAATGGAGAAGTCAGAAGCTTTCCTGAATTTTCACCTTAGTTATCTTTGACTTCATTTCTTAATATTGCTGGCATCCTACAACGGCATCTTTGAATGTCTTTCACCAAAAATATTTACTATACAAATTGTTATAAATACGAAGTGCCAGACTTATAAGATGGGAGAGGCAGAATGCTAAGGTCATATTTCTGTAAGGTGGAAGGATTTAAATTATGTTTCCCAGACTCTTATGACCAATTGGAGTGTGTGGATGATAAGCATCTGATCTAGTTCAGATAACAAGGAAAGCAGGTAGGACTACGGGAAGCACCAACTAATCAATATATAGTGGATTATAGTCATCTCCAAATAATGTCAGTCTGAAACTCAGAATATAACTTCAATTGGAAATAGAATCATTGAAGATATATGAGGATGTTCTTAGTATTATTCTCTTATAGTTACAAAGGGTCATAGAAGTAATAACTACTGTCCTCATGAAGGGAAGATACTGCATACAGAGACAAAGAAGTAAGAAGATGCCAGAAAGACTGTAAGTGAAGTAGGCAGAGAAAAAGATATGACTTTGACAGAGAGGCAAATGTTAGAGTGAAAAAAAAAAAAAAACCACTTAGACAAATGCCTGAGTTTCAACTCGATGTGTGTACCTAATACCTTTTGCTCAAAAGCTATGAAAATGTTTATGTTTGTGTATAATAAATGTTTTCATAGCTTTCAAACAAACGGTCTCAAAAACTTGAAATATAGTATTCACATTGATTGGGGTCCCGTCCTCCTACAGACACTAGTAAGTAAGCGTGCTATCTTTCTTAGTGATCACATTTTGAAAGATGGCTCCCAAGTTATTCGGAGAGATAGTCAGTCTTGAGACTTTATGAAGTTTTGATAACATTTTGTGTTTCATTTAAGTATTAAAAAAACCTAAAAATGCATGTTTTCTCAAGTAAATGTGGTAAAGAAAACAGGTTGAGGGACCAGTATGACAAGGACATCAAAGTTTTGTAAGTTCACCCAGGATGGCAGAGACTGGGTTGGAGGCAAAAAACATGCCTGTCCAAACTTGAATCAGGATGATGGAGACTGGAAGGTCAGGTTGAAAAATACATAATGTCAGACAGTCTGTGGGAGTGATGCCAGACACTAGGGAAGATCTTGTGCCATCAGAAGTTATGGATACAGGAAAAGCTTTCAATGGGAGAAAGGCTTGTCTGCTTATAATTGAAGCAGAGCTCTCTTAGAAAAGACAGATTAATGAGAAAAGCAAAATATTTATAAACATTAATTTTGATTTCTGGCCATCTGACCTATCAGAAAATCATTTCTGCAATTTTAAACCATCTGCTTTGTGATGGTTTCTTATGACAATATCACAACACAAATACATTAAAGCTACTGACAACTTTATTCCTTATGCTTAGATTTTTATAATTTATTCATAAAAATTTCATATTGGACTTAATTTCATATGGCCCAACGGAAGTAGAGGAATTAAAAATTGAGTTTAGTTATATGTGTAAAATCAAAAATTCACCCAGTAAAACTATTTATCAGCATTACTTAGCCAGCCAGCTTCAGAGAGCAACAAACTCCATCTTCACTGACAGGACTTTGGGACAGAACACTGTTACTAACAAAGACCATCTTAAGTTGATGGCCTTGCTTAGTCTCTAAGAACATCACATATATTTTACAGAGTGAACAACACTCTCTGAATTAGTTCAAGTCTGAAACTTTCCCTACATTCGTACAGTCACACTGTGCTCTTCAGTATCGTGTCATGTCAAGCTACCTGAAAACCTTGAAGAACTTTGGAATGCAACTAAATTCCTTGAGAGGTCTGCCTCATTGTGATTCATTGGCCGCCTTTGTGTCTGACCTCATACCCTGTAAAGCATATAGGGTTCTATTAACAAACATTAGTGTCTACCAACCCGGAAGCTAGGAATGCTGTCAGACAGCATCTGGAAACCAATCATGAAGATTTCTCTAGTATACTAACCTACTTACTGATTTTTTTCTACTTTACTTTGATTTGAACTATAAAAGTTTATAAACTCTTACCATATGGGAAGCTATTACTTGGCATACTCTATATAAGTGTTCCCCATCGATAACCACATATATATAGCCTCGAATTAAACTATCATTTATTCACTTTGAAGTAGGTCCCGTGTTTTTGTTGTCCACATAGTAAGGGTAAACACATAATTAATTCATGTCAGTATTATCTCAATTACAAAAACAAGTGGGAATCTTAATTTGTATGAAATAAAGTATCATAGTGTATGAATAATATAATTTACTTTAGACTTATAGTAACTAAAACCTTAAGAGATTAAAGGGGTAATTGCCATAACAATTGCTATGTAAAATAAGCCAAATAATATCTAGTCTCAAAACAACCTACCTACATAATATACATGTATATATATACACACATTCATTTGATATTTAATAAATTGATATTTAATGAAATGTCAGTGTTCAATGCTTTATTTGAATTAGTGTGATTTTTCTGACAATTAATTATAATGCAAATTTAACAAGTTCATAGACATCACTACAATCAAGGAATATCTCAGAAAAGAGAGAAGAAAAAATTCAAAGATCTGCAGATGTGAAGAAGGTACTGTGAACTATCGTCTTCTTTACATGGCTGGTTTTGCACTCTTGAACAGACAGCAGTAGTGGATGTCTACAAAACAGCTTCACAAAGCTTGACCCCTTAGTGTCCATTAAGAATGGGTGAAGACCTCATAAAGTCCTATCCCTCTCTAGGAATTAGCTCTGGGAACATTGCCTCTGCTCACCCATGCAAATCTTGAAAATCCCAATTAAATACAGTGGGCTCACAAACAAAACAAGAAAAAATAGAAATGAAATAGGAAAGGTGCTTCTTTTCTCATTGAGGCCAGACCAGTCAGTCCTCTGCTGTATAGCAGCTGGTATATGCTGCCTGGTTGGTGGCTCAGTGTCTGAGAGATCACAGGGGTCTGGGTTAATTTAAAACTGCTGGTCTTCCTTGGGAGTTACCCTCCTTCTTAGCTTCTTCCAGCTTTGCCGTAGTTTAACCTCAGGAGTCTCCAGCTTCTGTCCATTGGTTGGGTGTAATATCTGCATTTGACTCTATCAGCTGCTTTTTGGGCCTCTCAGAGGGCAGCCATACCAGGCTCCTGTCTGTAAAGCACATCATAGCATATCAGTAAGAGTGTCAGGCCTTGAAGCTTTCCCTTGAGCTGTACTCAATTTGGGCAGGTCACTGGACCCTCTTTCTCTCAGTCTCATCTCCATTTTTGTACCTGTAGTTCTTCTAGACAGGAACAATTCTGAGTCAGAGTTTTTGCCTGTGGGATGTGGTTGCCACTTGATGTCCTGTCTTTCTATTGGAGGTGGACTCCATAATTTCCTCTCCCCATTGTTGGGCATTTTATCTAAGTCTCTCCCTCTGAGTCTTGATCATCTCTCAGCTCCCAGGTCTCTGGTACATTCTAAAGGGTCCCCCCCACCTCCTGCCTCCTAAGATTGCCTCTTTCCATTCTTTCTGCTGGCCCTCAGGGCTTCACTCCTGTCCCCGCCCCAATACCTGATCATTTCCCCATTTTCCCCTCTCTGTCCCTTCTTTCAACCAGGTCCCTCCTTCCCTCTGCTCTCCACCATGCATTGCTTTCTTCTCCCTCCCAAGGGACAGAGATTGAGGCATCCTCACTTGGGCCCTTGGAAGGGAAATTTTTTAATGGGGAATTTAGTTGAAGAGGAAGAAGATAAGAGAGGACTGTAGGATAACGGTATCACATATATATGATACCTAATATGATTCTATCTATCTATCTATCTATCTATCTATCTATCTATCTATCTATCTATCTATCTATCTATCTATCTTCTATCTTCTATCATCTATCTAGTGTGTGTGTGTGTTTTAAAAAAATACATGGAAAGGCTAACTCAAAAGAAAAAAAAAACAAGAAAAAAAATTCATTCAAAGCCAGGTATGGTGGTTCAAGTCTTTAATCCTAGCACTCAAGAGACAGAGGTAGGAAGAGCTCTATGAGTTTGAGGCCAGCCTGGCTACTTCATCAGCTCCTGGACAGTCAGGACTACATAGTGGGACCCTGTCTCAAAAATGTTCAAACATGTTTAATTTTTATATTTTAATAATGAATGTGCATCATGGGTAAGATATAATTTTTAATATTTTACATTTTGATGATGTGTTATATTCAAATGTGAGATGACATAGATCCCTTCTAGGCATTCATCTAAACATAGGTGTGAAAATGAAGACGTATGGCCAGGGTGGGGTTATTTTCTGATGAATTTTGGGACATCTCAAAATATACTTGTATAACTAGTTTTATACAGCAAAATTAATTAAAAGTGAAACATAGACATAAATACAAAGTTACAGCCAGAGGGAAGCACAGATCACCGAGCATCTTGTTATATCATAGGAGTTGTTGATTTTTTATTTTCTAAATTTAATCTTAACTAAAATTAATAAAAAATAAAAGTACAGTTACATTTGTGTATATAAGTGATAATGCCTGCTTGTTAAACACCCAACAGACACATAACAAGCAAGACACAGCCAGGTGAATATTTTTATTTGATCAAAGATTGGCATTTGTTACACAAATACACACACACGCACACACAAACACACTCACACTCACACATATATGCAAAGACACTTAAAACACACACATGCAGTCACAAAGACTACAAATGTATGATAAAATGTCAAAGTACTGATTTAAATGAGGAAAATGATTTAAACTAAAGCTTTTACAGAAGGAGATACACAAAATGCCAAGAAGCACATGAAAATGCTTCCTATATCTTTAGTCATTATCAGCTATAAATTATGGCTATCATATAATGTCAACTTTTTCTTACCACAGTAAAATTCATAAGACAGAGCTAAATGTTGGTCAGATGATTGTCTCTTTGTTTTGTTGCTGAAACAATGCAAAAAATTTAATAGGGATATAAAATGTAGCTATTTTGAGAAAAATGGTCTGTCGATTTTTATATTATTGCTTTATATTCCAGAAATTCTTCTCTTTGGTGTTAGCATAAATGAAAACAGAACTTCCAAACATATTATACAAAATATTCTAATGAATATTAGAATATTCTAATATTCTAATTCAGATGAATAAAATAACATGAAAACATACCAGGTCTCAATAACAGCAATAGGTAAGCAACTCTGAATAATGCATGGATAAATATAAAATATAGCATCATTTTAAAAGAATTTTATTGTATTCTTGATAATAGGTTCACATCTTTTCACTATGACATACTTTAAAATTGTCTTAAGTAATGTATGCCTTTAAAATAACTTTTAAAATATTAGGAAGGAAATTTTCAATAGAGGAAGGAGATTCTGCTCAGTCTCCCCTGTAAAGTGTTCACACTTCAGGATGTCAAAGAGGACACGTGCACAGTGCATAAGGAGGGGGATGCTCACTCTGACACAGAACTGTGTGCCTCATATATGTTGATCATGAAACCATAGAAGCATATCATAGTAGAGTGGCATAAATGGAGACGGGAAACAAGAAGAGTTCAAAACACTGTTTGGCACATGCAACCAATATGTATGCTTTTCCCTGGCGAACCCCAAAAGAAACAGGAACTAGGAGCCTTGAGGATGTTACTAAATTATATAATGATAAAGTGAGATACAAAAGAACAATACAGATAACCTAATATTGAGCTCATGAATACTCGAGTTTTACGTTGACGATTACTGTGAAGATGGTATAGGATCCTTATTCCTTAAGTTTTAAAATACACTTAGGCTCAAACATAAACCGAGCAAGGACGACACACTGAACATGTCAAAGCAAATGAGAAAAGCTCACGAGACCTCAACTCTACACAAAGAACCATATGTAACTGAACAAAACTGAGAGCAAGAGAAGTCGTTCCCAGGGAAGAGCATACGTGAGAGCAACCAATGTTGCACGTGCCAGTCAGCCCTAAAAACCCACAGGCAGGTAACACCGTACAGACTGAATCGGTTCTTCTTAGGAATATGTATTACACATATGCACATACAAATATACATAATGAATGCAATCACAATGGAAAAGGAGGGCGTGAATTTGAAGGACCGTGGGGAGGGTTATTTAGGAGGGCTCAGAAGGAGGAAATGTAAAGAGAAATGATTATATTATAATCTCAAAACAAAACACACAATAGCAACAACAACAACAACAACAAAAAGTGCTTGGAATGACTGGTTTCTTACCTAGGTCTTAATTTTCACTTGCTTGAGTATATGGTAGGAAAATCAGGATTTTAGAGAATCTTAGTGTTACCTCTTGGTGTCCATGACCCCTTCAGACCACTCTTCCTCCTATTCTTCCACAGGACTCCCTGGGCTCTGTCTATTGTTTGGCTGTGGGTCTCTTCATCTGTTTCCATCAGCTGTTGGATGAAGCCTCTCAGAAGACAGTCATGCTAGGTTCCTGTCTGCAAGCAAAACAGAAAGTATCATTAAGAGTGTCAGGGATTGGCTCTCTTCCATGGATTGAGTCACAACAAGAAGACCTACAGAATAAACTAACCTGTACCCAGGGGCTTTGAAGAGACTGAACTACTCACCAAGAAGCATGCAAGGGCTGCACCGGGGCCCCCTACATATATGTAGCAGATGTGAAGCTTGTTCTTCATGTGAGTGCCCTAATAATGTAAGTGGCGGGTTCCTTTTGACTCTTTTGCTTGCCTTCGGATCCCTTTCCCATAGCTGGTCTGCCTTGCCTGACCTCAGGGAAAGAGGATGGGCCTAGTCTAGCTGTGACTTGATGTTTCAGGGTGAGATGGTACCCAAGGGTAGTGGGGTTGTCCCCTTCTTTGAGTATAAGGGAATTCGAGGGTAGGGGAGGTGGTGTGAGGATGAGAGTGGGAGAAGAGGAGAAGGGGGGCTGTGATTAGTCTGTAAAGTGAATAACATAAAAAATGAATTGCAGCTCATATCTCAGCTTGTATCTAAGTATGTATGTATGACTAGAACATACGGACTTTAATAAGGCATAGTCTTGCTAAAAAAAAAAAAGTAGAAAGAAAAAAATAAAGAATGTTATCTCCCTTCTGAAAATCTACTTGTTATTTGACTCAGGATCATTCCAGTTGTTTTTTCTATGCCTAAAATGCTTTACCCCACTCTAGATCAGTGATCAATTCTCCATTGGATTCTGCAGGTCACTGATCTGAAGGAAATGTATTCATCAAGCTGCCCCAGCTACATTATCAGCAACGTCATTCCTACTCCTTGTTTCCTCTTCCAGTCCAAGTTTAGGTGTCTTGTTTACATCTAGGTAGCAGAGATAGACATCTTTTCTCTGACATATATGGACTACTTATTCAGACATAGCAATGATTTATTGCTTCCATAAATAGTTATCAAAATATAATTAATTTTAAGATTATTTGCATTTCTTATTTTATTGAGAGACACAATCTTATTTTAATAATATTTACCTGTACTAAGTGAAATACAATGGGTTGAGCTGCAGTTAGGTGGTTTATTGTAAGAAAACTATTTTTTTTCTTAAATTGGGATATATATAAAATCAGATCCACACTTACGTTTTTATCATTTCATAAAAATAGATAAAGTCAATTACGATTATCAAAATGTGAAACCAGCTCTTATATAACACTTTATGTATATATTACATAAGCATACTTTACGTATATATTTATAATTTTACACTCATTATATAAGCTTATACTAGTTAATATTGTTTCTCAAGGTTAAATACTAGAATCTCCTTAAATCTGTTTTCTTCCATAAAGGTAAAGAACATTGATTATAATTTTACACTAATGTGCAAGTATTGAGGACATGGCTTAGTTGACAAAGCATTTACTCACACTGTCATGATTGTTGGAAGCCACATAGATAAAGCCAAATGGGTTAGTGCACATCTATAATGTCGGTGCACTTAACTTAGATGGGAAGGGAAGTTGGCAGAATCCTTAGAAGTTATAGGGCCACCTAGACTGTCACATGCAGTGTTGAAAAACACACCCTACATCAAATAGGGAGAAGTGTAGACTAACATCCCGGGTGTTTCCTCTAATCTCCATATCATGCAGGATGTGGCACATTCATGCTTGCACACACACACACACAGTATACACATATCATATATATATACACACACACATACACAAACACACATATATATAGTTAGAATAATATAAGTATTTATAGAAAGCTTTGATGTAAAAATGAAAATATTATGTGCCTTTTAATATTTCTCATGTTCTCCTAAACTTTCAGTACATAATATTAACCAGAGAGAGAATATTAAAATGATATATATATATATATATATATATATAAACATTTAAATGATATTATTTTGTTGTGTAGCAATTCCTTTGAGATTAAAAGCTTCCATCTTGGAAGGAAGCTCATTATGACATAGAATGTCCTAAACTCAAGAACTTTGGAATCTAAACTTAAAATCTAAAGGTAAGTGAAACAGTTTAGGAGCACATTAATTTCTGGAAGCAAGCAACACAAAAGTTTGAGAAACTCCCTGAAACTGAGCAGATTCACTAGGTCCCATCATTTCCAAGTACACAAAAGCAGTAATAACTACTGAGAGACAGTCTCAATCCAGCTGAGCTGCCTACATGAAAGTCAGGCAAGCAGAACTGCCTGGAGGAAATAGAGATCATGCTAACTGTCTATCAGAAGCATAGACTGTCCAAGCTTCCTGGAAGAGGCTCATAACAACTGAGCTACTTGGAAATGACACTCTCTAACCTTTTGAGCTACCTGCTGGCTATGCAGTGTGCTCCAGGTGTTCATAAACTATCATGTTGGACTCAGCTTTTGCTGATGATATATTTGAGTCACTTTTGGTACTAAACATAACCCCTTGCCCATAATTCCTCTAAGTATCCCTAACAAAACTCATTGTTTGACTATGTTGGGCTTTGATGGTTATCTATCTGAGATGAACAGAAATTTGTTCAGGTCTTCCCAAGAATAGTGTCACACAGAGATGACAAGGCTGGATACCATCTTAACAATATTTCTACTTACACATACAGATACTTAACATCTACTTAACATCAAGATATTAAAGCTGTGTTTCAATTGATTCCTTCTTAAAACAATATAGTCTTCTCATAGATAAAGATATTGTACCATAGAGAAGAAGGAAAGAGCTTTTGATTTCTAAAATTCAGACTTTATTTCCACAGAGGCAAAGATTGAAAGGTTGGCTCATAGCTAGTAATCAAGTGTTCACTATTCACTTTTTTTGTTTCTGCCAAATGAGCTGGGAACAGTTAGAGAAAGGGTGTGTTTCAGGGAAAGAACCTACAAACTCCATAATAGGAAGACTACACACCACAGTTCTGGTTTTTAAAACTCAAAGGTAATGAAGAATATTTTGGTAATATAACTTTCTGGGGGACTTTGGTCTGGAATTTTCAGATTTGCTTCCCTAGGTTTATTTTTAAGTACAATATAGAAATGGCTCAGACAGAAGCATCTTAAAAACTATGATATATACTGTTAATTTTAGCATTGTTTCAGTTTGGAAATATTTGTATAGTACGTAAGAAACTAAATGCTTTAATGTTTGTCCCATTTTTATAGTTTAATAGCAAAGCCAGCCCAAAGTGAATTTCTTAGATCTTAGGCAGTCTTAAGTTACCATTAACACTTCTTGCCACAAATCAATTATTGGAAACAATAACTTAAATTTTAGCCATTGGAAGTCTAACCTTCAATCCTGCTGGCTTTATGTTTGTAGTAGAGTCAGCAACTGGCATGTCACAGTAAATACGTTTTTCCTGCAACACTGAAGTATTAAATAATGGGTTTCTAAATACGAGATTCAACTCTTGATATTACAGCTTCTTTATGTATTATGTAGAATAAAGATAATTATTCTCAATCTTTATTCTATAAATTTTGGGAGGGATATTACTATACTCTATTTCATAGGACTCACCATTTGACCTTTGCTCTCATGCAGTTTTAATCTGCATAACAGGGCTTAGGAGCTGGAATGCAATTATCTTCTTTACAAGAAAGCTGACCCCATCAAAGAAGATGAATTTTGTGAAAGACATTTCTTCCACCAAGTAGTGAAGCCTCAAAGTAATCATCATTTCTGTTGATATTGTAAGTTTTAATACATATGCAATAACATCAATGACATAACTTAACCAGCAACCATAGAGGCACATGTACCTCATAAACACTAAAGACTAAAGTCAACTATATGTCTAAAATAGCAGCACTTCTGCTGAAATGATGAAACTAAAGAATGACTCTACCCAGAAAGATGGTGCTGTGAATGAAAAACTTGTGTTAGCTTAGAGCCTTTACTGAACAAGACATTGACAGGCGTCATGGGAATCTCTTATTTTAATTAACTACAGTCCTTCTTGACCTCATATATGCAATTTTGTTTTAGTATATAGCTTTAATGAGAAGACTGTCATATTACATTAGCATGATTTTGAATCCTGTGTGGAATCTTTGCTTTGTTCTCAAACTAAGTTTTTACAGGTGACCAGAATATTCAATTTGTATATAGCAATGTGATATTGAAAGTAACATCTATAAAACTGAATTATCTACACTCTCTATTCCTATATATAGTTCTGCTTATGAAACATTTCACTACCAGGGTCAAAAACATTATTGATGTCACATAATTTTGAGTCACTCTTTGCCTATCTTCCCCATGTTCTTCATAGTCACTAAGTCACAGGCCGATCCATTGTCTCATGCTGACATCATATTAATAGGTAAGACAACTGCTTACAAAATGAATACTGCAGAATTCAGTAAGCTGATAAATTAATCATAATTGTTTTCTAAAAAAAATCCAACACAACACAACAAAGCAAAACAAAAACAAACAAACAAACCAAAATTGTTCCAAAGAGTGTCAGGAGAACTAAGACAACCATTTTGTAGGTTTTTGTAGGCTACTTATTCTCTTTTAGAAATAATTACTTTTAATATAATTAGTTGACTAATCCAGCAGCTGTATTTCTTTACCTTTGTTAGACCTCAATAACCACACCGAGAAACCAAGATGTATTTTAGGCTACACCTCCATATCTTGTAGTTATTGATTATATTTCTCTAAGCTGATCTGACTACCTCCCAGCCAAGATCCCATCATACCTGCATATTATTATTGAATTGGCTGTTTGGGCTTCAGATGTTTTTTTCCCATAGTGTCTTCTCAGACACTCCTTTTGGCTGAAACTATCTCTCTCTCTCTGTGTCTCTCTCTGTGTCTCTGTCTCTGTCTCTCTCTCTCTCTCTCTGTCTCTCTCTTTTTCCCCTTGGGGGTGGAAGCTTCTGCTCTGTGGGACTGCATAAGGGTATCCTGGTTCTTGGCTGGGCATGGGCCTGTAACCCTGAGACTCCAAGGGAGAAACGGTAGGAGTTCGGCCATGTCCCCAGAACCTAGGGTCCTGACAAGCAGTCGAGACTCCATGGACCTACATTGTTCAGTCACATAGGTCATTACAGCCCCTCCCAAAGTGCACAGTAGAGGGTGTGACTACAGGCCTCGGGCCCTAGAGATTTACATACTAATGAAGGTCAGAGGAAGGAGCCAATTAAGCATTCTTTCCAGACCCTTCCCACTTCTCCCTCCCTATTTAACTCAGGTCTGCCCTGAGTTTTGGGGGTGGGGGGTACATCCAGATCCATCCACCACTCCCCATGAAAATAAACCCTTTTGGAACCAAGGACTTCCTCATATCATTGGGGCCTGTCGTCACCAAAGCTTCCAGCTTCTGGAACCTTAGAGCTTTCTCCTGTATGTGGGACCTGCCGCATGGAAGCCTCTGGGATTCTGCCGCTGCATGCCCTTTTCTCACACTGCTCTATTCTCTTTTCTGCCTAGCCATTTGGGTGATCAGCATTTATTGAGAAGGCAGAAAATAAATGGAAACAGTATTTTACACAACTTGAGACAGGACATTCTTCACTCAAGCATTACAATGCTTGTCCATACTGAAACAAGATATGAAGGCAGAGAAGTCAGCATTTTAATAACATAAGGATACCTTTTCATAGTATATAAAACATTATGCTTACATTTCCTAATTTTTATTTTTATTATATAGAGCAGAAAATAAACATCTGAAAATAAGACACACATGTACAAATGTGAACATATGTCCATGTCAAATATCACAGATACACAAGGACTCACTGGTGGACAAAATAATAAATCTAGGAATGTTTTATATTCATATATTCACCAACTACCAGATTCCCTGTGCTCTAAGCATTGTGCTGATGTTAGGGATATGAAAATTTAAAATGAACATAAATATAATTATTTCATTATATAGATTATTCCCCATTTGGACTATGGCTTAGGGTTTTACAGCTGTGAACAGACAACCATGATCAAGACAAGTCTTATAAAGGCCAACATTTAATTGGGGCTGGCTTACATGTTCAGCGGTTCAGTCCATTATCATCAAGGCAGAAACATGGCAGCATTCAGGCAGGCATTGTGCAGGAGGAACTGAGAATTCTACATCTTCATCTGAAAGATGCTAGCAGAATACTGGCATCTAGGATGAAGGTCTTAAAGCCCACACCCACAGTGACTCCAACAAGACCACACCTATTGCAACAGGGCCACACCTTCTAATAGTGCCACTCCTTGGGTCAAGCATATATAGATCCTAACAGACTACAAGACGAAACAAACTAAAAGAATCCAAACATCATGAGATTTCAAGCTATAGCACAGCTTTCGAATAAAGCCACAATGAAGAAACATAATGATGTAAAGTCTACATTGTAGAGGATGAAAGCAACAGTGTTTAAGGAGCAAGTAAGACAATATTTGAAGGGAAGATGGATTCACAAAAGGAATGAGAACCAATTTGAGTAAAATAGGAACAATGCCAAAGCCGTTTCCATAGATATGAGATTGACATTCTAAAAATAAAATAGAAATTCTTAAAGAAAAAACAATGTTACTTGGTGCTTGACAGTTGTATGTAGTCATGTATGTGTACATATGTGCACACACGTACATGCATGCATGTGTGTGTATATACTTTTGTGTGTGATTTTAGAAGAGGAAAGCTGTAGTCCATATGCATATTAGTTTGCTGAAGCTGCTGTGACAAATACCAAAAACAAAACCTCAAACCTTATTTCTTCATACAGTGCAGGCAAGATACCAAAGATGCAGGTTGTGCCATGATAGATTCCTTCCTGAGAGCTTACTCTTTGCTTGGCGGTGGCCATCGTCTTGCTATGCTTTCATACTGTTTTTCTCCCGTGAATATCTGTCTTGTCATCTCTTATGTAGATACTGTGTTTATAGAAATATAGTCCACCTCTACACATGACCTTCTGTTATGCTAATTACTATTCTCATGTCCAAGTCTTCACCTTTGGGGAGTTACACAAAGGTTGAATTTGTACCATAGAAGGGCCAATTAGCTCAAACAGTATATTTTTTGTATATAAATGAGACTGCACGTGTTTATGTGGGTTCTATTTTGTGAACTCATGAGTATCTAAAATTGAATCCACACAATGATGACATAAGTACCCATTGTTTAATTTTTGATTGTGTGGATATATTTGAAATAGACTTTTCTTTTAGAAAAATTCACAATAATTACTTTTGCTTTTTACCCTCTTCTTTTCTGATAAACTTCCCCTCAGCCTACATATAAAGTCACAGCCACACACACAGCCACAGCCACACACAGCCACACACACACATTTATGGTATTTTGACAATGACTTTTAAAAATGAAATAACATAGAAATATAGCACCTAAGCATTAAAGAACAAGATCTGAATGGTTCATGTTATCCTCAGATAGAGCCCTAACTGTCTTAAGCAGTTCATTCATTACCAATTTATCAATATATATCAGAGTTTTGTATGTTTAAGAGGTTAACTTTTATGCTGTCGTATTAATCTTCTGAATTAAATAAACTTTGAAAAGAGCAAGCATACAAAGATCATTTTGTATTTTATGCTGTGTGTTAAGGAGAAGAAAATTTTTCTTGGGTAGATATAAATAAGTATATAAATTAAGATCTCACATATAACAGAGGACTAAGCATTGATGCATGATTTCAACTGTGGCGATTATCTGTTGTAAGGTCCAGAGGAGAAAAATGGAGGACAGTGCCTAGGTTTGGGGGTTTGGGACAGTGCCTAGGTTTGGGGGTTTGGGGAAGGGGTAGGGATGCCTTACTGTGGTCTTCCACTTGTGTAATGAACTATGCCATGCTGGCATCAGATTAAGGTGAAATGTGTTCAGGGAAGTCCAAGGGATGGCAATGAACTAGTTAGTGAAAGATTTTGTTGGGAGTATGGCATTATGTAGCCTATGACGGCTGCTGTGAAATAGCTGGTGTCAAACGAGAGGCCATAAACTAATCCACGAAGCCAGTCAAGCACCTGGGCTTTCTGCTACATCAAGTTTCAAGACAAGAGACTCTGAGAGTGAGAGCATTCATCAAGACTTGGGATTTGTGGGAGTGTAAAGTACAGGGAAAGAGAAATAAGGTCATGAGAGTATTTATAAAGAAGTAATAATAAAAATAGGCTATGGGATTTCTACCAGAAAAAGAAAATTGAAACCAAGATGAATTGGGAATTAACTTTCCAATCTCTCCACATCTATTTAGTTTTCTGCCAAGATTTTCTGAAATTATATTTGTTGAAGGATTGGTTCTGTGCCTCTAGATTCTTTTTCCAGACTTTCCCAAGACTTACTTCTCTTATTCTCACTGACATAACCCAGATTTCACTTTATTGTACTTGATTTGGAGTATGATTCAATCTAGGCTTATGCTTTCGGCCAGTTTGCAAACTAGTCTTCTCAGGGGCAGACACACAAACACACCCCACACACACACACACACACACACACGAACACACTCTGAGAAATCTTTAGTTGTGTAAATAGAGTTTTAGGGAAAAAAAATCCTGAGGTCAGGGTCTGTCTTAGTCAGAGTTTCTATTGCTGCACAAAACATCATGACCAAGAAGCAAGTTGGGGAGGAAAGTGTTTATTCACTTTACATTTCCACATTGTTGTTCATCACCAAAGGAAATCAGGACTGGAACTCACACAGGATAATAACCTGGAGTCAAGAGCTGATACAGAAACCGTGGTGGGGTGCTGCTTACTGGATAGCTTCCCCTGGCTTGCTCAGCTTGCTTTCATATAGAACCCAGGACCATCAGCCCAGAATGGCACCATCCACAATGGGCCCTTCCCATCATTAATCTCTAATTGAGAAAATACCTTCAGCTGGATCTCACGGAGGCATTTCCTCAAGGAAGGCTCCTTTCTCTGTGATAGCTCCAGCTTGTGTCAAGTTGACACACAAAACCAGTTAGTACAGGTCCCAAAGGATCATAAGTCTTGTTTGCTGTGGTTGTTACTTTTTTTTCTGACTACCAAAATATATCCCATATAAACAAGATAAGGAAGGGTTTATTTTGGCTGCAGTTCAAAGGAATGTGGTCCACTGTGGCCGGAGAGATACTGGAGTAGGAATGGAAGATGATTGGCTCCGCTTCACCCAGTTCTGAAGCAGAGGGTGATGGATTCTTGTCCTCAGCTGCTCAGTTTATTTTCTCCTTTCTATGAAATTAAAAAGATATGTTGTGATGAATAGGAAAGAATAGAGCTCTAATCAGGTTCTGCATTGATTAGAGGAGCAGATAGAGTTCATCTTTGGGTTATGCACTCCTGTTTTAAATTTAAGTAAAGGAAGAACACACACACACACACACACACACACACACAAATTAAGTAGTCACATATAAGATTTTTCTGTCTGATGATTGTTTTAGATTTGGTTCTGTCAAATACCCTGAAGAAGTCTTCGTTGCTTGTCAGGACAAGCTGATTCTCAAAAGTTTATTCCTAAGCCAAGGTACAGCTTCTCTGACATCCATCAGACATAATTTTCACCATTTGTTTCTCTAGGGAGAAGAAGGGTCAGGGAGGTGGCATGGTGTCTGTCTTACATGCCTTTGCTATTTGTGGAATCCTAAATGACTTTAGATTTACAAGATTTCTAGGGAATCTGAAAGAGGACATTGTTAAAACCTGTAGTAATATATGGCGGTCTCTCTTATCATTATATATTGAATCTTGAGTAGGTAAAGCATGTCTCCCATTTCATCAGTTCTAGATATATATTTGTATGATTAAAATCCCCATAGACAATGCTTAGTGTGTGACTCATAACAAAGCACAGGTGCCATGCTTTATTATGCTTTTGGTTACCTTGTAGGCCCAAGCGAAGAGTCAATGCAGTTAAAAAAATTTTTTCTCATAGCTTTTTATAGTTGTAGGTGATGTTACAGAAAGAGAATGCAATGGAAATGTAAAAGGTTACCATAGTCGTGATGTATTCATAATCACCTCTTATAATTTGTAGAAATATTTATGTCTTAACTTTTTAATTTTACTTTTAAGATTATAATCAAAATTAATGACCTTATTAATCTATTAAAGATGACATGCCTAAAATTACCACTGAAATGTGGATGTATTCATTTGCTTTAAGCATTTCCATTTTAAAAATCACTCTAGTCTACTGTTCCTTAACACACACACACACACACACACACACACACACACACACACAATCTACCCTAAAAACAATATAAATAAAAATAAAACCATCTTTTTCTTTATGTGGAGCTACTCTTGTGTTATGTTTGGTGTACATAAATTTGATGTTTCTTGCTTCTAGAAATAATTCATCCTTTTAAGGATACCTACATAAAATGTTAATATTTCCCTTGCCTTCATGTTTTTACCACCTAAATCCAAAATTATTTTTCCTGTGCATATATCAACCTAGGGCCATTTATTCTTGGTATCTTTGATTGAGACTTTACCCATTAATCATAGATTTTTTTTTTTATGATGACTGATGGCTTGTTATAGAATAGCAACTATACATAATTTATGATATAAGTAATAACTTTTACATTCAGAACTAGGCAGTGGAATTCCTATGGTATTTTAATTCACTCTTTCCACAAACACACTTCCGAGGATCCTCATCATGATCTGTATACTCAATCAATCTAGGGTTCTATTATTTCTGATTTTCTGTGTGTCATGCACTTCATTTTTCCCCCGCAGTCAATTTATTAACTTACAATTTTCAGCACGTTCTTGGAAATTTTTCTGCTTGTTTGTGCACATGGGAAGCAAGTCAAGGACATTTTCTGTTTAAAATTCACACAAAATTCAATGCCTTAAATGATAATAGCTGAAGGTTGCTTCCTCTCTGTGCAGCATACAAAAGACCTTGTTGTTTGTCACACAGTGAATTGCTTTTCTTATTATTTTGCCTTGTTTTGTTTTATTTTGTTTTTCTACTTTTTTTTTTTTCAGATTACCTGAATAGTTTTCGTTTGGTCAAATCTTCAGTGACAACAATTTCCTCACAAAGCTGAACAAGGAGGTTGCGATGCTTCTTTTACACACCATGCTTACTCTTGCCTCGTGTCTTCTGCCCCATCCGTCTTCGCCATGTGATATACACTGTCTGATAAATTACTAATTACTAGCACAGTGTTTCAGTCTGAGCTATGTAATTGTTCTCAGTGAAAACATGAAGCCAAAACCCTTAGGAAGTTAGTTAGTCAGGGAGTGGAGTAGGGTGGACTGCTGAAAATCTAATTGCAATGGGAAACTATGTGTTTATTTGGTGTCTGCTCTCAGAGAGGCACTTACACTTTTCAAAAACCCGACCCTCTAGCTGTCCACAAGAGCGATCCACTGATTGGTATTCCCAAACTCACTGAGTAAAAACTGTGATCATCTTTGCAAAATTGCTTCACAGTGGTGCCTAGACTACCCTCAGAGGAATGATTGAGAGAAAGCATCTTTGCTACAAAAGGGTCACTGGACACTTTTGTCAGTCAAATCTCCTTTAAGAATATCTCACAATCTAACCTAGTGGGTATCACTTTAGAAAGGACATTATGGGATATACAAGTATCAAAAGCTAACTAACACAGCTAGTGTTTTTTTTTTTTTTTTTTTTTTATTGGATATTTTATTTATTTTCATTTCAAATGTTATACCCTTTTCCGGTTTCCCCTCCGCAAACCCTATACCATCCCTCTCCCCTTGCTTCTATGAGGGTGTTCCCCTACCCACCCACCCACTCCCACCTCACCGCCTGGCATTCCCTACACTGGGGAACCCAGGAACAAGGGCCTCTTCTCCTATTGATGCCTAATAAGGCCATCTTCTGCTACATATGCAGCTGGAGCCATGGGTCCCTCCATGTTTACTCTTTGGTCGGTGATTTAGTTCCTCGGAGCTCTGAGGGGGATCTGGTTGGTTGATATTGTTCTTCCTTTGGTGTTCTTTCTCTAACTCTCCATTGGTGTTCCCGAGCTCAGTCCAACGACTGGCTGCCAGCATCTGCCTCTGTATTCGTCAGGCTCTGGCAGACCTCTCAGAAGACAGCTGTATCAGGCTCCTGTCAGCATGCACTTCCTGGCATCCTTAATAGTGTCTGCCTTTGGTGACTGTATATGAGATAGATCCCCAGGTGGGGCAGTCTCTGGATGGCCTTTCCTTCAGTCTCTACTCTACTCTTTGTCCCTGTATTTCCTTTAGAGAGGAGCAATTCTGAATTTAAAATTTGGAGATGAGTGGGTGGCCCCATCCACTAACAGGCCTTGCCTAACCTCTGGTGTATGGTCTCTACAGGTTCTCCCTCCCCTTTGTTATGTATTTCAGCTAATTTCATCCCTGTTGGGTCCTGGGACCCTCTTGCTTTCCTGGCATCTGGGACTTTCTGGTGGCTACCCCAGTTCCCCATCCCCCATGGCTACAAACCTCTGTTCAATTTCCTGCACTCTGCCTATCACCCCCGACCCTTTCTCCTCTCATACCTGATCCTGCCCCCGTTTCATCCCTCCCCCTCTCTCTTCCTCTGAAGTCCCTCCTACCCTCTACCTTCAGTGAATATTTTGTTTCCCCTTCTAAGAAGGACTGAAGCATCCAAACTTTGGTCTTCCTTCTTCTTGAACTTCATATGGTCTGTGAATTGTATTGTGGTATTCCTAGCTTTGGGGGTAAGTGTTTAAAGTCATCAATTCAGTTTTGTTCTGTTAAAAACCTGGATGTAGTGGGTTTTGAGTTGTACACCCATTCAGAGATCTCGAAGTAGTTTTCTTACTATTTACTTGACATACAAAATCGCAGGCCCTGGCAGACACTGGCTTGGCAGGCTTTGTTTAACACCTGTTCTCTCGTAGTCTTCCCTAAGCAATGCATGAGAGCAAGAGCATGAAGAATGTGGTTACTGAGCTCCACGGTTGAGGCAGTGTGGAGACTATGCGCCCTCTACTGGAAGAAAGTTCTCTCCCTAGTTGGGAAAACTGGTTCATGTTATTCCGTTCTCTCAGGCAGATGGTGGTGGGAGTGGTTTCTTTCCAGGTTCTTCACTACAAGGCGCTGATGGCAAATCACAGCCCTACTGTGATGACACACACTACCCTGTCTACACAGACTGTTACTTCAGTCATCTCTTTGCAAGTGCGAGTCCTTCATCTTGTGTCTCTTCAGGTGCTCTCCTTGCAGTACTTGTAACTAGGATCAAGTATATGGCTGGCAGCCGTCAATGGTGGAGTCTAGAGTGAGCAGGCAGTGCAGCTTAGGATCAGTTATTAGGTACTCTTGGTTGCTTCTCTGCAGAGTATACAGTATCTTGTGTCTTTCTTTTTATTCAGCTCTTTCTAAGGTACAGCATGCACATGTTTTTTTTTTTTTTTTTTTCATATCAATTCACCTCTTTCACCAAACTGTACCTTGGGAATTTGTGATACACTGTCTTATGCAAAGTCTCACTTTCTAGACCAAGTTCAGTTATGGGTCTGCAAAACAGGTCCTACTCAGCCAGCTCAAGGTGTCTATACATGAAGCAATGCTTCAAAAATATATTTAAATAACAAGATCACATTAGTTATTGTTTTCTCAAAATTTTATTGTTTAGGTATACATATTCTTATGTGTACATACATACATAGGTATGTTTATGTGAATGCCTGCTAAGACATGATCAGTGATCTGATACCCTAGGCCTGGAGTTGTAGGTAGTTATAAGCTACTAACATGGGTGCTGGGAATCTGAAGTCTGATCTTCTGAAAGATCAGCAGGAATTTTTAACTGTTGAGTCCTCAGTGTTGGTTTTTATACACAAATTTTGCGACTATACCAACATAAAATAATTATCATACTTATAAGAAAAGTGGTGAGCAAATTCAAATTTATAAGAAATATAATTTGTTACAAGGCATGGTTTTTGAGAATTAGTTCCATAAGTAAACACAAAGTCATTATACTGCTAGTTTTATAAGTCAACAATATTTAGAATAATTAGTAAAATTAATCTTGAATATTTACATTAATATCATTGACTTTTAATAAGTTTATTAAAGCCACATTCAATGTATAGTAGCAATTCCAGAATAAATTTGCAATTTATATTAACTAGTATAATTCTTAAAATGTTTGAGATAACCTACAAAAAGAATGTGTTACATTATCAAAATTACTTCTTATTAACAACTTTCACTGCATTTTTTAAAAAGAAATGCATTAGGATATTATCTTTAATTTTTATGCAATCAATTCCAGTTACTCGAAGCTTTGTCTATGGAATGATTTTCTAACATTTTTTTCTGTTTTTAATGTGACACTAACACGAGTTTTTCAGCATTCCTCCAGAGCTGACACACAGAACTGAAGATGGCGCTCCTTCCTGGGCTTCCATGCTGTCTCTGTGGCATCTGCTTTCTTGTCTAGTTCTGACCCGTTCACAGGCTTTGATCCTTTGTTACCTTACAAGGAAGGAATCCAGAAGGGCAAGCCTGTTACTCTCCTCTTTAATGTATGAAGAGCTCTCAGGACGAGGAAGGTGCTTACTCTTTTTTTATAAGTCTGCAATAGATTTCTTTCGGGATTTTATCCACCATTAGCTTGGATAGGCAAACATTTTCTTCAAGCACATTCAGACATTATCATTCTCCTCCAATATTTTTTAACATGTTTTTGAAATTTATTTATTGTTGGAGTTTATGGATTAGCATATAGTCATATTTTACCTGTCAGAAATAGTTGCAAATCATCATTTTTGAATTACATATGTTTCTTTGGAAAAAAAAATTGGTCTTTTTGGAATCAATTTCCTACATTCATCTCAGTGATACTTATCATATCATCTTTGTTAGAAACATTTAAATATTTGTTTCTTAAGAAAATTCGTGATACTTAGGCAACATAAAAGGCAGCAAGTGTGTCTGTATACATAAATTCTTCATGATTTCACTTCTGAGGAATATTTTCTTTTACATATTAAATTGTCTTCCTAACTCTTTCACACTTGACATCATGCATTGGCCCCCATGTTCTCCTACTACATTTTATCTAGCTGGTAATCTTTCTAATTATATGTATAATTTGGGGTGTATTAATTTTTCCTAGGGGGCATTAAGAATTTTTAATTCTTATGTTTTTTTGGCAAAAACAAATTTTTCTGTTATCAGTTTATCAAGTGCTGCATATCATTTTATCCTGTCTTTCCCAAAGGCAAAACTATTGCAAATGTTGAAATAATTGAAATCCTATCCCAAAGTGACTATTTTCCTATTTTAATTCCCAATGTGATATAAGATTTTTTTTTTTACAAACAATCTAATAACTTCTTTAATATGTTGCAAGACTAATTTTGACAAAAGTTTATATTCTATCTTAACCATTTTTTATCTGGCATTAGTTGTGAATGTTTTAAATTCTGTTATGATTAAGTTTTATTTGTATAATAATGATATCTTCATATTTGCTTCTCTGCATTATTAAAAAAGAAAAATTCATACAAGAAGAAGACAAATGGAAAAATACTAAGCAAATTGAAGACTAGTTTTGGGAACCTTTAGACTTTCAAGCCATGTAGATGTAGAGGGACAGTTAAGCTTTGAATTTCCTTGTCACTTTGAGCATCTATGTCGCTTGCAGAATCAAAATTAAATATTCTTTTCATATTTATCCTGAAGAAATGGCATAAAATTATCAATACAGTGATAAGTGAGGGAAAGTTATGAAGATTATTGATTCGATAAATGATATAATATAGTCTGACATAATGGAGAATTCTATCTGTCATGGCAAGTTTTTAGGTATTTAGTGAAATTGCTATCCAATGTACATCTTATCATTACTCCAGTGACTATTCCTTCTTTCTAAGAACAAAAGTTAGATGGTAAGACCACACAGCTGGTGAGATAGCTATAAACTCTTCTAATCTGTACTGTGAGTCTTGTTGATAGAGCAGAGCAAATAGAAACTTGAGAATGTTTACATTTCCCATGCCAGTGACTCAGAAGTCATTAAAGGTAAGAGGGGTCGTTATCACACTTCACTTTTGTTCATGTTATCTGTGAGATTTCTCCGGTAAGGGGAAAATGAAATATCGTCGATCATTTGTCATTATCTCATAATTTACTGGGATGAAGTATATTGTATTTATTTTCTAAAATGTGATTTCTTTTTAAATGATTATATTTGCTTACCTATTCTGCCGCCTACGTGCTTCCAATCCCCATCCCCCTGGGCTGCCTCAAAAAGAACCGACTGGAGGAGATGAAAGAAGGTCACCTTCTCCTCCCACCGTGCCGGGCCAGGCTTCCGGCAAAGATGTATCATTACTTCCTTACTTCATTGTTTATCTTGGTCTCCTAGATATAAAATTTGTTTTGTTGGTACCATGTGCAATAATTATCTATCTATCTATCTATCTATCTATCTATCTATCTATCTATCTGTACTATGAAGATGTTTTATGAAAAGTATAAATGAACTGCTAATTTGTAGATGAAGCCATTTGAGGTTAGGTCATTGATGTCTCAAATAGGTAACATCAAATAGGTGATTGATCACTATCATGAGACCTGTTTAAACAACGGGATAAGTAAAGCACTGACTATTTCACTCACGCCTATGCAATTTATTTGAAAATTCTATACTCCTTATTCCTATATTTTAATTGTTTGAATCAGAAATTTTTGTTCTTGGGTTTAAGATGGTGACACTACCAGGGGAGTAAGAATTCTTTTAATGAATGAGAATGCTACATCTCATTTCTCTCTTTCTGATTTTCCTTTTTAATGGGTCAATAGTCAAAGGTATGGGTTACTATATCATAGAGATAATAGATACCTTGCGGCATAAAATGTTAGGATGATGACATGCAGTTGTACTAGGGAAAAGTATGCCTAAACCTTCCTATGGCATTAATAGAGACAAGTCTCAGAACAATTGCAGCAAGCATGAGCTATGAAACTGAAATAATATATATTTCTATTTACTTTCTCAGGGAAAGTATTGGAGTCAGACATATATTACAGAAACCAGAGATATATTACAGCATTGATGCTAGGTTGTGAAAATAAATAATGGAAATTAACTCTTTACACTATATACAGAGCCAGTGTCTTATGTACACCTCATGTCCTTAACTGTGGGTCATTTGACAAACTATGATTTCATCACTTTCATTAAGAATGATCTCATATGTATGCAAACATCACTGAGCACAGACTCTTTCCTCCACATTATGCTGCATTGCTTATGAGGAGATGCTAAGGTCAGTTTTCTCTTTGGCATGCAATTACAGGTCTGCATGAAACTACACTTTATTCGATCAACTGCAACCAGAAGCTCAGGGAAGTTCACACCTCAAAGAGAAAAGCTTTTAATCAGAGTTATAGTATAAGAAAAAGAGAAATAGTTTTTCCATTTCTCATGTGAAGAGGACTTCCAGAAACTAAGATAACTTTCTAGATAAAATTCCTGAGAAGTTCAGTAGCAAATCATAGAAGATAAAAAATGGAAGCTTGCTCAATATGCACCTCAAAAAAATACTCTCTATTCTGAGTCTCATTATCTGTGCAATCAATACCATATTCATGGTTTTGTACCACTTTATAAAATATGAACTCCCCAAATTTTCTTCAGAATATATTTTCTGGGAAAATACTCATCCTGAGACAAGGAGAAATGCTGATCTTCCTTCTTATTGAGTAAATTTTCATCTCACATATATTTTTCAAATAGATTTTGCAAAATTTATTTCTTCTTTCCCCCTTTTTAAGTAATTAAGAACATGTAAATTTTGGTTAATCTTATGGCCCTAAAAAATTCCTTTTCTGATCACAAACAGTATTGCCTTGCAAAAGTCTTCAAATTTTTAAAAAAATGTTTTATAATGTAAATATTCTGTCAATTTTTAAATTTATTAAGAAAAATGTTTTTTCTAGTTTTTACTATACTTACAACACAGTCTTATTAAAGTGTAATACACTTTTATGCTAAATTATGGTTTCTCTATTTCATTCAATTTTATTCTCTATTTTCAACCTATGTTAATATGCAAGTCAGTTCTCTGCTAGTCTTAATGTTTTCCATTTCATTTAAGATTTTCATTTTTTGTACATACTGCATTCATGCATTTTCCCCTTCTTCCTCAGTTCAGTATTTTTGAGATAGAACAAAATATTAGAGTTTCTATTAGAATAACAGAAAATAGGAATTTCTTTTAACTGTTAATGGAAGATTATTGAGATCTGACTGGGATGTTGGTATTGACTAATTTCCTGCTTGAAAGTCACGTGGCAAAGAGATATCAAGGTATCTGTAAGCATGGTGTCTAATGAATCCAGGAACACAGGCCCCTAGATTTCTTGGGTTATGGATCTGTCAAAATTGTGGCATTAAAGTGTGTCACAGAAAGAATAATTCTGAAATTTTGCACAAGATTGACTTATTTACTAAGATATAAATTATATTAACACTGATTGTATTATTAGATTACATTAAAATATATATTTTTATTTATTTATTTATTTATTTATTTATTTATTTATTTATTTAATCTTTATTTACAGTCCAGACTTTATCTCCTTCCCAGTCCACCCTCCGAGTGTTCCGTATCCCATACCTCCTCCACTCACCCCCAGTCTCCAAGAGGATGTCCCCTGACCTCCTCACTCCATGGGACCCCAAGTCTCTCAAGAGTTAGGTGCATCTTCTCTGACTGAGTCTAGACTTGGCAGCCCTCTGTTATATATGTGTTGGGAGCCTCATGATATTTCTAGCTATAAAATAGTTGCATATACAAAGGACTCAAAATAGTAATTGTTCATACAATGCAGACATGCTAGTAAACAATTCTGCCCCTTTCTTCTCTGCTTTGACTGTCCCTGTTATCAACTCAGCTAATAGGTTTTGTCCCCATTCCTGACTGTCATGGACTTTTCAATGGCTAAACTTAAGGAATATGCCCCCTTTTCATTAAAATCTACATTCATTTTACCTTTCCATCTTTAACTCTTTGTCTATGATTGGGTCATAATAGCCTGTTTGCTATATACATAAATTTAATCTTGACTTGTTAGGCTAACCATTTATTCTTTACTGAAAATAGAATTCTATCAGTATATTATGTTTTCTACAAGTATGTATCTTTTTTTGTTTGTTTTTTTTTTTCAAGACAGGGTTTCTCTATATAGCCTTGGGGGTCCTGGAACTCACTCTGTAGACCAGGCTGGCCTCGAACTCAGAAATCCACCTGTCTCTGCCTCCCAAGTGCTAGGATTAAAGGTGTGTGCCACCACCGCCCGGCTACAAGCATGTATCTTAAAGCAAGTAAAAGCTTCAGCTAAAATGAAATAATGACTTTTTTTTAATCATCGAAATTTCCATATTTTATCATAGACAACACAACATACCACTCCAAAAAACATTTTAGTTAGGTAAAACATTGGTTTTCTTATTTTTCTGATGCTGGGAATAAAATTCACACACTCTTGTGTGCTAGGCAATCAGTCAACCGTTGAAAATATGTCTCTGTTCCTTATTTTGTTTCTCTTCTTTTAAAGGAAAATGCAGAATTCTTTTGGGAATTTGTCATTCTTATGCACATTTTAAAATAGAGGGAAACAAAGTATTCTGAGATCAAAATAATAATAATAAGATCACCCATGCTTGAAACATGGAAATTTTGAATTTGCATTGTTGTGGGGTCTACCTAGATCCAACATAACTCAAATACCAGGTCAATAAATATAATAAAAATGATTGTTATCAAGCCACTACTGATCAGATCAGGGATGCTGAACAGACTTGGGAGCTGAACTGACTCTGAGCCAGTAGGTTACAGAGCTCTTAAGCTTGAAAACTACAAACAACCTTGTCAAGTTACAATTACTTTTCTTGATCAAACAGAATTTAGGGAAAGGGGACTATTTTAGGATGATTTCTCTTAAGTGATATATTTAGCCTGTTCTTAATTGGTTAGTTTTTTTTAACTGATACGGGGCAACCTGCCTAGCATTCACGTCTCAATTTGTCAACCAGGATATCAGTTACCCATTCATACACATGTCTCTCTGACAAGCGCATTGTCAGTTATACAGCGAAGTCTTGGGAATTTAAACTTTATTTGACTACTATTTAAAATGGGCACTTATTCAATATGGCTTCAGTTCGGTTGCTTCTTACAGCAGTATTGAATTGCAATGCTGTGATTATTATAATTATAAAAGTTTTAATTCATGTTCTTTCATAATTTTGAGACTACAACCACAACATTTCACTTCTCCATTTATTCCTGTCAGTAGTTATGGAAATTGGTGCTTCATTATTAGAATACATGGAAAATAGCAACATGTAAACAACTTATATGAGGTTTTTTTTTTTCCTGGAAATTAAAAGTTAACAACTTCAGCCAGCCAATGTTTGTTCGTTGTAATTGCTTGTTTAGGTATAGAATGTAGATGCAGTTTAACCTGTTTGTTAAAATCATATTTCATATAAAGTTTGATCAAACTTTTAATCAGGGCTACAGTCTTATCTGAATCCTTTACTGTGAGAGGATCAACCTCAGAGCTTATGTGGTTTCTTGCAGGCTTTAGTTCTTCCATGATGGGTAGTGGTGGTGGTGGTTGTGGCGGGGCTGAAGGCCTCCATTTCTCCTTACTTCCTTATATACTGGACATAAGCTGCCATTAGCCATTTTGCATTGGGCATTTGAAGTTAGGTCCCAAAATGTATTATAGAATCTCCTTCTAACCTTACCCCAATACCAAGGCATAATATTCCATTTATTGGGAATGAGTAATAAATCTAAAACCCACTCAGTAAAATGTTGGCAACATAAGTATTTGAAATACTAAAAATTTATAAAATTTTGAAACAAAATATATGAGTTGTCATGGATAAGTCATGGCACTCTTTACTTGACCTTCTTTAATAGCGCTGGGGCATCAACTGCTGGCTTATTTGTATATTCTGGGTAGAAATATAAAAAAAGTCATTGTAGGCTTCACAGTGGAAATAAATCTCTATATCTTCTTTGAAATGTGTATCTTATCATGGACATACAGCACCTTGGAACTATAAATAAGTTTGTTCACATACAGATAACATGAATGACTAATATATAATGAAAATAAATCTATACAAATAATTTAACTCCAAAGTTACTTCAATACATTGTCTGTGATTACTTCCTCATTAAACTACTTCTTATTAAAACTGTAGGAGAGTCAGTTGAGATTAAAGCAGTATGCACACGGCCTCGACAAGTTTGCCTTGGGTCTTCCGCATATGTATTATAGCTTTCAGTTTATTATTTTTAGGGGTCTCTTGAGTATGGGAATGAGTAAGTTTCTGATTCTTGTCTCTTCTCTTGGGCTGTTTGTTTACGTTGGTTTACCTTGTCTGACTTCAATGTGATGGTTTTGCTGTATCTTATTATATTTTATTTTGTTGTGTTTTATTGTTATTTCTTAGAAGTTTGTTCATTTCTAATGAAAGAGAGAAAGGTAGATCTGGATGGAAAGAAACATGGATAGGAACTTGGAGGAGTAGAGGGAGGGAAAATTGTAATCAAGATATAATGTATGATAAAAGAATCTATTTTCAATAAAATGGAAAAATGTTGGACTCCTAAGAAATGTGTTTATATTTTTTTCCTAGGATAAAACATTTATAATATTTCAGTTTCCATTGGAATCAAGCCACTCAAATGACAGCAGATATTTGATTAGTGTATTCCTTATGTCTCAAACACCCATTTTATAAATATACAGAAAAATAAGATGATTTAAGAGAAAAGACAAGTGTGAAGGTAGGATTTAGCATATTCTGAAAACAGTTTGCATTTTGACATTTGAATATTTAAAATTTTCTCTACAACTCAGTTTTGTTCATAGTTAATAAGAGCTCCGTGTTGTTAGCTGTTCTGAGTTTGCTACTATAACAAGGTTGTGGTAAGCTGCCTTTGCTTCTATCTGTCTTAGCCCATTGGACTCCAGTTCTGTTCACTATTCACTACATGGAAGGTAAGCTTTGTTGTGAGAATTTTCTACATTCTACTCTGTGCTTACCATTCTGAAAACTACTCCAATGACATTCATTCATCGAGTATCACAAGATACTTCTTGAGCTGGGGTGGTTGGGAAGCAATTTCAGTTGAATGAGAGTTCAGAATTCAGTGCAGAAATCCTGGGCAGTCTTGAAGCTCTATTTGCTATTTGGGGCCAAAGAAGAACACAGTCATTGCTGCTTAGTCAGGTTCCTAATATTTTGAATGTATGTAGATCAGGTTACTGATAAATAAACAAGAATATATTTAGATAATTGTTATAAAGGCAGGAAAGTCCATGATCAAGTATGGATTCTGGCAATGACCACTAGAGAAAGATGGTTGGGGGGCAACCATCCTTTCATAAGAAACTTATTCCCATGACAGTGATATGATCTGAACCTTGAAGACAGCATTTATGACCTAAACAGTTCTTAGAGGGACCCTAGTCCTCACACCTACATTGGGGGTAAGCTTCCAAACATGAACTTATGGGGATCCCCCTCAACTATAGTGTTCTTATGTTCTACATCAAGTTGTTTTAATGGACATCTTTAACTGCCTGATAAGATACCTACACTATCTTAGAACCCAGCATTAGGATAAGTGTGCATCAAGTCACAGACATCTCCAGCCTTCTGATGTGCCTCTGAAAATCTGCTTGAGATTGTAAGATATGAAAGCTTAATTTTAAAGCAATTTACTTACTGCCTTAAGATTTGATATCTTATGACATCATAGGATAACTCCACCTGGATAAGAAACACATAATCACATTTTATGAGGAGATATTTGAAATTTTGATGTTTTCTTCCCATTAACAATAAGTCACAAGCAGCAAATGACGGGTGTTCCTCACACATGTGAGGAAATGGTCTAGACTAGGGATGGAGTTACAAAGATGTAAAACTTGGCTTATATGGAAAGTCATGGAAATTATGTGAATTTAATCTTATAATCTACATATCATGAACATTAACACCAAATAAATCGTCAAATAAATCAATCCATATAAAGATGAACACTTTACAAGAGTCAATTTTGGAAATTAATCTATTTGCGCAAATTTTCCCTAAATTTTCTGAACTATTCCTATGGTAAATTACCTGGTTCCATTCATGGTACAGAGAGTGGAACAATGTTTTAAAAAGTCTTGGCATGATTTACAATGAAGCACCTAGAAAGGACTTTGAGATAGTCACCTGCATGTTGTTTCTCTGTGTTCCTATTGAGGAGGTATCACCGTCTCTCTTCCAGCTCAATTACTTGAAAAGGTATTTTTCTTCTCTACTTTCCTTCTTCACATCTTAAGAAATATCATGACTCTGTCTTATATCAAATGCTGACATTTGGGAAAGTAAATCCATTATCTGTTCCAGCCTTTACTTCTCTACATGCTCTCTGAAACTTTCTCTATCCATTACCTATAAGCAGCATATGTTTCAGGATTCATGCCACATGCCCTCTCTTATGTGCCATCTTTTACTCTCTGAGTAAGAATGGAGAGTTTCCACAGGAACTGTGGAAAACCTCTGTACATCTGTTCCTGTCTGCTTTCTTACATGGTAGAGAAACTTCTCTAAGATCTATGATATTCCTTATAATAATTTCAAACAAGAGCCATGTTTTGAGTGAATTTTTAAATACCACTTCATGTGATTACTATATGTTCCATCAAAAATTTATTGTAATAATTTTTGTTTAGAAGCATGTTTGTCACTAAACAAATTTAATTAATTAATTACAGTATCTTAGATCATTTGTGTTTAATTACTGTAAGAGTTATCATCCTTTTATTGTAGACAAAACATATCAAAAAAAGCTGGTTGTGTTTGTTAACTTGATATAACCTTGGAATATCTGTAAAGATGGAGTATTAAGTGAGAATATTCTTCCAGAAGGTCGGCCTCTAGGCATGTGTGTGGGTTAGTGTCTTCACTAATATTTGAAGTCAGAGGAACTAGCCTAGAGTGGGATGTGCTAGCACTGGACATGTAGACCTGGGTTGTTTAAGATACCAGGCTCAGCAAGTCATGTTGAAAAATCTGCTTCATAACCTCCAATTTCCTGCCTTAACTCTTTAGTACCTCTTTTGACATCTCTGTAACCTACATGCTGAAAAGCCAAACAAACAAAACAGAACAAAAAATCCAAAATATCCTCCCAACCAACCAACCAACCAACCAACCAACCAACCAACAACCAACCAAACTACAACAAACAAAACCCTTTCCTCCCTAAGATACTGTCATGGAGTTTATCACAGCAATAGAAACAGAACTATAACAAAAATCAAACTTACATTATTTTCCATACTAGGCGTCCAGTCTTTTTGAATTATACTTCAAACCTGAGGATTACAAGATTTATCATGATAGTTAATTTGTGATAACTTACACATTCACCATGTAATGAATCAACTGCCTTCAGATGAAAACCAGACACTTAATATACCTGAAAGCCTGTATTCTGAAGAGCCAGCAGGCTATTGCATAGACTTTGTAAATCTTAACATTTAGAAAGGATAAAGAACATTGAATGTTGCCTTGACTCACATCCAACTTGAAATCAATCTCAAAGCATTATCTGCTGTGCTATGAAATGAATGCTGTAGAAAAAGATTGAGGTTTGAAATACAGATCTTACATATCACCTTAGTATTAACAGCCAGTATAAATTTACTATAGACAATATTCTTCCTAACTCACATACCCATTTACTAGCAATAGTATTTGTGTGTTATGTGAACACTGTTTATGTCCAGCTAGTAAATTCTATATATAAGCATGGGAATATTTTTGCTTCACTGCATCTAGGAGAGTAAAGATGTGATTCATACGGTCACACGTCATCAAAAGTGACAGTCCTCTAGCAGAGGCCAGACTTTGTTAGTCAGGCCTATTAGGAAAAGGTTCAGGCATTCCCAAGGTAGTAGTTGAACACTTGAAGTTTCTTCTAGCCTCTTTTCAATTAGAAAAAAGGAGAAGAAACTTCTGGAATGTTAAAAATCATAATTATATTATCAAGCTTAGAATTTTTGCCATGCATTTCAGAGATAGGTTTTTAGGTTTTTCAGTTTTCTTTCTGTAATTTATGATACCTTTTAAGAGTCTTACTCTAATAGAATGTAATAATATATGAAAAACACTTTAATGAATATATTTTTATTAATGAACTGTTCTTATTACAATGTAATACAGACGATTTGTTTGCAGCAAAACAGAAAATTGGTGCATGTGTCTTCTGTATTATGTAATCAGAATATTTTAGATTATTTCCAGCTATTAGTGATTTTATTCTATCAAAAATGTACTTACTAACATGCAATAATTGACAAAGAAATCATTATTAACATGAACTGTATATGAATGGGTAATTTATTGTTGGATTACTAAACACATGAATTGGTACATAAAAACATGAATATAAGAATTTTAATTTAAGAGTAATAAGATTAATAATATTTTAGTATAAAATATTAGACTATGAGAATATGTGAATTATAGTTTCTTTATTACTTGCAGGAAAATAGACTATCTGCTTTCCCAATAAAAATAAAAATTCAATTAGTAATAAAAACACTGAGGAGTGGGATAATTCTAACATAGTCAAGTGATGCAAAACAGGAAATGAAGGTTCAGGGGAAGGCATAATTAAAATGCAGTGTTCTAGTTGACGCTTCTTGGAAACTAGAGTCTTTCAATATGAGTAATAATAACAGAAATAATGATAATGATAATAGTAGTTGATAGTAAAATTCATGGGATTGGAAACATAGAGGAGTGGAGCACTAAAATCTCAAGGTTTAAGTGGAGAAGGAGACTGCTATTGCAGCACTAATAGAACTCGGGATCTAAATTAATAAATAAATTAGTAGGTAGGTGTGGAGGCTGGTGTGGCCTTGGTGGGACAGAGTGACATGGTTCCGGCCCCTGGAACAGGGACCAGTGTGAGCCTCCACTATTAGTAATAACTGTTGTGGGCTTAAGGCTTGTTTGTATAATAATGTACATATTTTACATTCCTCCTTTGAGGAATGTCCTCATTGTTTAAGTGAATGGCTACAAGATAATCAAACAGCAAAGTCTAGGAGTCAAGGGTGTGGCTATGTCTCAGCAAAACAGTAAACACTGGGATGACCCTTAAGGTTATGAGAAAGTGTTCTAAATATATGAGTTTGAAAATATATAATTTCTCAACTATGCAAAAAATAAGGATGAAATATGAATTATATGAAGGGCTTCACGAATCTAAAGGAACAAATTGGCTGTGAGCCAACGTGTTAGAAAATTACTAAAGAATGAAATAAAGAGATTTAGGGAGTGGTTATTGTAGGAGATCCCAACCAGCTAAGTTTTTTGTTGTTGTTGTTGTTTGTTTGTTTATGCTTACAAAGGATGATAGAGGTTCCAAACCCAGAGCAAAGTTAGGCTTAGGCATAGTGGAAATGGTAATTTCAGGGCAGGGTCCCACCCAACAAGCTTATCATTTGTGCTTAGAAAAGACAAACAGATCTGTGAATTCTTTTACAATATTAAGAAAAAAAATGTATGCTTGCCGTCTCCTAAGAATCAAAGGGCTGGGATCATGGGTTGCAGATTCATAAGATAACCAAAAAGAAACCTGGAGTAAATTACTGGATTGATGTATAAAAAGATTGGGCCTGTGTTCTGCAGGAAATGAGCTATGCAGATAACTTTTTAGGATAAAAAAAAGAAAACTGATAGGAGGAGACACACACACACACACACACACACACACAAGAGAGAGAGAGAGAGAGAGAGAGAGAGAGAGAGAGAGAGAGAGAGAGAGAGAGAGAGAAGCAAGAGCAAGCAGGACATGGACTGATCTCCAGAGAGAAAGCAGAACACAGAGAGAAGAAGACTGGAAAACCTTTATCAAGTAGAACACGAGTCATCAGCTTGGATCCATGATTTGACTTCAAGTCTTCCTTTTAGCAGCTTCCAGACATCCCTTCTCTCAGAACCTCTCTCCATGCTGAGGCTGGTCTTTGGCAGGTACATAAGCATTAGTAAAAAGATGTGATCTGTATGAGTCCTGACAGGGTCAGAAACATGTATTCTATGTATCCCAAATCCTCCGCTTTCATTTCCATGTAGGGATCTCCCTTGTGGGAGATGTGTGCTTCAGAAAGGGTAGGTTGAGTTCCTTGTTGGGAGGAAGGCTTCAAGCTATGCTGAAATTGGGAGGAAAATATGATGGAGGAAACCTGGGGATTGAGGGTAGTAAATGGAGGAATCTTTAAAGATAGATTGATTACCTCTGTCAAAATTTCTCAGAATAACTTTTGAAAGCACTTATCTAAACAAAGTAGTTTAGCTCAAACACTTAAACAAGTAATATATTATGACAAATCTTGTTTCACAATTCCTTACTACATTCTAAATCTTACCATTATACTCACAGATTAAAGGAAGTCTCCCTTTTTACAGCAAGTGGAGGCCATTATGGAAAACCAAACCTGCACACCAGGCAGAGATCAACTTGTAATGAGAATCCCAGTGACAAACAAATCATCTAAATCACAGATCCTGCATTTAGGGCTCAGTGACTAGTGTGGAAGAAATAAGGAAAGCATAGTAACATGGAAAACAGAAGTTTCACGGCATTCCACCGGTAGACAAAAAACTACAGGCAACTAATGACTGCTGAATATAGCTTTTTCCCCGGGATGAGTACCTTAATTCTTCATCCAATGCACAGTGGTAAACCCTGGAATCATATACACACAAACAACGAGAAAATCAGACTCAGTGTGTTATACTTACATATTTGTGCATATGCATACATGAATACGGATGGTAAAATAATAATAAAGACAAACTAATTTATAGAGTAGCGGAGATGAAAGAAAGTTTTAAGGGAGAGTAGCTGTCAGAGGCTCCAGTGAAGAAAGGGAAGGGTGTAAAGTGACGCAATTCTATTTTAAATTAAAAACATATTTTAGAAAACATTATTTTTTTGTCAGTTACAGTATTGATCTGAGTTAATTCAGGCTATTGAGACAAAGATTACATTAAAGTAGCTTCTCTTGAATCTTCCTGACATAATGACTTGAGATATATAATACTGAAAAGAAAGCAGCCAAGACAAGAAACATGATCAGAATGTTACCTCTGTGGACAATTGGACTCCATGCAGGGGACATAAGTCTGAGATGACCAAAGGACAAAGAGGCTCAGAATCGAAGCTCAACTTCAGCATAGCTGGAAGCCGTTTTCTCAAGAAGGATTCGACCTACACTCCTAAAGTACACGTCTCGGGTCAGGGAGTCGCCTGCACGGAGTTGTGAGGTCAGAATGCATGCATCACATGCTTCTGATCCTGTCAGGACTCACACAGCTCATGTGTTTCTCATGCAACATAATTATGATCATTTATATATTAAGTGCTTATTACATATCTTCTCTGTGCTTCCCAGCTCAGTTAGAGAACCAAAATAAAATGGTAATTCAAAGAAGATTCTTACCTCTTTGATGAAATGTAACATAATATGGTAAAGTATGGGTTGTCACCAAAATTTTACATTGATTCATTTATGTTTTTTCCTTCTTTGCACATATTTTTTTTTCTCAAAATCTTGTTTTATTTAGGAAGTACTGTTTCCCTCTTTGTAATGAAAGTATGGGACTGACTCTTTGTAAGTGGCTATCCAATGGAATGAGGCAAGGAAGATACTGAAAATGTATACATACAAATCTATGAGTTCTTAGAAGGTGAGAAAAATACTTGATGTAGCCTCAGCTTTAGATATGATTTTCAAATCTAGTACATGTCACAAGATACACATATGTAATGACGATGTCAAATATTACCTGAACATTGAAATAAGATTATACATGTTTTCATATATTAATATAACAAATAGCTTAATCTTATCATAGAGATATAAGGTCAAGGGGTCAAGGGTATTGTTTCCAATTTAAACCTGTGAAAACAAAACATGGAATTAGTCAATCTGCATGAGTCAAAAGAGTGGACAAGTGACATCATTCAGCTTTAGACTTTTTAAAAATGAGTTCTCACCTTGGAACCCTTTATCACAGACTCACTGATATATCAACTCTCAGACTTTGTGAAGGATGTATTATATTAATAATTAATAATGTTATACTTAGCAGTATTCTGTATTAGAAATACATAGCTTATGACAAACATATAAACTTAAAAAACTATACAATATTATAACCATGGTAGTATCTATCTAGTGGTCTAGAATTTCTGAGCAATTTTATAGCTTCTTGCACTTACATTAAGTCTTGGTTGATTTGTTAATTATAAAATTGCTTTTATTTACACTTATTTTTAAAATAATGCACATTTTTTACTTAACATTTTCAGTATTTGATGACTATTTTCATCAGCTTCCAAGTCTAAACATTATAAATTTTTCATTCGGAGAGGTGAATCTATTATTGAGCCTAGGGATGAAAAATTATTCTTTCTTTTTCCCTTGAGAAATGAGGAGGTCGAGGGCCAGCCCCGCCTCTCCTGCAGTGCTATTTATGACTGAATGACTGTAGTTGCACAGCTGAAAAAAAGGAACACAGAAGGCTTCCGTGACAACCCCTACCTCTACTCCCTCTACTCCCAAAATGGTGTAACAGTCCAGAGAGGAAGCCATAAAGAGAACTCTTAGTTGTGATAGGGATACTGAAGTATAGCTCTCCACAATTGACGGCTTCAGGTGGGTGTGCATGTGAAAGACTCAGACGCACCATTGTAGGGGACGTCTGGAAACTATTGCTGAGAAAATCTGGAAACTGCTATTGACCCATTGTCCTTACCTCAGGCCAGGTGCCAGGGCAGCTTCTGAGGCCTGGACTTGCCCAGTTCTCGAAAACAGAGATTTAGGCCTAGTCTTCTGAACTGCCAATTTGAAGCCTGTCATGGAGTCAGGTATCTCACTGGTAACTGAGAGTTTGACCATGCTCCAGTGAGTGTATAGACAACACAAAATGAAATTATTTCCTTTTCTAATTTTTTCCTTTTTTCTTTTTCTATTTTGTGGGTGAGGGGAGGTGGGTATAGTTATAAGAGAAGGAAAGTAGACATGAGATGACTGGGGAATGTGTGTGTGTTCAGAGTCCATAACATGAGATTCTCAAATAATCGATAAAGATGTTATGAAAAAAGGATGTAAATTAAAAGTAGCAAAAGGAATCTCTTGTTTACATGAAAACCCTGGTTTTCATATGTCATTAAATATGGCCTTAAATACTTGTATCATGAAGTGTCAGCATTTAGAATTTTACAAATTAAAATTCCACAGGAATTTAAAAAGAAATTAAGAGGTAAATGAAAGATTACAGTCCATTAATAGACAGCTGAAGTGTCTATGTTTATATGTATTCACATGAGTTACTCATCTAAAATTTCTGAGTCATAGGCTTAAATAGAATCTACTAGATTCTTTCTTTAAAATAATTTTACAATGTTAATGATACACAATTTAAATTGAATGAAGAAAGTTAACTCTCAGAAGTTAAAAAGAGGTCTTTCTCCAGCAAACAAACTATTTAAATGGTAAAACAAATATCTTGATTTTTGAATGTAAGCACTGTAAACTGAATTTTGTAATCTGGTTTGATTCAGACATCGTTCTTTATTGAGTTGTGATTTTTCACTTCAGGGCAATAAAAATGTATTACCTTTTCTATAAACTTGCTTTAAATGCATTTTGGTTGCTATAACAACCAATCTTTTTTACCTTACCACTTATATATATTTTAAGCTCCCGTTGAAGCATTTTTTAATACTTTAAAATGACACAACTACCAAAATGTACCTTAATTATAAAAGATCCTGAAAAAAATAATGACCTTAAATTGTATTTAATCATTAGAAATATGGTTCTCCATGCCCGTGGCCCTACTGTTCTAGTCACTTTGCACTGTGGTCCAACACTCTGGCTAAAACCAACTAAGAGAAGTAACAGTTTATCTCAGCTTATGCTTTCAAGTCACAATCTATCCTTAAGGGCAGCAAGTACAGGAACTCAAAATTGCCAAAAACTAAAGCAAAAATCACTGAGTAAGGTGTTTTCTGGTTCACTCAAGAACTTGGGTGTGGTTAGATTTCTTTCTTTAAAAACGACTTTTGGAGAATAACATGCAACGGCTTTGCCCTTCTTTTTCCTCTGTTCAACCCTTCCAAGGGACCTCGCTTGTTCTATCTTGGATCTGTGAATATTATTTTTGTTAGTTGTCGATACAGATAATATATTGTCCTCTCTGTATACTGTTACTTGTATTTATAGGATTGCAGGTCTCAACATGGATGACACTAACAGAAGCACTTACGTGGAGCAGGAAATCTCTTAGAGGTCAACCCCAGGCCAAAGCTACAAGCAACAAAGAAAGATGAGACGGAGAGAAACAGTCTTCCCAAGAAAAGGGACTCCAAATTGATCAGCCCATACCAAATTTTCTCCCTTGGATTGTACCAGCTTTCTCATACAGTCCAAATTTGCCTGCTACGGATGTTGCCACTCATGGTTGGCCAGAAGTTCCCAGATAATCCATCAGTCAATCCAATATCCTTCAAACATTCCCACGGGCCATGCAAAGCAGTTCTTCAGTTGAGGTTTCTTGTCCTCCAGGTGACTCTAAGCTGTGCCACGTTGGCAATAAAACCTAGCCAATATACCTGCAATTCTCAACTCTTCAGTAAAAATTAGGAAAAAAATATTAAGTATTATGAAACACAACTTAAAATGTTTAAGAATTATTGGTCAAAGATACATAACTGGCTAGCTCTATTCTCTAAGCTATAAAAATATAAATGGATGATTTGAGTCATAAAGTAATCTTTCTAGATTGACCGCTATGAATTTAACACAGCTTATTGAGAGATTCCCTGTCCTTAATAGCCATCCTTGAAGTAGAGATAAGGTAAGTCTATTCCATTATCAAAATCACTGTGGATTAAGTCTAACTGAAGCTTTTGATGATATTTGAACGAGTGGATTTGGAGCTCAAATAGGACTTTAGACGACAGTGTATGAAACTCTTGGAAGAAAATGTGTGACACTGGAAAATCATTCCCATGACTAGTTATGAAATCAAACATAACCAAGGACATATCCATGCTACAAACTCAGCATTTCTGTTCAAAGATAAAGCTACAACAGGGTTAAGAAAGAAATCTTCATTACTTAGGGGAGAGCCTCCAAGGCTAAAGTGAACATTTGTGCACATTTTAATGTGAAATAGAAACTGAAATATGAAGGAATATATGCACTCATCTTTAATTAACTGTCATTTAGATGGAATAAATTAGAAATGTAAATAATTTTTTATTTAAGGCTTACTTGTAAAAGCCAGGTAAAACTTAGCAATTTGAATGTTTTGTCGCACTTCAAGGTTTATATTAATCTTTTCAAATTCTCACTGTTAGCCATAAACATGGAATTATCCTTGTCTATTTACTATCACAATCTAGTAAGTAGCTAAACGTAAAACTTCTTTGTCATGGGTTGAGACTGTCATTGGCCTCCCTGGTAGAGACTGAGTTCCTGCCCCTGGGAAAGAGCCCCCATGTGAGCCTCCATGAGTGCCTAAGGCTGCTGTGGGCATAGGCTTGTTTGTATAATAATGCACATATTTCACATTCCTTCTAGGAATATCCTCCCTGTTAACATAATGACTCCATGATAATCAGTCATTACAAGTCCAGGAGCTGAAGGTGTGGCTAATGTCTCAGCAAAATGATAAACACTGGGACCTTTGGGAGAGCCCTTGAGGCTATTGGAAAGAGCTCTAAATACAGGAGTTCAAAAGTATTTAATTTCTCAACTATGCAAAAATATAAGGATGCAATATGAATTGTGAAGGACTTAATGAATCTAAAGGAATGGAGGCAGCTGCATTAATGAGCCAGCTTGTCAGAAAGATACAAAGGAAGGCAGATACATTAGCAGGCAGATTCTTGAGTTCAAGTTCAGCCTGGGACACAGCAAGATTAGGCCCAGGTGTGGTAGAAATGGTAATTTTAAGACAGGGTCCCACCCAGCTAGTTTAACATCTGTGTGTAACAGAGGGAGGAAGATTTCTGAATTCTTTTGCAATGATAAAATGAAATGTGTGCTAGTTGTTTTCCAAAAATCAAAGGGCTGGGGTCACGGGATGCTGAATCTTAATAAAATAATAATCAAAAGGCAACCTGCAATAAATAACTGAACCAATATTTAAATAAACGACTAGAACTGTGTTCTGCAGAAGATGAGTTATCCAGAGAATTTTTAGGATAAAAAGAGATAACTATTTGGAGGACTGAGCACTAGCTGATCTGCACACACAACCGCACACACACACACACACACACACACACCACCACACACACCACACGAGCAAGCTGGACATGGACAGAGAGATCTTTTAGAATAGCAAGCAGAACACAGGTTGTCAGCTTGGATCCATGATTTGACTTTGAGTTATTCTTTCTGCCTCTCCCAGACACCCCTTCTCTCAGAATCCCTCTTCATGCCAAGGCTGGTCCCTGGCAGCCATGGAAATATACATTCAGAGTTCATAATTCCCCAACATCACCGCTTAAATTTGTAAATCAGGTTGTGTTTCCAGAGGCTTCTGTTTTAATTTATGCATATTTCTGAAGTTTTTATTTTTTATTTTTTTGGTGTTCATCTCTTTCTAAAAATTTAGGAGTGAATATGACCTATGGAAGTTAGATGCATTTACGAAAATGTCACTTGTCATAGCAGAAGTAAAAACATGTAGGTTCTTTTCATGTTGAATTAAAACAGCAGACAAAATTATTTTGATATGACTAAAGTGCAAGAATTTGTCTTCTAATTCCACTCTATTTTATGTGGCTATCGTAATTCTGTGAGCTAAGTTTGGAAGTCTATATAAAATTCACTTTGCATGAGAAGCAGACAGGGTCCTGAGGAGTTTTCTGTTGACAGATGCAGACTAAAGAGAGAAGGACCACCAAGTAGTTCTATTACTCTAGCTCTAGGACATCTTGAAGTGGGGGGTTGGTGATACCTACGGCAGGTATTTTCTTATTCAAGATACTTTTATGTTTAATTTTTAGCTATTCAACTTTATGTTTGTGTGTGGTTACGTGTGGGTTTCCATATGAAGCTGAAAATTGTACTTTCAATATTTGTTAATACTTGTGTTGGTGGATAAACTACAAAAGGGTCATTAGGCTTGAAGATTGTGACTGCCCCATCCAATAGACTGCAGAAACCCAGTGAGACACCATCGATCTTATATTTGTTAGGTGGAGAAAATACAAACACATATTTTGCATTTAGATTTATTTTTAATTTTTATCAATTTTCTTTGTCTCTGTGACCACACCCCTGTCTCTGTCTCTCTCTCCCTCCCTCTCTCACTCTTTGTGTGTGTGTGTGTGTGTGTGTATGTGTGTATGTGTGTGTGCAGCATATATGTTGGTATTATGGAGGCCAGATGTAAAACTAACCTTTATTTGCCTGATGTAACTGTCCTCTCAGATGTTTTCTGCCTGCCTCTGTCTGCTAATTTATGTTTAGTCCTGGAAGCTTCTAACGTCTGTAAAAGCTAATCTAGGCCTAGAATGTTTTCTGCATCTGAGACTTACTACTGATTAAACTCACCTTTTCTAATTCTTTCTAAACTCTAACTGGTTCTTCCAACTCAGCTCTTCTGGCTCAAACTCCTCCCCAAGATGACTGATTCTATTTGGCTTCTCTCTGTCTCTCCTGAGTTGCTCTGCTGGACCTCAAAGTAACTAGCAATCTGTTCAAATCTTCTGGCTTCTTCTCATTCTCTGGCTTGTTCTGTCTTCATCTACATCTAGCTTGTGTTCTCTCTGCAACCTGTCTGTACAACTTTCCAATACAGCTCCCTTTCTTCTGGACTCTCTCTGGATTGCCTCTTAAGTAGCTTCCATTTCCTGGGTGTATCCTATTCTGTTAAATCTTTCTCTGATTCATTACTTTGTCTGCCACTCAATTAGACATCATTTTCAAACATGGGTGCTTCCTTCTGCAAACTAACTTTACTGTCATTGTTTAGATTTAAAGGTGTGTACTATGAACTGATCCACTTCGTAACTAGATACAGGGTTTTTCAGTAAATAACACAATATCAGGGTTCACAGTATGATCAAATATCCTGCAACAGCCAAAAGAGGATGTCGCTTACCCTGAAGCTAGAGTTACAGGAGGTTATGACCCAGGAGATGTGGAAACTGGGAGCCAAACCAAGATCCTTTGGAAGTGCATATCTCTGGATGTAGATTCGAGGACAACATATGAAAAGGACAAAGCAAGGAAGTGATTTCTCTAGTCATTTAGGTCATATGAGGTATTGTGTCTGTTATGTGATGATAACAGGTTAAAAAAATTAAAAAGGCATTGCATTCTGCAAATTGCCTCCGGTCTCATAATAACTACCAGGAAAGCTGGGGAAGTAAGTGATATTTATGTCACATCATGATTAGAGCCAATCACCATTAGGGTAAGAATAGGAGAAGGGAAAACGCTCACAGTGTAGTGATTATTGTGCACAGACTTGTAAAGTTTTAGCTCATGTAACTTTTTTTTTTTGAGTTGAACAGAAATAGCTCAATTTGGGTTGATTTCATATACAGCAAATGAGAGGGAGACAACGAAACTGTCAAAACTATTACTTTGACTTTAAAATATATTCACAGGCTAACATGACTTCAGAAAATCAAATCACACATCTATACGTCCTATGCGAGTAAACTTTGAATCTAGGTTTACCAGGATCAAAGAGAATAAACAAAGTGCTTTTTAGTTTCTAATGAAATACTTACATCTGGTACTTAAGTGTTTTTGTTTATTACATATGGATATATTATTGAAATAAATTCCAAGTTTATTAAAATCTCAATGGCAGATAAGAGCTTATGAGAATTGAAAGCATTAGAACAGCTTTGGATATTGCATTTCTGAGTGAAACGATACATCTATCCTTTTTTTTTTAATTGGAAATTTTATTTACATTTTAGATGTTCTCCCCTTACCCCATTTTCCTCCTCTCCCTTCCAGGAACTCCCTATCCCTTCCCCCCTCCTCCTGCTTCTATGATGGTGTACCCCCACCTATCCACACCCGAACCTCACCTCCCCACCCTCAAATAACTACCCCCCCCCACGAAGTCCAGCCTTCATGGGACCAAAGATCTCTTCTCCGATTTATATATAGCTCTCTTGCATATATAGCTGGAGCCATGGGTCCCTCCCTAAGTGCTCCCAGGCTGGTGATTTAGACCCTGGGGGCTTTGGTTGTTTGGTATTGTTGTTTTCCTCATGGTGTTGCAAATCCTTTCAACTCCTTCAGTCTTCACTCAAACTCCTCTATTGGAAACCCCATGATCAGTTTAATGGTTAGCTGTGAGCATCTACCTCTGAATATGTCTGACTCTATTCTTAAAGTTTCCAAACTGAAGAATGAAACAATAAAACACATTTTTATAGTAGAAAATAATTATTTTATACAATATATTGTAATGGAGGAATTCTTTTCTCCAGCTCTTTCCATATTCTCTCTACCCCTCTTCCACAATAATTGCCACCCAAAAATAATAATAAAATATAATAAGAAAAAATAAAAATGACCAAACATAGTAGGACAAAACAAGCATAGAAACAGAAGAAAAAGCGCCAAAGAAAAAGCACAAAAAAATATAAATTCAGAGACACACGCTTATACACATAGGTATTCAGTTGAAAACTAGAAACAATAGCATACATGGAAATGATGTAATATTAAAAGAATGCCCCCCCCAATCAGACAAAGAACCTCTAAAAACAACTCATTGAATATGGAGAAGCCAAGCTCGAGGGCCTACCTAGAGAGTTTCCTCCTACCTGTGTTCATAATACTGGCAGATATTTTCATGCTACCAAAGGACAAAGTAAACACCAATCCAACTGCAAAATCTTTGATCCACAATGGACATATAATTTTAGTATGAAATTTTGGAAACTATTAGTTATTTATCTTTTCTATTTGGTATTAACTGTTTAAATTCTAGTTGAATGATTTCTACATTGGTGACTGATGAATTTGTCTTTTACAAGCAGCATATGGGAAGGTATAAGCACGTTTGAATTAGAACATTAGATTCAAGTTATGAGGACATTGTTTTCATAGGCATAGAGTGTCAAACCATATCTGAAGCAACAGTTTTTTATTCATCTTGCCACTCTTGTGTTTTTCCTCTTTTCCCTTTTATTTTTTTTCCTCCATAGCTCAGTTCTTAGAAGCTACTGTTCAACAATCTGACTCCTCAGACCTCTTCTACAACTTCTTCTGATGATGGGCATGGTTGATACCTAAGACAGACCGTAAAATTCACTTTGTATTTTATTTACTTGTTATCCAGAATACTTGTGACATCCAGTTGCAGCAGTCATCTATAATCTCAATGTTATATGACATTAATTAGAAATGTTTACATATTCTATTATTCTATAAAACATAAGTTTTACAGTATTAAAGGTTTGAGTAAGAATAGCATGAATATACCAACAGAAGACCCCAGAAGGGGAGAACTTGGGATACAAAGCATAATATTTTGGGACCACAGCTCTCAGGGTGGAGTTGGAGCTGAAAACTAAAAAGCTATACAAAGATTGATATGTGGAAAGGTCACTTAGAAGAGAGGAACTGAAATTCATTTCTTATTCAGGCATTATTGAATAATAATAGCTTGATGTTTCCAGGTTGATACCAGTTTCATTTTTCTATGTTCTATTACTCAGATATGTAGTCTCTTCTGAAATTGCCTGTTACTATCAATTCCCGGAGGGCAATCAAGAACAATGGTAGTAACCTTAGATGTTGTAGAAGCCTATTAACCAAAATTTAAAAGGAGGTGACCCATACACTACGCTGGTATGGGTTGATAGTCTATGATGTTCTGGGGAGAAATCTTTGTCTCAATAAAAGCTAGTTTCATTTAAAGCCAGTTTACTATTATTTTAGGAAGATTCTATAGTAGTAGGTTTGGCCATGGCAGTTTCTAAAGTCTGTGATGTTAGTTATCTTCCCCATGCTGCCCCACATCCACTCTATTAACCTCCCCCTCTGATATTCCTTTATGATTTTGGCCTTCAAAAGCTAGAGCCACATGCCATATACTGTTACTGTTAGCTGGGTGACGAGGTCAGAAGCCTTTCCATTTCTCTCCTATAGGTTGCTAGAGCTTTTTTTTAAACTGTCCAATATTTCTTTCTTAAATCTAACTAAAATTGTTCTACTAAAATTTAAAAAAAGCTTTAAAATAGTTTATTTTACAAACTTCTGACAGGAAGACAATCATGAAATGTTCATGGTCTGCACGGTTATTTCAGTTAGCTCAATGTCTTCCATTCTGAATGTTCTGTTTCATATTTTTTCCTTTGCTTTTTGAAGTTTTCTTGGAAATAGCCAAAAATGTCTTTATGAATTTCTTTCTGCTAAAAAATATTTTCATTTTTCATTGCTTCACTCCAAAGTTATATTCAAAGGATTTGAATGCCATACTTTATTATTAAAATTTTTGCTAACTTAAGAAATAACACTTTTTCATCCCATATATTATAATGTAGAATCATTTTCAAAAGGATTACTTCTTAGTATTCCTTAGTAGTATAACATGGAAGGTGAAAGATTCATGTTATATCTCTTTACACAAGAGTCAACAAAGTTCTGTTCACCGTATAAAATTGTTACCATAGCAATATTGAAATATAATTATTATCTATGCACATTGATGAGGATCATACGAAAAGCAAGTCTATTGCCTGGTTTTCTACTGATTTTTTTTTTTTTTTTTACTTTTAAAATGTTTAATCTTTAATTTTCACAATTTTGTAAAACTAAGAAGTTATGAGACTGTTTACTCATTATAACCTAATTAATAGTGAAATCAAGAAATAAAAAACATTTATAGCAAATTTCTATATCTATCTATCTTTATCTATCTATCTATCTTCTGTCTGTCTGTCTGTCTGTCTGTCTGTCTGTCTATCTATTCTGGAAAGTTGCAGAAACTTAAGAGATTTTAATTATATCCCTAACTTTACAATCACAATTAGGTCTATATACTCATAGTATATTTCTTTGCTATTATTATTTATTTTATTTCCTTTAAGTTTTGTTTGTTGCTTTGAGACAAGTTCTCATGTACCTGAGGCCATTCTCAAATTTGTTTCATAGCCAAGGCTAGCCTTTAACTCCTGATTCTAGAGCTCTCAGGTGCTGGCACTATAAGTGTGTACAATCATGCTTGTATACTTACTGCAGATGATTCATAATGAGAAATTTGGTATGTTCAGAAATTACCAATGTCTTTTTAAATGAACACTTATAAATGAACCTTACTGGATTTCTGTTGGTTCAGTTTAATTATTTCCCTTTGTAGTTCTGCATGTGGGTGCAAGGTTTTGAAGATTTTACACAGTACATTTAGTGTGAGCAGTAAAACCTAAATGACTTGTAATTACGCACATGAAAGCTAAAGAAAAAGATGAAACACACATTACAGAGGCTCATCTATAAACAGTGAATTATAGGTGTGAATAGCTACTTTGTTTCAATTTTTTGTATTACTTTTATTGTGCTTTCTTTTTGAAACACTATTTTATTGAAGAAATTTTACTAGTAATTTTTAAAAATATGTTTAGCATATTAAGCCTCTTATAATACTAATCCATGTACAATAGAGAAATGAGGTATTATATCATATAATATCTGTCTATCATCTATTGATCTATCAATCTTCTATCTGATTGTATGTCTGTCTGCCTATAATCTACCTATCATCATCTTTCATCAATCTATTACCTACCATCTCTGTCTTACTTATACATGTAAATAATCTTTATAAGTTTGTGTCATTATGTATCGGTCTATGAGTAGAATATAAGTTTATTTGATTCTTAATTTCAATTTTAACCAGTTTTGACAAATGGAAATGATAGCTTTAATTTTTTTCACTAGATTTAATTAAAGAAACTAGAGCTGTCCACTGTCTCAGTTTTCTCGTACTGTCAGATGTTACCGTTGACTGTTGATTTGTCACACATTTATAATATTACCTCACCAAAGAAAGTACAGACATTCCTGACTTTGTTTCTTTTAAAAGTTGTCATCTTTCAAAGTTGTCGTGGATACATTCATGAAACAAATTCCCAGCTTTGGAATTTGCATCTCTGTAGACATTTTGGGTTAATGTCAAGTTCCTCTCCAGTATTTGATCACTGACATTTTTATGGAAAGACACTTTTTGCCCCATGGAGGCAGAATAAAGTAGATGTGAGCAGGGAGAATTTTGTTGAGATCACTTGGAAAGTGTGTCATGCTCAAAGGAAGAACATATTGAAAATGCCTCATCAATGTCAGTGAACAGAGAAAACAATAGAACTGAAATTATATACTAAGCTTCTCAGACAAAACTGAATTCAAATACAGTTTGTTATAGAATGTATCTCATATTTCTCAAGGCACGATACTATGTGTGGTGTTGTATATATGTATATATATATATATATATATATATATATATATATATATGTATTACACTAAAGATAATTAATATATTTCATATATAATATATGATTATATATGTTTATTAAATATTATATCATATATATGTACATATATATAAACACATAATACTAACACACACACACACACACACACACCACACATATATATATATATATTAATATATATATATATTCAGTAGGAGACAGGAAACTTCTTCCATTTTTCTCATGGTCATTAAATTCCAAATAGTATATTATAATTAAATCATTATAATATACTCAGAATATTGTTATTTTATTTTGTATTCTTTGTCCATAATGTTTATTGACCCTCTCTCTCTTTCAAACTTCAAAAGTTTTGTTTTCATTTATTTTTATTTTTGACACAGGGTAATTCTGTAGTCCATATTCTCCTAGAACTCACTGTGTAATCAGGCTGGTTCCAAATTTTCCATCATCCACGTGCTGTTGGGTCATGAGGAAAGGGATTACTGGTCAGAGTCATTTTACCCTGATTTAAACTTGTGTTTATGCAACTGATTCATAAAGGAATCTCTCTTTTCCTTACACTGAATTCAGGATTTCCTCTGTGACGTACTTTATCCAATAGAATATATGCACTAACAGTTACTGTACTTTAAAATATAAGGTAATGCAGAGTAGTTGCATTTTTATTTTCATTACTTGAAAAAAAGAACAAAAGGAAAATCTGATGAATATAAAATTTCTTTAACTACAGAGAACAGGCCTCTATTTACCATATCATGGAAATTTGGCGTATTTCTTTTATAAGAGAACCAAACTGATTCCTAGAAACATTCAATTCATTTAATTTGTCAGCATTAATTTGCATAATTCAGTTTATTGATAATATAGACATTTCAATATCTGCAACTGACAATTATGACAAGGTTTGCATATTGTTTAATATTAATATAATCTAAAAATAAAATCCTGCAGTATTCCTGCAGACTTGGGGGAATATTTTTCAAATAACATATATTTTCTATTTGCTAGATGAGGAGGAACTGACCACAGATATTTTCCAACACATCATTGAAGTGGAAATCCTACACTTCTGTTCTGTGGCTGTACTCCACATCCACAGAGCTCTGTTCGCATGCTCAGCTGTATAGTTTGGAGCCACAACTACTACTTTTTTTGTAGCATTTCCCCAAACAAATTTCTACCTCACTAGCAGATTGTGCTTGACTGAGTCTGTTTGTGATCTAAAATAGCTTGAATCTAAATGGAAGTTGCTAATGAAATCTCTGACAAGACTGTAACATGGGAGTCTCCTAATGATTTGGTAATGTTTTGACAATCCCAAAAACATGCTTACAAAAAAAAAAATCAACCAAAAAACAAAAAAAAACCTTGCAATTGCAAGTTTTCCCCGAGCAGAATATTCCATCTGCTCAAAAATGTATCAAACTATCAAAAGCACTCACCACAAGGCAAGCTGTACAGAGAAAGAACAAGTAGTTCTCTCATGTAATTTCTTTAAGTAATCCCTTTCTGGTGAAATAAATACTAAGAATTGTTGACACAGTTTGAATTTTGGGGAAGATAATGCAATTGTTTGATAATCTTTAAAGGTAACTCACTCTCACCGGAAGAACCATCAGAGTTCCCTCAGCTGTGGCAAAAAGTGTTCCTAGAGCTCCCGTTAGGAGAACTAAGAGGGATATTTAATACTTATTAGTTAAGGGCACAAAGACAAAAAGCATGTTTTATATGAAGTTGAGTGCTGAATGTACTACCTTGGGGCAGCTATTAGAACATTCATCGGTTGTCGCTCACAAGTTGACCCAAGCACCTCTCTGAGTTACATTTGATACGCCCATTTTGCGAGCACTATACTTCCTTGATTCATGTGTTGAACGTCAGTACAACTTAGCTTACACCTTCCACATGCTGGTTTGCCAGGTTTAGTGTTATTTCACATATCATACCCCCCCGTCGCCTCAGCTTTCTCATTACATATGTAATGGAACTAGGGTCCTAAAAGAGAAACGAACTTATACAATTAAAATAGTGAAACGTGTGGTTATCGAAAAATCTATTCAATTCAGTAAAGTAGCTTTCCGGTTTTGCTTTCTTCCTCCCCTCCCTGTCTTCTCTGTCCTTCCCTTTCTTCTTCCTTTTTTCCTTTGTTTCTTCCTTTCTTCCATGTTCTCTGTCTTTTTTCTTCTAAGAAAGTTTGAGCTTTACATGTGAATTAATAGCCTTCTGATATTGAAACCACATAAACATGATGAGATATAGGACAGATTCTTATTATATGGCAGAGACCAATCATCTTTCTAAGAACCTTGTAGTTTTTTTGCATATTACAAGGTCAAGGAGCAAACTTTGGTTTCTGCCTAGTATATCCCTGTTGAGGGACCCAAAGCAAGAGTATCACAAAGGACGCCTTTCTGATGTTGTTTGATAAATGTTGAATTTTTTTGTTTGTGATTTTATTTGTTACTAATCCCGTGTGTCTATATTCAAGTTATCAAACCCACAAGGCACCTAGTTTGATTTCAAGCTTCCAACTTTGTGCCCTGAATTAAGATGAGGGTATAGTTTCTAATTCAACTAAGAAGAAGTTTCAACTTATATATGTTTCAATAAAATTCTGTTTAACCTTCTTTTAACATTTAATATTTGTAGTGTGTGTGTGTGTGTGTGTGTGTGTGTGTGTGATGTGTGTGTGCACGTGTGCATGCACCCACCCGTTCATATATGTGCAGTATATCTGTGCTATACCTTTAATATGGTGGTCAGAGAACAGGCAGGCATAGTTGTTTGGCAGGAGTAAGGAGAGCTGACCTGACACTCACCTGCTGTGAGGTGGCTTGGGGGAGAGAGGTAACATCCCACCACACAAGGTTATGAGTTTGGGAGTGATAGCCTTGCCCCTTACCATCTACAACACTCCAGAGAGTAGGTCCTGATCCTTGCCTGGAATGCTCATCAGATCTGATCCTGGAGGCAGGGGTGCAAGTCAACCTGCCACCAGGCTGAGAGCGTGACAGAGCTGACCATGCCACTGTTCTGCCATGAGGTACCAAGGGTGACAGAATGATGTGCTCCCCACTTCTCCCATCACCTGCAAGATTCGAGAGAACAGACTCTGAGCCCATGAGAGTGGGTGAGCTAGTTGGCCCTGCCCCTCACCAGCTGCAGCATTCAGCAAACTGGGCCTGCCTTTTGCCCTGGCAGCAGAGTAGGACAGGCCCTGGTGGAATATTATTGGGTGAGCCAGCCATGACCCTTTACTAGCTGTATCACTTGGGAGATCAGGTCCCACACCTCGCCTGGGCAATACAGTGGAGCCAGCCCTGATGTCAAAGTCACAGTTGAGCCAGTCTCAAGGGAGTGAGAGTGAGAGATCTGGCCTAGCCCCCTCACAGGCTGAAGCACTTGGGAACATGGGTCTGGGATTTTGACTGGACAGTACAGTGGAACTGGCTCTGGAGACAAGACGTGAGTGTGGGTAAGCCTAAGGCATGAGAGCAGGAGAGCTGACCCTGCTTCCTGCCCATGGAGGCGTTGGTGGACTAGCCATGCCCAGGTGATGCAGAGAGCATAGAACTGGCTGTCTGGTTAGACTCCTGACGAGTTCAGCTACCACCTAGGCGCAGCCACCACCCAGACCCAGATCCAGAGCTCTGAATTGGCACACTCCAAAATCTCAAATGGTTACAACACACGAAAGGGACACTCTTGCTGTATCAAAGCTACAAGATCTCTATAAGACAGGGCAACAACAGGATAAACAAAAGGAGTCCCAAAGCAGATATAATACTGACAGTGTCACAGAAGCCAGGGACCTAGAAACAGAGCAAAGACTCATTGCAATCAACATTTGCAAGTGAAGATGTGTGGACAGCGTGATACTACACTGTGGGTCACGCTGTGGCACACTGCAACATCCAGAAATAGGTGTTTTCTATGCTTTGGTTTTGCTGTTACTGTTGTTAGTTTGGTGGTTTGTGTGGGTTTAATTTTGTGGGAAAGTTATAAGGGCAAAGGGCAAATATGTGGGGGGAGAAGAGTGGGAGCTTGGGTGCATGATGTGAAACAAATCAATAAAGCTTTTAAAAATAAAAGGAAAGGAAACTAACACAGCACCCGCCCCTGCCCCCCACATACAATGTTTCAATCTTTTCTATTTTACTTTATTTTGTTTCCTGTTCATTTTTGTTTGTTTAACTGTTTTCTTTAGTGTATACTTAAGAACTCAGTCAATTTAAAGAAATAGCTTATGCCTTGGATTTTTAACCTAAGTGAGGACTTCAGACATCCTCTATAATTACTTAATTTGTTAAGTTAGGAAATTAAATGTCCACAGTTTCTTCTGACAATCATTGGCTTAAAGTAGATGTTCAGAAATCTTTCCTTTCTCTGGCTTCCAGTGTTGTTTTTAATAGAGTCTTTCGATTGTTTCACTCTTCTCCTCAGTTGAAGGACAGCTTATTGATTGCTAGAGGATGGATATATATATATATCTTTGGTCCTGTCACAGTGGAGAGAAGGGTGTTTTGGGTGTGTTTACAGCCTGTCCTGAGCTGATCCTCTCTAATTCTTCCTTGAAAACATGACTCAGGGTTCTTGTGACTTCACAGTGACTCTTTTTTTGAGTAAGAGTTGATTAAAACAGTGTATTAGTCTATTTCTTTTAGGTTTTATTAGTTTTTCCTCCAAATAAAATGTAAGAGATGGCCAAATTCACATTTAAAAGGAAAATGAAAAATGTACTCTTCTAAAAGTATAAATAAAATGTTCTGTAACAAGCTCAGTTGCTTGTAGCTTTCTCATTAATCTTTTTTTTTTTGTCTTAGCCCTTTGATCTTTTTTTTTTTTCGATTCTGAATCCATTTTACATTTTGTTTTTCTGATTGATAGTCCTAAATTTTCTCAGATACGTTGGGTGTAAACATGAATATACAGACTTACCAATATGGCTGCCCAAACATGAGATGAACAAGGACCCAATATACATGCTAAAGTGACCATTGTCAGGGATATTCATCATTATTAGCTGTTATTGATTTTTAGTAGCACTTTAGGGAATCTTTCGTTAAAACACTCAGTTATTTCCAGTGTTAGGATTCTGGCACATGCCTATTCCATTCCAGTCTCCCTAACGCCCTGCCTGGTTCTATGGGAAAACGATGTCTTTTATTGATTCTCCCTCCGCCATCCTCCAGTTTTGGTAGTTAGTCCTGTGATGTTCTGTCATTTGCCTAGAAATTTCTTGATGTTCAAAACATTAAAAACATCTTATTTAAAGTGGTGTATGTATCAACAACCATTGAGAAAGATTAAGAATAGTCTTCACATTGAGGATACAACCAGAATGATGTCTTGAAACATCATTCTATGTAGCAAATTACTGATACATCTCACAATTACTGATACAATCCTTGTGATTCCATAGGGTGACCCTGATATGATCGATGATCTCAGAAAAAATGAAGTCTGGCTTGAGAGTCAACTTCCTTTTTCTTGTGTGAATATGATCATTCAGTATCTCCCTTAGGAAAAATTTTCAACTTTAAAAAGATCTTATTTTTTCTTAAATCTCTATCCTTAAGCATATGATTAAGTAAAGCTTCAGAGTACAAATGTGTTCATATTAGCTCCTGTAATATATGGTCTTGTCTGTCATGGATGCTTAGATACACAAAGTGATATATATTTTATTTCATTATGATATATTTCATTTATCTAGAGGCATGAGAATAAATGTATTTCATCTCTGTACAGCAGCTTTGTAGAACCATCTGTATGTATTCTCTTGCATTTTTATTGCTCTATTACTCCAAGGAACTCATGATGCCCTATTAAGACTTTTTGTTGCTGTTTTTGGTGGTGGTGTTGATTTTGTCTAATGATAACCACATAGAACTATCTGATGCAGATAAATATACATAAAGTCATATCCAAGGCTGCTTGTTTTGTTGTAAATTTAATTTTCATGAAGAAAAATGTGGAAGCATTTAATCTTTTGAAAATCTAAGGGCAAACCTTAAATACATCATAAAACGATTCCTGCCAAGTCAATAAAGACATTGCCTTTTTACTTCCAGACTTAATTGTATCAATAATGGATTTCATTATGGCATATTCATTAATGCATGTAAACATTTTAATAATATCTACTTCTATATTACCTTCTATTCTCCCTAGACTCTACCTCTGCAGTTTCAGATCTTCATCAGCCCTGGAAAAATATGTTTCTTGCTTTATTTTTGTGATTATTTTTAAATTTGTAGATTTTCCTATATTTATACAATGAAATATGATCATATCTACCTCACTCCTTCTTCCAATTTCTTTCACATTTCCCTAAATACATTCCACTCTTCCATTTGTAATTCTCCCTCTCTCTTTCTCTCTCTCTCTCCCTCCCTCCCCCACTAGTAACTCCATAAGTAGCTAGAACTGCTCATGTGTTAATGAGTGCGAGCCCATCTGCTGGAGCATGAGAAATATACTAGCGTCAATTTTATTCTCAATAACAAATGACTTTTTCAGTCCTTTGGTAACTTCTCATGACCATAGCTCAGTCATAAAGGGTAGGCATTGGAGATAATCTAAGTCATCTATGCTAGAACTGTGCCTGCTTTAATCTTGTATAGATACTGTGCAGGTAACCATAGCTGCTGTGAGGACGTGATTGTGAGATTCATCAAATTCAGAAGGTGGCATCTTCCGCTAATGCCCATCTTCTTTATGCTTCCTCTTCTGTGATGTTCTCTCAGCCTTGATGCTGAAGCAGAAATATAGATGACCTGATCAGGTGTAGGTGTTCAGTCTCAGTCATGTTTTTGATATTATACATTATAATCAGGACACTTTACAGTGTAAAATCAATTAAAATTTTAGTAACTCATCACAGGTAGTATACTCAACCAAAATTAATTTTGTTAGGATAGAAGATTAATATTTAATTTAAAAACCCAAATCTGTGTAGCCTCAAAAAGCTAAATAAAATTAATCACATATTAATAAATCCCACTTGTATTTTATAGTACTTAGAATCATTAAATTACATGCATGAATCTAATCAAATATAATGATATGTGGTGATGATTATAGAATATAGATGGCTGAGATCAGAGACATAAACAAATGAAGAGATTCACTCTTTGCATAGATTGAAGATTAAGTTATAAGTCCTCTACAAACTGATTGACATATTAAACATTAGCATACTTAAAATTGTGGGTGAAATATTAGAATAGAAATATTGAAATAAGTAAAGATATTTGGGTAACCCACTATCTCATTTAAGTCTTACTCTAAAGTCAAAGCAACAGTTGCTGGGAGATCATACTTTGCTCTTTATCAAACAAATTTAAATCAATTTAAAGCAGGACCTTTGAGACATACACATATAAAGTAAACTGATTTTTGACAAGGTGTCAAATCAAGAAAATAGAAACTTTTGTAAAATTAACACAATAATGTGGAATACAAAATTAAATTAATAGCTAAATTAAAATGCAAACCATATAAGTTCCAAGATAACAGCATATCAGAAAATTCTTCATGTCTCTGGCTAAGAAAAATGCCACATGGTTGTAAATGCAAAAGGATGACTTATGAATAAAAATGTCTACCTTGGATGTCATAAATATTAAGAAAGTAGCTATGAGTGCAGACATAGAAGGTTGATCATGTACTTACAGTGCAAACTGTAACATTAAAATATGAGTGCTTTTCTTTAAATAGAATAAAACAAAACATTACATTTTCCTATTTTTTAAATTCTACTTTAGGAAACTTGATGGGGTCAGGTTACATTTTCATTATATTTAATAATGAATTTAAAAGTTTAAAATGTTTTGTTCATTTTCCAGTTATCAGATTCAGGTTGTCATTATCTTAGACTCTAGGTGGTATAAATATTCTATAACTAAGCTCTGGCAGTTACCACAAATGTAAGCAAAAAAAAAAAAAAGAGATACTATGTGGCCCATACAAGTTCCATAAAACTTAGATGTACTGAGGTCCAGACTGGTTCACACACAAAAATTAGTTTCTTGTATGTTTATTATTTATTTTATAAATACTTTGAGTTCATGGGGATTTGATTCTTTGCTTTGTCACTGCTGTTTTATACTATAGAAAGTGATAACCTTAAAATTAATTTAAATTTTATTTTTTTATTTTATTTTTTTTATTAATTATTTTACTTGTTTACATTTCAAATGTTGTCCCCTATCCTGGTCTCTCTTCCATGAACTCCCCACACATTCCTTCTTCCCTTTGCCTCTAAGAGGGTGCTTCCCCCATCCAGCCACCCACCCACATACTCTAGTCTTACTCTCTAGCATCTCCCTTATCTGAGGCATTGAGCTTCCACAGGACAAAGCACCTACCCTCTCACTCATCTCAGAGGATGCCAGATAAGGCAATCCTCAGCTACATATGTAGAGGAAGCCATGGACTGGCCTATGTATTCTCTTTGGTTGGTGGTTTAGTCCCAACTCTTACACACCTGATAAATAACTTGAGTAAAGTTGGTGAAAATAAAATTAACTAAAACAAATCAGTAGCCTTCCTCTATGCAAAGGATAAACAGGCTGAGAAAGAAATTAGGGAAATGACACCCTTCACAATTTTCACAAATAACATAAAATATTTTGGGGTAACTCTAACCAACCCAGTGAAAGATCTGTATGACAAGAACTTCATGTCTCTAAAGAAAGAAATTGAAGAAGACTGCAGAAGATGGAAAGATCTCCTAAGTTCATAGATTGGTAGGATTAATATAGTAAAAATGGTCATCTTACCAAAAGAAATCTACAGATACAATGCAATCCCCATCAAAATTCCAACTCAGTTTTTCACAAAGAGAAAGTGCAGTTCTCAACTTCATATGGAGTAAGAAGAAGAAAAAAAAAGAAAACAGGATAGTGAAAACAATTCTCTGCAACAAAAGAACTTCTGGGACAATCACCATCCCTGACCCCAAGCTGTATGTACTACAGAGCAATAGTGATAAACACTGGATGGTATTGATACAAAGACAGGCAGGAAGATCAATGGAATAGAATTGAAGACCCAGAAATGAACTCACACACCTATGATCACCTGATCTTGGACAAAGAAGCCAAAACATCCAGTGGAAAAAAAGACAGTATTTTCAATAAATGGTGTTGGCTCAAGTGGCCATTAGCATGTAGAAGAATGCAAATTGATCAGTTTTTATCTCTTCATACAAAGGTCAAGTCCAAGTTGATCAAGGACTCCACATAAAACCATATGCATTGAATTGAATGGAAGAGAAAGTAGGAAAGAACCTTGAATACATTGGCCCAGGGGAAAATTTCCTGAACAGAACACCAATGGATCAGGCTCTAGATCAACAATGGACAAATGGGACCTCATAAAATTGAAAAGCTTCTGTAAGGCAAAGAACACTGTCAATAGGACAAAATGACACACCACAGTTTGGGAAAAGTTCTTTACCATGTCTACATTTGATAGAGGGCTAACATCCAAAATAAACTAAGAACTCAAGAAGTTAGACTCCAAATTTTAGTTTTAAATATGAAACCTATTTAATATATGTAACACTGCTTTCTGGCTAATTTAATTATTCACAGTTGTAACTTTCCTTGAGAATAACTAACTTTAGCTTTGCCTTTCAGTCCACCTTCTTCAGATACTCTGTAGAATGCAACTTTTACCTTACTGTCAATTGTGAAAAATGTGATTTTTAAATTTTGTTTGACTCTCATTCAATTGTTTTCTCTCATACTACCAATGTTACTTTGTTCAGTCTTATTAGTCACATACTTTAAAAATACAGTGATTTATTATTGTCCAAATCAAAGCTTGGACTTGTGAAGTGTCTAAGTGCTTGGCTTCTCATTCAGATCCCATCTTAATTATTTACTTATGGGGACAATGTCACAGCAACTAGAGAGATTTAATTAGGCAGCAATTATTCCTTTATTTACTCCACACTTTGGAGGAGACAGACAAAGCTTACTTTCTTAATGTTTGCCTCTGATAGCCAGTAGGCTCAACACCAAAAGTCTCACTTCTGATTCAAGCATTCATTATAGGAGTTGCCAGTCACAGTAGGAAGTATATATTATATATGGATATATGTTGCTATTTCATTTCCAACACCACTATTTATTCTTCAAGAAAAGATGGTGCTTACTAAGATTCTTGAGATGAGAACATAAACTCCTTGCTCTCACATATACAGATGCTTGTCACAAATGCTGAACTCTTCCTTTCCAGCACTTTGTGTGGGGGTTATAACGTGCTTACTCTGGTGTGAGAAATTGTCCTTAAATAATTCATCCTTTCCATTATTATTCATGGATACTCCTTTGCTCATTTTTAGTCTTATTTATGTATCTCCTACTGTGAAAATTGATAACATTTTTGTCTGAGTCACAGTGAGCACTTATCACCCCCACCAAAGAAGGCTTTCCACTGCACCCTCAATTTTACAAAACTGCATCCATTAAAAAATCTGTTGTCTTCTTAGGGCAGCTCCATAGATCTTTCTCATGCCTGTTTGCTATTACAGAGCCTGGAGTGCGAAGTAGATACCCAGGAATAGCTGGATCATATAAAGCAAATGATGATTTTTGTCTTTTTGTCTCATTCATCAGGAATGCCACACTGGCATTTCATCCCCAGTACACCCCTCCATATCCCCTTGATTTATAAGAAATGATTGCTGGTGGCACTGCAATAACTGCAGGTAATTGTGTAAATCCTACTCTTGAAATTGCTGGGCTGAAAATTTAAGCATATCCAAATAGTTTAAGTGATCCACTGCTCACACATTCCATCTGAAATTTTGCTTTCTTAGGCCTTATATATCTTGTTTGGGTTTTCTTATATGAGTTGACAGTTTGGGTAATTTCAGACGGAAAGAGAAAATTAGAAGTTGCTGCCTGTTTAGTAGCATCTGTTGTTGTATTCCCCTTTCTAGTTACTGAAGAAGCAGGTTTTTTACATTTGATGCTGGCAATACTTCCTATGCCTTTTAAGCACACTCCAGCTTTCTTTGTAATTTGTTATCTACCTTTGATTTGATACTACAAATGTGCTGCTGTATTTACTATTTGGAATAAAAGTTTCAGATTCTTCGAAGAGCTTAGTTATCAGTTCTGATAGGAGTATAGGCTTCAAATGAATACTTTAGAATTAGTTTAGAAATGTATGCCACACAATTGAGAATCATTTTTTTCTTTTATTCTTTTTAATAGTGTTCTTTTGCATCTTGCTTACCAGGCATTTGAAACACAGAATGGTAAAGTATTATTGAAAATATATTTTGCACCTAATCTTTTGTATGATTTCATGTTTTGACTTACTGATTGTATTTAAAGAGCAACCAGACTTTCACAGTCAAAAATGAGTACAGTTTTCCATAGATATATAACAGTGTGCTATTTTGAAGTTATGACTCCTGTTTCATTTTTTTCAGGAGATACAATTTTTATGAAAAAATAAGAATAACATACTAAAATATTTATTACAGTTATATGTTAATTATACCCTATCTTTTAAAAGGTAATACACACAGATAACATATTAACTATGCCTTTTTTTTACCTGGTAGTTCATTTGTCTGTATTGCACTTACCGGATTGGTCTATACCAGCAGCATCTCAGTTTCTTCCATTATAATACATCCAATTGATATTTTATAGAGAAGAAATTTGCCTTACAACATGAGGAACTATGAGCCAGAAAATAGAGAATTAATTAAAAAATAGAGAATTAAAAAATATTTGATCAGAGAATAAGATGTAGAAAAGTTATACTACAAACATTTAAGAAGGATCTTCAGAGAGACATATAAGAGTTGTGGAACCAACAGTTTGGTGAGGTTGTATGTAAGGATATAAGCATATAAAGTATACCAACTATTATTAGAGTTTTTAACAGAAATGATGCTATAAAATGAGAAAAAAGCAAGGACTTATTAAAGAGATATGGAGGATGGTTATCTGGGAGAAGCAAGACATTGTGGGAAGAAGCTCAAAGCAATTGTTTGGAAGTTCTCAAGTTAGTAGAATGTTTGCAAAGCCTGCACAAAAGGCTGAGTTTCATTTCTAGCTCAACACGAAGTAGATGTGGTGGCACATAGTTATCATCACAATACTCTAGGCAGTCGGAACATGTGGGTCCCAGTGCTGGTGACAGAAGGCTTTCCACAAAGATCTCCAGCCTGGCCAAGTGTGAGGGTTCAGGCCAAGGAGACAGAGTGCAAGCAGGCAGGGGGAATCGCCTCCTGCCTCCGCTGCTGCCTCTACCCCCATCTACGCTGTTGCTACCCAGTTGCTCCTAGGTGTTGCACCTGTTGCTCTGCACTGAGTTGGTCTGGGCTCAGCCGGGTGAGAAGCTGACTAGCTAGCAAGGAGTGCAGGAAGGGTCTTGAAGGCGCTTCAGGAGTACAGATCTCTTCCCAGGGGGTAGTGACACGGATCTTGCAACAGAAACTCTCAGACAATGGGATGATTCTTGCACAACTTTACTTCTCCTGAATAGGGCTCTTATATACAGTTTCAGGGTGAGTTAGGGTCTGGCAGCAGGTAACTCCTATTGGCTTGATCTGAGAGCTTAGAGATACCTCATCTACATGTAGGAGAGCCTGAGGCACTGTTCCTATGTGACTGATGGCCATAGACCTCTCTGTTGGAGGGGCTGTAGAGGACTAAAGCTAAGTGAGACGAACTAGGGGGTCCAGGAGCAAGCCAAACTCCTACCTTCCTTTAGGGTCTCCAGGGTTCGAAACAGACTCAACTATGTACTCCACTGTCTCTCACAGCCCACCATCCCACAGGAGTGGAGGTAGTAGGACCTGAAATTGTAGGTCACAGATGGAATTTTAACTCAGTGGAAGAGCAGTTGTCTAGTTATGGAGGTCCCTGGGTTTAGTTCTCAGCTCCCAACAGTAACAACAGAAGACTATATCTAGGTAAGCAATACTAGGCTGTTGCTTGCCTGGATTATTATATTTGTAACATGCCCAGAATGATGGTGCAAGCCTTTTATTACCAGATGCAGGAAGATTTCCATAAATTCCAGGTCATTACATAGAGAAAAGCAGCCCATTCCTCCAGCAAAAAGAGAAAGAAACAAAGAAAGGAAGGAAGGAAGAAAGAAAAGAAAACAGAAAATCCACATAAAACAAGATAGAAAATTATAGGTCATTCTTGACAACCTATTTAGCTTATGTCCATCTTGGTCTACATGATACTCCAAGTCACAAAACAAATGAAAATTAAAGAAAATATATTCAGGTAGATACTTTCAGGTCTGTATGACTTATCTTGCATTAATGGAAAATTTTCTAATCCATATTATATTGTCTCCTATTTTTAATGTCAAAAACATTAAATTATTTATTATACAGAAATATTAGAAAGACAAATGATTAGAATAAGGAAAACTGGGAGAAAAGTGTAGATAGTTAGAATAAACATCCTATGAAGTTATTAAAAATTTAAGTGTATTTGTAGAAGCTTAATCTAAACTTAGAATTCTTGTTTTTAAAATAATAGTAATTATGATACTGTTATGAGTCATAAATTACATTAATTATCACTAAGTGAATAATTTAAAAGCTTTTTCATTTACACCCATATAATAACATTTTAGCAGTTTCCATGGTAATAATGTAAACACATAGGAAAAATGTGTGAGTCAAATTTATAAGATAACAAATTATCCCAAATTAGTACAGCCAACTAATTGGCACTCAGCTCAAAAGCAAACTATTATGGGGACACCAGACATCTTCTGCAGCATCTTCTAAATAAATACTTTCATGTCTTTTTCTATAATTTGTATTTTGTGTGTATGAAATTTTTTAAACACAAGTCTGTGTATTACATTTGTGCCTGGTGTCCAGACAGGCCAGAAGAGGGAGTTGGATTCTCTGAAATTGTAGTTACAGATGGTTGTGAACCCCCATGTGGTGATAGAATCAAACTTGTGTCTTCTGGAAGAGCAGCTGATACTCTTAACCACTAAGCCATCTCTCTAGCTCCAGTTGTCACATTTCTAAAATACCAAATAGTCTCCAGTATCAAGATTTGTTTTCCTTTGTTTATAAGATGGAGCCATTTGCTTTTTATTTACAATGATCAGTATCATTTTTGTGAGTGTTTCTTGATGTTCCTTGTAATTATGATAAATTTTAAGCTAAAAATAGCAAAATGTAAATCTAGTGGTGAGGAATGTTAAACTTAGAATCATTCCACATGCTTGTCACAAATGCTGAACTCTTCCTTTCCAGCACTTTGTGTGGGGGTTATAACGTGCTTACTCTGGTGTGAGAAATTGTCCTTAAATAATTCATCCTTTCCATTATTATTCATGGATACTCCTTTGCTCATTTTTAGTCTTATTTATGTATCTCCTACTGTGAAAATTGATAACATTTTTGTCTGAGTCACAGTGAGCACTTATCACCCCCACCAAAGAAGGCTTTCCACTGCACCCTCAATTTTACAAAACTGCATCCATTAAAAAAATCTGTTGTCTTCTTAGGGCAGCTCCATAGATCTTTCTCATGCCTGTTTGCTATTACAGAGCCTGGAGTGCGAAGTAGATACCCAGGAATAGCTGGATCATATAAAGCAAATGATGATTTTTGTCTTTTTGTCTCATTCATCAGGAATGCCACACTGGCATTTCATCCCCAGTACACCCCTCCATATCCCCTTGATTTATAAGAAATGATTGCTGGTGGCACTGCAATAACTGCAGGTAATTGTGTAAATCCTACTCTTGAAATTGCTGGGCTGAAAATTTAAGCATATCCAAATAGTTTAAGTGATCCACTGCTCACACATTCCATCTGAAATTTTGCTTTCTTAGGCCTTATATATCTTGTTTGGGTTTTCTTATATGAGTTGACAGTTTGGGTAATTTCAGACGGAAAGAGAAAATTAGAAGTTGCTGCCTGTTTAGTAGCATCTGTTGTTGTATTCCCCTTTCTAGTTACTGAAGAAGCAGGTTTTTACATTTGATGCTGGCAATACTTCCTATGCCTTTTAAGCACACTCCAGCTTTCTTTGTAATTTGTTATCTACCTTTGATTTGATACTACAAATGTGCTGCTGTATTTACTATTTGGAATAAAAGTTTCAGATTCTTCGAAGAGCTTAGTTATCAGTTCTGATAGGAGTATAGGCTTCAAATGAATACTTTAGAATTAGTTTAGAAATGTATGCCACACAATTGAGAATCATTTTTTTCTTTTATTCTTTTTAATAGTGTTCTTTTGCATCTTGCTTACCAGGCATTTGAAACACAGAATGGTAAAGTATTATTGAAAATATATTTTGCACCTAATCTTTTGTATGATTTCATGTTTTGACTTACTGATTGTATTTAAAGAGCAACCAGACTTTCACAGTCAAAAATGAGTACAGTTTTCCATAGATATATAACAGTGTGCTATTTTGAAGTTATGACTCCTGTTTCATTTTTTTCAGGAGATACAATTTTTATGAAAAAATAAGAATAACATACTAAAATATTTATTACAGTTATATGTTAATATACCCTATCTTTTAAAAGGTAATACACACAGATAACATATTAACTATGCCTTTTTTTTACCCTGGTAGTTCATTTGTCTGTATTGCACTTACCGGATTGGTCTATACCAGCAGCATCTCAGTTTCTTCCATTATAATACATCCAATTGATATTTTATAGAGAAGAAATTTGCCTTACAACATGAGGAACTATGAGCCAGAAAATAGAGAATTAATTAAAATAGAGAATTAAAAAATATTTGATCAGAGAATAAGATGTAGAAAAGTTATACTACAAACATTTAAGAAGGATCTTCAGAGAGACATATAAGAGTTGTGGAACCAACAGTTTGGTGAGGTTGTATGTAAGGATATAAGCATATAAAGTATACCAACTATTATTAGAGTTTTAACAGAAATGATGCTATAAAATGAGAAAAAAGCAAGGACTTATTAAAGAGATATGGAGGATGGTTATCTGGGAGAAGCAAGACATTGTGGGAAGAAGCTCAAAGCAATTGTTTGGAAGTTCTCAAGTTAGTAGAATGTTTGCAAAGCCTGCACAAAAGGCTGAGTTTCATTTCTAGCTCAACACGAAGTAGATGTGGTGGCACATAGTTATCATCACAATACTCTAGGCAGTCGGAACATGTGGGTCCCAGTGCTGGTGACAGAAGGCTTTCCACAAAGATCTCCAGCCTGGCCAAGTGTGAGGGTTCAGGCCAAGGAGACAGAGTGCAAGCAGGCAGGGGGAATCGCCTCCTGCCTCCGCTGCTGCCTCTACCCCCATCTACGCTGTTGCTACCCAGTTGCTCCTAGGTGTTGCACCTGTTGCTCTGCACTGAGTTGGTCTGGGCTCAGCCGGTGAGAAGCTGACTAGCTAGCAAGGAGTGCAGGAAGGGTCTGAAGGCGCTTCAGGAGAACAGATCTCTTCCCAGGGGGTAGTGACACGGATCTTGCAACAGAAACTCTCAGACAATGGGATGATTCTTGCACAACTTTACTTCTCCTGAATAGGGCTCTTATATACAGTTTCAGGGTGAGTTAGGGTCTGGCAGCAGGTAACTCCTATTGGCTTGATCTGAGAGCTTAGAGATACCTCATCTACATGTAGGAGAGCCTGAGGCACTGTTCCTATGTGACTGATGGCCATAGACCTCTCTGTTGGAGGGGCTGTAGAGGACTAAAGCTAAGTGAGACGAACTAGGGGTTCCAGGAGCAAGCCAAACTCCTACCTTCCCTTTAGGGTCTCCAGGGTTCGAAGCAGACTCAACTATGTACTCCACTGTCTCTCACAGCCCACCATCCCACAGGAGTGGAGGTAGTAGGACCTGAAATTGTAGGTCACAGATGGAATTTTAACTCAGTGGAAGAGCAGTTGTCTAGTTATGGAGGTCCCTGGGTTTAGTTCTCAGCTCCCAACAGTAACAACAGAAGACTATATCTAGGTAAGCAATACTAGGCTGTTGCTTGCCTGGATTATTATATTTGTAACATGCCCAGAATGATGGTGCAAGCCTTTTATTACCAGATGCAGGAAGATTTCCATAAATTCCAGGTCATTACATAGAGAAAAGCAGCCCCATTCCTCCAGCAAAAAGAGAAAGAAACAAAGAAAGGAAGGAAGGAAGAAAGAAAAGAAAACAGAAAATCCACATAAAACAAGATAGAAAAATTATAGGTCATTCTTGACAACCTATTTAGCTTATGTCCATCTTGGTCTACATGATACTCCAAGTCACAAAACAAATGAAAATTAAAGAAAATATATTCAGGTAGATACTTTTCAGGTCTGTATGACTTATCTTGCATTAATGGAAAATTTTCTAATCCATATTATATTGTCTCCTATTTTAATGTCAAAAACATTAAATTATTTATTATACAGAAATATTAGAAAGACAAATGATTAGAATAAGGAAAACTGGAGAAAAGTGTAGATAGTAGAATAAACATCCTATGAAGTTATTAAAAATTTAAGTGTATTTGTAGAAGCTTAATCTAAACTTAGAATTCTTGTTTTTAAAATAATAGTAATTATGATACTGTTATGAGTCATAAATTACATTAATTATCACTAAGTGAATAATTTAAAAGCTTTTTCATTTACACCCATAAATAACATTTTAGCAGTTTCCATGGTAATAATGTAAACACATAGGAAAAATGTGTGAGTCAAATTTATAAGATAACAAATTATCCCAAATTAGTACAGCCAACTAATTGGCACTCAGCTCAAAAAGCAAACTATTATGGGGACACCAGACATCTTCTGCAGCATCTTCTAAATAAATACTTTCATGTCTTTTTCTATAATTTGTATTTTGTGTGTATGAAATTTTTTAAACACAAGTCTGTGTATTACATTTGTGCCTGGTGTCCAGACAGGCCAGAAGAGGGAGTTGGATTCTCTGAAATTGTAGTTACAGATGGTTGTGAACCCCCATGTGGTGATAGAATCAAACTTGTGTCTTCTGGAAGAGCAGCTGATACTCTTAACCACTAAGCCATCTCTCTAGCTCCAGTTGTCACATTTCTAAAAATACCAAATAGTCTCCAGTATCAAGATTTGTTTTCCTTTGTTTATAAGATGGAGCCATTTGCTTTTTATTTACAATGATCAGTATCATTTTTGTGAGTGTTTCTTGATGTTCCTTGTAATTATGATAAATTTTAAGCTAAAAATAGCAAAATGTAAAATCTAGTGGTGAGGAATGTTAAAACTTAGAATCATTCCACATGATCAGATCATTCACCCTTGCATGTAGATGTAGGTAGGCTTGCATGTGTTTTTAAAATAATATGTACATTAGCATAGGGTGGCTTTGTGTCTACTCCTCTGCCTTAGAAGTACAGGAACCATAGTCACCCTCCTGAAGTGTCCAGATAGAGACACATTCGCTTTCCTTCTATTCAATTTTTATTGGGTATTTTATTTATTTACATTTCAGAAGCCATCCCTTTCCCCATTTCCCCTCCCTAGGATCCCCCTACCCCATCCTCCCTCCTCCTTTTTGCTTTTATACCATTTTGATTACATGCAAGTATTAAGGTCAGTTCTAGGTTAAACAACTATCAATACAATGGATGCAAATAGTCAAGGAACAAGAAGACAGTAAACACAAATAGTCAAAGAACAAGCAAGGCAATAAACAAAATTCCATGAACTACTCCCATGATAACTGTTTTTAAGGGCTTATCAGGAGCCAAAATTGACCAACTTCCCTGTCCAAGCCCAGAGTCGTTTTCATGTCTGAAGCCTATTTTCTTGTTCTAGCCTAAAATGCAGATCTTGCCTGAAATTACTTCTTTGTTCTTGCCTAAGATTTATATTCCTGCCTGAAATTGTTTCTTTGTTCTAACTAATGTCAGATTCCTGCCTAAAGCCTACTTCCTTGTCCTTGGCCAATGTCATATTCTGCAAAGCAGCCCTCAAAGTTCTTCTCCTCTCCCCTTTTTTATTTCATAAACTAGACTGAGCCTGTCTTAGGTGTTTTTGCCAAGAATACCTTCCTTACTCCATCATATATCATATGCATTTATGTCTTAGGTTGGTAAGGTTCTTGTAGAATCTTACTTGTTCTTTCCTTCTATTCTTTTTTTTTTTCATTTATAATACATATTTTAATTTTTTTCTTTTTTTATTGGATATTTTATTTACATTTCAGATGTTATTCTCTTTACCCATTTCCTCCCTCACTTAGAAATCCCCTATCCCATCCCACCTCCTACTGCTTCTATAAGGATGTGTCCCCACCCACCCACTCCCACATCCCAGCCCTGGAATTCCACCATATTGGGGCATCTAGCTTTCATGGGACCAAGGATCTCCTTCACACCTATGCTCAACAAGGCCATCCTCCCTTACATATACAGCTAGAGCCATGGGTCCTCCCTATGTGATCCCAGGCTGGTGGTTTAGACTCTGGGAGATCTAGTTGGTTAGTTCTATTCTTAATAGAGTTTTTTGTTCATGTTTGTTGTCATTATGCACTGGAGATTCTTGATGTAGTGCTGGATCAGATCTACAGAACTCTAGATAGATCTTTTCTACATACTCTGAGCCATGCTAAGTACATGGAAGGGTAGAATAGCAAGTGGGCATGTTTTTAGAGAACTGGCCAGATTCCTTGCCTAGCATTCATATTCTAGCTATAGATATGCTTAGCACCATGACAAAGAATGGCAACTTCTGTACCTGGCAAGCCACATCAGAGTATAAGTTTTAGGAGCTGAGTAATTGATGTTCTTTTTTGTTTGCTTTACTCTGACCTAATTTCATAACCCACTGACTGCCTTACTTACTGATTAATCTTCTTAACTTGGTGTAGAATTGATGGAGAAGCTATAGTCATACATGAAGTTAACAAATGCTGTGTAATTCTCAGTAGTTTATATTCCCCATGTAAGCCTACTGGAAGTTTTAAACAGTAAAAGCTTCATTTAGGATCAGGAAGATGTCTCAGCAGGTAAGATTATTAATCATGCAAGTCCAGTGATCTGAGTCTCATCCACAGAATTCATGTAAAATTGAAAGATTCTACTTTACAAACTTGTACTCTGGCCTCATGCATGTTGGCCTCATACCAACATGTATCAGCACATGTCATGTACATGAGTTCAAACACAATAATACAGACTAAAATAAAATTTAAGTAAAACACCCAATACATATAAGTTACCAAACATCCTAACCCTGCAATTATTCTAATGAATGCATAAATGTCTGGTAATGAATGATGTTGAAATTACCAGTATTGCTAGAGAATTTCCACACACAATATGGTACATCTCTAACCTGGAAGAAACCAAATAAAATAGAAATTAGAACTCTGGCTTCTAATGAATTTGTGTTGTATTTTACCATCAGAAAATCAAAACATCAGAAATAAAGCATTGAACCCATCATGGGGTTCCCAATGGAGGAATTAGAGAGAAGACTGAAGGAGATGAAAGTGTTTGTGGCTCCATGGGGAGAGCAACAATACCAACCAACCAGAGCTCCCAGGGCATAAACCACCAGTCTGGGAGCACATAGGGAGGGACCATTGTTGGGAGACTGATTCTAACAGAGAGGGCTTATCATCTTTGCAGCCATCTCAGGCCATATACCCTGACAAGAGACTTTTTTCAACAGTCCACAACAGCTGAGCACACTCTGATAAACATCTTGTTTTTCTCACATATCTTGTTTTGTTGTATAGTGCCCCCAGCTGCAAGGAGCACGTGGTCTCCACACTGCTAGCTAGGCAGACATGGTCTCCATGCTGCTAGGCACACATGGTCTCCACACAGCTAGCTAGGCGCATGTGGTCTCCATGCTGCAAGACACATGAGTAGGCCTTCAGCTGTGCTTGTCCACGAGGGCAAGGCATGTGGTAAAGGGTATAAATACCCAGGATTTCCTTTCAATAAACGAGACTTGATCAGACTCTGTCTTGTCTCCATTCTTCATGTCTGTTGCCCCTCCCCACTCTCTCTCTCACTAGCCCTGACCGGCAGACCAGAGCAGCAGAACAGGCCAGAACAAAGTGGCCCCCAAACGTGGGGCAGCTCCAGACCGGAACTGAAAGACTGGTTTGTTACAACCAATGGCTCCAGCTGTATATGGAGAGGAGGATGGCCTTGTCGGGCATAGGTGGAAGTGGAGATCCTTGGTCCAGTGAAGGCTAGATGCTCCAGTGTGGGGGAATTAGAAGCTGGGAGGAGGGAGTGGTGGGTGGGTGGGGCACATTCTCATAGAAGCAATAGAAGGTGGGATGGATAGGGGATTTCTGGGTGTGGGGAAATGGGTAAAGGGGATCACATCTGAATTGTAAGTTAAATATCCAATAAAGAAAAAAAAGCATGGTAAGTCAAGAATCATCTGTACAATTGGTTTTTACAATTATCCAATATCAGTTTCTCATAATAAGTCTATGTTTTCTATCTTTTTTAGCTCTGTATCTTAGATTAATAAATATGTTATTCTGGAGGCAATTAATTATCCCAGGTCCCCTTCATATTCTGTGATTTAACAACATAACAAGAATGAACTAAGTTAATTTTAAAATTACCAATTGTTTATTTTCAAACTGTAAAATACTTAGAAGCTTAACAAGAGAAAATCATAAAAGAACAATTAATTAAAAATTCTAAGAAATGAAAACTCTTAAAATTTAAATATAGTAAATATAAGATGCTGACAGAAAATAAAAATATTATGGTTTTTCTGACAAGTGCTAATACCATTAATATGCAGAAGACATTTGCAAATAAATAGAATACTTGCTTCCATTTGATAAAATTATGAGACATAAGAGCTAACTTTTTTGAAATGTAAGTTTTCTATATTAAACTCATAGAAAATACTTCTGCTTAACATTTTGCCAGTATTATGAAAAAATTATAATAGGAGCTACACAATTTATTGTAATAGTTTAAGAGAACATGTAGATGTGCTGACTTAAAAAGACATATAGGAAATGGCCTCAGTGACTTAACACATTTCAGGGCTTTATTGTGTGTGTGTGTGTGGTTATGTGTGTTTGTATATGTGCTTGTGTGTATGCTTATGTGTGTATGTGTCTTAGTGTGTTTGTATGTGTGTGTATGTTTGTGTGAGTCTTGGTTTGTGTATGTATGAGCGTTAATGTTTGTATGTGTTAGGTATGTGTTTATTTTTTTATTTGTGTATGTATTTGTATGTTTGAATGTGTGTTGGTATGTGTATATGTGTGTTTTGGGGATATGTATATATAGTATATATATGTGTATGTATGCGTGTGTGTGTACGTTTGTGTGTGTTGGTGTGTGTGTGCTGGTGTGTGTGTGTTGCTATGTCTGTGTGTTGCTATGTGTGCGTCCTTGAATTAGTGTGGGGGTATGCTTGTATCCTCAGAGACCAGAAGAGTATATTTTGATACTCAGAGCTGGAGATACTGGTATTTGTAAGCCATAAGAAGTGAGTGCTAGAATCCAAACACTGGTTCTTATTTATTGAACCGTAAGCAATTTAAACTGCTGAGTTTTCTCCCTAGCTTCAACTGACACAATTTCAGTGTGTAATTTTCACCAAATGTGGGAGCATATGTCAGCTCAATAGGTTAACACAGAACATATCCACATTCTGTTTAAAGGTTCAAAATTCAAGCAGGCAGCCATTCTGCCATCTTTCAGCCATTACATTCTCATTACTCTTTGAACACTACTCTCTAAAGTTTTGACATCATAGTTTGCTCTCTCTTTTGCATAGTTTTCATACTTCATACACAAAACAAACAAAAAGCATTTTCAAAATAAAAGTGAAATAAATTTTTTATTATGGAAAGTTGTATAGTTCAATCTATTCTTGCTAATGTTATAAGAGATTAGTTATACCACTTATTTTGGGTAATATTCTAAATTTTCATATGTAGTCTATAATACTTTGATAGTATTATGTCCAGTTTTCTATTGCTCCCATTTCATTTTTGTCAGTCTACCTTCATCTCCATGCCAACAATTTCTCTATTTTGATGTGTGCATGTGTATATGTGTGTGTGTTTGTGAAGAAAGGGGCAGAGATTAGATAGATAGATAGATAGATAGATAGATAGATAGATAGATATAGAGTCTACCTCGAGTTCATCAAACTGTAATCATTCCCAGACACTATATCTCCTAGTCTCCCCACATTGGGAATTGAGACATCTACACACTATTTTGTTGAGGAGGATGCAAATGTTGAAACAAGCATAAAACTAGGCTTCTGTAAACTCTAGAAAGAAATGAGAATATTCAAAAATTTTTTTCTGTTATTTAAGTCCCCATTTCTGGCATGCTCTAATTCATTGTTTCTCCTCTATTTCATTCCTTTATAGCTTTAAGATGTGTAAAGTGAGGAATGTTTGATATCTATAAGAGATACCATAATAACACTACTAGTGCTATAAGCTGTGTAGGTGATATCAAGGTCAAAGAAGGATCAATGTGTATTAGATATGAGGTACATAACCTCAGATAGATAGAAGTTATTTCATAAATCTTACTACGTTACCTAAAGGTGCCGAGGGATATGTAGAAGGAAAGACAAACGACTTTAGAACTCATGGAATGTGGTCCCCTGGTTACCACAGTCACAAAGGGTAAGCCTAGGTATGGCATGACCCCAGGTCCATGTGTCCTGAGGATTTTATGCTGCTACTGAGTTCTGTTTTGCTTGCTGCCCCTATCCATTATCTGAATCTTTAAGGCTCTGAGCAGATTTTGCACCACTAGATCTCTTAATCTGAGCAGATAATGACTCAATCCCACCTAGGAAAGAACTTAAAGATGTAGATTGTCAGCTATGACCCTTAGAAAGCATTTGGAAAAATAAATTGTTATTGAAGTTAGGTAGAGATATCTTTATCTGCTGGCTTTGATGTAGAAAATCTTAGGAAACAATTTGAAGTTCAGAAAGGCACCCTCTTATTAGTTAAGCTATGGAACTTTTACTGTCAGGGAACAAGAACAATGGCAGCATTGGCTGCTGTGACTCTCACTGAGGCTGGACTGGTGATGGTTGAGTTCTTGTACCCATTTTTGCCCTAAGCTTCCTAATCTGATTTATTAAGAATTGCTGATGAGTAGATATACATTCTGAGGATTTAAAGTACATATGACTGATTTTTATATAAAAATTTAGACTTGGATTTTTAGATCTTACAGATTACTATTAAAGATTAATAATAAAAATAATTACTCCTTTCTTTGTAACCACAGTGCTGCCTGCCAGGAAAAAAAAAAAAACTGGAAAAACACTGCCTTGCTTGTTTACACTTTTGTTAATCTATAACAAGTTGCTCAGTAACATATATCCATGGGTTCTTGTATGATGCCATGAAATGTATGAAGTTGAAAATTGTTCTCTCAAGTTCTGAAAAAAATAACATTTTGGAATTTTGATGGAAATTATACTGAATCTATAAATTGTTCTTGGAAGGATGCTACCTTTACTATGTTAATTCCTATTGATCCATAAGTATATGAGAACTTTCCAACTTCTGATAGCTTCCTAAATTTCTTTTATCACAGATTTGAAGTTTATGTATACAGGTCTTTCACTTAGTTGGTGAATATAATATAAATAATATAAAATGATATTTTATATTATTTGTGGCTATTGTTAAGGGTGCTGTTTTCCTAATTTCTTTCTTAACCCATTTATTGTTTATAACAAGTAGGGCTACTGATTTATTATTATATATTATTTTATTATTATTATTATTATTATTTAATTTTCTATCAGGCATACTTTGTTGATGGTGTAATCAGGTGTTGAGAGTTCTCTGGTAGAATTTTATGGTCACTTATGTATACTATTGTACCTTCTGCAATGACTTCCTCCTTTCCATTCATTAAATTTGATGTTGGCTGTTGCCTTGTTGTATATTACCTTAAATGTGTTTAGGTATAGATCTTGCACCCATGATCTCTTCAAGACTTTGAATATGAAGGGTGTTGGAGTTTTCAAAGGCTTTTTAAGCATCCAACGAGATGATCATATATGTACGTTTTTTTTTTCATTTTATTTATATGGTGGATTATGTTGATGAACTGTCATATATGGAACAGTTCTGCATCATAGTGTTTTTGATGTGTTCTTGGATTTAGTATGTGAGTATTTTATTGAATATTTTTGCATCAATGTTCATAAGGGAAGTTGGTTTGAAATCCCCTTTCTTTGTTGAGTCTTTGTGTGGTTTAGGTATCAGGGTGACTGTGGCCTCATAGAATGAATTTGGGAATGTTCCTTCTGTTTCTAGTTTTCTAGTTTGTGGAATACTTTGAGGAGTATTAGTATTAGCTTTTCTATGAAAGTCTGGTAGAATTATGCATGAAAACCATCTGTCTCTGGCCTTTTTTTTTTCTTTTCTTTTTTTTTTTTTTTTTGGTTGGGAGAACTTTAATGACTACTTCTATTTCCTTATGGGTTATGGGATTGTTTAGATATTTTGCCTACTCTTGATTTAACTTTGGTAAGTGATATCTGTCTAGAAAATCATCTACTTCATTTAGATTTTCCAGTTCTTGGAGTATAGACTTTTGAAGTAAGACCTAATGATTCTTTGTATTTCCTCAGTTTCCTTTGTTTTGTCCCCTTGATCATTTCTGATTTGTCAATTTGAGTTATTGTCTCTCTGACTTTTAGTTAGTTTGATTAAGGGTTTGTATATCTTATTGATTTTCTTTATTAATCAACTCTTAGTTTTGTTCATTCTTTATATTGTCTATTTCTAATTGATCAATTTCAGCCCTGAGTTTTTCTCTGCTGTCTAGTCTTCTTGGGTGTGTTTGCTTCTTTTTGTTATAGAGCTTTCAGGTGTACTTTTAAATTGCTAGTACGTTCTCTCTCCAATTTCTTTATGAAGGCAGTTAATGCTAGAACTTTCCCTTAATATTGCTTTTATTGTGTCCCATAAGTTTTGTGCCTTCATTTTCATTGAATTCTAGAAAGTCTTTAATTTCTTTATTTCTTCATTGACCCACTTGTCATTGAGTAGAGAGATATTAAATTTCCATGAGTTTGTAGGCTTTCTGTTCTTTCTGCTGTTGTTGAAGTCCACTCATTATCAATGCTGATCTGATAAAATGCAAGGAGTTATTTCAATCTTCTTGTATCTGTTGAGGCTTCCTTTGTGACTGAGTATATATTAAATTTTAGAGAAGTACCACGGGGTGCTGATAAGAAGGTATATTCTTTTTTTGTGTTTGGATGAGATGTTCTCTATATATATTTAGTCCTTGATTTATAACCAGTATTTTATTTTTTGTTTAGTTTTTTCATGATGACCTGTTCATTGCTGAAAGTGGGGTGTTGAGGTCTCCCAATATTAATGTGTGTGGTTCCATGCTGATTTAAGCTTTAGTAATGTTTCTTTTACAAATGTGGGTGCCCTTGCATTTGGCAGAGTTAAGACATCATCTTCTTTGGTTTTCCCTTTGTTGACCTTGATGTGTTCTTCCTTACCTTTTTTTGATGAATTTAGTTGAAGTCTATTTTATTAGATGTTAGAGTGTCTACTCCAACTTTTTCTTGGTACTGTTTGCTTGAAAAATCATCTCCAGCTCTTTACTCTGAGATGATATATATATCTTTGTTGTTGAGGTGTATTTCTTGTACACACCAGAATGATGGATCTTGTTTATTGGTACACTCTGTTAGCCTTTGCCTTTTTATTGGTGAATGGAGTATATTGATATTGAGAGATATTAAGAACCAATGATTGTTAATTCCTGTTATTTTGATGTTGGTGATGGTATTGTGTTTGTGTGTGTGTGTGTGTTTCTCTTTTTTGTTTAGCTGATGTGAAATTATTTATTTCTTGTGTTTTCTTGGGTGTAGTTACTTTTCTTGTGTTGGAGTTTTTCTTCTAGTATCCTCTATTGGGCTGCAATAGTGGAAAGATATTGTGAAAATTTGTTTTTTTTTCTGTCTGTGTGATTAAAAATTTTGCAATGTATAGTAGTCTAAGGTGGCATCTATTATATGGAAGAAAATTGCCTGGGCCCTTCTGGGTTTTAAAGTTTCTGTTGAGAAGTCTGCTAGAATTCTATTAGGTCTGTCTTTATATGTTACTTGGCTTTTACCCTTGTGTCTTTCAACAGTCTTTATTATGTACATTTAATATTTTGATTATTATGTGGCAGAAACTTTCTTTTTTGGTCCAATCTCAGTTTGGTCCAATGTTCAGTAAGCTTCTGGTATGTTTATAGCATCTCTTTCTTTAGGTTAGAAAAATTTTCTTCTATGATTTTGTTGAACATATTTTCTGGGCCTTTGAGTTGGGACTCTTTTTCTTCTATTTCTATCCTTTTTAGGTTGGTCTTTTCATAGTGTGTGTGTGTGTTAGAAACTTTTTAGGGTTATCATTTTCTTTGACTGATGTACTAATTTCTTCTATCACATCTTCTGAGCCTGAGATCTATCTTCCATTGTTTGTATTCTGTTGGTGATGTTTGCCTCTGTTGTTCTTATTCAATTTCCTAGGTTCTCCATCTTAAGGACTTATCTCTGTTTGTATTTTCTTTATTGCTTCAGTTTCTGTCTTCAGGTCTTGAACAGTTTGATTTATTTCCTTAACCTGGTTGATTTTACTTTTGTGTATTTCCTTAAGATAATTATTCATTTTCTCTTTAATGGCCTCTATTGTCTTTATAAGATTAGATTTAAGGGTTTATTTTTTTCCTACTTCAGACATATTAGAATATCTCAGCCCTGTTGCAGTAGGATAGTTGGGTTCTGATAGTGCCATATTGCCCTGACTTTTTGTTTTTATGGCTTTAGCCATCTGGTTGTCCCTAATGTTAGAAGGCCTGGTAGTTTCTAATGGAATCAGTTCTCTGGGGCTGGAGGTAGAGCTGTTGGTCCCTGATGGTAAGAGTACTCTGAAATTGCAGGTAGAGCTGTTGTCCCTGGTGGTAGCAGGCTTCCTTGGATATAGGCTGAGGGCTTCAGGTTGCTTGTTGCCCTGGGTGGCAGCAGGTCTACAGGGATGCAGCACAATGAGCTCCTTGATTATTGCAGGCCTCTGGGACTGCAAGTAGAAGCATGGACTTGAAGATGGAACACAGAGAGGACAGTGCAGATCTCTTAGCTGTTGTGCTTGCCAGAGGACCCAGAGAGCTTGGGGCTTGCAGATCTTACCTTGTTGTCCTGGTGGCAGCAGGACTCTAGGGATATATGTGGAGTTATGGCTTGGGAAGTAGAGTACAGTGGGGACAGGGAAGAACTCACCATTACTGGGTTTGCTCAGAAGTGCTATGAGGCAGGGAATTGGGATAGGCATCATCTCACCTAGTGGTCCCTGATGGCTTCAGGCCTCTAGGATAGCAGGTAAAGGTATCCTGTGTACTTTTCTATTTGTTCACGTTGCGCCTTACAACTCATGGTTATAAGCACCCACGTCCTGGTATTAAATATATAAGTGCTACTCTACTGTGTTTGGGTACACATAAAGTTAAAAAACAGCACTTTGAAATTTGTGTGTCTGATGTGGTGTCAATTGTCTCACAAATGATGACTTTTGTAATATGTTGAGCAAATAAAAATATTGGCTAAACGGTGGTCTCTTTCTGACAATACAATGGATGCTGTAGAAACAGTTTTGTGATGTAAATGTTTGAAGTAAGATATTAATGGAGCAATGCATCTTATGTATCTTAGATAACTGTCTATGCCTCCTGAAAGCTTAATTTGAATATATATATTCAGAATATATATATATAAATTATATATATATAAGAAGTACTTGGGGAAAGCTCCACAAATCTTTAGCTGTCTTCTTATTCATTAGGCTGTTTTGCTGTGAGAGGTAGAAATCACCATCTAGAAATCAGAAACATTTTGTGCAATCAAGTATTCTTGGCATTTAAATATTAAGACAAAAAGGAGTACATTTTATGAGAAAGTTATGCTCATTCACGGAAGTTCGAATTAGATATTATTTCAATAAGATATGATGCTTATAATTGACAATGAAACTTCTGAGCAAATAGAAATGATCTGTGAAAAAAATATTTTACTGTAAAAGCTAAAATATATATTCAAAATAACTTCCTAAATATAAGTAACAAATGGTAACAATTTGAAAAAAAATCAGTCTGCAATGCAATCAGAATTTGCATACTTTCTTGCAATCATTGTGATATCCACTACTTTCATATTTCATAGAACATAACAGAGCAATTTTTTATTAAACACTAATTATAATGTGTGCCAAGGACCTGCCTCAGCTTGGAGGAGAGTCCTGAGAAATGAGTGTCTGAAATGGAAAATCAAACAACTCAAAGTCTAATCATGGGTTATAAGCTGATGGTTTATAGTCTGCTTGAGATAGATTTCCAGATTGGTTTTTCTGTGTTCTGGTAAAGACAGCTTTTTCTCTCAATTCTAAAATCTCTCTGGATAGCTCTCATCTCTTTCAGACCAAAGCCCAATCTGTTATTTACATATTAATTCAGTAATCCACCCCAATTTCCCTTTTGGTTATTCCATGATCCCAGCCCCTTGATTCTTAGAAAGGGACAAATACACCACACACACACAACCACACCACACACACACACTATAATAATATATATAATATATATATATATATATATACACATACTTATTTAACATTGCAAATGTATTTAGAGATCTACCTGCATTTGTTAAGCACAGACAATAAGCTAGATGGTTGGACCCCACACTGAAATTAGTATTCCTATCACACCTATATGGGTCATAGTACAGCTGTCTCTGTTTCTTTAGATCTGTGAAGTTCTTAACATAATTATATTTTGCATAGTTGATAAATTATATGTTTTTGAACTCATGTTTTTAAAGCTCTTTCCTACAGTTTTAAGGGCTGTCCTGAATGTCTCAGCATTTAACATTTTGCTAAGACATTAGCCCCACTCTATCCTCCCAGATTCATGCTGTTTCTAAATTATCATGGAGTCGTTAACCTTGGCAGGTTCCTCAAAGGAAGAACATGAAAATATGTACATTATTATACAGACAAGTCTTATCCCAACAGGAAACATCAATACTCGTGGAGGCCCACACCCTGCTGGCTCTGTTCCAGGATCAGGAACAATGTCATGCCATCCCTACCATGCCCAAGCCAGGCTCGGCAAACATGTTTTTATCAAGCTGATAATCTTCCAATGTGGGGAAAAAGTGTTTTATTTATGCAGTATCCCTGTGATCTTACTGTTCCCATGAAACATTTTGGCAAAGGTTCATGGGAAGACTGACTAAAATTTAGAAGCATATATAGCCATGGTTAATAAGCAAAGTAGGATGGAAGACAAAAATTTGATTCAAATAACAAAATTTTTATAGAAATTATAACTACTTATTTTATGAGAAGATTGATTGAAATATTTATGTCATGTTATTTTAGTGCAGGAGCTACACTGTAAAAAGAGCTTCAGCTATGAATTCATCAAATACAATGATATAACTAATCTTTTATGCTTCATCACTGCATATTTTTGGCATGTTCAATATCTTCTAGGTGAAGGAAAAAGTGAATTAATTTTTAAAATTTAAATTTATGTGTAAGAAGATTTTTCTTCTTTTTCTTCTTCTTTCTTTCTTCTTTCTTTCTTTCTTTCTTTCTTTCTTTCTTTTTTTGTCTACACATGTGTATGTATACCACATGTGTACCTTGTCCCTAAGAGGTGAGAAAAGAGGGTATCAGACCCTCTGGATCTTTAATGATGAATGGATGAATCCAACAGTGGGTCACTGGGAACCAAACTTGGTGCCTGTGTAAGAGGTTAGAGTGCCCTCAACTGCTGAGCCAGCAGCTCAAGTAAAGAAAGGCTTAAGAAAGCCACTGCACCCTGTATCAGATGACATTGATCCTCCTGATCAAATGTGATATTTTAAAGTCATAGATTCTTTATTGATTGACTTGGAATTCTGTTCTGCGAAACATATCTGCGAGTCAATAAATACTTTGTTGACTGAGTAATTTATTGCCTAATTATCAGTTAAATTTTGAGTAGACTACACAAGCATAACATATGCTGTGTTGCTAATAGAAACAAATGTGTCATCTAAAAGCAGAAGTGAAGTATTATAGACTTCATATTATTTCATTATTGATAATGGAACAATTAACAAATAAATTTATAAAAGAGAAGAAAAGCATTATTGTGCTCCTTAATATGCAATGCATATCATCTCTATAAGACTACTTAGCTAGGCTTCATTAAATGCCTGTGCCATATATGAGTCCTACAAAAATACTTGAAAATAATTCTGAAGTTCATGTGCATTCTATTTATGTATAAAGTTACTTTGAAAATGCAGTTCCTTCTTTAGTATTCCATAGAGAGCCTTTTTAGAGTAATATTAATTAGTGACTAAGTTTGGATAGCTGAAAATAATACTTTATATTCCATTAAAATTTGATCCAGAAATGAGAGTGCACTTGATATCTGATTCTGCTCAATTTCACATGTTGAAAACAAACACATCTGGTTTGTAAATGTTTTTAGTATAGGGTTTTTAAGCAGCCAATGATCAGCTCCTTGTAATGATGCCCTCCTGCATCACTAATGAAGTAATTTCAGGTTTCCTTGATATGTTGCCTGGATTTTATTTCTTTTGTTTAGTACTTTGTGATTTGAATTAAATTTTCCAATTGAGCTGATTGTACTTCTTTGAGTTTAACTGTCTAGTAATAGCTTTAAGGGTGCCCACTTGTAAGTCTAACACTGAAAAAGCTTATTCTTGGTATTATAATTTCTTAGGAGATAATTTCAATTAATATTAATTAATAAATTAAGAAATTGGATGGGCCTGGCTGAATGTTTAAAGCATATAGTGTGCTTTTACAGGTTACTGAGCCAGTTCCCAAGTTACTCCATCTTAAAGAAAATAAATGTGATACTTTGACTAAATAATATATATTGTACCTAAAGCTTGCATTTTGTGTGTTTCTGCTTTTTGTTGTTGTTGTTGTTGTTGTGCAAGTCAAGGCCCTTATGGTCCAAAAATTTGAGTAGGAATTCCTAATTTTTCCAGGAAGATCAATAATAATAGACATAATTGCATATTAATAATTGACTATATATAATAAAATATATTCTGTTGTGGCATAGAACAATTGAGAGATAATGTATACCCTGTCCAACAGAGTTATCATGATATTTTATTCTTGAGTTTCAAAGGAAGGGATATGTATCACTTGCTCCCACGTTTTTTCACAGCTCCATTAAAACTTTGCACTTGTTCATAATTCAGTATAAAGAAATGTTTCCTCCAATTATAAAATGCACCATGCATTACAGAAAGTTATTGTTCATTTAGAACTGCATCACATTCTAGTAGTCAGGAGTCAGAGAATCAATGTTCAGAACCTTTTATAAGTACATAAACAAAAGTCAACTTGAGGCAGAAGGTCAGCTTTTAGTATATATGCCTTACTGATGGTTCTAGTACAAAAGGTCCCTAAAATTTGTTTGAATTTAAAGAATGACTCAGATATCAACAAAATTTTGGAGCTAATAATGACAAGCCATTATTTTATTTTCATTGAAATCTTAGATCTTACTAGATAAATGTATCCTCAGGAATAATTTATGGGTCATAAGACCACAAGCCATTAAGAAATATCATAGCATCAAGAAGATATCAAGTGTTGCCAGCACATGCTCTTTCTTTTCCAAACTCAATAAATAGTGCTGTTTTCCTTGTTCATTAAAAATTCACAGCGCATAGAGTTTTCAGAGATGCTTAAGAAATACAGAAGAAGGGAGCTTTAATGGCTTGCATATAGTAGTAGAACTAGCTCTAAAGCCATTTGTTGATGTTGGGAAGAGGCTAAAGTAAGAGCAGAATAAAAGTTTAATTTATTATTTCTACTTCTGTGGGCTCTGAAAAAAGGAGAACTCGAATAAGGCTTTAAAAACAAGCACTGCATTTAATTGCTTTTGCAAAGAAAATCTTTCATGTTGATATCCATAAATATTAATGAGTTATAAGAATAGAAAAATAAGATAATGAGAATATTAGTCTTCATCTGAATAACAATACATAAAAACCAATTTGGAAACCAAGTTCTGGACTTGTTTGAGTAAATTTTGTCTTGCTAGCCTCCTACTAAAAAACCATTATAGATGAGTATAGACCGTAAAAAAACTGCTTGAATAATTCCTAATATAATCAAGGCAAGATAGGCTTCACTGAGTCAGAGGGGAGAAGATACTGCCATTCCCTATGGTGAGCTTTCTATGTTAAGCATTCTTTTAACGAAATTGCCTTTAGATAAATTCATACATAAAGTAGAGACATTGCTAATAATACTTGCCCATAATGAAATGTAGATAGTGCATATGCAAATTTCTTTCATATTGGAGATTTATAGTCATCTGTCAACTTGAAAGAATCTAGGATCACCTTGGTGAACATCACCAGGCATGCTGACATGTGTGAGGAGAGTTACCTTGATTACGTGGCCTGAGGTGGAGAGACCAGCTTACAGTGTGTCTTATGGTTCCCTGACTGAGTGTCTGAACTATATTAGTGTTGAAGTGAAGCTGTGAAGCATTTTAGAAATCATTCCTCTCATTTCCCATTGTGAACCAACTGCTCGAAGATCTGGCTGCCTCAACTTCCCCATTGTGTTGCACTCTACCTTGAAGTGTGAGTTAAAAGAAATTCTTTATGTTGCCCCAGTCAGAGCTTTTATCACATCAGCTGTAAAAGTGACTAAGAGTAGGGCACTAGAAACATTGACAAATGAAGTCCTAAACTGCAGTCTAACCTGCTCAAGTTTACAGAAGTTAAAAACAAAAAGGTAATCTTATGTTTATAATTTTATATATTCCAAATAGAGTTTAATAACTTACAGATATACTTTAAAAATAGAAAAAACCTAATAAACCAACCAACCAACCAAACAAAAAAAACCAAGCCTCAGACAAATGCAGTAACTCTACCTCCTCCTGACCATTGATAAAAAATGAAGAGAAGAAAAAAATGCATCTTAGCTTTTCACTTTAACAAAGAAGTAATGAAGATTACAGTATATATCAACCACATAAATGAAATGGATTCTATCCATAATTAAATTGGAATTATTCCAGGAGTTCTTTTCTATTTTAACGATGAAAGTCAATATTTTACTTATAAAATAAGTAACACATCTATCAGTAATATGTAAAAGCAAACTAAGACAATCTCATGACAAATTAAATCAGGGATTTAATTTAGCTATGATTAAGTCTTCTGGAAAAATAAGAATAAAATTAACCTTTATAATCTGGTAATGTACAACTATAAGAAAGTGAAAACTGAACTTCAGTTGTTAAAACCTGTAAATTTTACCCCTGAGACCAATGACATTTCCTGCAGAGTTACAAATGTGTTTGTAAAGGAACTGACTCAATTGGGTAGGTTTATGAGAACCAACTTATGACCCAATTAATATGATATCCAAAATGCATCTCAAGATGTATCACAAGCAGGAAGGTAAAGTATAAATCAATAAAACTTTTAGAATATATATAGTGAGAACATCATTTGGAATTTGACACAACATCATTTTTCTGAAAAAGGAGAAGTAATACAGTCTAAACAATGAAATTGCTAGTAAATTGGATATAAAAATGTCTTCAGTCATCACAAAACATATTGAAAGTTTAGGGCCAAGATCTAATATTTGATATGTACTGTTAATATAAAAAGACATTAATGGCGCGGTGGACCTTAATCAGCATGAGCACAGGCAGCGATTTCTGATTAGGCCACTGGTTACGAGCGATTCAGACAGCCCGATAAAGAGAACCCTGTCTCAAAAACAAAAAAAAAAAAAACAAACAAACAAAAAAAACAAAGACTTATGAAAGACTTTTATGAAGTATAAAGATTTAGCAGTTACAGTATTAAATGATCATGAATTATTTCATTTATCAGTTTTATAATGAGATTCATTAATATCACCAGAATATCTACTATATATTATAAAAGCTGAAACAATCAAGTTTTGGACATTAAATATAATAACTTAAAACCTCATGCGTTTGAAGTTGAACAGTTTGGTGATCCAAACACTGACATACATTTATCATAAGACATCCATGATTTGGGTTGTTGATGTCTAACTTCTTTAGTTCTTTATAAATTTTTTATTTTAGCCCTCTGTTAGATGTAGGGTTGGTGAAGGTCTTTTCTTAATCTTTTGGCTGTCAATTTGTCCTGCTGACGGTATCCTTTGTCTATAACCCAATTAAGAAGTGGTACAGAACTAAACTGAGAGTTCTCAACAGAGGAATCTCAAATGGCCAAGAATCATTTAAAAAATGTTCAAAGTCCTTAGTCACCAGGGAAATGTAACTCAAAACAATTATGAACTTCCATCTTACACCCTCCCATAATGGCTAAGATAAGCAACTCAAAGATAGCACATGCTGTCAAAGGTATGGAGCAAGGGGAACACTCCTCCACTGCTGGTGGGAATCACACTTATACAACCACTTTGAAAATCAATGTGGTGTTTTCTCAGAAAATTGGAATAGTTCTACCTCACAATCTAGCTATACCACTCCTGGACATATACCCAAAAGATGCTTCAATATCTCACAAAGACACTTGGTCAAGTATGCTCATAGCAGCCTTATTTGTAATAGCCAGAAACTAGAAACAACATAGGTGTCTCTTAATTGAAGAATTGATAAAGAAAATACAGTATATCTATACCATGGGATGCTATTCAATTTAAAAACCAAGACATCATGAATTTCCAGTCAAATGGATGTAACTTGAGAATATTATCACGAGTAACCCAGTCCAAAAGGACATGCATGGTTTGTACTCACTTATACATGGATATTAGCTATAAAATACAGGTACCATGTTACACTCCACAGATCCAAAGAAACTAAACAAGAAGGAAGGCCCAAGAAGCTTGGATCTCACTTAGTAGGGGGAATAAAATAGTCATAAGGGGTAGATGGAGGGAGAGTGGGACTATGGGACCTATCCCCTACCTCCCCACCCTCGAGTTCCCCCACACTCAGCGTCCAGCCTTCATGGGACTCAGGATCAGGTGTTGAGGAGGACAGGAGAGATGGCAAGATGGCCATGAAAATGAGTGGAAATCTGCAGCTGCCTGGGGTGAGGAGATGGGGGGCATCTTAAGGATTAGACAGAGATCTGGATAAGGGAGGGGTTCAAGAATCGATCAGGGTGACCTTAGCTATGAATCACTACATTGTGTATATGGAACCAGACTGGAACCCCAGAGGAGTGATAGAGACACCAATGTAGTCACAAAAATTTCAACCTAAAATTTATCCTGTATACAAGAACTGCAGGGATGAGGGATGGAGCAGAGACTGAGGGAATGGCCACCAATAACCAGCCCAACTTGAGACCCATCCCATAGGCAAGTACCAATCTCTAGTACTATTACTGATACTCTGTCATGCTTGCAGACAGGAGCATGTTGTCACAGGATTACTAGCAGCTGACTCAGACAGATACAGACACCTACAGCCAAACAGTGATGTAGCCATGTAGCTTGGGGACTCTTTTTTTTTTTTTAATTAAAATTTTTTTATCGGATATTTTATTTACATTTCAGATGTTACCCCCTTACCATACTTCCCCCCACTCTTCCCAGGAACTCCCTATCCCATCCCCGTCCTCCTGCTTCTATGAGGATGTGCCCCCACCTATCCCCTACCTCCCCACCCTTGAATTCCCCCACACTCAGCGTCCAGCCTTCATGGGACCAAGGATCTCCTCTCCCACCTATGCTCGACAAGGCTATCCTCCCCTACAAATACAGCTGAAGCCCTATGTGCTCCCAGGCTGGTGGTTTAGACCCTGGGAGCTCTGGTTGGTTGGTATTGTTGCTCTCCTCATGGGGTCTCAAACCCTTTCAGCTTGGGGATTCTTATGGAAGAATATGAGGAAGGACTGTAGGCATTGAAGGGAATAGGAACTCCACAGGAAGAACAACAGAATGAACTAATCTGGACCCTTGGAGCCTTGGCACTTTCAGTGTCTGAACTGCCAACCAAAGAACATATATGGGCTGGACCTAGGCCTCCCTGCTTATAAGTAGCAGATGTGCATCTTGACCTTCATGGGGTCCTGAAAAACTGGAACAAGGCTATCACAGAAGTTGTTGGTACATGGGGTATGTTCTCCTATATAGTATGACTTGTCGGGCCTCAGTGGGAGAGGAAGTACATTGCCTCAAAGACATGAAGTGTCATGGTATGTGGAAATATCCAGGGAGACCCACATCTGCTAAGAGGAGAAGAAGAGGATGATTGGAGAAGAATTGTGAGAAAGGGACAGTGAGCAAGGTTTAAAATGAAAAAGAAAAAAGAAAATTAAATAAAAAAGACGTCCATGAGAATGATATACATTTAATTTATGAAATAATACTACCCCAAATTATAGGTTATCAACTCAGTTTACAAAAATTACCACAGTTATATTATCTGTAAATCTTTGTATCTATTTATCATCTATGTATTATCTATCATTTATGTATCTATTTTCTCTCTATTTGATCTATCATTTATCTTTATGTGTGATGCAATGAGGCTATGATGAATTTTTCCATTTCTACTGAAAATGGAACAAATGAATATAAACTGTGAGTAAATAAATATGCTTAGAAACTAGATAAAACTTTCATTGTCATGCCAGTGGGATCTCAAATTGAACAGAAGGGAAATTATAGATGTTCCTTTTTCCTTCAGTTGCAAAATGCCTAAATGTTATATACTTTAAGAGAGGAAAACTGTTCAATTTACTAACAAATTATTGACTTTTATGTTTTCAGCATAGGTTTGCTATTTAAAAATTTTGTAAAGACACAGTGCTTCCCAGTTATCTAGCAAGACTCCATTCCTTAAGTACCTGAACTTAGAAAAACAAATCAGAATTTTTTAGACAATTTTAGAAAATTCTCGAGCCAGTAAAATTACAGTGACATTTTCAATGTTTGTCATTAACTTCATAGAATATTCTTTAAATGCACTAAACCCTGACAGCTTCATATTGACATGTTGTACCTGTAATAAAGGATTATAAAGTCCTCTTATCAAAACCAGATCCTGAGTAAATGATTATCTGGGTGGGTACAATGCTCATTGAAAGCATTTCTCATGTTGGGATCTATGTAGCCCTTAGGATAGTCCAATACTACATGGATTATTCTGAAAAAAAAAAAGTTGATTTCTTTAAATTATGTCTTCTTCAAAATATATTTGTTGTTTCTTCTTTTAAAAAAATTATTCTTTAATCTTTTTTGTTTGTTTAACAGTCCAGACTTTATTCCCCTTCGGGTCCACCGTCTGACTGTTCCACATCCCACACCTCCTCTGCCCCTGTCTCCAAGAGGATGTCCTGCTCCTCATTCCACTAGACCTCTCTATTCCCTGGGACTCCAAGTCTTTCAAGGGTTAGGTGCATTTTCTCTGACTGAATCCAGATCCAGATCCAGAAGTCCTCTGCTGTACATGTGTGGTGGGCCTCCTATCATGCTGCCTGGTTGGTAGCTCAGTGTCTGAGAGATCCCAGGGGTCCAGATGAGTTGAGACTTTAAGACTTCAAAATATCTTAACAGAACATTTAATAGCCCATTTTACTCTGTGATGAAGACCTAAGCAGGAGGTACTTACTGCTGAGGGTATGGGAAATAGGAAAAAGAGGCTAATCTCTGTTTATTATAAGGAGGAATGCCTGAGCTCATCGAAAAAAATAAAAGTGAGAGACAAAAGCACAAGACACTTAGACACATACACAGATTCTAGGAAGTGGTTTGAACATACATTTAAAAAATGGATTTTGTTAACCTACTGTAATAAACACCTCCATATGCTTTGTTCCCCTAATTGGATAATTAAGAAATTATGATCTATGTTACTTTTGCTTAGCCAAGTTTAGTTATTAAGTTAGTGTATAGCTTAAATGCCCTATGGTGAAACCTTCTGTTGTTACTTTATGAAATAATCAATCATTTTTCCAAACTGCCTTTCTCGTATTTGTCAAAAGTGAGAAGCTTCATTTGGTAGTGGGTCACACTTAAAGCGGAGATTTATAACTGCCAAATCTCTGAGAATAAGTGACAGCATGTGATTTGCCTTCAGTTTCCCTGTCCTGATCATGGAAACCTCATGAGGTAGCTCAGGGTACTTCATGGAAGTGAGGGGATAGAAAGAATGGAAGAACTTAGGGTTATAGGAGTGTTACAGAATACAGATGTGGGGACATGGCATGACAGCAGCACTCATTCACAGAAATGATGGTTATCTTCAAGGCCTTACATAATATCTAGGCAATCAGAATTCTGTCATGGAGGATGCAAACTGCTCAAAAGGCCCCTGCCTTTCTTGAGGAGCTATTGGCATGTGTGGTGTCTGGGGACACAATAGTCACTTTTCTTGGGGATTACGTTCATTGGCAGGTTGTCTATTCTTCAATGGACAGACAATATAAACTGGACACAGGAAACTGGGAGGAAACCAGTTGGTAGATAGTAGGGGCAATTGGAGGGTGGAAAAAGGACTCCTGGTGGATTTGATCCAATTACATAGTGCTCAAAGAATCAATCCGAATGTATCTTTTAAACGGAATGTATTAGAAGACAAAGTAACACTTAGTAGATGATGATATGATAGACAATAGTCATCAGATCAGGCATGGGCATCACCATAAAGTCATCGGCTCTCTGCATTATGAGTAGGTGTGGTTTTCTGTAATGTTGTCCAGTTTTGCAAGTAGAAATTTCTTTGTTGAGTGGTTGTACTAGCTGGTTTTGTGTGTCAACTTGACACAAGCTGGAGTTATCACAGAGAAAGGAGCCTCCCTTGAGGAAATGCCTCCATGAGATCCAGCTGTAAGGTATTTTCTCAATTAGTGATCAAAGTGGGAGGGCCCATTGTGGGTGGTGCCCTCTCTGGGCTGGTAGTCCTGAGTTCTATAAGAAAGCAAGCTGAGCAAGACAAGGGAAGCAAGCCAGTAAGTAACATCCCTCCATGGCGTCTGCATCAGCTCCTGCTTCCTGACCTGCTTGAGTTCCAGTCCTGACTTCCTTTGGTGATCAACAGCAGTGTGGAAATGTAAACTAAATAAACCCTTTCCTCCTCAACTTGCTTCTTGGTCATGATGTTTGTACAGGAATAGAAACCCTAAGAATACAGTTATGTATTTGTATTATGTAGAATACAGTTATTTATTTAAAGAAATAGAGGCAGTGAATTTGAAAGGGAACAAAGCGGAAAATTAAAGTATTAACTAAAATTTAATTGATTGATGAAACTTGAGACCTTCATTTTTTTCTTAATGCATATTCTCTTGTAAAGTTAATATACATCTATATGTTTAGATTCTTAAAATATTTTCTAACGACTCTTACTTTTACTATAACCATTAGATTTTGCTTTATGAAAGTAAATATTTCAGTTTATAACTAATTTATATATTCATGTAGATATGCAGTTTTAATCATCTCACATTTCTATACTAAGTATTTTAAATTTTCAAATGAAAAATTGGATACTTCTTTCCAACACACACACACAGATATGTATGAATCTCTATCAATAAGAAAAGAGGTAGTTTTGATTCTGATAGTCTCTGACTCTGCCTAATTTACACTGATGCTATGAGAGGGAAGAATTTTGTTATTTGTAAGGCTGAATTCAACATAAACAGATTCTTTCATACTTCATGCTTGGATGTTCTTTACTTTTTTAAAAAATAAGACTAAGCTTTTCAAAGATTTGTTTTCCTCTATGCATAGTTGTCAACCTTTGATATACCTATCTGTTTTTATTCTGAATGGAAGCGGTATTCCCAGTGGCTAAGCTGTCAGTGTACTTACAGTGTTGTGAAGAAAAACTCAGGCATTGACTTCTAGAAAAGGGATATTTCAGAAAGAAATCCTTTGCCCCCATTTGTGTTAACATTGCCCTTTTCTCTTTTGCTGCCTCTAATGAGATGCCTACTAAGCATGGTGAGACTGATCCCAAGAAAGAACGAAAAGAATTCCTATCAAGATGTAACCACCACAGGATTATTTATCTTGTCTTCCTATTAAAAAAGAAAACTTTGTTCTTCATAATCAACACACTGAAGCAAACATTTCTTCTCATTTTCATTTACTTACTTTTCAGCAATATAAAACTAAGCAGTTACATTTTCGTCTTCCCAGAGACCAAATGTGGTCTTTAGCTAAGTTAAATTCTCATCTTTGCCTATACAAATAACGGAATCATTACAACCATGGCCCAATATTTGTCCTCTGGTTTTCCAGATCTCATGTTGTCTTGCTGTTACACAAGATCAAGAGGGATGCCTTTAGTAAACATGTTATGAGACCATCCTTTAGATTTAACCTACTGGTTACTTACCTCTAGCTACTACAGAATCATTTTCTATAGAGGTGTACTCACTTGGAGAAAGTGTAAAAGAAAAATCTATTAGGATTTCCGAAGTTCACTTATAAATTCTTTTTTAAGCACTTCTATAAAACACAAAACAAAACCAAGTCTTTAACATTTCTCAACAAATACTGTTTTGATCATTTACAATAATATATTCATGAAACAAGCAATGCTAGGGAGGTTAATCACTTCAAAAGTCTAATTTAAGATGCAATTATGCATCATTCACTTGGCTTCACTGGGAACATGAGAATTCCAACTCGAGTGGGTGTAAGTTACAGCACTTTGTTTCCTGTTTAATTTACTTATTTCACACCTCAAATTTTTTTTTATCTAAAGTCATTTTATTTTATTTAGTCACTTCAAGAAAATGTTGTTTTCCTTTTTATAAAGATTCGTGGAAATACAATTCTGGCACTGTTGGAGATTGAGTCTAGACCTTGCATTCTTGCATACTGTAGACAGGCTCTCCACCACTCTACCACTGTGCAATCTTACCACCTGCTCTAGATTCTTTATCAAAGGTAAAACAAATGGCATGCACTTTCTGCCAAAATATGTAGTATTTACATATTTATTGGTAAATAGTGGTACCATTAATAATAGTAGGCCTTTATGTCTCCTCAAAGAAACTCTATATCAATATTGACTTCTGAAAGATCAAACATGAAATGAAATATTTTTTCCTGATTTGTTAACTAGCAGTTATAATATTGAATAATATATCATCCTCATATACTGATAGCTAGAGGTTTCTATCTGCATGACAGGCTGGCTATACACTGATCAGAGGATTCCTTCTTAGGATTCCTCCATTAATATTAGAATAACTACCAAATTTTAGAAAATGGCCTATTTGTTTGAAGGGAAAAATCTGCACAAGTGATCTAGGATATAACTTCAACTATTATTAAATTTCCTAGAAATAGTCAGAGCTTCCTATTATTTAAATTTCTATCTAGTTAATGTTTGCCTTGTGAATGGAGGATCCAATCATTTTATCATTTATATGCTCCATACATAGCAAATATATTTATTTTAATGAAGAATGAACTGAAATAAAAAGTAAAATATTCCAACTTTCTAAATGTTTTAAATCAATGACTAAATGTATGCTTGAAAGGCAAATACTTAGTTCATTAAAATCTGAAAACTTTCTTGCTTGTTCCTAAGCCTGATGACCTTAGTTTGGAGCCTGAGACTCATCTGGTAGAAGAAGAGAACAGACTTTAGCGAGTTCAAGTTGTCCTTTGACTTCCATATATATAATGTCACTCATACACATGTGTATGTGTGTGTGTGCACACATAAATAAGTAAATAAATAGTAAATACATGTTGTAAAATTTAAAAACTGAAATTTTATAGAATAAATTTATGGGGTTAGAGAGTTGGATCAGCAGTTAAGAATGCTTGTTCTTCTTGCCGAGGACAGGGTACCAGCATCAACATTTCTAACTCCAGTTCTTGTCTCCTGAACATATTTCTGGTCTGTGTGGGTACTAGACATATACATCGTGCACGTATATACATGCACTCAAGCACTCATATGCATGCAATGGTATGTTTAGGCTTAGAATTTATAACTATTCTCCAAAAATACTTAATCAACTCTGATAAATGATTTTTTTTGTGAATCATACATAAATTATATTACACCTCACAAAATAGCAAGATTTGTTGTAAGTTGCTAATATATAAATATTTTCTCTTGGTGTGACTTGATCTTTGGTTTTTATGAAACTTAATGAAATGACATTTTTGCATAGATAAGCTTTTCTAAAACTGAATATATCACAAGCCATAAACCAAGATTTACTTACTTAGTGAGTCACAAAAAAAAAAAAAAAATCACTGTGATGAATCGTCACAAGTGAAAGACAGCTAAAATTTGAAAGTGACATTATTTCTAGAAACAGTGATTCTAATGGTCAAATCTCAATTATTTAAGCAGAAGATTAAAAGATTGATAAGCTTACCATTCATAGATTAAATAATAATGAAACATGCTAGAGTTTCAACATTGCCATCTCAGACACCTACAACATGAATCCATAGAAATATGTACATAGAAATAAAAAGAATGGTTGCTTCACACATACTCTTTCTCAGGGCTTCAAAACTTCTCTAGCTTTCACCTAGGACATCCTTTGACAGTGCAAAAGTCGGTTCAGTGACAGCTTGTCAGTTGTGGTCTTTTGTGCTTTCTTTCCTGGTGTTTCACATTGGACAGTTTGCAGCCAGGTTGAAGACTGATTTATGTTTGAGTTAGAGAAGCTCCCTGAAAAACATGAACCCTAGGGAATTACTGCGGGGGATCAAACAATTACAAGTCAGTAGAGGGATAGCAAGAGATCAAACAGATCAGAGTGACAATTGTCAGGTGATGAGCTTCTGAAAGCATGTCAGGGCAGGAGGGCTGGGAATTCTTCTCTGCATGATAGGTAGACTCAGCTATCCCAGTTCTACCATGTTAGAGCAAACACAAACAATGCACTGATGATACTTCTGTCAGGTCCTTAGGAACACACTATTAGTAAGACCTTATTCAGAAATGGCTCTACAGTTTTTGAATAAAGATAACAGAAAAGAGTCTTATTTTTACATTAGTTAATACAGTTATTCTCTTTAGTTTGATGAAGACCTTCAAGAGATAGTGAATAGAAATCTATAATAGTCTCACTTCACAGAGACATTGGCATACCTTTAAGATCTAGCCTCAAGCCCAAGAGGTATTTTGAAATGTAACTTTTAGGTATTATGCTACTATGTCTTTGCACAATAGCTATTTTGGAAGTAAATTTTATTAATGAATTTACAAAAAGATAAATCTAACTAGGAACCTGAGGAATTTTTGTGCTTTTCTTTTTCTTTTCTTGAAAATAGTTTCATTTTCATATAATATATTTTGATCATGATTTTTCCTCTGTCCCTTTTTTTTTTTTTCAGGAAAAACAAAACAAAACAAAACAAAACAAAAACAAAACAACCCACTGGAAAAAAAGAGAAATATATCTAAAAAACAAAGAAAAATAATGAGACTTTCTCATGATATATGTATATATAATAAGAAGGCAAAATCAGAAACTATAGTATACAATTAATTGACCAGTTAAAAAAAGAAAGCCCAAACAAAGTCAAATGACACACACACAAATCTCCAAAAGCACCATTGGGTTTGTTTTGTCTTGGTCTTTAAATGCTTAGTGTGGAGGTAGAAAAATTATTTTTATTTTTTCCATTAGTTAATGTATTTATTCACTTTACATTTGATCATTGTCTGCTCCTCCTGGTCTCCCCTCACACAGTCCCTCTTTCCCTCTCTCCTTTTCCTCTGAAAGGTTGGAGGCCCCTTCTGGGTATCCCCTGACTCTGGCATTTTCATGTCTCTGCAGGGCTAGGTGCATCATCTCCCACTTTGGCTAGACAAGGCATCCCCACAATTCTTTATACACCTTCAAAGAGCAACTCTCAACTTCACATGGAAAAACAGAAAATCCAAAATAGGAAGACCATCCTATACAATAAAAGAACCAGAGGTATCATAATCCCTGTTTTCAAGCTGTACTACAGAGCAATAGTGATAAAAACTGCATGGTATTGGTATATAAACAGACAGGGTGATCAATGGAATTGAATCAAAGACCCAGAAATCAACCCATACATGTGATTTTTGACAAAGAAGCCAAAAGCGAACAATCAAAAAAAAGAAAACATCTTCAACAAATGGTGCTGGTCTAACTGGGATATCTGCATGTAGAACAGTGCAAATAGATCCATATTTGTCACCCAGCACAAAACACAAGTCCAAATGGGTCAAGTGGGACCTCAACATAAAACTGGATACACTAAATCTCATAGAAGAGAAAGTGGAAATAGTCTTGGACTCATTGGTACAGAAAACATTTTTTTCTTGCTTTTTATTATCTAGAGAATTTAATAGCTCAAAATTAACAAAGACAAAAAAATACATATCAGAATGCAGTTTCAGATAGGAGATAACATAAATTAGCAATATATATTTCCCTTTTAATTTAAAAATTTATTATTTATTTTTACATTTTATTTTTTATTGGATATTTTATTTATATTTCAGATGTTATCCTCACTACCCATTTCCCCATCACCATGAAACTCACTATCCCATCCCCTCTCCTCCTGCTTCTATGAGGATGTACCCCACTCACCCCACTACTCCCTCCTCCTCACCCTCGAATTCCCCCACACTGGGGCACCCAGCTTTCACTGGACCAAGGACTTCCTCTCCCACCTATTCCAGACAAGGCCATCCTCCCCTAAATACAGCTGGAGCCATGGGTCCCTCCCTATGTGCTCCCAGGCTGGTGATTTTGGCCCTGGGAATTCTAGTTAGTTGATTGGTCTTCCCATGGGGCTGCCAACCCCTTCAGCTCCTTCAGACTTCTCTCTAACTTCTCCCTTGAGAACCCCATGATCAGTTCAATGTTAGCTGTGAGCATCTACCTCTGAATATGTCAGACTCTTGCAGACCTCTAAGGAGACAGCTATATCAGGCTCCTGTCAGCATGCACTTCCTGACATCCACATCAGTGTCTGCCTTTGGTGACTGCACATGGGATAGATACCCAGGTGGAACAGTCTCCAGCCAGCCCCTCCTTCAGTTTCTGTCCCACACTTTGTCTCCATATTTGCTCCCATGAATATTTTATTACTCCTTCTACGTAGGACTGAAGCCCCCACACTTTGGCCTTCCTTAATGAGCTTCATGTGGTCTGTGAGTTGCATCTTGGGTATTGCAAGCATTTGGTATCCACTGATCAGTGAGTGCATACCATGTGTGTTCTTTTGTGATTGAGGTAAACAATTTTCTCAACAGAACACCAATGACTCAGGTACTAAGATCAACAACAATAAATGGGACCTCATGAAACTGAAAACGTTCTGAAAGGCAATGGATGTGGATTCTTGACAACCAGGGCAGTGTCAGGTACGGGAACTCTGCTGGAGTGGGCCTTACATCCAGTCAGAGAATAGTTTCATTATTTAAACAAATAGATGAAACTTTTTCAACTACAAGGAAGCTCTTCTAAGGTTTTATTGACTCAACAATTCCTCTCCACCCCTCATTCTATTATTTAAGTGCACAAAGAAATACAGTGTATGTAGGGGAAAGGTTACAAAATGATCGTATTTCAATTGTTCTGGTGATTTCTTTTTTTTTTTTTATTTAGTTATTTAAATCACATCGTAAGTTACTTATTTACACAGAGGTTATAAACACAAAAAGGCAGGATGTGGGGAAGGGAATGGCACCAGAGCATAGGTGTTCAGGGGGAGTACAGATACCTTTCAGAACAGGGTATCAGCTGAGTGTAGGTTCAGGGGACAGGTCACTATGGCTCTGCCTATGATTCACTTGTCCTTATCTAAGTTGGTACTGTCCACCGAAGCTGCCTATTTATAAGACTTATGACTACTTGGTCTGGTAAATTTCCACAGAAGCTGCCTGTTTACAATAGCTTATAGCCTGCTGTTTCAGTGTTTTTCCACAGAGACCCAAGACTTTGTGTTAGCATGCATGTATGTCAGGCCTATTGCTGATTTTAGGCCTATGGCTGATTTTAGGCCTTTAGTGTATATGCAGGGCTGTTCCTGATATCTCTTCCCTTCTCTAAGTATAGAAGGGCCTTGGCGATTCTATTCTTGCGAAGGCGGGGATAGAGGCCTGACCTCCAATAACTTTTACAGCTCTTGCTGTGTATAGCCCTTAAAGAAGAATGTTGTCCTTACATAGACAAGACAGGGATGGTTAAAGAGAACATGAAAAAGGTCAGAGAACGCCCAGAGAAAAGACAGAGAGAGAAAGAGAAAGATGAGAGCTGGTACAAGGACTGTTTTTTCAACCTCTCTGTGGTTGTCAACCCCACTTCCTCCCATCTTGGGACCATTAATTGGGTTTTTTGCTGATTTCTTTTGGTCCTGGGCCTTAAATAAGCTGACTAACTTTGTGATACAACAGATAGATAATTTGATAGCAAAACCTATTCAAATACATTATCATAAGTTAGCTATGGAGGACCACGAGACTCAAGATGAGGTTGTTGCTTTATCTAGGGTGTTCCTCAAACCCATCTCCACCCATCCTAAAAGAGGGGACTTCTGCCCCTAGACCAAGCAGAGAGAGGCTACCCAGAACCCTCTCTGACTGGCGATCTGAATTCTTGCTTAGGCTTCAAGGCTAAGCACTGCAAGGGAATATAAGTAAAAACTAAAAATATCTCTCTGGGTTCCCTGAGGGACAAGCCTGACTGCATAGCGGTTGATGTCAAAAGTATCCCCTCTCCAGGAAAAAGACATCGGGATGGGTATGGCCCTCATGCCTCACTGGACAATGACAGTAGGACCAGAGCCATTACAAGGTCCCCGTTCTAATGATTTCTAACAATTTGTCCAGTAAGCAATATCCTTAGTGTTTCCTAGGCATATTCCATTATAAAAAGAAATGTAATAATATCAAGCACTGAAACTAGATTGATTACATGAGGAATTATCATTCATACACAGTGAAGTCCCTTTGTCAGAGGGCATACTATCTGCGTTAGTTCCTTTTCTCATTCCTATGAGAAAATGGCTGACAAAGGGGCAATTTAAGGAGCTGGACAGACAGCTCAGCAGATAAGCATGTATACTGACTTTTGGAGGTCACAAATTCACTTCCGTGCACCTACATTGCATAGTTTATTTCTATTTATAGCTCCAGATCCAGATGACTCACCACTCCCTTTGGGTTTCCATGGATAGTCTACTCACATACACAAACCCACATACAGACAGAAACACCTCTAAGAATTAAATGACCGTCAATTTTCTTTTAAAGGAAACAATTTTAGAATGGTTAATTTCAGCTCACAGTTCAAGCATAGGTTCAAGTGGATACAATCCACCATGGTAGGTGAGGCACGGTAGCTGAAATGGGAGATGGTTGGTTATATTGCATCAGTAATCGGGAAGCAGATACAGGACAGTTATAGAAGTTCAAAGTCCATCCAGTTATTGACTTCCTTCAGCTAAGACTCTGCTTCCTGAGTGTTCTAAACAGCACCACCGTCTAGCAACTAATTTACAACAGAAGCATATGAGGCATTTTCTATCCAAATCACACCGTCTAAAATTTTATCACAATTATGAATGATTATCACTACATAATTAATTTTGACTAGCTTAAGGCAATTTATGTGAAAGTTTATATCTCCTTGTCATGCTATAAGGCATTGTAAATATAATTAATAGTTAAAGCTTCAAAATCAGTGGGCCTCTTCTTTCTAGTCACTAACTCTCAACAACTTGGTAAGTATTCTCTGAACAGTAAATGTATGCCTGGAGACAGAGTAGTGTACAAATGGAAAAAAAAATATGGTCTTAATAGAATTTGTAGTCTTTTGGAAGCAACGAGACAGGGAACATGCAAATATTATACAGCACACATCTGTGGCTGTTATCAGTTGTAGGCAGCCGTATGACTAGCACCTGACAATGTAAGCAGCTGGCTTCCAGAGTGGCCAGCTCAGAAACTGGTAAACAAGTCCTTTGAGCATGCGTCGGCCTGGTGCCCCTCCTGAGCGGGCTTATGATAATGAGGTATTGGCAGCTTAACCTATCCTGAGAGGACACATCACCCAGCGCGCCTAGGGCAGCTAGATAAGCAGCTCGCTTCTGCTGCTGCAGCCTTTTGGCCCTTCGCTTCGCTTCCCTTCCCTTCCTTCCTTCCCTGCCCTTCCCTTGCCTTCCCTTCCCGGGCCTTCCCGGTCCGGTCCCCGGCCATACATCCCTATCCTAGTCCCTCGTCCAGTTCCCTGTCCCTAAGTCAAGAGCCGTTCCTGGAATAAAGCTGACTGAGAAGGATCCGACCGTGTCGCGTCTTACTTGCTGGCCAAGGCGGACACAACAATCAGTGCTTAGGCTGAGGAAAATAAAGAATGATGTCAGAGGGGTTTGCAGCTTTTGTTAATATTAGGAGAGAAGGTTACTATAGCAGTGTGATTTTTAAGCTTTATAGGAGGTATCTTATCCCTAAGTGAGATTGCTACAGGCAAATGGAAGATGAGAATATTGGTCCTGGTGGAAGAATGAATAGGATGAGGGAGTAATAGCAGAACATGCAAGCAGCAGCTTTGCTCTATAACATGGGTGCATCTAGAAACCATATACCCAAAGCCAAGCTTAGTGCAGCTTCTCCTGATAAAATGCTAAGCCAGAGCCTGATAGCATGATAATCTTTACATCAATAATATCCTGCTATATGTTCAATGAAACAATTTTTTATCATACTTAACTTTTATAGAGTGTCTCCTGACCTTAATGGAGTGGGTATTCCCCATCCTTGAACAAAAGTAGTATCTCCAGAGATAGAGATCTTGTTCAATGGTTAACACTGCTTGTTGTCCTTGCAACAAACCGGGATCCAGTTCCCTATACCCCACATCTGGTGGTTCACAGCTGCCTAGAATTCCATTGCCAGGGATTCTGACACCAACTTCTGGTCTCTGCTGGCACTCACATACATGCCCATTTGTATTTAAACACATAGACACTTAAACATAAATAAAAATAAAATAGAACTTCAAAAAAGCAGTTTTCTAGATTTTTGTTAATTATTAGATACAATGGTTAAAGTAGAGCTGAAAGTGCCCAAGATTTTTTTTTTTACACTGCAAAGCACATTAAAAAATGTGAATCATATCAAATGAGATTGTGTTGAAGTACAAGCAGGTTTGACACAAGAATTATGGATATACTTTTGCAGATAATGAGCTTCAGGTGCTGTTCATAATCCAAGCACAGGTGTGCTGAGCCCCAGTAGCCACTCACTCTCTGAGTGTCGTGGAAGATTCTCAGCTGGAATTTCATCTCTAGGAGTCTTCGGTATATAGATGGCAGTTGGACCTAGGAGAGTAGATCTCATCAATCGGATGCAGTGGGGAGAATAAAACAGAGCTAAAGATAGAATCCCAACCTAAGTTCACATTTTTTGAAATCAGACAAAGGAGGAAAGCAAGCTCTGCTTCCAGAGTTCCCAAGGAAGATGATGAATTGGAAACACTATATTTGGAAAAGAGCCTGCAATCAATTACAGTTATTTTCTCACCATCTGTGTTATGTTGTTTTGGGTTCCCCGTAGATAAGAAATTCAATGATGCCCAAGTCCTGTACAGAAAATGACATGTAACCTATGATTATATTTGAGCCACCCCAAACTACATTTAATACAAAATGTAGTATGAATGTTCTGTGAAAAGTTTACTAGGACTGATGACAGAGGACAAAATTCTTCATGCTGTATGTATAAAAGTATGAATTTTGTTGTTGTTGTTATTCAATCATAGCTTATTGCCCAGAACACAATAATAAAGAATGCTGAGAGAGACATTTGGCTAGATTCTGCAACCAGAAACTCTCATGGTTTATGATATAGGCTTCATTCTTTGGCAGGAATGTAACTAAGAATTAGAATAATGTTCACCGTAATGCTTTCACTGCATATTATATTTTAGTAAGATGAAGCCACATAAAAGATAGTACTTGAATGTACACAGGTAACATAAAATATTCATGCATTCAGTTGACACTCCTTAAAACAATGGATTACATATGAATAAAATATCCGAAATGAATAAAATTTCTGAAATGAAAATTTTTATGTTTACTTAAATTTCAAGAATATAAATCCAATTTCACTGAAAGTCAGTAGAAAGATGTTTTTCTAGCAAAATAATCTAGAATTTTATCTAGTGAATGGAAATATGTGTGCATCTGTGTATAGTACATATGTGTATGTTATATATAAACATGATATTAATTTGAATCAATGTATTAGCTTTTTAATTCTGTAAATGCTGTGCAAACATTATATGTGAGTATTCCTGCATCAGACAACTATGGATACTTACCACTGAAATTGAATTGATTTTTAAAATGGTCATTATGGAACCTTTAAAGATGTTATTGGTGTGGATCCAGAACTGATTATGACATTGGTGTATCTGTTGTGTGTCAGCAATCAGAAGTTTTGTACCAGATAAAAGCTGAAGATTATTTTGTCTTGATAAAGTCTTATTTGATGGCAGATGCTACAAATGGTGAACCCTGCATCCTTCCTTCCAGTACGAGCTTCCTAAACTGAACAACAGAGGATCTGCACCAGTGACGAGTGGGAAAGGGCAAGAGGTTGATATTTTCAGACCACACATCATGTTTCTGAAATGAGTTTTATTTGCTTTTTAATTACAGAACAAATATAAAAGAGGCCTGGCTGTACGCACTTCATTTAAAATACCAATCTAGAGAGTCATGCTTGGCCAAACTTTTTGGAGAGAATTCAAGAATCAAGGAGACTGAGTATGATAGGAAATACAGATAGTGATTCTTCCATTGGTCTGCATTTTTAAAATTGCCACAGAGAAGCTTTTTATTACAGTTTTGAAAAAAATATTTATCATTAATTTCACTCTCTATACAAATCTCTATACTTTCCACACATCTATAAGACTCGATAGCTGTCTTCCCAACCACGAATCACACTCACTCATCTAACGTTGCAAGATTTACTGGGAGTAATTAAATCATGGATAAATATCTGAGAACTGCATGGCTCGGTTATGAATTATAAAAAGAAAAACAAAAACATACTAAGAACCAAAATGGAAATATGTAATTAGCTAATCACAATCATATTAAGCAACAAATAAAATTCTTGGAAAAGACAGTTGCCTTTTTCCTTGATATTGATCTGAGCTAACAGAAGGACAGATACAAAGTTTGAATTTAGGGAGGGATTGATGAGCAACCTGTTAAAGATGTTATTCTCAAAGAGTAACTAGGACATCTCCCAGGGAAAGAAAACGTTTGCCATTCAGTAAAAGAACAAGGATATGGCTGCGAGTACAAGGTTTAAACTGTGCATGATGTATGAAACTGAGTTTCATCTTACAAGTACCATTTCTAAAACGCTTCATCTTATTTTATGTGTTTTCCTGTAGAGCAAAATAATAAAGACAGTTATTTTATCAAATACATTATAAGTCAGACATTGTCTGTGTTTCCATGAATTTAAGAATTCCTACATACAAGTTTATTGTCTCTACATTTTCTCTTAAAAAGAATAAACTTATTTCATAGGCTGTGTTTGGTTCAGGAAGAGAAAGCAGAGCGTGGAGTTCATGTGTACTTTTTCAAACTCATGCCAGGTTGGTGAGCCATCAATTTCTGTTTTCAAGCTGATGTATTTGTCACTACAAATACATATTGACATGTCAACACCCTCTAAAGTTCACAGTTTATATTACTCTTCACTCATTAAATTGTGCAATCTGTAGTCTTGGATGCATCCATAATGTTGTTTCTCCACTGTTATAGTAACTGGTTTTAATATACTAAATTCTTATGTTTTACTATTATCTATCTCTACAACAACTAATTCTTTTTAATATTTCTTTTATTCCTTGAGACTGTTATATAGGAATAAAATATGTTTGATCAAATATGTCCTCCAGGGACATATTTCTTCCCATCAATATGTCTTCCCATCAAACTCTTCTCTCTTTTTTTATATACAATTGTGTCTGGTTAGTGATGTTAGTATTTGTGAGTTTAGTGCCATTCATTGAAGCATGGGGAATCTACCTCGGGACACATGCACTGACACCACCCATTTTTCTTCCCTCCCCCTCCCCCTCCCCCTCCCCTCCCTCCCCCTCCCCCTCCCCTCCCCCTCCCCCTCCCCCTCCCCCTCCCCCTCCCCTCCCCTCCCCCTCCCCCCTCCCCCTCCCCCTCCCCTCCTCCTTCTTCCTTCTTTCCTTCCTTCCTTTTTTCCTTCCTTCCTTTCCTCCCTCTCTCCCCCTCTCCCTCTTCTCTCCTCTCTCATTCCTTTCCTCCCTCCCTCCTCCTCCTCCTTCTCCCCCGCTTACCATTTCCATAGTTTTTCTCTGTCTAGAATGTTATATTATTGGACTCATACAGTATAGCATTTTTTACATTGGAATCTTTCACTTAATATACTTGGCCATCCATTGCTTTTAACATTAAAGCCTATCTTCTTGGGTATAATACTGCTAATTTATAGATTAATCTAAAGAAGAACAAAGGAGTTTCTGCCAGCTTTACAAAATATGAGTATTAGACCAGCTCTTTTGTAAATACATTTTAAGGTCATTTGTGAGAATACTAAGAAGCATGATTACTATATCATATGGTAAGATTGTGTTCAGCTTTGTATAAAATACCACAGTGTCATTCAAAAGAACTACACACTTGTATTTAGACCTATATGAATGAAAGTTTATGTTGTTCTACATCCCAAACAGTACTTGGTGGTTTGAGTAGTTTATTTTTGACAATCCTATAGTTGTATAGCTTTTATTCACATATGTTTCAATATGAAATTATTTAATAACATATAATGTTTTTCAATTCATACATTGACTTACATTTGTATATGATTTATTTATTGTTTATCTGTTTGGAAAAAGGGAATTGGATCTCTAGATCATCATTCTTAGTCTTAGTTTTAAATACTGATTCACTATTACACTAGGCTTATCGACCTCCTTTGGTGAAATGTCTATTTGGATCTTTTTCCTATTTTCGTTTTTAGAGTTTGCTTTTCCATGTTATTATTGTATAGTTTCATTGTTGTTTATAATTTGGAAGCAGATACCTTCTCATATATCTTTTGAAAATATTCACCTCATCTGTGACTCTTCATTGCCTTCAGAGTCAAGAATAGCATAGTGACGTTTTATTAACATGTGTTTTTTGTTTTGTTTTGTTTTTTGTTTGTTTTTTTGAGACAGGGTTTCTCTGTGTTAGTCCTGGCTGTCCTGGACTCTGTAGACCTGGCTGGCCTCGAACTCAGTAATCCACCTCCCTCTGCCTCCCAAGTGCTGGGATTAAAGGCATGCGCCACCACTGCCTGGCTTTAATATGCCTTTTAAAATTGTGTTTTGCTATTGTGTTTAAAATGTAATAGCTATATAAAAGTTAACTTGTATAGTCTTTTAAGATACCATCTAAACTTTTATAAGTATAAATATCACATTTAGATGTATGATCATTCTTTATTGATTGCTGAAGAGTGAGATATATGGATCAGGATCAATATTTGCACCCGAAGTCTAGAATCATCACATTTTGCATGACTACTGTTTCTTCTTTGTGTTCTGTTAGCCTTTGTGAGGCCACAAGTTGACTAATTTTGTATTTCTATTTCTTGGCTATGTATTAAGTCCCATTGATTTGTTTTTTTACTCTTTTGGCCACCTTGTCTTCTCATAGCTTCGGTTACAAAGTCTTCTAACATTTCTCATGATTGTAGTCCTCTTTTAATTCAGTATTAGTGATTTCTTTTTTTTTATTGGATATCTTATTTATTTACATTTCAAATGTATCCCCTTTCCTAGTTTCCCCTCTGGAAAACCCCTATCCCATCCTCCCTCCCCCTGTTTCTATAAAGGTGCTTCCCCACCCACCCACCCATCCTGCCTCCCCACTCTGGCATTCCCCTACACTGGGGCATCAAGCCTTCACAGAACCAAGGGCCTCTTCTTCCGTTGATGTCTGACAAGGCCATCCTCTGCTACATATGTGGCCAGAGCCATGGGTCCCTCCATGCGTACTGTTTGGTTGATGGTTTAGTCCTTGGGAACTTTGGCAGGGGTGGGGGTCTGGTTGATTGATACTGTTGTTCTTCCTATGGATTGCAAATCCCTTCAGCTCTTTCAGTCCTTTCTCTAACTACTCCACTGGGGACCCTGTGCTCAGTCCAATGGTTGGCTGTGAGCATCCGCCTCTGTTTGTCAGGCTCTGGCAGAGCCTCTCAGGAGACAGCTGTATCAGGCTTCTGTCAGCAAGTACTTCTTGATATCCGCCATAGTGTCTGTGATTGGTATCTATATATGGAATGGATCTCCAGGTGGGGCAGTCTCTAGATGGCCTTTCCTTCAGTCTCTGCTCCATACTTTGTGTACGCATTTCCTCCCTTTAAGTATTTTGTTTCCTCTTCAAAGAAAGATTGACACATCCACACTTTGGTCTTCCTTCTTCTTGAGCTTCATGTGGTCCGTGAATTGTATCTTGGGTATTCCAAGTTTTGGGGCTAGTATCCACTATCAGTGAGTGCATACCATCTGGTTGTTTTTTGTTTGTTTGTTTGTTTGTTTGTTTGTGACTGGGTTACCTCACTCAGGATGATACTTTCTAGTTCCATTCATTTGCCTAAGAATTTCATGAAGTCATTGGTTTTAATAACCGAGTAGTACTCCATTGTGTAGATGTACGACCTATTCATATCTTTGACTCTTCCTCAGTTCATTGAATCATCTCATAATTTCAACAGTATAATCAATACAGTAAATATCTGATGAATGAAACACTTTGGAGAACAGGAAAATTATTTTATTTGCCAGTTGGTATTTTGAGTACCTATAAAAATTGGTGAAATTAATATTTAACATTGAAATGCATAGCACCAATGGATAATTTAAAAAATATTTGAAATAGTATGTTAAATACTATTATATGAAAGAACATACCTTCTTATGTTCTTTCAGTAATACAGTAATAATTCTTTTTTAAAAATTTTTTTTATTTAGTTATTTAAATCACATCATAAGTTACTTATTTACACAGAGGTTATAAACACGAAAAGGCAGGATGTGGGGAAGGGAATGGCACCAGAGCATAGGTGTTCAGGGGGAGTACAGATACCTTTCAGAACAGGGTATCAGCTGAGTGTAGGTTCAGGGGACAGGTCACTATGGCTCTGCCTATGATTCACTTGTCCTTATCTAAGTTGGTACTGTCCACCGAAGCTGCCTATTTATAAGACCTATGACTACTTGGTCTGGTAAATTTCCACAGAAGTTGCCTGTTTACAATAGCTTATAGCCTGTTGTTTCAGTGTTTTTCCACACATGCATGCTAATACAGTAATAATTCTTATAAATATAGATAGAGAAAAATTATTTAGAATCCAGTTAAACATTACATTGGTTTAAAAGAATGAGGTAGTAGTATGTTTTCCTTTAGGTTCCATAGCAAGAGAGAAAAATAATCAATAGACCTAGACTGTTGCATTACATATGATTCACAACTGTCAACATAGTCCATATGTTCTTTCTAATTAGAAGTTTTAGATTTTTTTGTTTTCTTTTGGTATGGTAGCTCCTATTATATGTTTTTAAGGTAATCTTCCAATAGCATATGTTATTTCTGTTTGTTTGTTATTGTATATCAGAACTAAGAAAGTGAGGTATGATGTTCAAATACAGGCATATAAAAAACAACAACAACAACAACAAAAATCTAAATAGAAGAAATTGGATAACACACCCTATACCTCAGCAAACAGATTTCTGACACCATCTGAAAAATAATATTTTCTATATTGAAGTCTTTTATAATATAAATGTAACTGTGTATTTGAATACCTCTGTGCATGAAGCATTGTATGGGGCATGGGATGACAAAAATTCTCTCTCTCTGTGTGTGTGTGTGTGGTATTTGTTGTGCATGTGTGTGTGTAAATATGTATGTGTGTATGTATGTATTATGTATATATATGTGTGTGTATGTGTTATTCCAATTTTAGGTTAAAGGTTAGATGTGTCTTCCATGAAATCATTGTTAATTTTTTCAAACTCATTTTACCATGTTGCTGATTTGGCTATAAAGCTTGAGCATGGGCAGATGAGTTATGCATAGAATTCATGACTGTCAATGCTTTGCTTTGACAATGTCTGCACACCATGTTTGTGATGTTCCTGATTTACTATTACAGAAAATCTACAATGTTTGCAAATTCAAGTAGACACAAAGACCATGAATGTAGTATGTACTATGGTTTGGAGAGATGCTCCTCAGAGACGTCTGTTAAAGTTTTGTTGTTCAAGGTGTTACACCTGAGAGAAAGTGGACTGTGGAGATTTTAGGTAATTGATGGCTTGTCATTAAGGAGACTGTGGCACCCTGATCACAAACTCAACAATTTTCTCTGCCTTGTGGTTTAGATTCTAGCTGTTTAGCATTCTGATCACATGCTTATATAAATATTATCTCTGAATATTAATATTCTCTCTTGATGGAAAAAGGAAGGTCCCCTAAAACTCATGAAAGTATGAAAACTTACAAGGTACCAGAAGTTCCCAAAAGTCACAACATGCACAAAGATCTTTCCCAAAGTTATAGGGACAGTCAACTGGGGAGATGGAGTTCTAGAGGAGCTGCACTAGGTTGTTGCAGATACCCAGGTCCTGCATTTCTAACTTGTCACCCCATGCTGAATGAACCTTTTGGTAGTATAGCTGCCTTTCAGGTCACTCAAACTCTTATAAGATACCCCTCATACATTCTTATCTAATCAACCCAGTAAACTCATTGGTTCATCAAGCTGGGCTTGAATTAGTAGCCTCTTTCCTAGAGTAAAATAACATTTGTTCCAGTCTTTCCAGAAAAAATCATATCATAGAAAGCTAATGAGTTCCGTTCCTTCTAAACTGGAAAGACCCAAACAACTCTCTGAAAATAGCTTTCTATTTACCTGTTTTCTCTGGTGTTTTGTTGTTAGAGACAGAAGCTGACTAACTATGTCAGTCCCTAGAAAATGATGTTGTCCATTCAAATTTAAACTTTTTCAAACATACAAAGAAGAGAAGAGTATTCCTGGAATCATAAACCCAATAAAATTAGCATATTCTTTCTTAATCATATCACTTCCTTTTGTTGCTAATATTTTTCACTGGAAGTAGCAAAATAGAGGTAAAGGGAAAAATGGAAATTTTAGTACTTATTCTTTTTATTTCCTCTTCCTTAGAAAACTAACTTTAGAGAGTACAGAATATGTAGATCAAAAAGTAAGCTGGGCTATATGTCAAATTTCTATTTTCCTATGCATTGTTGCAAGGTACATATTGTGTTATTTGCTCAATTATAACTGAATTCATACAAGTCAAGGTCAATGGTAACATTCAGGTAAATGATTTAAAATGTTTTCATTACAGAGAAAATCTTTTGTGAATACTTTGGAATCTAAGAGAAAGAAAAAAACAGTCTCTAGCAACAGTATTATAATTTCTAACCTTGGTGGTAGCGTCTCATGGTCAGGAAGTTTTATTAGTATATATTCCTATTTTCCCTTCAACTCTTCACTCATCCCAATCCTGGGAGAAAAAAAAATCTATTTGATAGTTGAGCTTGGAAGTATAAATTGTGCATGCATAGTTGAAATTTTCTTTATATTTAAAATAATTATTCCAATTGGCTTAGTTCATAATAGTAATACTACATTGTGAGTGATGTATATATTTATTGAAGAACATCAATGGTCTAAAATAAGTTTTCCTACTTTAAACTCTCATATTTTAGTCTTTTGAGGATTTATATTTTAATATATTTGCTGCAATTTCTCAGACAATCCAAATATGATATTCAGTGAATTAGCAATGATTGACACCATGTCTATGTCTGGGAAGCCATTCTTCATTATTTTTTATTCAATTCTCAAATAATATCCCTCTGACTTACACAACTGAATTCATCAGTAGTTCAAAATTAGCATAAAATGAAATGAACAAATCAAATGAAAAAATGAATAAGGGTATAAAAGTAAAAAAGAAGAAGAATTAATGTATTCAACACTTCTTGAGTGTTTATGAACCAGAGACTAGATAACCCAGAGACCTAGTATAAAGCTAAATGATACTAGTGTTTTAAAAAAATAAAGTAGTGTTAAAATGAATCCTAACGATATTCTGCCATGTTCATAGATCACTGCCTTAATCGGCCATTATAAGAGAAGCTTCCTCCTGCAGGAGATGGGAACAAAAATGTAGTTCTACAGTCAGAAATTATGGGGAGACAGAAGGAAGGAGGGAGGGGGAGAGAGAGAAAGAGAAAAGGAGAGAGAGAGAGAGAGAGAGAGAGAGAAGAGAGAGAAGAGAGAGAGAGAGAGAGAGAGAGAGATCTAGGAACAACTGCTCTAAAGAAGATGTCTCCATCAAATCTTTCTCCTCAGAACTCAGTGAACTCAACACAAGTGGAGGCAGAGAGAAAGTAAGAACCAGAGGAAATGGAGGACATGTAGCGAAAAGGCCCCTCTAAATAAATTAAGCAAATCTCATATGAACTTGAATTCACACAAACTGAGGCAGCAAGCACAGGGTCTGAATGGTTCTGTCCTAGCTCCTCTATGTATATATTATTGATTTCACTTTAGTATTTTATGGGACTTGTGAATGTGTGATCAAATGCCCCTCTAGTTCCGTGCCTGCTTTTGGCTTTTGCTTTTGTTGGTTTACCTTGTCCAATATTGATGTATTTTTTGTCTTAGTATGTTTTATTTTGCTATGTTTTGTTGCTTTTTCTTATATGTTTGTTCATTTCTAATGAGAGACAGAAGGAAGTGGATCACTATAGGAGAAGTGGCAGAGAGTAATGGAGGAATATAAGGAGGAGGAACTATAATCAGTATATATTTCATGAGAAAAGAATCTATTTTCAATGGAAGGAATACATAAATAAATAAATAAATAAATAATGGGAAGACAAAATAATCAACATAGAAATGACCCAAATCTAAATTTAAAGCCCTTTCATTATCAAATTCTCATGTAGATATTGAGGTACTAGTCCTAAATCATTCAATTTGCTTTAAAAATTGAGTTATTAGAAAGTTAACTCTATCCAATGCTTTTCAACCATTGCAAATTGACTTTCAGAAATCGTAGACCAGGATGTCTTTTATTGATATGTTACAATCTATCATCTATCTATCTATCTATCTATCTATCTATCTATCTATCTATCTATCTATAATTTGATGAGTATTTCTCAAGATCATTCCTAATTATTTTTATATTAAATAGTAACAATAAGAATAGTTATGCTAGTTATCTATACATAGCTTAATGTGTATTTTGTAAAGTAGGAAGAGCTATGTTTATTACTTAGATTAAATGTTAAGGGGCACTTGAAATTCTTAGAGAAAATAAGATAGAGTTTGGTTCTCATCATCCATTTCACAAACACCTATTACTCCAGAGGATGCCACACCCTCTTCTAGCCACTGCAGGTACCTAAAATCAATTAAACACACACAAACCAACACACATACCCATTCACACTAACACTCACATTTACACACATGCACATGCAGATAAATAAGTTTGAGGAAAACCATTACAGCCATATCATCCATTACTTCCAAATCTCAGGTGTTTTTTTTAATTTCTACTTATTAATTCTAAAAGTAATTAATATTTTAATTGCTTATAGATTATTTTTGTTTGGTGAACCTATGGAAACTATGTTTTGTGCTTCTCTTTGTTTACAAAATATTTTCACCCACAATATTATCAATGTTTTTGCCTGTAGAACTAGCTTGCTCGTTTTCATGGCTGTATGATATGGTATGCATGAGTAGCTTATCATGCTACCATTAAGAAACATTCTGTAATGCATTTCACTTATACTGCATTGTCTCTGCTCCTTGAGCCGTGCCACATTTTAAATTAGTAACTTGGGGTCACTTCATTAAATAATCTTATATACATAGAGTATCTAGTAAGGCACTGTTATTGCCTCCAGATTCATACTTATTTCACTAATGGAATTTGTAATCTAAAGAAAAGCACCTCCTTATAATTGGAGCTAATTTCAAAGTACCTTTTCAATGGCCTTTATCTATAAATTTGTGTACAGCCAACTCTCATTAAACTGCCCAAGGGATAGAATTTTGAATAAAGACAGCAATATAATTAAGCAATATTCATGTTAATCTTCTTTTTCTCTGAAGAACCCATAATAGGATGTAGTTTATAGTCATCCAGATCATCTACAATAATTGTGATGCTTATGAAGAAACTGTAAACACAAAAGTATTAAGTTTGGCTTCTGTTTTGTATTCTATAGACTGGAGGAAAATGGTCTCAATATATAAAGCTGTCTCCAAATTAACTTTATATTTGCAAAACAACTCTAGGGATGTCACCATTCATTACTGATGTTAGGGATGATCTTTTAAATTATGCTGAAGAGAACAAGGGAGGGTGGATGAAATTACTGATCTAGTGATTCATAGCAAATGTGTGCTATCTAAAATAGGATGAAACAATATTTTTCAATGATTTTTGTAGCAATTTCTAGTCTACAGGGAATGTTTTATCATAAGTAGAAAAGGTGGGATGCTGTTTTAAAATAAGCTAGGTATTCTTAAAGTTTTGTCATTTCTTCTACTGTAATTTCACCACCAGAGTTCCACTGTTGAAATTATCACTAATCAATTGAACAGATTTTTCTTCTGTTTACAAAATCAATACCAAATATTAAGGATGGAGGAAAACTAGTAGCAATTTTCACCTTGAATTCTATTTTCTAATTCAATAAAATCAACATTTTGAAAATCTTTACACCTTGAGAACACTAGACATATTAAATTCAACAGTATTGTAAATTGAATCTAACATTGATCAACAATAAAGCTATTACATTTCTTTAAAAAGATAGTGATAAAGCATTTAAAAAGCAACAGTCAAGGTACTGGGGAAATCTGGAAGAACAGAAAGCAGTGGGACTAAGGAGGTGAATACAAGTTAAAGCAGGAAAATCTGTTATTATTGCACTTCATGACTTTTCACTGTTTCCAGATTCTTTCTTTATTTTAAATTATTCTGACTTAATGCCTGGGAGACCTGAAAAAGGGCATTTTTGTCCTTTTTACAGAAGTAAGAGCTAAACTGGGTTTAGTTCTAAGAGCCTATGCTTACAGATATATATATATATATATATATATATATATATATATATATCTCAAAACTATATTGTATTAAAAGTCTCTATAAGTATAAATCAGAAGGGACATGACCACTGAGGAATTATTTAATTTTAATTTGTTTTTCTCCTTACAATAGGTTCACATTTACTACCTCCACATAGCATTTCTGGAATGTTTCCCTTCTCCTTTATGAACACATCTAATGCTACAGCAAGAAGCGGCTCATTATCTGTTACAGTCTGGTTTTAGACATGGCCAGGTGAGTGCTGAGGAAGCATCAACCAGCTTAGAAGTAAAGAATTTTTCCAAGTCCCATTATTCCAAGAACCACACTTTCAAGTCTGGTTTCGACAAAGTGACAAGAAAAGTTATCTTCCACCTTACATTTTAAACTGTGTGTTTCAGGGTAATTTTAGGCTAATTTTGGCTATTGGTGTCAATCTGCAACTGGTCCTAGACTGTAGGCACATCTTAACCAAAAGGGAACAGCTGTTTCAAGCAAGCCCATACATCATGTTTTAGGAAGTACTGCCTTGCGTTTTCCTTCAGATGACTAGGCTGTGAAGCGGTTCACTGAACTCATTATTTCCCATAGGATTCTGCTCTCTGCAAATTCAAACTGTTCTTTTATTGTAAGGCTTTGTCAGAGGGAAGGGAATACTCATTCAGTAGATAATTTTAACCTTTAAAAATCAAATGCACTAGAGCTCAGTGTGAATGTGACAGCGTAGAGGAGGTTGTCGCAATTCACATCCCACTAAGCTGAAATATTTTTGCATTTATATTAGTATGCAATAGCTAGTGCCAAAATATTGAAACCTAATGGAATGTATTAGTTTCTCTGGCAAAGAAAGTCACATCTAAATGGAAAAAAGATGCATTTTCAGATAAATTCAGAAGTCACAATTTGCTCTTCTAAATCATTTCAGTTATTTTCACTTGGATACCAGATGAAAATTTAATTTAATATGGAACACTTCCTATTATTTTCAGAATAAGGAGCTTCCTACAAGATAAATATTTAAGGTGGCTTAATCTGTATATGAAGTTATAACGGCTCTTAGTACATCAGATCCTTACCTATAGTTCTCATAAAAAAATGGAAACTAAAAAGTAGAGTGGGGGTTCTTCATGGTCATGCAAATTGAAAAAGGCCATATAATAAGCTTTAATACTTTCTTATACAGTAAGAATTACCTTAATAAAAGTGTTCTCAGTAGTAGAAGCAGGAGTAACTGTACAATTGTACAAAATACTGTCTAATGACTTCTAGAACATTTAGAAAAGATTATTCAATCTTAATTCCATGCTGAGCTAGACCTGTAGTTTCTCAAAACAAAGATTAATATTATAAAGTATACTTTGTTATTTAAAATAATATATGACTAATTTTCAATATAGCTAAGAACATGACTACAAAATCAATACCCTAAATGATGCCATCTTGAATCTTGTTGAAAAACTACTATGTTCTTCATTTTATCTTTGAGAGTCTGAAGCTGAACTTATGAGTGGTATTACACAAAAAGATAATTTAAAACCAGAATTCCCTCTCCAGAAAAGTCTGGCTCCAAGCTAGACAGGCAAGGGAAGAAGGTGTGTACTGCTACAATGATGGGTTATGAAGTACCACCTGCACGGTGTTAGTTAAATATGTACATACATTTTCAGTAGATGAAGGAATGGATATAATTACAGGTAGTACTCTAGCATGCTACAGCTTAGTTTTATGATTTTTCATTCTAGTAGAATATAATAATTGTTGGATTTAGGAACATTTTCTCTTTTGAGGAAAGGAGTGAATTTAAACCTATGATTAGTGAATAGGAAAATTGGAGCTGGAGAATAAATATACTGAGTTGAAGCAGGGTAAGGCAGAGATGGGCTAGAGGAAAACACTAAGGATAAATGAAGAAAATGTGGAAGCTGGCTATTTTGTGGACTTCTTTGAGAATATAATATTTAGTAAAAGAGTTTTGAACAGAGGTACTTGACATGGTAGGATAATTCTCTCAGAAGATAGATTATAAAAGACACAAAAATACCAGTGCCATGTGTGGATTTTTCTAGGACTTTTAGGGGAGAACAAGAGATGCTTCTAAGTAGTATCTTGTGATTGCTCTTGGTTTTCCAACAGAACATATAGTAAGAGCCTGCTACTAAAGACACAGCAACTTAGTTTGGATTTCAGTCAATGTAAGGAACTCTGGAATTTATGACAGGTTACTTGCATGAGGGAGATCGAAGTCTATGTTCATGGAGCAGAGAGGACTTACAAAGCTTCAGTTTGCTACATGCTTGTTCCCTGGAGCTTTCTAGATTATCATTTCACCACAAAGAACAAGTTAATATTGCTCACCTTTCTCATGCTCTGTCCATTCCTCATAATGTGCCTGCAGAGATGTGGATTTAGAACTCTTATGACACTTATGTCACTCTTATGACAAAGTTTAGTTCTTATAAGAATTTAAATCTCAGGTAATACTCTCAGATTTCAATATGATTTAAAACATTGTCACAAAAATCCCTGATATATTCCGACAACTGTGCTGCATTTTGATATTTTAAAAAGTAGACAACTGAAAACATTGACAAATAGGAAAATGAAGGACAATAATGAGACTTAAGTATAATGCCTTACCTTCACAAAAAATGAAATTGTCATTTCATTCTTTCAGAACATATGCTAAAATAATATTTTAGAATTTCAGCCTCCTGTTTAAAATCTCATTTATTTGCAGCATATTTTCTCTTATTTTCACCGAAGAAACAATGCCTACTTCTTACTTTGTGTTTAAAGGAACTAACAACCAATGAGGACATGTGTTCCCAATTTCAGCTACAAAGTTGTAGGATCATCAAAGAGTGGGTCTGTAATGGGAATTGATACTGAAACTTTTAGCTAATACAAGGACACTGAAAGTTTAAACATTACTTTATAAAGGCTGCTTTTTTCTTCTTTGATCACTAGCCTTTAAAGGCAAAAGTTTTTTGAAAACAAAGGACTTATTTCACTTTGGAGTGGGTAGATAATCAGGATTCATTGACAGAGACTCTGACTCAAGTGCTAAGCCTACTTCAAATGTGAGCTATGCCTGTCTCATCTATTGCATTAGCTTCAATGAAGCTCAGCTAATTAGAAAACAGTATCATAAAGTGTTATCTGTGTTTGTCTCTGTCATAACGAATTCCTTGTGGTTAGAATGTTTCCATGTCTTTCAGGGGGGAGTTTGCTGAGTTTTAAGCTAAAGTCTACCCAGTGCTAATGTGAACTTTGATGGGCGATGACACCTTTTAATGAAAGTATTGAGATGAATATGAACCTGACCTAAATGCACAATTAATGAAGTGTTGTAATGAATGAAGGCATCAATAAAATATACTATTTGAGATATTTATCATGAGTAACGTTAAGGAAGATTCAAGTGCAATACAGTAATAGTGTAGGCTTATAGGCAGTGTCACTAACTGAATCAAGGAACTAGAGTAATTGTGAAAAACTAATGTTTAATCTTTATGCATTTATACATGACATTACTAGGTGTGGAGCCTTGCTCATGCCTATTTTCCCATGTTTTATGTTCCTACTGCAGATTGGATATGGTTCAGTGATTAGTATATTGAAATGGTAGAGAACTGGCCATGGGAGATATGGACTTACTTAGGGAAAGTACACCAATTGCTTATTCATTGCCAAAGATTCAGTTCTGAAAATACATGCAGTGGCATTATATGGAACAAATAGGTTACATTTAGAAATATACATATATATATATATATTATAATATTATATAATATATATATATATATGCATAGTATATACATATATATTTGTATATATGACAATATGCATACAATAGCAATTAGTTTTAGAAAACCATAGAAGAGTCTACTAGCTTACTTCACTTGAAAGCAAGAAAGATCAGTGAGACACGGGGTTATAAACAGATGGGTTTTTAGAGGAAGGAAGAAATATCATGAAATTTAAAAATAATATAAATAAAAAAAAAGAGAGTGAGGGATCATGAGTTTAGGGGGTGTAGTAACAGTATGCGGTGGTGTGAGCAAGAACACTCCTCCAGTGCTGGTGGGAGTGAAAACTTGTACAGCCACTTTGAAAATCAATATGGAGTGTCCTGTCCAGCAGGGCATTAAACAGGGTCCGGAGAGGTCACCTGAAAGAGAGCAGGGGTAACAGGGAAAGATGCAAAGAATGACAATCTGTCTATAGTCTGATCAGATCGCCGTTTTTACTTTTTCACACACAGGTTATATACACAGAAAGGCAGGATGTGAGGAAGGGGATGCTGCAGGAGTGTAGGTGTTCAGGGGGACTACAGATATCTTCCAGAAAGAGTGTCAGCTGGGTTCATGGGACAGATCACTATGATTCCACCTATGATTCACTTGTCCTTATTAAGTTGATACTATCTACCAAGGCTACCTATCTACAAGGCCTATGACTACTCAGGCTTGGCAGCCTTCTACCAAAGCTGCTTGTTTACAATAGCTTCTAGGCATCTGTTTCAGTGTTTTTCCACAGAGACCCAAGACTTGGTGCTAGCAGGCATGTATGTCAGGCCTATTGCTGATATTAGGCCTATGGCTGATTTTAGACCTTCAGTGTATAAGCAGGGCTGCCCCTGACATGGCAGTTTCTCAGAAATTTGAAAACCAATCTACGCTCAAGACTCAATTGTACTACTCTTAGGGCATATACTCAAAGGACACTCCATCCTACCACAAAGACACTTGCTTGACTATGTTTATAGCAGCTTTATTTGTAATAGCCAGAAACTAGAAACAACCTAGATGTCCCTCAACCAAATAATGAATAAAGAATATGCGTACATTTAAACAGTGGGATACTTCAGAGCTGATAAAATATGACATCATGAAATTTGCAGGAAATGGATGACACTAGAAAAAATATAATCCTCAGTGAAGTAACCCAGACTCAGAAAAGACAATTATGCTATATAGTCACTTGTAGATAGATATTTGCTATTAAGGAGAGGATAATAATGCTACATTCTACAGGCTTAAAGAGGCTCAGTAATAAGGAAGGCTCAAGGTGAGATTATGCGTCTCAAGGGAAGGGGAAATAGAACAGATTTTTCAGGTGGACTTAGGACAGGCGTGAACTGAAACAGGAGTGATCAGAGTGGACAGAAGGATTAAGGGAGAAAGAATTGGGAGTGACAAATGGAATTTGTGAGGGCAGGCATCTCAGGGGCAATGTGGAAACCTAGGACAATGGTAACTTCATGGAATCTATGAGGGTGAGTCTAGTGAGGATTCCTATGAATGGGGCATACAGAGCCCAAACTTGCTCTCTTTTGTAACCATTGGTGTGACTAGGCATCAACACAGCCACAAAAACTTTGACCTATAATTTGTCTTACCTGCAAGATGTGAGGGGGTCTTGGTTTCAAAGAATTTGTAGGAGTGGTGAATCAATGTCTGGTCCAACTTGAGTCCCAAGCCTGGAGAGGGATCTCACTCCTGACCCTGCCAATAATTTTAAGATCATCTCCATTTAACTTCTGCTTAAAAATAAATTCTGTACTTCAAGTAGAAACGTCTATCAAGACTATTTTTCAAAGTAAATTATTTCCCTCAAAATAACAATATGATAAACACAATTATTTCTGATACCAGCTTTTCTACATACAGACATCCCTTCATGCACATAATATAATATATTAAATATTTGCATATATTATAGAGAAGGTTGCTCTTATTGTTTTCTTAAAAGGAGACATGTACACACACACACACACACACACACACACACACCACACACACACACATACACATTAACAGTGTCATCTTTAATCCCCTAAATTTGGTGCATTAATTTTATACAAATAATATTTACTTTTATCAAAATGTTCTTCACAGGTATTCGAGGTAGTTTCTGAGTTGCAACAATATTAATAAAATACTAGCTTTCAGGATATAAAGCCTTAGTTACATAAGGGAAAGTACAGACAATTACTCATTTTCTGCTCATACTTAGGCTTCTGCTGAGAGTATATGGCACAGCCATATATTATAAATAATTTCTTCAGATTAAAATATGAAGAAGATTTGCTGACTAACACTTCGAACTGTCTCTCTGCCGTTTCTAGTCTTCGGATGACAGTGAATTCATTTTGCCAGTTCTTCCCCATTGGTCTTTATTTCATTGTCTGAAGCATAGAATGACTAGTCATGGAATGGGATTAGGAGACATAATGTTCCCGCAGGGGCACTGTGTTAGCAAGGAAACTGATGGTCATGGAAGAACTGCACTTAATCTTATGCACAATTAAGCACAGCTTCCAGCCTCTAAGTGCCCCAGGGTTGGTCTTCATGTTTCACAATTTATTCAGAGTCTGCGAAATTAGCCATGGAAGTCAACTACCAAATACATATACCTATGTCTATAGATAAAGATATAGTTTTCTGTATTTGTCATAGATAATAAAACACTCCTCTAAAACTTGGGGACCAATATTTTTGTACAATTTCTGTTTTTTTTTAAATGTGGTATAGGGAGTCAAACCATGTAGTTAAAATTAATTGAGTGTTTTATTATGAAAATTATACTATACTCTGAAAAACTAATTCTGCTAAAATTAATAAGGCATTTATTCCAGGCATATAGATTTTCATTCACTACTGAGCAGATATATAACAGTAAGAATGTTGCTAAAACAAACTTGATTACAAAATTCATATTTATAAAGTGAATTAAATCAATTAAGTAATTTTGTTAAATTAAATTAATTAGATTAAATAAAATAATAATTTTTCTAGAATAATTTTGCCAATGAAACTTGAAATAAGAAGAATGACCTGTAAGTTAAATTTTGCTATCCCTTATCAAATATTAAAAAACTATGATATTAAAATACTAATATTATATTCCTCTGATCTATATTCTCTCTATATATACTATATTCTATATACTATATATATATTCTATATAAATATATACTATATTCTTCTGATCATTTCTCTATATGCTCATCTTGAAAGGTGATATCAAAACACCACTGAACTTAAAACTATTTGATTCTGAAATATGTACAACACCCTATTTTTTTTATAAACTTATGGTTGAATTTATTTTCTACTATTTAATAATGTTTTAGAAACATATTATGATGAATAAACTCCATTCACCTTCCCAGACTCATTTTCAAGAACCTTTTATCCTATATTTCAGCTTAAAACCAAACATACATTCATTACATATTCAAGAGTTTTGGGATGCCCGCATCTTATCCTATGGTTTTAAAAATATCTGAATACTGATAACCCAATATCTAACTTTGTCTCTATGTCAATATCTTATCTATATTATGTCCAACACTATGATATCTCTCTCATTCCCTCTCTCTCTTTCTCTGCTTCTCTCTCTTTCTTTTTCTTTCTGCCCCCCTCTCTCTTCCTCCACAACACACACACAACCTTCAACACAACCACAACACACACAGCTACTGACATTTATATGCGCCATAGGCAGACCTAATGTGTTAAAATATGACAACTCGACCAACATACTTAGGTATTATTTCGACTGCATATGCTCACACAAAACTTCTTAAATAGACTCTATTATGAGGGGATATTTGGCTGAGAACAGACGCGTGGTGTTTTTGTGAAAACCTGGAAAAGGGCAGGTGACTTTTGCTAGAAAGGACACTTCAGAGAATATGTGATGTTTGGAAAGATTATGAGTATAACTTAACAGGCAGTGGAGGATGCTGTGGCATTGCTGCATCTTGCCACTCTTTACTGGTCTTTGTTGGGCTTCGCTGATGCTGGTCTTCACTGATGACAATGTGGCATTGGTTTGCCTTGCCTTCTTTGCTGATCATCATTTGTCATGACATTGCAGAGAGAAATGCACCAAAGACCTTCTCAGGATATTCAAGTGCTTCTTAGCTTCTTGCCACTTCCACAGACTTGGGCTGGTGGGCAGAGCTTCAAAGTTTCTTCTTGAGAAGATGGAATGCTGTTGCTCATTTGTGAATGGTGTTTGTGAGTGGAGAGAGCTACCTCTGCTATGGGTGTGAACCTATCTGCTAATATCCTGACAATGAAGACTGAAGTCACTTCAAAGAACTATTTCTAAACAAGTCCAATCTTTCTTTGCCCTGTTAAACTTTTCTTTCAACTATCTCTAGTGGGTTAATGCATTTATGAACCTTTATTAAGATAGATTTTTTAAAAATCTAAGCCTATACTACTTAGTCTGTATTTCTTAGTCTGTATTTTTATGTTATTAATAAAATATGCATATGTCTTTCATCTCCTAAGAGAAAAGATTGAGCAGTGAAGTTGTCCAAGGCTCAAATAATAAACATATTTATGAAAAAATGAATAAATTGTTTATTGAATGAAAGGAAGATATCCCTAAGTAGTGATGGATACAGCATAGATAACAAGGGTCCCTCTCCAGGCTAAGAAATCTCACCACTATGTCTGAAACATACTCTGATCAACTGTGCTAGTGCCAGCACCTTCTGTGCATCTTTCATTTTTCCTTCATCTTTCCTATGCTCAGTCACTGAAATCGCAAACAGCACATCAAAGCTGGCAGTGCCACCTTTGTCTGAGTACCCCAAAGTCTGAGGAAAAGTCCTGCGTATGCAGCTCCATAACCTTCATAGTTGATTGGGTTGCAAAACTTCTGTACCGTTCAAATAGAATTCCAGAAGCACAAGGTCTTTGATCCAACCAAAGTAAAATACAAAATATTAAAATGAAAATAAGACTAGCAGGCAGGTCTAAGCAGTGAAGTGTTGCTGGCTATCAACCTGACCATGAATTAATTGTCTTCAGTTCATACTTTCCATGTTTCTTAATGTACATGTAAGCAGTATAAAAATCACAAGCTCCATACTCTTCTGTAAGCAGAAAAATGAGGAACTATGGAGCTGTTCATCACAAATTTGCATTTAGAGTGTAATATGTCTGCTAAGTCTTAAATCATCTGGGAAGAATCCTCAGGTATTTCTATCAAACTAAAGATAGATTTCAGGCTGTGTTTTCTAAAGCTTGCTTGCCTGTGCCTACTGTTAGAGTCTAAAATCTGAGTGAAACCAACGGTAAGTTTTTACTTCGAAGAAAATATTTTAAATCACCCTGTGATGAATTAATCCTGGGTTCCCTTATCGTCATCCCTTCTTGGTATTCAAAACTCAAAAGCAAAATAATTTCACTCCCAAGGGTTTGACATTGTTGCTCATTCTCATTACTTCTCACAGAAATATACATGACTGAGAGAAGTGCAGATGACACCCATAAGCAATTTGCTTTTGGGTACTGGCTTATTCATTTTCGTATATTCAAATCTTACTTTGTCGAGATAGTTTAGGTGAAGACAAAAACATAACTGAACATACCTTTAAGCCCAAGGAACTTAGGTAAGTAATAATTGTTTTGATACAAGAGTCCCTACTTGCCATATTATTGATGATATTAAAGCAGGTGACATTTTTTGCTGCTCTCTTTAAAAGAATGGAATTACCTCATATGGCTTCAGGTCAATTTGTTAGACAAAAAATGAGCCTGTCATCTAAAGAGTAGTGAGAACCACTCTGTGGATACTTTGGCTTGGAGATCTAATCTTTTCACAGGAACTGAGGTAATTAACTTTGAAGAAACAAGTGAAAGTATTCTGAAGAGTACTGTTTATGGTCTTTTGAAGCATTATTATAAAAGTTATAGCTCCTTCACTTTCTTTAACTAGTTTAAGGGGAAGTTCAGTTTGGCTGAGAAACCTTTCATTGTTTAAGGAGACCTTTTCTCATCATGGATATGGTGATTTTAATCAGGGTGTTATGCCAGTTTAAGTAGAGGCTACTGAAAGAATGAGGGGAATTCATGTCTCTCCCACCATACATTAAGCATGCAGTAGACAGGTGCAAAACATATGGATCAACCTTATGTGGAACATATAGATCACAGCTCATCCTCCTCAGAATCAGGAATCATTGCTGAAGGAGGACATGCATGAAGAGAGAATGCTTCACATGTATTGCATGACTAGAAGGAAAGAGCGTCTTCTGGAAACAGGAGTACAGATACACAAATGAACTCACAGTTACTGTGACTGCATGCACAAGACCTGTACAACCTAAACCAGTCCAAATCTCAACATTAGCAGAGGAAGTTATACCACAAACCCATCATTAGCAATGGATCTATTGTCAACTGTTAGCTGAGTGAATGAGTGGGTGAATGTAAAACACACACAGGGAAAAAAGAGAGACAGACAGAGAGGAGAGAGACAGAGAAACAAGAAGACAGTAACAGAGACACAGAGGAACAGAAAGAATAGAGAGACAGACAGAGACAGAGAGACAGAGAGTTTTTTTTTTTTAATTGTGTAGCCCATGGTAAGACCACCATTTTCTAGTGGAAGACGATCATTTAAGAGTATATGGACATTAAAAATTGGTTATGATAGTTTTAAAATAAAATAAAGCAAAAGAGTAAAAGGATGGAAAGCTAGGTGGTTAGGGATGAAAGGGTGGCTCTGGGAAAAGTTGGGTAAGGAGGCTGAATACAAGCAAAAAACATGACTCTCAAAGAATGGTATACTTTTGTTAAATTTGAAACGACATTTTTTTCCTCATCTCTAGGGAGTAGAGAAAGCCTTGAAGGAGTGAAGTGCAGAGTTAACTTATATTATTAACATGACCATGACCATACCAGTGATTCCATTAACTGGGTACCATCAGAATGGCAAAACCTTCCCTAAGGAGAGACTCAGAGGAGTAGCAAAGACACATTCAGGTTTCTGAGTGTGGACAGTTGAAAACTATGTACAAAAGGTAGCCATGTCAGCTTCTTCTCTTTAATCAAGGCACCAAGACAAACAGGACATGATGAGGACATGAAACAGGGCCATCTTGACTGAAGGGAACTCATGTTCAATAAGTAGGTAACTCCACTCAGAGAAACATGCCAAAACCAAAGTACAGATAACAAGTAAGTAAAGCAGGGCAGGGAACAATTTTATTCTGTAAAACTATGGACAATTAGAATCTAAAAAGTAGACAATTGTGTGTTAGTATATTGAAAGGGAATTTGGGAAATGGTGGTAGTCAGGAAAAGAGCATTGTCGTTTCATCTAGTCTATGGTCAAGAGACATGATTCCAGAAGAAGAGACATTAAGTTTAGGTGCTTGCAAGAAAATGGCAGATGAATTGAGGGGTAAATACTTGGCTGAAGCATCAGGGAATTCCCACTTTCACTTCTGGTTTATAGATTTTTATATTGATTCCATAAAACCATGGAGAATTCTTCACAAAAGGGAAAGGTCTGTGAAACTGGATTCCAGAGGAAATGGGCCTCACAGTCTTTACCCCTTGAGCACTAGTAACATCTTACGGGAAAAGCATCCAGTCTATGTCTGTGCCTGTCATCTACTGTGCCATAGAGCTAGTAGTATGCAGTGGTCCAAGAGTATAGTCTGAGTTTTACCTATGATAAGGCTTCCAAAGGCTATTATTGAAGCGCACAATACCTAAGACGCAACGCATAAACCTCAGGAAACTCAAGAAGAAGGAGGAAGACCAAAGTGAGGGTGCTTTTGTCCTTTTTAGAATGAGTATCAAAAGATTCAACCAGAGCTCCCAGGATCTAAACCTCCAGCCTGAGAACAGACAGGGCAAGTTGTCCTCTGAGAGGCTCTAACCAGCAGCTGACTCAGACAGATACAGACATCCAGAGCCAAACAGTGGATGGAGCTTGAGGACTCTTATAGAAGAATAGGGGGAAGGATTGTGGGCCCTAAGGAGATAGGAACTGCACAGGAAGATCAACAGAGTAAACCAACCTGATCCCTTGGAGCTCTCAGAGACTGAATCACCAACTGTGGAGCATACCTAGTCTACACAGATCTACCTCCATGGGCTGGACCTAGGCCTCCCTGGACATATGTTGCAAATGTGCAGTTTGGTTTTCATGTAGGTCTCAAACATCTGGAGTGGGGGCTATCCCAAAACATGCAGCCTGTATATGGGGTATGGTCTTCTAGCTGGGTGCCTCATCTGGCCTCAATGGGAGAGGAAGCACCTAGCCTCTCAGAGACTTAAAGTGGCAGGGTGGGGGATACAGGAGGAGGGGGTACTCAGAAAACAAGAGATGGGGAAGGATTGTGGGAGGGGGTGACTGGGACGGGTTATAAAGTGAATAAGCAAAAAAATAAAATTAAAAAAGAAAAAAAAAGCTGGTTACTTTGAACATAATCTTTACTTAAGCAGATAAACAAGAATCCACATACAGTATATGTTATCTAAAATAGACAACTAGGTCTAATTCTTTCTTATTGGTAGGAACTGTAAAATACAGCAATATTTTGAGAACATGTTAAAAATAAATTTATCCTAAAAATTTGAAATGCTCTCTTTGTCATCCCAGGTGACACCACAGAAGGGCATTTGTTAAACATGTCCCTGGATGAGGTCAGAACTGTTGAAGCAGCTTGTATGTATTATAATTTCTATGACCTCATTGAGCTTCTGGTCAGCTTGTCTTATATTTGTTTGGTTCTAGTTTTAGTCTTCTTCACTTATGCCAGATTGGAAGTGAACCAAGGCAATTTTTTTTAGGTGGGAGTACACTGCTGACTACTTACATGTGAACTTCAATTTGTAAAGGGATGAATAAGGCAATGTGTTGGTCAGATCTAAAATGATATTATAACTTCACCGCATCCTTGGTAATCACAATAAGTTCAGAACCACAAAAGACCAAGGGAAACACTTTGGCTTTCAAATCTGCTGTAATTACTGACACATGAGACAAACTGGCTCTTAGACCATAACAAGGAGAAATGTCCCACTTGTGAATGCTAATGATGGTATTTCAATGATGTCATATCTTTTTCTCTGCCAGATGATGCTTCTTTTATCTAATCACCTTTCAGAGGTAGGTAATTTGGGTAACGTCATAGCAGTTTTGAGAATAGAATAGAAAAGTAGAGTTAAATCACTCATAATAAAGGAAAAGAGGTACATCTTTTAAAAACGGTAAGTGTATATTAGTTAGAGATAGGCCAAAAATAATTTAATTCTTCAATCAAAACAACATAAGCCTAGAGATTTTAAAAGGTGCAGGTGATTTCCCTCAAAATATATTGCCAAACTCTTCTACATAAGTTTTACAATTATCTTTTTATAAAATTGTATTTCCAAATACAATAAATTATGTTGGGGCAGAAGAAACATCATAAATAGAAATTTTTGTTTACTATGGCTATAACTTTTTGTTGCACTATATAAATATGGAATCACTAATTGACTGAATTCCAACTTTATGATTGCCATTATAACTTGCAATTTAATACTAATTTTTCCAGATTTCTGACAAAAATATTAAGGGTTTGCCCCTTTTATATGATTGGTAGTTCTTAAACAATAATAAAATATAAGGAAGTCACAAGTATCTTGTCCTGATACACTATCTTTATCTACCATGCATCTTCACATTGATGCATTTTAAAAATTACCACTGCTCAAGTGGATAAAACACGTGGTATATTATTATAAATCACAAAGCCATAATTTCTTGTAATATTTACCAAGTTCTCTGTATTCTGATGATATGACACTACAATTCTGGATTACAAAAATAGAGAGTATTTCACTTTTGTCATTGAATGGTCAGCTAACCGAGATACATTTATTTTAAAGTGTTTTAAGTTATGATGGTCAATATTTTAAAAGTTGTATGAATGGATTAAATAGTGTGGAAGAGAAATAGAATTTGTGTTTCAGGTCAATGTAATAAATTATTGCTAAGAATAAATATAATCACTTCAGGGAAGAAAAGTGGAAATATCACTGCCAAATAAATGGATTATTGAAGAAAATTCTAAAATGTCACTTTGATCTTAGCTAAGGCACTCTACAGGGATGGAGGAAAGCATAAAGAAAAAGTACTCAACCCTGAGTTAGAAAGCCAGGAAGAGAAACAAATCAAGCTTGACTATTCTGAAATCTATGGGCAAGGGTATTGCTATGACTTTCCAGTAAAGAATAGTTATTAATCATTAATAATAAAAAATACATGAAACTTCACTCTTTCAGATGTGGTGTTTATAAGACAGAGTCTGAATTGAAACCCATGTGAAAAGACTGAAAATAAAACAGATACATACAAAATGGCAAAGTGGAGAATTTCAAAGTGCATTACATAAATACAGTAGGAATTGAAGTGGGGAATTTACCAGAAATATCCAGCTTTATAGGCCAACAAATCCCCTGACTTGTTAAAGTAGTGATGTGTTGGCTGGATAGAAAATATCAGAGGGGCCTGTTAAAATGTTAAGGCACTGTTAAAGAGTGATAAATTTTATAAAAATAAAACAGCTCATATTTTAAATAAAAAATAAAGATTTCAAAAATATGGAACACATCATTTATATAGAAATATACAAAATATTAAATGAAAATCTACTTGCTAAAATGTACAGTTGGTTCAACTATCAGGACAAAATCACATTTAAATATAAGTAAATGTGTACATGTTTTAATTGTTCAGAATGGGTAAAGATGCACATGGATAAGTATGCTCACAGAAGAAGGAGTCTGGGTGTATTAGAATTTAATTAATGGTTTATTGCATATACCCATAAATATACAAACAGTTAAGATTTTTAACTAATTTATGTGTAAGTTTAAGTGCATTGGTGTATTTTCTGCATATCTGTCTGTCTGAGGGTGTTGTGAACTGCAAGGTTGGGAATTGAACCAATGTCTTCTGTAAAAGTAGCCAGTGCTCTTAGCTACTGAGCGATCTCTCCAGCCTCCAATCATGATATTTTAACGGGAAAATAGACGTTACAGGACATGTTGGTGAGCTAGTAACATAAGCTAGTGCTTGGTAATAAGGATTGATATTACAGGCCATGAGGTTTATGTTTCATAGGACAGACAGCAAACACAACAAAACACTACCTAGCCTAATAATAAATGTAGGCAGAAAATTATAGTATGTAGCAATCACAAAATTAACAATTATTATAAGAATTTAATCCCAACACAACAATTTGATCCTACAGAGCAACTATGAGACAGTATTTTCAGGCAAAAGAGAGTTCTTCACTGACTTAGAAACAATGAGTAAACGAATAAAGAGTTATAAAGACTGGCATACATTGCCTCTGTTAGATCACAGAACTGCCATTTATTAGAAATATCAACATATAATGTAGCAGTTCTCAATCTTTTGGTCATGATCCCTGTGGATGTCGAATGACCCTTTCCCAGGGGTCACCTAAGACCGCCAGAAAACAAGATATTTACATTGCCTGTAACAGAAAAATTATAGGCAATGGACATAATTTTATGGTTGGTAGTTACCACAACTTAAGGAATTGCATTAAAAGGTCATGGAATTAGGAATGTTGAGAACCACAGACATAATGTGATGAGATATTCATATGCATACTTTCCCTAAGCAGATTAAAATTTCTTATTTTATATAGCAGACTCTTACAAAGTGGTTAGAATGGATTATACTTTAATAGAGAAATTTATGTAGAAACTTTAGTATTCCTCCAAAAATAGCTCCATGCATTTCATGAATCATTACAAGATAGCATAAGCTAACTAAATACAATAGATGTTTATATTTATTTAATTTACACAATTTTCTATTTAGCGATATGTTTATTCTTGTTTTTATTTTTTCTTTTTAATATTTTTTTCTTCTGGAGTAAGGTCAGAAAAAGATATGCAGGGTGTACCAAAGATACAAGCAAAAGCAAAAGAAACCAAGGTAAAGAGTTCAAATATTAGTATGTCCAACATTTAGATGCTGGCAGGAGAGAAACACCTGGAAGGCTAAGCAATCTGGAGACAAGAAATAAAAGCTAGGACAGGTGAAGTTCTGGGAGTGCCCCAAATGAACCAGGTAGTCTAGAGTGGAACTCCACTGGTTAGAGGAAAACAAGAGAAACAATGACTTTGACAAGATTTGCATTGCTGATATAAAAGTGCTATAGGGAAGATGAGCTTGTGATAGCAGTAGGCTTAGATGCAGCATAAGTGCGTTCTGAGTGAAATTCTAAGTAGAGCATGAAGCAGGCGAACAATTGCAGAGATGGGGTTATTGTGAGTGGCTTGAGAAGCATCACACTCATCATTAGTATCATTGTTTCCTGAACTGAAAGTTTCCGTATTCAGTTTCTTCTTCGACGTGTAACTATTTTCGGATTCATTTGCTCCTATTGAAGATTCTTACAAAATATTAATTTTAATGAGATGTTGCCAAAGAACAATGGCTGCCTCATCTCCTGCAAATGTGAAGCCCTCTGCTCCACTTTCTCCCAGTGTGTCTGTGCCAGTCCTTCAGAATTTACTTCAGCTTTTCTTTCTCCTTGCCTTTAAAAATGCTGGACACATACACACCATTACTTAATAGAAAGAGGTTGTCTTCTGAATTAATTAGGTGTTGGACTCAGCGAAGAAAATTTATGTAGCGACAGTAGCTCTGTTTCCTTTTAAGGAGGAGGTGGAATTAGGTAGATTAGGATGAAAAATGAATCCTGATAGTAAGAAATTTGGAGAATGAGAAAACACATAAAGAGCAAATTATTTTTTACAAGAAACTGTTGAATGGAAAATTGTACTAACAAGTGGTTATGCAGTCTCCACTTTATCACTACAGAAGATGATCGCACAGGACAAAAGATATTTAAAAGCTTTTAGGTTTGTTGTAAGTAAAATCACATGTTGCCCAGAATTTTGTAATGTAGACAACATGTAAAGGTATGAGCAGCATGCTAATTTCTACAGGATGAAAAAAAAAAAAGCCTGTCTCATCAAGGTTAAAAACAATTTAAATATATTGCCATGGTGATAATAACTGATTACAGCACAATGCACAGAGCACGCATGTATTGTAAAGGGTTGTTGGCTGCGTACTGTGATTAAATAGTTGTAGTTGGATTTTCTTTTCTTTTTTTTTTTTTTTGAAAAATGCAGAACAATGCAGCTCTCATCAGCCACAGAACATGATGTTCTGGACATTTTGGGAGATTTATGAAATTTATATTAGGCAGAACTCATATCATCAAGCCCCTAGTCAATAGAGTATAAAACTAAAGTGTTATTTCAGTGAGATAGGAGAGAGCTTTTTATGAGACACACTATATCCCAAATGCCTTTCATGGCTTGCTGTCCTCAATATTAATATAATCTGGAATGCTGTTAACTGAATTAGCATTTAATTGATATGACATTGTGAAGACTGGGAACAGTCAACTAAAACTGAACTAACCCGTGATGTACAAGGAATGTGTGGCATTTTCTCCAAATAAAGAAACATTCATTAATAAGAACACAGATACTGCTCCCAATGGTAGAATATGATATTTCCTCTTTGTCTTATTAATTTTCAAAATAGCTTAATTTTTCAACAATATCATGCTATAGCATGATGGATTTAAAAATATCCAAGACACCTCAGAATTAATGCCTATGACTAGATGTTGAAAAATAGTCTGGCATAAGGCTATACTCAAAGTTCCACTTATTAATCATGGAGAAGAACCCAGCATAATGTGTGGTTCTTAAAACTTAGGTAACAAATCACTCGATCCTAGTTGGTGACTCTCACAATAATTTTTCTCAGAAAACAAGGTTATCTGCTTTAAACTAGACACTGAATGTATTAATTGTACAGCAAGTTCTAATAGTTACTGAGTCTTCGATTTCTATTGGAAACAGGACTGTGACAATAGCACTTAGAGCTTATTACCCAGTTCAGTCTATTATCTGTTGCTGTAAGAATACATTGACCCTAGCTTGCTTTTTGCATCGTGAGTTACTTCAGTTTTTGTTGTTTATCGCAAATGATTAAGTCTATTTAATTCATTAATCTGATCTTTATATAACTTTTGTAAAAGTATTTATAGAGAAAATTATCCATTTCTTTAGACATTGAAATTTTGTGGAGTACAGGTTTTGTGGAGTACAAATATGACCCAATGTTTTCCTTTTTATTTCTTGATGTCTGGTTTTATGCCCCGTTTTAATTTCTGATTTGGTTGAGTTTGGATATTCTTTCTCCATCTTTTAGTTAGTTTTTCTAAAGGTTTGCCTACTTGTTGATGTTCTCAAAGAACCAATGGCTGAGAAACACTTAAAAATGTTCAATATTCATGAGGTTTATGCATTGCATCTTAGGTATTGTATGTTTTTGGGCTAATATCCGCTTATCAGGAGGAAGACCAAAGTGAGGGTGCTTTTGTCCTTTTTAGAATGAGTATCAAAAGATTCAACCAGAGCTCCCAGGATCTAAACCTGCAGCCTGAGAACAGACAGGACAAGCTGTCCTCTGAGAGGCTCTAACCAGCAGCTGACTCAGACAGATACAGACATCCAGAGCCAAACAGTGGATGGAGCTTGAGGACTCTTATAGAAGAATAGGGGGAAGGATTGTGGGCCCTAAGGAGATAGGAACTGCACAGGAAGATCAACAGAGTAAACCAACCTGAACCCTTGGAGTTCTCAGAGACTGAATCACCAACCGTGGAGCATACCTAGTCTACACAGATCTAGCTCCATGGGCTGGACCTAGGCCTCCCTGCACATATGTTGTAAATGTGCAGCTTGGTTTTCATGTAGGTCTCAAACATCTGGAGCGGGGGCTATCCCAAAACATGCAGCCTGTATATGGAGTATGGTCTTCTAGCTGGGTGCCTCATCTGGCCTCAATGGGAGAGGAAGCACCTAGCCTCTCAGAGACTTAAAGTGGCAGGGTGGGGGATACAGGAGGAGGGGGTACTCAGAAAACAAAAGATGGGGAAGGATTGTGGGAGGGGTGACTGGGATGGGTTATAAAGTGAATAAGCAAAAAAATAAAATTTAAAAAAAATGTTCAATATTATTAGAGAAATGTAAAACAAGACTAGGTTGAGATTCCATCTTATACCTGAAGATAAAACACACAAGGTAAGATAAAAAAAAAAATCTCACATTGGTAAGGAGGTGGAGCAAGTATCCATTTCTACTGAGAGTGCAACTCTTACAACCACTATGGAAATTAACATGGCAGATTCTCAGAAAATTGGAACTCCATCTACCTCAAGAACTAGCTATAGGACTCTTGGGCATATACCCAAAGGATGAATCATCTTACTACAAGGATATGTGCTACCCTATCTATATTCATAACAGGTTTATTCAAACAGCCAGAAACTGGAAGTGACTTAGATGTTCTTCATCTGAAGAATAATGAAAACGTGTTTTATTTATGCCATAGATTATTAATCAGTTGTTAGAAAAGATATGACATCAGGAAAATTAAAGGCAATTGAATGAAACTAGGGGAATAAAAGGTTATCCTGAGAGAGGCATCCCAGACCCACAAAGACAACCATGAATGTACTAACTTATAAGTTTATATTTAGCTCTTAAGTAAAGGATAATCACATTGCAGTCCACAGACCCAGAGAAGTTAGCTATATAGGAGAAGTCTAGGGTTGATGCGTTGATATACCTGGGAAGGTGAAAGAGAATAGATTTTTTTCAGTGGATTGGAGAGGGCTATAGTTGGGAAGAGGAGGGTTCAGCTTGTGGAGAGAGAGAGTGAGCATAAACTACTGGAAAGGGTGGACATTATGGTGTGACGGGGAAACCTAGTGTAGTGGAAACTTTCAGGAACCTATGATGGTGACCCTAGGGAGGTCTCCTAGAAATGGAGGAAAGAGATCCTGATCACCACATCTTCTGTATCACCAGGCTGGACTCTCAGCAGTGGACCTGTGACAGCAACTCTGCCACAAAACCTTCAACCACAAACTGTCCTATCTGAAAGATGCACTGGAACAAAGGTGGCTCAGTGCGTGTGAGAGTGGCCAACCAATGGCCGCTTTAACTTGAGGCTCACTCCATCACCAGAAGGAGCCCATGCCCCACACTGCCCAGATGGCCAGGATTCAGAAGCTGAGGTTTTTAGAGACCTAAGGTAGAACCAAACATGACTGCCACAATAAAAGGCCATGAAATAATTCCTAACGATACTCTGCTATACTCACAGGATCAGTGCCTAATCCAATTGTTATCAGAAAGACTTCCTTTAGCAGCTGATGGGAGGTGATACAGAGATCCACAGCCAATCATTAGGAGGAGCTTGGAAACCCCATGAAAGAAGGAGAGGAAGAATTGCTGGAGCCAGAACAGTAGAGAACTCCAGGAGAACATTTTCAGCAAAATCAACTAAGCAGCGCTCCCAGTGGCTCACAGAGACTGAAGCAGCAAGCAGAGAGTCTACATGGGTATGAGCTACACCCTCTGCATACATGCTGTGGTTGTTTAGGTTAGGGATTTTTGTTGAACTCCTAACAATGGGACTTGGGGTTAGGACTTTTTTGCCTGCTCTGGGACCTTTTTTCTTCTACTGGGTTGCCTCACCCAGACTTGATATGAGGGTTTGTGCCTAGTCTCATTGCATGTTATTATGATATGTTTGATTGATATTACTGGGAAACATGCTGTTTTCTGAAGGCAAAAAAGGAACAGTGCATATAGGGGAGAGTGGCACTATGGAGAGGAGACAGATAGGAGGTCAGAGGGGAAATGATGCTTTTGGGATGTATAATATGAAAGAAGAATACATTTATTAATTTAAATAAGTAAATATTTAACATGGAATAAAGAAGACTCATTTCTGCTTGAATGTCATCAATGATTACTTAAACCATATATCACAGCATATAATGGAGTTTCACTTTTTATACATCCTGATTTTTACTAAATCAGGATTTTAAAGTTGTCTTGTTATAGAATTATCATCACCAGGAAGAATAAGTTAGCCAGGATTGGTTCTACAGGTCTATAATCCCATCTATTAAGGATAGCAAGTCTGGGTAATCATGATTTCATAAATTATCAGTTACAGAATAAGTTCCAGGAGGAGGGAGGTGAGGGAGGCAGTGGTCAGGATTAGTGTGGTACGAGAGAATACATTTAAAAAAATTAGATCTTAAGAGAATGTAAAGCTTTAAGTGGTCAGAAAGTTAAAGGGTCTGAGTTACCTCACTCAAGATGATGTTTTCTAGTTCCATCCATTTGCCTGCAAAACTTAAGATGTCCTCGTTCTTAATAACTGAGTAGTATTCCATTGTGTAAATGAATTACATTTTCTATATCTACTCTTCTGTTGTGGGACATCTGGGTTGTGTTCAGCTTCTGGCTATTGTAAATAAGACTGCTACAAACATAATGGAGCATGTGTCCTTGTTATATGTTGGAACATCTTTTGAGTATGTGCTAAGAGCTGTATACCTGGATCTTCAGGTAGATCTATTTCCAATTTTCTGAGGAACCTCCAGATTGATTTCCGGAGCGGTTGTACCAGTTTGTAATCTCAGTAGCAATGAAGGAGTGTTCTTCTTTCTCCATATCCTTGCCAATATGTGCTGTCACCTGAGTTTTTGATCTTAGCTTATTTGATTGGTGTTAGGTGGAATCTCAGGGTTATTTTGATTTGCAAATCCCTGATCACTAAGGACTTTGAACATTTCTTTAAGTGCTTTTCAGCCATTTGAGTTTCCTTTGTTGTGAATTCTGTTTAGCTCTATACCCCATTTTTTGATTGGGTTGTTTGGTTTTTTAATGGTTAGCTTCTCGATTTTTTTTTTATATATTTTTTGGATATTAGCCCTCTATTGGATGTGGGTTAGTGAAGATTATTTTTTTCTAATCTGTAGTTTGCTGATTAGTCTTATTGACTATGTCCTTTGCCTTACAGAAGCTTTTCAGTTCATGAGGTCCCACTTATCAAGTCTTGATCTTAGAGCCTGTTTAGGAAATTTCCCCCTTTGCCAATGAGTTCAGGGTTCTTTCCCATTTTCTCTTCTATTAGGTTCAGTTTATCTGATTTTATGTTGAGGTACTTGATCCACTTGGACTTGAGATTTGTGCAAGTTGACGTCTATGGATCTACTTTTGTTTTTCTATATACCAATTGCCAGTTAGACCAGGACCATATATTGAAGGGGAAGAGGCGGCGGCGGCGGCGGCGGCGGTGAAGGAGGAGGAGGAGGAGGAGGAGGAGGAGGAGGAGGAGGAGGAGGAGGAGGAGGGAGGAAGATGTGGAGGAGGAGGAGGAGCAGAAGGAGGAGGAGAAGCAAGAGAAGGAGGAGAGAAAGAGAAAGTGGTACAGCATGGAAACTGTGCCTGGTGCAACCCACACTTCCAGACAGAGGAGCCCAGACAGGGATGGGGGGTGGGGGATGGAGGATGTGGGGTAGGATGCTTTCTGTTTTTCTATTGATGATTCATTTTCAAAATAAAAAAACATCTTGATCTATCTTGTGTCCAACTGCTGTGTTAACAGAAAACACTGGAATCTCCTAAGCTATCTATCAATCTAAACATTTAGAGTTTAAAATTTCTAAGTCAAGGTTGCTTGTAAGGTCACGCAATTGTAAAATAAACTGGGTGTAAAATATAGAGATGATTACTTGCTGTTTATTTTGTTGTTGAAAAGTAGACCCCAAATAAGTTCACAGAAGGAGGGAAAGATGAGAGCTCCTAGTGTGTAAGACTGAGCTTCCTTGATTACTCAATCAATGAGGACAGGGAGGAAGGTGCGGATCATGGATTCTTCAAAGTCTCTTCTCTGCATTCAGAGTTCTCATCTGACATTGCAAAGTCGTGACATAACCTGGCTACTTTCACTGTCCACTCAGTGCTCTCATTATAAAAATGGGAATTTTTTTTTCTATAGTTACTTGATTGTGGAGTTCTGGTTCCCAGAAATCCAAGCAATCTCTTTCTGTTGTTTTAAGTTTTGTGTTACTTTGTGTTAAACATGTAATGCAATTAAACACAACAGTTTCACTTACGTTCTTATGGTTGACTATTTGTGGGCAGTATACATACATATCCCACAAATATGCATGAGGAAAAAAAAAATCACCCAATCAAATTTGAAAATAAATTTATATAGTTCCTGTCAATTCGCTCAGTCATTTCCAATATATCCCTTGCATTTATTAATGTGATTAATGTGGAATATTAATTAATAAGACATTACTGTAACAGAGCATTACTGTTACATATAGAAATCCAAATTAATTTTCTTGGTACACTAGGTGATGAGGTCAGGTAAGTACCGACTGATAATGAATTAAATGATTGGATGGGCTTCCTCTGTGTCTTGTTGTCCGAAGCCTTTTGATGCAGTTTTAAAGTTGTGTTTCTGCAACTCGGATCCTGCCTCTGAAACCAGAGGACAAGATTGGGTTAGCCCTACTCATTCATCACCTCTGAGAGATTTATTCTGAAACAATGGAGAAAGAAGTAAATCTTCATTAGAGGTTAGATACTCTGATTTGTGGAGAGAACAGTAGAAAGCTTTCTGGAGCTAAAAGCCAAATTTACACTAGTATTTCAATAAAAGAGGAACTTTAGTAATTAATTAATGATGCATACTTAAGACTTGAATAGTTTTCTTCTTTATTTATGTTTCTAGAACAGGGTTTGTTTTTTATTTTTATCCAAATAAATAAATAAATAAATAAATAAATAAATAAATAAAATAGGCATATTGAGAAAAGACATAGAATAAAAGTGAGTTTAAATTGGCCATATGGTGTGCACAAAGTAACTGAAGATGATTTGCTACTTCTATATGAACATTGTGAAAATATAAACGCTTTCTATAGTCACCAATTTCTATATACAATTAAATTGTCCAATTGTCCTTTGTCATTCCAATGAATTTGTGTTTTTTATTGATTTCTCATGAATGTTATTCTTATTCTTTTGCACAAAATATCATTCTAGATAACTCCTTCAGGATGGGATTCACATGATCTAAGTAATAATGTGAACAAAGAATATACAATGGAAATATGGATATATGATGTTGTGTTACTATGATGTTGCATACACCGTTTCAGTATATACTAGCAGCAAAATAGAATACAATAGTAAAAATTGAAAAACTTTTATTTTGCCAGTTAAAATGCTCACTAGAGTTGTGGCATATCAGGTCACCATATAAAATTGCTCTGTTGTGCATTTTATATTAAAAAACGGAAAATAGTAGCAGATAAATTTTACTAACAAAATTATATTTGCTATTTCAAAGACAAACGGTCTATTTTTTCTTTTTTCTTTTAAAGAAAATAGTTTTATAAGGAACGTTACAAGGAACACAGGCTGATGGCTTACAATTTTATCACCTTAAATAATCTGTCAATATGGTCTGTACTGAGTGGAGATACTGGTCTTTCTCGTAGACTTAATGGCTAACAGATAGAGAAAAAGAAGTAAGAGAAGAGAGTAAAACAGAACAGCAGAGATCAGAAGAGAACATAGGAGGATAGAAGAGTACACATGAAATTGGAAGGGAAGATTGGAGGTGATAGGGAAGGCAGAGGGATGAGAAATGGATTTAGTTTTCACACATTTTATGTCTGTGGGAAAATTTTCAAATACAAGACAATAGATGCTGGAGAGGATGGGGAGAAAGAGGAGCTCTTCTCCATTGCTGGTGAGATTGCAAACTGGTGTAACCAATCTGGAAATCAATCTGGAAGTTCCTCAGAAAATTGGAAATACATTTACCTGAAGACCCTGCTATACCAACTCTTGGGCATCTGCCCAAAAGATGTCCCACCATGCCACAGGAGCACATGTTCCACTATGTTCATAGTGGCCTTATTTGTGACAGCCAGAAGCTGGAAAGAACCCAGATGTCCCACAACAGAAGAATTGATTCAGAAAAAATGTGGTTCATTTACACAGTGGAATACTATTCAGCTATTAAGAATGATGATGTCACAAATTTTACAGGCAAATGGATGAAACTAGAAAACATCATCTTGAGTGAGGTAACCCAGACCCCAAAGGACATACATGGTTTGTACTCACTAGTAAGTGGATATCAGTTAAAAAGCTCAGAATACCCACTGTACAAGTCACAGCTCATATGAAGCTTAACAAGAAGGAAGGCCAAAATGTAGGTGCTTGAATTCCACTTAGAAAGGGAACAAAATAATCACTGGAGGCAGAGGGAGAGAGAGTAATAGGTGAGCGAGGGTTGTGGAAGGGAAAAACGGGGGCCAGGTTCAGGAATGGGAAGAGACAGGAGAGTAGTCTAGAAGGCCAGGAGAATGACTAGAAATATGTAGTGTGTGTGTGGGGGGATACGGGTTAAGGGGGAAGCACTAGAAAGTCCCATACTTCAGGGATGCAAGAAGCTTCCAGGACCCAGTAGGAATGACAGTAGCAGAAATACCCAACAGAGGGAGATAGAACCTGAAGAGACCACCTCCAGTAGATAGGTATGGTCCCCAGTTGAAGGAAGGGGGTACCCACCCATCTCAAAATTTTTAGCACAATTTTTAACAGAATTATTCCTGTATAAATGAAACACAGGGACAAAAAGTGGAGCATAGATTAAAGGAAAGGCCATCCAGAGACCGCCCCACCTTGGGATCATTCCCATATGCAGACACAAAACTATTGCTGATAACCAAGAACTGCTTGCAGACAAGAGCCCCGTAGGGCTGGCCCCTGAGAAGCTCTGCCAGCATCTGACTAAGACAGATGCAGACACTCACAGCCAACCATTGGACTGAGGCCTGAAAACTCAGTGAAAGAGATAGGGAAGGACTGAAGAAGCTGAAGGGGGTTGCAACTCCATAGAAAGAACAACAATATCAACCAACCAGATCACTCCGGAGCTCCCAGGGAATAAACCACCAACCAGAGTACACATGGGCTGGTCCATGGCTCCAGTTACATCTGTAGCATCAATGATACATCATCATAGAAGGTGGATGCTAGAGGGATGAGGCTAGAAGAGTGGGCGGGTGGGTGGGGCAACATCCTCTTAGAGGCAAAGGGGGCAGGATGGGACAGCAGGTTTGCAGAGGGAGATCGGGAAGAGGAACAACATTTGAAATGTAAATAAATAAATAAATAAATAATCAATAAAAAGGAAACTATGCATTTTTATCATCTTTCCTCTTACAGCTAAGTTTATGCTAAAATGTAGAAATAAGTTACTTTTTTAATAAAGGCATAATTATTTTCTTTAATATTTGGATGCAAAGAAATTGTCTAGAAATTGCTAATACAAATTTTATGTACTTATAGTAGCCTTATAGAAGTCTTTGGAGAAATTATTTTTAGATTTTTTTTTTGAGATTTGTCCAATAGTGTGACATGTAAACCATATTGAAAGGCTTCAAAAGACCAAGTGGATAAAAAAACAAAATTTGAGTGTAACATATGGGACATGTAGTATACAATCAGCTTCCTGCTTCGCCTTGCCTTTCATGATCCTTATGCACCTGAAACAATTTTGCACATAGTTTGAAGGAAACTTCTGAGGTGACTTAGCTTTTATTTCCTCTTTCTTACTAAAGGAGAAGAGAAAATATGCTATTTTAAGCCTTCTTTGCATTTCTCAGTCACATAAAAATTCATAGAAGTGTTTTAACTGCCTCATTTTGTACAGATAAAAAGCCAATGCTTTTTAAAAAAATCTCTCTTGGTTTTTCTGTATCCCTCTATCTGTCTCTGCCTCTCTGCCTCTCTGCCTCTCTGCCTCTCTCTCTCTCTCTCTCTCTCTCTCTCTCTCTCTCTCTCTCTCTCTCTCTCTCTCTGTGTTTGCATTTATCTGTGCTTTTGTGTGATAACCTTAGGGAAAAACAATGCCAGATCTAAGACTTGCTTGATTTCTCTGCAATAAAATTTATTGATGGGTAAGGAAAATAAAATACTATTAAGTAAGAAATATATAACAGTTTTTTTTATATCCATTCTCCTATTTAGCTTAAAATTTTTGTAGGATCAATATCCTTATCCCTACAGCTATAAAAACCAATAACTATCATTTGAAGACACTTTAAAGTGAAAGAGTATTGAGAATCAGGATTCGGTTTTACCTCATGCTTTTTCTGCTAAAATATGCCTTTCAGGATTGAAATTTTAATTTAATATATGAAGGCAAGTTATTCATATTTCAGGCAATTATGTTTCTCATTGACTGAATACACAATTTTAAAGACAAACCCTATGAAAGCATTGATTATTTTCTTATCAGTCTGTCCTCTTTTTTTTTTTTTTTGATAGACTAAATTTTTTGTCTTACCCTAAAAATGTAAACTTTCTACATTGGAATAAGAGAGAAAAAGATATGAACAACATAAAAATCTACAAAATACTTTGATGTGTTTAGTTTTCCTGTGAAGAGGAAAACTTTAATACTATGACTTTAAATCAACATTACAAAATATTATTTTGAATTTGGATAACCATTTAAAAAATGTATGCTTACCAAAAATTGAATGAGTCTTAAATAAAATAGTGATTTCAAGTATTGATATATATTTACTATTATGAAAATTTAATACAAATAATTGAGGATCAGAATACATATACCGAAGAATTTTGATTATCATGCCTGGTTCAGAACAAAGCAGAAAACTGTCTTAATAATTTTAGGAGGTGGGCAACCCCAGCTTATTCAACATGTGAGATTTGACAGTTGGAGAAACTATCTTAATGGAAAATGTCTGAACAAATCTGAAGTTTATTTTCCATGTTTATTTTTACATTACTGAAACTGGTAATTATGCTTAATAATAAATACAAATAATAGATACAGAAAATATAATATTCTAATAGGTATTTTTGTTAACTTTTTTCCTTAAAAAACTACTATTGCATATTCTTGCATAAGACGCAAGCTACGAAAGATCTTTGGTTTTGGTTCTCCATATTCTCATATGACAGTTATCACTGTCATAAAGGTCTATTTGCAAAGAAAAACAATGGAAATAGTCATGAAAGGAAGGTTAGGTCTTAATTTATTAATTTTTATAAATATTCTCTCTCCACATATATGTGTGTATTTTATATATAGATATACATATTATATATATACACATACATACCTATATACATATTTACACTCATATAAAGATGGTTTTTCACATTTCACATTTCAGGCACTGCCATATTTTTAGTTTTGGGGTTGTCACACTTATTGTGTATCCCACACAAGCTTTATCATGGGGCCAGGAAATGGGCTGGAAAGAGGGCTCTTCATTTATTGATGATCCTCAATGTTTGGGCATATCTGTCCTTTTTAGGCATAATTTCAACTTAGATCAATTACCAAGTTGTAGAATATTTTATTAATTTTTTATTTATTAGTTGAATTTAAGCCATCTGTATTAGTCAAAGTCCTTTAAAGAGACAGAACAAAGCATTTATAGTCAGGATAGATAAATAGACAGATAGATAGATAGATAGATATATGGATAGATAGATAGATAGATAGATAGATAATTACAGATAGATGATAGAAGTTTAGCAAGATAAAAATCACATAATAGACTTTACATAGCTGATTGAAAGTCAGATAAATGATAGGTAGATATGTAAGTAGATATAGATAGATAGATAGATAGATAGATAGATTAGATAAACGACAGAAAAAAGAGTGTTTGCAGTAGAAATTATTTAATTCCCAAATTTGTCGTGGTAAATCTTCTACTCGAATGAAACCAGTCAAAGAAAGCACAACTTAATTATTATGGTATAAATTGCACGTCTAGACTGGGCAAATTTACCACTACACTATTCTTTTTTTTTTTTTTTTTTTTAAATTTTGCCCTTTTATTACTTATGTATAGACAATACACCTGAGATCATGGTTTGTGATTCATATCATGTATGTAATTGCAAATGGATTATAAGCAAAGTAAATTGCATATGTTGGCCTAAGTTTATTTCGTTCATAATAAATTAAACTTAAAAATTAGTACAAAAAGACAAAAGTATATTTAATCCATATACCCACTCATGTAAAAGTAATATAAAATAATAATACAAGTCTGAATCTTTCTTTAAAATAGGTAACATGAACATATATATTTAAATATCATTGTCTATTTTTAAGGACATGATATATGTAATCATACAATTGTGGTCACAATGGTATCTCATTGAACCCTATCCCAATTCTAGTACACAACATGGTCTCTATCCCTTAAGGTTCTAAATTATTTTTAAAGAATTGACTGCTCCTAGACTAGTTCATTATGGACATTGTCCTCACTCATATTAGAACAACATATCTGTCCTTTTAAGTACACTATTCTAATCCCTGCTATGAGATCCCTTATAACTTGCAGTTTATCCAGGCCGAGTTGCCCTTTCAGCTCTGGCTCCTCCGTCGGCTTCCTTCTCCTGCTGGTTTCCTTCTGCTCTGCTTCTTCCTGCTTCTCCTTCTTCTTCTGCCCTCTGCTTCTGCTTCTGCCTCCTTTTATATCGAATTCCTCTCACTCTCTCCTCCCCTAAGCCTTTTTCTCTGCCTCCCCTTCTACTGCCCAATCTCTAGCTCTAGCCTTTATTTTACAGGCTTTAATTAGATAGAAGTTTTACAAGATGTCACCTGTGTACAGATTCAATCACCCTCTGCAGCCCCTCCCAGAAGGGTGGAACTAGGATCAAAATACAAGGCTGGGGCTATCCACAACATTGATTCAATCCTCCTCTGCAGCCCTCCCAGGAGGGTGGAACTAGGATCAAAATACAAGGCTGAGGCTATCCACTGGGAACTAGGATCAAAATACAAGGCTGAGGCTATCCACAACATTGATTCAATCCTCCTCTGCAGCCCCTCCCAGGAGGGTGGAACTAGGATCAAAATACAAGGCTGAAGCTATCCACAACAAGTGTTAGATGAGATGAGTATATCAATTGGCCTATTTGATTATGAATGCTAATTACCATGATAGGCTATCTTTAAGAATGGGAAACTTAGAAGGACCAAGGACCAATGAAGACAACATCTCTGATCCAGGTGAAAGACCTGAGACACATGAGAGACTTTCTGCACAAATACCAGTCTGATGTTCTATAGACCTGAAGATCTTCAGTCTAAGGACACCTCAATTTAGAGGAAGAAGAATATACACACACACCCCTTTGCCTTTTTGATCCACTCTGGATTCCATCTTATTACACATTCCTGTCACTTAGAAGATAGATTTTCCTCATCCTGTTCACTGACAGATGAGTCAATCATCTCTGATAACAATGATAGTCACATCCAAACAATGATTCCCAGTCATCTATCAGGTAAGACTTAAAATTAGCCATTACATTGTCATTATAAGTGCATGTTAAAAGGTTTATGAAATTGAATCTCTGCTGACACGACCTCATCTGCTGACTCTCCCTAGGCTAGGAAGCACTGTCCTCCTGAGTGACATGTATCATCATCCTGAATTGTACTTAAGTAGGTCTATGGCTATCAGTCACATCACGCAGCCGGTTTGCCTCTTTTAGAATACTACAATGTCTGTTCTGACCTGTAACGTTGCATAATTTAGCAGCTGCTCAAGCTTAAAAGTATTCACTGTATCAGCCATATCAGCTATATCTTAATAAACATGACCTTTGGTGGGAAAGAGTAACCACATGAAGTCTGCCAAGGGCAATGGGAATAAATGAGCAACCAAGTGTGAATAGTCTTGCATACCAGCAACGAATAAATTAAAAAAAAATCATACAGGGTTTCCTGGCTTGAGTGATGCTGGTGGTTCTTAAGGTTTTAGAGATTGAAGTGAGCTGATGAATGCCATTTATCTATAAATAGTAGGAGATTTTGGCCAGATAGTACTCCTTTCTGGGAAGCCAAATGGTAGTCATGAGTGAGATATTGAAAGAACTGGGACTTCAGCCAAGTTTCTCTGACATCAAGCTTGACACTGTTTCTTTTGAACTAAATGCACAAGATTTAGACTCGGAAAACAATTTAAAAAGAAAATTAAAACTTATGCATGTGTCTACTGCAGATACTTTACATAAAGTTTACATTAGGAAAACAGTTGGTCAAAAGTGTCTAGTTACATTAATTATTTATGTATCTTGATTGCATAAGATGTTGTACACATAGTACCTGTTACTCTTGTTCCTGTCTTCAATTCATGTGATAATCAAATATCAAAATCTAAATAAAAATTAATATTGTTGACTAGATTTCATGATGTACTACCATTATGTTTTAAAGAGGTGCAAGCTGCCTTGAAATTACATCAAGCATCTCAGGTAATGTGTAAACAAATGCTAATAATCCAAATCCTAAATCAGAAAAATGTGTCTGTAACTTTTGACTCTAAATAAATTTATGAAGCTAACTGTTACTTTTGATGCTTTTCCATGCAAAAAAAAAATGTATGTTTCCTATACAGTATAAATATATTCTCCCCTAAAGTCCCAAAGCTATATTCAATGAGTGATTTCTAAGAGACCTCAGTGTTTATATAAGGTGTTGAGATTTGAGCAGCCACAAAAATATCTTTACCAGGCTTGCCCTGGTAACCCCATTTCACTTTTCATAGAGTATAAAAATCTCTATAGTGACAGCTCAAAACTGAAATCACCCTCAATTTTTAATATCCATTCTTTAGATGGACTTAAGTGGGTAATTAGAATCCTGTGTGATAGGTTAGAATCCATTTCAGCTTCTAATTTAAGAATTCATGTAGGTCACAAGAAAGTTTATTTTAAATGTGTTGAAACTAAAAGCATTACTTCCTGGGGAAGAAAAAGAGAAATATCATATAACCTCCGATTTGATATACTCAGAAAAAAAGGAATAAGAGCCAAATTTCTGGAAGAAATGAAAAACAAACCTAACAAAAAGCCTCAAGATCATAATTAATTGGGAGTTCTAAAAGACAACCACTGCATGCGTTTTAAAAATCAAATAAAGATTCTAAAACCATGCTTTAATGAAAGACCAATAATACCACAGAATTCAATAGAAATACACAAACCGGTTTAACCTTGAAAAGGAATGTTAGGTCATATATGCTGAGTATGCATGATACTACATGGAACAGATATCGATAAAATGAGAAGAAATTCTATGTGCAATGATGTCAAGAAGCTGAGCAGGAGGGTGACCCTGTAGGAGTCTTAATTAACCTGGACCCCAAGATCTCTCAGACACTGGACCACCAACCAGGCAGCATACACCAGCTGATATGAGGCCCCCAACACATATACAGCAGAGGATTGTCCGGTCTGGTTTCAGTCAGAGAAGATGTACCTAACCCTCAAGAGACTGAAGGCCCATGGAGTTTAAAGGTCTGGTGGGGTGGGGGTATAGGGACATCCTTTTGGAGATGGGGGTGGGGGCAGGGAGGAGGTATGGGATGTGGAACAGTCAGAGGGTTGACCAGAAAGGGAATAAATCTGTAGTGTAAAATAAATAACTCCGAAGTTAATGTTACAAAAACAAGCAAGTAAATTAAACTTCATCTCTACAATAAATAAGTGAAATATTATCGCCATAACTTGTACTAGATGTTGACTTTCTACTATATTCTAGGGACTAATAGAATAAAAACTGAGGTGTGTATTCTTCAAAATGTACAAAAATCTTCTGAAGTCAATTAAGGTTTATAAGTACTATCTATTCATTGCCATTACCATACATCTACACAACATATTTTGATCATAGTCTACTATCACCACCTCCCTATAGCCTACTCTACTGATGCTCACCCAACCTGATTGCAATTACATGTTCTCTATTTATTATTATTATTATTATTATTATTATTATAGTTAGTAGTAGTAGTAGAACTTCTGTCTAATTAGTGCTCTCTATGAGTGCTTGGATGTCTGGCCATCTACTGAGATGTGAGAAACTACCACACACTTTCAAAAGAAAGTGCCTTTCAATTAATTTTCAGGTTTTCTTCTTGTATGGGTGCAGCTTTGGGGGTTTTCTCCCATTCATTTGGGAATTTTGATTGGGTTGATCTGCAAGTCTTGTTTACATAACCATAGCTGTGAGTTGACATGTGCGATACACAAATTCCAGGATTTTAAGGTTCCATTCTGTATTCTCCAGCTCTTAAAGTCTTTCCTTTCTTTCTTCTGAGATGTTCCCTGAGCCTTGAATGTGGTTGGGACTGATAGGGGCGAATCAGTCACAGCTGAGCACTCCACAGTTACTGATCCTAGTCACTTTGATCAGCTCTGACTTGTCACATTAATTACTGCCCGCTGTGAAACATTTTACTGATGTTGAAAGCAGATAAAATATGTAGACAAATACATACAATACTTAGAAAATAATTTGACAGTATGGTCATTTAGAAAAACAACAGCAGATCCTTTCTAGGACCTACAGTCTCACAACCCATGGGCTTTTGACTAGATTTATTGTTACAGACAAAAATCCCCACAATAGAAAAAGCTTTATATACAATAAAAAAGAATTTTAATACCAAGGAAGGCTTCTCACCCACACTTTGTCAGTCTGGATGTGCCATAAACTATTTGTGCAACTTTGCGTTAAGTTTCCAAAACTTGTGTGTGTCTGTTTCCTATGCTACATTTATCACAAGTTCAGTCTGGTGAGTGAATTATTATGATAAAATTGTCCAGAATAAGAAATAATATATAACCTGCTCCTGAAGTGTGGCAAGTGTGGCTGCTCTGCCACATGCATGTCAGTAGGTGGCAGAGAGGAGACAGGCTATGTCTACATTCAGTATTCTGACCTTTGAACATCTGAATGATCAGTAGTCTAAAATTCCGTGAAAAAAAAAAAAAAACAAAAAAACAAGACTAAGATGAACACCAGTCAGTGCTACATGGGTCTGGATAATGGCTCCAAGAACTGGAAGCAAGATAGAGCTAGAAGGAGCCTCTTGGAGTAGGTCCCCAGGCAAGTGTGAGCTGTGACAAACGACCCTCGCGTGGGACCACATGGGCAAGCCAAGCAAAAAGGGAGCACCAGATTGGCACCATGGGGCCTGGACAGGGAACTAACCTGAGATGACCACTAGTCGGGTACCAGAGCAGGGGCAAACAATGCCCATGATGACTCCTGCCTGGTGCCATAATGCCTGCGCATAAAACACCTGAGACCACTCCTGAGATGGCCCCAAGCATTTAGAGACCTGGGGCACCATTAATATGAGCAAGTAAGTAGTGGGGAAAGGAAAGAAAAAGAGAAACAGAAGAATAAGTGCATAATGCACACAAGCAGAACTGGAGACTCGAAGGTAATGAGGAATAGCCTGATGCCTCTTGTGCTCTACAGAACTCAGTATAGTATAACCCCTTGCCACCTAAGGCAGGAAGAAGAGCTGGCCTAGAGATCAACAGAATGGTCTTACTTTTCCCCTCTGTAGCCCTTGTGTGGACAGCACATCTGTTCCTGGATAGGGTGAGCCAGCCTGAGGACATGAGTGTGGGAGAGCTGGCCCTGCCTTTTCCTCTGCTGGGTGGGGGGTGATGATGAGGGAGAGGCGCCTTCCTAAATCCCTAGTCTCTTGCCATCTATAACAGGCAGGATTGCTGGCCCCAGAGACATGAGAGTGAGAGAACTGGCCGTGTCCCTCACTGGCTGCAACACTTGGGAGCGCTGACCCTGAAGCTCACATAGACAATAGGGCAGAACTGGCTGTCGAAGCTGGATTGCTGGTGTTCTGTCCCTAGGATATGAGAGCAGGAGAGTTGGCAGGTTTACCAGCTAAGATACCTCTCAGGCCAAGATACAGAGCTTTGAATTGGCCCATTGATGAACTGGACTGAAGAGCCAGTTCTACAGATTCAAAACTACATGATTTTCATGCCACGGGGCAACAACAAAACATCCAAATAAGTCCTAGTATGCTTCTAGTATTGAGTAGCAGAAGTCAGAGGCCTCATACTAGAACAATGAGCCATTGCATTAAACATTTGTAAGCAAAGAAGTATGGACAAAATGATACACCGTGGGACACATTGTGACACATTACAGCTTCTATGAAAGATTCTTTTTTCTCTATTGGAAGGAAGGTTACAAGGGTAAATGGTGAGTAGGAAGGCAGGGAGAGATGGGTAGGATTTGGATGTATGATGCAAAATTCACAAAAAGATATATATATAATATAAATATAACAAACAACAAATAATCTATGAGCACTGTGTAACTGTTAATACAGTGGGAATTATCTCAGGTCTTCAGATGAGGAGGTTATATTACAAAGTGTAGAAAAATTGAAGAATTTGTCCACATCCATGCAGCAAGCAAATGGTGAGTGCAGTGGACTTAACATTATTAGAATTTTCAGCAAAAATGATTTATATAAACAACATAGCCATATCCTAGAAGTAAAAGCATCTATCTATAAGAGAGGGGCAAGAGATAGGAATATGTATAACATATATAAAATGGAAATTCCTATATTTTATTATAGCAGCAGCAGAGATCTCAGAAGACAAATGGGAAGAAGAAATTACTGCTTTGCAACAGAATAAGTAGGAAAATGTTATGTTGTGTTCTGTGATTTTCCATTAATCTGTCTTTAGTTTACAGTGGTTAGCCCTCCCTTCTATATGTAGGGAACACCATGACCTTGCTTCGATATTACTAGACTGTTTCTTTCACTTGAATGACCTTCATTTACATACCCACACTGTTACAGGATGCAGTGTCCTGGTGACATGCCCTTGTGTTCTAATCAAACTAACATAGCCATGACTCGAATCAAGCTTAACAACAAATCATGATTTTAATGACCAATTTCCCTTAAGTGGATGCACTTATCTGAGAATAGGGGATGTTTGCTAGATAGTCTGTTACTCCTATATTTATAGCCAATGATATTTGGAATACTTTTAGCATAGACATAATAATTGAGTTTATTTTTCTGCATCAGAAATTAATATGCAATTTTCTTTGATTTGAGGATCCATATGAAATTTTAAAATGTTTTTATAGGAAGCAAAATTATCTGTGATAAGACTGTTTTCTTATCAGTCAAAATTAATCAGACAAAGAGATACAAAATTTTCATTATTGTTCCAGTGTTTGACACTCAAATAAGCAATGACCATCCTTGACATTTACTGGCATTTAGTCCCATTAAAAATCCTCTCAGGTACATAATTAAAACTCTAATATCTCATAGTGATTGGAATAATGTAGAAGTATTGTGTCAAGGAAGCATCTTAATGTGCCTGCAAACATCCTGTACAAGTAGCTCCTGGTAAAGAAAGTACATTATTAATTCTTCTTTGCATTAAAGAAAAAGATTTTAGAGCATCATCATTTTTATGTTATTTATTAGGATTGCTATATACATGTGAGATATAGATGTTTTCTAAACCAAGAAAACAGATTCTCATTTTTCTTTTCAGAAACCTTAGCATTTGCAGCTAACTGAATGCCACTGCAGGGACTATAATCAATCACGGTGAGCAATGTATTCCAAGATAAGGCAACAATAGCAGTACAGAGGGAAATATTCCTTCTGTGCAAATAAATTACATGAGATTTCAGGGATCTGGACATTGGACACTTAACTTAGAGTATTTCCCCTGTGCTTTCTTTGTAGTTCAGTGCAGAACCTCCTGCATCCAGCAAAGCTTTTCTTGAAGCTCACAATGTCCCCTTAGTCCTTCAGTACAGAATGACTTTCAGAGCTGTGTTTCCGTCTTTATCTTGAAATGGCAAGGGTGCTGGGAAGTCATTTGTTACAGAAAGAATAACCATTAGCATTTACATGCTAGCAATAAAGAATAATGAAATATTCACTTCATTTAGTATCGGGTATAAGATTATTTTGCCAAGCATCCATTTCTAAATTTTCATTCTCTTTTCTGACAAAAGAAAAAAAAAACTGAAGTTGAAATAATGTGCACTCTGAGTTCTTTTTAGATATTGAATGTTATATACAAGCTCTTATGGTGAAGGCTTGGTTCCAAATTAAGGAGTCTCCCTCCCCCTCTTCTTATTCTTTCAGAAAACTATCATGCTGCAAATAAACCCAACACACACTGCCAGCAGAACCTTTAAACTTTAAACTATAATTCACTGTGGGGAGCAGAAGAGGCCTTGGGTGAATGAAGTCCTGAGTCTATGTGTGGTTTTGGTATGGGCATGAGCGTGACAAAGATGTCAAAGTCTCAACTCTATTGGATTGACAAGGCCTTCTGCAGGTGAGGCTGAGGGGAATGGCAGTCTGTGTAATTACCCACTCATCATAAAAGCTGCGGTGGTGGTGTTTCCTTCATATGAGCGCCTGTCTTGCTCTTGAGGTTTTACACATCTTTTCCACCCTTCAAATTTTTATTAGTGTATTTGTGCATAAAATATCTCTGTGGACACTTGCACATTTATATGCATGAATGAAACCTGGATGTATACCACATACATGTGAGGTTAGAGAAGATACTTGAATTACTCTTCGTTTGAGACAGAAACTCTTAATTTTTTTTGTTTATTTTTATATCTGCTAATTGTCATGCTAAGTTGTTCAGGAATTTCTGGATACTCTTTTCTCTGTCTCATTATCTGTTTTTTACAGATGTTAATAAGAATATCAGCTTTTACATAGATTCTGGTATTCAGACTCAAGGCTGCATGCTTGAGGGCAACCCATACTCTTTTACTTCACATTGTCAATCATTCGAGCTGTATCCAGTGCTTCCGAGAGGGGTAAGCCCGACCACTTAGCAGTCTGAATTAAAACGCATTGATCACAATTGATTATCCAGCACAAATTTTCTTTTCTGATTTGATGTTTGGAGTAAGTTCATCCCAATAAAAGCAATGTCGAATGTGTTATTCAAGCATAAGTTAAACAGTGAAAGACACATATGCAGTTGATTACAGTCCATTACACATAGAAGACTCTTCCACCCTAAATGGTCTCTTTTGTTCATGCTACCAGTTTATTACAGTCCTTATGCAATGATTTTTAATTCACTTCCAAGTATGTCTGTTTGCAAATACCAAACAAATGTGTCAGCAAGTAGCATTACATTCTTTTTATCACTATTCATGTGTTATTAATGTGTTAGATGTTAAAATTTATCTAAATTGGCTTTTAAATTACACTATGCTTCAGGTTAAATTGGATTTAAAAGATGGGAAGAAAGCAAATGTAAGGGGTAGTGACCCTCAGTGATACTGTCATTTCCAGACTGTGACTAATATTACCAAGGTCATAATCCCTGAGTTAGGATTTCCATCCAAGACTCCATGTTCCAAATATACTGTTATTCCAAATTATCTCTACTATAAATGCAGAGGCATTCGCTACTGTATTTATTGACTATTGATAACTAACAAAAGAAAGATTCTTATAGAATCTCCCTTTAAATATTTGTAAATATAGAATTTAATAAATTTTAATGTGACTGCTTCTTGGGCAGATATCAAAAGGACTGAAACATATTATTCTATTTTCATAATGATGGAGACACAAGTTTAAGTTACTCAGCAAAAAAATATATTGCTAATTCAAATATTTTTTCAGCTTCAAAGTCACTTTCGGTTTACATGAAATATTAGGAATGGATGTTGGCCTAACTCTGCAGACCCTTGCATTACCAATACTGTCATGCTGAGTTCAAATTCCTCATAAAAAACAGTTTAACAAGAAAGTCATAGCACATAATTTATTCTTTTTAAATTTCTCTGTAAAACTTATGTTATACTTCAATATAGAGGATCAAAATCATGTGCATAGTATTTTATGAACACATGACTTTCTGGTAAGTGAATGAGGAATCAGTAAGATTTTTAAATGGCAGAATGATTTATTATTTTTAAACATGGCAAAATATGGTTAGTTACATATATTAAAATGTCTTCACAATCATAAATAGATTCAATATCTTCATTTATTTAAAAATAATTTGGACATAGTTATGGAGTACAGAGGAAGTTTCAAACAGATTAAGCAGTATACTTTATTGGGATCAAAGAGAGAAAGCATTTCTAGAACAGGCTGATGTGGAGTACTGACTCTTAGAGAGAAGTAAATGAGGACAACTTTCCACAAAATGAAAAGAAGTTTATTTGGGCAACATTCATTTTTGTTGAAACCATCAAAACTACCACGAATTAGTGGGTATATTTTCTTTTTGGAAAACAGCTTAAAATAAACAGGTCTTATACTTATTTGTGACTTGAAATTGTGAGAATGGCTGACAATTAAGTAGGATTTATCTAATATTTTGTATATGAAATAGAGCTACCTTTGATTCCTATATCCACTATTAATTAATGTATGTCTGGACATTTCCTGGTCTTTCAGAGCTGTGAATGCTTAAGTATAAAAGCCTAAGTAACTAGACAATTATATAAGGCATGTCAACATATCGACCACTGTACAATATCAGGAAATTAAGAATCCTAACTTCCTCAACTCATGAAAAACAGAAATGGAAGAAGCACATATTCTTAATGAATTTGGAAATAGCAGAAAAATACATTTGGAGTCTCTGACTTCTCCACTGTCCTTATAACCCAGCCTCTCATTGTATGGAACTCTAAGTTCAATTCAAATTGCCAATATGTAAGGGAAACTATATTGATCTTCAAACATTGTTGCAAGACAGTTTAGTGTAATTTGAGTAAATTAATGCAATAACAGTGGATATTATGGTTACTGCTGCTGCTAATGATGATGATAAAATAACTATTATGATAATGCTATAATGTTATCATGAGATTAAAATATATTTTGCTGCCTAAAAATGAATATTTATTTTTCTTTTATAATTAAATCAACTCACTCAACTTAATGGATCGTCTTAAACAGAGGTTGCAAAATGACACGAGATACTGAGAATGCCTCAGGTTTTTTCATTATCATAAATTATTAATATTTACATTACCAAAAATACTGCTTTAATTTTCCATTGACCTTTATCTGGTACTTTAAGTAAACATATGTAATTTTGTAGTTCAGATTTAATCAATTGTGACCTTAATGGTTAGCTAAATAAAATTAAATCATTTTGAAAATTGGATTTTCAATACTCACACAGAATATCATCATGGGAAGGAGAAATGAAAGAATAAGACGTGATGTTTTCCTAACACAGATATTGGAAATAACTAACTGGGTTTGACCTATTATTCCCACGTTGATCATATATAACAGAACACACAGCTGCTTGGGTTTAAAATTGGTTGAATCTACTTGTGATACTAATGGAAGAACTTCAAACTACATTATTTGGAATTATGTAGTTTCATTTTAAATACATCCATAATTAGTTGTTTTGAGTATCTCTTTTCCTTAATAACATCTATTTTCTAAGCAACATAATAGTTGTTCCATTCACCATAGCAGTACCAGGAACTTGACATAAATTGTGCCCTTTTAGTCACAAAAGAACCTTGGACGTCAGTTTCTGATGGGGGAGGGGTTGGATTCACTGCCCATGAAGTGTTACTTCTCCCTTTCAGATTGCTCACTTCCATCATTTTGGCAGAATCCACGAGAGCCAAAAGAACAATATGTCAGGTCATTACAGCTTCTTTTCCAATTGAAATGTCGACCTACTTCACTTCTTATCAGATCACTACTAGTTTATGTATCCAGTTAAAAGCCAACACCAAGTGCAAGAAATATACTGCATACTCTTTCTGTCTTCACCCTTACAAGAAAGCTATAATTTGCACAACAAGTTACACTATAAATTCTCACATCTAATCTCATTGAGTGGCTGAATGCATCTCGTGAAAATTGATTGCAACTATTTTTTCTAGGGAATTCAATCTCAATATTGAAGAGCATTTCTGGTGAGCCAGACAATTGCAATATATTTAGTCTCCAGAGTTCATAGTACATAGAGAAGTTTTTGACGTATGACTTTCATCCTTAGGAGACTTTTTTAATCCACCGAAGTATCTTGTATTAGCTTTTCAGACACAGCCAATTATTGCAAATGCATAGGAATTTTAAAAAAAGCATTCATCATATTCACTAAGATATTTGATATTTAATGTTGGCATATTTCTCCCTGGATGTTCTTAAGAAATCAAATAATGTCTTTTTGAATCTAGTACCAAGATTTTCTGTGTCCTAAATAAATGGCCTCAATTTGCTTTTATCTTTTTAATGCCATAGCTATGACACTTCAAAGAACTTGCATTTATAAAATAAATGTGGAATAAAGACTATCGCCATGATAAATAATAAATTATATAAAATAAAATATACATATATATATGAATTTTGACAGTGTTCATAATTTTCATAAAGTACACATTAAATTATCAAAACCTGACGTTACAATTAAGTCCAATGGGATAAAAATTCAAAAGGAAATTAGAAATTTTTCAGATAAAATTTCTTTATTTGTTGGATTTTTTTATTTGCTGGTACAGGCCCACCTGTGCTCCAAGCTTGCCTGGAACTCACTGTGTAACTAAGTAGCCAAGGTTGACCTGAAACTTGTAGTTTCCTGGGGCTTTAATTCCCCAAGTGGTAGAACACAGACATCTTCTATCATAACCCTAAGAAATGTTTGATTCTATGTTTATTACTTCTTACTTATTTTCTCATTTTCTCTAGTCTCACAGTTCCTGATTTTTCTGTGTTATAGTTCATTCCTTTCTTTATTCTTCCTTCTCAGAGCTTTCTCTGAGACTTTGTTTCCCTCCTTCCCTTGTTCCTCTCTACCACCTTTCTTTCCCGTTCTTCCCTCTCCCTCCTTCCATTCCTTACGTTATCTTTTCCCAATGTTATGGATTTTATCTTACTAGGACAAAATTCACATTTTTAAATTAAGGCCCTCTACTAGAAATGAAACTAACCTCAGTAAAGTACTCAAGTTGTGTCATGTATTTGATAATGTTAAATATTACATCTTAAATAAACCTTGTTGAAAATTTTCCACTCTTCTGAGGTTTTTTTGTTATTCCAATGAAGTTGAGAATTAGTCTTTCCATCTCTGTGAAGAACTGAGTTGGAATTTTGGTGCGGATTGCATTGAATGTGTAGATTTCTTTTGGCAAGATCATCATTTTTACTATGTTAATCCTGCCAATCCATGAGCATGGGAGATCTTTCCATTTTCTGAAGTCTTCAATTTCTTTCTTCAGAGACTAAAGTTCTCATACAGATCTTTAGCTTTCTTAATTAGAGTTATCCCCAAGATATTTATATTATTTGTGACTGTTGTGAAGGGTGTTGTTTCCTTAATTTCTTTCTCATCCCATTTATCCTTTGTATAAAGAAAGGGTACTGATTTTTTGAGTTAATTTTGTATTCAGCCACTTGGATGATTTGTCAGAAGGGCATAGCCCGGGGAAAGGGGAGTTTTAACCCCGTACTCCTTGGCCGTTCTCCTGGGAGCAATTTAAACCACCTCACTGGATCTTGCCACCCTGGGCCATTTTTCAAGGCCAAACCTGTAGATGACCCCGGGCATTCCCCCTTTGGCTTTGACCTTCAAGGCCAGGCCTTTTCTAAATTGGGTCAAACCTGCCAGCCCCCTCGCCTCCTCCACAAGCGATGTTTCCAGCTAGAAGTGGCCCTGGTTGGGCTTCTCCTCGTGGAAACCATTCCCTATTTGGTCTAGAGCTAGCCCCTTGAGTCAGGGTTGATGCCCCTCAGTGAACGAAGGGGGACCTCCAATCTTTTGTTTGATTTTGCCCCTGCCGTTCCAGGGGAACCAGTTGTTTGTGGGGCTCTTCACCTTCTGCCTTCTGCAATGGCAACCAGTGGTTTCTCTGAGGAGGGCAACTCGAAAATTTCAGCCCCCCCCTGCCGGCTTCCACTTTTCCCGCACCACCTTGGCATATTCTCTCCCTTTTTTCCCAATTGTTTAAAGCTTTCTTTGAGTCCCCCAGAACAACTTCTGTGTTTTCAATCTGACTTTTGGGGGGCCCCCAAAGGGCCCTGGTTTCTGGGGACCAACACTACCTTTGCGGTAAATTTGCTTCTGGGCATGGGCTTTCCCCCAAAGGGATCCCTTCTCTCAATCTCGGAATCATGGCAGTGGCCCTGGGAGCTCCAGGACTCCTGTTCCTGGGGGAGGCCTATTTCTGCTGCTGCCCACAAGCGTATTCTGAGTACCAGTCCAGAAATTGAAACCCACTCTTCAGAGAGAAGGACAGAACCACATCTGCACATCTGCCTTGCTGTGCCTCCAACTGTCGGAGGGTGGAGGGTCAGTGCCGTGATCTGCTTTTCTGCAGAATCTCAGAAACCAGCTTCAACCTACTGGGAAATCCCAGGAAGTTGTCCTTCTGAACCTATGGAGAGGCTGCAGTTACTGGTCCCCACACTCCCGTTTCCTGTGGATGAAACTTGAAGGCCTACATGAGTGCTGTTAGCTGCTCTAAGGGGCATGGAAATAGAAATGTTTTTTCCCTATTATAAGATTCCAATCTCTCTTAATTTTAAATTAGATTTATGCATTCTTAAAAAAAAAAAAAAAGAAAACCAGCAATCCATAATGAATTTGTTTGAGGGTATAGATTTTTTGTTTTTATTTTTGTTAATTAAAAATATTTTTTATTAATTTATTTTATTTACTCACTTTACATCCTGATCCCAGCCTCTTCTTTCCTTTCCGTCCCTGAATCACGTGATCTCTCCCCTATCCCTCCCTCCCTTTCATTTCTTTTAGAAGGGTGAGGTCTCCCCCTGGGTACCAACCTCCCATGATACCTCAAATCACTGCAGGATTAGGTACATCCTCTCCCATTGAGTCCAGCCAAGACAGCCCAGTTTGTAGACAGGATCCACAGCCAGATTAGAGTCAGGGTAAGTCAGTGCTCAAGTTGTTGGGAGACCCACATGAAGATCAGGCTGCACATCTGCTGGTAATTGCAGGGGGCCTACGTCCAGCTCTTGTTTTGTTTTTTGCTTTGTGGTTTAGTCTCTAGGAGCACCCAAGGGTCCAGGCTAGTTAACATTTTGGTCTTTGGGGAGAGTTCCTATCCTCCCTGGTTCCTCAATCCTTCCACCACTTTTCCCACAGTACTTCCTGAACTGCATCTAATAATTGGCTGTGGGTCTCTGCATCTGTTTTAGTCAGCTGCTGGAAGGAGCCTCTCAGAGGACACTTATGCTAGTCTTTTGTCTGCAAGCATGATAGAGTATCTTCAGTAGTGTCAAGATTGGTTCTTTCCTGTGGAATGGATCACAGCTAGAGGCTATCTCTCCAGCCATGAACAATGGATTTTTTTTACAAGGAAACACAAAAATAACTGTCTTTAATGTAGCCTAAACTAAAAGATGAATAAACTCAAGTGGTATGGGGATATCTACAAAAGTGTATCAAGTATTACTGACCATAACTACAATTTATGAAGTAAATCATAAATTGTCTTTCTGCTGAATTTAACAGAGCTAAACATACAAATATCTTAATATTGCTAGTTTTAAATACATGCTATCAGAAATGCATCCATCCTCTAAAAAAAAAAAAAAAAGACATTTACAAGTGGGCTATGGGAAAAAACTCAAGCAGTGCCAGCTGCATACAGGAATGAGGGACTGAGTCCAATCCCCAACGAAAAGGTCACAAGTTAAAATTATCATTTGTTTATAATATCATAGTTGGGGATTCAGCGAAAGGAGTATACCTAGGACTTGCAGGCCTAATCAAGCCTAATCAATCATAGCCTAATCATCATAGCCTAATCAATGAGTTTCAAGGCTTGAAACATTATGTCTTAACCAAAAGAAAAGGTGGAGGAGAGCTTTTGTGAAAGGATATCTAAGTTTTCCCTGGTACCATAAATGTGCAAACATATGTACTTGCACATACACAATCACCTCCACACACAAAAGTTTCCTTCCCCACATTATCATGACCATACACATATATAAGTACACATACACAAAACAGCTAATGATATAAAATATATGTAAATGATTATGTATTTATATAACACATAAAACTAACATTACATGCAAAATCATGGTAGACCTTCCAATATAATGAAATATCTTGTCATATATTACATACTAACCATTTTTTAAATAGCTTAAATATAGCAAGACAAAAATGAGCTAGAAATCACAGAAATGGCTTATGATGGACAAATGTAAAGCTTTTACGATGGTATTGACTCTCTTTACCTTTTCATCTTTTTCCTTTTATTAAATTCAACTTTACAATGTAATGACTAAGTAAATTATTTAAACATAGAATATTATTTATGCCTTATCTTGTGTTCATGAGAACTGAATAGTTAATTACATAAAGTATTATTTGGTAAATATTTTGAAAAAAACTTACAGATCTGACAATTTGAGGAACATAAATATGAAGTATTACAGATAACACAGTGATTATCACACAGTGATTAGTACATAGGTATAATTATGTACATTAATCCTGTTGTGTCTAAAAGACACAGGTTCTTTTCGTGTCATTTTTCCCTCTGGTTTTTTACAGTTTGTCTACATAATTCCTTGAACCTTGAGGAGAAGGTTTTGATTAATATATATCATTTAGAACTAATTGTTCCAAAGTCTCAATCTCTGCTTATTGTCTGCTTGTGAGTCTCTGTATTAGTTCCCTCTTGGCAGGAGAAAGCTTCTCTGATGGGGCTGAGCAAGAACGAACTTCTACGGTGAGTATAGCGGAATGTCCTTAGAAGTAATTTTTGTTATGTTCCTGAGCAAAACAATAGTATTTGTTTGTTCTTAATCCTCCAAACAACTCAGCCTGTTGCCAAGGTTCTTGCTTGCTCTCCACAACTTGAGGAAGGCCTAGTTGCTTCAGACAACACCTATATACCCATTGAATAAAGACACTTTTATCTGTGACGTACCTAGAGGTTCTACTCATAATGACTATGTGTTCATGGTCTTGGAAGATACTCTGCGTGCTACAGAGAAGAAATATAGCCACCAACCCAGCTACAAATCCTATGGTCTAGTCAGCCTGATGTTCTGGTGTAATTGTGACACAAAGCTGTATGAGTAATGACCACCAACCATGTGATTGGATTTAAAATCTATTCCATGGCATTGTGCACATGCCTGCCATTGCTCATCTGGCTAATAACTAGAGAATAAGTTTTCTATAAAATAATAATTTACTTATTCTTTGAAAATGTCATGCACATTTTTTGATCATGTCCAGAGCCATTACCCCCTCCCTCATATTTTCCCCTCTCACGTTCATTTCCTTTATTATAAAAACTAATAAGACACAGAGTCCAATTGTTGTTGCCTATATGTTCATGTGTATGGAGTCATCTATTGAGAGGAACAGCAGGTATCCACTCATATAAATATAGTAAGTTTCCCTTTTTGAGCAGTCATCAAGTGCACATATTTTTCTTCTGGGTTGAGACCTCTAGGGCCCTTCCCCACCTCATGCTGAAATATTTACTAGCTTGAGGTTGTGCCCGTCTTAGGCAGGCAGTTATGGCTGCTTCTCTGAGTTCAATGTACATGATTGTACTGTGACTAACAGATGGAATATCATAGCTCTCTCAGTCTTTCAGCTTTTTACATTTTTCTCCTCTCTCGACTCTGATGTTCCTTGAACCATGCATGTATGGAGGAGAGGGTATGGCTATGTGTGTGTGTGTGTATGTGTGTGTGTGTCTGTGTGTGTGTGTGTGTGTGTGTGTGAAGGGCTGATGCAGCAGTTGTCCTATAAATGTTATAAAATTTGTATTAAATACTACCTATTCTGATCAACATTAAAAATAAAACACACACACACACACACACACACACACACAAATACACACATTTTTAAACATGTCAGTGTTTTAAACACTTCACTGTCTTTAGTTTGTTTATACAAGTTAAATGATAAGAAGGAATGACAACACTAGTTTCAAAGCTTTTCATTATTTTTCTGATAATAAAAGTGAGCTGCCAAATTATTAAAATATTGATTACAAATTTACTTAAAACTTTCACAATAAAAGTTCTACGTTGTATTGTTTTAGAATCGCTGATTGTTAAGAAATTTACAAATATGGCTTAATTTTGACATTGGACCCATACTATTGTAGTATACTTTATAATGTTTAGACTAGGTGAAATGTACTCAGAATAAGTTGATAAGCAAATATATTAATTAAAAATTCATTAACTTGAAATTTAAATCCAATATTTCTATTTTGCTATTCAGAAACAAAATCATGGTCTACGTGAAAAAAAAAAAAGTATTCTCTAATAGTTTTACTGATTAAGGTCAAGTCATTCCTTGTATTTTATCTTCAGGTTAGTGAGAAACAGGCAATAGGACTGAAAGAGGCATTTGTGGGTGGTAGGTAGTAACAGTTTTCAGAGTAATAATGCCAAAGACAGTTTGTCAGACCACCACTACATTGGGTGATGGAGACTGGCTATAACTGATCATTTAATCAGCCACCTTACCACTTTTACAGGGTGCTTGGCTAAACAACTTAGAAGGAAGAATCATTTAAGTCTCAGAGATTTAGGCCACTGTGTTGGTTCCATTGTCCACGTGTCTTGAGAAGACAGTGAGGCATGGTGGTGGAATCATGCATTGGACTGTATTTAGGAAGGCAATATATGAATGGTCTAAGGCAAAGTCCCTCCAAAGACATACCTCCGATGACTCACTGCCTCCAGCTGAAGGATACCTCCTACATTCACCACTTTCCAGCAATGTCATCATATTATGAACCTATCAAGATTATTTTGTTAATTAAGTCAAAGGCCTTCTAATCCATCAATTCCAAATGTTTAACAGCTTCCATCTAAGTAAATGACACAGAGCAAATGAATCTGTGGGGATATTGCATTCAAAATATATCGGAGATAATGAATGAAATGAAATATTTATACTGACTATCTGTGGTGGGAAGTAGGTTGTCTGCAGAATGGCTTCAAGGAACATTTCAGACAGATATTTAGTTAAATTTTTTGCATAAAGAATACATGATGAGGCACTTTGTCTCTAAAAGCAAATTAAATCTCACATGAATAATCAGTTTTGGAAGAAATCTTACTAGGGTCTATCACAAGACAAATGAAAAGAATCTTCCCTGCTGGTGTCTACTTTATTTTTTTTATTTTTTTATTTTTTTTCTCTTATTTTTTATTGGAAATTTTTTATTGGAAAATTTTTTTTTACATTTCAGATGTTCTCTCCTTACCCCATTTCCCGCCCTCCCTCCCAGGAACTCACTATCCCTTCCCCCCACCTCCTGCCTCCACGTTGGTGTACCCCCACACCCTCCCTGTACCTCACCTCCCACCCTCGAGTATCCCCCCCCACGACGTCCAGCCTTCATGGGACCAAGGATCTCTTCTCCCACTTATATATAGCTCCCTTGCATATATAGCTGGAGCCATGGGTCCCTCCCTAAGTGCTCCCAGGCTGGTGGTTTAGACCCTGGGGGCTCTGGTTGGTTGGGATTGTTGCTTTCCTCATGGTGTCGCAAATCCTCTCAACTCCTTCAGCCTTCCCTCTATCTTCTCATTGGGAACCTCATGCTCAGTTTAATGGTTAGCTGTGAGCATCTGCCTCTGAGTATGTCAGACTCTTGCAGACCTCTAAGGAGACAGTTATATCAGGCTCCTGTCAGCATGTACATCCTGACATCCACATCAACCTCTACCTTTGGTGACTGTACATAGGATGGATATCCATGTGGAATGGTCTGTAGACGGTCCCTCCTTCAGTTTCTGTCTACTTTAATACTAACCATTCATGCTGTAGAAGTTTGAACAGGTATGGCTCTCATAGATTCATGTGTGTGAATGCTTGGCCCATAGGGAATGGCCTTGTTGGAATAGGTATGGCCTTGTTGCAGTAAGAGTGTCACTATAGAGGCAGACTTTGAGGTTTCATACATGCTCAAGCTCCACCCAGTGTGGAACGCTTCCTCCTTACTGCCTGTGGACTAAGATATAGAACTCTCAGCTCCTCCAGCACATGTCTGCTTGGAAACTGCTGTGCTTCCTAAAATAATGTTCTAAACCTCTGAAACTGTAAACAATCCCCAGTGAAATTCTCTCCTTTATAAGAGTTGCTGTTGTCTGTTCACTGTCATTCTTGTTGATGTTTATCTCATAAATATTTCCTTAATGATATTCAAGAATCTGATACTCACAAGTACTAATCAGTT